>CM059603.1:67232500-68710000 GCA_030412105.1 Cyclura pinguis
CTGCAAACCTTGTGAGATCTTGATTTCACAAAATTAAACTTAAAAAAAAAACTAGTAAAAGTTTAAATGGACTAATAATTACAATCTGTCTGTAAAAAAATTTTGGATTCTTCTGACTAAAATACAGTCAAATATTCAAAAGCATCAATTCAGTTTAGTTTTGTTTTTATTTAAACCAAAAGGAGATGGGGATGGAAGCAATACAGTTAAAAGAGAAGACAGAAAATCAGTCCGTAGGAGGATGTTTGTGTTTGGAAAACAATACCTAGGAGGAGCAAATGCTAACATGCATCAGGAAAGAAGTATTTTAGATTAAACCTCATCTCTACAAAATTATTGTGAATTAGTGGAATAACCTGCCACAAAAATCTTAAACAGCTACACTCAGAATATACACAGTTAACATTTAATTTATATATTTTACTTTGAGCATAAGAACACACATACTTTGTATATTAGAATTTGGTTTCTAAAATGTGAGTTGAAAAAATATTTTTTTTAAATATCAGAGCAGAAATCACAGTTGTGGCCTGGAAGAAAAATGCATAGAAATGGGCAGGATATGACCAATGGTATTAACAAAGAGTGGAATTGAATAAGGGAAATGCAAAGGAAAATATGTATCTCCAAAGCCACACAAGAATTGTTTTTAAATCACAAGAAAGTAACCCACTGGACAGCCTGAACACATTACTCTGTGCCTGCAATCATGCCCACTTGCTATGTGGAAAGAGGGAGTGCAGACTCTCTGAAAACTTCCATCAGATTGGGGATGGGGACAGATTTATGCATGCAGCATGTTAAACCTTTTTACCCCCAAGCCATACTCCTTTTGGTTTTGGAGCATTAATTTTGTACTACTCAGCTCTTTCCAAACCAATGTGAGAGCTAAAATGTGTTTTCTTTTGAAAAATCAAAGCAACAATAAAAACTGAAGATACGAGGTTCCACATTTGTTGATTAGTCTGCCAATGTTCAGAAACACTGGTGTAGAACCAACTCAGGCACAATTTGAAGCAGTAGCCAGGGACTATTTGCATAAGAGAAATAATTTTAAAGAAACAGTTTGCTCACCTGCGACCACATTCTGAATGTTTACCAATATTTTTTAATATTAAGGCAGCTGTTAATCGGATGTGTTTAGTAATTGGTCCCTCTTTTTCATCCTTAAACAGAAAAGAAAGTAACATTAGGACAAGTGTGACAAGTCTGCTTCCTTCCCATGTAATCTAGATGCCTGCTACTTACTGTGAAATCTCTGAAAACAAGGTTCCTTGATCCTCTCCTTAGTGCCATTAGGGCAGCACTAGGATGATTGACAATGGCCTTCTGTGCTCTGGGAGTGGAAGAAGTACTCCCTACATTTGGTGGTCTAAAAGATTTAAAAATAAAGAAAAAGAATTAAATGAGTGTGTCAAAGCATCACATACAGTTTCTTCTGGTAGACAAGACAGGTGCTCAACACTGAGAGAGAACAAATACACAGAAGTCAGTCTGTGCAAATCTTAGCTTTCAAGCACTGAGACATTACTGTGCCATGAGGAGACACAAAGTTTTGCCTCTTAAAGTTGGAACGTTAATGTTTACAAAGTTTTTCTTTCCAGCAATGCCTATTTATGCCTACCTATTTGAATCCTATGATAAACTATCTCTTAATAATTTGTCAACCTAATTTATGTACCTTCTCCATACAGCTGCAATATCCAGTGGGCTCCCAATAAGACTCAACTATCTCCTTTTAACACTGGCACACATGCAAAAGCAATGAACTGTTACTCTACCCTATCCTGCAGGATGTGATTTTTCATATGGCTGGAAATACATGAATCCAAGGCATGCTGGCTGGAAGAGGTCAAGCTGACCTAAGACATCGTCAGGCCATAAATTCAAGGGGATTAGGCAGAAAAGCCTGGCATAAACAGGGTTCAAGTTATTGATCTCAGATCTTTGCATTTCCGAGTGAGTCCAGATAAGACAATCAGAGATCACCCCTTTTCATCTCACCCTATGAAAACCTTTCCTACACCCCTACTGGTGCAGACTTCAAGAGGTTATCACAATACCCATACATTTTGTCACTTCAAAGTCAAAGCAATCACTTATTCTTGCCAGTCCTGGGAGAAAGCTTTACGGCTTTGCCAGAACACCTCTTCAAGATAAGAAAAAGGGTACATAAACCCTAACTTTGGCCTCAGCAACTTGTAGCATTTCAGACATCATAATATACGGTGCCATGACTGCTGTTCATTCATGCTACCGTAAGATACTATCTGAGCCTCTCCACTTCATCTTTCTCCAGGATTGGTAACTATCATCCTCTTTCCCCAATTTATTTCTCTATCTAACCTTTCACACCTTACTAACAGCCTTGTATGGTTCTTAGTGTATCTGATTTCCTGTGTGTGTGTTGATTCCAAATAAAACGCTCTGTTTATCCTTTACTAGAGCCTCTCTGCAGGTAGTGCTGGTATACACAGGTGAAAAGATACTGCTGTTACCCTCCTCTTGCAGGCCTTCTTCGAGCTATAAATTCCCCAAATTCTAATGAGACACTGGCATTACGGGGGTACCCCAAGATCCACCACCTTTTAGGGCAATGGAACCAAGAAAGCTCATCAACTGGGAAGCCTATGCATGCTCCCATTTCCATGTGCTCACACAACAGCTGAGAACCTTAAGATCACTGACAGAGTGTAAATCTCTGCTACTGTTCTTTTGCTAGCTTCTTCCTCCTGCTCCCATGTACACCCTGTGGCCTATCAGTGGGTGGTGAGGGTGTGGGGATCCTACATACCAGCTGGCTGCAGTTTTGTAGCAGAGAAGAAAGAAGACTGGTCACCATCTCATACCTCTCCAGCACACTCTTTTTTTCCTGGCTACAAAACTTCAGCTGGATCCCCACTAGCAACTGGCTACCTGAGTTATCTGTGTGTGTGTGTGTGTGTGTGTGTGTGTGTGTGTGTGAGAGAGAGAGAGAGAGAGAGAGAGAGAGAAAGAGAGAGAGAGAGAGAGAGTGTAGCAATGAGGCACTAGATATCATTAAGAAGTACTATTTCTACACAGATATAATGGGAGGTTGTGGCACAGTATGTCACCAAAAGAACAGACGGAGAGCACCACACAAGCTTTTATCTTTTGCATAACAGTTTCTTGTGGTGTGTAAATACATTTGTGGACTTGTGCTACAGACAATGGAAGAAACAGAGCTCTGTTGTAGGGACTGCTCTGTCAAGGACACCACTGACTGCATTTTGTGAAAGTAAGATCATTTAAAATGAAACAGTGCTGCTCCTCATGTCCAGTGGTGATTGTTAGATGTTAGTTCACCAATTCTGTACTAATTAGGAATAACAAACAGGAATTCAGTTGGCCCTAGGAATGTATGAGCATCTAGGTTTCTCTTGTCTGCATAATTCAAAAAATAATGGTGACAGTCTTCAGGGAAAGAATGAGACCACTAGATTTCTTCGGCATCCAAGATATTCGGCACTAGACAAAATAAAAAAAGGGAGGAGCAGACATGGACAGAAATGTTTCACAGCTGTAAAAGAGCACATGCCTTGTATATAAAGTATGCTAGGTTGAAAACATACAGAGCATTGAGCGAGAGGTCACTAACAAAAAGGAGCCAGGCTGGCTCTGACACTTGAAACAATGGTTTCAACAGCCTGCTCTCATTTAAGTTGCTTCAGCTTTCATTGCAAAATTTTACATATTACATCATATAAGTTTCAGTCGGCAATCCTATACATATTTATCTGAGAGTAAGCCCCACTGAGCTCAGTAGGACTTACTTCTAAGTAAATATGTGCAGGATTCTGCTGGTAGACCATTAATGAGGGTTGTGCCCCTTACTTTGTGGAAGATTTTGAACTTCCCGCTTGTCCATGTTCATCTTGTTTTAGTCCTGCAAGGAGAGCATCTCTTGAGCAGTGTTTATCCTGTTTGAGGGGGAAAATATTATTACTACACAACGTAGGTCCAGCAGAGATTGAAAGAAAGACAGAGATGCTAAGTAAAGCTATCACAATCCTGGGATGAATATAAATTGAACAGATAGAGTAAGGGCACAGATGGTCCACATCAACAAGACATCTGTCCCACAAAAAGTTGGAATCTGCCTTCCAGATGCTGCTGAATGGCAAGTTCAAAATGCCCTAGCCAGCATTGCCAATGGTGAAAGAATGCTTGGGATTGCAGTCCAATTGCAGGAGGGCTGTAAGATCCCTACCCCTGCTTAAGAGGTTTCTTAAGAAAGGACAGATTGCTTAGGTGTTACTGAATTTTTTTAAAGTATTTTGTTATATAGTTCTACTGATCTGCACCTATACAGTCAGCTTTAGAAAATTCCAGTGCTTTTAGGCATGGAATTGGTGCTTGCCCTTTGCTCTTAAAGGTGAAGTCATCTCTAAGCCTAAATCCTATTGGCTAGTTCCAACCAGAGTAGAGCCACTGAATCAGTTGCTCAACACTGAGTCAACGTGTAGGCAAATCTTACTGATAATAGATTTACTCTAGTTGAGATTAACAACAGGATTCAGGCTCCAGTATGCATGTTCTATGAAAAAGTGTGAGTGCTTTCTTAATTGTTCTGTTCTTTCTTCTCATTGTCAGCATTCTCCAAGAGAGTTAGAGGATGCAAGCAGTGGGAAAAGAAAGGTGAACTGAGTGTACAGAATACCATTAGGTACCATTGTACCTAAGTCACCGTCCTCCTCTGCTGTCTTTGCAGTAACACTAATGGGAAACTAACAGCTTGATGGAAGGATGAATGAGTCCTGATGTAAAGGAGCCCTGACTTTCTAAAGACAAAAGCATCCATTTTGAAAGGAGCATCCAGTACATGGTGCTTTGTAAAGGGAAGTACCATCACCATGTGCTACTCTAGAGATTCTTGACAGAAACATCCCAGGTGTGCTTTCTGTGGGTCTGTCTTGAAAGATGATTTGGAAACTTCACGCTGGTAAAAAAATGTGGCCAATCAAGTACTGACAGCTGCTAGGCAGTTGGATTCTGTTATATTTGCCACAACCCATGCATTACTTGGACCAATTTAAATTGCTGGTATTGTGCCTTTTAACCCTAAATGGTTCAGGTTCAAGCACTGAAGGACTGCCTTAATCCATATCAGTCTGTTTATGCTCAATAGCAGAGGCTCTACTTGTGGCTCTGCCAACGAAAGCAATTAGTTGGAAGACACACAGAATAAGGCCTTTTTGATAGTGGCTTACTGCTATAAAACCTGCTTCAACTGATGTTCTCCACTCACCATTACAACAGCCTATCAGTATGTATAAATATAATTCATTGTATATTCAGCTAAATTCTGCCTATCAATTTCTACCCATATACCTTGGAAAAAAAAGGGTAAGAATACCTGAAAGACCAGATTTCAGCAGTGTCAAGGAATGCATTTGCACAGTTAAGGTTTTTGTGCCAGCTGTGCGTAAAAGCAATCTTGAGATCTTGGCTCTGCCCACAAGGATATGTGCCTTAGTTATATCAATTTGAATTGCTGTAATGTGCTCTATGTGGAGCTGCCTTTGAAGAGTGCTCAGAAACTTCAGCTGATCCAAAGAGCTACAGTAAGATTGCTAATCTGGGCTGGCTACTTGAGCACAATTCAAAGCGCTGGTTATGACCTACAAAGCCTTATATGGCTCAACTCCAAGTTATTTGAAGGATCATATCCCCATGTATAGCCTGCCTACGTCTTAGGGAGGCCCCTCTCCATCCCACCACCCTCTCAGGTACACATGATGGAAACAAAGGAGCCTTCTTAGAGACTGCCGCTAGGCTCTGGAACTCCCTTCCCTGAGAGGTCAGACTTGCACCCTCCTTGCTATCGTTGCAAAGAAAGACTTTTTCTATTTTGGCAGACCTTTGAGAGCTGACCACTCAGGGCAAAAGGCTCTATCATGTGCTGGGGGTTGACTTCAATCGCTTTTAACTTTGTTTAATTATATTATTAACTTTTGTAAGATGTAAACTTTTTAGCTGGATCTGTTTTAACTCCTGCAAGCTGCTTTGAGTCCCAGATTGGAAAAAAGGTGGGATAATAATAGTAGTAGTACTAGCTGTAGTAGTATTAGTAATAATACCTGTAAGTGGGTAATGAAGGAAAACCTTTGCCTCTGGAAAGGTTCACAGCCCTCCCATAAACACTGTCCAGGATAAACATCTTTTCCTCCATGCTCAGTTGCTGCGTGATAGAAAACCTGGGCTGGTGTTTGAAACCACCTGGAAAATTTAAGATGTTTTAGCTTCAATGAAAAGGAATGTTTTGCTCTGAGAAATAACTTAAGTCCTGAAAAATCAAAGGCAATCATTTAATAAATGACAAAAATCATTTGCCATAAATTCTACATAACATTGTCAAGAGCTGTGTGCACAAATGTCTCTAGAACTGAAGGCAGTACAGTACTAAGAGCTGTGTTAACTGAAATGAATGGATGTATATCTTTTTTTGACCAGCTGTTACTGAGGCCTTTAAAGACTTCGTCTTTTCCAAGGCAGTTTTAAGTCTGCAAAATTGACTCCTTGTGTAAGCAAAGGTTTGAATGGTACTGAAGAGTCTATTCAACCTTTGAATTGAAACTGAGGGTGCTTAACCACAGGAAAATGTATCCATCTCCAGAGGGCTCTGAGACCAATGGATGTGAGTGCAAAAAAAAATAGTAATAAATGTAATAATAGAATAATAAATACTATAACAGTATAACAAATGAGAACCAGCATGTGTAGTGGCTTGAGTGCCAGATGCATCCTTGGAGACTGGGGTCAGTTCCCTGCTGGGCCATGAAAACCCATTAGGTGCCCTTGGGCACATCATACATCCTCAGCCCTCAGGAAACCCTGTGCTGGGTTTGCCTCAGGGTTGACATAAGTCAGAAATGACTTGAAGGCACATAACAATAACATAATATAATAGTAACAGTAAAAATTCAAACTGTAAAAGCATTTGTCCAAAATAGGAAACAAGGACAAATATATAGAACAGTGAAAAGAGATACACACTAAAGCTGGAAAAAGTGACTTCATGGTGGGATCTAATTAAACAAGAA
Organism: Cyclura pinguis; assembly: GCA_030412105.1. NCBI lineage: Eukaryota > Metazoa > Chordata > Lepidosauria > Squamata > Iguanidae > Cyclura > Cyclura pinguis. The sequence goes on from CM059603.1 coordinate 67,239,565, forward strand.
AATAGATGTTGGGATCACAGTGAATGCCCAATGACTGAGAACTCATTATATGGTGGCAGTGGGGGGCAGGGAAAAGAATTCTATGGAATGAATTATTTTTTAAAAATATATTATCTTAAATCCAATGGTGTACCTTACAGAAATACCTCACAAAATATATCTTATGAAACAGGGAGGGGGCATCCTTCTTCGTAGTGCAGCATACCCAAACCTTGCGCTGAAGACGCTTCAGCAGAGAAGAACAGGTTGTTTACCTGTAACTGTGGTTCTTCAAGTGGTCACCTGTGCCCTCACACAAATAGGTTTTTGACTTGCACAGTGACCCTATCATAATATTAAAGAGCTCCACTATCTACTGTGCATGTCTTCATACACAAAGCTAGTGTTTCACAGTCTGCCAATAACATTTGTAGAGACCTGAAAGAAGGGAGGTACAGCAGGTTGTGTGAGGGCACAAATGACCACTTGAAGAACCACGGTTACAGGTAAGCAACTTGCTCTTTCTTCATGGTCTCTGTGCCTCACACAAATAGGTAACTGCAAAGTTTACCAAAAGATGGCAGGTCAGGTTACTGGAAAATAGCAGAGAGTACAATGTATCCAAATCTGGCATCAATCCTGGCTCTGCAGTCCAGCTTGCAATGTTGAATGAAGGTATATGGCTGAGACCACATCACAGCTTCACACAGTTCTGGTAAAGTCACATCACAGAGTAAAGCCACAGAGGGAAGCTACAACCTCGGCCGAGTGTGCTCGGAGGCACTGAGGAATAGGTTGCTTAGCAAGTTCATAAGCAATCTTAATGATCACCACCACCCACTTTGATAACCTTTGCAAAGAGACTTGTCCCTTCTTTGGTCCACTATAACAGACAAACAGCCTGTTGAAATGTCGAAAGGAAGCTGCGCACTGGACACAGAATACCAGTGCTAGTCAGACAACCAAACAATGTAGCGCCCTCTCCAAAAGTTATGACAGCTGCGGGTAGAAGGTAGGGAACACAGTATCTTGATTCAGATGGAACTGAGAACTTTGGGAATGCAAGCACTACCTTGTCCCAAAGAATAGTAAGGAAGGGCTCACTGCATCTCAGGGCTGTAAGCTCACTTGCTCACCTCACTGAAATGACATCAAAAAGGAAAAACACCTTGATAGTAAGGAGGCACTTATCTATGGACTCAAGTGACTTGAAAGGCTTGTGTATGAGCTGTGATAACACCAGGGATAGAGACCAAGGTGGTGTCAGGGGTAACTCTGGAGAGTAGAAATGAGCCAGATCTCTAAGGAATTTGTTAACAATTGGATCAGAGAAAAGAGTACCGTATTTGCTGGTGTATAAGATGCACCCCATTTTCTTTTTTGGGAAAGAAGTGCATCTTATAAGCCAGCAAATACAGTAGTTGAAGACAGAGTAACCAGCTGACAGGCCATATTAACAGCCAAGTAGACTTTTAAGGAGGAAAATTCCAGTCCCTGTTCCTCAAGGTGTAAAAGAAAGTGCAGAACAGTATGTACTACAGTAGGCAGTGCCTGCTCAGGTCTTGAAGAGACAAAGGAACAAAAGCATTTCCACTTATGGTCATACAACTGCTTGGCAGAATCTAGACACCAAAAGCACTACTGCCAGCCTACAAGAGTTCAGAGACTTACTCTCCATGCTGCCAGGGGAAGCATCTTTATGTCAGGATGGAGGACTTGTCCTTGAGAATGTGAGAGCAGATCTGGTGAATGAGTCATGTAACATCCCATGGACAGTTGTAGGAGACAGTTGAGCCACAGCTGTTTGGGCCAGTATGATGCCAACAGGATCACATCAGACCTGTCCCTGGCAAGCATCACCACCACTTTAACAGCAGAAATGGAGGGAATAGGACAGAACACAATTTGTCCACTTGAGCAGAAAAACATCTCCTAGAGATCCTCTTCCCTTCCCTACTCTGGAGCAAAACTGGAGAGACTTACTGTTGGCTTGAGTCACATGTCTATGTGAGGCAACCCCTACCTAGATGTGACAAGCTTATAAGCTCTGCTGGACAGCTCCCACTGATGCTGGAGAATCCAAACACAACTGAGTGAATCCGCCAGGACGTTTTGTTCCCCTGCTGGATGGACAGCTATGGGATGAATGTGCCTCCTTGCACACCAGTTCCAGAAAGTGACAAGATTGAGCAGAGTGGCAGAATGAATGTTACCTTGCTTGTTGATACAGCAGACAATAATGGTAGTGTTTGCAGTAATTTGAACAATCCTGCCCCAAAGTATCTTCTCGAATGCCCAAAAATCTTTGATAACAGCAAGGAGCTCTACAGCATTAATGTATAAGCTGGACTCTGCTGGTCCAATGACCTTGGACTGCAAGGTCTCCACCATGTGCTTCTCAGCCTGTAAATGAATGTCCATCATAACCATACAGGATGGGTCTGGAAAACAAAATGGCATTCTTGACAGTAAGTCTGTATGACTTGTCTACCAAAGGAGAGATCTGAGCACTTCCAGAGGAATGGTCAACCTCTTGCACTGAGAATCCCACAGAGTGCTTAAGAAACCAGTGCTGTAAAGGCCTGAACTTCAAGTGTGACAGCCATGAGGCCAAGTAAGAGCAGCAGAATGACACTGATATGCCAGCACCACTGTCACTCTGAGAGTCTCTGCTCTGTCAAGAGGAAGATAAGCTCTCACTGTATGTGAGTCCAACATTGCTCCAATAAAATCTATCACTGTTTTAGCCTCCAAGACATGTTGAGACCTAGATCTTGAAGAAATGACAAGGTTAGATGGACTTCCTGATAAAGTCTGCTTCTGCAAGATGTCACCAATAGCAATAGCCAATTATCCAGACATGAGTAAATCTGAACTCCTTGAGTTTTGAGAAAGAAGATTACCACCACCATATATTTGGTGAAGACCCCTGGAGCCTCAGAGAAACCAAACAGAAGAACTTGGTACTTGGTACAAGCAGTCACCTATGATAAACTGGAGGTACTTGCAATATTGAAGTATTATCCCCACATGGAAACAAGCATTCTTGAGGTCTGTGGATTAAACAAGTCTCCTCTGCAAAGGAATGGCAGAATGGAATGCAGTATCACAGTTTTGAATTTCTGCAGTCTTATATAGAGATTCATCCCACAAAGATCCAAAATGGAACAAAGTCCACTGTCTCTCTTTGGAACTGTAAAATATCAGGAAAAGTATCCATTCATTCTGCATCAATCTGGAACCTTTGCTACAGCATCTTTCTGCAGTAAGGCGGCAATCTCATCCATCAGAACTCTTCATGGAGGAATGGAATAAAAAACAACAATGGGTGGAATATTTGAAAATTCTGTGACATAACCCAGATGACTAATCGTGAGAGCCCAAGAGTCTGTAGTGATGTTGTGCCAAGTATTGTAGAAGTGGCATAGTGTTGGGGACCAAGATGGAAGAGGGCTCAGAATGTGGAACAAAGAGCATGGTGACATCCTGAGTGAGCAGTCAAAGGCAAGACCAACATGTTCCTAGTGACTTTTCGGAGACTGCCTTTTGGAGTCAGTGCTTCTTATACCAATTGCTTGAGCTTTGCTAAGATGGTCCATTGCCTTGTCATTCTTGGAATGGAATAAGCCCTCTTGATCAATTGGTAGGTCTTAAATACACCATTTGGTATCTTTGTAAAGATCAACTGAGCACTACCATGATAGAGAACAACTGCTCCGGATATGACATTGGATGCACAGTCCACTGAATGATGAGCTGACTGGATTTGCTGCATTGCCAGGGCATGGGCCTCTCATTGAAAAGTCAAGGCCTTATTCCGTTGGTTCTCTGGGAGATGTGAGATAAATGCAAGCATTTTCTTCCACAAGAACCTCTGGTATGCCAATGTGCAAGTCTGCATGTTTGCTATGCTTAATGTGAGAGTGGGGATGAATAGAAATGGCATGTCAAGCCATTAACATATCAAGCTACTTGTCTTCTCAATTGGCTGGAGTTGAGTACAACCTCTTCCAACTCCCTGGACTATGATGCCTCACCACTATCAAGTTGGGTGACAGGTGCTAAAAAAGAAAAGATATTCCTTCTTGTTGTATCTGATAGAGATGCTCAAGACAAAGTGAAGCAGGTAGTATAGTTCCTGGCTTGGCCCACAACTGCTTGATGAGTTCATGCAGACCAGGGAGAAGGATAATTGTGAAAGATGTGGGGATCAGCGAGTCAACCATTTGGAAAACTGGATCAGAGACAGGGCAGGAGGAATTGTAATCTGTATACCCAGTGACTTGGCCATGAGTAGGATGACATCAGTGAAGAGCTTGATATCTTCTAGCAGTGAAGGTGGAGTAGGATCTTCTACACTAGCGGAAGGAGATGAGAGGAGATGGAGAAGCAGGAGAAGAGGAGTCAGGTTCATAATCATCAGATAAATCAAATGAGCTTTTATCCTGAGAGGCATGCAGAGAAGGAGGAGCTGCAGTGCAGGATGGTGGTAGGTGATGAAGGCATCCATCTTGGAGGCATCAGTAGACATACAAGTGATCGATGTGCAGGAGATGGACTATGTGCATGTGGTGACCTGGAGCAGCTTTGGTAATGATACAGAGAGTGTCAGTGAATATGAATGGTAAGATAGAGGCAGTTGTCTCCAGAGATGCTTGTGCCCGAACCGGTCCATGTACAAGGCAGATGTATGTGGACAGTCCTCCCAATACTGATACTCTCTGCAAGTACACATGCAAAGAGACATATGATCTCTCTTTTCTAAATGACGAACTGTCTCATTCTGGCAAAGGTCATGGGCCTATGCCTTTGGGAGTCCCAACAAGAGGAAGAAGCAGCTGTCTGACAGTCAGAGTTGGTACTGACAGGAGACACTTAGAGGGCTGGCACATCTTGCTTGAGGAGTGATTCCATCTCCCTCACCAAAAGTGTCTGGACAACGGAAGGACTCGGTACTGAAAGAACATTGTGCTGAATCACATCAGTCAGTACTTAAGCTGTTGATACTGAAGGGACCACCTTTGGTGAAGTTGTTGGTATCAAGGCAGACTCCTTGTGGTGTTTTGATCGCTTCTTCAACTTGTCCTTCTCTTTCAATATCAAGCAGCCATCCAGTGAAGCTACTCTCTTGTACCTGGTCTTGTGATGAGTGGATTGGGTGGACTTTGATCTCTGGATTGGCAAGGAGAACAGCTAAGTTGATTCCCCCATTACCAATACCGTGGTAGATGATGGAGTCAGAGATGGTTTGGCAAAAGTGGTAGATGCAGATTGGGCCATCAATACTGAACAGATGGTTGATGTTGATTCTGACATTGGTACCAAAGTGTTCTATCTCAGTCCTGGCACAGCTGATAAATCAAACAAAACAAAGTGAATATCTCCCAGCTTGTTACTTACTTCCAGGCAGTAAGCAAGGAGTCATAAATGAAGTCCAACATAAACAAAGTCCGGCACAGTTTCAAGGCAAGGGAGTGTCCAAGGTCAATCCGAGCATTTGTCAAGGCATCTAGCAAGGTAGCAGGTCAGATAAGCTCTGACTGGAGGGGAAGGATGCCAGCTAAATAGACCCAAAGCCTAGTGCAGCTGTGCCTTGATTGTCGCCAGTTATAAATTCTGAGAGAGCAATGCTGGATCTCTCTTTGCTGCCTGTGCTGTGCAAAGCTGGGTCTAGGTAAGTGTTCTTCTGTATCTGAAGAGGCAGGACTCTCTGTTGGAGCTGGCACCATCCCTTGCTGTGTTTCTGGCACTGTAACCTCTCTTTGTACAGCAGGCCCTGGCATGCCTTCTGTTTCAGTCCCTGGCGTGCCCTCTGCTTCAGAGTCTGAGTCCATGCTCTAGAAGCAGGGCATGACACCAAGCCATTTGGTTTTCATGGCTTTCTTAGGCTGCAACGCCATAGTCAAGGTAGAGAAAAATGGTCTATTTGAAGCCACCTGATCTGCAGCTGCAGTTTTTTCTCCCAACAGTAACGATTCAGTCAAAAGCCTAATTTTTATGGGCTTACAATGTGACACCTCTGCACACAGAACACTTCTTCACAACATGCCCTACAGCAAGGCAAAATAAATACTCCAAGTGGCCATCTGACAGAGAGACTTTCTGGCTGCAACAGCTACAAAGTTTGAAAAGGGAAGTAGAAGCCATAAGAGAGAGAAAGAATGGGCAAGCCCTGGAGTAAAGACAGAGATTTTTAAAATATATATACAGTAGAAGAGGAAGAAACAGAAAGATATGCAAGAGGAAGTGAACTTAAGAGCAATAGACAAAAAGTATGAAAAGGCAAAAGGGGGAACTACTCCTTTGCTGAACTTTTCCCAGCAATACAACATCCTTTTTGAAGAAATAAGGTGATCAGAATAGTGTATCAAATGTGACCACATCATAAAGTGTTATGAAGACAATGGTCTAAAACTGCTGTCAGTGTGAGTGGGACAGAACTTTTGTCTTCTTCTTTGTGGTTTCTGTGCCTTACACATGGGCTTTCACGCCTGCAGAGTGATGCTATTGGAATATTCTGTAGATAAGCTTGGTGGGAATCCCATTCCCTCTCCACATCTGTTGTATATGTCCTGACCCGCCAAAGTTACAGTTTGTCTCCATCTTCAGTTAGTTTTTTCCCCATGATTTGGAGACAATCAGAGCTTCTAAAGATAGGAAAAGTACAGTGGCCCCCTTGACTTTCGCGAGGGTTCGGGGTGTAGAACCCTTGTGAAAGTCAAAAAACCACAAATAACTCCCTCCTCCAAGTGAGCACTCCCCTTCCCCTTATCTTCCAGCCCCCCCATTTCCTTGAATTTTGCGTTGTCTTCAAGGTGCCTGGCCGATAAGCAAGTGAATGGGACGGGACAGCCACAAGCCCAAAGAAGGTGTGCACATGTGCCTTCCCTCCAATTCACCTGCATTTCACCTGGGCGCCCTGCCTTCCAGGTGCCCAAGCTACAGTCAAGTGAATGGAAGGGACAGCCATGTATCCAGAGAAGGTGTGCACACATGCCTCCCCCCCTTCACTTGTGTTTTGCCCAAGTGCACTGCTTTCCAGGAGCCCAAGCGATAGGTAAGCGAATGGAAGAGCGCAACACCATGACCAGAGAAGGCATGTGCACAGGGCTGCCCCCTGCCATTTGCTTGCCTTTTGCCCAAATCCAAGCAAAAGACAGAAGAATGGGAGGAGGAGAATGTGAGGGAAGCGATCACGTGCCTCGCAGATAATCAAGTTTGCAAAGGTCAAAGCCACAAATGTAGAGGAAGGACTGTACTGTGGATTCTTAATTTCTTTAGGCTTTATAGTATAAAGGTTTGTTGCCTCAAGAGGCGGAGAGGGACAACTCTAAATAGTGGTTTGAGTTTCTTGTCACCTGGTTAGCCTGTCAAAACTATTAGACTGAGACAATGAATAACCTATGGCTAAATAAGTAATCTAGCCACCCACCCTCATGTGACTCATAGAGTGTCAATTCAATAAACATTTTTACAATTCCCTCAAGGTACAATTCCCACATTTTTAGAAGGGAGGTCTGACTTGGACATCTAGAAAACTGTGGAAAAACATAAGACGTAAGTAACACATGGACAGCCTTATAAAGGACTTTAAAAGTGATCCAGCCAACAATTTCACATATCATATTGCATTAAGTAACCACTGGAAAGAGCATATGGAAACACAGTTGATTCAAATTAAAAACACTTACTTTTTACATGATTGCCAAAGACACATGAAATTCTGTCCAGGTTTCTTCACTTGTTCTGCATGAGGACTTTGTACAGCATACACAGAAGGCGGCAAACTGACAGGTGGGCCCTGGACTTGCATTGTTGGTACTGGTGTGACGGGTGTGCTCTATGGAAAATAATTTAAAACAATAGGGAGTAAAATTAACTTTCTTTTGCTTTTTACTGAGCAGTGTGGTACTATGGGCAACCTTCCTCTCCAAGTATAAGCACTGTGATCAGCCATTTTTTAGTGATACTCATGGACAGTAGATTGTATCAACTATCTTGAAATATTTAAACAAAATAAAGCCTGGGAAAGTTTTGCACCATATACAGATTCTTCCAGTTTTCTACAGATTCTCTGTTTTTATTTTTTAGGTTCAATACAGAATTAGATACAGCTTTTAAGAGTGCTTCACAGGTAGGAATTTTTCTCTATAGAAATACAGCAAAAGTCCAGTTTAACAAAGTAGCACGGATTTGGCAACAGGTTTTTTTCAGAGTAGTTTAAAGCTTCATCTATAGAACTGCCATGTATTTTTAGCTTTCCATTTCAATGCCTGCAGGGAATGAGAAATAAAGCTAGAATCAGCTGTTACAAGATTTTATCTACATCTTCAACTGCAGAGATGCCACGTGTATGTGTAATATGAGAGGTATGAAGGCTGTATAAGCCTTTAACCCCAAAATTCATCTTTACCTGAGTAGGGGGATAGACTAGATATCTGCTTCAGCCTTCCTGTATCTTTTCAAAATGAAGGAAAAAGAAGTTTGATAGCTGTCCTGCAGAGATAACTTCAGCAAGTAAAATATTAGCGTGTCAAAGGAATACTAAGGCAGAATCTTTCTCTTTGACATCTGTATTGGTTTCGATCATGGGTTTTGTTGTTGCTGCTGCAGCTCCTTTTCTTAATGAGACACTGAGAGACATTTCAAAGGTGGTTAAAAAAATACACAACTTGGTGAAAGCATCATAGGGATCTTTTTTAGGGTAAAGACTGGTACTGACATTGATATAGTCTCTTTAAAATATTGACAACACCATCATGTTGCCCTCCACATTACATCTTGTTTAGCTTTGGGGCGTGTAACAGAAATGGATTTCCTTACTCCCTACTCCTCCACATGGCAACCTATCCTCCCCCACAGATGCTACACAGAAGGTTCATCTGAGTAGGGAAGGCCATGGGGTGGGGTAGAGCAGAAATACCATCCTAGAAGAGATTGCCATTCATGGAGGGATGTTAATACTGGACTGTTTTGCCTTTGCAAGTGAGGACCACAATTTCCACAGTTTATTCCTCTGCTGGAAAGAAAACAAATACTTCTGCTAACTTCTTGCCTTGAATTCACATGTCTTGAAGTGTTTTGTGAAATTGTTCTGCTCAGAAATACACACGGTTTTTTGCACAAGACTTGTGAAGTTGTGCAAAAAAAAAAAAAGCTGTTCAAAGATAGTCATGTGTATTTTGTGAAAGACCGGGTTTTTTTAATACACAAAAGCCACTAATCTTGCACAGCAGAAATACATAAAACAGCAATCTTACACAAAAAACAAATATGGCTCTGTGGAAACAGTGGGTTTTGGCAACAAATCCCACATCCATCATGTAAAAAAACCACGTGCATTAATGCACAGGATAATTTTCTAAAATAGTTCAGGATATGGAAATACTAGGCAAAAACTGCACAAAATTCTCACCACTATATTATTATTCTTGACTGGGTTTCCCTAGAGTCAGGAAACTCATTTTTTGGCCAGGAAACAATAGCCACCAATATTTCTTTCCATCTCTGTGAAAAATGCATCTGTTCTATTAGCACCACAGCCCACTTCATTCATAGAGCCAGCATGGTATAGTGGTTTGAGCACTGGACTATGACCCTGGAGTTCGATTTCCTGCTCAACCATGTAAACCCATTGGGTGATCTTGGTATATCACACTTTCAGTCCCAGAAAAACCTCTCATAGGGTCTCCTTAGGATCATCATAAGTCAGAAAGGACTTGAAGGCACACAACAACTACTACTTCATCCAGGAGGGTTGTCCTCATCTTCCGTGTAGCACTGTATAAAGGAGGTGCTGTAGGGAAACGGACTCAATTCAACCAGCCCACCTGCAGGCATCCAACCTTTTTCATATTTATAAACTCTCCCTTTGTGACTTTTAGGACTGCCTGGTTAGGAACATCCCAGGTCCAGAGATTTTAGGGCCAAACCTAACGTCTACAGACAGCTTCTGATGATATTATTAAGCATGACGCATTAAGCATCAACCACAGCTGCTCAAATAAAAATAAGAAAATGTTTTTCTGGTTTGAAATGATATTTTCCAACCTCTTGACTGGGCAATCCTATCTATGCATTTCTGTTCAGAAGCAAACACTCCTGAGTTTAACTGGGCATATAGTTTTAATATGCTGATAATTTAACATATCCCCAGGCATGTTGTAAATTTTTCTTGCAGAAACATGGCAAAGGAAAAACAAAAAGGGAAGGAGAAGTAGGACTATGAATGTAGTTAGGAGAAGTAAGAGTTGAAGGAACAAGAGGATGAGAGAGGGATGACAAAGGAGGGAGTAGACACAGTGCAGCCACGGGGAAAACAAAACAAAACCTTATCTACCTATACAGAACAGAGTCATTAAAATAAATGCAAACAACAAAATCATCTGTTAAAAACAAAACAGAACATGATGTCATACTAGTTAATATTAAGAAACAAGTTAATGGGAGGGATATGGGACAGCGTATTGTTTTGAACCCACAGAATAGCAGAAGTAGCTGTATCAAGACAGATCCCTGGCTCTGATCGGTCTTTGCCATATAGCAATTCATACATTACAGCTATTTGTGGGTTTCCTATCAAATAAATATGAAGTATATAGAATCCAAGCAAGTCAATCCTAAGCATTCATACAGGAAGCCATAACTTAAAAGACAAATACGTGATAGAAGTAAATTTTAGGCAGATATTTTAGAAATATCTTGTACTCCCTTGAAGAGCCTTACTTATCTCAGTACTTTTTATTCTGAAATCTAACCATGAACATACACATTTTGATTATTCTATATCACAGAATGCTAGTTTGATACCAAAACTACCAAATCAATTTTAAAGTGCTCATCAGCACTTCATTCCCATTTAAAAGAAACCAAAGAAAGCCAAGCATACATACAAAACACTCCTCAGAAACCAGTGCTCACAAATTCAGGAAAAACTGAATTAAATGCAAGAAGTACATAGGCAATTAAAACACTGAAAATCAGACTGGCTGCTTAGCAGGACATTGTGGCTGAACTGACAATAGCTTACAGTAACACCTATGAAGCTATGTATCTACTTTCCAGCAAATAACTGCATCAAATCAAGATGAGCCAATGGCTCTGAAACTGCATGAAACTTTTATTCATTTGCTTTTCTACATAAGTCTATTTGAACAAAACTGAAGAAGAATGTGTTTAAGAGGAGGGCAACAGAAAGAGAAGAAGAAATCTACTGTTTAAAGCCTCATAAAATACTCAGTCCTCACTTCTGGAAAAACATACCCAACATCAGATCACTTTTATAGCAAAATGAAAGAACCATCAGAACTGTGGTAAAAAAAGAAGCTACCACCCAAGTAAATTTTACATTAGGTTCTGCTTCTATGATAACACACATTTCATGTTGAGAAGAAAAACAACAACAGCTATTCCATTCTAAAAGGAGATGCTGTTCAGACATTTTTGTTTGGGAGCTATCCCAAACAGCTACAGGAACAGCTGTTCAGGAACTACAGTTTTCCACTACATCCCGTTAAGGACAACTCTATGATCATGCTGAGAACTACATCTAGGTTTTCTAGTATGACCTCTTCTGAAAACCACTGGGGAAAAGGTAGTCAATAAATGAAGGGAAAGGACGTAACAATTGAAATCCATGCTCATAAAACTGGCTGATGAAATATACCATTACTGCTCTTTCATGGTTTGAGTTGGAGCACTGAGGCTTTGAGCAGGCCAGATGCATCTGCACAGAATAGGATTAAGGCCTCTTTCAGCAATGAGTTTTACAAGCACTGGGGGTAATAATACAAAAAGTGCTCTTCTATATCCTGACAAATATAGAAAGAACTATATATGCAAAAACTTGTCTTCAACCATTAATGGAAGGATGGGTTCAGATGGGAAGAGGCAGGAACCTTGAACAGAGCTCTGAAAGAAGGTGGTCATCGAAGTACTTCATAAAATAGTGGCAGTGCATTTTCCTCCTTTCTAGGATAGGAGATGAACACCTTTAGTCTGTACTAACTGTAGTTTATATTTTGTATATAGGAAGCCCCCACCTTTTGATGCTCTGATATCTGACAACTCATTCTTTTGATGCTTCCAAATTAAGTTCCATCAATTTGATGGGAGTTCCACTCTTTCATCAATTCTTCTTGCCTATGGAGGCCTGCTTGGGACTGCTCACACACTGCTTGCAAAGCAAGCTGAGAAGCGGGAAAAGGTACCTAGCCTGCAGAGAGACTCTGCAAACAGTGTGCATGTGGTTGGTCCTAAGCAAGTCTCTGTAAGTCCTTTAAGCTCCCTACAGTACAGTACATGGGTTCCACTTTTCAACCAATTCCGTTTTCTGACAGTGCTCTGGTTCCTAACCTCTCAGATAAGTGGTAGAAGACAGTACTACTGTGAAAAGGCATGTTCATCTAAAGAGAAGTAAGATTAAAGCAGGTATGAGCAACTGTGTCAAGTCTGGGGGCTAATTTTCTGCCTCTGGGACCTTTAGTAGGGCTGTGCAGACTGGTCAAAAATGAGCACAGAAATACAAATAGAAACACACACACACACACACACACACACACAAATCCACACATGTTTGGAAGTCCATTTTTCAACTTGCAAAACCAGTTATTTTTTACATTAGTACAGGAAGACTCTACAAAAGCAAATTACTTCTCATGAAGGCTTCCACTTTAGGTTGCCTGAAAAAGGAGTCTAGAGAGTCTGGAGGGGCAAAGGACCACAAAAAGAGCCAGAGGGGCATAGTTTGCTCATCACTGAATTAAACTAATTTATATAAAAGGCTGTAATGCCATGGATGGCTTTCACAGTATTACTTGGATTCCACAAGTAACCATCTGCAAATGGATTGGAGGTGATAAAAGACATACCTGGCCACCACTACTCTTTGTGCTTCTATCAGGAAGGACAAACAGGGAAGAGTCCTGTTTTAACTGAGTCAGAACAATCTTAACTAACACTGGGCAATCCCATCTGTTCCAAGGTAATTTGAACATGGAACTCCCTGCAAAACAGTCAGACTGTTGATGCTCAGCAAGCAGTATGATCAGAACTTGAGAAGGTTACTTTAAAAAACTAATTAGCTATCATTCTGGGGGAGTAATTACCATTACAGTTATAAAGTAGGTCTATACCTTCCTTACTATTTTAAAGAAGTTCCTTAAGAAGATAAACACTTATCTTTTAGTGGTTTTTTAAAATATCAGCATGCAGCAGCACGGAATATAGAACAAACTAGCACCTGAACCATACAACTTTGTGTCACCACCATTTAGTGTGGCCACACCTCTTTAACTAAAAGAATTAATTACACTCCAAATGAAGTGAAGTTATCTGCTGTTGCATTACAATCAAAAAATAACAGGTTTACACTTTTATTATTAGGAAAAGATACTAAGGACAAGCAATTTGTTATTGTAACCAATTACTTCCAAACTCTGATGGAATCATTTCTGTGATCTTAGACAGAAGCAAAGCTCACTCTTCATTAGGAATAGCTGCCTCTGCAGTAAATGCTGCGAAGTGGCAGTGAAATATCGGGAGGACAAAGCTACCTGAGTTACCACATGGCCTGCCTTTCAGCCTTTAATCAGCTATACTGTCCTCATGCTTTGCTATCAAGTGTCAAAAAATAAAAGTCAATGCCAATTCAATCAACTTCTGTGCATGAAAGAGTATGGGGTGTCATCCTATTCTTTGCCTCAGGCAGCAAAATGTTGTGGGCCAACTTTGTGTGAGGGTCTGTTAAGCAGACCATTCCATAACTAGTCTTTAATGCAAAATATGTATAAAATCAAAGATAGATTTTGTCATCTTTTTAAAAGGGAGATGTTATTTCCTCCATCTCCTTCTTTGTTATCACCTTGTGCTGAGCTGAGAACATAGCTAAAAAAGCAATCAGTAGTGGTGTCTTGCTAGGTCTAAGTAACACATCTAGAAATGAGTTGGCAATTATAATTACAAAGCAATTTACATGGCAATGCAGAAGTAATGAAAGTGCACAGGATGCTGAACAAGCTCTTCACCTTTTCAGGTACTGATGCATGAATGTGAATTATAGCCCCTTGATTACTCTGTTTTCTCAATAAGCCTATTTTGTATGGACTACAGCAGGCCCTCCACATTCACAGGGGTTAGGGACACAGAACCCCCACATGAATACCATTCCCTGCACCCTCCTATGCCACTGCAGGTGCACCCATGTGGGTAGTGAGCAGGAGAGTGCAGGAGGGGAGAAGGTCTTTTCCTCTGCATCCAAAGATCTTCCCTTCCCTGTGCTTTCTTGTCCCTGTCCTTGCAATCCTGCGGGGAGCAGCGCAGGAGAGAGAGAGAAGGTTCTTTAGTTCCCTTCACTCTCTCACTCCCCACTCACATGATTGCACCAGGAGCAGTGCAGGAGAGTGAAAGAGAGAAAGATCTTTAGTCTCCTTCACTCTCTCACTCTCCACTGGAACAATCCCGCAGGCAGTGGTGCAAGAGAGCAAGGGGGAGAAGGATCTCTCCTCCCTTTCACTCTCTTGCCCACTGCCAGTGCTATTGCCCTGGCTGCGGTGGGTGGGGGGTAGGAGGGGGGAGGCAAGGATACCATGAATAATCAAACCTGTGAAAGTCAAACCCGTGCATGTAGGGGGAGAACTGTATTATTCAAACACATACTACACAGAAATGTAGCCCTTTATGATAGCATTACATATGGTCCTGCTTGATCTGAGACAGGGAAACACAGACAGTATTTTCCAAACAGTATCTGTACAGTTAGCTGATTACTCTTACTACCCTATCTCAAAGGAATAAAACATTTTTTTCTGTTTTTCATGTATCCCTTTTTAAAAGTTTCAAACAGTGAAGGTAAATCATAGGCATGAAGGCAGCAAACTTCTGAGATATATTTCTTTACTTTGACAACATAACCAGTAGAGGCAGATAAATAACTTCTGCCTGTAGATAATATTCCTCAAAATATGTATGCATGATGTATGTATGTATTTATGATATTTCAATATTGCCTTCCAGCTCCCAAGGGCTTCCAAGCCAAAGTATGCTACTACCACAACAAATAAAAAAAACAGAAGGTGGACAGTATGTGTGTGTGTGGGGGGGGGCAGCAATCTGAACAGTTGTGCTCATCTTCATTTTTTGTTCACAAAACTATATGCCAACTTCATTACAAATCACAAACAACCAACTATTTTTCTTAGAATCATAGAGTCATAGAGTTGGAAGAGACCACAGGGGCCATCCAGTCCAACAGTCCAGTTCTTCCCTCCCCTCATTAGCTCACATTAAAATTTATCAGTGTTGTGAACAAGAGGAAACAGAAATAGCAATGCCGCAGGGCAAGCACCCATTGCAAAAGAAAATTTTTAAAATGCAGCCTTTATACAAAAAAAAGAAAAGAAAAAAAAAGAACTGAAACATAATCACTTATAAATTAGAGAAAACACTACGGAATTATTTCAAGGCTCTTTCAAAAACCTGGAAACAGAATCAAGGAATAAATCTTTTTTCATTCCAGACTCTCTTCACTTTAAAATGTTTTGTGTTAGGTAATATCAAAATACATATGGCTAGGTAAAAGGCCAAGAATAAGACTTAAAACATTACAGGACACTAAAGAAAGAGGAGGATTGGATTTACCATCCTTGAAAATATATTATCAAGCATGTTGCTTAGAATGGATTCAAAATTGGAAATCATTACAAAAATCATCAATAAAAGATTTAGAAGAACATGAGAATAGATTCGGATGGCATGGCTACTTGTGTTATAATAAACTAGTGGTTAACAAAGAATTTAATAACCATTGCATCCGGAAGACCCTATTAAAAGTATGGCAACAATTATACTCAAGATTTTATTCCAGCCTCCTGACTTGGACATCACCACAAGAAGCCTTTAAAATTTCCCCAACAAAAGAAAGGAAAATGCTGACATACCAGGACATACTCATTTGGGATGGAAATAAACCAAGACTGAAAACGCTGGAAGAAATGAAGGAGGCTGGACACGAAATAAACTGGTTTCTGTGGAGACAACTCACAGAAAGGTACAAAATGGATCTAAAATTATTTGGATTTGAGAAGAAGGAAAACAAACTGGATGTATTCATGAAAGAAAATCAAAAGAAAAGAATATCCAAACTTCATAAATTGTTATTACAAAGAGAAATGGAACAGGAAGAAATTAAAGAAATGATGGTGAGATGGTCACAAAATATAGGGCATTCAATAGATATTGAGAGTTGGAGAATGGTATGGAAAACAGATTTAAAATTTACATTAAATTTAAATTTGAGAGAAAACTATTATAAAATGTTGCGTAGATGGTATACGACGCCAGAGAGATTACGAAAAATTATAAAGAATGGAAATTCAAAATGCTGGAAGTGTGGAGAAAAAGAAGGAACATTTTATCATAAGTGGTGGACATGTAAAAAGGCAAAGAAATTTTGGAAAGAAATACATGATGAAATTCAAAAAATATTCAAAATGAATTTTGAAATGATACCTGAATTATATTTATTGAATACAATAAAACCAAAGGCAGAAATAAGAAAGCATAAAAAAATAATGTTATATTTAGTTACAGCAGCTAGATTAAACTATACTCAACACTGGAAACAAGATATTAAAATAAATTTAAATGAATGGAAATTAAAGGTTATGGATATGATGGAGATGGAAAAACTGACAAATGCATTAAAGAACAAATCCATTCAACAATTTGATAGAGAATGGAGCAAAATAAAAGAGTGGCTACAATGGTAAAGCTAATGATCATAATGATATAATTTGATAAAAAAGGTAAAAATGTATTGATTGGTTAAAAGATAAATTATGACTGTTATGCCAAAGATTCTATGTATAGTGGATAGGACTTGTATTGTATTATATTGTATTTTTTGTTTGATTCGGCTGGGCAAAACTGGAGAAGAAAACTTGTTATGGAGTTGGGGGGGGAACATTTAGAAGAAATGTTCCCATTTTATACTTTCTTTTAGAAATCTTAATAAAAATATTTAAAATAAAATAAAATAAAATGTTTTGTGTTTTTTACCATTAGATTAGCAAGCACATATACATGCAAAAAATAAAGTTTTTGAACAATGAGACCACCATAGAGTTTTAAAAATTAAAACAATACATTATAAATCTAATGCACCCTTATTCTTAGTTGCAACTAATCTCAAATATTACTTGAAACCCTTTTTATGTTTTCCATTTGCCAGGACACTGAGTTTTTGTACATCACAATTATCTTATGAATCAAATCATCCTATGAATCAAAAAAGTGGTCAAATTTCTCCTGTGATCACATATATGTGGCTGCACAGAAGGGGACACTGATTGCCAGAGATGAACAATAAATGTACAAACTTTGGACACAGCTTACACTATGTTAGCGTCAAACAAGCAAATAAACCATTCTGAAAGATATCAACCCTCTTCTGGACTCCTGAAGGGACCTGCTCTGCTGCTTGATGACACAGTTTACCCAAGAACCATCCCAGGCTCACAAATGATTGTTTCAGTTTTGAAGGGAGCATATTCTTCGCATATCAGGGTTTCCCAAAAGGGGTTCCATTTCTGAAGTTCAACGTGCAAATGAAGGTACTCCCTTTCAGATTCAGCTGACTGTGCCTCAATAGCATTAGTGGTACACGCAGCATCACCCAGCAGATGAAGCTAACCCAGCGTGTTTGAAGAAGTATATGCCAGGTATTCAGAAATGAAAGCTGGAAGAAGGCTGTTTATGAAAAATGATGAGATACAGCTCAAGGTAAAACTTTAGAAAAATATTGTAGGCTGGCATCCTGTAGGTTAGTTCCAACTAGAATAGACTCATTCAATCAACTACTGAATCCTGAGTCAATACACAGGTAAATCCCATTAAATCAGTGGGTCCACCCTAGTTAGGACTAACAAGAGAATTTAGGCCACAGCGTAAAATATATACTAGAATTTGTTCAAGAAAGTAAGTATTAAATCAAAACCACAAACAAAAGCTGAAGTTACCTCAACTGTTCATTTAAGGGCTATGTTTTTAAAACAAATTGTTTTCCTGTAATCATTACTACCAAAAGTCTCATAAATCATAATGATTACAGAATAGTTTTAAGTGAAAACAGCAGACAAGCAATTCCACATCAAGATACAGAGTTATGTGCCAGTTTGTTAAATATAAACAAATGAAAATATGTATTCTGTACTTATTTACTGCTAACATTTAAACATTTTTTATTTGACAAAAACTTTTACAAACAAGCAAAATTTATATTAATATATTTAATATTATGGCAAAACTTAAATGGGACTATAAGTAACCAGTCAACAGACAGAGGAACAAGAATTGTTACTGTAGTTCTTAACAGTTAGGAAAACATCTTAAAGGTGTCTGGAAAGTCAGTTCTGGGACACACAGATATTTGCTCACTATTGGCTGAGGTGATTATGACATCACAACTTTTTTTCCACCTACTGAGCTCTCTGCAGTTACTTCTGGCTTCTGCCATTACTGTTTTGGCCACAAAATCTTATCCTAGCACAATCCATATTTAGGGGCAGGAAGCTGGCAGTTTTTGTGTGAGATGGATGAGGGAGAACATAAAGATAAATCTTGTCAGTTAAATATCCCATTAAGTTCTTCACTGTACATTTCACTTCCTGTAACTGCATGGGAGCTAAGGAATGAGAGGTGAAACCTCGCATAGTTCAACTTTATCGGTAGATGGATCCATTTCTATGCATGGTATTTTATAGATTTAATATTTTTAAGTGCTCCGTTATCTCCAATTGCTGATCAACAAACAACAAAATCAAGAAGGAAAATCAAGATCAGAGAAAACATGAAAATATTTATACCTCTTCCCTCCCCGACAAGTTGTCCTAGTGGAGGAGAGCCAAGCATAAACTGTGGCAGGGCTCAGCCCAAGAGTTTACTGTAAGCCACAGGGCTGATTCACAAAACATGTCCAGGATCAATTTAGAATCATACTGTATCCTTTCATTGTTCAACTACTGCAACCTTCTGAATACACTTGGAATTAAAGATTCATTATTCTTCTTTATTTCTAAAACAGAAATTTCTAAATTCAAGCAAGACTTCACCAGTCAGATACATTTTTTAGCCTCAAATCCTCTTAAGATGCAGTCAGAAAATAGATGGGAACATTAATCCAGTCTCCTTTTCCCATGGCCTTGAGGTAACCCACTCATTCTGTCACATCTCCTGATCTTCCCAAATCTGAGAGAGTTCCTCTGTAATAAAGGAGATTACCCACTCATCCTCAACGCACAGATGCAGTGCTAAAGTTCCAGCCCTGCTTTTTCCATGCAGTGCATTTCACCTAAATTTGCTCCCCTGCCATCAGTCCTCTAAGGGATTGTGACTTGAGAGTAGGAATTTTCCTCCAGATACACCACCTTTCATACATTTTGTGACTGGAAATTTCTAAACTCTGATGCTTGACAAGTTTTTGGGATCTATAAAATGGAGACAAACTCAGCAGCAGAAGCTTTACCTGTAGAAAGATGTGGGTGAGAACTTTTCCTGCTGTGGCACCTCAATTATGGAATAACCTGCCCTTAGAAGCTTGACTGGTGCCAACACTAGTGTCATTCCAGCATCAAGTAAAAACATCCTTGATCACTAAAGCTTTGGGGGGCTTGGTTTTGTACAAATTCCTATATATACATAATTTTCTATCATTTTAAGCTGTTTAACCAGTTTTAAACTGTCTTCTTTTAACCTGTTAAATTGCTTAATACGTTTTTTAGCCTTTTAAGTGTTGTTGTTGTTGGTCACACTGTTTAAAACTGGTGAAGTTCATTTTAGTGTATGCTACTGTGAGATCTTTAGATACAGAGCAGGATATAAACATTTTAATACATCAATATTTTAATAAAATAAGAACACCTAACTTAAGAAAACAACAGATGTCATAATAATGTCATCCAACAGAGCAATGGTTACAGCCTCTCTCCAGAACTGCAGTAACCAGTCAACATAGTACATTTGCACAAAAATTATAAATTATTCTCATTCATCCACCTACTACTAATCAACTGTTCCAATTACATGATTGGGATTGAAATTAAAGATGTTGAAAAATTCTTATAAATAGCAGCTATATTTCAAGATTTTCCACACCTCTGCTTTATCTCACAAGGGATAATACACAAGCATTCAAAATGCAGAGATTTCTGAGGCAGGGATTTCAGCAAGAGAAACCACAGCAGTCATGTACATGGTGCTTGACTCTAAATCCAGAGACTGCCCATTCTTCAGTCCAACTGCGCTTTTCTCTCCAAGAGGTGATCAGAGCTGTTAGGTGTAGGAGTGCTTATCAGATATTCAGCAGGTGAATTCTTTCCAGTGGTGTAGAGTCCACTGACATCCTGTTTAAGTAATTTTCAAACCTTCTGCATTCAGCAGGTGTTCAATACTGAACTGCTTGCATGACTGCCAAATGCCCCATGAAGACACTGTGAAGCCATCACTTTATGTGAACCAAGAGTGCACAAATGCACTCCACCATCATCCTGAGGTACACATGGTAGCAGTGGGCAAACTTTCCTTCAAGATGATTAGATCAACTCAAACCAAGGCAATTTAAATCACTGGTTATGATCTGAGTCATTAAATAATGATTTATAGCAAGGCGGGGAAAGAGACTGATGCATATTCTCATTCTGAAATTGACTGCTTCTGGAACAAGCATGCATACTAACTGCATACTGTCAATCAAAACTCAGTGATCTGTAACTATATGACCTCTTGTAGAACCTAGGCATATGATCTAAATCTCCACCCATGCACTCCACATGTACTGCAGAATTATATTGGTTTAGAGGCAGAAGATATTTGGGTCTTTCCATATATATGAAAGGACAAAGCATAAAATAACAGAGGGCCAAAGCTGTAATTCTGTGCATGCTTATTTGGATGTTTCCCATCAAACAGAGGGGAAATTGCTTGCAGGGAAATATGTACAGATTTTGGCTGTAAATTTCAGAAGACCTTTCCATAAGCAGGGCTAAAATGAAGGTACTAGCCAAAAAAGTGTTGCTCAATGAAATGAAAGTAAGTATCCATCTGTTCGTATACCATAAATCTCAACTTAGGTGGAATACTTTTCTTACAGTCCATGAAAATTTGAATGTGATAATAAAATTTTAAACAGTACAGAGTACACAAATTTGCAAAGCATATAGAAGCATAATTCCGAAACCCAGAAAAAATACATTATGCATGATTGTGTAATAAAATATGGAATATACTACAGAAGCACAGTGCGGAAGGTTAGCACATTTCCACTGAAATAAGTTACACTCAAAGATTAATAAATAGTACTTAAATATCAAACTGAAACTAACGGTATATATAAATATTACACTTTGGTTGGTTCAACCCCACCTACAACTATTTTAAGAAATAGCATGAGTATGGAAAAACAAAGAAACCACATTTTCTTCAATTCATCCAAGGTAGATGTCCCTGATTTCAACAATCCTTGGGTCTCTTCTTTTTCCGATGAATGTGTCGTCATATTTTCCTTGGACCAAATTCCAGCTATACCTTCAAGTTCCTAAAGCAAAGGCCAAGTCCCTCTTCTTTTACAATTTCCCATTTCTAATATTATGTACGATGGATTTTGTTGGAGAATCAGATTTTCTGCCAATTTTGGTCATTAATAATTTTGGAATGATTATGTATTTTTATTTCCAATTTTGTAAGTCACTGTAAACATTTTGAAAAAGTGGAGTTCAAAAAAATAAATTATAAAAATACTTGGGCATCTCCTACCTCCAAGGGTTATGCAATGGGTATACATATTCATATCATCTCTCTACTGTGAAGGAAGAGGGGCAAATACCTTACATCCATCTCAGAATTTTAAGTCCAACTATTTCTCCAGCACAGCACTAATAAAAGGCATTCTTTAGAGACCAGCCAACTGTTTCACCATCAATAATGCAAGTCTACTGATGAACACATGCATCTAAAAATATAATGTGTTAACAGGATTTTTTTGTCACATACTTAGTTTGACTATTAAAAGTTTGCATTCCGTGTGAACATCAAGTTCTCTGATCTTTAACAACATCCATCAGCATCAGTTCCTATATATTTTTTGTAAAGAAAACTCCTCTATGCAGCAATATGTAAACTATAAACAACAAAGTAAAATCCTTTTTAAACCACTGTACAGACAGATCATCTGCTGAAGAAGAGCCGGTATTATCTATTATAGGGACAATCATCTAGCTTATTGCGATAAACGAGCAGATTTTGAAAGAACAGTCATGCATACAGTGTATGAAATTTGATTACATGTTTCTTAATTTTTTTTAGAGTATTGCACAAGGCATATGTAAAATACACATGCTGCATAAATCAGGTATCAACTACAAACAGAGGCTTTAAGATGTAAAGCCTTCAATCCAACATACACATGGAGCAAATCACTTAAGAACTATAAAACACACGGATGCCCTGCCAGTTTTTTTTAGAGTAAGTGAGCAGTTTAAATGAAAGTAAATACAATGTCTTTGCCTCTGCGCAATCAAATTATATCTGGGTTTACCATAATTCATTTCAGTGGATTGAAGCCTACTGCTCAATGAGACAGACACCACCACCAGTATACAAATGTACAGAACAGCCTTCATAACATATTAAAGCCAATGTGTATAATAATGCAAGAGTTGAACTCCTGCATTTCTGCACGTATAGATACACACACACACACACACACATTAAGCTGAAGTTTAGCAACCAAAATAAAGACGGCACTGAACCTACCTGTGTGACTATACTTTGCACATATGGTGCTGGATGCTGCTGCTGCTGCTGCTGTTGCTGCTGCTGCTGCTGTTGTTGCTTTTGCTGAACAGCACTTTCTATTGCTACTTTTGCTACAGTATTTGGATCTGCTCCAGCTGGCACAGCAACCATAGTTGCGCTGCAGCCAGCCTTGTTAGGGTCACTGATTGTAACAATTCTAACTCCTACTTTATTTGGGATTCCTGGAACAGTTTCCCTATCATTATCCTCTGCTGGCCTCTTTACAGTTTTGCATTCTGCTGTGCCATTAGTCGACCGAACTTCAGATGACAAGGGAGCCAGGGACCCACGAGGGCCTGAGTGTGGAACTGCTATGATTTGATGCCCCTGTATAACAGAGGCCGTTGACTGTGGTGAGACAACTACACTTGGGCGTTGCTGAGGCACATCTGAATTCAAACTTGAAGCTAGAGGTCCATTAGGTACATCGGTACTGGTACCACTAAGTTGCTGGGTTAACAGTTTTGAAGCCTCTTGTGTGCTGCTTGCAACAGACATACTACCCACACCTAATACAGGCCCATTGGAAAATCTTTCCCCTTGATCACCTTTGGCAGCATCTTGTGGTGTGGCATCCAAATTCCCTTGTTCTACTGGAGAAATCTCACCATTTCCTACATGATTGGAAGTTTTATGATTTGGAACGTTTTTGCTTAAATGGGAACCATCACCTTTTTCAAAGTCACAGATTCCATTAACGAGGGGCTTCCTCAAATCGCTTTTCATTTCCTGCACGTCTGGTTGTTCAAAGTTCTGTTTTCCAAGAGCTCCATTCTCAACCAAGTCTAATGATGGTCCATTAGGGACCTGTGAGAACTGATTGGCCTCATTCTGAGTTTTCCCTGAGTTAGCTGGAGGTAGACTGGAGTCATGCTTTCTTCCATTTAGAAGACTTCCCACCTGCATTTCAGTTTCCTTTGCGTCGCCATTGCTGGTGTTTGCAGTTCCTCTTCGGCAAGAAGGATTCTCCATGACCTCAATTTTACGCTCATGAATATGTAAACCTGTTGCCTCCTTTGCTTCTTCTTCCTTTTGGCAAATGATTTTATCTCCTTTGAATGGGGGAGCAGCAGCAGAACATGTTGATTGTCCAGCTAGGGGTGCCTGGGTTGGTGGAAGCGCTTGCACCTGAAGCCCAACGCCTGTCTGTGTCCCACTCATTGTAATTCCAGCTGGAGCAATGATCTGAGTTGCATTTCCCTGACTCACAGTTGCTGTAGCAAAACTAGTATTTGGCACAACTGTTATGGTAACCTGATTGCCAGAAGTCCCTTGGAAAATGGTTGCTGGGCTATTGGAGATCAACTGGCCTGGCAATATTTGTAAATTGGAAATGGGAACAGTTTGTACTGTTCCTTGGGGTTGGATTGCACTCTGGACCAACTGCACATTTTGCTGTCCAACTAGTAGTGGCTGAGCTGAAGACTGCCCTTGAACTCCAAAATTCGTTGCTTGGTTGTTAGACATCTGATAAACCACCTGAGGGCTAGGAGCTCTGGCATTGTTCGGAGGTGGAATCTGCGGAGCTGGGAGAATAAGCTTACCACCAGGAGTAGAAGGGCCTCGTTTAGGAAGCAACAACTGTTTTATCAGACTGGATTCACTAGGTGGTGGCTGGCCCACCCCAGGGTTACCTGGCTGGGGCTGAACTTGCATCTGTACCTGCTGCTGCTGTTGCGGGACTTGTATCTGGGGCTGGGATGGTGCTGGTGAATGTTGCTGCTGTTGCTGTCTCTTCACAGAAAGCATCTGGCTGACAGTGGGAGGGGGTCCTTGTGTCTGAGGGGTGAGAGATGAAGATGATATTACTGTAGGAACTTGGTTATTAGAAATTGGTCCAGGAGATGGTGAGGATGTTGGAGTTAGATTTGGCTGTCCACTCAACTGGACAGTCTGACCAGCTGGGATTGAAGCTGGATTTGTAAGAACAATTTGGTGAATGGCTGGTGCATATGTTGGACCTTGCTGAGCTGGCTGGCTTACAATCACAACACTTTGCTGAGGTGGTGGAGGAGGCGGCTGTGACTGCTGCGTGGGCTGCTGTACCACGGTTGCAGGAACTTGCTGAGAAGGCAAAGGCTTTGGTGCAATGTTCTGAAACCCCACCCTAGATGTTGGTGGATTTTGGACACCAGCAATTGTAACCACCTGCCCAGTTGCAACTTGGAAATTCTGAACTGTAGTAGCAGAAACTATATTGGATGCTGAGGCTGTGACATACTGCTGGGGTGCTATGATGACTGTGTCTTGCTGTTGGTTACCAGCTGTGGACTGCTGAGATGATGTTTGAACTGGCTGTGATGATGTGGTAATGAGCTGTTGACCCTGGGAAACTGTTGAAGTGCATGCTGGTATGTTCTGTACTCTGCCAAATATATGACCTTGAGGTACAGCTTGTTGAATTACTGTAACAGGAGTGCCTGAGGGTATTTGTCCTGGTACTACTGCATGTAAAGGGGATTGCTGAATTACAGGCTGATGAAGCAAAGTCTGAGAGCTGACAACAGTAACAGATGGTTGTGGTCCAGCACTGCTAGGATTCTGATTTGAAGTCTGCACCCCACCTCCTACAGCAATAGTAACTGGAACGGTAGACTGGGGGACAGCACTTTGTATTACTGTGGCCTTCACTACCTCACAAGAGGCCGGAGCTTTATTCTGTATGACAGTCACAGGAGTATTTTGTTGTTGGTGACTGTGAAGTGAAGGGTTTTGTGGTATCCTGGAAACAGTCTGTACAACTGTAGGTGCACCCTGGATGGGAAAAGACATTTGCGTTGCAGTTAGATTTGAAGACGGATTGTTGACAGGGGTCCTCTGAAAATGGTTTCCTGTACTTGGTGGTCCATGTGGGAGTCCTGCTGACAAAAACAAAGAAAGAGAATGAATCTGAAGTGGAAACCCTGAAATCAACTATTATTATCTAAATTAACCATTCAGTTGTTAAATTATCTGTAGAGACAGAATTAATCATAGATTCTGTGCTTCTACCAGAAAGAGGTTCAGGGCAAATAATCTACTCACCCTGAAACTGTACTCCCCCCAGCACATCACTATTGCTACGGTCCATCCCAGCTGAATGGAGTAGCTGCTTTTTGGACATTATTGTAGTTATCCTGTTATAATCTGTAGGCTGGTATTTAAACTGTTCAGTGATAAATTATACGAAAAACGAAATCACCCAATACCAGCTGAAACCAAACGTAACAAAAAAAATCTTAAAATTTTGTAAATTATTTGTTTTTTCACCTGATCCCTAGGACTAGCACTCTGAGGCCAAGTCACACCTTAGCCTATTAAGTTTGAAAGGAAGTACATAATCGCCTGTCACTGTTCAGCCGTCTGAGGGTTACCTGGAGACTGAATTCTCTGCCTTCCAGGAAGAATACTGTGGCAAGGGGAAGACCATCCTGGCTTCATCCACCAGCTCACAGAAGGCAAAACTGCAGGAACTTGCTTCCCACGATCTCTACACTGCTAGAAAGAACTCCAATGCTTGCTTTTCTCTTCCCTTCCCTTCCTTCTATGTCATGTCTACTGGACTAGAGAATAGGAGGCAGGGACTGCTGTCTTGTCTTAATACCTGTGCAACACCTAGAATATATTAAGACACTTTATAGTGATCAGTAACAACAGGAACAAGATACTTTTGTACCGAAACATTTATAATGTGTCCTTCAAAAACATTTCTCCAGGATGTCTTGGTACAGTGTAGCTTGTGATACAGATTCCTCCCCTGTGTGATCCATTTCGAATTTACTTTGTGAAATACTTGCTATCTATCATATATTAAAATATGCATGCTTTGCCCACAAAATCTGCCTGCCTTACAAGTCCAGTTATATATCACTCTCCAGAAGCAATATGGAGTGCAGTGAATGTGAATTTGAGATCTGCTACCATGCCACAAAGTGTATATATACTCTTTACGACAGTACTTCAACAAGCCCCAAATGTTATGCATATAGTCTGAATTAGTGTTAAGATAAGTAGACATCATATAGAGTTTATAATTTATGAATACCTGCTGGTGAAGGAGGTGGAGCTACATCAGGAACAGAATCAACTCGGACAATTGGGGTTGAAGAAGGTTGCTGCTGATAGTACATCTGTATAGGGAGTGGGATAGCCCTCCTTTTTACTCCTACCACATGAATATGTGCCTGCCCATTGTTATTTGGATCCTCTACTCTCTTCACTGAGTGATTTGGAAAGATAGTTCTGTCAAATACAAGCAAACACAGATATATTACTGGCAACTATAATAAAGCACTTCATTTTTCTTGCATTGATTTCTTACCATATAAAAGTTGTTTTGTATAGAAGTACATTTCCTAAATACTGTGGTAACCTATATCAGTCAAAGGTTCCTGCAAGGAACAGTTGGATATTTCATTTCCTGCCAAAAATAAGGATTTTGAAAATGGTGATTATATCAATGCTTCCAGCCAACATTACTGTAAGCACAGTTCTCTTCATTTTGTGGTTATTAACTCATGTTTCAACACCAAGGAAGTGCAGGCATTGGCAAAAGAATTGGTATAGGAATAAGGGAGAAGAGTGGTGGAGTATAGGCAAAGGAGAGAACACAGCAATGCAGAAAAGTGCTGAAAACAAAGAATACTGTGAATGTTATTCAGGCCATAAATTCTATTAAGTTATTTCTGA
The DNA here is from genome assembly GCA_030412105.1 of Cyclura pinguis. Classification (NCBI taxonomy): domain Eukaryota; kingdom Metazoa; phylum Chordata; class Lepidosauria; order Squamata; family Iguanidae; genus Cyclura; species Cyclura pinguis. The sequence goes on from CM059603.1 coordinate 67,267,057, forward strand.
AACATGGTAGGAATTAATCTATCCACTAAGCTTCAGGAATTTCCAAAAGACAATGTAGTATATGTGGTTGGGGCTGTACTAGAGAATACAATTATTGCCATTTAAGGAAGGAGGTATTTAAGAAAGAAAAAAACTTTGCTGCTGCAACCTGTTCTAGATTCTTTTCAGCAGACATCATGCTTGCATCCTAGACCTATTTTCTCAAAAGAAGTATTCCCAGACTCTTTACTAGAAATTAAAGGCTTTAGTCTTCAAAAACTATAGAAAAATAAACTGAAAGCTGATAACTGTGTTTTTATATAAACTTTATTCCTCCTTTTCAAACAACTACTGCCTTTAATAATATAAGATTTATGATAGGTCATATCCAAAGCACACTTTACCCCAGTATTTGACAATCAATACAAACTACAGAATATTTCAAGATCCCAGAATGTTTATTCTAGGAATGAGTTCATCTTACCTGAGACATTTATAAAATCCAGTTGATGTTAGGATTCCACCTCGAGCTAGTTTACTGCAGGTGGAGAGATATTCAGAGTACATTTCAGCTCGGGAGACTGAGCAGTCTGAATTCACCTCAAAATGGGCATTCAACCTAAAGACAGAAATGAAAAAGAAATGGCAAAAACTAAATGTCTTCCCTATAAATATTACTCTAATTTTAAAAGTTTTGAACTCAAGGACCATGTTTGAAACCCAATGACATAAAACCTCTGTGTCCATGCTATACCTTGTGCTATCTCAGGCATTCTGTGCCGAGTCTGTGATAAGGTGGATGTGGGGAGAATGTATTCTGTGCCGCAGGCTACTGGTTTTTAGCATTCAGGATTTTTTAAAAAAGTAGCCATGAACAACAAGTTTAATTATGTTAAGAAATGGATAAGACTTTTTTTAAATAAGCAAGTATAATGGTAAATACAGTTGGCCCTCCACATTCACTAGAGCTAGAGGCACACGACCCCTGCAAAAGTGGAAAAGCCACAAATATCAAAATGTCTGTGTGTGTCTATGGAAAGGGGGCTGAGGCATAGCAGGGAGAAGGGACACCCAGCTTCCAAACTAAGTCAGGGAAAGCAGAGGGAGAGGGAGTGAGTTGGCATGGTGGCCCTATACTTCCTCTCTCTCACCCATCTCTTTCCTTGGATGTAGGAGTGTGCACTGGGAGATGGTTTGTGACGGTGGGAAATTGAGCTGCACGCCATCCTTAGCTGGCCAGCCAGTGGCTGGTGGCAGAAGAGGAGGATGACTAGAAGAAGGTTTTTAAAGGGCTGCATGGCCTAATCGGAGCCAATGAGAGGGAAGGTTCTCCCGGAAAAGGCGGGAGCAGGAGTTGGAGAAACTCACAAATAATAAAATCTGTGAAAGTTAAACCCGTAAATGTGGAAGGTTGACTGTAGTTACTTGGAACAGCCTGAAACAGTAACTGATTAGTTTTGAAAAAATAACTTTCCAAGCTCTGAATATTCTTGCATTACCATTACGCTCTGTATTCAAAATCAATCATAAAATAGCTGACCTATTTTGTATTGGCTTCATGCAAAATAGAAAGCTATGACAGTATTTACATATCTTCTAAAGTTTAAAAAATTCTGCTACAAAAGTACCGGTTTAATAAAAATGTTTCATTATCTTCTGACTTGTCAATGTAAGAACAGGTTGCTTACCTGTAACTGTGGTTCTTCGAGTGGTCATCTGTGCCCTCACACACCAGGAGTTTTCGCACATGTGCGGTAACGTTCGGAAGATTCTAGAGCTTAGCAGCCTGGCGGGAACCCCTCCCCCATGCCGGTACTGAGCATGCTCAGCCCGCCAAGCCAACGGTCTCGCCTCAGTTCTAGAGTCCGCCAGTGCAGGACCTGACAGAGAGGACAGCTGGGTGTGTGTGTGTGAGGGCACAGATGACCACTCGAAGAACCACAGTTACAGGTAAGCAACCTGCTCTTCTTCTTCGTGGTCTCTGTGCCTCACGCACTAGGAGATTTTGTAGCTTACCAGTTGGACGGTGGGTCAGGTCCTAGAGAACGGAAGACAACACCGCACGTCCAAAATGGGCATCTCACCTGGAACGGCAGTCCAGTCTGTAGTGGCGCACAAAGGTCGAGGGTTGAGACCAGGTCGCCACACGGCACAGTTCTTGCAGGTCCACTCCTTGAAGGAGAGCTGCTGAAGAGGCTACGGCTCTGGTGGAATGAGCACGGAGCAAGGCTGGCGGAGGCTGCTTGGCCAGTTTGTACGCCAGTAGAATGGTCTGGGCCAACCATTTGGAAAACCTCTGGGTGGACACCTTGTGGCCTTTTCGACGCCCACCGTAGCACACGAACAGGTGGGGTGTCTGACAGAAGGGCGCAGTCCGGTGAGTGTAGAAAGCCAAGGCCCAATGAACATCAAGGGAGTGGAGGGAGCGCTCCAGAGGTGTAGTCGGGTCCGAGTAGAAAGCAGGTAAGATGATATCCTGGCTAAGGTGGAAGTGTGATACCACCTTGGGCAGGAAGGAAATGTCAGGGCGGAGGACTACCTTGTCTCAGTGGAAGACGAGGAAGGGCTCATCAGATCGCAGCACTGTCAGCTCACTCGCTTGCCTGGTTGAGGTGACAGCTACCAGGAAAGCAGTCTTGATGGTTAGGAGCCTGTCATCGGCAGTTGCTATGGGTTCGAAGGGCGGTCGCATCAACTGCAATATACCAAGGATAGCGACCAAGGCGGGTAGCGGCGGCAACACTGGCGGATAAAGGTGTTGCAGGCCCTTCATGAACTGCTTAAGGGTAGTGTCCCTGAGGAGAGCTGCCGAGGACGACCCTCGTGGCTGATAAGCCACGACAGCGGTGAGGTAGACCTTCAATGACGGGAAGGCGAGCCCTCGTTGACGAAGGTGAAGCAGGAAATGGAGCACGGCGGGCAGAGCGACGGGCGATACCGGCTCTCGACGTGCTTCCGCGAAGGCGACGAATTTCCGCCACTTGTAGTGGTAGTTGCGGCGTGTCCTTCCTGGCCGCGGTGAGGACATCCTGGATGGTCGGATCCTCTAAGGCATTATCCTCCACGCAAGGAGGGCCAGGAGCGGCAGGTCCGGGTGGAGAACGAGACCGTTGGAGTGCGACAGGAGATCTGGTGATGTCGGAAACTTGAGGAGATGGCCGCGAGCAGCCTCGAGCAGGGGCCTGAACCAGTGCTGCCTCGGCCAGTATGGGCTACTAGGATGGTGTTGGCTCGGTCTGCGAGGATCTAGGCGACCATTTGACCCAGGAGAGGGAACAGCAGGAACGCATGGAGTAGCCCATCGGTCGACTCGAACTGGAAGGCATTGCCGAGTGAGCCCCGACCGAGGCCGGCTCTCGAACAGTACCGGTGATAGCACGAGGTGTCCCTGCTGAGGGCGTCTGCCGTGGTGTTTTCCTGGCCCTCCAGGTGCATCGCCACCGGGTGAACTCGGAGTGACATGCACCAGTCCCAAAGTTGAAGAGCTATGGTGAGGAGGGTGGTCGAATGAGTCCCTCCCTGCCTGTTGACGTAGCAGATGGCCGTCGTGTTGTCCGACAGGATCTGCACCATGCGGCCGGCGACCACGTTGCGGAATGCCCTCAGAGCTTTCCAGATGGCGAGCAGCTCGAGGGCGTTGATGTGAAAATGTGTCTCCCTGTCGATCCAGCGTCCCTGGACTCTGAGATCGTCACAGTGCGCTCCCCATCCGAAGAGGGAAGCGTCCGTCGTTGCCGTGAGCCAAGGGGTTGGTTCTCAGAATGGCATCCCTGACAGCAAATGACGGTAGGACAGCCATCATAGCAGGGAGCGGCACACCTATCGAAGGATCTGCAGAAGGCGCCTCTGGTCGTCCAGGAGCGGGTCGAAAACCCTGACAAACCAGTGCTGGAGAGGACAGGCACGGAGACGAGACATTTAAGTGACCAACGTGGTCGAGGCCATATATCCGAGAAGTTGCTCAATCCTTCTCGCCGATATCGTCGGGACATCGAGAACAGCTGATGCGGCCCGACGGAGGATGTGTGCCCGCTCTATAGGTAGATATGCTCTGGCAGATACTGAGTCCAAAGTCGCTCCGATGAAGTCGAGAGTCCTCGCCGGCTCGAGGTGCAACTTCTTTGGATTGACCCCGAGACCAAGGTGAGACAGGAGAGACAGAGTCTGATTAATGTTCCTGTACAGCTTTTGCCTGCAGGACGCCACCAACAGCCAGTCGTCCAAATAAGGGTAGATCATGACGCCCTTCGTCCGCAGGTACAATACCACAGGGACCATGCATTTGGTGAAGACCCTGGGGGCGGTGGAGAGTCCAAACGGTAGCACCCTGTACTGGTAACAGGTACCGTCAACTGCGAACCGTAGGCATTGTCTGTGCTGCGGGTGAATGGCGATATGGACATAAGTGTCCCGAAGATCGATGGAGGCGAACCAGTCCCATCGCCGAAGGAAGGGCAAAATCGAAGACAGAGTGACCATCTTGAATCTTTTGGGGCGGATGTACTCGTTTACCCCTCTGAGGTCCAAGATCGGCCGCAGGGTAACATCCGATTTTGGTACCGTGAAGTACTGGGAGAAGAAGCTGGTGGTACTTCGACGGCCCCTGGAGCAGAGCCGAGCTGGCCGGGGTGGAATAGTAGACGCCTCGTGGAGGTATACTTCGAAATTCGATGGCGTAACCAAGACGGACGATGGAGAGAACCGAAGAGTCCATAGTGATGTGGCGCCATTCGGCGAGATGTCGGGCCAGGCTCGGTTGGTCTTCTAAGGCTGCTGGCAGGCTGAAGAGTGGCTGTGGTGGCAACCTGCGAAGGCGGTCAAAACCGGGATTTCGTCCCGAATACTTCTTCGAAGAAGAAGGCTGGCGTCTCCGAAGGGGTCTCTGTGACAAGGACGAGGTCGACGGGTGGGATGGAGCTGGACGAGGTGAGCGAGGTTGGTAAGTCGATGACGACGACCGGCGCCAGGAGGATCGAGAGCCGAAGCTGCGGTGGGGCTGAGGCGGCTGATGGATTCCCATCTTCTTCGCCGTCAGGCGGTCCATCGCCTCGTCGGTCATGGCATTGAATAACCCCTGGCCATCGAAGGGGAGGTCTTCAATCCGTTTCCTTTTGTCTTCTTGGAGGCCCGCCGATCACAACCACGCGTAGCGTCTTGGGGCAACAGAGCCGACCATCACCTGAGCCGCCACCTCCACTGAGTGCCTTGATGATAGAATTTGTTGGTTGGCGAGTGCTACGGATTCGTTAAAAGACTTGCGTAGCACTCGCCCGATGATCCTCAGGGAGGTGTGCCAGGAGAGGAAAGAATCCATCCAGCAGGTTCCTCTGATAGGTTGCAAGGCAAGCTTGGGTGTTGGACACCCTGGCAATCAAAGACGAAGCAGAGTAGAATCTCCTGCCAAAGGTGCCGAGCCTGCGGCCTTCTCGATCCGGCGGGGTGGTGTGCGCCCTCCTACCCCCCTTGGTCTGAGAGGACTCGACCACAATCGAATTGGGCACCGGATGCGTGAACAGAAATTCGGCCTCCTCCTTCTGTGTTCAGTATAGATGTTCCAACCGGTGGGGGATTGGTTGAGCGGACGCCGGCTGGGCCCAAGGGTGTTTGAGGGCCTCCATCAAAGCCGGTAAGAACGGTAGCAGCGCCATGGACGGTGGATGGGTATCCGCATACTGGAAGATGGGGTCTTGCACGGCTGGAGCCAGGTCTGCAACCTTCATTCCAAGCGCCGTAGCCATCTTCCGGTGCCGAAACCGGTGCGGGGTCCCCAAAGACCAAGGGTGGAGATTCATGAGATGCAGGCGTGAACTCGTCAGACTCCGAGTCCATCTCATAAGTCTTGGATGGAGACCTCTTCGTCGATGGCCGCTGAGGAGGTAACGCCAAGATGACCGTCGGCGCAGTAGCTGTCGTCGGTACCATAGTCGGTGCCGGTGGAGCTACCAACAACTGAGGTGCCAGTGGAGTAACCGACAACTGAGGTGCCGGAGTTGAAGTAATCGGCACAACCACAGGCAGTGGGCACTGAATTGCCTGGGTAGCGGCCACAGCGGAAGTCCGGGTCTGCGCTGGGAGAGGTTCCAGTGCTGAGCGAGAAACAGTTGCAGTGACCCTGGGAGGCGGAGAAACAGGCCGCTACCGGGGCGAGCGCTCTTGGAACCTCTCGTAACGAGGGGACCTCGAGAGTGAGCGAGATGGTGATCGCCGATACCGCAGGTGGTATGTGCCGTGAGATGGTGAGCACGACCGTCTGTAGGGCGACCAGTGCCTCACGTCTGGGTGGTACCGGTCTCTATATGCAGGCGAATAGGACCGGTACGAGCCCCAGTGCTCCCGCCAGGCATGTTCTCAGCCGTACCTCGCTATGTATGATGCAGATGAGTATGGCGAGTCAACCAGGGGCCGAGATGAAAGCCGCTCCGGGTAGGCCTCCCGCCGACGCAGGGATCGATGTCTCACCCGACGTTCTGGGGAGTGAGACTCACTCCTGCCAAAAGCTGCCCGATGATGGGGCGAGGCCTGAGGTGAGGTCGAGACCTCCTCCGGGCGGTCCATCCCTTTTGGGTGACCAGGCGGAGATACTGCTGCAGCAAGCACCGGCGGGCCCGAAGGCATAGCCGAACCAGTGGTATGTTCCTCATCAGACACCTCCAGGATCTCAGGCGGTTCCAGCTGTTCGCCTAGATCCCCAGACTGTTGGGTTGGAGGAGGTGTTGGAGGGCAGGGCCTCTTGCAGGGCAAACTGCACTTCTCCTTCTTCTTCTCTTTGTCTTTAGAGACATCCTGTGAAGGAGGGCGCTTACGCTGAGCAGCAGTAAGCGGCTTGGTGGACTTGGCTGCCTGCGAGCCCGCAGGAGCCTCCCCCAAGGTCGGCGCGCTCTATATTTTCGGGATCCGCGGCAAGGCCGATATTGGAGGCTGAGACGGCGGTACCGAGCCCGGTACCGTCGATGTCATCAGCACGGCAGGCGCCAGTACCGAGGAGGGTGTGGTCGCAGGTCGGCTCGATGTCGAAGGCCGAGACATGATGGATTCTCCCGCCGGCTGATCCCTTGCCCGAAGAGACTCCTCCCAACAGTGGGATTTCAAGCGGGATGAACAGTTTCACAGAGTCTGGGCGGTAAAGTCACGGCAGATGGGACAGGCCTTGACGTTGTGAGTCTCCTCCAAACAGAAGTGGCACTCGCTATGTCCGTCGGACAGAGCAACCTTGCGACCACAAGTGACGCAAGCCTTAAACAAGGCAGACATAGAAGGGAGACGAAGATTAAAGGAAAAGTCCAAGAAGGGGGGACTCACAGAAGCGGTGAAGATGGAGAAAACGAGGGTCGAAGAAGAAGAGAGTTGAAGGAGGGGTTGAAAGATCCGAAGACACCAAAATACCAAAAGCCAAAGTCCGAGTACCAAAAGCCAAGTCAAAATACCAAAGTCCGAAGTCAAAAACCAGCGAAAAACAGTCTGAAGAGTAAGCCAAATAACGCTACTAAGGTAGAACCTTCCGTTCGCTATGGCGGACAAGAAAGAACTGAGGAGAGACCATTGGCTTGGCGGGCTGAGCATGCTCAGTACGGGCATGGGGGAGGGGTTCCCGCCAAGCTACTAAGCTCTAGAATCTTCCGAACGCTACCGCGCATGCGCGAAAGCTCCTCGTGTGTGAGGCACAGAGACCACGAAGAAGAATCTTCCGAACATTACCGCGCATGCGCGAAAACTCCTAGTGTGTGAGGCACAGAGACCATGAAGAAGAAACATTTTTAACCCATCTTCTCTTAATAAATGTTATAGATCAACATGAAGTCGTGTAAAAACCCATTTAACACTTATAAAGGAAAAAATACATTTATGACTATATTCAAAGATGGAACAAATCATACCAGGAAAAAGGAGTAAAATATTTAGCACTTATCTTAAGACACCAGCAAAATCAAACATTGCTTGAAGATATAGTTAAATCATCTTACTGAATTTCGTATGTATGCTATTATCAGAACACTGAAGAATTTTAGATGCAAAGTGATATCAACAGACTTCAAGATCATAAATAAAAATCTAAAACACCAAGGGCTGCTGCAATCCTGTTGGGAAGAACAGGTTGCCCCCTGTAATGGTGGTTCTTTGCATGGTCATCTGTGAACTCACAAATGGGTTAACTGCACCTGTGCAGTGTATCATTTGGAAACTTTTACAGCTGTTACACAAGCATTTTGGCAGTAACCCCTCCTACAATGGTGCATATGACCAGCTATGTTATTGCTCAACCCCTCTGTTCCCTGGCCACCAAAGCAGTAGCCCAGGAGCTAAGCATATTGAGAATGACATAAATGGGGAGGAAGGGTGGGTGTTGTATGAGCTCACAGATGACCACTTGTAGAACGACAGTTACAGGTAAACAATATGTTCTTCTTCGTGGTCTCTGTGACTCACACAAATGGGAGACTAGCAAGCTACTAACGCAGGTGTTGGGTGAGTCATGTGACACAAGAATACAACACTGCTCTCCCAAAGGCAGCATCAGCCCTCGACCCCAAGTCCAGTCTGCAGTTTGTAATAAAGCTAGACTGAGACTAGGTAGCTGCCCTGCAAATGACCTCCAAGGGAACTCTATTCAGAAAAGCAGAAGAGACAGCCACAGCTCTTGTGGAATGACTATATGGTGACAGGAGGGCCTTCTTGACTATTTCATAGAACAGGTGAATAACAGAGGAGACCGATTTTGAATGACGCTGGGCAGAAACTGGCAGTCTCTTCTTGTGTTTAGAGTAACAAACAGTCTTTGAGATTGTCAAATGTCAGCTGTTTTGTTAACGTAGAAGGCCAATGCTCTTCTAACATCCAGGCAGTGAATCCAGTCTGTCTGAATTCTGAGAATGAATTTGTTATGAATGCAGGAAATATGTCTGGTTAAGGTGGAATACAGAGACCACCTTGGGAAGAACAGACGTCTTTGTGGAAATGGAGATAGGGAGCATCAATACAGAGAGCACAGAGTTCTCCAGTTACTGCAACCAGGAAAGCCATTTTCCACGTCAAGTGGTGGTTGTCACAAGTCCCCATCGGTTTGAATGCTGTCCAGAAAAAGTGCACAGAACCAAGGATCTACTGGACATCAAGGAAGCATCCAGACAAATCAAAGCCTGCTTGTAGAGGAGGGCCTTCAGCCATGAAGAGTGAGTTTTGCAGGACTGAGGAGTCATCACCTTACAACGTAAGCAAAACTTGACATTGTGATTTTCTCCCAGGCAGAACAGGCAACAGGAGTGGCCATCAGTATTTGGGATTTTACCTCCACAAGTGGAACATTTCTGAAAAGATGTGGATGGTATGACGAAGGGAGACAGAATGGCCACAAGAGCATAAGCCAAGAGAAAAGCTTAGAAACAGTTGAAGTCAAACCGAGTGAAGTTACCAAGCCATATCGCAGAAGGAAGCTGAGAAAGAGTAAGCAGTCTGAATCAAGAATCCCAACAACTGAAGCCAAAACACGCAGCTAACAGTTCCTTTAGAGGCCACTGCTGCAGTGGACGAAAAGGAACTGAGAGTCTGAGCAGCAAGATGGCTGGTCATTTGTACCAATGAATGTGGGGCTACTGCCAAAACACTTCCATAACAGCTCTACAAGATTCTGAATGATGCACTGTGCAGGCACACTTAACCCATTTGTGTGAGTCATAGGGACCATGCAGAAGAAGTTATGAGTGCCACTGCTACGCCGTGAATCCCATCCCAATCCCCAAATCCCTACTTACCAGGCAGCAGTCACTACAATCGATGGTGGTCTGTCCCTCTGCTGATTAGGAAACTACTGGCTAATGTCCCTCGCACCTCTTGATGAACAATCATTGCAGCAGGCAGAAGTGAGCCCCGTTGCAATTCCTTCTGACACTAGAGACTGCTCAGGCAAGTGAGGGTAACACCATCAGTTAACTGCTTTCCAAATAACAGCAGAATGGACCCACGTTAATCGCAGTGACAGTTGACTGGTAAGTATGGACTGGAGGACTTTCATGGTCCCTATGTGTCCCTTATATTAGGGAATATATAGGGATCATGAATACAAAACAGTTATGAGTGTGTAAGTCTAGGTTACACATTTATAATTATCCAACAGAATTCCAGCCAAAAAAATTAAGTATTCTCAACTTTACATGGACCGCATAAAATTTAAATTTCTACAATAAGGCTGTAGTAAGTTCTACAGTAGGGCTAAAGAAAGAGAAAAAAGAAATCCTCTACTATACAGCAAATGTTCAAACCAGTTGGCAAATGTTTTTTAAATCTAAGATTACAATATTTTTGCTTTACATTTTTAGTGATGACAACAGCAACAACAACAACAACAATATAAATTCTAAAAATGAACAAAAGAAGATGGAATATTGCACAGGAGGCATAAATGCTTATACTCACCATTGGCATGCAAATTTTTCACTGTCTATTTCCACTATTCCTGGTGGTGGGGCAACATGTTGTGACGTTCTTGATGCTATAGAAAAGAAATGAGAATCAAGGTCAAGATTTTAAGTTATTGTCCCTTAGCAAATTATTTCTGTCTCATATTCACCCCTACTTCTCAAGCAAAATGTCTGCAAATATATGAAGTCTCATAACTTCAGGTCTAAAGATCATGGAAATTAACTAATTTTGAATTCTACTAATCAGAAGATTCACCTGGAACTAGTTGGAAGGGACCTCATAAATCAAATCTGATGTGGTTGTTAATGAAGCTAACTATTATAAGAAATGGAAACGCTAGAGACAATAAAATGCCGCTATCCATTTTAAAATTAAGCGCACAGTTCATCCTCCCATGAAGGGGTCAACACAAGCCTCAAGAAAACTCTTTTGCTTCTACCTCTTCATGATATACATGCACTGCAGACCATAGGCCACAATTGGGGCAGGAAGTATATGCCTATCCGCTCCCACACATCTAGCCTTTCCTCTCCCTCTGCTTCAAGCCAAACTCTCATTCCCATGACAAGCATGATGGGGATGGGCACATACTTCCTGTCCTTTATTTGCTGCAAGTTGGCACTAATTGTTAAAAGTGGTCTGTGTTTGTATGTGTGTGGATGTGTACATGTACCTTCAAGTTGCCTGTCAACTTATGGTGAAGCCATTAATTTCTCATGGTTTTCTTAGGCAAAGAGTATTCAGGGGTGGGTTTGCCAGCACCTTCCTCTGAAATATAGCCTACAACACCTGGTATTTGTTGGTGGTCTCCCATCCAAATACTAACCAGGGTTGGCCCTGCTTAAGTTCCAAGATCAGACAGGATCTTATAGAATACTACAAAGACAGTAGCTGTTATTTTCAATTACTATGTCTTTACATGAGGCAAGTCATGAAGCAGAGCTTGAAACAAATCTTTTCATCACAAGATTCCTACTTGGGTCTATACATCAGCATTACTCAAGAAACTCAGGTAACATTACATCGTTACACATTATATATTAACATGATAAAGGGGAAATTTACATATGGGGGGTTTGTGCGTGCCAATGCCTTTCATCTTGTGCCCAGTAAGAAGCTATAGAGTAGAAGTTCAGGTCATGTTCAGGGTGAAATAACTGAACAATGAGTAAGAGATCTTTTATTACCACACTGTAATCAATGCTATCTTAGGAGGAAAAGAAAGCCTTGGTGAGAAAGTGACTAAGTTACTTGTTAGTGTTATCTTCTGCGTTTGTACATGGACACTTTTAGATGTTGTCACAAAAGAATTAAATTCAGTATTTGACTTTCTAAATAAAAAATACAAATTTTGACACCCCTTTCTGTTTGCAGCATATTAGATAAGGATTAATCTTTAGAATCAGTCAGAAGAGTCAGTGTTTCAATCCTGTACTTATTTCCACAGGCCATACATTATATGAAAGTGCATGTTTTAAAGGGCAAACTAACATTACAAAATAAATGCTCAAATAGTGTACACCATAAATACCAGCACTCTGGCCAGATTCACTTGCTCAAAGGTGCTCCTCATCCTGGTGAGTAATTGGTAGAATGAAGCATTAGCAAAATTACCTCAGCCTCTCATGGCACTGAATTCTGTTCTGCCAAACTCTGAAGCCTGGCAAAACCACAAATGGGGCACGTTTTCTCCCATAGTTGGATAGACTGTGCAGTAGCCCTACCTACTGAAGAGAATGGTACAACCCCTCTGATACTGTTTTTCATTGGAGGAAAAAAAAATTACAAACTACATCAATACTTTAAAAGTTCACATCCAAATATTTTATTTTATTTATTATATTTTATTTAGGGATTGACAAATCTGCATAAAGTAAAGTTAAAGGCAGCAAAACACCATGAAAGGTACTTTACATAATACCTGCTGTGCAATAGAAAGACTAACCTGCGACAGGAGGTGCATGTGCTTGTGATGAAACTTGCTCCACTGTCTGTGGCCTAATTTCAGACAGAACCTGGTGGTTGGTACTTTGATGTTCAACAAGTTTTACTGCACTGAGTGCATCAGGTCCAAACATCTGAATGTCCATTGAGACTAGACATACTAATGTATCTGAAATGTAAATATCAACCAGTACAATTATATTACCAACACACAAGAATGATAAACTGATGAAGTTTCTATATACAATATATAGAAAAGAGAAATGTGTTGTAGTATTTCTGAACTATTTATATTGTTTATGGCAAAGCAAACCAGCTTCATAACTGAAGAATCTTGACATCTGTGCTTTTGATTCCCCTGTTCCTTTTTTAAAGAACAAATGAGGAGATTCAGTTATGTGAAGATATTCAAGCAACAGCAAAAGATTTGTCTCATGACTATTCCAAAATAATAATATGATTATTTTTATCTGATACAAAATTTAGTACTTAGAATAGATTGCTGAGAATCTTAGTTTTTATCTACCCTGTCATTTACCAGTAACTTATTAGAGTAGCACTCATTACAACCTACCCACTTTCTATAAAAAAAAGGTTTGTTATTGCAAAGAGAACAGGATGTGCAAAGGTTTATATAACTGATTGATTAGCATACTTACTTTCGGCAAACAACCTGAGGCCCTTTGCTGAAAAATGTGTGGGTTTTTGGAACAATATATGAAGAACAGTACTACTAAAACTTTATATGTATGGCATTTTCAATCTACAATAAGTTTATAATCTTTGCTGTTTTCACACACATATATAAAAATTATATACATATATGTATATATTTAGGACTACATATGTGTGTGTGTGTGTATGTATATGTATACAGTCATCCCTCCACATTCACTAGGGTCAGAGTCACAGGACCCCCGAGAAAGTGAAAAAAACGAATAACTCTAGGCCCTCCCAAACCATATTTAACACACAAAGAAATTATGATCACCATATTCAACCCACCATGGATTCCTTTAAGACATCAGGGTTCCTTCACAAGGCAGAAGTGGGGGGCTGCCACCTCCTCTGCTGCCCCACACCATTTTTAATAGGGACTTACAAACCTTATTCGCAGTTTCTCAGTTTAACAAGGCTTGCAGTCCCTATTAAAAATGGCATACAGAGGCAGCAGAGGTGACAGCAAACAATCTATGAATAATCAAATCCGCAAAAGTGAAACCTGCATTTGTGGAGGGCTGACTCTCTCTCTCTCTCTCTCTCTCTCTCTCTCTCTGTGTGTGTGTGTGTGTGTAGATATAGATATATATATATTTATGTATATATGGGCTTTCTGCATACCCGACATCCAGATCTGTGAATTCCTATGGAGTCTCATGTCCTATACCTGAATTGGTGGCAATGTGAATGCAGATGTGTTGAAGCATCCATGCGCACACTGCCACCATTTAATAAAACGGGATGCAAGCATTTGCATGCTTCACCATTCATGGAGGATGGTGGAATGGAATCCCTGAAGATATGGAAGGTTCACTGTGTGTACATGCGTGTGTGTATACAGAAACATAAACACACACACACACACACAAACAAACATAGATATATGTTGCTGTGTCCTTTCTCATCTATGGCAACATTAAGGCTAACCTATCACAGGGTTTTCTCGGTAAGATTTGTTCAGAGGGGCCTTAGCCTTCTTCTGAAGCTGGGACAATGTGACTTGCCCAAGGTCACCCAGTGAGTTTCCATGGCCGATTGGATATTTCAACCCTGCTTTCCAGGGTCACAGTTCAATGCTCAAGCCACTACACTGGCTCTTATATACATGCACACTCACACACACACACACACACACACACAAAGACACGTCACTGTAATGTCAGTTTTACAGTGCCAGAGACAGGAAATAGCTACACCCACAGCACAATGGGTTAATGGTCTAATGCAGAGGTATAGAACCTGAGATACCTCTACCTTCTCTTTAGCAGGACGGCTCGTTTAGCTACCTGAATCTTCCTCTGTCACTGTCAAATTTTCCTCAACTCTACTTATTTTGCCACTGATAAAACCTCTCTACTTCCTCCTCTAGCAATCTTCATGCAGATCTGTATCAAGATCACAGGATGTGTGTGAACAAGCACACGTGTATGCATGCATGAAACCGGAGCACGCATGTACCTTGGACTCCTTTGTCAAGCCCAAACTTCTCCCCACGCTGAACAACACTGCTTCTTAATTATGTCACAGAAACCATATTAAATGTATTATATACAACATTCACTTTTTAAAAATTGCTCACTCACCTATACTTTTGTCAACTTTAGCTATCTTTGTGCAAGCTACTTCACCCATTTCAGTGAGCATATAGAGCACCTCCAGAGCAGATATAACAAGTAGTACATCAGGCAATGTGAGATGACAGATTATTTCTTTATAGGACTCTTGATCTACATATTCACAAATTAAGACACCATTGTCCTCAGCTTTACAAAGATTAGCCAGAATTTCCATGCCTAAAACACACAAACAGACATATTTTAGAGGCAAAAATAATTTTCTGCTCATCCAGATTAGATGTTGTAACTGCTTAAGAGCTTACCTCTCATTTTTAAGAATCTATCTCTTGACATTAAGCATTTTGTAACAGTATGAAACATTAAGTGAGTTGTTTTGAAATCAACAGGGTCCAACAGAAGCTGAAGAAAAAAGAAACATAATTTAGTATTATTTATAATGGCTGGAATTATTCATATACTATTTATAATTATTAGAATAACAGGGAAAAAATCAATACTCAAAACATTTTCAAAGGCTACACATTGAGTGCTATATAAATTCTCTACTGTGTTTAAGGTAACTATGCTCTTAAATTAATTTCCATTTTCATGTTAGTACTGAATTCAGTTTGACCTGTGAAATTTTTAAAAAAGAAATTAAAAGTCCAAACTCAGTTGTCTGTACCCCAAAGAAGTCCCATTAAAATCAGTGGTATTTATTTTGGAGATACAGATAAATAAATCTGTGAATAATTCATTACTAATATAAATGATACAACTGATTTTACTGGGACTTGCTGGCAAATAAATGTGCTAAGTTTGTGGTCTGAAAAACTGTATGTATTTTTTTCAAGAGTAAATCCTACTGAACACAATGGAACTTGTTTCTGATTCTCAGTCAGGGTTGGGATCTAGATGAGTCCCTTGTCAATTTCCATTTCCAATTGGCCTTAGTCAGTATGGCCAATGAGAGAAGTAGTAGTTTGTCAACATCTAGAAAGCTCAAAATGCTTCTATCTTGTCAGGGCTAGGGAGAGTATAGACCACAGGATCCATGTGACCCCAAACTCCTTTTTCTGATCCTTGGGATTTCCAAGATAGTCTTGATAAGACCTTAGAATCCCCAGGTTTTTTTTAAAAGTCTGATTTGTTTTGATCCCCCAAAAATGACTACAATGCACTCAGAATTGCTGTTAAAATGCCACATGACTCCTGGTTTCAGTTTTGTACTCAGTGCAGCTGTCAGGGTACAAAAAGTTCTTTTTCCAACTCCACCCCAATCTAAACACTTCACTCTTGGCTAACTCTTGATTTGTATTAAACTGTGCAATCTGTTAGCAGTTTTAAAATGTACCGTGGGTAACAAATATGATTTGTTTAGAAGTAATTCCTCCTAAATTCAATGGGACTTACTCCCACGGAAGTATGTAAAGTACAAGACTGTTCCAGAATTAGAAGAAATTATTTTCTTTTCTTGAAAGAACATTAGCTGACTATAATACTTAGTTGTCAAATCAAGACTTTCTTCTGGCAGACATATTACT
The DNA here is from genome assembly GCA_030412105.1 of Cyclura pinguis. Taxonomy (NCBI): domain Eukaryota; kingdom Metazoa; phylum Chordata; class Lepidosauria; order Squamata; family Iguanidae; genus Cyclura; species Cyclura pinguis. Next base: position 67,283,213 of record CM059603.1, read on the forward strand.
ATCATCACCACCATTACCACAAGTGGTGGGTCTTGCAATCTAAAATATACATATATATGAAGAGAAGGAATAATAAAACTGTAACATTCAATTGTAAGTCAAATTATCCAGCTAAAACATCCAAAATCTCATTTTTAAAATACCATTATTTTAGTATTTTAATGTCTTAATTCTATTTCAGCTATTTCATTGGTTTTCAATATATTATCTCCTATTTTATTGACTGTGGTTTGTTATTAGTAAACTGCCCCGAGGACACTGTCAGCTGACCAGTATAGATACATATAAGAAATGTATCTACGCTGGTCAGCTGGCAGCGTCCTCAAGGCACTGAAATGTTTTTCAAATGCACTACAAAGCACTGGGGCAAGAACAATTTTCCTCTGTGATCAACAGGTACACATCAAACATACTGAGAGAATTTTCTGGGATATTAATTCTCAGAGGTGCTTAAAACTCCTGTTACCAACAATTTGCAGGTTTTTTATTTTAATAGGAGATATAGTTTATTAACGTTGGAAATTATTGTCTAAGATTATCTTTTCAATTGGAATATTTGTTGTGAAACATCACATGTTGACGTGGCAGGGGAAAAACTGATGTTTTAATCTCAGCCATGCAAACAACAAGAATACTATTTTATTTTAAATCAAACCTGTAATTCCCACCACAAGATGCACTGAGTAATATCCCCACATACAGAAATAAATGTCCTGAATAAACAACAGATTGCAGTGAAAGACTAAAAAATCTCACAAAAAATTGAGTTGGATCGTCTTAAGTGAAGGCCAAGCAGTCCCACTGGTTTCATTGGATCTACTCTAGGTATGATAGTCTATTATTCTATAAAATAGCCGGAAAAATTATGTGAAACAGAAAAAAACCTGAAAAATTACCAATACCCATGTGTGTCTTTTTAATATGGTAATCTGAGATTATTAACCTCTCTCCAACTTTGTTATTTAAGCTTTAATTTATAGGTATCACCTTCTGTACTTTTTTCTTACCTCTGCGGCAATGTTTCCTAATGTGTCAAGCCCCAACTGTCTTAAAGAAATAAAATGACTGTGAGCAGAGAGTAACAAGAAACGAAGACAGGTACGATTAGCTGCCAAGAGTTTAACATTTCCCTCCTCAAAGGAAAGATTTCGTAAAATCACTGCAATTTGGAGAACCCGCTGTCCTTCAATATCATTAATGCCCAACTTGCGTGGAGGATGAAATAAAGACTCCCATATCCAATCTTCTGAAGCTATATCTGTAAGAGATGAGACATTCACATTAATGGCTTCTGCTCTACATACAGCATATATATAGTCTAATGTTTATTTTATGTTACTCACCTTGAGATTTGTTCCTGTCAGAAATGAGGTCACGTACTTCATTATCTTCAACAATATCTTTCCAGAACTGGACAAAAATAAATAAATGTTTTAGTACAAAGTTTCCTTCAACAAGCTAATTGTTCTGAAACACAATTTATAATAATGGAACAGAAGGATGCCATTGCATATGATAAATCCATAATACAACTTCTTTGCAAGGAGGCAAAAAAAATCACAGTAATAAAAATTACATTGCATTCTGGTATTTTGCATTTTGGCTCCTCACCCTCAAAATGCTTCTTTGCCTTCAACAGCTAAATGGCTATCAAGAAGGCCAACATGTACGCAGTGACAGAACTATGAGCTTTCAAGATTTCACCCTGCTGTGCCTTTCTTTAATATATCTCCTGTTTTCAAGGCCAGATGGTACCATCCTTAGTTTAATGCACCCCATCTATCTTCTTTAAAACTTTATGGCAAATGTTGTAATATTCTTTTAGTCTTGTTGTATGTTGAAACCATCTGCCCTTTTCAATTATTCTAAGATATTTTTATTTAACACCATCTATCTTTTTCTTATATTTTAAAAACTGCTTAGTCAAGAAACTTATTTATTTTCACTGTAGGCAGGATGGTAAGAAAATAGTGCTGATTTGCTTTGAGCTGAATGGGGAGGCAGAGAAAGGCAGGAAAAACATCAGAAACACTAATATGAATGTTGAGGAACAAAACAAAATGTAAGGCATACTCTCAACAACTTTAACAATTTCACTTCTCCAAGCAAAATCTGTATTTGTATCAGAAGTAAACTAGCAGAAATAATACTTCAATTTTTTACATACTGTACTCTTTTGTTTAAACAGAAAGCTACATATCAGTAAGTTATATGCCCCATTTAAAATGAAAGAAGAGGGAAGATCAGGATTTCCAACATAGATATTTTTAGGTGTAGTGTTACTAAATGGCATCTTTCAAGTGGTTTAAATTTGTAACTGTGCTGTGGTACTATATACAGCGTAGCATTTATAAATAGATTCTGGAATACAGCCAAGCAGCTTACTTAAAAAAAAAGAAAGAAAGAAAGAAAAGAAAAAGGAAAACACTCACAGCATACTTTAGCTATACTGTTTCTGCTTAACACTGAACTGTGAAATATTCTTCGAAGAATCTTTCCTCAGTCATAATTATTTTAACTGATGTAACTGGTCAGATTCATTATAATTTGGTATGGTTCCATGCATCCATCAATGTATAACAAACTGTGACCTTCTAGATCTAACTACCAGTTATGTTGGCCACAGTACATACAGCAAGGCATGTTTCCTTCTCCACCTATCTGAACATGAATACACTGGACTCAGAGTGTCACTCCATTATGAGAGAACCATGCGCACTGCTCACACTTCTGCCAAGTCCATCCCCTCCAAGTTTGTATTTAAAGGAACAAACTAGAGGAAACGGACTGGGCAGGGGCAAGGCATATATGTACAGGCCTATTACTGCTTATCAACTACGTGGAACATGCCCTCAGAGTTTTAAGTAATGCTATCCTAGCACTGCTCAGGGCAGAGTTCAGTGAGACCTTGTCATGGACATTCCCATCCCATGCTGGGATAGACCTCACTCTGCTCCCTCGTGGGCTCTCCACCTGTTGATACTGACACTGTCAGTAATCTTTATCTGGGATGTGATGTCCCCTATAGATAGTGGGAGAAGTACTTTTGAGTGGGAGGCTGAGTGGGCAGTGGATCTGCACATCCATTTTTCACTGTGAGATGAGCTGACACTCTGGTCTTTGGTAGATGTCCATCATGTCAAATTATGCAAGATTCCCGTCCACTGAAAATCACAGACAAGCATGGAAATAGGCACCTATTCAGAAGCACCTCCACTAAAACATATTTACTGCGTAGAGAGGGAGGTGAGTGACTGGCAGTAGCAGGAACCCCACGAAGACCAGTTTGGCCTGGACAGGAAATGCAAGAGAACCAGTGGTGGCAGCAGATATAAAGTTTAGTGATGAAATCATAGGTATTTGGCAGGTAGCGGCTCATGATGACCCTGACACAATGGCCCACACTGCTATATGTGACTGGGAAAATAACATCCAATACTCTACCCAAATGAAATAAAGTATGTTTCAGGAAACTAGTAAATATTGAACTTTTTTCATTAAAAAAAGATTTATTTAGAAATTAACAGATTGCCCATAAAATTTAGTAGATTATTGCAAATGGACAGCTTTCCAGTAACACTTAAAACCCAACAAAGAATGGCCTTAATTTCATAGATACTGTGGTCCATTCTGTGTTAGCTTATTTCTGCAATGAAATTAAACTTTATGAACATATGTAAGCAGGCTACATTATATATCCCCCCCCCCGGTTGTATTATTCCTGATTACCTAAAACTAATTTACAGATTATTTTTTTAATCCTGCATTATTAGTCTCCCCTAATCTGTCCGTTGTACATTGTTTAAAAATGAACAGTCATTAACAGCCACACAAAATACATTTTATACCTTAACTTTACTTGCTAGTCTATTAAAAGAGCAAGTCATGCCCTCTAGTGGGCAAACCACGTGGGGCTCTTGAACAGCCTTAGTTAATGCAGCTACCGTGTGTACAAACTGCCAGTTTTTGGAGTATTGGTATGATACTGCTCAGGGAATAAGAATGACTGAAGCAACTTATTACATCACTCAACTGTGCAGCACACAGTTGAGTGATGCTGTGAAAAATCTAGAATGTTTTCTCAAGAAAATAGTGCACACAAATAACATATTGTGAACAACTATAACAACAACAAAATTTCCAACAAAGTCCTCATGTGAAATTCAATTCAACCATATACACACGTCCACTTCTAAACTTTCTCCCTTTCGATCTAAATGCTACTTGTGAATTCTAATCTATAATAACCCAGTCCATGTATTATCTCTTAATCTCATCCAGAGAAGGAAAGCTTCCTATAATTCTCTCCACCACCTATATTAGTTGAAAAATCTAAATGCTTTCCATTCTATTTCATCCTTATACATTCCTTTCTCATTTTCCTTAATACGTGAGTATTGCTCAAGCCAAAATATACTGATGAAGAACTAGTATGGTTCTCTCGCAAAAATATTTTTGACAAGCTGTTTTTAAAACTATATTTAAAAAATTACCTTAACAAAATCTCTATCCGTTTTCTCCTTCCATTCTTCACCAAATACAGTAGAAAATGAACCTAAAGCTACAAGTTAAAAAGCATTAAAGTTACAATCATTTTTTTTAAAAAAAATAGCTTTGATGATATTACAGAGTATTTGAAAAGATAAGAGTTATCCCATGGCATCGTGGCAAGTCAATCCAATTCAGCTGAAGTACATATTACCCTGCTATAGCATCAGCAATTTACTGGAAACGGCATAAAATTTTTTATTGTTCTGAACGGTGCCTTATTCTGACTGGATTGAGGAGATCAGAGATTACAACAAGGAAAGAAGAATAGAGATTTGTCTTCAGAAGGCACAGTCCATAATTCAAGCAAAATTCAAAGGTATACACATTGGACTACTGCTAACTGGAACAACAGATTTTATTTCTTCTCATTTCTGAAAAATAAGAATATATGTATGCTATATTTATATCATAGGTCAAGAGAATAAGCAAACAAAATAAAAACCTAAACCAAAAATCTACACTGAAAAAACAAACTCTGACCTATGAAAGTCCAAGACTTGTACTCAAAACATATTATGTAAATAACATTCAAGGTAACTTGCTTACTTCCATAAAAATGTTCATTTTACTTGCTTTGATCTGAATCTCATATTTGAATATTTATTTGAATTTTTCAAGAAAGGGAGATTTTCTTTGAAGGAACTAGTGTGGCAAGTGGAAAGACATTAGGGAAGCAACAGTCAGGAAAAATTACATAAGTTTAAAGTTATAAACGCAGAGATATATCACAGATACATCCCTTTTTATATAAATGGGCACACAGACATGGAATAATGGCTTTCATCACACCCCTGATATGCCTGAATATCAGAAACTTTGAAAGTTACTCTTCAAGTTTAAATATGTGATTTTTAGGAACAGAACTATATGAATTTTTACACACAATTGGTTTAGACACTTATACTAATCAAGGTATGGACTTGCATGGAATTATTATTCTAAAATTTGCTCTCTGGAATCCATGGGGATGTGATCATTCACATTTGGGATGTGATATTCTGATTTTTTGGCATTTCCGGGGGTCATGGAAATGAACCCCTGCAGATCAAGAGAGCTCACTATATGCTGCTGGAAGATGAATGTGCAGTATAGAATACATTTTTAGGCAGGTATGAAAAACTGCATTTTCTGAAATAACGTTAGACATACATGACAAAACTGATCTCTTTTCTGGAAGGAAAAGTAATACTAACTGTTCAGAAGCAGAGACTTCTCTACATATCATACCAACATTATGAAGTAGTTTAGCTTTGCCTTCAATTAGAAACTAGATAACTACACACTGCAATTTCATCCTAGCAGGCCTTAATGGAACGAATCCAACCAATCAACCAAAAATTTAGTCACACAGAGCAAACGGCTGTATTATGGCCTCATAGACTAGACCTATATCAAAGATTACAGAAGCTCTTCTCTTCAGCAATGGTTCTCACTCATTCTGATAAGAAAATTAATTCCACTAGTTTGTTAAATTCCAAACTTCACAAAGCTGGCCGATATCTTGGCAAAGACCTTTGTCTATACAGCCTGGTGACAAAGTAGCACATACTTTATTTCTAGGAAGTACAACAGATGCTAAAAATATTCAGATTAGTATGAAACTTAAATGAGCGTTAAAGAAAAAAAAACACAAAACAGGTCTTTTATATAAAGTGGGATTCTGAAGAAACAATATGGTTTCATATTTCCTAGCCGAACAATGACAGAAGTACTGAACCAAACACAGATGAGGTATCTGAGATCACAGAATCCTCTTGATTTCATCTTTCAACTTCATACATCAAATCATCAGCTACATGTAACACTGGAAAGAATCTGCTCTCCCCACACCAGAGTGCAAGATAAAGTTTGCAGATGAAGTTCTTAGACTTGAAATACTGGTATTAGACACACTAGACTACTTGTAACCATCTTCTCTTGTGTGCCTTCTTTCTCATAAATATCATAACTATTTGCTTATGTTATTTTAGAAAGGAAGGAAAATGCCATGCTGGGGATTATTAGGAAAGAGATTGAAAAGTAAGCCCACTTTAGAGTAACACTCTTATTTAAAATCAACCATTCAGTCACATCTAGAATAGTACATGCAGTTTTTATAACCCCATCTCAAAAAGAACTTTGTAAAGGTGGCAAAGGTGCATAAAAGGGCAACAGAAGCTATCTATCTGCTCTATAAGGAAAGGTTTGAGTGGTGCCATTTAGCCAGGGAAGGGGAAGGTGTTAAAGAGAAGTATGACAGAATTGATGAAGTTGTAACTATCACAGAGAGACAGAGTACAGAGAATGCTTTCTCTCCTGTGCTGAAAAGGACTGGCAGAGGATTAAAAACAGATAACAGATACATATTAACATACGGAATCCACTGCCAGAAGATGTGGTGATGGTCAGTACCACAACAGTGTAATCCTACACATATTTACTCATAAATAAGTTCAGTACAGTCCAACGTGGCTTACTCTCTCAATAAGATACAGGACTGCAGCCTAAATGTCTTTAAAATAAGATGACCGCATTTATGATGAAAAGGTCAGTTAACAGAATAAATCATACCAACCTACTGCCCAAATTAAGACATAACATTCCTCTGACTACTAATAGCTAAGAGGAAAAATATTAGGGGAAGACTGTTGCTTTCATGTTATACTGTAACCTTGGATGGCCAATGGTTGGAAACAAGATGTTGCACTGAAAAAATGCCCGATCTAATGCAGCAAGAATAATAAGAGCATACAGGAACTAAAAAGAAGAAAACAAGAGAGCTCTACTATGTACAGCAGTATAATTACTGTTTAAAGAGTTATTATTATTAAGTAAGAGTTATTATTAAAGAGTTATTATTATTAACTTACTGTCATCAAATACCCCGGCATTAGCAAGTAATAAAGTGATGATTTTGGGGTCCTTTTCAAGCTGCATAACATGCTTGCTTTCATTTGACAGAAGAGTGCAGACATTAATAGCGAAGTCCACTTCATTTGGGAGTCCAGATAACAGAGAGAGCACCAATTTATTATAGTCATTTGGCGAATTAAAGTCCATAGATAACCCATAACTTTGTCGAAGAAAATCTGTTTATAAAGGCAAAATACAGAGTTAGGTTAGCAACGCACATATCGACTTTTGGGGCACTCTTCCCACAGGCATCTACAACAAATGGAACTATTGTTAACTTGTTTCCAAAATTTACCTGACACGCTGTGCTGCTGGTAATTATAGGAAGATGGAATTGCACCTATAGGAAGTTGTGGCTTTGGATTGCCTGGTTGTACCTCATCATCATCTTCACCAAAGTGATGTACTTTTTCATACTTTTCTAGATAACTGAAACAAAGAGCAAGTATTTTTCATTATGAATAACGGCATAGTATATGGTTATAATCCTAAAGAGATTATAAATTGCAGTAATTTAAGTTTATTGAGACAAATTTTAATTCAATACTTCTAGTTAATTATACTCAATTAACATGGCTTTGAATAGACCAATAGATTAGGGTTTAAAAACACTGACATATTGAGAAAAAACAAAATCTACAATAGCACTCACCATAGATTATATTAAATATTTCATTAAATTTCCACTGCCCTGCTGATCACTCTAATTATAAAGCTTCTTCAGCTCCCTATCCCCAGTGCCTTAAAGCAGTTTTAACAGATGTACCTATATATCTAGAGGTGGAGGCAAAAGTTGACATCTTTTACTGACCTCAATAGTCATGTTCTTAATTCAGGTGGACAAAAGAATTGGTCACAGACACAAACACAATCTTCAGGTTTCCCCTCCCAAGATTTTCCCATATTGGATTAAATCAATGTTTGATCTCATTGCATACAATTAAACTTCTAGAAGCAAGACTAAAATCAGTATCCAAATTTCAATACAAAATATTTCAGGAGCTCCCTGAATACACTTAGTTGGTACAAAATTAAGGTCAGCTCATACAATAATCCAAATCACTGTTTGGAGTCTAAAGTATGCACAACAAGGTTCCACACTCTATTCACCCTCATGTGCACTGGTTCTCTCATCTACTTCTATTTGCCCAATAAGCAGTTTGTCATGATGCTTGAAATGGACAACTACAGAAGTGTTTGTAAACCCTACTGAACTCATGATTTCAAATGAGACAATGCAGATTATCAGTCATTATCAGTTTATCCTGTTTAGACAGCACAGCAGTTAAGGGTTAAAGAAAAGTCAGAAATAAAGCAAGAAGTGACCATGTGAGAGGAAAGAAGAGAAAATGTGAAAAAGGAGCACATTTACCATCCTTACATTACAATATGTTAGAGTAGCAGTATTTAAAGTGGTGGCCCACGGATCAGTACCAGTTCATGAGCCATCAGCTGCCAGTACTTGGAGAATTCCCAGCAAAGAAGCAAACAGTTGTACTCAATGGGCTCAACTATGGTACCAACCCCAGTCACACTGGGGCATAAAGTTGCCAGTCCCATAAATCACATTGCTTAAGAAGCACTAGTTCTAATGGTCAGGACAAAATGGCTGTTATCATCCTTCCTGTAATTAAGGTAAAAACAAATCCTTTTCTGTATTAATGAAAAAGCCTCAGACTGAAATTCTATGTACTTTTAAAAAGGAGTGAGCCCTGTAGGATTTTCATATAAGTAAAACATTTGGCATATGTAACAGAAGATAGGTCTACTTGCTCTGGATCGGCTGATTTGCCAGCTGCAACACTAAGCAGATAAAAAGCACTCCTTGCTACCACCACAGCCTGAAAGATATGATCAAGAATAGAACCCCCAATTGCAAGCGTATTGTCAGCACAAGGACAATCCTCTTCTAACGTGACCATAGGCTCCCATCCTGACCAGAAGACCTCCCAGCCCACAAAACTTCTATTGTATCTATTAAGCTTTAGATTTCTCTCATCTGTCCTTCAACTGCCTCCAGTTGCACATTCAGGATTTTCACAATCTTTCTGGGACTAGCCTGTGAAAAAGAAGTAGACTTGCATGCATCTACATACTGAAAACACTTTATCTCAAACCTCTGGGTGAGATTTAGGATAAATAAAAGTATTCCGTTATGCTTCACGTAGATAAAACTGTAGAATCTTTACCACAAGATACACTGGTAGCAACTATACTGTTTGAACATATAGACGAATTAGATAAGCTCATGGAGGATAAAGCTATTAATGATTGCTAGTCATGATGGCTATTATTGTCACCAGTACACAGAAGAATCAACAAAATTCCCCACCTCCCATTCATTTTCCAGTGTATGACTGTCAACAGCATAATCAAGCAGGCTTCTGGCTATAAGCAAGGCTGGGGAAAAAAAAGTATACAACTGAGCCAGGTAATAAGCGTTATCCAAAAACTGAAGATTCCATCTTCTCCACTACCTTGCTCAAAAATATAAACTAGGTAAGTGAAATCGTCAATAGAGGCACAACTACTATCTTCCTTTTGGTAATGCACACATAACTTCCTTCACAGCCCAGTCCTGGCTGATTTCAGTAACCAGTGAAGACGAGGTTAAGCCTCAATCTTTCTTGTCCATATTTTCTTGCAGTTCATAACAACAAAACCAGATGGTATCCTGGCCACAACAGTCTCTGACATTGTGATAACTATGACATCCAAATTAGAATGGATATAAAAAAATGTATATTCAAAATGTAATGTTAATTGCTCACAGAAGGGTTCTTGAGGATTCCACTACTTGATCCCCTATCTGCTCCTGAAGAGAGTTCTGGTGGCTAACAGAAGTAATGGTGACAAATCAAACTGCACCAAAAAGAACTGGTGGAAAAAAATGTGAGGCTTAAAATGGAATTGCTCATCCCAAAGAATAGATCCACTGAATCAATGGTAAGTCAATTTTTGTGTAAATCCAATCTATTCAATGGCTATACTTAAGTAGAAACTACCAACTGAATTTAAGTCTAAATATTTTGCATGCTTAAGACACGGGAGGGGGGAGCAGTATATCTGCTCTACACCACCACCCTTGTGTTGAAAGATAAAACAGGTAAAATATGATGTGGCTCAGTTTTGAATTTGCTCCTTATTAACAATATAATTTTAAACATTTTGAAGGCATTTTACAATATTCTATCTTGTAAACATGGGCTCCGACTCACAGGAAAAGCATTTACTAATTTCCACAGTTGTTTTTACTATATGTTGTGCAAATGACCTACGATGTACGTCCATGACATTTTAAAATCCAACAAAATGGGAAAGATAGAGGCCGTACAAGGACCACTTTAACTGATCAACCAATTTCCTCCAAAATAAGAAATATTTCTTAATATTATCGGGGGAGGGGAATGGCATCTCAGCAAGACACTCTGGTTTGGTATATCATTTCAACATGTGCAAATCTGTATTAAACTGGCAATAATAATATTTAAGAAATCTAGTGAAAAAATAAACATAAAAATCTAGTAAAACAAAACACTTTGATAATACTGTAGATTAAACTAACCCGGACAAACACAAATTAAGAATGCCTTCAATCAATCAGCAATAATTCAAAGAATCTCTTTTCATGGTTGTTGGCTTTAGAAAACATTTCTCTTTACAGTAAATGGAATCCCATGGTCACACAATCTTCCTCATTCAGTATGTACATACTCGCACAACAACTCCAAGAGGTCTTTAACAGACACACACACACTCTAAACACTGTGCCCTACAAATGCTAAAACATTATAAAATCAACAGAACTCAGTAAAGTATAATACAACCAACGGCACCCACATTGGGGAAGACACACTTTACCAGGGTTTGGGGATCAGGACAGCCAGAGAGGCTGTAATCTGCTTTACTATGATGAAAAAAAAAATGAAGATAAATTGTAAATCATGCCCAAGGATATCTGAAGAGGATATTTATTTCCTTGTGTCTTTGTAGCTATTCTCTAGATATTGTGAGAATCTCAAGCAACTTTCTAAACGGCTCGGTCTCCTAGTCCATCCCCATCTCAAACCCCTTCTGTAAAACAGAAAGTGTGTGCAAGACTAAGACACAGAGATATTTATTTTATTCTATTTGACTTCGTTTGTCTTATCAAAAACTGTCTCACAGTTTGTTGGGCACAGGTAAGGGCAAAATGAAACATCATAAGAGAATGGGAGCAAGTGCCACTGCTTCTTCCGGTAGGATTTTCAGACTCCTAAGAGTCTAATGCTCACAATTTTGATGCAATTTGGGACAATGTCATCTGTGCATTAGAGTATAGATTCAAAACAACCAACAAAATCTGTGTTATATTTCAATCAGTTCTAAAATATATGAAATCAGATCTAGGGAAACCAGAAAAAATGTCTTAATGCTTTTTCACAAATATCCCACAGATATTTCTGAGAATCTTCCCTGTGAAAAGTTGATCAAAATCTCCAAATCTACTTTCAAGAAGTTGTATGAATTTCTCATTTTTATATCATTAAATAAAATTTATAAGAAATAGCTATAACAATTTTTCAGTGATAACACTACAGAGTTTCTGCACCCTGCCAGTGACAGCAGCAAAAGCTGAAAGAGGTTTCAGCAAAAAACTACAGGCATTTTACCATGGGGCAAGAAAGGTTAAATCATCTAGCTGTCCTGCCTATTGAGTTTAAACTTGCAGAAGAAATTGATTTGGGGAGCTTATTCAAGAATGAATTGATTGCAATGAAAAGGCCAGAGAAAACAAAGCTGATTGGCTACGATTTACAGCTACATTGGTTCAGTAGAATGACAAAATCAAAACACTGAAAGTATTATCCTTCCATTAATAACCAAAAAATTACAAAACTGTTACCAAACATCAGCCTCTTGAGCTGAGTGTTTTTAAACAATAGTAGCAAAGTTGGACATTTCACAGAAATGTAGAATATGTAACAGTAATTTCAGAATTAGGACAAACATTTTGACGTCTTATGAGATTGCATATGTGGGATAAGACATTCAGATGTCAGTGTGAGAACTGAGTGAGCACTCCAAGTCTGTGTTCTCCCTCCCATAGTTGCTTGGGGTCTGCTACAATGATAGCACTCTCTCTTAAGTGTAGTTTTACTGCCAGCCATTTTACATCCACAAAAACATAAGTAAATAAAATTTTACCAGTCTAAGCTGGAAGGAAGACTTCAGAAACTGGGTGATACTAATTAAAAGAGAAGATCCTGCTAGACTGTAATCTTCCTAATCTCAACCAAGGGAAATACTCTCTCCCTTCTCCGATTTCTTGAAGCACAAAGAGAAACACACAGGGAAAACCTAGTTGCCAAAAGCCAAGGTTTGTTGAGAATTTAAAAAGTAATATCCAGCTTTTCAAATTAGGCACAAACTCAGAGCAAGCTGAATTGCACTGTTATTCATTCCTTTCAACCAGATTTTCAAACACTTTTATCTAACGTATTTTGAACTGAGTTTTCTAAACAATGTTGAAAGGTGTGTTATATAGCAGCCTGCTTTTATATTATGATGACTACTGGTTATTGCTGATAAGGTTTCTGACAATTACAGTGAGATCAAGTCTTACAACTTGTAAGAAGAACAAAATAATAATTTTCACATTTGCATTGCAAAGGACACAGACATGTACACTAACTTTCTTGATTTAGAAAGGTGGTATAACACTGTCCCAGCACTTCCCCAATGTCTGAAGGGACATGGAAGTGTAGAATGACTGCACTGATGATGATCTGGACATTTTCTGCAGCACCAGCCTCAAAAAGGATGGAATCTTTCACTATCAAAACCCCTCTATCAGTGCTTAGACATAACATGTTACACATATCAGTGTTATCTGGAAGACCTTACTTTTTTGAGTAATGAGTACACAAAAATGTTATTTTTGTGAAGTTGCAACATTATTAAATTAAGGACTGTTTAATGGGAGTTCATTTGGAAACTCTTTTTCTATTTAGTATATTTTTGTAACAACACAAAAATAAAAAAGTAACACATTACTTGTAAACACATCCCTTATAAAAGATTGAGTAACTTTTTTCAAACAATTTTTTTTTTAGAAACTAGCTTGAAGCATTTTTTTTTTTAAATAATGCTTCAAGTCAGTTTCGATATATTTTTGTGGCATGCATTTTAGATACAGTACAGGCACTACCTCTCCCTAAAACTAAACTTTCCTCTTGGGGGAAATGGTTTGGCCATACCACACTGGGCTTCAGGACCTAGGATGCCTCAGCTGTGCAGCACAACTGCAGCATGTCTACCACTCATCCTGGATCACTCTTTACATCTGAGAAGTACAGTGTGATAAATAGGGAGCCACTTTTCCACCACAGCTTGGAGATGGATGAGGAATTGTGCCTAACTTTGCACTGAGTTCAGAAATACAGCAAACATTCTAGGAACAGAACCCAACCCCAGGAGAAGATCCTAACAATGACATGCTTTAGCTGGCTACAAAAAACTACCCAGATTTGTATACCAATTTGTACCAGAGAAGGGAACACTTGGTAGGAATACATGTATTATCCCACAGTCTAATTTCAATACTATAAATATGATTAAGGGTGTTTTGTTTTTACATCCAAATATTATTATGTACGCAAATAGAGCAATCTAACTTAAGTACATTGATTCAATCATTTAATATTCAAGGATTTGGCTATAGTGCTAAATAATGTCACAGAATAAAGTCTTTACTATAAAATAATAAAGAATTCCATATAACTCTTTCATTTTTCCCCCTTCCAAAAAACAATATAAAGGATGTGTTTTTAATACTCAGATGTAAAGCTCCAAAATGCTTCCTGCTTATAAAACAGAACTAGATTAGATTACAGTGGAAATAGTTACCCATTTATGCTGCAGCATTAAAGAGACTGTATTTTACTGCTCTGGGTTCACCACATCGACTTATATCCCTGAACATTTATTTTCTTGTGGAACTATAAGTATACTATTGCTGAACTGCTGATATCTGTGTGGATTCTCATTCATCATTATATTATTTAACAACTGTATTAATATGTTTAGTCTTATGTTAAGTGTGATACAAACAGTTCTATGACCAGAAGATAAAGTGGCTTTTACATCAATTAAGTAACAAGCATTGTCTAATGTTCACATGGCACAACAAATATTCATATTTTGGAGACTTTTGTATTTTATACCCAGGCTTGCAGTGATTGGGCTTTCTTGCCTTTCTAATGGCCCTGGGAGCAAATGAGAAACAAATATGGAAAAGAACAGCAGAAGCAGATCTAGCTTTTTTTAAAAAAAGTGTAAGAGGAGAATACCAGAAACTGCAATTATACTATTGAAAGAGAATGGAAAAAATATAGGGAATGAACAAGTATTAAGCACCGTTAATTCAAAAAAAAGTTGACTACAATGAATCCATGGAGGTGATATTAATTTTACTATGGATAAAAATTTGTCTATTGCTGAAACAGATCTTTGTAACTTTTCATGAGGACTAACATTTATTCTAAAATTCTGAATGGCTTGCTTTTGGACATAAAAGAAAATGACAAAACAATACATGGGTTACTGTGGAAAACACAGCCTGTTACTAAACATGGCAACGAAAAGGACATTTCAGTTATCTCTTCTGCTATGTTTAGAAAGAATATCCTTAGGACAATTCTGTTTAATAGAAAAATGTACAGTGAGCCCTCCTTACCTGCACCCTCTGCGTGTGCAATTTTCAGCTTGTGAGAAATATCACATCCCTATACCTAAAATGGCATTGACACGTGCACAGACATGGTGAAGCATATGCACACACATTGCCAGCAGTGAATAATGGGATGCAAGCATTTACGTTCTTCCTTATTCATGGGACTCGTGAAATGGAACCCACACATGTATGGAGGGTCCACTGTACCTCTGAGACTACACAAAAATAGTTAATACTCTAGCATAAATATTAAGCCAGATATACAGTTTCCACATCACAAAACTTGTGTTTCTTGGTGTATATTTTTAAATATATTTATTTCAATGCAGAAAGTATGGGACAAAGCAATGTGTGAAAGAAAGACAGGCAGGCGAGCAGGCAGGCAGGTAGACAGACTCTTTGAGAAGCACTGAACAGTGCAATCCAGAATTCCAGAATCTTAAGACCATAGAAATTTCATTTATTAAATTTCATTTAATAAAAGTGCTATTACTAATTGTCCTAAATTGTAGAACAAAAATTTCCCATACATCTAACATGTTAATTGACAGAATGGCTAAAACATTGTGTACAGAGCACAGTGAATTTTAATTTTTGATAACAGCAGTGCAATAAAAACAAAAAAAATGTATAAAAAGGTGCTTTAGATTGAATCTACACTAGCATTACTATTTTCTGTCTAATGCAAGCATAATAAATCCAAATAATACTGCACCTACTTAATGTAATGTTTTAAAGTATGGCAGCCAAAAGAAATATACAGCAATACTAGTAGGTTGAACGCTGAGATGGAAAAATATCTTGGCTCAAACTAATACTGTTGGGGGGGGGGGAGTGTTGCTTTTAGCATATGGAAGAGCATAAGTAGTTACTCTAAAATTAATTACAGAGCTGTCCTCACTATGCTTTCAGCACTGTTTTGCTTGTAATACTCAGATTCAGAACTACCACCAAATCTCTCAGGGAACCAAAGTCTGGCTGCTATTCGAAAGTAAATTCTCATGGACTTTCTATCAAAGTTCCAGCAGTCAAACTGTTAGAATTAATATAAATACAACTTGGATTCAAGAGAGCATCAGAATTTTTACTTATAGTACTAACTAAAAGATTGAAACTACATACTTCTAGGAATCAGCAATTGGCACCCACTGGACTATGCCGTCTGGTGTCATAACTGGCAACCCCAGACAGAAAAGAACAATATGGATCAGCAACATCTCTGAAGTAAGCGATGGAGACAAATGCCAAGACCCCTTCTATACCTCACTACAAACTGGCTAAATCAGGTTTCAGATCAGATTGTGGGGTAATGTTACTACAACTAGATCATGCTCTTAATTTCTACAATCACTGGCAGAGGTGGGGAAGAAAAAATGTTGTTGTTTCTACTGTTACTTTATTCCCTATTGTTCAAGGATAGCCTAAAAGTTTATTTTTATAGATGCAAACAACTTTTTCAAACTCTGATGATCCTTCTTGTAGATAAGAGAACTCCTGATACATGGGCAACTCACTGTTTTGAGGCAAAAGAATGTATTTTTAAAGGATCTTTTAAGAGTATATTTTCTTTTCTTTTTTTTAAAATCTCTGCACTGTTTTTGGATGGGTGGTGTGTCTGGGCAGACTGTTATTCCCTGTGTTCAGTAATCTCTTATTAATCCTAGTTTAATAATCTAATAATCTTAACTTCTGTCTTGTGTATGTGCATGTTTATTCGTAATGTCAGATTATGCAGGAATGCTTTGTACCACAGGTCAGCATCTTGTAACATGCAAATGATTTTTAATAAGGTACTAAAAGTGAAATGGGAAATCAAGAGTTATTCTTTTAAAAAATGTACACTGCAACCAGCTACTGGGGGCTGCTTGGTACTGCACCTACAACTGATTACATTTTAAAGCAACTAAATGTTCTTAAAACTAATTTTCAGAAGTTCTTTAGTGCACTAAACGTATATGTTTGGTAAGGAACAGTGTCTGTAAATGCAACTGATAAGATGCAACAAAATATTATTGTTTGACTTACAATGAAGGTTAGGGGAAGTAGTGACAGTAAACAAGAAAATAAATCTTTAGCTTCTTAGACCACTGAACTCACATGAAGTGTATGAATTCACCTGAACCCAAATGTTTCAACACAATAAGGAAATGGGACAAGCAACCTGTAATCGTCAAGCAGTAATCGAAATTTCAGTTTTTTGAAATAGATGTTGATGTTAATATTTCTCAGAGAAGAATAAAGAAATTATCTGTGGTTGTCTTCTAAAAAAAGTCTGCACAAGATAGAACAGTTGCCTACTAACATATAAAAGTCAAAGTTTGTATGTTTGTTTGTGTCAGGCAAGAAGACCTCGTATGATTGGCTGCCTGAGAAGATTCTATGGAATCCTGGGGTTTGCAGTTCAAGGAGGGGCCTTTAGAATTCTCAGCCAGAGAGCTCTTTGGCCTGGCTGGTTGCTGTGGACACAAGGCCTAGCAGCAAGAAGGAGGGCAGTATATTCCCTCAGGAACCCAAGCTCTGTATGTTAATAACTCTGAATACAGACTGGATTGGGAAATATGGGGGAAAGTTACAGGTACTGGACAAGACAGTTTGGAGAATTAGAGACACAGAATCTCAAATATTTCTAACAAGTATTACTTATGAGAAAATAAAATCCTGGACAACACTGGGTATATATGCTAGTAAAGAATAAAACTAACTCCTAGATCAGTTTTACTTTCCCCAAATGTCTGTTTTTTCCACAAAAGTATAAACTCTCAAAGAAACCACCTTAATTTTACAAAACTGAATGCAAGTAAAAATTAAGTTACTTTGATTTTCTGTTTATTCCTTTATATTATTAAATATCTTCAGCATTTATTCAGTCCCACTGGTGTGAAAAAGTAAGAAATCTCTTGACTGCTTAGAAAAGGCTGCTCTCTACTGGAAAACTGGCAAAACTGCTGTATCATCTACTTTGCAAGAGCACAATTTAAAAAAAAAACAGGCAAAGGGAAGGGAAAAGGATAAAAGAAAGTACATTCAAAGTGATTTTTTTTCAATTAATATGATTCCCTTGACACAGATGTCAAGAACAGAAATGTGTTTCTTTGAATTACATCTGTACATGAACTGTACATGATCTGTACATTTTGGCTTCTTCTGTTCACCTAAATGAATTAGCCAGATGTGGTAACAGAGAGGTGAATCTTTCATCATAACTGCTACAACCACTCACGTTCCCTAACCACCATTTATTATTATTTCCTGACTAAGGAAGTAAGGATTCTTAAAGATATGAAATTTGTGAATAAAATAGATCTTTGCCCATACCCCCAAACTCAAATACTAAGCAGTGTATTTACGAGACGATTTCCGCATGGAACTTATGATCTTGTTGTAAGATAAAATGGCTTTAAGGCTGGAGAGTAGGATTTTTTTCCCCATACAAATAACACCCTGAAAGTTTGGGAAAAGATCATAAAGCAGCACAGTGATTCTCAGGCTTGAGCCTCCAGATGCTGTTGGATTTCAACTCCCCAAAACTCCAGCCCACATACACAAGAGTGACAAATTCTAGGAGTCCTTGTAGTACAGCAACCTCTAGGAGCCAGACCCTGGAATTTTAACTTTCTTATTTAAACTAGTGTATTTACCCAGTGTTGCCTGGGGGCTTTATTTTCTTCTTAAGAACTCAGCAAACTGTTTTCTCCATTTCTTGTAACTTTGCTCCATATTTCCCAATGCAATCTGTATTCAGTTATTTACATATACCATTTGAGTTCCTGAGGGAGTACACTGTCCTCGTCCTTGCTGCTATGCATTGTCTCCATAGCAACCAGCCTATTCCAGTACCTGTAACTTTTCCCCATAGTCCCCAATCCAATCTGTGTTGTCTGGTGACGTTGATGTACTGGCTTTTTTTTTCTTTCTGCTGAATTTGTGCAATGGCTTTACATTTTTCTGAAAGCATTTTTTGTTTTGAATTTCAACTTTAAGGTTCCTCACATATGGAGCCCATACAATCTAAGGTGTGAGGTGATAAGGCCTTGTAACTATGGCCATTTCTGCACTACACTGTTATAGTGGTATCATTCCACTTTCAACATCCTATGGAATTCTGGGGCCAAAGACCTCTCTGGTTGAGAATTCTTAGATGTCCCTCCTTAAACTACAAATCCCAGGATTCCATAGGATGTAGAAAGTGGAATAACAGCACTATGACAGTATAGTGTGGAAATGGGTCATGTTGTGTACGTCACTTTAATTTTTCTCACATATGCCTCCCAAACATTTTCTGGAATTCTTATTGATGGTAGGCCTCATCTCCATAGCAACCACCCTGAGTCCCAAGAGCTCTCTGCTGAGAATTCTAAAGGCCCCTCCCTAAACTGCCAACCCCAAGATTCTGCAGAATCTTCACAGTCAAGTCAATCAATCATATGAGGTCTCCTCGTCTCACTCAGCCAATTGTATGAGGTCTTTGCCTGCCTAATGCAGACAAACAAACTCACGAACAGACAAACTTTGACTTTTATGTAGTAGATAATACATTAGACTACTGACATTTTTCATTAAATGTGGACTATGTTTGACTAACTGGTATCCAGGGATACAGTTTTGCTCTATATGATTCCTTAGAACAGTATTCTTCAACCTGGAATCTTCTACATATTCTGCATAGCCCCATAATGTCTGACTCTTGGCCGTGCTGGCCAGTGTTTATGGCAGAGCTTTCCAAACTGTGTGTTGCGACACATTAGTGTGTTGGCTGCTGCATGTAGGTGTGTTGCACGAACATAATGGGTGGAGGGCCTGCCTCTCCTGTTGTCGCAGTAGGCTAGGCCCAGGTGAAGGGGTTGCCTCTGCTGCCGCCACCCTGGGCCGCAGAAGACCCCGGTGAAGGCAGCAGTGGCGGCCTGGCCCAGGGTGGAGGGGCTGCCTCTCCCACCACTGCCACCCTGGGCTGGAGAAGACCTGGCAAGGGCAGCAGCGGGCCAGGCTTGGGTGGAGGGGCTCCCTCTACTTACTGAATTACTGTGTCACAAAATGATGTATGTCTAAAATGTATCTCACCAACGCAAAAAGATTGGGCAGCTCTGGTTTCAGTGGTCAACAAACAGAGGCTACCAGGCTGGGGAAGAATGCTTTACAAACACATTTGTTGTTTTCTACACCATTGTTTTAAAGTTTTAATTGTTTTTATGTTACTTGTTTATAACAATTAACGAATGTTTAAACAATTATGAATGTTTAAAACAGGCAAACTTTTAATTTGATTCTATTGTTGTGTCCCTTCAAATCATTTCTGACTAATGGCAACTCTAAGGTGAACCTATCATAGGATTTTCTTGACAGAGTTCATTCAGAGGGGGTTTGCCCTTGCTCTCCTATGAGCCTGAGAGAGCGTGACTTGCTCACGGGCACACAGTGAGATTCCATGGCTGAGAGGGGACTCAAACCCAGGCCACCGAGAATCCTAGTCCACCACTCAAACCACTACACCACACTGGCTCACTTTGATTTTATTATAATTTTAAATCACCACTTGTTTATCAGTAAGCTTTAGAACTTGTATGTATGATATACAGGAATTATTATGGATTTCACCCAAATTCAATTTTCTGTCCCAAATTGAGTAGGCCCACTGAATCATGGGAAACTTATAAATTTGAATGGGTGAACATTAATTTGAGTTAACATTTTAGGCATTTCATTTAATATCCAGCCTCTATATTTAATTAAAAAAAAACAACAACCCTAAAGCACAGTGACCAAGCATCTGTAGAGCCCTACAGGTATGTCTTTGTATGACCAATCTCATTATTTTCTGGTTAATGTCATAAATGGTTTGTCTAACTATAAAGACCTACACATCACACTGTCAATTCTAAGTAACAGTGAAACTTTTGAAGAGGAATACAAACATTCTTCACTTCTTGTTTCTTTAGAAAAATCTCTCCAGTCAATGCATATTGGTATAAATTAATTACTGATAATACACTTTTGGAATATTAACTTTTAAGTCAAAATTTCCCAGTTACTAAAGTAAAGCATACTCATATGTACTACAATCTCCTCATGAATCAATCTCCTGTATTATGTCATACCCTTCAATCAAAATTCTGGTAGAAGAAGCAAGCATGGTGGTATGCTCAACAGTAGCTGAAACCATATGCAGTCCCTCCTGTTTCTACTTGCTTTCTCCACTTGGCCTTAATACAGACTGGCTTGTCTTCAGTCTTCTCTATATAACCTTTCTTTCTGTCCTTACTGTTTTGTTACATCTCTAAGAAACACCTTTGATACTGCTGGATCAGCCTTTTAGATATTTATTTTGACTCTTATCCTCAGCCTAGTGAAAATATATTATTTGCAAATAAGAACTGTAAGGTTGAATCCTAGACACTAAGGAAAACTCCTGTATAAAAACATGGAGAGTATGGCTATTCAATGAAATAAAAAATAAGTAGATGAAAACGGTTGCTTCTTGTTTTCCCAAAATCTTCATAAACGAAACTACCTACAAACTTAAATATCCTCAAAAATGAGGGAGAGATTTCCAGAGCACCCAGAAATATTTTCATGCTTAGAGAATACAACCTGTATCTATTAACAACTAGATCCAATTGTCAATAAATTAAAGGAATATATACATATGTGTAGAAGATTTCCATCAGTAGTCCAAGCCGTTCAAATACTGACCACTGAGAACAGGAAAAAATGTCTGATACAGAGTACTATCTCTCTTTTCTGTATTCAAGCTCTATGTTATAGCTGTCTGGATCACAAGAACTGTGATCTGAAATGATTTGCCTGCAGAGTAGGATTTCTTTTTTCCCCCTCCTACTGTGTCTCCCAGAAAAATTGATCTAGATTGCTGGAAGACTTTTAAGAACTGTGTGGGATATAACATAGAGGCCACACTTGGAAAAGAGACATTTACTAGAAACTATGTTCAGAACTTCCAACATATGCTAGACACCTTTGGATCCAAAAAAAGTATTATTTGGACATGAAGTCACATAACAATTCCACAGAACAGAAAGTTTACAATATAAGACAGAAATCTGCTCTACTTGTAATATTTTCTTATATATACTTTACTATAGCACAGCATCAAGAATCAATCAGTGTGTACAGTCCTCCCTCCACATCTCCAAGTCTGACCTTCATAAATTTGATTATTTGCAAAGCATCCGTGCTTCACCCCACCCCCCATTCTCCCCCTCCCATTCCCTTGCCTCTGGTCCCAGCACTGAAAACACACATCAAGGCAAAAGGCTAAGGAATGGCAAAAGAGGCATACATGTTCCTCCCTTCTCCCCTCTGGAGCCCCCCTTGCATTCTCTTCCCTCCCCCATGTTCTCTGCTTCTGCTGCCACTGCCACCAAGGACAGTGGCTACTCACCATGCGTCATAGGGCCAGGAGTGGGTGCGCCAAGAGGGCAAGGAGCAACAGGGTTGAGGGTTTTTCCCCTTTTGCCATGGGCCAGGAAGTAAGAAGCTGTACTGGCTGTGCCCTTCAATGTGGCTGGAGACCGGTGCAGGGAACTTAAGGCTGGTCCTGCCAAAGGCTTCAGGGAGCAGGCTGTCTTGCTCCTGCCACTGCCACCACAATGGGACCTCCGCCAGCTGGCATTGCCTAGCTTCTTCTATGTGTGAGTGTGTTCTCTTTGCCTCAGAATCCAGTGAGCACTCTGAAGGGGAGTCATTCGCTAGTCTACCTGCTACCTGTTTGCCCAGCAACCCTGGGGGCTTGCTCACTCTCTCAAGTTCAACCTGCAAAAGACTTTTTGTCAGTCAGATTTCTCTCTCCATGCCATGACACTGCCCAGGCCAGGAAGGGGTGTCTTTGCACTGTCAGGTGTGGCTTCGCCTTCTGGTAGGCTGTGAGTAGGGAGATGGCGGCAGGGATTGTGTGAGAGAGAAGGTGGGGGATGCGAAAGCCTTTTGGGTCCCACTGGTTGCTCAAGGTGCATGTGGGAAAAAGAGGCAGTAGCAGGAAAAGGGAGAAGATGACGATAAAGAAGAAAGTTTGAGTCACAAAACAGGGGAGGCAGGAGCCACACATGAATTCTTTTTACCTTGCCTCTGGCCCCAGCATTTCCAGAAGGAAATGGGAGGATAGTGGGGAGTTATTTGCGATTTTTCCATTTTCACAAGAGTTTTGCACCCTGAACCCTCGCAAATGTGGAGGGCCAACTGTACTGTTATTGCAAATGACTAGAAATTAGCACCAGGAACTGAAAGAAAGCAATACCTGCTTTCTCTTTCACAAAGTAATAATTTGGTCACAAACTCATGTTTTATCATTATATTTTATTCTACCACCCTGCTTCTTTCCCACCATCTCCCAACAGTATCCAAAATGTCCCAAGGCAGTACTGTTGCTACTCTTCTGCTGCAGTTTTGCCTACTGAGATCAGGATGGTCACCTAGCAAGCTCCTATATGTTCTGTTCCTATTCTGAAATTATTGCTATTGCAACCAGTTTACTTACATCTAAGCTCATCCAACTGACTACACCAAGTCATGTCATAATTCTTCATGGGGAACCATTTCTTTAGCATGTAGGTGACTCCCATTTTACACATTCAAAGTTTCTTATTTAATATGTACAAGTATATACATTAGATAACTACATCAAGTTATATAAGTTATCCCAAATTCTTTCAGTAGATTATTAATTTGTTAAGCTGACCTTAATAATCCTAACTGTTCATTTGTACCAAGTTTTTCTTAAAGGCATTTCAGGCTTCTTCAACTTCACTAAGTAAGTGGCCTAATTATATCAAAACCTGAGGAAAAAAAATTAAAATTCACAAAATTCAACAGAACATATTTTTGGGTTTGCTTCGAATAATTTAGTAGTACAAAAACACATACTGTATGCTTTGAGAAAACAGTTACTCTCTCCTCCTCAATTAACTTCCTAATTTTCTATTTATTACATTTGTTCACACACTTACTTCTGAATGTGCCTTGTATACCAAGAGAGAATGGAAGGGTTTTTTGGGTGTGCGTGTGTGTTTGTTTCTAGTCATTCAGACAGGCTTTTGACAACTGACTGGTTGCTGAGGATAAGACCTACTAGTTTTGAGATATACTATTCCCAGTTATGGGTTTTTAAACTGTGTTTTTATTTATTGTGCATTTCATTCTACTCTAACCATGTTATATTTAATTATATTCTCTTTTTATTAATAATAAATGGCAATGTGAGGCACCTAGAATGCCAATTTTGTGAGAAAAATGGGGTACAAGTCCAATAAACAAGGAAATTGTAAAAATAAGCTTCTTATAATTAGTAAATATTCTAAATTATTGCAAGAATGCAACAACAGTAAATGACTGTTTTATTCTATGCATTTTTTTAAAAAAAAAAAAACAGCATATCAAATTCAACCCTGCTAAATTTCAAACTGAAATCTCAGTTCACTGGGGAAAGTAACTTCTACACAGTTCTCCAACATGACAATAATGACATGGTTGCTTAAGGATTACAATGATATACCATATCAAGTACAGCCAATTCTTTACGAATACTATGAAAGTGTCTACCTGCCAGAAATAAAGTCAGCAAGATACATAGTTGCAAGTTAAAGAAATGCACTTTTTCTTCTCATATGTCTCTTTTTCTCGCTCCTTCAATACATATCTCATGGGCATTTCATTTTCTTCATCCCTCCTTTCCTTGGGCTTCTTTGCCTGTCAACTACATAAATTCTCCCTTTCATCAAGTCTCCTAATGTGTAGTAGTATATATGAAACCACTGTAAATCTACCATCCTTAGCCTGCCATTTTTCCTAGGGCCAAAGCTTCATTTCTTTCCTGTTCCCATCACACGTGTCCTTCAGTTCTCCTTCAGTTCGTCCAGTTTTCTCTGTCCCCTTCTATGAATCTCCTTTTTTTCTCTTCAAACCTTAATCTACAGAGCTTGCTGAGATTTTCTTCACTGAATTTCTCAAGAGTAAAAGATATTTCATGGGTGCCAGATAAAAGCAAAATAGAAAGCAGCTGCAACATCACATTTTTTTTATACAAAATAATTTCATTTATCATATATAGTTCCTTAACATTGCTATTACAATACTCTTCTGTACAAATCAAAGATATGAAGCACAATCCTCTGCATATTTATTCAGAAAAAAAATCCACCATGTTCAAAGGGGCTTTGTCTCAAGTAAGTGACACTGTAACCTTAAAGACACACCCTACTGTCAACAAATAGCTTTTAAAAAATCTTGGTGCTTTTACAACTGTCCTTTATTTTTATCTCTGTTACTGTATCAATAAGGTTAAGGAGTATGACAAACTTTGGGAATCACTTGATCTGGGGATTATTCAGACTGTTCAAAGCACTATAGTTATACAGAACAGTGATATTTAAAGCAAGTTCTACTGAAATTAGCTAAACAATGAGTTTAGGATTGTCATATAAATTAACAGCTTTTTAAAAAGAAGTTACAGATAGAAACACAAAGTGCTTCAGGATTATCCCCTGCATGCTCACATAGATATCTATTATATTATTAGATAATGTAAAGGTATACCATGTATGTTCCATGCCTAAAAAATATGCTTCTCAAAACACCACCTGGAGTCTCCAAGTCAATTCCCACTTAAATAGTATCCCCAGAGACAGGAACCAATGCTTCAATCTTACTGGCTATATTTTTTAAAAAACAAAACTTACCTGAAAAGATAGAGAACCTTTTCCCACAATGAAATTACAAGCAACTTCTGGATATTTTGCTGCCTCCCTTCAACTTCCACTGTATGATGGGTGGCAGCAGGCGCCATGACACAAAAAGTGATGGGCAGCAAAGAACAGGAGGGAGAGAGGGAAAGCAGGATGAGGAAGTCGGCAATGTACTGTCTTCTGTATGCATGGAAAGAAAGCAGCAGAATGGATGTGAAACAGACACAAGGGAGCAGAAGGACAGATGATGAGTACACTGACAACAGAGGAAGTGGAAGGAGAGACTAGAAAAGTGAGACACAAAACAGGAGGAGTAAAGCAAAACAAAGACCTACAGTAGAAAAAAGGCAATAAAGAAGACTGAACAGACTTTGGTGAAAGGGGGTAATGACATCATGCAGAGCTACTAAATAGAAGACAAAGTAGTGAAACAGGATACCGGAGATGAATAGTGATGACACAGACATGGATGATAACATGGGAAAAGAAGAACAACCTGGAAAGAAGATAGACATGAAAGAAAGATGGAGGTGGAGGAGAGACTGAGCAGTGAGAGAAAGGAAATGATTTCTTGATCAAAACTTAGCCCTGTTTTGGTGAAGAAGATCTTCTGACCAACAGGATGAATAAAATCAGGATTTTGTGGGGATTAAGGAGAATTTCAGTGCAGTATGATTAACTAATTAATTAATTAATCTCTCAAGTATGTCTATATGAGAATAAGAGATTTGTTTTTTTTTTTAAAGATATCACATATGGATGATTCTGATTTTCACTGTGAAATACTGTTGATGAGGGTGGTATGTATCTGCCTGTTACTTCATATTTATCAAGGTTTTTGTATCTTTCATCCTGTGTGGATGTATGTGTGAGTGTGTATGTATTTCTTTTTAACTTTACTTGCTCCTTTACAATGGGTGAGCGAGAAATAGGGTTTTCCAAAATTCACGTATCTGCTCATTTTCTCCTAAGCTCAACAGGAGGATGGAGGTGAATAAAATCACTTATAGGGGTTTTGACTTTCATTTCAGTAAAAATTTTAGTGCAGTAATGTAACATAATTATACACGCTAAGTAAGAACAAATGTAAGTATAATAAATGCCTCCTTTTTAAGGTGTGTGTGTGTGTGTGTGTGTGTGTGTGTATTAAAGAAAACTGTTTATGTAATGTTGTTATGAATTTTCACTAGCTTTCCTATCAATAAGTATTCTTAAGTACACTGTGCTTCTTTTTTTTTTCCTGTGTTAGCCAGCAGTTGTAAACTACCCTCATGAGAAAAAACATAGCGATGAATTTGGGGAAATCCCTTAATCAGCCATATAGCTTCCAGTTAGAGGGACTCACAGAGTTTTATTTGTACTGTAGAATCTAAATAGGAGTGACAGAAATTGAAACTGTTCCTGCACTATGTCTTGGTCAGGCTGAAGTATCAAAGTAGTCTTGGAACTGTCACATACAACATCTGTCCTGACTTATTACAATGCTAGTGGTAATTCACAGCAAAACATTAGAAACCAGAACACATAAAAACATAGGGATGAGATATCTGAGTCATAGAGGTCAAAAACAGTGAACAACTTTACATTAGTGTAGACAGAACTGGTAAACCCTGATGAGCAAGTTCCTGAGATAACACAAAAGTGAAACAGGCAGAGAAAACAACCCAGGAAACCACAGATGTTTAACAGTGGGCAACATGGCATAAAACCCATTTCCTTGGATCTGCTGTGTCTATATAACTATTTGGTATCTCTAACTACACATTCTTGATGCAGAGCAAGAAATAATTTATTTTTAAAGCACCCAATTCAAGATTTCAATAGATTCAATAGATTCCTGGGAGGAAATTTTTCAAGTCGCAGAATGAAAAGAATGAAGAATGCAGAAATACATTAACAAAGTGCCAGACAAGCTCATATGCACACCAAAGTTTTCAAACATACAACTATAAAGCACTAGCCTTAATTCTCAGCTTAGCTTTCAATGCATTAATTTCAAACAGTGGGTAGAAAAGTGTAGAGAATAGCTTTTCTAACATGAAAAAGAGGACATTTATAAAAATTGTGGCTTAAATCTGAACGTCAAAGGGAAACACAAGTTCCATTGGCTGATTAATAAGACATTACTAAGCCTAACATTTTTCCTGTTCCTGTAGAGTACCTTCTCCATCAGTTTCTAGGTAATAAAATGAAACATTTTTGAGAGGAAGGATCTGCTTTTCAAAATACCTTTCTATCTCAAAATATTACCAAACAAAGCAAAATCTCTCTTCCTGCTCAGAGATACAGTTATGTCTTCGTTAGTTCAGAACTGCATTTTAGTAATAATCTCTTGATATCCTGATGACCCAAACATAATATGGAAGGCTGTTTACATCATTTTAGAGACACTGGTATCAAAAAGAAATAAAAATCAACGCTGAAGTGCCTGAAAGTTTTTTTTTTCTTAAGGCAGCGTTTTCTATGAACTTCCAACTCTGCATAGGGAACTTTATAATTCATCCCAAAATGGATGTGGTGCATATTTTGCATATTTATATGGCTTTAGATTCTGTGTGCATATTAGCAATCACTGAAATTTGGTAACCCATTTATTGTTCTATACGTATACTTTTTTTTACATATAATTATTTATATCTACATTTTTTCAAAAAATTAAAATGAATAACAGAATTTGGAAAAACAACAATTTCTAATTAAGGAAACAGAACATCTGAATATAAAATACTCTACCACACACTACTAATCTTCATTGGGAACTTAAAGGTAAACTAACCATGAAAATCTCACTGTAATTTTTTTAATGCTAGACTTAAGCTTTGCTCTCATGCAGGGAAGTTCTAGGATTCCTGGCCTATTAATTTTGAGAAGAGAGATTTAAATACATGCTCTGCTCAGCTATCCCACTGATTTCACACTCAACTTGGCCTGGATTGTATTCAGATCAGACAACTGAATTACCTCTTTTGTTATGATGTGCCAAAAAAATCCTGTGCAAGAAACCTGTTTATCTGTCAACGAGCATATGAATAATTATCAACAGTAGTGCAATATAAGAAAAAAAGCATTATTTGGCTATTTGATGGAAGACAGAAGAAACAATTTACTGAACATGTGATTATTCTCTTCAAGACTGAAGATGCCTTCATAATGCCCTTCCAGACTATGTCCTCTAAAAGAGCAATTATGTATCACTAAAGTAAAGCCATAGAATAGTATTAACAGAATAATCCTATGTATGCTTAATCAGAAAAAAAGTCCAATGGGACTTATTTATCATTTTTGTTGCCTCTCTGCCTTCTAGTGACCTTGAAGTGATGTACAACTGATAAAAACATTATTTAAAAATAAACCAAAACTTAAAAAACAAAAATTTTAAAAACACACATGCAACTTAAACAGTACCAAGGGCTCACCTGGACTTTAAGAAACAAAGGCCATACAAAATATTGTTATTAGTGTTGCCTGCCAGAAGGTGAAAAGAGATGAAGCCAGACTACTTCCCTTGGGAGGAGGTTCCATTATTGTGGTGACACTACAATGAAAGCCATGTTTTGCACAGTTTCCAATCTGACTCTCAGGGAGTGGAACATGCAAGAGGACTCTTGCTGAAGATCAAATTCTGAGTAGACTTATATGGCCTCTGCAAGTAAACCAGAAACTGACAGGAAACTTCTTGTTGTTGTTTGCCTTCAAGTCATTTATGACTTTAGGGTGACCCTGTCACAGAATCTTCTTGGCAAGATGTATCAAACGAGATTTGCCACTGCCATCCTCTGAAGCCGAGAGCATGTTACTTGCCCAAGAAGACTCAGTGGGTTTCCATGGCTAACCAGAGATTCAAACTTTAGTCTTCCAGAGTCTTAGTACAACACTCAAACCACTACACTATGCTGAGTCTCAAGGAAACTACATACTTTAACAAAAAATACACCAAATGATGCAAAATATAAGCCATACTGCCAAAGCTTAAAGTCATTCTAAAACTAAACTATTTTTTAAAAAGTATGTATCTTAGCAGATGGGCATCATGACTAACACAGTAAAAATAAACTGTTCTACATTATAGCTACACATCACAGTAAATATTTTTTTGTTTGGCTGATACTGAGTATGTAAATGCTTTATGTCCCAAAGCTATTACTAAGAGATATGAAAGAAGAGGAATTCTGCATTTTGTAATATGAAGGATTTCCTTATTCCCTGCCCTGTCGCTTCCAGCAATCAATTTGACACAAACACCACAAAATTTGAAATTTCATAGACACTGAAAACACTTGTAGGACATACTGGCTGGAATCCTGTTTGGAAGTTATGTCATCATAAACTGACTTATAATCATGCACTATGTACCACTGTACTATGTTCATATTCTCAAGAGGGAGGAAATCTGTGAGAGGAAAGCGCGTCCACTGTGCAATAGTCCCAAAGTGTAACATATCCTGAGGCACAAAAGGAACCTTTGTTGCACAGTATCCCATTGTACATCTTCCCAATTTGTTATCATGGTTGTACAGTTGGCCCTCCACATTTGCTAGGGTTAGGGGTGCAGGACTGTTGCAAAAGAAGAAAAATTGCAAATATCAAAATGTCCATGTGTGTCTATTGGAAAGGGCTGAGGCATGGTGGAGAGAATAGGTACCCAGGATCCAAATCAGGCTAGAGGAAGGAGAAGGAAAAGAGGTATTTGGCATGGTGACCCTATACTTCCTCTTTCTTGCCCATCTCCTACCTTGAGTGTGGAGAGCATCAGGAGAAGGTATGGGGTGCTGGGAAATTGGGCTAAGTGGCCTAACTAGAGCCACCAAGAGGAAAGATTCCCTCAAAAGGTGCCCAAGACAGAAGAGCAGGGTTTGAAGAAACTCACAAATAATCAAATCTGTTAAAGTTAAACCTGCAAATGTGGAGGGCCAACTGTATATCACATCAGCATTATAGTGTCATCATCAAAGAAGTTATGCATTATAGCCTCTGATGCAAGATCTCAGTCTTAAATTAATTGACTTTTACTATACTTCAACTACAAATAAGTTATTATATTTTATTGTGCTTATTTTTTCATTATGTTTCACGCTGCCTTGGATCTCAGTTCTGGGCAAAAGACAGGATACAGATATATCAAACAGCTCAATGCCAGAAATCCAGAGCTATTGTATTCCTGACAGACAGCTCACTAACCTTTGCTTGATGATCTCCAGCAAGAGAGCATCCATCTCTACAAGAACTTCAGGCAAGAAAATATGCATAGCATAAACACTGCAAGCTCTTACCAAAAGCCTCAGTATTCACATTCTCAGCAAGTACAACCTAAACAGTAGAAAGTACAGAGACTAAATTTCTACTGATGTAGCCTAGAATTGCATTAGAATGGACAGGTTGCTTACGTGTAACTGAAGTTCTTTGAGTAGTTATCTGTGAACTCACACAAAAGGACATTCACACCTCAACTGCGATGAAACAAAGAAGCACTTTGCTCTCTCTTGTGGGAGAAGGCGCTTCAACTCTCGACCTCCCCATCTGCCTCTGCTGGTGCTCCATCTTCTCAGGTCCGTCAGCTAAGGGTCCCTCCTCTTACTCTCACTTAAGTGTTCAATGTGGGATCTCTTAGAGGAGAGACCCTTAGCTGTCAGGCCTGGGGAGGATGGAGAACCAGCAGAGGAGGATGGGGAGGCTGAGCACTGAAGCGCCTTCTCCCATAAGAGAGAGCAAAGCACTTCTCTGTTTCACCTCATTTGAGGTGCGAATGCCCATTTGTGTGAGTCACAGAGACCACAAAGAAGAAATTCAGTTACTACACCACACTGCTGACTCGTATTTTATGTGTTTTGCACTAAAAACCATAGATAATTTATACATACTCTGATGTCAAGCCAGATGTCACACATCTCTGCTTCTGTATTGCTTATTTTGCCAACCTAATGCAAAACTTTGTTTTTATCTCTGTTGAAATTAATTTGATTAGTGTCGTTCCAGTTCTCCATGATTTCAAGATCATCTTCTTCTAACACTACCTGTTCAGTTTGATATCATATGCAAAACAGATACACAGCCACCCTTCTTCCAATATATTTATAAAGATATGAAACATAGGGCCCAAAACAGAATTGTCACTTCTCTCCAAGATACAAGGAGCCACCAATGAGCACCCAGTGGATACAATTCAACCTACAAATTAACTTCTTGTTACCACTGTTTTGCCCACATTTTTCCAGACTGGGAACAACAACAGCATGTAGGAGTTTAATAAAGGCTTTGAAATCAAGACATCCTAGGCCCTTAGCATCTCCCTGATCTACCAAACTATTAACATGATCAAATAAGACTGAATGCCTTGCATGATTTCTTCTTTAGAAAACTATGAGAATTCATTGTAACAAAAGAGACACTAACATGAGCAATAGTAATGTTAGCTGGCTTGTGGCCAGTTTGTCCAATAATCAGCTAATCAAGCCAATATGCTGGCTTGTTAACAAATGGTGGTTGTAACAACTGCTATGCCCCAAATCTGAATGTTTACAAACCAAAGTGCGTTACTAACCAGAAAGTAAAGCTTTAAATCTTCTACATGGAAAACATGTGACCCTGAGGCTTCTGCCAGTGCATAAGAAACCTGTACAATGAGTAGAAACAGTTTATGCTTGGATATAAAATCTATAAAAAGTACACAGAAAAACTGGTTAAAAGGTAGGCGTGGTTGGGAGTACAGAATTGGGAGTAGGGGAAAACAAAGTAGAATAATCTCTCTCACAGTCCCATATAGTTTCTGTGAGTAGAATTTCACAGCCTAAGAATTTATGCACTTTGAGCATTGGACTATGACCCTACAGACCAGTGATCAATTCCACATTCAGCCATGGAAATCCACTGGGTGACCTTGAGCATGTCACACACTCTCAGCCCCTGAGAATTCCATGATGGTTCATCTTAAGATCATGCTAAGTTGGAAACAACTTGAAGACAATCACCAAAGGCAACAGGCATAAGCCTCCCAGGTGAGAAAAAAGTGAAGTATGAATAAAGTGATAGATAGCTATACTTCCCTCATCCTGACCAAAACTTTTGGGATGATTAGGGAGCAGGGGCAGTCAGAGAGGCCACCCAAGGAAAATAGGTTGAGTAAATATAATGTTAAGATTAGAACAAAACAATAAAGGCGGAAAGTTGAACATAATATTCAAAATATTCACATTTAGTTTCAAAAAAGAAAATATGACAACAATTCTTGAACTATTTACAAGAACATTGAAAGGCAGAATAAGCACGGTACAACATACTTGGGAAGTTTAAAGGTTTTTTTTAAAAAAAACCCACAGTAGGTTCAGTTAAAATACATATGAGAAAGTAGGAAGTCACAAACAGGTCTAAAAGAATGTTGATATGCACAATAAGCATAATGAAAAATCAGACTAAAACACAAGTTTAAAAGACACCAAAATTCACCCCAAACGAGGGGGAGGAAACAAATACAAAATATAGTAAAATACATTGACAGTACACCAGACCAAGCATCTCCTCCATTTGCAAATAATTTCAGGTGCAACAGCTGCTGGGTGGTTTGATAACAAGATAATTACTGATAAAGAACAGGTAGACAGCATAAAGGCTGGTAAAATTCTTTGCCCCGGCCTTCAATGGACAAAAGGTTACATACCTAGGAATCATGAAGGAACTACATTCATAATTGGTGGTGTACTAATAAGCATGTGTGTACCCTTTCACTCTATGCTGAAGGATTAGGTATTAGAAAATAAATAAATTACCATTTCTTTCTTTTTTTTTTAAAGTGATACAAGGAAGAATTAGAAAATGACATCCTTCTATCTTAAATAGGGGTGGCTGATGTCCAGGAATGCAGGAAAACTTCCACCATCAAATTTTCTGCCAGATAGTCTTATTTTATGAAGAAAGTGACTGATTTCGCCAGAATTAAGTTTTGGTGAAGCAGTAGCGAATCTGATGGTGTCGCAATGGCTACTGAAAAAACAAGTGGGAGTCAGGTCACAGGCAGCTGATGGCCTACATGTTGCCCATCTCTGATTTAAATGTCTAGATATTAACCGATGGGGGATATTGCTAAATATACTGGAGAACAAATTCTGCTGAGGAAGAATCAACATGCTTTCTGTAAAGATACATGCTCTCTCACCTGCATGCCAATATACAAGAACAAATTAGTGGACATACACTTGGAATTCCTAACTTAAACACGTTTTTAAGACATGAAATACTTAAAACTCATGGCGTAATGGGATGGGTCATCATACCAATTGTTAAATGGTTGAAAGGACAGAGATCAAGGATTAGGAATAAATGAAAAGTCTTTACAATTAAAGATACTAAATTGTGGGATTATCCAAAAATCCTATGCTGTATTTCTGTTAATAAACTGATACTAGTGAAGCAGTGTAGGCAACCAGTTATGTATCTTTTTTAAAAAAGTACCAGATTTATAGCTACTTGCTGACTTATGTACGGCAGTCATTTTCAGATATAATAGGAGGTATGTACATTCAGTTGTAGTAATGCTTCTAATTCAACATGATACAACACAGCAAAAAAATTACATTATCATAGTTGATAAAACAGTAAAAACATCAACATAGCTTATTTCATTTTTCTGAAATTTGGTATAAAGTAATGTATCTAAGTTGCCACATAAAAGTGCTATACTGATTTAGAGAATGCAAGCAGAAATTTGGATACAGAGATATTTGCTTTTAATTTAATAAATATGTGACACGCAGGATTGTTTCTGGTTATCCACATCAATTATTGGAGTACTCCTCCTCAAAAGTGACGGAGCAGTATGTGGTATGTTCCTTTTTACACTTGTAGCACTTTCAACATCTTTTCATTCAACCACAGTTTTTCAAATGAACTGTGGTCACATCATTTTCTATTAAGTGTCTGATAAAGTCTCACTGGCTTGTGTCATGCTCTAATACAATATTACAACACATATGCAATACCAGATGGTTTAAAATCCAAAGCGATCACTACATATCATCCCGTAAATGTTATGAAGCTGTTACCCTTACAATAAAGCCCACAACTGATGTGGGGGGAAAAAAGACCTATGCTGCTGTACAATATGGAGTAAGGGAATTACCAACTAGTTTGTTGGCTCACATCCAGTTTGTGAATAATACCCTATTATTATTATCATCATCATCATCATCATCATCACCACCGCCGCCGCCGCCGCCACATCAACATTACTGAAAAGTACAAAAGCACAAGCAGAGCGTCCAAATAATCTATCCAAAGCAACTGAATGCATAACATAATGGCAAATTATTTTCAAAGTATAATGCACACTGGATATTTTTCCAAACCACACACTAAGCAAGAAAGAGATCTCGTATAGCTTAGAAAACTTTAGCACTTAATTCAGTATACAGAAAAACGTATATGAACAACACAATAAATTCAGAATTGTGTTGTGAAAAGAATTCTTTGATACAACATGATATGATAATCACTGGGTGAGCTAGATTTACTGGGGTGAGAAGATGACTACAGAAATTCAAAGAGCACAGGTCTATCAATGGTTCTCTGCCTTGACAGAGGAAATATTCCCCTGAAGAGAAATATATTGTTTTCACAGAGAACCAGTATACCATAGCAGTCTGAATGTTTGACTATGACCCTGGAGACTAGGATCTGATTCCCTGCTTAGCCACAGAAACCCACTGGGTAACCTTGGTGGCATCACATAGTTGCAGCCCCAGAAAATCCTATGATCCACTTTGGGGTCACCATAAGTCAGAAATGAGTTGAAGGCACAAAACAACAGCTGTTTTCACACCCTGAGCTATCCCTCTGCAGAATTTCTTCCACAACCAAAACTTGTCACAGCTTGTCCTTGTCACAGCAAGGAACAGAGCAGTGGTCTTTCATATGAGTCCATTTCTTATTGTAAAGAACCATGACATGCACAATCCAGGGCTGCCTGACGGTGAAAGATACATTAAATCTAAACAGACCCAACTTTGTTTATTTGGGGTGAAGATAAGCCATATATATGTGACTGATTGAGGTTTTATCACTTCCTCCTGACATTCCACTTCATTTTTTTTCTCAGCTATGAGCAACTCCAAGTCAGTCTTAACTTCACCTCAGTCAAGAAAAGTACAACAGATTGACTTGACCCCAGAGCCCATAGCTCAGGACTTCTACATCTTCACTTTCTCCCAGGGAGACAGCCCACTCTTCCCTCCAAGGTGTTCTGCCTTAGCGGTATCCAGAACAGGAGAGGGAGATGGAGAGTCTCTACTCTTTACTTCAATAGAAAGGCTGCTAAAAAGAGAGATGAGAGCAGAGTGAAGCTCTGTTGCTGCTTACAAGCTCTGCAAGGCGATTTTTCTTCTTCACCCCCTCATGTTGCTCCTGATCTCTTCATGGGTTTCCTGCCATATTCCCACTCCTTTGCCCTCGTTGACTCCCCCACCACTCCTTTTGTCAGCCTTCCCAGCCCTCTTGATTTGGGTCTGAGGGCTCTCCTGGGGGCTTCTCTTTCTTTGCCTCTTTCATCCTTCTCTTCAACACTTTCCCCACAACTTCAGCCACATCTCCTTTCTTCTTCCTCCTTTAACTAGTCTGTGATTCCTTTTACAACGCTGATTCTGTCCATTCTACATCTGCTGTGACTGCTGCACATCAGTCAGGTGCCTAAGATATGAGGCTCCCATCTCTGATATCTATCTTCTGTTTCCCATGCCCAACCTCTTCTTTGGTGCAGTTGGGCCATGCTACACCAAGAACCCTGATGCTCCTGAGCACCTACTACATTCTGGTTGTGGACATCCCAAATTCATCTGGCTGATACAAGCAAGAAACAATCAGCTAAAAAGAAGGCACCAGACTCTTGTTTGATCCAGTAGCCTGCTGGACAGTCTACTCAGATAAACAGTCTAAAATATCTGAAAGTTAGTTTTTGCCCATGAACATTTGGCAATATCTTGCATGCTTAAGAATACTGAAGCACTTTAATTTGTAAACTATGGTCAATAACTCAAAGTGTACTACTAAACTAAACAGGGTTTTGCAGCTCAAGGATTTATAACTTAAGAATGTACAGATCAGTTCCTTCAACTCTTAACAATGAACAGGTGGAGCATTCCATAACAGAATACCACATCATTCTCAAAACAGAATCAGACAGTGCTTATTGCCAAGACAATGCTAATATCTGGAGGCAGATTTAGCACTTATAATCAGAATGTATTATGGGAAATGCCAGTCAGAACCTTTCACTCCAACTAGCTATGTTTTGTTTTAATTGAAACTCAACAGGTATTATAATCCTAGATGCTTCTGGCAGAAGACTTTGGAAAATTTCATGTAGACATAGTGCATGTTATTTGCTTCATTTTAATTCCACAAAATAACTACTAGTATTTAAGATAGTGTACAGAGGCCCATCTTCCTGCAATGGAACTGTATTTTTTCCTCACTGAACCTCTCACTAATAATATAAAATTCATCTGAAATTATTAAGAAGAAGTAGAGACTGTGCAAGTTCAAGAAAGACAGAGAAGACAATCAGAAAGATAATGGATTATGGGAGAGAGAAAGAAGAATCTTCCCAACAGTCATTTTCCTCTCTTTGAAAAGCCCCTTTCACAATAACTAGCCATAGTATTACAAGTCGGCTAGTGTCCAATGCATCCAGATGGTGACAAACAGAAAGTGAAGAGGGGATTAGGGTACTTCCCTCGACTTCTATGCACTCAAGACTTTTCCCACTGCTGTCTGGGAGTCTGAGAAAAGTATACACAAACAATCCTCTCAATGATGCAATATTCAGCCCCACTATTCTGCAGCAAGAGTAGAATGCCATTGCTTTGTGCAATTTCCCAACTTGCCAAATGTTATAGCTGCATGAGATACAAGTCTCATGTCGAACAGATTATCACTTGCTATTTCATGTATATGTAGTTCCTATGTTTGCATTTCATCCCCTTCTAACTCCCAATATCCTTTTAGTTATTCACACAGTGATTTAAGCATTTAACAAAGCTAAACTTGTTAATGAGCCCCACCTCAATTACTAGACTACAAACATTTTATTCATCTGCTATTTACTGATTAGAGTATAGACAGAGCATTAGTTCTCTCCTTTTATGAATAAAAGGCAGCCAATAAATAAATCTGCAGGTTAGAAATGTAGCAAGCTGACAGTGAAGTCTTTCCTACCTCCTCTGACAGACAGGTGGATTTATGCAGTGGATACAGAGAAAGGGCTTTGCTTTCCTGCACATAGCAGGAGGAATGGAGCACTCTGTTCCTCCTTTGATAGTCCAGTGCATTTTTGTGTAAGTGTGCTGGAAAGGACCTTCTCTCCTCTGAAGCTGGAATGGAAGTTGAGTAAGCTTGTGATGGAGGAACAGATCACTCTGCTCCTTCTTCAAAAATATTGTTGTGCTGACTAAAGATGGAAAGGCCTTCACTTTCTTCATGGAAGCCAAGCAAAGTGGAAAAGGAGAGGAAACAGAAAAATCTACCCCTCGTTTCCACATCTACTCACTCATGTGGATGGAATCCTATGGACAGCACAGTACAGAGTTCCTGGCTGCTAGCATGGCCAAGTTACATTAAACTTCTTAGTTTCAAAACACAGTTTGTTTTTATTCTCTGACACATATAAGTTTGAGTTGTTAGTTTGTTGAAGAAACAAATCAGGCCAGTACAAAGCAGATCAATATAACGACTTTGCTCAAAGGTAAGTACAAATCAGGTTGCTATCAACATGAAAAAACCCAGGTTTTCCCCCATTACTTTGTACATGAAGAGACAATGTATAAAGGTTCTGATCAGGGTTAACAACAAATCAGAATTTTTCGATGCATATTAAAATGGCAAGTGGTGATTTGTTCAAATCACAGTCTTTTTTTTTTTTAAAGCAAATACAGTGGTCATACCTTATTGTAATCATTAGGCATACTGACTGACACATTTAACAAAAAGCACGGGAGTAAAATAATTATAACAGTTGAACCTCCTTATCCAAAATGCTTGGAAGTGTGCCATATTTTGGATTTTTTAGGATTTTGGAATACAGTACCTTTTTGGAATAGCTTCACATTTCATTTGTTTGCTACTTCTGTTACGTATATACATAAGGCTGGAGAGACTGATGATTTGTGAAATGGCAGAAATCCAGGCAGAGTGCCTGGTGTGAAACCGTGCTTCCTCCATTTCACAGATCCTCACCCTCTTTCTTTTTGCCACCAGCCACCTGCTTCTGCCTTCAACGCAGCAGCTTCAGCACACATCAGATCTGAAAGATGAACAATCAGGAGCACTGCAGCTGCCACCTCAAAGGCAGAAGAGAGCAGCTGGCAGTAAAAACTTCTGGTTTTTGGATTTCAGATTTCTAGATAAGGGAGGCTCTACTACTACTACTACTACTACTACTACTACTACTACTACTACTAATATGCATACAAATTATTATAATATGATGTTAAATATACATTTTACTGCTACAGTAAGTATAAAATACACAGATAAAGGCAAGTCACATTTGCAAGAAAGAATGGTCAATGAGGGAATGCAAACTATATGCAACTGTCATGAAAATCTACTGGCCTGAGAATCACAATTGAAAACCACTGTTTTAAAATAAAAAGGAAGAAGGGAGGGAAAGGGGAAAAGGGATATCGTAGCACCCTTAAGACTAACTGGTTTTTTGTATTTTTGCATGAGCTTTATAAATCCAGTTCTACAAAAAAAAAAAATCATGCAAAAATAAAAACCAGTTAAAGTCCTAAAGATGCTGTTAAATCCCTTTTTCCTCTCCCCATCCCTTCTTTCTTGTTATACTGCAACAGAGTAACACAGCTATTTCTTTGAAAACTGTTTTAAGTGACTTTCTGTGGGGGATCCTGCAAAACTAAATACCTATGTAGTCATTTTTCTTGACTGCTTCCTTTTTTTTAATGTATTAATTTTGTTATAGTTGAAGTATATTCCGATTTGTTGGAATGTAGCTATTTGCAGTGAAGCCTTGATCAACTCTTCTGCATCCTTTAATGACTATGAACTGAGAGAGCATAAAACAACTCAAAGCATTTTTGCAAGCGTTAAATACATTGAAAAATATTGGGGGTGGGGACACAAAACTTCAAAGAGAGATACAAATATGTTAAAAATATAGTCATTCACAGTTTCTTTTTAAACTGTTGCTTTTCAGCTCTGGATAAATTCTAAATATTTGTACCATTTCTAGCCTACTTCTCCATGGGCTCAAGGTTAACTAGTAGCAGTATCACAAAACAAAATACAAAACCCACAAAAGAGCAATACCTTTATTGGCCAATCAAAATGTACAAAATATACCATGCAAGTTTCCGAAGCTTCACTGGCTTCTTCATCAGATAAAGATGTTAAAATTCATACGGTAGAAGAAAAGTGACAATCTTAGTGTCACAGGCACATTTTGTCTCAGAAGTGATTCTTATTGTCAATTAAGATGGTCTAAAGGTATATCAATGCAAGCAGAGTATCAGCGCAGTAACAGCAGTGGTTCTGCAAACAACTTTGAAGGGCTGCTCTCACATATATCCTATATATGCAATCCAGTCTCCTCCCATTACTGCACTCACTTTCCTCTTCTAACACAGCTACTGCCCTCATAACTGCTGTTTCTAGTCTGACAAGTGGAGTGCAGTACTGCAGCAGTTGGCTGCAAGCACATGTCAAAATCTGAAGGAGTACTACACTTTTCATTAAAAGCCTGAAAAGGGAACGTATACATGTACAAACAGTGCTCTCCACTTCTCTTGTTAGAAATAGTTGCAACTTATAGCAGTGAGAAAGGAAGAGAAGTAGCAAACACTAAAAGCAATATGGAGAGGGCACTGAAAGTACAAGCTAGAAAGGGATAGTGGTGCAGTTTGCTACTTTGCTGAGGCTATAGCACTTTAATCTGAAAAAGTGAAAAACAGTGTAGCTGGTAAATATCACTAACTTTCTCCACTCTAAAATACTGACTCAAGACTCTTCCCACATAAGGATAAACCTAGCAAAATATCACTAATGTGGAACAGGCAATGTTAATGACAAATGTTGCTTGCGGTATGTCACACATGTGAATATGAAAATAACATTAATTACATGTTGCATAATAACAAGCAAGTTAACAACAAGCAAGTTAATCAACAACATAATAATTGTTAAATAGACAAATTGGTTGCAGGAGAGTTTACTGCACATTTTTAATATGGTCATTAGTACTAGATAAGTGATTCAACCCAAAATATTCAACCCCAGGAGGATACAAGCACTCAACCTGGTGGTTGGGGAGCAGGGGAGGAAGCAAGGGGAATGCGGCACATAATAGGTAGAGAGGTGGTACAAGAATACCTGGCCACACTGGATGAATTCAAGTCTCCAGGGTCAGATGAATTGCATCCTAGGATATTAAAAGAACTGGCGGAGATCATTTCAGAACCGCTTGCTATAATCTTTGAGAAATCTTGGAGGACAGGAGAAATTCCAGCAGACTGGAAGAGGGCAAATGTTGTCCCCATCTTCAAGAAGGGGAAAAAAGAGGACCCAAATAATTATCGCCCTGTCAGCCTGACGTCAGTAGCCAGAAAGATCCTGGAGCAGATCATTAAGCAGTCAGTTTCTAATCACTTAGAAAGCAATGTGGTAATCACGAGAAGTCAACATGGATTTCTCAAAAATAAGTCATGCCAGACGAATCTTATCTCTTTTTATGACAGAGTTACTAGCTTGATAGATGAAGGGAATGCTGTGGATGTAGCATATCTCGATTTCAGTAAGGCCTTTGACAAAGTTCCCCATGACATTCTTGCAAAGAAGCTTGTAAAATGTGGGCTGGACAGGGCTACTGTCAGGTGGATCTGTAACTGGTTGACTGCCCATTCCCAAAGGGTGCTCACCAATGGCTGCTTTTCATCCTGGAGAGAAGTGACTGGCAGGGTGCCACAGGGTTCTGTCCCGGGCCCAGTGCTGTTCAATATCTTCATCAATTACTTGGATGAAGGAATAGAGGGCATGCTCATCAAATTTGCAGATGACACCAAATTGGGAGGGGTTGCTAATACGCCAGAGGACAGAATCAAAATTCAAAATGATCTGGACAGATTGGACAGCTGGGCCAAGGCTAACAAAATGAAATTCAACAGAGAGAAGTGTAAGGTCCTACACTTAGGTAGAAAAAATGGAATACAGAAATATAGGATGGGGGACATGTGGCTGGATAGCAGTACGTGTGAAAGGGATCTAGGAGTCTTAATAGACCACAAGCTGAACATGAGTCAGCAATGTGATGAGGCAGCCAAGAAAGCCAACGCAATTCTCGGCTGCATCAATAGGAGTATGGTGTCTAGATCGAGGGAGGTACTGGTACCACTCTACTCTGCTTTGGTTAGACCTCATCTTGAACACTGTGTTCAGTTCTGGGCACCCCAATTCAAGAAGGACATGGTCAAGCTGGAGCGGGTCCAGAGGAGGGCGACCAAAATGGTTAGGGGCCTGGAAGCCATGCCCTGTGAGGACAGACTTAGAGAGCTGGGTATGTTTAGTCTGCAGAAGAGAAGGTTAAGAGGGGACATGATAGCCATGTTTAAATATTTGAAGGGATGCCATGTAGAGGAGGGAGTGGGTTTGTTTTGTGCTGCTCCAGAGACCAGGACAAGGAGCAATGGATTCAAGCTGCAGGAAAGGAAATTCCACCTGAACCTCAAGAAGAACTTCCTGACGGTCAGAGCTGTCTGGCAGTGGAATATGCTGCCTCAGAGTGTAGTGGAGTCTCCTTCTTTGGAGGTTTTTAAGCAGAGGCTGGATGGCCATCTGTCGGGAGTGCTTTGAGGGTGTTCCTGCATGGCAGCGGGTTGGACTGGATGGCCCGTGTGGTCTCTTCCAACTCTACATTTCTATGATTCTATGATTCTATATACATATGGGATTATTTTCAGCTAAAATTTTCCAGACATACATCGCCAAAAAGAAAGATCAACCTACACAAACTTAACTTTCCTTTATTCCCTTTGGTATCACTATCCATAACCTTGGTGTTGTCCTTGGTTCTCAATGTTAATTTTGCTTCCCATATCTTCTGTGAAAGTTTTCTCCTTATCACTGCCTCCTGCACATGAACTATGGACATAACTATCAATTTCCACTTTCCACACAATATACCAAAGGGAGAGTGCTCCAGGGCCATTTCCTCATTTGTGAAACAAAACAAAACACAAGAATGTACAGCCACGTGTATTGTTAAATGCCCAGGAAACATCTTCAAGTCACTGCATACAAATATGCTTAAGTCTTCTCATAAGTTCATCTGAAAAAACTGTGACAACCTGGACAACAGTTCTCTTTATTTTGAAGTATCATATTATTAGATCTTGCCTGGTCTTCTAGATTTAAGCTCTTAAATTTTTAATCTCATTAGTACTTCAATGTAGAAAATTGCGGGGGGACAAAAGTAAAACTGTATAGCATAAAACTACAAAGCAGGTTCAGATCACTTTATTTGCCTCACTCTTCCATCAATACATAGATGATACATGATATCCCACAATTTCCCACAGTCATTTTCACAAGTGTTACCACACACAAAGAAGAAACGGCAACTTTTATTGGCAGACACAGCAAAAATGTCTTCTCTCTCTCTCTCTCTCTCTCTCTCTCTCGGTTGCTGAAGTGGTAATATACTTTCGTTCATCATTTCAGCATGCATCGCAAAGGATTTAGACGTGTTCCTAGTCCAATTGCTTTGAATGCTACAAAACAAGATCCCAGTTCCCAATGAAGTGAACAAGATCCTGCATTATCTGCAGAAGTGTATAACAGCAGATCTCAACAAGATGTCAAATCATTCAAGCTATACAAGAACCACTTGGAAAAGAGGTACCTGCATAAGAAGTGCTGCAAATTTCTGCAGTTTCTTTTAAAAAGTTGCTAAATCAGATGTAGAAGAACAAGGAAAGAGACATGGAGGAGAGAATAATCTCTCCAACTTTCCAACTCTCTCCTCTATAACCAAGTGGGAGGGTTGTAGCAGGGTAGGGTGGGAAAGAAACTAGATAGTGTTTTTACTTCCTTGAACAATCAGAGCTATTCTAAAAGCAAATGAAAGCAAGGATAAGAATGAATTCAGCTTGGCAAACTGATTGGAGGTTTTGACTAGCTTACTCAGAAACCACTAAAAATTTCTTGTAACTAACACTTTCTAGCTGCAACTATGAACTGATTACACAATCAACGCAAATTCAACAATTTACCTTCTACAAATATGCAAAAAGGGAAGAGTCAAGGGTGGAAAGAAGTATCATTCATGGTGAAATAATCTCTTACTGCTGCTGCAGAATTGTCCCATTGTACTGGTAGTACATTAGGTTTGAATAATAAAAGACAGGCAAGGAATGTGGAAAGATTGGAAATCACATTTCATGTCACCAACAGGTTTAATATTATATTAGACCTACAATCCTATATAAAGTCACCTGGAAATAAGGTCAACTTGGAAAATGGACTTCTAGGTAGATACACACAGAATTGCTTTGCAAGACTTGTGTAAAGGTGCACATTATTTTTCAAAAGGACAAGAAAAAAACCACAAAACAAAAAAGGAGGTGAGAAATGAAATTTTTACTGGGAAATGTATTTCACTCTCTAGGGTGTTTAAGATTCCACTGTTTCCACAACAGTTGCAAAAGGTGTGCATACAATGGCCTCACTGACACAAAATCCTAAGCCAGAACTCTGCTGAGAATTGCTGCCACATGGCACTTCCTAAAAAGAGAAACAGCTAAAATAACCAGAAACACATGAAGGTAGAATAACATTCAAATTTTTGTCTTATCTATTATCTAACCAACCAGATTCAGGCTTG
Organism: Cyclura pinguis; assembly: GCA_030412105.1. Lineage (NCBI taxonomy): Eukaryota > Metazoa > Chordata > Lepidosauria > Squamata > Iguanidae > Cyclura > Cyclura pinguis. Next base: position 67,327,932 of record CM059603.1, read on the forward strand.
TTAGAGGAGCAAAAAAGATAGGTTGTGGGTTCTGCCATAACATCAAGCTTCTCCATCATGGTAAAAGAATGGTTGCTTTACCTATTCCTACTTGTTGGAAGAATCAAATAGGAGCAATTAAGCACTATGCATAATAATACAAACAATTTTGAATAAGCTTGGCTAATATGGTTTAGCCTTTTTCTGTGAACACATTTTCTCAACCATAAAACTACAGTCTTTTGGAGGGGAAATTGGCAGTATTAAATAATATAACGTTAAATTATTATGTAGCAATCAGCTGTTTGAGTACTCCACTGCAGAAATTGTGATAATTTACCATTCCTAAGTATAACTGCAGTCGTAAGTCCAGCAAAACAATTCACACATGGCATGTCTGAAAGTAAAGTCTTTACATCACAGCAAAATAAAATGATATCAGTGGGTCAACTGAAAAGTTCTGGCAAAATCAATTGCAAAACATGCAACACATGCAATTTCACAGCTTGATCTTCCACAGATTTACTTGGACATAGATCTATTTTCAGCGCAAGTTTACTCTGAGTGTGAATACATACAACATGCATAGAAAACAAGTGTCAAAACTTCCAACAAGCAATATGGCTTACCTCTATTATAGGAGGGAAATTTAAAGTATGTACAACTCAGATAACTACATTTTAAAGTTTAGATGTTCTCTACATGCTGGGGTGGGCAAAGTGTGGACCTCTGTGTACACGTGGCTCCCCAAGGCTATTTTTGTAGCCCCTAGACCCTGCCAAGAGGCCAAAAAAAACACCAAAAAACCCAAAACAACAACAACCCTCCAAAGGCATTTCCACCATGTTTGGAGTTAAAATAATCTTTTTGCAATTTTTTTCAAAATAAGTTTTTTATCCCAAAGTTAACTCCAGGGAGAGGGCACTGTCACCGTATTTGGGGCCCACTCTGGGCCAATTCAGACCCAGGAGAAGACCTCCTTGAAACAGCAAGTAAACAGGAAGTGACTTCTACTCACTTCCTGATGTTTAAAAAAACTCTTATGGGCCTAAAACAGCCCAGGAAACCCTTAAAATGTGGTGAAAATGCTCCATTGTCCCCTAGAAGTCACTTGGGGGCTTTTTTTTTTTTGCTGCAAATGGGGGTACAACACAGAGGTACAGCCCTGCAAGTTCTCCTAAGACACTAGTGCAACCTCCTATCCTTCTGAGGTTGCCCATCCTGGCTCTATATCAAGAAGAGGACAACATAGTTTAAAATAATGAAATGTGTACACATAGTTTTCTCAATCTGCACCTAATCTAAAAACAGTATAAGGCACTTGATGAATCCAGAGCTATCCTAGTAGAACTAGCAAGTGTCTTTAATCTGTCTGCAATATCTTTGGATAAGATCATTGATCTTTTCCAATTTGCATAATTAACATCCGCAACAGAAGTTCACTAACAACCAAAAAACTGGGCTCATTGAGGGTCAATTTTCAACAGGAGCATTGGCTTAACAGACCAGATGTATCAATGACCTCTTCCTATGAAGAGATACACTATACAAATATAGGGAAGATAACTAAACCTTTCTGGCTTTGCACTGACAATAGAGAATTCTTTATCCCCTTTCCAGTCATATCAAGAAAAATTAAGTATGTTGGTCATAGGACTTGGTACCACATAGATTTTAACAAAGGCATCTCCCTTGGAATTGTTTCATCTTCAAGCAAATACTTATTGCTTGACCTTAATAAGTATCTCAATTAACAGATCATAATCTCTAAAGATTTAGGAGCAGGCACTTGTATTCTACCACAGGAAATTGCACAATTTGCATCACAGATGACAAACAAGCCTGCTCTGCATTATTTCTACCGGAATGAGGAAATTCTGTAAACATATACAATACTTCTAGCAACCTAGAACAACTGTAAAATCACAGGAAGAAGTTTATGAACGCTACATCACCCCCCCGAATGCCTATTTAAAAGATTATAAAGAAAATAAAAGAAATATTTTACTCACTCCAAATTGGATCATTATGTATACTGTAAATCTAAACATAAATTGAACTCTGAATTAAATGAATCCTTGTTGTATTGTACATTCTCAATACAGATCAGTACTGAACAACTATTGTACAGGGGACTGCTTTCCAGGAGACCTCTCTCAACATTGTGCTCTCTCAATCAGTTTCCCAACCTCAAGTCTCCAGTTGTTGTTACACGCTAACTGTCGATGAGAAGAACAACATCTAGAGACCAAAATTTGGAATCACTGTTTTAGAAGTTACCATCTTTCAGCCATGCTAGCTCAGGCTTACAAGAGCCACATTTCAAAACATCTGGAAGGTACTATATTGAGGAAAGCTTCCTTACTAGGCTAGTATTTTCTCAGTACATCTAACAACACAGCCTCAACCTAGCTACCCAATTTGGCTACCTGAGAAAATTTTCTTATTTTAACTGATTTCAAATATACAATGCATCCACCATATATGTGGGGGTTCCATTCCAGGAATCGACATGTAAAACAAAAAATCCACAAGTGTTATATCCCATTGTAATTAATGGGCACAATTTGTGCACCCACATATCCACTGCATCCACTGACTATAACAGAACCGATGTTTTGTGTAAACTTGCATTTGTGTGTGCTGAGGTCATGCTTAAAGAATACTAACATTATGGTCCTTTGCATATCTATTCAGAAATAACTCCTAATGAGTTCAACAAGCAAGCAGGCTCAGCATTCTGCCCAGATCAATGTATAATTCAATCCTATGCATGTCTTCCCAAATGTCTCATTGAGTTTAACAAACTATACTCTCATGTTACTGTGCATACAACTGTAGCCTTAAGTTGCTTCAATTTCTTCATCATCAAGTGTTCTAAATAAATGCTTATTAGACAGCAAGAATAAACCCTTCACCTAAATTCCCCTGACATTTTCAAATATCAAGACACTTAAAGACTTTCTAAAAATCCAGCCTACAAAAAAATCATTAAAGATTAAATCTACCATTAAAGATTCGAAATCTATAAGGAAAGTCAAAACAAGTAAAATATTATACAATTCAGTGTATTCCTTTTCCATTATGCTTAGGCAGAAAGAAAGGAACACCTCACCTCCCCTATATCTTGGATGTTTACCAAGGACTGGAGCTACCAATACAGGCTGGGGTGGGAAAGATGTTTAACAAGTTTTATGTTCTATTAGTTCATGAAGAGAAAAACTGCTTTGAGAGATACCTTTAACTAGGATCATTTATGTATTAGCCTTGATTAACAGGCTACATAGGAAGGGTATCCGTTTTCAGTCCATGCAGAAACATGACAGAGATTTCAAAGCATGTAACAAAATAAATCACAATGTTTTAGAGGGTCACACTTAAACAAAAATATGCAAAATGAAAATTATATCATTCCTGTAATCTGTGTGTCCTAGCCCATTTTCCTGCAAAGAATGGCTTATGATTTCATATCCCATGCAAAGTGGTGTGCGACAATCTTTTGCTGACAATATTATTCTGTGATTCAGGAGAACTTGCTAGTAAACTATTGCAGTTCTTCAGTTTACCATTTCATTTGTTAAGCTTCACAGTACTGTTCTGCTCTTTACTAAACCTAATCTGTAGTACTACAATCAATTTGTTCAATACAGTTTCTTTTTCACATCTGTATAATGTGTTATCATGCTAATAATCACAAAATATACTCAGCTGCCTATATTAATGCTTAGTCCAGCTTAGACTTTTACTAATTTCATTGCTCTGCTCTAACCTTGTCTATTATTTTCCCAAAGTTAAAAAAAAAAGTAGTGAAAGTAAATTATATTCTACCTATTGTCTCTATTTGCGTAAAGGTGAAACTAAATGAGATGAGAGCAACTAGAATTGCTCTTCATATTTTTGCCGTATTCAGTGCCCTTCACTGTTTTATCTCTGAATGTGTACATAGGTGGCCCTGGGCCCTCCTTCCCTTACCATGTCATATTACAACAGTGGTAAAGAAAGAACTAGACTAGGGATGAAGGTATGCCATGCAATGAAAGAAAGGTAAGCACATGTGCATTGATGCAGTGTCAAGTCCTTCACCCACACAAACATTTTGTTGTAAAAAATTTACCTACACCCACCTACCTGTTTTATACACAAACAGGGCAATAATGAGCAAAGAAATATAAGCTGCTCTTATCATGCTGGGCTTAAGTCTTAACTCACTAAGAGTAAATTCACCCTCAACTTCATTGCCTTTGTCAACTCACATACAAGCTCATTTAGCCTGAACATATTCAGTGCTTAGGCTCAGTGAACCAAGGCTTTCATCCTATGGTATATGCTAAGTAGACATGGACACTGTCCAAATCTGCAACTATGCCACAAATAACTATGTAAACTGTTTTCAGAATACCACAAATCGGCATAGCTGTAAACCAAAATATATTAATTACTTATGAGAAATGCATCCTAATTATCATTGTTCTTAACATGATCAATACAGCAATACTATTTATATTCTATAGCTTCTATATATTCATTTCAAGACATCTGGGTTTATCAACCTACTTGTCCACCACATTCATGACACAATTAGTAATGTTTAATATGTAGTACAGACATGTTAAGAGCTGCAAGAAAAGCATTGTTCTCATTGTGTTCATAGCACAATGCATCTCCGTGCATTATTTCAAACTATATTAACTTTTGCTAATGTTACAGTGCATGTGTCTATGTGAAGCCTGTACAACCACTGCATGAGAAAACAAGTAAGATGTGCTAAGTAGGAAAAATTAGAAATGTGAGAAATTTCAGTGAAAGGCTCCCACATGGATGGATGCTATGCAGAACTATTCCAAGTATTCGATGCAAGTCCTGCCCCAGTAGGCAGTATGAGAACCAGACACTCTGTACCTCCTATGTCTCCCAGGAAGAATATCACAGAAAAATGGAGGTCAATTTGGCCCCATAAATCTATCACAATAGGAACCAAAGACCATGCTTCACTCACAGAAAGAACAAGCACAGCAACTGTGTAACTTAAGAGCTATACTCTTGTTGCCTTTTTGCTCTTCCCTCCCAATGCCTTTTCCTTCAGTATCATGTCTTTACATTCTCAACCTAGAGGTAAAGACTGTCTTATTAATAACCTTTTTAAGTAGCTCTGGGAGACTTTATCTACTGAAGTAATGTGACTTCTATCACATTCTCCTTTCTGCCACTCCATATTTGGAAGAAACAGAGTGCCATCTTACTCATCAGCATCATTTATTATCCTAAATGCTTCAAGATGCTAACTATAGTACAAAAATATAAATTAAAGACAAAACGTTGTCCACAGCCCTACAGTCCAACAGGAAAGGGCAACTCTGGTCTTCCAGATGTTGGTGGATAGCAATACCACCCACTTAAACAACAGAGCCAATGGTGATGGATTATGGAGTTGTACCCTAAGAAATCCATTGGAACATATTTATTCACTTCTAATCTATATAAAAGTATTGAATAAAAGGGGAAGGAAGAAATAACAAGATAAGAGGAAAATGTGGGTCACACAACAACAGCAGCAGCAGCATCTGAATCCTGTAGTGGTGACCACTATACTGCACAAGAAACAACGACCAAAGACGTTCATGTACTACAGTGGTAGTGTAGTACCATACATAAAACAACTGCTTTAGCAGTGTGACACCAGTGATATTCCATCCTTTAGATAACCAAGTACTATAGCTACTAAGAGAACAGGTACTATCACATTTTGTTTAGCTACTGTATATTGACTTCCAGAAAGAAACTCCAATTGACACTAGTAGCAATATCAACAGGATTAGTCATCATGGCCAACAAAGTTATTGCACTGCCAGTAAACATTTTACCACAAACTAATTTAACATCTTGAAACCATACATGGCATGAAGTAGACATTAAATTAAAATTGGAGTTCTTCATCTAGAAGACCATGGTTTTCAGGAATGCTTGGTGTAGCTGTCAAAACAGAAGTAGGAATAGTCAGGAAGGAAAGAGAGAGGAAAGTAAATAGTATATACGAATAATGGAAGAAGCCACATACCACCAGTATCTGCATACATATCCAAACACTTCAGAAGACATCTTCAGAAGACAGGGCAGAGGTCAGCAATTTCAGGTTTTAGGGATCTCCTTTGGTTTTCTCTATAACCTCAAGAACCACCACTTGGAACCATCTGCTGACATGTGGTTGGTAGAATTAAGGATCCTGCTTCTGAGCTCGTGGCTCAGATCACACATTTCTTTTCAGTTTTAGAATTGGGCTTGAAAGTATGTTATAAACAAATGAAGTCCCTGTTTCTACTCAAATTTTCTTAATTTAATCATATTAATTTAGGAAAACATGGGGAGAAGGCTTTTCTTTTCTGATACTGTGAAACAACTGAAGGTCAGAAACCCCTACAAGTCTACCACATATCACTGGTGAGATCTACCAGTATATATCAATCTACCATCTGCCCATTCACAACTTCCCAGACTAGGGCAGGAGATACATATAGAACAGCAGAGTGGTCTTCACTCAGTGGACCTGCATGAGGGATGGGAAACACTGAGGAGAACTACCGTGCACAAAGCCTTAATATGTATGTTGTATGTGCAATCATAACAGCTGTCCAACAGCTTCTGTTTCTTGGTTTTCCCAAACCTCCTATTGGTTCTTGAAGTATCACTACTAGATAAATATGGATCAGATTTTACCATCACATGACAGCAGCTCTACATGTGCTCAACAGAGAAACTTCTGAAACAAACAAAAATACATACATTTACACCCCATCATTATATAGAAACATACTGTTTTTCATTCATATACTGTAACAATATAGGACTACATTTTGTATGAGTATTTGCATCAGAGAGGACTCACTGTAACATCAGGACTTAGATTTATACATTTGAAGTTTCTTTGACAAGACATTCCTTAGTTTTTAACTGTCCAAATATATCTTTCTAACTGAAGAATTTTATCACAACTTTCTCAAATTAGCTCTCTCCTTTTTACTATTCTCTCCCCCTCACCACCTTCTTACTGTGATCTCATTCGTCCTTGCTTTTACACAGTAACCTACTACAAGAAATAAAACAATGTTAACCATAATAATTCAAACAGTTGTATTTTAGGCTATTTTCCTCAAAGTCTAAAAAGTCTAAAGCAAATGCTTTCCTTCTTATTATAAGGCAGTACAGACTACTTCATATGTTCCTAACCCTAAAATTCTTCACTTCATACATGTTTTTCAATTAAATTTCCAACTCTCATTTCAGTTCTTTTGAAGAACATAGGATCAGACAGAGAACATGTAGCATGAGGAGATTCACATCTGTTTCCTCTGTTGCTGGAAGCCAGTTCCACCCTTTACACAGTAAAGGAGTCACTGGCACTGTTGCTTTGAGATAGGCATTGGGAGAAGAGCACTTTTTTTTTGTACCAAAGGTCTCTGTAAACTGCTTTGGGGGAGGAACAAAGCCAGCCATTTTTCACTCCATCCCAAGACTTCTAGAAATGTAAAACCAGAAGCTGAAGGGGTGGGATTGTGATTTGGGTTTTTGTTTTAATCAAGCGGGTGGAACTGTTTAACTCAACCTTAACTATGTCTCTTAAGATCCTGTACAAGTAGTTATAGTGCATACCTTCTGACTGTGTCACAAACTCTACGGGGGCTAAATTCAGGTTAATGGTCCAATTGTAGAACAACAGTTTCAGGGACGAAAGTCTTCTCTATCAATGTGTTGTTGCTGTAGTTGTTGTTGTGTATCTTCAACTCATTCCTGACTTATGATGATCCTAAGGACATTCTGTAACAGTCTTCTTGGCAGAATTTGTTCAGAGGGGTTTGCGCTTTCCTTCCTCTGAGGCTAAAAAAAGAGTGATTTACCCAAGGTCACCCACTGGGTTTCCATGGCTGACTGGGGATTCAAATCCTGGTCTCCCACCAGTCTGGCTCTCTATTAATGTTCCAATTAGAACTTTGCACTCGCCTAGCAAATACCTAGGACATCTAGGCATAAAATAGCATAATTCATGGCAGTAGAAAAGCACCAGTGTAACTGCATAACATGTTCTCTTGCACAGGCAACTAAGAACAACCCTATTCACATCAAGGAGACCAAAGAGAAACCCTGCACTGATACCACAATATAATTCTCAAACACAGAGTATTAACTAAATAAAGTACCAAGCACTGTAGTCCAACAAACAGCTATTTGCATACTTGTGTCAATGCACAACATTTCCAAGACCCAGCAAGTCCTTAAAAACTAATTTAAAATATACGACTAATGCATTAAACACAAATGAACACACGTCTGTGCATCTTATTCCCACCTGAAGTTCCACATATGAATAAATTACAAATCTTTATAACTGGACCTAATCAGATTACACACACACACATTAACTCTGCCAACCTTCACACTTCCATGCCAATAATATCTGACCAAATAACAGCTAACACCCAAAAGAGTAAAAGTGTGCTTCTCATCCACATACAAGCTCATTGTCTTCCCTTGAAATCTTTCATTAACACAGTAAAATATCCATAGGGAAGTATTTAGAATTCACTTTATTAATATAACTCAGTAAAGATTAAACATCTAACCTGCAGTGCAGTCTAAAGGAATTTATTAACAGCTGCTCTGGGCACTCGCATCATTACAATGACAAGTAAAGTCTATGAATGGTTATTGACATTTTGGCTTTTGACTGCTCACTACAAATCCACAAATAATAAAATTACCATATCTGTCAGGCAATTCAAAGCAATATATTAAAAATTATGACTTGCCTTGTTTAACTTGTCTGAGGGAGGACAAGATTCCTTATGACTGAGTTAAAAACAAAAAAACAAAAAGTTGAGAGTGTCGTTTTCTGCATATTATTTTAAGTAAAATTGAAACTCATAATATATTATTGTGATAATGTAATTGTCAAGAGTAAACAAATTGTTTATAGTAACACACATAACATGGAAATGAGTGAAGAAAGACAGTCAACTTCATGTACAGTCCTATACACTTGCGTTACTCAAAGCAGTGGTCTGTGGACACTGCCGGTCCACAAGCTATTGGCTGCCAGTCTCTGGTAAGTTTCCAAAAAAAGGAAGAAATATGTGTAGTCAATGGACTACACTGTGGTGGTGGTGGGACTCTGCCAGTCTCTCACAGTATATGGCTTATGAAACACTGCTATACAGTGTATGTCATACAGGAATGTGTAGAAACTTCAGAGAGAGGTTTGCTTCAATAGCATCAAACTTCCATCGTGTGGAAAACTTGATAGCGCCACATACTCATGCATACACACACTCACACCCAAGAACATCTGCCTTAAATAGCTATGTTACACTCTGGATTGTGATATTATGCTGGCACCTTGATCAGTCCCTCCTACTCTAGGCACTTCGCTATTCTAAGGGAAGTTTTAAAAACAGTTTTCTGAAACAAGGATGACACCAATGAAAGCATCTAAACTCAGAGCCATGTGTGCATATTTTTAGAAGTCAGAGGGCCTTTGCATATTACACAACTACAGCATTATGATTATATGGCTACATCCTATGGAATCCTGTGGTTTCTAGTTTGGTGAAGCACTAGAGATCTCTGGCTAAGAATTCCAAACACCTCTCCCTAATTTGCAAATCTCAGAATTCCACAGGATGGAACCATGGCAGTCAAAGTAGAACCATAGCACTATAATGGTGTAATATGAAAGAGCTCTAGGTCGTTTTGGTAGACCTTAAAGACCAATTCACTTTACACCAATTATGTTTTGTATATCAAGGGTACAAACCTATGCTCAAAGTATACAATTATCTCCCATGGCTGGAGATGTGCCACGGCTGAGGTCTTGATACAGGTACAACAGTTGGCCCTCCATATCCATGGATTCTGTATCCATTGATTCAAGCAACCATGCCTTGAAAATATTCCAAATAAATAAATGAACAAAATTCCAAAAAGGTAACTTTGATTTTGCTATTTTATATAAGAGATGCCATTTTACTACACCATTGTACATAATAGGACTTGAGCATCCACGAATTTTGGTCTCCACAGGAGGTTGTAGAATGAAACCCTAGCAGATACTGAGGGGCCCATTGTACCTCAGCAAATCCCTACGCAATTCTACCAGTGAAGGGAACAAAAATTGTGATTCTAGAAGCATACTGGGGGAAAAATACACCTATGCTCAGTCCTAAACCTATTCTGTCCCCATTTCTGGTCCCTATGCTGTTTTACAGTATGCTCAACAAAAAGACATGATGTTACTTCTTCAGACCTCAAGTAGAACAACTGCACCTAAGTCGATGGAGATCTCGAACACATTGTCTCTCCCATTTTAACTTAGACATCACCACAACAAAGCATAGGATTCCAAATAACTCTGTTCTCAATCATGGCACATACCCTGCCAGGGAAATCATAACTTGATATGATGCACAGCATGATGCTTTCATTTCTAGCACACTAAGAACACACAAAGAAGAATTCTATGGAGAAGGAGTGCTTTGTATATCCATCTTGAATCCAACATCCATAAAGGGAAAATAGATTGTTAATACTTCTGCAAATTTTTCGATGTACTCTGCAAGTGAAAAGGATCACGAGCTTCATTCTTCCAATTAGGGACATAAGGACAAACCGTTCCAAACAGATATGAAAGTAATGGTAAAATCTACAATTCAAACTGTAACTTTGACAAATGTCTCCAAACTTCTGCCTGATCCATTTGCAAATATTTCTTGGCTAATATATATTGGCTAAAACACGTAGCAGTCTCTCAGCCTTACGAGACACAGTAGTAAGTGCATGTATTTACATGGTAAGGCAGAACCTGATTCCAGGGTCTCTCTTCCAACCATTTTATCTACTGGTCAGACACTCATGATTACTTTTGTCTTGGAGGATCAAACCCAGGACACATAAGAGGAGCACGAGTACGCACACACACACACACACACACATTCAAATGTTCTACAACTATCCACATGAGAAAGGGCAGAAACAGTGTGAAGCAAAGATCGTGAAAGAGCCCATGTAACAACACTCTCTCTAAAGCACTCGTTCGCAACAACCTACTGGAAATCTAAGGCCAGAGACTGCATGTTATAGCTGCTGGCTATAACTCACTCCTATATTTACTACAATTTCTAAACTACTCACATTGGTATGGTGCAGCAAAGACAACAGTACCTTAAATACCAACGAATTTATTATCATTCAAGCTTAAGTCATATTAATAAGTATCTTTATCTCAAAATCACAACAATCTCTCTTGTTTTCTCCTTTCCTTGGGTCACTCACATCTTTCAACAAACAGCCTTCCAACAAGTACAGAAACAAAGATGTTCTTAGTGCTATGAAGACAGTACCAGTGACCTGTACAATTTTGGCTGGTTCTCTGTGGAGATGCCAACCTTCACATTCTAAATGGGCTCCTCCAGCTTTTCTTGGCATCTGGCAAACACGTAACAGGTAACAGCATGCCTTGAAAAGCAATGAAGTAAATGACATGTTACTCCACTATATGTTACGCAACAACAACAAAACAGCAGCCTTCACGTATAAGAAAGTTGGTAACTCTATTCATTTGTTCTACAACTCACACCATTACTACAGCTGTTACATGAAGACTTTCATTCTATCATAGCTGCTACTTGTTGGCAAACAGAGCACCAGACCCTGAACCCTACTTCTTTTAGACTTCAATTAGCACAGGGGTACTCTGAATGGGAAGGGAGACCAAAGTTTTCCTGCTAATAGTGTCTGCCGTGTCTCTGTTCTTCTAGTCACAATGACAATAACAAAGTCAATTGCCAACATCTCAGGAGCCTCACAATTACTGCCTGCATGCGGAACAATGCCCATCAGTCAGCACAGGGTAGGGGTAAGGACAAGATCTAATGTGGTGCAACCATCAAGCCCAGACTACCAATTAAACAGTTACAGAAAGATATGGTTAGATGGTTCAGCAGTACCTTGGTGATGGAAAACACAATATGGGCAATGTGACAGCCAACAACTGGCCCATGCAGTGGGACCCTATGAGTCACTTTCTCAGCACTGTGTTATCTAGGAGGGAGGATCTTCCTCACCATCATCCAGTAAGTGATTAGATACAGAGTTTAAGTCTGAGATCTTCTGTAAATGAAACCTTCACTGCACAGGGCTTAGGATTCATGATGCAACGCTCTTCCTCCTGAGAGAGGACATGTCACCTGGTGGCTAGGGAAAACCTGCTGTTTTTTTCTGCCTACCACTGATTGGCAAGAGGGTTACTCTATGGGGTTTAGCCTCCACAGAGAAAGGGCTGGTCTATGGAAACTAGAATCCAATGTGGATTTTAATCTATCCTCCTTTTGTATCTGGCATAACTGTTCTTGCCAGATAGAAGATGAGAGTCTGGCTTATATTTTATCATTCCTAATGAAAGGATTCACACCCGTATTGTTTCCCATCCCCATTTTGTAACCAATTAAGTTTAAAGACATGTGTACATGTATGCATAGCTCCTGTTAAACTGCAGTTCTTGAATTCCCTGGTTCTTCTTTATCAATCTTTGGAAAAACTCTCTTTCTACTTCTCAAACTGTTTTGCTCCACCAAGGGGCCTTAAACCCTTGCCTCAGCCATCTCGCAAGACAATTCTTTGAGAGGTTCTGCTATACCATCCATCCTTCTTCCTTTCCATTGTAATGTGAAGGCAAAAATTATTATTAACCCTCTGTGTGTGCGACTGGCATAAGGGAATCCATATCCTTGTATGCTGGAATTCATAGAAGTTCTCTATTGGTGAACTCTTCTTGTCAGAGATGGGTCTCTGTTCTGGGGAAATGATTGGCTTATGGAATTTATGTGGTAATTCACACTGTAGAGATTCGGGGAGGGCTGCTCAACAGAACTGCTATAGTCACTTAGTTTTTCCTGCCGTAGTTCTCTCATAAATTCTGCATAGGATCATGATTACTATATATTGATGTTGCAGAGCCATAAACTAGAGGCCACTGGACTGAGACGACAGGATTGCCTGTGAGATGCTGAAATGGATCAAGCAAATAAGAGCTATATTTTAATGATAAAACTAAACACTTCTGAAAAATCTCAATTTTAAGATGACACTCCTTAATTTCTGAATAGAGATTTTACGGAGAAAGGTACTCACAAACCCTGTTGAAACACTGATTCTTGTAACTTTTGCCAAAACAAGCTTTTTAAAGGACACTACAGACTTCCTCAACAAACTTAACTCTGTTAAAGAACTTCTACAGGAAACTATCTCAGCAACTGTGGAAGTAGAATCATTCTTTACAAACATCCCAGTGAGACTGGGCTACGGGACATCATGAGCCCTATCCCTGACAGAAGGAGAGAAAGGAAGTCATTGCTGTCTTGGTGTATTCATATTTCATTTTTACACACTGTTTCAAGTGGAGAAATATCCCACATGTATAAGTTACTAGCGTACATACCCAGCGTTACCCGAGATTTATTTCCTCATAGGCAATACTCGTAAGATTTGAGATCCTGTGTCTCTCATTCCCCAAACTGTCTTGTCCAGTACCTGTAACTTTTCCCATATTCCCCAATCCAATCTGTATTCAGAGTTATTAACATACACAGGTTGGAATCTTGAAGGAATACACTGCCCTCCTCCCTGCTGCTAGGCCTCAAGTCCATAGCAACCGGCCTATTCAAGAGCTCTCTGGTTGAGAATACTAAAGGATCCTCCCTAAACTGCAAACCCCAGGATTCCATAGCATCTTCTCAGGCAGCCAGTCATATGAGATCTTCACCTGACACAGACAAACAAACATATAAACTTTGACTTTTATATAGCAGAATTAACTATGATGGGTGCATCTAAAGTACACATTGACCTATGTTTTCTATGTTTTCAACCATGTTAGCATCTCAGACATACCAATAACGCATTGACCGTTTGGACCAATGGTGGGACATCCCTCATGGAAGTTCATCAAGATAGTACCTCTTATCAGTCTACAGTAAACTTCATTTATTTATTTATTTCAGAGCATTTATATATATTATCTTGCTATATTACACAAAAGACCACCTTCCACAGATGCTATTGGACTACAATTCCTACGAGCCCTAGCCAGCACAGGCATCTGTAAGAGATAACTGGGGTTGTAATCCAACAAGATCTGGAAGAACATGAATTCTCCATCCATGATCTACACTGAATCAATGACACATAACTATTTACATCAGTCCAAATGACCTTGAGATATATTCGGAAGATCTTGGAAAAAAAATTTTTCTCAGCTACTAAAGTAAAGCCATAACCAAAAATTCCAAAGGTCACTTTCATCATGTCTGAACTTTTACAAAAATGAATTTACACAACTAAGTCAGAAATTACCCATCTTAAATACTGAGGACACCACAGCAGAATTCATACTTGAAACATCCATGATAGCCTGTTTCTTACATTCATCATCCCTCACACAAATAAAACTCTTATCTTGGTGCAAGCCTCAGAACAGAAAAAAAAGGAAATACTTCTTCACATAATGCACAGTTAAACTGTGTGATTCACTGCCACAAGATGTAATGATGGCTGCCAAGTTGGACAGTTTTTAAAAAGAGGCTGAATAAATTCAGACTGGTTAGAGCCATCATTATCTACTAGTCAGAATGGCTACACATCACCTCCAGAATCAGAGGCAGGGTGCTTCTATTTATTAGATGTTGGGAAAGATTTAACAGAGAGTGCAATTTCACTCATGTTCTGCTGTTCAATTTTCTATAGGCAACTAGTTGACTACTCTAAGCTAACATTTGTAAACTGCTACCTACATGCAGCAGCTTGCTTGGAGTCACTTAATCTAAGGAATAAAGCATAATTTTTTAAAATTGTTTCCCATATATAAACCCAATACTCTTCTTTGTTGTGTTATGCATGTAACATAATTAACAACTTGGTCCATTTAAAAAAAAATTTTCTCAAGGCAACTCATCACAAATTGTTTTGATCAGTATTTCCCAGGGTACTAGAGATAATTTTAAAGGAATACATATATGCCTACAAACTGAGGTATCTTTCTCCCCATATTTCTGCCATGATTCTTCTTTTTCCTTCTGTTACTCTCATTCTCTACTTCTGTCACATTCCCTGAGAAACCACCTGTGCCTTCTTTGGGAAACCAGTAACACATCTAAGCCACAGCCCTCTGTTCCCATTTCATTCCAAATAGCTGACAATGCCAGCCTATGCCTATATCATTACAATGTACTTACAACGTGTTTGTGAAGGCCATCTTATGAGTCAGTAAGAATGGCCACAACTAATATCAGCTTGTAAACACATTTGAAGGCTCAAGAGCTAATGTACTTACAAGCAGCATGTTTTGTTGCAGTTACCACATTCTTCAGTGGCTGTAGCAGAGTGAGATGTGAAAAAGTATTTTCACAAAAGACATACTTGAGAGCAGTGTGGCAAGTTGCAGTCACTTACTTGAACCTTGTTGATCCTACTAGTCCAGCTGGATTAGCAGCAATCACCATGGGGACTAGTACAGTTCCCTTGCGGCTTGTAGGTGTTAAGCATACTGATTCAGTACACCTGGAAATTGCAAAACCTCTATCTGGAAAGTTCTTTCAATGATGCTCAGATTTACAACTAGAAAAAAAATGGGTTTTATTCTTGAAGCCATTTCCAACTACTCATGAATAATTTCTCAAAACAGAGATCAGACCACTATAGACCCGTGCATGTCCATGCACTGTGATCCTATGTCACACAGGTACTACACAAGCCACAGCCATAACCAAGAACAATACTATACATCTAATGTGAGGAGGCCAATATTATAATAAGATAAACATTGAAGTTTAAAAGTTGATCACACTATGGATACGTCGTGATTAATTATAAATAATGATTATATAAACAGTAGGGTTCTTTAGCTAAAATTATTCCAAAATATGGAAACCGGCAATTCTTCGAATTCTTTTTTTCCTTAAAATTAAGATATTGCTAAATTGTCATTATAAATTAAAGCAATTCTCTTTGCTCTTGATGACTTTGCTTATGCAGTCATGAGCAAGCCTGTTAATTTCTGTAAACATTTTAGAAAAAAGCAATATAAATATTATAAAGATATCACAATTTTGATTTGGTAGTTTTCCTAAATACATACATGCAGAATACACAACAAAAATTCAGTAATCAAATTGACCATATAATCTATGTCATGTCCTAAAAATCTGAAATCGCTGAGAAATATAAGCACAAAAAACAAACAGAATTAGATTTTCAAACCAGGGGAGGTGGGCATGTTAAAATAAACATTTAGTATACAGAATGCTTATGTCTCATAGTTTGTAACAGAATCATATGCATGTCTGTGTATGTGCTTTCAAGTTGCCTGTCAACTTATGCCACCCCATGAATTTCATAGGGTTTTCTGTCTACTCAAGAATAAATCCTACTGAATTAAATGGAGCTTACTCCCAAGAAACGAGGTATAGGGTTGCAGCCCCAATGGGATTTAACTCTGGGGTGGACTTTTGACTGCAGTATCATTTTAACCTCAAATAAGGAAAGAGGAAACTTAATATAAGATTTCAAGGCAACCATGTGGTATGTTTCAAGTTTAGCCAGCATCTTTATTAACCAACTGACAAAATATCCCAAAATATTCACAAAACTGGCAGTTATTCTACTTGTCCAAATCCTCTAGAAGTAAATACATGAATTGCATATACTAGACACTTAAAAAATAATGTTGTTGTGGCCAGGTTTTAACAAACTCACAAAAAATACACACTATAACTTTATATTCCAGCTGATTTTGCCAAAGGATTTTCAGACTTCCCTGTAACTTAATAGCCACTTCTATACTGTGGCAGTGAACTCTACAGCTTCAAACTGGAAGTCAGTCTAGGACAACCAACAGCAAGTGCACCTGTGCAATCACATATGCTAATTCACAGAACTGAACATCCAGCACATAGACTTTAAAATTATTGTAACTTGCTCATCACAAGACAAGGCATATCCTATCTACACTGACAGAAAAATGAGAATATACACATCTTAAATCCAAGTTATCAACCAAAGAAAGTAAATATTTGTTAGTTTTATAATATCTAATCTCTAAAATTCACAAACATAAATCCCTTGATATAAGCATTGAACCATACTTACAAATATAACCTATGGTATTATTAACAGACTCTTCTCTATTAGCAAAAAAACAAACCAGCATACTACAACCATATTTTTTTTTAAAAAAAGGCCTCCAAAGTAGGGAATGCAAAACTCCAATTATGAATTAGGCACAGACTGTCAAAACACAAGAACATATTCCAATAATCACTAATTGAAGACAACATTTTAAAAATGCAGCCCCTCCCATATTTATATGCTACCCAAAACACACCTTGAGCACCTTTTGAAGGTGAAGAATTTGTAAATGTCTTGTTTATTTAAAAATAGATCATTCCTTAAATCAATATTCCACCTCCAAAAGGAGACAAACAATGCCACTACTTATGATGAAATAAAACACAATTCTAAAGCAATATTAATCGCCTTACTGTGCCATCAATTGCAAATCACTAATAAGACGCTTGTTACAACCACTGTTGGTACACACTGGACATCTGAAAGTTTAATGATGGTAGAAATAAAATATAAAGCAATCCAGAAATATCACAGCCCAAAAGAAAATGAAAAGAAAAAAAAAGCACTTTCAAGATTGAAGAGGAATTTAAAATAGTTTTTTGGGGAAGATGAGAATATTATTTCTTTTTTGGCATTAAGAAAGAACTTCCAAATGCCAGCCCATGTTCAACACTATTGCTGCAAGAGCCCTTATCAACACTTACCGCAAGTAATACTGTTTTAAAGCGAAGGCAGCGTTAGAACAACTTCTGGGAAAGTTAAACTCTTCTATAATTTCTCCCCATTGATTCTTCTCAGATACCTGTCAAAAACAACACACGGAGATGCACAAAACCACACACGTACGCATACACAACGTCGCTGCTCGCGACCATCAGAAAGGCTGCCATGAAACAAACAAATATGATCAATATATACATTTATTTCGGCTGGATCTGGAATCCCTAGTTTCTCAGTGACAGTCACTGGCGATACGGTGTTGCTCCTCCCCTTGTATTTTACAACATTTATTTTCCTGGGGAGGGAGAAGGCAAAAGGGTTTTATTCTGTGTGGAGAGGTTTGTTTTTGTCTTCCCTGCCTGGACAATAACCAATCGGGAGTCCCTCTGTCGCCTGCTTTTTAAATCCTCCCGCGGCCCGTTAAAACCCCAAGAAGTTGAAAATGGGCCAAGAAAGTCTCGATGGGGGCCGCCCCCGCCGGCCGGGGGGTGCCGGGGACCCGTCCCGCGGAGCCTCCCCCTCCGCCAGCTCCATAGACACAGAGAGGCCTTTCTTTTGAGGCCTACATTTCTGTCCCTAGCCTTGAAGCCTAAAGATGGCTATTTGATTACACACCGTCTTGGCTGCCCCTTTTGTTATTTCTCTCCGGAAAGGGCTCCGAGGGCAGCGCCTGGTCCCCCCCACGGCCGCGAGGATCATTTCCGAGCCCATGCTCCGTGCCGATTATCGATGTTAAACATGCCCGCTAATTTTGAGTTGCACTAAAACTGCACTCAGACTCTCTCGCTCGGTCTCCCTCTCAGTGCGCGCGAGAGAGACACACACACAGCCAGAGCGAGCGGCAACCACAAGCGGAAGAAAACTGCCTCTCACACACACAACCTTTCCCACTCTCTTCTCTCCAGGAAAAGAGGGAAGGAGCCAAAAAAATCTCCGGGCACGGGGGGGGGGCATGGGAAAGCGGCACGCTACACCCCCGAGTTCCCCCTTTCAGCTCTTCACCGACAAGGCCAAGGCACCAACCTGCCTTGCCTGCTTCCTTCTTCCAGTCGCCCCCCCTTCCCCAATCCGGCTCGAAAAAGGACGGTTCCCGGCCTCCCCGCCGGCCGCCTTCGCCCCCGAGGGTCAGAAGAGAGTTTCGGAAAGAGGTTAGTGGGAGGGAAAACCGAATTAAAACTTCCACTCACCTTCCCGAAGCCGCCTAAAGTGGTGACTCGGGTGTAGAGAGCGTGAAGATCCAGCTCTCTCCCACCCACCACAGGGATCTTCTTAAAAGGCGACCTGCCAAAAGAGCGAGAGACACACAAACAACTTGTCAACTCGGCCCCCCTTTTCTCCTCACGCAGGGGGCCGCCTCGTCCTTCAGGCGAGGGGCTGGAAGTTAAAATCGGTCGGTTTAAACAGCCTCCCCCCGCCGCCACCATCCCCTTCCATCTCCCCATTTTCCTCACCCTCTGCTGTGGTGAAACTGCCGCAGCTCGTCCAGGAAAGCGAGTCCCTTTCTCCGGTGGTCTGGTTGGTTTTTACCAGTCGAATTTGCCATATTTTTGTTCGGATTATTTTTAAAAAAAGGTTTGGGTTTTGTCTCCTTAAAAAAAATCCAATAGAAAAACAACAACAGTCCGCGGCTCCTCCTTGCCTTTAAGAGACCCAGGTTCCTGTGCTCGGCCGGGGATCAGCCATGGAGAGGGGCTTGTTTAAAAAAACAGAGAGAAAGAAAAGAAAGGAAGAAAAGTTTAAAAGGAATAAGGGAACCCGAAGAGAGTGACAACACACGAGGGAGAGGGGCACCTCTCGGTAATTCTTGCTGCTGCCGCCGCTGCCGCCTGCCTCTCTCAGCACCACAAACCCAACCGATCCAGCCTGCACATGAGACTCAACATGGTGCTGCTGGATCACACAATGAATTGGGTTAGTGTTGTGGTAGGGTGGGGGTTGGGGAGGCTGGAGTGAGATACTGTCAGTGTGCGTGTGTGTGTGTGTATTACAGACGCGGATCCATGAAATCTCCCCTCTCTCTCTCGCTCGCGCTCGCTCTCTCTCACACACACACACTGTACAGCGGCGGCGGCGGCGGCAGTGGCGGCGGCGGCAGCGGGATTCACTTCTCCTCTCTCAGACAAAAAGATCTGAGGCCGCCGTGCTGCTGCCTGGGCGAGAGCGCAACACAGCGAACTCCAGAGGCCGGCCGAGGCACTGCAAAAGGCAGCTCTGAAATGGCAAAAGCCAGCATTGCCAGCAAGCAGTTCCTGGCGGGGAACAATAGGCTTCTCTCGCGGCTAAGGGCTCATCTGCAATGTGCCGCAAACTTCACACAAAGCCGGGCGGAAAGAGAAAAGGCAGGAGGAGAAGGGAGGGGGGGCAGCTACTACCGGTTGTTCCAGGGTTAGGGGCAGAGGAAATGTTCCATTCTTTCCAAACTTTAGAAAGCGGGGAAGTACTTTCCGGGCTTAATGGCAAAGATAAAGAATCGAGAGGCAGGCCGAGGTGTGGGAGGGGGGCAGGAAGCTAGGTGTTTAGTATCAGTATGTGGGCTGTATTTGTTTAAAGAAACAGACAAAAATAATCTTTAATGGAATTTTAATTAAAAACATGTCAGCATCAAACTTGGCAAGTCCTGGATTTTAGTGAACATAACTATAAATTAAACATGCACATATTTTCTAACCTCACATTATATATGACCTGCAGTAATTTTATGACAGTTCCTGACCTCTGCAATTCAGGGTGATCTAGAAAGAGATGTTCAAAAAGTTATATGAAGCAGATGCTTCTGGACAATCACTAATAATACAATGTTATACATTTAAAAGTGATTAATGAGAACAGAATCCACCTAGAAAATACTGATTTGTTACTGTGCGTTGTGGTTTATGTACCATACTGGCAAAGTTGGGAAGCCATGTCATTTCAAATCCCACCTTTGTCACCTATTCAACTGATTTTAAGCAAGCCTCTAACATCTTCAACCCACCAGCAGTATAGAAGGGAGAGATATACCAACCTACACTACTGGGACTTTGTCTCAGTAATATAAATGTGTATTATACACAGAACACTTGAGATACACTATACAATTATTGGACAATAAGGGAGTCTTAATTATAAAGAAAACCAGTGTGGTATAACAGTTTCAGTGTTTGACAAGGACTTCAGGAGACCAGAGTTCAAATCCCCCAAAAGCTGTAGATACCCACTGAATGACCTCGGGCATATCACTCCTTTGCAATCGAAGAGGAGGACAGTGGCAAACCTTTGAATAAATCTGACTAGAGAAACCTTGGGTAGGATTCTTATAAGTTGGGTCAACTAGAAACATATAACAGTGTTCTCAAGGAACACCACCTAGGCAGGGAAACAAAGTCTTGAAACAATTCATGTTACAAGTCACAGCTCAATGTGGGTTCAATCCAGATTAATCATGCTTAGACATATGTAGACACAAATGAGTCTTATACTGGTCATGACTAATTTATGTTCTATTGATTTCAATGGGTCTGCTTTAGGAGTGAATCCAGTCCCATGCCTTGTGTACTGATACTATTTTTGTAAACTGCATATATTTGATGCTTTATTGGTATTTATAATATGCATATTCATTGTTCCTCAACCCAGCAGATTACAGAATAGTAGAAGTGGAGGATTCCAGCAATTCTGTAGATATTCATGTTAACAACCTGTAACAGTCAAGATGCAGGATTTTCTAATCCAAAGTGTGGGCTGAGAGCTGCTGGGATTTTTAAAATGGAGCAATCATTTTGTGCATCCTGAGTGCTATAGGTTTATTTAGCTCAATCTGGAATTACGTGGCAGAAGAAAGGATATGTAGGAGCTACGAAAAACAAATTCTGAGAGATTATGGCTACAGAAGAGGGAATGAGATGAGTGTTTATACAGGAGACAGGAATGGAGGGATTCAAAGGATGCAACATCTAGGTCTGGCAGCTAGAAAATGAAAGATATAATACAATTAGAAACATGCTGATGTCACTTAAGACATAAGCCATTTCTGCACTACGCTGTTGTAGTGCTATTATCCCACTTTCAACTTCCTGTGGAATTCCGGGGTTTGTACTTTACTGAGGCCAAAGAGCTTTCTGGCTGAGAATGCTAAATGCCCCTCCCTAAACTGAGAATCCCAAGATTCCATAGGACCTTGAAAGTGGAATAAGAGCGCTGTAACAGTGTGGGGCGGAAATGGCCTTAGTAAGACTCGCTTCATATCTGTTTTTGCACATCTACTATGTTAATCTATGCCTTTTTCCCCCTTATATTCTGTTCATGTTAACTATAACATACTTGTTATAATTTTTGATATGTTTAAACATACCATTGAAGTATAGTTCACAGAATTAAAGAAGCAACTAGTTAACAATGAACTGACTTGTATTACACTCATCCACCTATTTGTTTTCCTAAAGTTGCAGTCCTATACATACCTGTCTAGAAGATGCAATAAGCCCCTTGCTTCAACATTCAGATATTAAACACACCATTGTACTGTTAGGCCATTTCTGCATTACACTGTTATAGTGGTATTATTCCACTTTCAACATCCTATGGAATCCTGGGGTTTGCAGTTTAGGGAGGCGCATTTAGAATTCTCAGCCAGAGAACTCTTTGGCCCCAGTAAACTACAAACCCCAGAATTCCACAGGATGTTGAAAGTAGAATAATAGCACTATAATAGTGTAGTGCGGAAATGGCCTTAGTGAAACTGTGATAGCCCAAGACAAGGAAAGAACAAGGAGAAGCAGAAGGAAAGTTTGGTCATCACAATAACAGACACATAAGTCAGAATTTTAAACCTGTAGGTATGCATTTCAAAAGAAATGCTTTACTATTGTTCCTACAAGGTAATAGACAATAAGGCTTATCTAAATAATAAAGAGATCTCAGCCTCTTTATTACAGGCTTTGCTGTCCTTGGGAACTCAAAATGTATGTCTCAATCACAGCTCTTTTCCTGTTGAAAATGGAGTGGAGGATAGGCCTATGAAATAAATTACATTTCTGAATCAGTGTCTGCCAAAATGTGTAACTGGCATTATTTTTATATGGTAATGTAGATACTTGTTCTTTCCTTAGAATAATCAGTATTCTGGGTTAATATTTTTGACTAGGGAACAAAGGCACTTTTCTGTCCCATATAATAAACTGAAATTCTAGTCCTGTATCATCACATTATCAGTTCTGAGACCTCATAACCAAAGTTAGAGGACTTCTGTTTAAAAATCGATTACACATTACGGTCTCCAACAAGCCTGTCAAGGAAATCTATATTCTCTTTATGCCATGCACTAAATTACTCCAGGAAATTAAAATCTAAGATTATGTTTTTCTTTCAACTGGATTGCAGTATCAGCTTGAATACCGAGAGATAAAGATGTATTAAAATGCCTGGTATGCCCTACAGGTCATATTCATTATTGGGAAGAGGGTGAAATCCCCCGTTTGGGATTCTCTGGTTAAAATCTTCCCCCCCTAAATTCTTTAGGGTTATTTTTACGGCGAACTGTCCCGTGTCTCTCTCCCAGAAAACCTCCTTAATTGGAGCGACTGCAATAACACTCTTAAGCGAAAAGGGTTTTTAAAAAACATTACTTCTACGCTAGTATTAGCTGCAGAAGAACACAAACGCCACAGCACTACAGTGAGTTTTCAGTGCCTGATGAGAACACAGGCTCAGCCGTCCTCCACGCAGGAGGGAGAGTTGTAAACAGTCCTCGAATGACTCAAAAACTAGGGGTCTCCCTCTCTCAAGTATTTGGCAGAGGTGAGTGAGTCAGTTTCCTCGCTTCGGCTTGCGCGCGTACTGTAGTGGCGGGAGCTGCAGAGGCGAGGATAGTCAAATTGCGTAGGACGGCAAGAAGGGTTTCCATTGCTAAGCGCAGCCACCGCGCGCGGTCCCTTACGTAACCGTCAGCTGGGGATTCCCTAGAGGGGGTCATTTTATTCAACCGCTATACACAGACCCCAGAAGCCGCTTCTGCGCTTTCGCCTGCCCTGCGGCTGCCGCTCTGACCAGACCGAGGCGACTTCTGCGGCGACACCAGCCCCAACGGCCTCTCAGCCAGCTCTTCACAAAATGGCGGCGCCCACGGAAAAGACCAGCCCCATTTTGTGCCCGCGGAACCGTCAGCGGAGACGGGCTTGGCTTCAGGGGGCAGGGGGAGCAGAAGGCAGCGGCCAGTTCGTGTTACGAGGGAGCTTGGCGTGGGGTGGAGCGGGGGAAGGAGGACTTCGGCTCGCTCGGGCGCTCCCGCTCGCTCCTCGGACGAGACTTTAGGACGTGAAGGGGAGGGGGTGGGAGAGACTGGAGGCAGGCGGAGCCAAAAAGCAGCCGCCGCACGCCCGGCTGGGAGTGAGCGACCGGGCTTCGACAGGACTTAGTGTTGCTTCTTGGCCTTTCTGGATTGGTTGCTCTTTTCTTCTCCCTTTTTTTTTAAAATTTTTTTCCCCCTTTTTGACTCGGGGCCATTTTCTTTGCCGTTCGGATTTTCTTTTCGCTCAACAACCCGGCAGAAACTCTCCAGCCTCGCGATCGTTCGCCTCCTCCCCTTCCGCCGCCGCGACGCAGGTCTCCACCCCGCTGGGGGCACTTGGGAGCCGGTCACAACAGTGCCACGAAATGAGAGGGTGTTTCTGCTGCTGCTTCTGGCTCCGACTGCATCTTGGCTGCGTTTCACAGATTCTTTTCAGCTGCATCCGTTTATGTAACTTTTCTGTTTTCCTTTCTTCTTCGTTGTTGTTACTGGGTTTTGTTTTTTTTTTTAAAATCAGCACCTTTTCCCTCACTGAAGGATGGGCAGATGTAGGTCTCTATCAGTAACGGGTCGCGTTTGGGAGTCAATCACTCTTTGTGTTTTATTTTTTTATTGTGCTCTTTCTGAATGCATCGGCTTCTTAAACTGATGCTCTTCAAGTTGCACTGGTCGCAAGCTTGCAAGGTACCACTACGTCTATGTCTGAATCGCGTTCTCGGTCTTCGTCAGTGACATATTTTTTTTTTTTAGGGTCTTTTATCTCGCTTTTTTAAAACAGTTCTATAAGATTCTTGGGATTTTTAAAAAAAAATCTTAAATTTTGATTATTTTAACTGTAAGCTGACTTAACCCCTGTAGCCCATGGAAATAATTTTACAAAAAGTAAAAAAAAAAATGTATTGTGCTGTCTGCTGTCTGGTGTGATGTCTCTTCTGTCAAAATGGTTTGAAATGCATTGTGCTTAATTTGAAAAAGCATATGTTTACAAAGCTTTTTTAGTTTACACAAAACTAATTTTGTGTGTGTAAGAGAAAGAGATCCAAGTGGAAGATTTTAACATGCAATATGTTATTTGTGGGGAACATGAACTAAATCGACTTGATTGGCATTAATTTACCAAAATGAAAGCTAAATGAGACACAGCCTACTGGTATACTCTCAGTTTTGAATTAGTGTTAACATACCGATATACAGATAGCAAGATTTTGTCACAGACGTATTCACAGTATAATTTAAAAGGTAGTTATGAAACAAAGCCACTGTAGCCATTTCCCTTAATCCTAAACCATATCTTCCAGTGCACTCAGTTCTCTCCCTTTCTGCTTGCTTTTTATGCAATGGTGGTGGTTCTTTGTTACACCTCTATTTTTCATAGGAATGGTTGGTTAATAGCTGGCTCAGATTATTTTGTGCCTCATTGCCATTCCACGTAGAAGCTTGTGCTTATTGTTAATAAAGAATCTCAAGCTAGCTTCTTCTGTGTGGCTTGAGCCATTGTATTCTTACTCAAAAGTAAATTCCGCTGTCTTCTATGGAGCTTGCTCCCAAGAAAGTATGCATAAGAGCTATTGTGCTTCAAGGAGCGCTTAGGATTTCTGTATCCCTAATGCGTTAGTTCAGTATCTTAATAAATGCTTGTGCTACTTCTTGGCAGTTTGTACTTCTATAGTGGGCATTTTTTTTCAACACACTAAAATCTGAAAGATAGAATGGCTTTAGGAAAAGATGCCTTGTTTCATGGGGCCCCTTCTTTTGTTAAATCCTATTTCAAAGAGCCAGATTGCAACCCCACCATACTTAGTAACAGAAATGCTTTCAACTCAATAGTTCAGTATTTCTTTATCTTAAAAAATAAGTATTTGTTGTTTCTGATTATAATCCTACAGTGTGCATTTTTTTCAGCAAGATAATAAAATGTAAGTAATAGAATGTCCTTATACTAGAAAAGGTATTTAACATGGCCCCTTCTTTGTTAAAATTCTATTTCAGAAAGCTAAATGACTACTCCACACATATATAATGTGGCAGATTGGAGTGAATTCAGTGGATATACTTGCGGCTCATTCTTATGTATAAAAAGATACATCCTTCTGCGTTTAAAGTGGGCGTAAGTCAATGTAGTGTGTAGGATTGCTGTTTTGCTTGCAAGTAATCCACATCTTGAATCTGATAGAAGTTAGGATTAAGGCAAAAGTTTCTAGTCCTTGTAGCTACAGTAAAGTTAAATGGATATAACTACAAGAAAAGTTGTGTTAACTTAGAATGGATTGTCCTGTCCATACACAGTCAGCACACTAATCTTTATTTTTAAAATGTGATGTGTAGACCATGACTACTGGTAATGCATAAAATATTCTTGATCGCTGCTCATAAGTTGTAAGGCTGTTTGAAATCAATTGCTATTTAAAGCATTCATACAAATGATCAAGGTCTCTGTAGCAGTTCATTAATTTTCTTCGTAACAATAATAATGCTGGCTGCAGTTCAAAGACTGCTTATGATGAATAGTTCTTCTGTACCTACTGACTTTAAACTCAGGCTTTGTAATTTGGAAAAGGCATCTTCTAAAAAAATAAAATAAAATTGCTTTCTTCCCGAGAAATCTTGCCCCCTTTCCATTACAATTTTAAATTGATATGTGGTATAAGGTGACAGCTCTACTGCACATCATGCTTCTGTTAAAGGTAATTTAAAATTCTCAGTTTCCAGTGATTTGCCTGTTTGTTTAAATGATAAACCTTTAAAGTTATCCCTCTTAATAAATAAAAGAGAAGTTTCAGGAAAGCTAGTTAAATCTTATTTGCTTACTGTTCAGGATTGGCTAGATTGGTTTTCAATATGATTCTAAGCATGCTTGCTCAAGAGTGAACCTCAGTAAACTCAGTGGAATTTACTCCTGAGGAATTGCTTATAAGCTTATTGCTTTAATCCCCAATTCATCATTCCGATAATCTACCAATCAAATGCATTATCAAAGAAGTTATTTGAAGCAGCTATTATAATAACCTGTCATATGACTCACTATCTAGAGTCAAAAAAATTCTTAGGTGGCTGTTACTGTGGTAAACAGTCTCTAGGACTGTGATTATTATTATTTTATTATTATAGATGGATACAGAGAGCCAGCATGGTGTAGTGGAGACTAGAGTTTCAATCCCTAAACAGCCATGGAAACCCAGTGGGTGACCTTAGGCAAGTCACTCTTTTTCAGCTTCAGACGAAGGCAAAGACAAACCCCTTCTGAACAAATCTTGCCAAGAATACTTTGTGATAGGCTTGCCTTAGGGTCACCATAAGTCAGAAACACCTTAAAGGCACACAACAAGAAAAATAGATGCATATATGACACTGTTTCCCAACTCTGGCAGTAGGGTATGGATCTTGAAGTAGTATTTGATCTTTACTGTGAAAAGTAATATGTCTTTTATAACTAAGGTTATATTTCAGACCCCAGTTGAAATTTTATTGAGTTCAAAATGGGGTTGGAGATGTATGAGAAATGGAGGTGGTGAGCTGCCTGATTTCTAGAATCTGACAGACTTAAAACAATTGGTTTTAAGCAGATAATTTAAGCAGATAATATAAAATTATGCAAAGGGACATGTGCTGGCTTGTTTTCTTTCATTTCTATGAAACAGCCCTTAGGAGCAGCTAACTGTGATGTTATGGATAAGCAGTGCTTTGTATTTCTTTAATGACAAGGTCTTTTGGTTCCGGTAGTGATGGGAAAAGAGAGGGTACAAATAACGAGGGTACCACTCTGCTTCACTTAAAAATAGAAAGAAAGGAGGATATATAGTGGAAGTAAGGGAAAGTAATTTCACTTCTGAAGTTGCCATTTCTTTTCCTTCTTGCTACAGGCACCAGCTGTCACAGTGAAAAAGTAGGGGGAAACCCAGTAAGAGTACTTCCCCCAACACACACATGCACACAATTCAACCAGTGCATTTCAGTAATTATTTAAAAAAATATCCTGGACACTTTCAACCTCTGCTTATCTCTGCCAGTACTCATGCCTCTTTCCAAATGGCAGAACCAGAGTAGTCTTTGGAGTGGTAATTCAGATTCCAACTATAAATTACTATTGATTGAAGTACTCACTTGCCTGGTTTGTAGATGGAACTTCCTGTTAAGTACCATTGGCAGTGAAATAGCTGTTAAACAGAGAAATAGGTTTCAGTCCTATACAAAGTTATATATTTCATCGAACTTAATTGGATGTTTGAATTAAAATAATAAACATCATATCTTTACATATAAAATTATAAATTAACAACTCCCATTAGAGTATTTTAAAGGAAGATCAAAGAAGTATGCTCATTCGACATTTCATTTTTGTGTCATGAAAACAGACTTCCCTTGTCTGTGGAATAGCTTCCGGATCTTATTTAGTCTATTGGTCATGGCCATTTAATTTTTTTGGTGAGAGGTGGTCCAAAAAACAGAAAGGTGAAACACTGAAAAAGAAACAGAGATGACTAAACTGCTCAGTAAGTCCCCATATCATCTTATTTAACCTCACGAAATTACTAGAAAGCCCAGTAAATATGTATACAATCCAACAAAGAGAGGGAAGGTCTGGTTGTAATAATGAAATAGTGTGTATACCATTTAGGATAGTTCTAATAGTCAGATTTGCACTATTTTTTAGGGCAAATGAATAAAAAAATAAAAGAGTCTTTCTTAAAGCACTGATTTACACAGACTGTTTTTCAACCTTGCTCATTGAAATAATTGAAGTTAAATCATCCTCATTTAGAACAACCTGTCCTCATAAAGCATTGTAGAGACATATGTATATGTCTCCTACCATAGCAGCTGTCTTTCTAAAAGACTTGATACAAACAGACAGTGGCAAGAAGGATGAGAAAGCTTGAATGCTGATTCTCACAAAAGGGCCAGTACAGGAGACAGTTCTGACAGTGGAGGAGCCAGATTGGCATTTGGCATCAGGCCAAATAAATAAATAAGCCAGTGGAGGGATTTTTCTCTTTGTATGTTGCAGCAAAATAGAATGGGAAGGCTAAACCTAAACATGGATGTGCTACATAGTACACAGTCTGGGCAGTGTTGTTTCACACATTAATAGTTACGAGTTATCCAAAGGATGTTTTGGTATCCAGTGAAAAGAAGTAAACTAGAGTCTAGCATGAGCAGAAGTTGAAGTCTGGAGCAACTGGCTAATATACGTTGATTGCAATCTTGGGGCCTTTTATTTGTGAGCAAGTTCCTCTGGAATCAGTGAGACTTGCGTCTGCGTAGACGTATATAGGATTGCTCTGTTAATTATGTTATTCTCCATGAAAAAAGAAAAACTATTGCTATGCATGCTACCTCATTCTTACTGCTTGCAACTTTATCACCTGACTACTTGATAAGAAGCAGTACTTTGCTTCAGTAGTGTCTTGCGCACCAGGAGGATCCTGGAGTAATGGTTGTAGCAGCAGGTCCTTCAAAACATGTTTTCCATAAAATCAAAGGACTGAGGAGACTTTTTTTGATAAATTTATGAAATTTTGCACATTTCTTCATATTCTGGATGGAAAGAACCAGACATTTCTACAGTCCAAATGTTGGACAAATCAAAACTGACAAATTTGTCCATCCAGGCATAGGGCTTTGACTACTTAATTCTTAAGAATCTGGGTTTGACTGTGTATTTAGCCAAAACTAAGTGCTATAGGCTATATTTCAGAGGAATGAACTGAAAAAAAAAACACCTCTGAGTATTCCTTGCCTAATAAAACCCTGTGAAATTCATGGAGTTGCCATAAATCGACAGGTGACTTGAAGGTGCATATGCATGTGCACACTCACACAGGATCTAATAAGGTTCACTGCCATTTCTTTTTTCCTGAAAGTCTCACTTTTTGAGGCAGGCAGGAACAACATGGCCCTATCATTGTTGGGACTTGCTGTTATCTGGCAAACCTAATTTATGCAATGAAGAATGAGTTTCATTTAAATTAGTTTTGGAAAATTTTTCAACAACTCTCATTTTTTGAGAACCTGACATTCATAAAATTTTCAATGAAGAAAAAGCTGAAACTAGCAGATTTTCCCATCGTTAGGGGTTTTGTTTTTTTTTTGCTGCTCATGGGTTGTCTGTTAGGGGGCCTTCTGGCTAGTTCTTTGTTGGAAGGCAGAGGCGGTATTATGAATTACATGCATCTGGAATTTGTACTTGAGATTAAATGAGCTATTTAAATCAGTAAAATCAGAAGCTGACCAGAATATTTCATTGTAAAACAAGTTACGTTTGCTAAGGTCCATATAGTAGTAGTTGCTGTTCAGGAAAGGATGTAGATTTTCTTTAAAAGAAAAAAAAATCAATGTGAATACTATAGTTATGATAAGAAAGGGATGTTCTAACCGTTAGAATCACCAAAACATAAAACTTATCTTTATTTTCCTTTATATTTGTCACTCTAATTCTTAATTTTTAAATAACTGGTTGGATGAAACATACTGACTTTAAGAACAGTAATTTTCTCATTCATGACACATTTACTGTATCTTTTTTGAGGGAATATGCTTTTGGATAATAGCAAGGAGCCAGAACTTTACAAAAAATAAACAGTCGATAGATACTGAGTCCATAACATTTGCAGAGGAGCGGTGTAGCTGAAGCAAATGACATTATAGTTAACACTTTGGTCAGAAAACAGGCTCTTGACACAGTTAAAATGCATAATACTCACATTGTCTTAAGCTTAGCTGTTTACTTTCCCTCCAGTTTTTCTCTTCAGGTGTGGCTCTTCTAATTTTTTTTCCTCCACAGCAGAAATTTTTCTCTTACTCTTCCCACCCACTGGGTGTTATGGTCCTCATGTGTTTTCCCTTTTCCCTAACAGTCAGTCCCAACTGCCATGGAACAGTTTCTGTCCAAAATTCTATTTTCTTTCTCCATCCCCCCCCCCCTTTAAAAGGCCATCTCTCAAACATGCTTCTTGCTTTTCTAATAGCAGTCAAGCTTAGTTTCTTTATGTCCATTATTTTGTATTCAGTTGACCATGAAATATAGCATTGACTTTGACCACTGAATGAATGGTAAAGATGGTGGTTTCATATATGGTTGTTGAGAGGAAAGATAATTTCCACTACAGAAAATTTTCCTATTTCCACAGGAAAAATAGTGTCAAGAGCCTATTTTTCTATTCCGCAGTGTGTAGCACTTCAGAAACGGTACATGAGTGAAACTGTCAATCTTAAAAGTGGAAAGAGATGCATAACTGCCAGTCTGTGTTAAGAGCTTTCTGAAGGAATAAGGGTAATGAGTAAATGTCTCTTCATAGAAAGGAAATTAAAGTGTAACTTGTCCTTTGGGGGAAAATATTACTTGAAAGCATTTCTTTAGAAATAAGCCTTGTTTGAAACAATGTCAGCTAAGGGGAATTGGAGTTATGCGCCCCTGTTTGTATAACATGTTGCAGCAATCCTGTGATCTGAAATCTGTTGTCCTTGAAGGACTGGAAATGACAAAAGCTTGGTTTACTTGTCAAGCTGTCTTCTGCTTTCACAGAGGCCGTGAGGAAGGGGGGATTTAGTCTTTGCTCCCAGTGTTGCAGTATTTAATTCAAAACTACCCAGCAGACTTGAGTCTTTGTGTCATTATACATGTTTTCTAGATTCTAATGTTGCAGTGCTGGATCTACAGGCTGTTTATTAGGAATCTAGGGGCAATTCTTGGTCTTCTGTTTAGAAGGAAGGGCCTGTTTTTTAATGGAACTTATGTATGTTTAAAACTGAGTTATCCAGTGTGTGGTATTACAAGAAGTGCACACTGTGTAAAAAGTCTGCAGTGGGATAAAATTTAATTCTGTTCTATTATTGTATCTTGCTAATAAACAAAGGAAACTTCTGCTGTGAAGTGATAGAGTGCGGCAATGAAGGCACAGAGAAAATGGACATGTAAGAAAGAGAGTGGGAGAGCCTCAATGAGAAGTTTTTCCTCCTGTCCTACTGGTTACATAGAAAGAACAAATGTGTGCTAAAAGAGCAAGAAAATAGTATTGTTGCATTATCTTCATCTCAAGAAACTGAACTGTATGCAGTCTGTAAGATAGCTCACAACACGTTATTTTAAATCAGATCAAAGACGCTTCTGCATAATTGGACCTGAACTGACAGAAGAATACAGGTTCTGTGTCAACAGTGGGGATTGCCTGAAGTCGTGTGTCTTATTATAGATCTATTCCTGTCAACTATTGAAAAATCTTGTATTTTCTCTTCCCATCCCCTGTATAGTATTAATATTTTTGTCCACAAATTCTTTAAATATATATATCCTAGTAATATTCCTCCTCCTTTTTTTTTACAGTTAATGCAAAGCTTATGTAAAGTTATTGATTTGCAAGTGCCCTTCAATTAGGCGTTGCTTAACTATTTAAGAATTGCAATGAAACTGAAACCACACCTAAAAATAAATGTGGAACATAGAGAACTTTTATTTGGAATATTACTGATTTGGGGGTATTAAAAGTTTTATGCTTCCTTCACTAACTAGAATAATAGGTACGTTCAGCTACAGACTACATGTTTCCTTAATATGACAGGGTGGTCTCCCTTTGATTAAAAAAGAGTGGATGGCCAACGTCTTAAAATCTAGTTTATGATATCGTGAATAGAGCACTGTTTCTTAGAAGACAAGTTCTACTGTTTTTTGACTATTTAAACTTTCACAACATGATCCTATAGATGTATGCTCAGAAATAAGCCCAATGTAGTTCAATGGAACCTATTTCCTGGTAAGTATATCGGTTTGTAGACTCAGTGTCCTTAAGAAAATGGCATAAAAATAGCCAATTTCAGCATTGCTTGTCAACTTTGGCCCAAATATGATATATCCCTCTTTTAAAAGCCCTGTTGAACTTGTTTTGTTTGCTGCCAGTGAGAATACAGACATCTAACACATCTGTGATCTACTCTTTGGGTGAGCTGGGAAAATACCTTTAACACAGAGATGGGCAACTGTGGCCCGCCGCATGGCTTCGGCCTACAACTTCCTTTAGCTCTAACCAGCATGCCTAGTGTTGAGGGATTATGAGAACGTCAGTCCAAAAACATCTTATAATTGCCCACCCATGCTTTACTCAGTAAAATGGCACAATGATAGCAAATGAAGATATAAGATAAGAGGAGAGCATAGAGCAGTTTATCTCTCATAAAACCAGCTTTTCACTTTGAAATCACAAGCAGATTTTAGAGAGTCTCCTGTGAAGAAATGCATGGAAAAAAATGATATGAGGGATTGGGATGTGTTTGGCTAGTGTTATAGTTCAAACCTTGGATTAATTATGTGCTGGGACAGGAATTGAGAAGAATGCTTCCGCTTATGTAATATAGGTTTCGATAGAAACACCCTGCATATTTTAAGTGGTATAGATGCATATTTGTTTATTACAGAGCTTCATGTTGGTCCTAATTTAATCTTGGCATGGAAGAAAGCAAATAGTCAAGACTTTTTCATACCATATAGATATAGTAATAACTGATCTCCCCTTAAGGAGAGGGATTAGCTGTGGATTCATGACCTTGAAAGCAGCAATGTGTCTGATGCAGGTTCTTTTGAATTAGATGTTTGGAGAAATAATAGGTAACTTGTGTACTGTGGTGGTTGGAGGTAGTCATGTTTATAGCTGCCTATCAGGTTTTTATTAATTCCATAAAATGAAACAGGATTTATAAAACCGATACAGAAACTGGTAAAATAGTCTCTTGCCTGTGTAAAAACAGTAGCCACTTGTGCCGCAGTAAACTATTCTTTGAGGTACAACATTTCTTTTCTTTTTTTCGTGCTTAATTTTATGCTTTTTTATGCTTTTAAACATAAATTGCAGCCAGGGTAATATGAATAGCAATATGAAAATTAGTCAAGAGTTGTGATCTGACCTTGTTCAGACCTTTGCTAGATCAGACCAAGCAAGCTAATGAGCAAGTCCTGAGAAGCAGCAGTTTAAACAAACAAACAACTTTCACAGAATATTGTTGGTGGAAAGTGAAGGATTATTAAAAGTTAATTACTAGTACAGAAAGGTTTTGTAGAAAGAAAGTGAGGAAAGAAAAGCAGTAGTTGTTTCAGATATGTTTTTCTCTAGCTTATTAAGGCTAAACTATTCCTGCAGTCTTACCATATGAGCTAATGCTAAAGGGGAATAGAAGGTCACTTACAGAAGTAATCCTTATGAACCTCTGTCAGTTCCTCTAGTTGGGTTCCATTTCCTTATTGTTCCATTCATTTGGTGTTCCCATCTGTTTGCTGTAGTCACCATTTTAATCAGATATGAAAGTCTTTTTGATATTGAAAACAATAACATGGAATTCTTGCCTCTGCCTACCTTCTCCTAGAATGGAAGCCCAAGGGAAGTGTTTGTAATCTTAGACACGTTGGAAATTTCTTTATACTGAGTCAGACCATTGGTTCATTTAATTCCAGAATCTAAACTCTGACAAGCATCTGCTTTTCAGGCTTTCATGGAGAAATCTTTCCTAGTCCTACCTGGAAATCCATAGTGGTTTCCCATCCAAGAACTAATCAGGCCCGGCCTTGATTAGCTTCCAAAGTCAGATGCGGTCAGATGGTGTATTCAGGCTGGTAAGTTAGTAACATGTTATTCATAGTGACTAATTGCTTAGAAAGAACTTCCATATCATTTCCATAAGTAGCAAGGCTGAAAATATGCTAGGGATATATCTCCCTAAAGCTGTGACAGGGACACCAGTTTCTGTAAGAGACACTGTCTGAAGGATCAAGTGCATACAATCGTAGTGTTATAACTGTGTGATGTGAAAAAGGTCCAGGAAAGTGAATAAAGCAGGGTTGACCTTATTGCATGTGACAGTTTGAGAATCCTATGTTGTTGGTTGTTGTTGTTGTTGGTAGTAGTAGTAGTAGTAATACTTTTTTGGATGCCTTTTTCTAAAAAAAAGTCATTTTACAATAGAAATACATAGAAAAGCCATGAACAAAATATATAGGTATAGAAATTATGTGCAGTATAAAACAACAGCTCCCAATGATAAATTACAGGACTGTAATTTACAGTTATCTTGCTGTTTCTCAAAACATAGCAGCAGCAGCATTTGCAGCAATGCCATCATTGCAAATCACTTCTTTCTCCAGAGAAAAAGAATTAAAAACTTTATAGTTTTTAACTATAGTAGTATCCTTCATATCATGCATGTGGAAGTGATTTAATAATTCTCTGTGTTAAAAACAATATTGCTATTTCTGCTGAACTTTTAAAAAATACATAGTGTTGGCTCACACCTTTTCAGATGGATATGTTAATGCAGTTGGAAATGTTGCTACAGCTTTGATGAGTGGAAAGAGCTTGTATATGATCAAGGCCAAAGTACATTTGGTTAAAACGTATTCAGCGTTTGTTACCCTTGTACAAAGTGACATTAGCTGCAAATTGTACAATAGGAGGAAGATTAAATGTGCAAAATTAGAGAAAATTGCTGCATTTAACTATAATCTTTCATTGACAGAATCTGATGACTTCATGAA
Organism: Cyclura pinguis; assembly: GCA_030412105.1. NCBI lineage: Eukaryota > Metazoa > Chordata > Lepidosauria > Squamata > Iguanidae > Cyclura > Cyclura pinguis. The sequence goes on from CM059603.1 coordinate 67,363,571, forward strand.
ATTGAACTGTAATTTTTGGAGTATACTAAAAATAAAATTTATACAGTAATATGATTTGTAAGAACATAAGAGAAGCTCTGTTGGATCAAGAAAAAAAAGTTTATTATTTTGTTCAATTTGCATCCTGCCTTTCTCTTGACATAGGTTTTCCATCTCATGTTGTAAGGTCTTATGACACCTTGTTATCTAATCTAGAGTTATCTAGTCTATTGTTCTCTTCGCACAGTTGCCTGCCTTATGTGTGGAAAGCATACAGACAGTACATGAATAGCACTGTAATAGTTTCAATCAAATGCAATATGATATTTTCCTCTACAAGTCAATGAGTCTACACCTTTACTTATACAGTTGCATGGTCACAAGTAAATGTGCAGCTACACTACAAGTAGTTATCCTTACTAAAGATACCATGAACGCTATTAGGTGAGATGTTGTTTGTATCTTTACCAAAAGCTCAAGAGAAATGTGTTGGTTAACATGGTAGGAGACAGCCCTATATTTAGAGGTGTAATTACAAGGGAGATAAAATGAAGGCATTGCCCCTCCAAAGAAGAATTCTGCTCCCAATTTACCCAAATTTTTCAGTCCCCAGATTTCCAGTATTGCAGAAACTGGGATGCTGAAAATCTTTCTGTATTTGTGACTGCTCAACTGAAGTTCTAAGTTACTTCAACGCTAAAAATATAGGTAATGAAGGAAAATTTCATTGGGGATTCTTATTGGGAAAGAAATCTTATTGTGGGGCAATGACCTTGTTTCGATCCTTGCTTCCCCCCACAACTATACCATGTGCCAGTCCGAGCTTGCTAGTGGCAAGAAAAAATATAGATTTAACTTTAATTAAACTTAATAACAAAAGAGTTCTGCAGATCTGCGAAATAGATTGAGCTCTACCATACTTACATACTTCTCAACTGTGCTTGAAAGAAATAAAACAGAGTTTATTCATTACCCTATGAATACTTAAAACAAAACATATTTGTGTTTAAATACAACATTGAGTGTTTAGATAGCCCATTGAACATAGCTGTGCTGGTACATGGTAAAAACTGGAAGGTAGTGGTGATACCATTGCCTTCTAGTATGATATCATTCTTATAGTAGTCTCCTCTGGAAATTCCCCTCTTATGTTCTCTCTCCAATATGATTCATATTTATACAGTTCTGTTCTGTACAAAGTCAAAGGTATTTTTTTCGTTATTAAAGATAGATTGCTCAGACTTGCCTTTTGTGTTCTCTGGCCATTTTTAAAATTAGCATTTAGTTTTGTTTTTCTCTTACCAAACATGACACTGTTACTGTGATGGATTAACTGACATGAAATGTCCTGTTAAGGGTATTTTAGTAGGTAGGAATCTGCATTAGAGTAGTGATACACTGTTACAAATTGAACTAAGCATGTCTAGATTGCAGTGATGCTTGTATTGTGACCCCATGAAAAAATAATTGTTGTTTACATTTTTAAAAACTCAGCATCTCTTCTCAGCATTTCTTCTTCTACATAATTTCTCCTTAAGCAGACTGCTGCCAATTTTATAGAGCTGTTGAATTGACCAAATACACATCGCTTCTCGGCCTTTTGGCTAAGATCAAGTGTTGAATTGACCAAACTTGAAAAGCAAATATGAAGTTAACAACTTACCATATCGGTGCATATACCTGAAGTAACTCAGTTCCTTGTTTGTGAACTGCTGCCAGAAATAACTAGAAGAGATGCAGAAAGCTCTTCAGATCTAGACAAATCTGGTCTAGAAAGGAATAAAACAGTAAGCAAAGAAAGCATTGTTAGCGAATTTTGTGAATCTGAAAAATCTTGATTTCTAAGAGGCACAGCAGTCACAAAATTACAAGTTATTATTGCTATTGCTGATTATCAGTTTGTTCTTTGCATTTATAATGGACTACTCAAAATTTGACTTTTCACACAGTGTATTAGCAAACCGATTCTGTTTACAGATTATAAACTGTAGATTTCTCTGTGCTTTACAGCAAGCGTTTATAGTTATTTACAATTATATCTCCCAGGTTTGAAGGGTTTTTGAAAAAAATTAAAAATTGTGATATATGCTCTTAGTGTGATGATTCTGTTTCAGAAGAATATCAACAGAATCTTTTAATAGATAGCGATACTGTTAACAAGTGGATTGCATAGCGTCCAATAACAATTAATTTTAAATTGAAGACCAGGTATCTGCTTAGTTGAAACAGCAAGTGAAGGCCCTGTTACTTCACTATTCCATTCATATACGCACAGTGGATAGAATTACATGTTTCCTTCCCTATTTGTATATAAAAAGGTAGAGGATAAGATGTCTGCATGTAATATGTTAACTGTGTGATGGAGGGGAGGGGTAAGTGTCCTCACCACTTCCATGTGCGTTGTAAGAATGAACTCCTAATTGTCTGCATCAGACCTGTTCAATATTCGTACTTGGTCAAAGTGTGCATCTTGCGTATTATAAAAATAATGGTGACTTATACTCCAAAATCAGTTTTGTTCTGTTTGATCTGTTCTTATATTTACAGTGCACTCTCCTTATCTATATCTCCGGACGTGCAAATTTGAATGTCCACGACCATGTCACGTCTATACTTAAAATGGTGGTGATGGACACATGTGATGAAATGTCTGTTCACTCACTGCCACCATTGATTATAGAATTTCACCATTTGCAGAGATTCCTGGAAAAGAACCCTGATATATACAGAGAGTGCACTTTACTTTACATCTTAAAAATCTGTGATTTCAGTTTTGGTAGTCCTTGTGCCAGTGTAGATAGTAGCTTTTTGTCTGAGGAGACTTTGGGTTTGTAATGCAGTGTGGCAGACCAGCTTTTAATGGTGGGTATTGTTTCTGTTTTATTGTGCCTTATATGTGTTTCTTAAAAACTGCTTTTCACTGGGATTTTTATTCAGCATTTTTAAAATAGATTTTTCAAAAAAAAATTTGAACTGGAAAAGTCTTTAATTATATTGTGATTTTAAAAGGTTGTGTGCTGCCTTGGATCCCATGTTGGGAGAAAAGCAGGATATTAAGTAAAAAAGTCAATTGTATAGCTGCTGTGGCTAAGTTATCTCCTGGTTGCCTTCTTGTACTGAGGTAGGTTGGTTTTCAGAAAACAGACAGGTAATCTTCCTCTTCCACGGCCTGATAGAACCTGCCAAAACTTACACTCTGTTGGTATAGCCTTCAGGAACCCCCATGTAACTTTTATGTTGTAAGACAATGCTAGAGAACTTCACAGAACTTAACAACCTCAGGATTATATTTCTGTCCTCTGATCAATTAGTCTTTCAGCTATGTTCCTTTGTTTGTTTGTCTCCCCACACCTCATGCTGTAGGATAATTCTAAAGCTGATTTGTAAACCAAGGGGGAAAATGGGTATCACAGCAGGAAATGAGCAATTTTGATGAAGGAACGTGGACTATCTTTCTTGATACATAGACCTGGGGACTGCTTCTGCTTCCTCAGACTCATTGCATTTCTCTGTATTATGCCAGCTCATAATACACGGGCACATGAAATGTAATAGAATTATATTTCTGACTCTTTGGTTTTAACAGTGATTAGTCTGCTACTGGCTTCATATTTACAGTTGACATTCATAGGTGCGGCTTTCTTTTCAGGTATGTTCTGTATCTCTGAAAATAACAGCAGATACTGCTATCACTAAAGGCCAAGCTACATATTACATTACTTTAACATATCTCTTTGACTTCTGAGATGGTGGTTAATGGTGTGGAGGAGACTGATGAAGATAAATGGAAAGCATTCTGTTTAATAAAAGGGTAGTATACTACGCTTTTCCACCACAATACAAAGAGGATGTCCTGGTCCTAAACCAGTGTCTGTCGTCAGTAATGGACTGGATGAAGGCAAACAAATTGAAATTTAATCCAGACAAGACAGAGATGTTCTCTTTCAGTCAGAAGGCTGATCGGGGAATCAAGATTCAGCCTCCGTTAGATGGGGTTACACTCCCCCTGGAGACACAGGGTCACAGTTAGGGTATACTCCTGGACTGAGCTTTGAACCTGGAGTCCCAGGTTTCTACCATGACCAGGAGTGCTTTTGCATATGTAAAGCTTGTGTGTTGACTGCACCCATTCTTGAGATGCTGGATCTGGCCATGGTGCATTCCTTAGTAATATCCCATTTGATCCACTGTAATATGCTTTACTTGGGGTGGTCTTTGAAGAGTGTTTGGAAACTTCAGCTGGTCCAAAAAGCTGCAGCCAGACTGTTAAATGGGGGAGCTTATAGAGACCTTACTGCTTCCCTGTTAAAACAGGTCTACTAGCTGCCAATTTGTTTCCGGGCATAATTCAAACTGCTGGTTATGACTTATAAAGCCCTGCGTAGCTGAGGTCCAAGCTGTTTTGCAGATACTGTCTCCATATATGAGTCAGCCTGGGCTCTGAGATTATCAGGAGAGGCCCTTCTCAGTCTCACTGCTGTTGCAAGTATGGTTTGTGGGAATTGAGGAGAGGGCCTTCTTAGTGGCTGCCCTTAGACTTCGGGACTGCCTTTATAGAGAAACCACAATGGCCCCCCCCTTGTCCTTCTGTCAGCAGGCTAAAACCTTTTTATTTAGACAGTCTTTTAAAATAGAAAGTTATAAAAGAACAGGGTAGAAGATGCTGTATTGTTTTAACTGAATAATTTTTAAGTGGTTTTTATCTTCTTTTAATTGCATTTTTTTGTTTTAACTGAGATGTGAATTGATTTAATACCATAAATAGTTTAATTCTATTTTCATGTTTACTTTTTCTGTGTTTTTAATTATATTATTCTTGTTCTTTTAAATTGTGAAGTGCTTTGAGTCCCAGTTTTGGGAAATTAACAACAACAACAACTAGTAGTAGTAGTAGTAGTAGTAGTATTGCAGGTGGAACCAAGAATGGTTCGAGGTCACAGGACATAGTACTGTTGAAGCTGAACAGATCTGTCCCTTGTAGAAACCTGATCTAGAATCCAGTTTGAAAATCATGACATTTTGGGGACAAAAGCGAGATATAAATGATAACAAAGAGATGTCTTGTAACATTGATTGGGGGCTCAGTTTTGTTTTTTAAAAGCTGAGTTTTGTCTCAGATATTGGAATGTTGTAGAAACAGAAAATAACCTTGTTGAGTAGCAGAGCAAAATCCAAAAGTGTTCTTATGATTGGCTTGTGTTGATGGTATGCATGGGCAATACTTACTTTTGTATTTGAGGAGAGTGGGTTCTTGCTGAGTTAAGTAACTGTTTTTCTGGGTAGAGACCAATAAGAACTGTGAATAGAGGTATACAGTATCTGCTTATGCTTGGTAACTAAGCTAAAAGTTGGAGTTGTTTTCCGACTTATCTTGAATATCACAAGCAAGGTCAGTGGATGCCTTACTAGCATCAAGTTCAGGGATAGAAAATTTGGTGGGGTTCTAGTAGTTTGGTTTCTGTGTACAAGGCACCCGAAAGAGTCTTGACCATTCAGAAGCCAGACAATCTCCAGATGGCCTCTCTAGTATGCTGCTGAGGCACGTTTGTTACACAACTGTTTGGACAATCATTGCCCACCTCTGTAGCTCCAGGACTGGGATGAAGACTTGACGTCAACACTCCTGCAGAAGCATGATAGTGAGCTTAATGCTTTAATGTTCTTAAATTAATAAAAACAAATAAAAATATTTTAGTTGATACCCAATCATAGAAATGTTTGGGTGAAGAGATAGTCCAGAACAGTACTTGCCCCTGCTTAAAATACACTAGTGCTAAAATTTTCCAGAGCTGTTCAAGCTGTGGTTTTAAGTGTCCTGGCATTCTAAGGGAAATTCATTATAATACCTTTAAATCTAAACACAGGACTTGTGAAGTATGTTTCTTAAAAGAAAGAGTTAATTTGAAATAGAATTTCCATATGTTATTGAACATAAACAACTAAGAGACATTTTCTTTGTTTTCTTTCTGTTTCTGGTACTATGGGAAGGGAAGAGCTCTGAAATGCAGCTATTTGTAACTGAAAAGACAAAATGCAAAGAAATAACTCACTGCCTATGAGTGAACTCAATTTGTGAGTGTCAACAGGAATGGAAGTGATAGGGGGCCACCAATTTAAACAAAAGGGACCTACAGCAGCCCTGAGATTCTCAGAAGTACTGTACATAGATAGAAGTACCCAACCTGGGGCGTGGGAAGCAGGTGAGGAAGCGAGGGAAATGCAGCACAGAATAAGTAGAGAAGTAGTACAGGAATATCTGGCTAAACTAGATGAATTCAAATCCCCAGGGCCAGATGAATTATATCCAAGGATATTAAAAGAGCTGGCAGAAGTCATTTCTGAACCACTTGCAATAATCTTTCAGAACTCTTGGAGAACAGCAGAAGTCCCAGCAGACTGGAGGAGGGCAAATGTCATCCCCATCTTCAAGAAGGGGAAAAAAGAGGACCCTGATAATTATCGCCTGGTAAGCCTGACATCAATTCCAGGAAAGATCCTAGAGCAAATCATTAAACAGTCAGTTTGTAATTACTTAGAAAGCAATGCCATAATCACTAAAAGCCAGCATGGATTTCGTCATGCCAGACGAATCTTATCTCTTTTTATGATAGGGTTACAAGCTTGATAGATGAAGGAAATGCTGTAGATGTAGCATATCTTGACCTCAGTAAGGCCTTTGACAAAGTTCCCCATGACATTCTTGCAAAGAAGCTAGTAAAATGCAGGCTGGACAGGGCTATTGTTGGTTGGATTTGTAACTGGTTGACCGACTGCACCTAAAGGGTGATCACCAGTGGCTGCTTTTCATCCTGGAGAGAAGCGACTAGTGGGGTGCCACAGGGTTCTGTCCTGGGCCCAGTGCTATTCAACATCTTCATCAGTGATTTGGATGAAGGAGTGGAGGGCATGCTGATCAAATTTGCAGATGATACCAAACTGGGAGGGGTTTGTAACACACCAGAGGATAGGATCAAATTTCAATACGACCTTGATTGGAGATTGGACAGCTGTGCCAAAGCTAACAAAATGAATTTCAACAGAGAGAAGTGTAGGGTCTTGCACTTGGGCAGAAAAATGAAAGTCACAAATATAGGATGGGGGACGTGTAGCTGGATAGCCGTACGTGTGAAAAAGATCTAGGAGACTTGGTAGATCACAAGGTGAACATGAGTCAGCAGTGTGGCGCGGCAGCCAAGAAAGCCAACGCGATTCTTGGTTGCATCAATAGGAGTATGGTGTCTAGATCGAGGGAGGTAATGGTACCACGATATTCTGCATTGGTTAGGCCTCATTTGGAATACTGTATCCAGTTCTGGGCACCTCAGTTCAAGAAGGATGTCGACAAGCTGGAATGTGTCCAGAGGAGGGTGACCAAAATGGTGAAGGGTCTGGAAGCCATGTCCTATGAAGAAGGCCTTAGGGAGCTGGGTGTGTTTCGTCTGCAGAAGAGAAGGTTAAGAGGGGACATGATAGCCATGTTTAAATATTTGAAGGGATGTCATGTTGAGGAAGGAGCAGGCTTGTTTTGTGCTGCTCCAGAGACTAGGACAAGGAGCAATGGATTCAAGCTTCAGGAAAAGAGATTCTGCCTAAACCTCAGGAAGAACTTCCTGATGGTCTGAGCTGTCCAGCAGTGGAATCTGATGCTGCCTCCACGGAGTGTGGTGGAGTCTCCTTCTTTGGAGATTTTTAAGTAGAGGCTGGATGGCCATCTTTTGGGAATGCTTTGATGGGTGTTTCTGCATAGCAGGGGGTTGGACTCGATGGTCCCTGGGGTCTCTTCCAACTCTATGATTCTATGTACAAGAAATCCTTTAAAAAAAAACAGGGTGAGGGCAATGTCTGGCAGGAACACTGAAGAGAATCGCATCTGTGAGGAGGTGATAATTCTTAGTGACAATTTACTGACATTACAATTTAACATTCTTTCTTATAGAGAAGATTTCTTGCACTAATAGCATTGGTTGACTTCTGTTCCTTTCGTGTACCTGGTTTTATTATTAATGGTTTGAAGGTTGGGGTTCTTTAATAAAAAGTTTGCATGCTAGAGGGAAAAAAAATGTTTTCTAAGTGGTCTACAATAGAAGACCAGTCCTGTAGACCACACAAATGTGTATGTAATTCTGCAATAATAGAATTAGAGGGTTAAGAGGAGTGTAGCTGTGCCTAATAGAAAAACTTTATAGAACTACTTCATTAATTATCTAGATGGTAAATGCTGTTATCTCTTGTGTACCATGCAGCTCAGTAGGGTGCCAAAGATGTATTGTATAAGAATGTTTCATTGGCATCTTATAATTAAGGGGCAGTTGGGAAGCAGTAGGACTGAAGAATGAAATGGTAACTGCTTCAGATCATGAGAAGTGAATGGACGGTGATATGGGTAGTGGTTAGAGGTCATGCACTGTTTTTGCTCTGTTCCAGTAATTTGAAAATATTGGCTACCTTAGAACGATTTTTCTAAAGCAGAAGTAGCCATCTGTAGCAGAAGCCACCAGCTGTTTTTGGACCGCAGTTCCCACCAGCTTTTGCTATTGTCTTGGGCTGATGGGAGTTAAACACCCAAAACATTTGGGGATTCACAGTTACCTACCTCTGTTGTAAGAGAAAATGAAACCTGAGGTTTCTACTAGCTGAGGAAAGCAATTTGCAGGAAGACCAGTCCCCTGGAAAGTTCATAACTGTAGTGAATTGCTGCAATTCATTAATGCACTTTAAACCCTTCCCACAGAAAAATAGAAGTGCCATATATAGATAATATACTGAACTGTCAAGAATCCCAAATGTGCAGGTGTTTTGTGTCACACATCAAGCATAGGCCTTAAGTTGAAACCCAGTTGATGCAACTGTCTCTGGCATTTCCTATTATCTTTCAGTTTGAACTTTGTCATGCTCTAAGAAAGAACTTTAAAAAATACTTTTTTGCATTGCAAGTCCCAGAATGCCTCAGCCAGCAAGGCCAGTGACTGGAAAAACTTTGGATGTACAGTTCAAAAAATTGCCTCTACTCTGACAATGCCTCTGTACATGAATATTTAATAGTCTCTTAATGTAAAGGTAAAAATTACACAGGTAGAATTTACATTCAGTCCTGCATTAAAAGATCCACAAGTGTCATAAATAACATAAAATGAATTTCACGCTCTCTTTCTTTTCTTTTTAAAAAGTATTACATCTGAAAAGTCTCTTTGTTAGCTAACCTACAAGATTTGGACAGGGCTGTCCTAAATATAGTAACAGTGGATAAGCACAAACATGTATCTACTCCATTGACAGCTCTTATCTGTTGTCCTTTTTCATTCTTGCTGTTTCCTATGATTACAGTGCAAGCATGCTTGACTCTCCTTTTTTATTTACTATTTTAGATCACATATGCTTTCTCTTCTCTTAGCCTGTTGAGTACCTCTGGATAAAACCCACATACTGTTTTAATTCCAAAGAGGAACCCATGATTGGAGAGTATAATGCAGTCTGTAACATTTTACAGTGTAGGTGAGGGACTAGTTTTTAAATATTCATTTGTTTTATTTAAAAACTTTCGGTCCATGCATATATAAAACTTAAAGTCCAGGAGAAAATTGCACTTTTGAAACTCCAGCACATTTGACAAAGGATTTGTGCTGTGAAAGCTGGAAGCTGATCCAAGTAATAATCAAAAAGAAATGCTTACATGCCTTCCATATGTCATAAACTTGGCATGTATAGCATATATATTGTAATAAAGCTATATAGATATATCTGTTGAAAAATTTATTGAACAAGACATGCATTCTGCCTCTTAGCATAATGTTATGAAAAAAAGACTTTCATAATAAAAACATCTCAGGACATTTCTTACAAAAAGTGTATACATATTTTAATGTTGCTAGGGGAAAGCAGGAAGGAGTACAGCTGCATAGGGAAGCATTGGAATGATACAGTAAGAATAACAATTACTGTTGTGTACAATCAAGTGACCTGTACTGGTGTATAAACAGGTGTCCATTATCTTTCTTTTTTAAACTGAAGGTATATTTACACTGAATACATGTATAAAAAAAGTAGAGCGGTTATACACAAACCTGTTTTACCATAGTATGAATGAGGCTGAAGAATATTTAAAAAGTAAATCAGCGCCATTAAAATTCTCAGCTGCTCACACAGTTATTGTGCAGCTTTAGGTGCCTCCCTAAGCCAGGAAAAAGCAGGTTGCAAACTAGTAAGACCTGAATATTGATGGTTGCAATGTAGTTGTAGGGTATAATACTAACTGTAGTTCTCTTTTCTTCCTAAGGCAAGGTGTGGGATCTGTGCCCTCCATCATTCCTGACCATTTGTTACGATGAGTGGGCTAAAAATAGGTGGATTTCAACAATATTTTTAACCAACGCTCATCCTATGCAGGGTAGTAAGAGGTGAGTGTTGCAAAGCTGTATGCTAGCATACATGTGAAGTAGAATGTTGGAATCTGCACAGTCCACAGTCATCTGAGGGGCTCCAAAGTATTGGCAGCCTAGCTGGATATAAATATGACTCAACCTTAACGTTACACTGTATTGTTGACACCAGGGTAGATGCAACCTGATTTCCTCTCAGGTTTCAGATACAACAGCCAGGGACTGGCCTGGAGCCAGCAAGTTACAAGATGATGCCAGGTTGTCCTTGTGGTCACTTGAAACAGTAGCTGAGGCAGGTTGCCTGATCGTGAAAAACCACCAGATTCTCAGGGATGCATAGACATTAAAATAAGGGATGAAGATGATGAGGTGAGCCCTTTTCTACTTTGTATGTGTTGAGTAGGAGGGGGATTTCTCAGACACCATGGTTGACGTACCTCTTCACCTGGCAATGGGAGCATATTAAGGACTTTTCAGTTGCTATGGATCTCTGATCAAAATGGTCATCATCTCCATTTGATGTCTCTTTTCTAATATATTAGTATTCCTGAAGTGATATGCAAGTATCTCAGTGCTTCCTTTTATTTGTTTTTGGGAGATCCTATGTGTATGAACTTTAAATACTGCCTGCTATTGACCATCATGTTTATTGCATAATAAATATTGTGTAATAAACATTGAGTTCTGCAAAAAACACAGAACTTGATTTTAAAGGGCGGGAGGCTTTTAAACAAGTGAGTGACAATTCATAATGATCATCCTGAAAGTCTCCTGTGTTTTGACTGTAGAAAGTAACATATAGATACGAAAGACATGGTTTTGGATGAATCACCCTGTCCATCAGAGGTAGGAAGCATTTAGCTGTTATCATTTTGGGGCTACAATTCCCATTAGCTCCACCCAGCATGGCCAAGGTTAAGGGATTGTGAGAGCAGTGGTCCAAAATATCTGAACAGCCCAAGGTTCCCTGGGCTTGCTGTATGTCATCAGAGGGAAATATCAAAACTGAAGTGGTATATGTATCAAGTTTAAGGACCTTGAATGAAATGCCTGATTTCAGGAGCTGTTGTCTGTTATTTAAAGACAAACTGATAATCTGAAAAGGAGCAGCTGGATGATGAAGAGTACATAAACATACTGTTTAAAAACTCAAAAGCTGATTTAAAATGATGGAATGGTAAGCGGAGGCAAGAGATTCTTTTGGATGTTGGTGGTATGTGATTAATGGTATAGGCACTAACATTTTGCCTGTGTGTTGTAAAGCTGCCCTAGGAACTATGGACTGAACAGTGGAATATGTAAGTGTAAATAAATAAAATAATAATGATAAGATAATGTCTGGTTTAATTCTGCTTCTAGTTGGTCACTTGTAAGGTCCTGTCATATAAGATGATTTTGCCCAACTCTGTGACTCCCTTGGAAGTTGTGATGCAGGGTGTGTGTGTGTGTGTGTGTGTGTGTAATGTATGGTTTATATATTTTGTAATACAACATAACATTGTGACACTACTCAGCACAACACTACAAAACTACATTTCTACCCACCTACCCATTTCTACGACCTTCCTACTACCCTCTCAGAATGGCAACAGTAGAGCAAAATAAAAAAAAGACTACATTCATAATTATAAATATTGACAAAACAGATATACTCTAAAATTGGTTTCCAACTTCCCCAGTGTAGATTCTATATTGTAACATTAGTGTTCAAAGCCAATAGTTGATAAGTTATTCTTTTTGTCCTTCAGAAAAGATATGAATGGACCCCACTCTTTCACAAAGGTCCCCAGTGGTTTTTTTCTTACCAAAATTGTTAATTTGGCCACTTCTACTAAGTTGGTTAACTTGAAGAATCAGTCTTCTGTAGTTGGAATCTTGTTGCTCTTCCACATGTATATTATTTTTGCCATTGTTGTCATGTTTTTACATCTCAACTTAATGTATAGATATAGAGATATAAATTTACTGTTATTTACAGTTTCATTTACTTCCGATAATGGTAGAATGGACATAGCTATTGTATTTTGTTCATGGAGTTTTAGTAATGTTTCTAATGCTTGCAATGTTTTATAAAGTTTTTATAGCTAGCACTGTCATGATGTAACACATTACTGATGTAATTTACATTACTTACTTAACTAATAATGATTAAAAAAACACAATATAAGCCACTGTTGTCATGTAACCAAGAATTCTACCAAATTTCTTATCAAGTGAAATGTCCATTAATCCTTACAAATAAAGCTCTGGTTCCTTCTGAAAATTTCATTGTAAAAGTTTCTTCACCATAAAAATGAACTTGATTCCAAACGTTGACCTTATCAGAAGTCTACCACATATGATAATATGTTCTGATTTGTTCTTCACATTTCCAAAACTTATTTGAAGCACCGTTGTACATTTTGGCCTGCTTGATGGTATCAAATACCACCTATAAAAATTGTGAAAATTTTCTTTAAGATCATAGTATAGTGTAAATTTTAACCGTTCTGACCACATTTTCTCCCATTGATTCAGCATTATGTCCCACATTCTGAGCCCATTTTATCACACAGTCTTTCACCACTTCTTGTTCCATTTCCAAATTTAATAAAAGTTTGTACATTTTCCCTATCAAACGCTGGTCTTTTACATATAATTGTTTCTCAGACTCACTTGTTTCAAAGTCATATAAATTTTTGTCTTTTTTTTATATTTCGGCAATTTACCTATATGAAAATAATTGGAAACCAAATCCAGAAAGTTGTGATATGTTTCATTTGTATACTAACAACCAGAAGAAACGAGTTTCTTACCTGTAGCCTTCCATCCTGCACATGCATTTGACTGAAATACAAAACAAAGTAATACAATAATAGTGAAGTGAGAGAAACATTACATGCATTTATGATGTGAGTACCAATATCCTTATCAATAACTAATTTAGGAAGAGAGACCCATAGAAACATCCCCAAAGACAGCTGCTCATCACTATGTGTTTGTGTTTAAATATCTGTGAAATAAGATGTGGATTGGTGGCAACACAATTCTTTCCAATAGATGGAAGGAATGGTGATAAAACATGAAGATAGCGTTGTTTCGCATTTCTGGTAAAAGAGGAGTTTTTATTTTACAATGGAACTGCTTTTTCTGGTACCTATTCCTACATCATCTTTTGATATTGGAAGAATTCGGCTGTAAAGTTGACTTTTGTTTGGGGAATTGTCATCTTGCCAGCACAGGACTCCAAAGAACAACTGTAATGCAAATCCCAATTTTAGAAAGCCTGATCTATAATAATTCAGGGAGCAATTTTAAAGTCTGAAGTAAATGAAGTTGAATCTTGATAGGTTCATTCTTGTCTAAATTTGTGAATGAAACAGTGGATGCTTGATCATCTCAGAGAGTCAGCATAGTGTAGTGGTTTGAGCATTGGACTAACTCCTGGAGACGAGGGTTCAGTTCCCCACTTGGCCATGGAAAATTACTTGGCCACATCACATACTCTCAGCCCCAGGAAACCCCATGATAGTGTCACGTTAGGGCTGCCATAAGTTGGAAACAACTTGAAGGCACACAGCAACAACAACAACAGGCCATCGCAAGGTCGCAACTTGTTGCAGTCATCCTGGAGATTTTCAAGAAAACCATCTTGAACTCTCAGTAGATAATAGAAAAATAACCCTTTGAAGGATTTGGCTTCTAAGTTTACAAACTGTGTTTAGCAGCACTCAGTAATAGTTATCACAGAGTGGACAATATATAGACATGTGCTGTTCGACAAATATTTGTAAGCAACAAAAATTCTTCCTAGATATGAACAAATTTTCTACCTTGAATTTGTTCGGACATAGTCCAATGGTCTCATAAACGTGGACTCTAAAATGCTGGTGGAATTGGAAGTTAGCAGCTCATCTATTTTGTTAAGCAGAAAGGAGCATGCAGTGTTAAAATCTATGTACCTGTTTCCAGGGACAGTATTTTTCCTTTCATTAGCTGACAACAGTAACATTAGACCATGCTACTATGTTATTGTATGATCATACAATCAGAGGAAAAAATGAAAGTGGCATAATTTTATCCCAATGGCACCGTCTATCAAACCTGGCTCTATGAGAAGGCATTAGGGCATGAATGAGCAGCAAGAAGCCACAGGATCTAATAAAGGCTTATGGGAGATGACTTTGACCAGTCTTCAGAAATCTGTGTTTGTTTTGTAGCCTTTTTGTTTTGTAGTATTACAATCTGGAATTCCTATAATCTTCACCATAGGTTGAAAGGTTTTTCTTGCAAGTATGCAGGCACACACATACATTCTGATGCAGTTCTAATCAGGCATGTCTTGGCTGATATTAAAGAAAACATTAGAAGAAAAACAGGTTTTTAACTTAGTATGTAGTTTGACCCTAGATGACTTTGTCTACTGTTTTACTTAATGAAAATGTTACCTCACGCAACTGTCTTTAAAATTCAAATTAAAATATGTCTGATCTAAGTTATTACCCTGTATATTTTCCCCAGAATTTTTCCTCTTTAAATTCTTAGCCACCTACTAACAGCTTTCTTGGCACCACTTTGTGTAGGTAATCCATGGTGAGAAGGTATTGCTGGTGCCAAGCATTGCTTATGTCTCATCTTTTCTGTCACGTCTGAGGATTATTTCACCCATTACTCAGAGGGAAACTCCAGTCAGCAACAGGAATTTGCTGCCAAGCAAGAGCCCCTAAGAAGTGTTCCTACATGATACATGTGTTTGCAAACATATTTGTCAAATGCAGATACATAACACGAGTCTGGTATAGTAGTAGGATGTTATACTGCAAAATGCTTACATAATTGTAATTAATTAAACCTAATTCAGTCTAATCCTGCTGCTTGGTTCAATATGAGCTTAAAAACTGTATTCTAAATCTCTTTGTTTTGCAGCTGTCATTTGGATTTCTGCGATGTTTACCATGTGGGAGGGAACTGTCATTGTAAAATGGCCTGGAAGCTTTGATTTGTCCAGAATTCAGCAGCCAGCATTTCAATGAATGCAATCAGATTGCGTTTCACTAGTTTTAAAAGAACTGTATGAATTGTTTGTTTGGGGGATCCTTTTTTAAAAAAACTTTTATCAAAATATTCTACCGTTTCAGACACAGGTACCTCCCATACCAACTGGAGAACTCATAAGATAGTCTGCAAGTACCATTCTCTGAGTGCCTCCTTTTGAGAGACAGGTCCCTCATGACCTTCTCTCAGAGAGGTTCACTGGTGCAAATGTTATTATTTATGTGTCATCGCTATTCTGTTTTAGATACTTTATAAAAATTCATCCAGACTTCTCCAGTTTGATATAGCTGGAATCTTATCTTCTGTTTTTTAAATCCCTGCATTTCATGGTCATATTGGGGTTGAGCTTTTTGAAAAATTATTGTCCTATAAATGACTCAATTTTTAAGTGAATGTAGTATTTAAATATTTTAAATACATAGTTCAACATTTTACTGTGCAAACAAACCGTTGTTGACGAGGCTAAACCTCTTGATAGCACAGAAGCCAGTAAATGTCATTACACTGAAAAGGGGGTCATACTGAAAGTGAAGTTTGTTCTTCAGGTTAAAATAGCCATCTATTGAACTTATTTTGGCCACTGTACTGCCAGCCTGCTCTCCTCACATTAAAATCAAATTGGACTTGGACTGTAGCAATTTTTCAGTTGAATGGTCTTTTCTCCTGCTTTGTTTTGCAGAAAGATATGTCTGTGTGACTCAGCCCCAGTCTTCCTGAGAGAAAAGTTCTTTAAATACCTTCAGACACTTGCTTTTATTCTGCAGTTGTATTTAAATTATATGGGGCAGGATGGAAGGTGCTCCCATTGCATCATAAGCCTGAAGGCTTATTTGTTCTATCGGCATCTCAAAATTCTTGACTGTATTCCTCTAATGTTTTCTCGGAGCTTGAAGAGTTACTTTTGCAGGGCTACTGTACACGGAATCCTCCAGTCCCTGTGGTCTGTGGCTATTTTCTGGCTAGGAGAATCTGGATAGTTTAGTCCAAAAAAGTAACCTCTCCTAGCTGTGTGCTATTCTGCAGATATATACTTTTCTGGTTTTAAAGTTAAGCCTTTCTCTCTGTTGGAACATTTGATGATTTCTGATTGTATTTTCATTTTAAAATCTACCTGTGTTTTATTTATTTAAAAAATGTGTTTCTTGTTCTTGACCCTTTGCCTGTGCATCCTTTGATCTCCGTGGTATTGGAAAAGTATTCTGCTCTTGAATCAAGTGACTCACTGGCTAAATGAAGCATGTTGCCACAAGTGTGTGGAAGAGTGAGGGAGAGGTTGAATTGTCTTTCAGCTTGGCTGGTTTGCTGGCTCGCTGGCTCACTTGCTCTCGGCAACGCCCTCTGCTGTTCTGAAGATGTCATCAAGCTGAATACCATGCTGCATGAATTCATGGGAGAAGTATCTGAAGTAATTGTTAAGTGGCTCCTAGCAAACAATCAGAATGCAGGTGATGTGCCAAGCAACAATAATTTTCTTAAAGTGGCTAGCAGACGCAGGAAGAAACAGGTTTTGTCTTGACATACAAATACTGTAATTGGCACTGTCAAAATTGTTGCTTTGCTAAATTACTGGTGTGTGTTCATAGTCCTTCTGTTCTCTAGCAAACAAAAAAGAAAACCAACAGTGTCATGTATAATTTGACTCTTCAGTTCTGGGCAGGGGTGGGCAACTTCAACTCCCAGCATTCCTTACAGTTAGCTAAGTTGGCTAGGACTGATGGGAGCTGCAGTCCTGAAGCATTCAGAGGGTCATAAGTCTTTTTCCTGTTTCTGAAGCAACACTTTAGAGAAGTGTGTATAGTCAGTGTGAGGGTTAAATGTACGTAGCTGAAATAATAGCTAATATTTATGAACAGTCATAATGAGCAGGTGCAGTGCAAAGAACAATGAAGGTGACACAGCCCTCTCTGCGTACAGTCTTGTGATCTAAAAGAGAGGCTATACATGAAGAAAGCAAGGAAAACTGAAAATAGGACCAGAGCCATAAAAGATGAAAGTGGATGGGAAAGAGCAGAAGAACATGAAACTCACAATCATTTGAAATACACTGAAACAGCTTCAGATTGGCCCAAAATGACCCAGACCTTGAGAAATCATTAACCATCTGAAAGCCCTTAATCTTGATGTATGCAGCTTTTGGATGTTGGGCATCATGGAACACTTTTCTCTCAGAAAAGCTACTGGGGCCAAATCAAGTAGTCTGTAAATTTCAGGTGCTAGAAAACCAGTCTACTTTGCATCGGTCTTTTTTAAAAAATAGAATAATAAATGTGGATAGTATGACAGAAGCTAATTAAGAATGTGAAATCCTGACAGGACATCCTTTCCCACTCTTGTTTGAGACAGTATTTTGCACATTCCACTCCCACCTGAGATATGATTTGCAGGAACATAATAAAGATTCTTGTCTGTGGAACTACCTGCCTCAGGAGATCCCTTGACTACCTCCTTGACTGCATTTTCGTGTTACCTATAAAACTTTTGTGTGTTTTGGCAAGCCTTTGATTATTTTCATTTTTATCTTTGAAGTGACGTCCTACATTTCAGTAGTTCTTTTTTTTTCTATTTCTTTTACTTACCTTGCATGATTCGATTTTTTGGATCAAAAAGTTATAGTAGGAGTGATTTTCTTGAATAAAATACTGATGTGTGTATATTTCACATAATATTTACCTGTAGGAATGCCAGATCTTCCTTAGATGACTTCTGGCAAATATTTTTGTGTCCAAAGGAAGAGTTAGATCTAACAGGGTGAGCCTAATCTTCAGCAGGGAGTGCAACACTTTCTGGATCAAGTTAAACCCATCTTGTTTAGAAGGGTTACTTCCCTTTTATCTGGATTAAGTGTCAGTTTATTAATCATTATCCCCCATTTTGATCCATTCTGGGCACCTGTTGGGTTAGGGTTAGTGGTTTCACCTCTTTCCTTTGTCTTGATGAAAAGACCTGACAGAGCTGCAGACCAGTGATGGAGAACATCTGTCCCTCCAGGTGTTGTTAAACTATAGCTACCATCGTCCCTACCCAATGCTAAGGGATTATAATTATTGTGGTTAAAAAAAAAAATCCACACAGCCACACATTCCCTGTCCCTGCTGTAGTCAAAATAGAGTTCCTAACTAATTGGTAAAAAAATCAAGAGGATAGGTGGAAAGAGGTCTTCACCACTCTGCAAACAATATCTAAGGAAAACTATATAGGTGTAAGTAATGAAAAGTTATATTATCACCTACTTACAGTAGTCACAGAACTGGCCAGGCTCCAAAAGTTTTCATGCAACTCTCCTAAAAGTGGTATTCATAGTTCTGTTGGTTTGTTTCATATTAAAAGATACAATTTGAGAATAATTGAAGCGGACTGGAGTCCACAAAAGCTTGTGCTAGTATTTTCTATTTCTTAATCTCAAAGGTGCTACAAGATTCCCGTATTCTTCTTACAATCGCCAAAACAGCAACCGCCTGAATGATGACTGTGATCAGTGTCTTATATCAGCAAATCACTATTGCTTCCCAAACTGACTTGCACAGACTGTTGTTGGACAAATATTGTGAAAGGTCCTCAGTGTTCCAGAACAAGAGTTGAAAATTGTGTTGTCATTTTTCAAATTCAAGGACTTAGTGATCTCAGCTTTAACCTTGAGGAACTATAAATCACGTTGTCTCTGGAAGATATATAACATCAGCCAGTAGTCAAAATCTACTTGGTGACATGGTAGTTTAATGAGGAATATACCAACATAAGTTCTTTCAGCAATGTTGGACAAGGAAGTATCCAGTACCTCATTACACAGCAGTTTTCCCTGGGCTGTGAAATGGCAGCCAGACAGTGATAGGGGCAGCTCTGCTTTTCCTGCAACTCAAACAGTCATGGATTGGCTGGGCAAGGAGAGCTTTGGAAAGCTGCACTCCGCCCTCCCCTTCCTACACCTCTTGGTAATTACTCTGGTGGATCAACATGCTTTATAAGTGTTTCTTTAAAAATAATGGTTGAATTATTAACAATATTACAAAATGACGTAATGTACCATTTTTTAGGAGAACAAACAAGGCCTTGCAGATTATCTCCCCACCCATAAGATATTCAGTGTTTATATAAGATCTGTGGTTGATAGGGTCACAGCATAAGAAGATAATAAATTTCCCATTCAACATCATCTTTTCATAGGTCCAGATGTGACCCCACTGTCATTGAAGAAATTAATAAAGAAACAATGTTGAAAAGAAGCTTAGTTGTGGCTGGTCATTTCTGTCATTTTGTACAGTATGTGTCGGCTTTTCCATGAGCACTTTTCCCATATATGTACACGCACACACACAAACCAGACTTCAGCCGAGAGGTGCTCCAGTTTTTGCCCATTCTGAGTTATAATCAATCATACAGCTAAACAAAACAATATAAGCAGTCTTTAATGATACTGTCATCATCACCATCATCATCATCCTCTTTATTTCTATCCTGCTTTTCTCCCTGAGGGGACTCAAAGACCTTCACAGCTGTCACAAAATATAAAGAAAATTCCTATTTTGTGGTCAACAGGAAATGGTTGGTTTACAATTTGACTTATTATTAGAAATACTTATTTCAAATTCAGAAACACTGAGACACTCCCACCACATGTGTAAATACATACCCAGTGCCCTGCAGTTCTTCCTACAGTTGTTAGATGAGTGTTTGTCTATGTATTTCATTTTTACTGGGATTAGACACCAACAATAGACAAGGTATTATTTTTAAAATGTGTCCTCTCCTTTGGGTAGATACAAATTTTATTGGAAGGCTTTTCTGTAGTGTTTTCCATCTGACATATTTCTATGCAGATCAGTAATCCACACTTCTTGAAGCCCTCAAGGTCTGGATATGTTGATTCAATCAAGTGATTATAGACTTTTGACACTTAAACCTTTGAAGTTAGAGAATTTTTTATATTATATTTGCTTAAAAGACATTGCACATATGTTTTATATCTGCTCTGAAGATACAGTGGAGCACCTGATATGTTTGGTTCCACATCATTTAATTGCGGCTAATTGATCTTGGATTTGCTTGCTGCATTTGTGTTTAGTTTTTGTATAAAAGTCTAGTAGCCAAAATAGTCCTTTTTTGTTCCCAGCCTTTAAATAAGTTAAAAATGTTTGTCTGATAATGCTCTACTAGTGTTAAATTGGATCATGACCACCTTTCCTCAAAATGATGACTTTGTTTAACCAAGATGAAAAAAATAAGACCCGTGGTTATGGAGGTGGTTTTTGTTTAATTTTGAGATTATTTAACTGTTTTCAACTGTGATTTATGCCTGATGTTTCTGGTGTATGCAACTGCTGTCTCTACTGAGAATCTATAATGTGATAGATTGCCTGCATAATTGTGTTATTGGCATAAAGAAACTATGCATCTGAAAAAATGAGCAGTTAGGAGCTACTTTTATACTGTAGACAGTCAATGTTGGTAGAAGTCGGTGCCTATGAAGAACTTGGGAGTTATTTAATATTGTCAGAGTCAGTATCTATCTTAAAGTAAGTGTGGTCATTTGTTTCCAACCATTTCCTGTATCTCTGGAAGTCAGCATAAATGTAAAAACTACCAAGTTGCCTGTGTGCTGCAGGCCTTATGGTCTCCTCATGCTTGCCTTATATCACATGATAATTTTCTTTTTTGGACTATGATTCTCTGGCCACTGTATTCCCCCAAAACAATTTTCCAAACTGCTGTGGATTTTCCAAGAGACTAAAGAATATGATGGCACAGGGCATTCCTAGGACATGATCTTTTTTTCTGAGCCAAGAGGTATACTAGGTAGTCCAGAAATGGGAAATGAAATTTATACCCAGCTCCTCATATTATATGGAAAAGTATGTGAGGGATAGAAGGTCTTCATTGAGCCACCAGTTGGCTGGTCCTGCTGTATCAGTGTTGAGAACATTATACACAATGCAATTTCCCATCTGCTTTTTGTGGCATTTACAACATTTTTGCACACATACATGCCTCCAAGGATTAGACATGCCTTTCAGCAAAAACATTTTTTTAATTCATCATACTAGCAGCAAAGACAGACATAGCTTCATCTTTGTTTTAAAGGAACATTTTCGAGCTACAAGGAGCATTGACCAAGAGCAATGCTGGTTTCATGGCTCTCATAGAATATAGTCTTTCCTCTGCATTCGCAAGTTTGACCTTTGTGAATTTGATTATTCACGAGGCACACGCTTGCCTCCACCCCCATTTCCTTTGTGTTCCTCACCCCAGGCTTGGAAGGCTTGTGTTTAAAATGGCCATTTTCCCCTTTTGGATGAGCAAAGCTCTCCCCACTGCTGGAAGTATGTCCTTTCTGCCATGTGGCTGCACTTTCTGCTGTGTAATGGCTGTTGATTGGTCAGGAGCTCTCTTTGCTTCTACTCCTTCCTTTCCAGGATGGAACCCAAGAACCCTGCTTTTCTCCCTTTGAGGGGATAGTACCGGTAAGCTCTTTACTGCATCTTTTTTCTCCCAGTGCCAGAGTCACAGGCAAAGGAATGGGATGAGGGAGCTTGGGAGGGAGGAGTTATTCATGATTTTTCCACTTTCACAAGAGTTCTGTGCCCTTAACCTTCGCAAATGTGGAGGGGCTACTGTATTAACATACAATTTCACTTTCTTCCACACTCTGCCCTATATTAATGCCTTGCTGACAAGTTGGCCAACGAAACTCTGGTACTTTTTCTATTACTGCCAAGCCCCAACCAGATATTAAAAAATATCATTGTCACTGGATAGCATTTCATCTATTCTGTATTCTTTTACAGAAAAGGGGAAATGCTAGTTATGAAGTATACCTTTTCTGTTTAAATAGAACTCAGGGGTTTGCTGTATTAAGGAGGTCTGTTGCTATTGTTTGTATACATAAGTAAACAATACATTTCCTATGCCTGCCCATATTTTATGAGAAAATGGAAAATGCTAATTGGTGATTCACTTCCTAATAAATAGATACAGGGTTGTAAAAACTGTCCAAGTGAACATGAATGATAAGATTTAAAACAATAACAAATAAAGAGCCGTTGTGTAGTAGCTTGAGTGTTGGGCTATGACTCTGGAAAGACCAGAGTTTGAATTCCCGTTGAACCATAGAAACCCACTGGGTAGCTTTGGAAAGTTTGTTTTATAGGAATAAATTTGTAGAGCTTCCAGAATCCCCTGGTCAGCATGAATACCAACTATTACGGGCAGTGGAGGATTATTAGAAATATACAGTCAGCCCTTTATGTTTGCTAAGGTTAAGGGAACAAGATAAGTAAAAGTGGAGAAATCGCAAATATCAAAACGTGTGCGTCTGCAGGAAAGGGGCCAAGGCCTGGTGGAGAGAGCAAGCACCCAAGGTCCAAACCTGGTTTGGGAAAGGAGAGGGAAAGGGTGTGGGTCAGCATAGAGGCCCTATACTTCCTATACACCCATTTCCTTGCTTGGGTGCGTGTGGGGGCATCAGGAGAAGGTTTGTGGTGCTGAGAAATTGAACTGCCAGATGTCCTTAGCTGGCCAGGCAACAGCTGTTGGAGGAGAAGGAGGACCAGAAGCAAGCCTTTAAAGGGCTGTACAGCCTGATTGAAGCCGCTGAGAGGAAAGGTTTCCCCAGAAAAGAAGTGCCTAAGATGGCAGGGGGTGGGCAAGGGTTGGAGAAACTCACAAATAATCAAATCCGTGAAAGTCAAACCTGCAAATGCAGAGAACCGACTGTAATCCGAAAGTTAACTTTTCCAGGTACTACCCATAGGCACAACTAAGCTGAGTCTTAGGTTTCATCTCATTTCCTTTGTCTGCACTGAGCTTCAGTTTGTTCGCATCTGAATAAGGGGTTATTCAGTCTCCCATTCAGTCCATCCAGGGACAGTACCATATCACATGGAGCAGGTTAAAAAAAATAAAGCTGTCTACAGAGTATTGGGTGGTATCATCAGGGTATCAGTAGCAATAGCATGTGTATTTCTATACAGCTTATCAGCTAAGTGCTCTCTAAGCAGTTTACAATGTGTCAGCTAATTGCCCCCAACAAGCTGGGTACTCATTTTACTGATCTGTGGAAGGATGGAAGGCAGAGTCAATTTGGAGCCTGGCAGGATCAAACTCACAACCTTGTGGCTGCAGTTCTGGCATTTAATCACTGTGCCCCCAGGGTGCACAGAGATGTTGGAAGCAATGAGAGACAAAATTGATACACACACACACCCAGAACCCCACAGGCAAATTCCAATGTGGAGGAGCAGTAGTGTTCCAATACTACATTCAAAACTCTCTCAGGATTAAGGAATAGGGGCCAGTGCAAAGTAATGCTCCTTGCTCCTGTTACTCACAGACCAGAAGGATGATGGTATCCAAAGTTGCAGAGAAATCTAGGAGATCTGTAGGGACATAAGAATTAAGTCTCTTATAAACATTAATGTTCCCAAAGAAAAAAATGTGATGGTGATGGCATTCTGTTAAGCTATCTTGGTTTTTCTATGGAAATTCTGTTGTGAGAACAACAATTGCACGACATTAAAATCTGACCACTCTTCCAGTAAATAGTTTATTATTGGTGCCATAGAAGGACATAGGGTCCTGACTTCATTGCATTAAGGCCTGCAAATGCGTGAAACAGAGGTGGCAGTTGCTTAAAATTGACCATCTGCCAAAGCAGAGTGAGCAAGCAGGTTCACCTAAACAAGACTCAAAAACAAGACAGCTGTGTCAAGAGTGATGAACCACAGCTAAGGACGAGGCATTTGAGTCCATACCATCTCTGTCAGCTGGGCACAATTTCCATGTTGGTCTGAAATCTGTTAGAACTTTGCGGCTTGGAGGGAAACCAGCATTTGCTGAAAAAAGCAGACGTTTGAGAGCAGTCTCTAAGGTGATGAGTATGTTTGGCCTCCTGGGGCATTCCAGCTTATCTTGTCTATTTTTGTAGTGTATCCAAGGAGTGCTCTCAGCAGGTATGGGATTCAGAAAGGTGAGGCTAATAAAAGACAGGCTATGTCTGTCTTGCAGAGAGCTATGCACAGCCTAGTGATATCAGTTATTAGTCCCCCCCCCCCCTTATATATTCTTTGCTGGTAGCTTTCTTTAGTTAGGAACAAACATAAATGAATCTGTGTAACTTCTCTGGTTAATAAAATAACTGTTCCTCATTTTGCTTCTTTAATGACTGTTCCTAGCAAGAGATACTCAACATGACAGTTTTTCTGGGAACTTTGTTTACCGCAGAACATTTGTGTCACTCCACCTTCCGCTTATTTCTCTTTAATATCATAAGTGATAATTGCTCCCCTTGGGTACACCTTGCCTGCTGCTGCCTCAAATACATTGCCAGTTGTTTTCTAGAAGAGGAGATCTGAAATGAGGATGCATATGCCTTTAAAAACTGTGCCTGCCAAATTCACTATGGATGTGAAGCCATTGAAAATCCCAAAAGTTTTTACTACAAAGACTCCTTAACCTGAAAACATACTGCTGTTTTCTGAGCTCCCTATTTGCATATTAGCTGAAAAGACCACCATCCTAACATGACCGATCCTGTCATTAGGCAAAGTGGGGCAATTACCTGAGGCTGCAGATGGCAAGGAAGAGTGGTGGCAATTTCGCAGCTGAATTCCCAGCTGCTGTTTCACATAAGCTATCCTTGGCTCCCTAAACTAGCATGCTGTCTGAGATATGGTAGAGGACACCTATTTCATCATTGGATATCCTGAGTGTAGCCATAGTAGCTGTGGGATCATAAGAACTGCAATTCAAAAAACAAACAAAACCAAGAGATCTTCCAAGCTCTGCAGTTATGTATATTTTTAAAGACTGAAAATATTGTAATATTCATTGAAAAGGAATGACAAAATTCCAAATCAGAAATCATCCATTAAGACAAGAGGATAAACTATGCATCAATATGCAATATCTTTGGGTAAAAATGTCAAATAATATCATCAGTGCTGCCCACTGTAGTTTATCAAACTGATTGTCCAGCAGATTCTACCACATGTTCCATATGTACCTGAAGAACGCATGCCATTTTCCATATGATTCACATGACGAAATGATCCTTCAACAGCTCCGGTCCATTAGCTCTTCTTTGGCTTAATTTATCATTTGGGTATCTTGAGCTACATCACAAATTTATTGTTCTTCTGCCCTTTTGTTACCAGATAGTTCTGATAGTTTATAATCAAGAAAAGGTCCAAACACATTTTCTTTTCTTTCTTTTTTCTGACTGCGCTCATCATTCTCTGAGTTCTTCATTTTATGCTCAATAAGACCTAGATCAGTGGTAGGCATGCTCCCGGGCTTGAAGGGCCACACCACACCATGTTAAACTCTTCTGGAGCTCCAGAGGGCTGCACCACACTGCCTCACCTGCCATTTAGACACCCAGAAGTGCCATTGTATCACTTGCAATCACTTTTCAGAGTTAAACAGCGTTATTTGGCAAAATCTGCTGTAGATAGCATGCAATCCATGGGCCAAATACTTCCCATCCTGAGCTAGATTAATGGTTTTCCACAAGTGACTCTGCAAATGTTTTAAACTTCAACTCCCCAAATCCCCAGTTAGTATGACAAGTGGTTACAGATTCTAGAAGTTCGGTGTCCAACCTTTGGAGGGCTAAAGATTGGGAGACGCTGGTCTAGATTCAGCCAGATTGTTTACAGGGGTTCTATCCGTCCTAGATGCTGATGCTCGCTGGTTTCTGCTTCTGCTGCTGCTGTTGTTATTAATTACAAAGGTACCTCCTTTTTGCCTCCTGAAAAACAGTCCTACAGGAGTCTATCACACCACATCTTGTTGATTTTACTGAGTTATTGGGGATGAAATATTTAAACTCATCCTGAATTTGCAGTCAGAAATGACCAGTATGTGTACCAAAAGAGCTTTCATGAAGGTCTGGCCAAAGACATTTTTCTGCCTGAAGCAACATGGTACACAGAAGCTAACTGGACTGGCAGTTGAATCACACATCAACTGTGACAATAAATATTGCCCTTCTCCATCAGATGCCACACCTGAGGGCAGCAAGTTAATTTAGAAGTTCTCAAACAGGATGTGTGGCACACATCCTTTCCAAAACAAGGGGGAGTGGTGAGGAAGAACATTTATGGGACTGCAGCAGCCCTGCAACAACTGCTGCCTGAGGCACTTGACTCACCCTGCCTAAGGAAGTGCTGGCCCTGCTTCCAAGCACGCACAAATGAACTGACTGTTTACCTTCTGGAGTCTGTGTGTTCATTTGCTAGTATAGATATTGATTCACAGGATTACCTAGTCTTCAACAATGTGTCTGTGGAAGCAGGTACAGGTCTGCTGGGAGAGGCCTGGGACTCTACCCAAAGTATTTTCCCCCTCTTTCTGTTAAAATACTGATTACTGGCTAAATCCACAAATTCCGTTTTAGTCATTAGTTT
The DNA here is from genome assembly GCA_030412105.1 of Cyclura pinguis. Taxonomy (NCBI): domain Eukaryota; kingdom Metazoa; phylum Chordata; class Lepidosauria; order Squamata; family Iguanidae; genus Cyclura; species Cyclura pinguis. The sequence continues at coordinate 67,390,359 of CM059603.1, forward strand.
GAACTGTTGAATTTTCAGTTGCTTTTCCTTCTGCTTGTTCAACAAAAGCCCTTTTGAAATGTATATTTTTGGACATTTGCAATTTATGCAGCGTTCAGTTATGTGAACAGGCTATATGGAATCGGGAGGGGGAAGAACTGGTGTGTTCCACATGATTAGTTTGCACAGTTCATCTCTACAAATTGCAAAGATCTTTATGTGCCGTAGAAGTCAAACCTGATCCACTTGACAGAGTTGCTTGTAAATTATTGGCCATAAATACATCTGATATTAAGTCACTTCTGATTTGCAAAAGGTCCTTAATGACTAGATTCAGTTGGTTCACTTTCTGATTGCATTATTGTCTCTTCAAGTGCGTCCTTGGTGCTGCCCTACTATGGTAGACTTATGGTTTCAGTTCACTACAGCTACAAAACTTCCTTGAATTGAGTGGACCTTGCCCACATAGTAAATTATGCCTCAGTGATCCTGTAATGTCCACAATGAGAAAATGTTTGTGGGAGGCTTGAGTCAATGGGTTTGTCAGCGGCAAGCAGAACAGGTGACTTGCGGGCTACTGAGTATTATATACAATGCCCATACTTTCAATTCTGCTGTTTTAGGGGTAATGTTAAAATTTTTACCTAAAATTCTCTTCTTTTTTATTTAAAGGAGACATGGTGGAAACAGAAAAAGTACAAAGAGCTGCTTGGCATCATTAAAACTAGAATTTATTATGGCATGATATATCATGAACACCCAGTCCAGTTCCACAAATGCATGGAGTGCAGTGCTGAAGCTTCTGGTTGTACATATAGTTGGGGATGAGAGGTAGAGAGTGAAATAAGATAATTTTGAGTCTTCAAGGGATTTGTCTGAATTTTCAACAGGGAGAATAAAAATATATTGCTTCTTATTGCTTGGCCTGTTTTCAACAAGCCTAAGGGCCATTGAGAGTGAGACCTACCTCAACAGGCCAGTTTGAGAGTCTACAATTCCTTCCTTCCATAACATTTCAATACAGTATGTGGACTACATGACTTCAGGATCACATCGTCCTCCCCTGCAGTTTATTTCCCCTCCCTGAATTTTGTAACATTTTTGCTTAACGAAGAGACTTGGTGGCCTTGAAAACTTGCACAGATTTTTGTATTTTTTCCCTTGCCCTAAAAAGGTGTTATACACTACAGATTTTGAATTTAAATGCAGAATTGAATTTAAATTGAGAATTTAAACGCATGATGATTTCAGTAACACAGATATCTTGGCAATATTTTAGTGTGATGAAAATCTGTTATTTGAAGCAAACCTCTGTTGTACTAAAGAACAACTACTCCCCACCAAAGATTCCTTACATTGCATATACCAATGAAAAATCTGGGTCTCAAAGGCAGATGAAACCACAGAGATTCCTGTTTTAGCCTGAAGACAATATAACATTGGTTGTATACCAAACAGTCACGATATTCAAACTATTAATACATGTAGTGTGCTAAGAAATTATTACTCCAGTTCACACTTGTGATGACAAACGGGAACTTGTAAATACATCTTTCTTCGGCTGCTTCCCACGCTAATGTTCCCTCAGAGTTCTTTTGCTTCTCAATACCTTGTTTGAGTTCAGGGATGGAGTTCTGTGGAGGACTGAAGTGTGGAAAAGGAGCTCAAAAGAGAAATAGTAAACTCCTGATGTTATCTGCATATTTATAAGAGTACTAATCAAGCGCAAATAAAATAATCTGCATGTAACAGATTAGTCTTGCTTCGTGTGTAAGAGAGCAGCTGCAGGCTGACTCAGGCCATTTTGTTGCCTGAGGCAGAATAGCAAACGTCAACCTTTCTCCAACTCAAGTTAAGTGCCCTGAACCAGCCAAGTCATTTTGACCCAGGAGGCAGAAAATCTCTCAAGTGTATCTTCCAGTCTGTACTAGTAAAAAATACAATAGCAATAAATGAAACAACTAACAATTTGCTACTCTTTTGCGACACCTAAAATCTGTTGCCTCAGGCATCATGAGGGCCTAAGGGTAGGTTTTACCTCTTGGGAAGTTATCCTCCCGGCCTTTGCCAGTTCGAGGTCATTCAAAACATAAATCAAGGGAGGTGGGCAATACAGCATGACTGTGTGTGAACTTCACTTGCAATTAATAAAAGAAAACCCGGTCTCACAAAACGGCAGGAAAAATTGTTTCTGGAAAGGGAGAGATATCTTTTCTGGTTGTCATAACATGTTGGCCAAGATCGCACATCATCAGATGGAATTACAATGACAGAGCTCTACTGTCGTAGACATATCCAAGGTTCTTCTGGAGACTGGGGCACTGGGAAATGACATCCGTGGTGATCTCCTAAACATGGAGTGTTGAGAACAGGCACCTAGGGGTGTTGCTGCATCTGCTTCTCTCACCATCCTCTGTGACAAGGGAGTCTTTTGGGGTCACATTTGGTCATTAACTACTATTAACATAAATCCTTGGTAGTTATGGAATCATAAATCCAGATTATGATCGATCTCATGACTACTGAACAGGATGTCAAACTTTGGCCATTTCCTCACTACACTGTGATAGTGCTATTATTCCACTTTCAGCATCCTGTGGAATCCTTGGGTTTGCAGTTTAGGGAGGGACATTTGGAATTCTCAGCCAGAGAGCTCTTTCGCCTCAGTAAATTACAAACCCCAGAATTCCACAGAATGTTGAAAGTGGAATAATAGCACTATAACAGTGTAGGGCGGAAATGGCCTTTGTTTTTAATGGCCTACGTAAATACCACTGTGGTTGTGCTGTATTGCAAGGAAACCATAAAACCCAATGGCATGGCACAGAATTGAAGAGCTGCAGCTTAACTATAACTTTTAGATGTTTTTAGTCCAAAATTGTTGCTGTTACAAATGATTGTTATGCCATTTCATTTCTGGGAGTGGGCACATTAATATAATATGTATTAATCTGAGAACCAGTGTGGTATAGTGGCTTAGGGATTCAACTGGGACTTGGGAGACTCAGGTTCTCTTCCCCACCAAGCCATGAAACCCACTGGGTACCTTTGGGCAGTCACTCAGTCTCATCCTGATTTACTTCAAAGTGCAGTTGTAAGGAAAAAGTGGAGAAAACAAGAGCCATGTCCTCAGACTTTGGGCCCTTCCGCCCTACACTGTTACAATGCTTTTATTCCACTTTCAACATCCTGTAGAATTCTGGGGTTTATAGTTTACTGGGGCCAAAGAGTTCTCTGGCTGAGAATTCTAAATGCCCCTCCCTAAACTGCAAGCCCCAGGATTCCACAGGATGTTGAAAGTGGAATAATAGCACTGTAACAGTGTAGTGTGGAAAGGACCTTCAAGTCATTGGAGGAAATATGAGATATAAAACTATCTAACAAATAAAGGTTATAATGAACCTTTCTAAATGTACCATGAAGGTCCTCTTTCCTAAGGGGCTGGTCAGGAATCACATACTTCCTTGGTATTGCCAAAGCCACATCACTTCTTGTGTTTTTAAAATTCCTGGACACAGACAAATTGGGCTTACAGAAGTATAAACGAAGAGTGATTGTGCTTGGCAGATGGATGGGAAGGGCCTATTCCTCTATTATAAAACTTATATAGAGCTCAGAGAGAGATTTTCAGGAGTGTGCTTAATTCCTTTTAATTTGTCCCAGCACTATAGTCTTCGGTGGGTAGAACTGCTGTAATTGTCAACTAAGAAAGCCTGACTTCTTTTCTTCTCTCCCTCACCCCATTTTTACAAAGCCTATGACCCTTCCTGCTAGAGAACCAAGTGTCGGGGCTGCTTTACTTCAGTAAGCCATCTTTTTAAAAAGTGTGTGTGTGTGTGTGTGCACATGCGTGCGTGCGTGCGTACGCTTGTCTGTGAATGTGTGTATACATGCTTTCAAGTATCCTGTTAACTATGTACTCAAGGTACCCACAGACGATTCCTGCATTAGGCTGGGATATGACCCTACCAGGGCATGACCCTGGATCCCTTGAAAAGTGTTCCACCCTCACCCTCCAACTTGGCACCTGGAGTCTTTCTTTTCTTAAGCTGGCAGCCCTAAAGGAACGTTTTACTAGAGTTAACGTATGCCTTTGGAATGCCAAGGTGGAGTGACAGTAGTGCTGTTCACCTTCAAGATTAATCCAGCTCTGATGTTCAATGGAATTTAGAATTTGTGCTTTAAGTTCTCTTTTTCTTTTACACTAAGAGCAGCTGAAGCCTGTTTCCTCTATATCTAGACTACAAAAGAAAGATTTTAATATTTCCCCTCATCCTGTTTTTGCACTGAAAACTATCTCCCAAATAATTTTTTCCTAGAAAAGGGTGAACGGTTCTTTATGTGGTTGCACAATATTGTTGTGTTGGTTTTGCTGGATTTGCCACTGTGATGTAGTGGTTTGAGTGTTGGACTAGGACTTCGGGAGACCAGGATTTGAATCCCTGCTCGGCCATGGAAATCCATTGGTAACCCTGGGCAAGTCACACTCTCTCAGTCAATGGCAAACCATCTCTGAGGAAATCTTGTTATAATAAGTTCACCATAAGTGGGAGCTGACTTGGAGGCACGTAGCAATGAAAAAAGTTTATTTTGTCATACTTTATTGTTGCTTTTATTATTATTATTATTGTTGTTGCTTTTTGTACAGCTACTTTAGAATGTGGAAGAAGGCTTTAAAAATAATTATATAGTATTCCAAATTTGCCATTCAGTAGTTATCATTATAGGTGTAGTTTTAAATGAGTAACTTTACTTTTTCACAGTGCAAATCTAGCTTAACTCTGTCCATTAAAGTACTTTTTTTGGAAAAAAAAGTTTAACATAAGTACACATAAGTACCTAAGTAGTGAAATCACATACGTCTGTAAACAGTAAGGGAATTAAACCAGATATCACAAAAGTTGTGAGGTTATCTCTCATTAAAGAATGAATCAATTACAAATTAAGTATTATTTGTAACTATGTACTTCCAAGTTCTGTGTACCAGTAATTAGAGAATATTTTCGTTGGTTTTAAACATGGCTTTTAGTTGGGTTTTCTTCTGCTTTTAAGCAATTCACTTTCCTGATCTTTGGAGGCATGGGAGATAAAGAGTAGGGGATGATTAGAAGCTTCACATAGAGAAGCATCACAAATATTCAAGATTATTAATAACACAATGAAATGTAATTTTTAAAAAAATCCTAGAGAGGTGCAGCCAGAATGAATGGCCATCATCATTACTGTTAATCACTCTCCATTTATTCCTTCCTCTTTCATTCAAATATCTTTGTAAACTAGTTGTTAAAGATGGATTCTCCCCACCATTCCCAAATGAAGAGGGATAAATATGCAAATTACACCCATAACTGAGTGAAAGACAGTTCCTTTTATAATTACCTCCATTGGGGCAACCAGTGTGGCTTATCTGAGGAAGTTGTTGGCAGCTTCTTAAGGTAATGGTGGCACAGAATTTCCTATGAGCTTCATTGGACACACCTTCAGTAGAACAATACATAATTTTGGAGTTACAGGGTGGAGTGCTGCTTAATAAAAAGATACTGTGGAACAAATGACTATACTTTTCAAATGCTGTCATCTCCCATTATCCCTGCTTACAAATAGCAAGCCATGTTGTCTCCTCCTCCTCTTCCTCTCTGAATTCCTTTCCTTTCTTCTTTCCTTTTTCCTTCTCTGTTGTATCTGTCAGTTTGTTAACTGTGGAAATTAATTTCTGTACAGTACTTAGGAAAGTAGGTATGTTATAAGTGATGAGAATGGAAACAGTAACAATTATACTACTGCAAATATTAATATTAATGTATTAAATAAAATCAAAATAGTAATACCCTATTTTTTTGTTGTTTGTTTGTATCCTGGTACTGCATAAACAAGTACAGTCTTCCATACCCATGGATTCTGTAGCCACAGATTCAACCAACCATGGCTTGAAAATATTAAAAAAAAATCCAAAAACCAAACTTTGATCTTGCCATTTTATATGAGGGATGCCATTTTACTACACCATTGTACATAATGGGATTTGAGTATCCACATTCCTGGAACCAAACCCTACCGAATACTGAAGGTCCACTGTAGAATCCTTGTCTTTTTGGTGAGCACTGGTTGTTGTCCCATTTCTGAAATTGTAATCCCACCTGGCAAGTACTTGGGCTGGGATAATGTTTCAGGATCTCTGGATCTTTCTTTGTGGGACAAATTCTTGGCAAATCATTCCACCTCATGGACTCTCTTTGCTGGAAGAATGGTTCGGAAATATATATAGTGAACACAGTCCAGTAGAGAGATGGGAAAGGTTCAATTTTTGGAAAGAGAAACCTGAAACCTACTGGTAGTCTCAACTGGAGTAGGTCCACTGAATTACTTCTTGACGGGTGAGTCAACCCATGGGCAAATTCCATTCAAATTCAGATTCAGGAAAGAAGCTTTATACTTGTTTAAAAAACTCACTTCCTTGGATGCATGGAGTGGTATCCCACCTTGGGAATTTGTCTGTAGACAATGAGGTCGTAGGGAAACTGAAAGCAGAAAGTACTGACAGTGGCAGTTACATCAGCATGCCCACTCAAAGAATTCTTGCAGATAGCAAAAACATTCTAGCGTTAGGAAATCTAATGAAGATATGTAGACCTAAATCTGGTAGTTAGTTCTGACTAGAGTGGACCCATTGAGTCTGTGCAATTTACCTTTGTGTTGACTTACAATGTAATGATTGATTGAACAGGTCTACTCTAACTGGGACTAACCAACAGGATGTCAGCCATAGTGTGATAAAAATCCACTATCCCAATTTAGACCTTTGGAAAGGAATATATAGGAGCTTTCTACAAAATTATAACTCAACCTGTCAACCTGGCAGGGAACCCTGGGAAAATGATCAGCCCACTGCAAAGATGTTGCATCATGCCCCAGCTGTGGGTAATTGCAAGGCTGCATAAGAAACTGGGGTCGTGTGCAGATGGTAGAGGGAGGTGTGCAAACCTCTACCTGATTGGTTGTAGATATGTATATAACAAAGCAACACCAGTCTGTAATTGTCTGTTGACCAAACCTGGTGCCTGGCGCAAGCTTTTGTCCATCTGTCCTATGTTTTGTATATAACGGCACTTTGCTGCAAGTTAAAGTGCCTCCTGTTTTGGAAGAAACTCCTCTGTGTGTGAGTATCCTTACTGGGGAACAAGGCTGCTGCTGTTGGCTCGCTGAACTCTGGTTTTTTCCGCTGCGTTTCCGTGGGGCTGAAACTCCTATCATCCCCAACACAACCATCTCTCATTGTAGTTTGTTCCACAATAGCTACTTTGAGGCCAGTGTCAAAGTGTCTTCTGTTTGGCATTTTCTCATCCATTTTTGAACATTGCCTTTTTGTACATCAGATCTATGTCTGTTTATTATTTTGCATAGATACTGGCCTGTTTGCCCTGTATATTAAAATGCCAAAGAGCAATGCTGACAGAAGACAGCATGTCTCACATTGGAAAATGAGCAAGTGGATGAGCCCTTGCGTTGTAGGTTCCATTGTTAGGTCCTTCTCTGGTGTTGCCCAAATAGGTATGGGGACAGAATGGGCATATGGATTCTAGCAGGATCTAGGCCTTGAGTGTATAACCATGTTGTGTGGATGGTTGTCATTAGTGGGTTGTTATTTACGATTAGAGGGTTGACTGTAAGACCTAAGACCTGTGATGTGGAATATCAATAAATACATTAATGGTACATTTGCATTACTTTGGGGAAAATTTGTAGGTGACAGCAAGTGTTTTTTCTTCAGTTTTCTCTTCTTGATCTGTTAAGTGGTACAAGTCTAGCCTTGTAGATTTGTTCCCCCTAGCCATGTTTAAACATTTGTAAAATAAATTGCCAAAGGAGATACCTGGTTGCATAGAATATTCTGCACCCCAAGAATGTGCAATCTGTGCCAGTCTTGGCATTTTCTTGGTACTGTATTAATAAATGAATTTATTACTAGAGAAACGGATTATATTAACCTATATGGTACATTTGCTTATATTCATGTTCAGTTAATTTCCATTCATTGATGATCACTGATATAGCTATTCAGCAGTGATGTAGACTCGAGTGAAATGGCTCAGACTAAAGACAGACTTAAATCACTTCATTGACTCAAGTTGGATTTGACTCAGCAATAAATGGCACACTGGTTCGACTTGACTCAAGAGTTGTATATTTTTAGTGAATGACTTGCTGCCCTTGATTCAGTAACACAGGACATTCATCCAGAAACCTGATGACTTTGAACAATGCTTCCATCTCTTTTTGCCTACAATCTGTCTCAAGCCCAAATTGTGGGTGTATTTCCCAGAGGACTGAGGTCTGCTCAGCAGCCTGTCCCCACTGCATGTCAGAGGAGCCTTTTAAAACTTCTCCTAAGAGCAGAAGGCAAGACTTGCTTTGGCACAGGGTGTGTTTCTCAGAGGTGAACAGTAAATGTGTTAAGCAACGGGCTTGAGGAGAAAGGATCCTTCCTTCTAAAGATTTTGGAGCTTCAGTAATGCGGAGTAAGAAGGATCCTATTTCCCACTTCCAAAAAAAAAAAAGCCTCTAGCTTCAAGATGGGAAGTTAAGAAGGATCCTATTCCCTACTTCTGAAGCTGCAGATTCTTTTATATCCATTGACACAAAAGCCTCTAGCTTCAGGAACTGGGAATAAGAAAGATCCTATTCCCTACTTCTGAAGCTGCAGATGGCAAAATTGCAAATGTGGAGGGCTCACGCTACTTAAATTGTTAAAAATGACTTTATTCAACTCTATCCAGAAATTCTGAAATAAAGATTGGGTATAAATTTTACTCCCAGACTTGATTGAAAGTATCTTGCAAGGACTTGAGGCTTGACTTGAGACTTGGAGTAAAAGACTTAAATACATTACTGCTATTCAGATGACCCTTTCTGCTATCTCTCCCTGGATTCTTTCTTTCTTCCGATTGTATTAAGCCACAGTTTCCTATGTTACAAATACAATATGAGCTAAGAAGTGTCACCATCTTTACTTAATGTTTGCTTAACACAAATCTTAAAGATGATATCAATACAGTTTATTGCGGCTGCTGGCCATTCCCAAAGATAATAATAGTAGTAATAATGAAAACATATACAGGTAGATTATACATTATTCAGTGGCATTACATAAAAATTAAGGTGTAAGTTATAAGTTCAAATACAATATGTAAGTAAAAATATAAATATAAACCATAAGTATATGAAATATCACTTATAAAATATCAATTATAAAATATAAAATGGGACAATAAAAACATATATTGGTAGAGAAGATAGCAGAATCATAAACTTAAACATTTAATTTAAGCTTTTCTTTGCAGATTTTGACTGCAGCAGCACAAAATTTTGCTATCTCATCTTAAAGATGAACATTTAGTGTTATCTCTTTTGCTGTGCACTAATCAGTGAATTCAAGATATATGCAGATGGAATCTTCCAGTGGTTCTCATTCAGCACTAAAAGTATGGGAAGCAAGAGCAGCCAACAAGGCTACCTCAAGACATCTGCGAGCTTCGGGGCAGGGAAAACCCTTTTCCAAGTCCATGTACTGGAATGACAGCTTAATCTACTTTCAGCAGCCTGAAGCCCTTTCACACTGCACAGTTATAGAGCTATAATTCCACTAACTCCCATAGCAACATTGTATGAAATCCTAGGATTTGCAGTTTAGAGGGGGATATTTAGATTTCTCAGCCAGAGAACTCAAGGACCTTAGTAATCCCAGAATTCCATAGGATTGAACTACAAACTACAGGAGGAGTGTCCAACTCAATTTCATCTTAGGCCACATCAGCATTATAGTTGCCCTCAAGGGGCCGGTTGTATCTGTAAGACTATATAAATGTATGTACTCTTTTATCATATTTAATAATTGCCTCTGTATTTGATTATTACTGGTTTTAGTAATAACTAGCTCTGAAACTAGAAGTCTAGGAAAAATAAGAGCAAGCAGATATTAAAGTATATAACTATTATATAATTTATTGAAAAATGAGTTTTGAAAAGAGAAAGTTTTTTTTTATATTACCAAGCACTGTTTATTACATTAACTTTGTTTAACTTTTTGGTCCCCGTTGAGACCCTCTCTGTGCCTCTTTCTGCCCTCCTGCCCTTCTCTGTACCTGGTGAGCCTAATCCCCACATTGCGGGCCCCTGACCGCTTGTATTCTGAAGAGGGGACTAGCAGCCAGCACTCGCGATCTACTTCTACTTCTGACTGCTCCTCTGTCCAACTCTCATGAGCCGCATGGAGCATTACCATGGTAGCCCGTGGCAATGCTTTAATGGCAAGACTTGGACAGAGGAGCAGTCAGAAGTAGAAGTAGATCGCGCAAGTAGATCCTTTTTTAACGGATTTTAAAATTTACGATTAGTATAAAAATGATAAATAAAAAAAGAAGAAGTAGAAGTAGATCATGAGTGCTGGCTGCTGGGCTCCTCTTCAGAATACCAGCAGCCAGGGCCCGCAATGTAGGGATTGGGCTTACCGGGCAGGAGGAGTGCTGCAGCTGCAGGAGAGGTGCAAGGGCCACATGAAATGGCCTGGCAGGCCAGATTTGGCCCACGGGCCTTGTGTTTGACACATGCAAACTACAGGATTCCATAGAATGGAGGCATGACAATTAAATTTAAGTCCACATGAGCCAAAGAATGTTCCTTTACATAGTTAAAAGAAATAATGATTTTAGCCCAAAACTTTTAAAAAAAACAAGAGATATTAACTGAGACCCATTCCCCACTTAGATGTTAATATATAGCTTCATTATTAAATAAGGACTGGGGACCAAGTGTTCCATCCATCCATCCATCCATCCGTCCGTCCATCCATCCATTCAATTTATACTCTGCCTTTCTCCCAGCAGGGGAGGCAAGGTGGCTTACAATTCTTAAGAATGAAGGCTTTGCTGTATATTGGGTAAAACTTCTCTGTAGAGCTTCAATTTCTAAACATTTTTTGATCTCAAAGCCAGTGATTATTCACTTCTTTGGGCTTTGTTACTGTTGCCTGAAGAATTCCCCATCCTAGCATCCTCCAGAGGCATTTGATAACAACTCCCATTATTCCCAGGCAGGTGGCTGGGTGTTATGAGCCCTGGAACCATGCCCTCTGAGGAGCAGCTTAGGGAGCTGGATATGTTTAGCCTGGAGAAGAGAAGGTTAAAAGGTAACATGATAGCTATGTTTAAATATTGGAAGGAATGTCATATGAAGGATGGAACAAGCCTGTTTTCTGCTGCCCCAGGGACTAGGACAGAGCAATGGCTTCAAACTTCAAGAAAAGAGATTCCATCTAAGCATTAGAAATAACTTTCTAATAAGAGCAGTTCAACAGTGGAACATGCTGCCTTGGAGTGTGGTGAACTCACTGTTTTTCTTTGGTGGCTTTTAAACAGAGGTTGGATGGCCATCTGTCAGGAATGTTTTGATGGTGTATTCCTGCATGGCAGGAAGTTGGACTTGATGGCCCTTGTGGTCTCTTCCAGCTCTATGATTCTTTGATTCTTACTCTGCACTAACCTGAATGGGTCCTCCTCTCCAAGCATTTGCTTGAATTGGTAAATGTGTGGTTGGCCTTTTCTTGCTAAGTCTTCTCAGCCCTCTTGGAAACTTTGGAGACCTGAAGTAATTTCCAGTTTTGTGTTTTGACTCAGCTTTCTTCTTTTCTGTTTTGTCCTCTTCTGAAATTGTTCGTGTGTTCCATATCATTTACCATGTAAACATCAATCAAGAAAATAAATATTTTGGTTTGCCCAGCTGCTTTATTGCTCTTACTACACTTAGTTCACCCAAAACAGTTGTAGTGAAAAGCAAGAACATGCCTCAGTGACCTCAGCACTGCTCAAATCTTACTTTTCCCCCTTCATCTGCCAGAAAAATGTGACTGGTTAATCTTTGGTCCATCCATCCACAGGGCACTTGAGAACAAAAACATAGCTATTTCTGTATCAGGGTGGGAATGATGCACTGGTCCAGATGCACCTCCCAGCATTTCTTCCTGCTGGCAGTGTTGGGTAAAAATGCTGCAGTGACTGTCTAGAGCAGGGTGGACAACTGCGAGGAAGCCAGAGGCTAATTTCTTCCACCCAGAACCATCCACAGGCCCCACCCCACCCACCCCAGAGCAAATCCAGATATTTCCACTTCCCTCTGCAGTTCTCAAAATCGTGTCAGGAAGAGCCATTGCACATTCCACTGGGATTCTAGGATGCTTGTAGGAGTACGGGTTATTTTTTTTTACTTATTGGAGGGCCTTTTGCATGGTTTGGGAGTAAAATTTGTTCCCAAAGCATGCCAAAATTTAAATGGAAGGCTTTGGAGCCCTGTTGGGGACTGCAAAGGCCACGACAGTGGGCTCTAGGGGCCCCACTTTTCCCACTCCACTGTAGAAAGAAATAAAATGCCCACCCTCGCTTTAAGCATTTGAAGGTGAGGGGTGTAGATGGGGTGGGTGAGGGAGAAACCAGCAAATGGATTGTTTTTATTTTTTATATTTTTAAATATTTTAATATTTGTTTATATTTTATTCTTTTTGATTTGGTTTTGATTTCTGATTTTTATTTATTTTATATACTGATATCCTCCCTTTCCTCCATTATGGGTCTTGATGTACAGAGTATCCCCTGAACTACACTTCCCTGTCACATTGGCACTTAAAGGAGCTCTCAAGCAAGGAAATCCAAGTATCTCACCAAATTACCTGTCCCAAGATTCCATAGGACAGAGACCTGACAGTTAAAGTGATATTGAACCATAATAGTTTTGCTGTAGAGATACACCCATAATTACGTGTCATTGTAGTTTGGAGTTACTGCTCTTGGGGGTGCTATGTGTACTCTTAATCATTATCCTGATTCTTTTTAATTGGTTTTTAAGTTTTTAGATGCCATTTCAGTATATTGACTGAGTACCCTGGAGATCAAGGATGGTGGCAGCTGCTCTTTCCTCTTAGCTTCAGCCAGACATTGCCTGGGTGTTTCGCACCCTCAGCAGGCCGCTAAAGGATTGCCGCCCCTTCTTCTCTGACCACTAAATGACCAAGGGAAGGTGCACATGTCTGTTGAAGCAGGCTTGTCCACAGTGTGTGTGTGTGTGTGTGTGTGTGTGTGTGTGTGTGTGGGTTGCCCAAGGGGGTGCTCTGGATAATCCTTAGTTCAATATCTTTTAAAAGACAGGTTACATGTGTACATTTCACCCACGTGCACATTTCACCCATGGAATTCTGCCTTCTGTTTCAGATTTCAGTAATATATAAATTGATTTTAAAATAAATTGTTTTTTATTTTACAAGATGATAAGATAGTCCTCCTGTTTCTTTTACTTTGTGGGATCCTGGACTTGGGCCTCAATGATGTGAAATAATAGTCCTGTTCATTACAGAACTCAGAACAGCACACAGCTGAGTTTCTGTGGTATAAAAAACCAAACAAGCCTGCACCTGCATGGCTTCAACAAGGAAACTTTGTCATGTGCCCTCAAAACATGCTTTGGAACTGTTTTCTAAATATTCATAAAAGACAGAAATAAAACCTCAGGCCTGGGAGCTTTGATCTTCCATCTTTTTAACTTTAAACACATGTTTCAGGCTGCTTACAGATTCCGCACACATTGCTACATGGGATTACTTTTAGTTATTACAAAAAAAAAAAAAAAAGGACTTACCACCCTATTCAAGGCCCTAAATACCCTACAGGCCCGAGGGCCTGTCTGATCTTGGAAGCTAAGCAGCATCAGCCCTGGTTAGTACTTGGATGGAAGACCACCAATGAATACCAGGTGCTATAGGCTAGATTTCAGAGGAAAGAACTGGGAAAACCACCTCTTGAGTATTCCTTGCCTAAGAAAATAATATGAAATTCAAGGAACCTCCAAGTAGACAGGTGACTTGGAGGTGTGTGTGCGGATGTACCCACTCACCCACCATCTTATTGCTAAAAGGACATGCCTTTTCTCAAACTACAAGCTTAAGTGGCAAAGAAAGAAGAAGGATGCTATTTCATTCCCTGCTCACCCCAGAATGTGTTTGGATGCTGAAGTTCTCTGGTACATTGTAACCTTTCCTCTATGCCTGAGTTCAAATGTGGTTTTAGAAACTAGACGGAGAGATGTTTTCTGTTCCCTCTTTTTCTTGTCCAACCATGTTCTGTTTCAGCACAGTTGCACCTGTTGCTGACACCTGTTGTCAGCAACAAGTAATTTTTGTGGTGTTAACAAGGCAAGAGAAATGGTATTCTGGCTGAGGATCTTAAGTGGAGAGGAGGAGAATTATCTGGATGGAATACATCAGATTTCTGTGGACCTCCCCTACCAGTCTATTTACTGCGTAGATATGGAAATTATGGATAGTTCTCTGATGATCGCAGCTGTTGTTTTTGTTTTCACATGCAAGATTAATCTAAAGCATGATAGCAATTGTATCTGAATCAGACCTCCATTAACAAAACCTAAATTACCTTTGTGTCTGGTGTGTACTTACTCATCTAACAACTGCAAAACAGGTTACCACACGTGTCTTGAAAAAAAGTACATCATGGATGGAGGCAATGTGTAAATAGGACAGCACTTAGAAAAGTTACTTTATGGGCTATTACTGCTGGAATCCCAGAATGAAAAGGCCATATTAGTTGAAGGACTCTGGGAACTACAGTCTAATAGTACTTTTTCCAAGATCTGTGATAGTAGAAGGGTCAGAAATACTGTGACACAGAAGCAAAGGAATTTTTATTATTTTTTAAAAAAGAATTTGAGCTTTAAATGTATGGCATGTTAGAATACTAAGATTAAAACTGGGAAGTGTATTTCAGGTTTCATATTAATGGGACAAGCTTGATTGGTTTCAATGGGAATTAAATTCAACTAAATGAGTCTGGATCCGACCCAGAGTATTCACACAACAGATACGCGAAGAAGGATTCACTTCATAACATTTATTTTAGCTCCTATGAAAAGAAAATATATTTAAAAGTGGTGTAGAAGCTTTGAACTGAAGGCAAGCAACCTTCTTCCTTGCCTTGGAGGAGGACCTAAGCATAAAAGATGCTCCTATGTAATTTTTTAAAAAATTAAACTATTACTTCCTAAATCAAATCCTAATAATATAGAGAATCCGTTGCCATCTTGTATGGTGTCTCAGGGCCAAATGATACATTATATTAAATAATGTATCCCTCCCTAAACTGCAAACCCGAGGATTCCACAGGATGTTGAAAGTAGAATAATAGCACTATAACAGTCTAGTGCAGAAATGGCCGTCGTCTGGTCTATTCAGTTTTCATGGCTACATGTTGCTCGCCTTTATTTTAGGACTTCCTACTTGAAAGCAGTTCACTAATATAAGGCTTCAACAGGACTACACACAACACGACCTGGATTTATATATTATGTATCTGTAAAGTTTGATTTAGTGATACTGATAAATGACTTAAAAGCGCACAACGACAACAAAGTTTTCTGAGTGGCTTCAAGTGTTTTTCCATAGAAGTTTTCCATTTTGATTCTTACTGATTACACTCTCTCCCACTGTCCCAATTTGGCAGAGAAAGTCCCAGTTAACCCTCTACTATCTGCTTGTTCAGCTGCTTTTTAAAATGTCCCAATTTCTCTTTCCTCCTGGCACTTTGATTCTTTGGCCATTTCCACACTAGACTATTATAGTGCTATTATTCCACTTGCAACATCCTATGGAATCCTGAGGTTTGCAGTTTTGGGAGGGGCTGGCTGGTTTGCAAGTGAAATAATAGCATAGTGTGGATACGGCCTTTGTCCCCAAATTACTTCAAGTGCTGCAAACTGAGTTCAAAGTGCAAAAGTAATTTATATTCAAGTAATTCAGCAGGAGGGAAGGAACAGGAGGAGGCCTTTCCCTGCAGACTCAGGCAAAAGCAAACTGCTAGGTTGGGTGCTCTTCCTCATTTATAATGTTTGCCATTTTGACTACACTCTGATATTGCTTGGCCACACACATCTTAGTTTTTAATCCATGACGTTTTTGGGGGGAATGTGATTATTTCTGAGACAAATCCAAGGAATCTACCCATTAACCCATCCTTACGATAGTATTTATTTTGGAATGACTATTAAGTAGCAAGGCCACACTTGCACTGACTGGATGTCATGGGAAGGAAGAAAATATTCCTTCCCTTGTCTTCACATATCTCTTTTAATTCACGTTGTAGGATCCTAAACTGGGAGAAAGATGGGCCTTCTTACTGCCATTGTAACCTCTTAGCCCAAAATATGACCCTCCAGATGTTGTGGGACTAAAACTCCCAGCAGGCCTATATGAAAATTCCTCATATAACTATTGCATAGGCAAATTGTCAGGATATGCCTTGGCTCTGAAGGCCCCTAAAGCCCAGGCATTCAAGAAATAGCGGCCTTAAAGCTAAGCTCTGGAGAGTGGATTGCAGCTTCCTCTTTCTCCCACTTCCTTTAAATTTTCTTCACTGTCAGCACCACCATATGCAATCACGTGTCACCACCTTCTCCTCCTATAGTGCATTTCTCTATCAGTCTAAAGCTAACATTCTATATACACTTGCCTTGATTTAGGTCTCCTTGTACACACAAGGGCACTTACTTTTGACTTGATGTGTATAAGACTACAATGTTAATCTTCTTTCGTGTTCTGATCTTTACTTTTTTTTCTCATTCATCTTCACACATTTCTGAAGTGTCCTTGGGATTTTCATCTCAGTGCACAAGGACAGACAGAGAGAACTTCCGTGGCCAGCTGCTAATGGGAATTTTGTGTTTAAATCTCTTGTGTATTGAAGTGAGAACAGACATTTTCTCTCTGAAAGCAGCTCTCCTTTATGAACATTGACAAGAAGCACAAGTACAAGATTAATCAACACTCTGTCTGGATGTGGTTCAATGGACTTCTATCCTAAGAGTTTCCTTTAGGTCCCAAATTCTCAGATAAGCAGTGCCAGATCAGACAGCGATGCCCCCTGACCAGTCTGCATCTGGGATCTTGGAAGCTGTAGTCCAAGAAAGTAATTTTTCTAAGCTCTGCTCCCAATTGATTCTGCTGAATGGGGAGAACAGGCCTTACACATACGGACACATCACCAACATACAACTATTCACATTTCCATTTTTAACTCAGGCCTTTCCCGCAACTTACCTGCGTCCAGCATGGTCGTGCGGGGATGACGCGAGCAGCCTCTTCTGTGAGGCTCTTGTGTCCCCGCTGCTTGCGCTCTGCAGAAGCTGCCTGCCGGCTGGTAGGCAGCATAAGGGCTCCGTTTCTTCTTTCCGCAGCACAGCCGGGTATTTTCCCAGGCTGCGCTGGGGGAGGAAGTGGGAGGGCCGTGGCTCCGGAGCTCCACATGGACGGTAAGTGCGCGCGGGGCCCTGGAGTGATGCGCAATCGCGCACCATTTTCGGCTAAAAGCTGAAAATGATATCGTGCGCGATCAGCGCTTGCCGGCCCTGGCAGCATCACGCGATTGCGAGGACGTCATCTGAAACGCTCCTGTCAATGACGTGACGCTCCAGAGGCCCTTTCGCGTGAGAAATGCCATGCCAAAAGGGCCTTAAAATTTCTCAGATAGTTTTCTTTTCTGACTGATGTTTTGTTTGCATTTGGACTTTTGACTGCTAAATGAAAGAGGTGCTCCCTCTGCAGGACACTTCAGAGAGTAACACCCTCCCCCTCCTTTTTTTGGGAAGAACATGTTGTTCTTCCAGACGCAATTCTTGTTCCTCCACACACAAAACAAGCTTTGTGACTTGTTTAGTTGATGGTATTTCTTTAAACAGTCCATAATGGCTATATATTTTCACCAGTAAAGAGAGAAATGAATAAGCATGCTATTTCAACATTCTTTTTGGAAACCTCATATTATTTTGCATATATCATGCACATACTGCAAACTTTGCTATTGTTGTTTCTGTTGTGTGCCTTCAAGTCCTTTCCAACTTATGGTGATTCTATGGTGAACCCCCTTGGTGTCTTCTGGGGCTGAGAGTGTGTGCCAACCCAAGGTCACTCAGTGGGTTTCCATGGCCGACCAGGGAATTGAACTCGGGTCTCCAGGGTTGTGGTTCAATACTCAAACTACTACACCACACTGGATGTACTGTGCTAATTACCACAGCACAGATATTCTTGAATGATAATATTATTGAGCTCTGATATAAAAGTTGGTAACTATGCTAATTACCAGTTTCTGTATGAGAGCTCAATAATATTATCACTCAAGAATATCTGTGC
Organism: Cyclura pinguis; assembly: GCA_030412105.1. Lineage (NCBI taxonomy): Eukaryota > Metazoa > Chordata > Lepidosauria > Squamata > Iguanidae > Cyclura > Cyclura pinguis. Next base: position 67,408,573 of record CM059603.1, read on the forward strand.
TGTGAGCCTCCTTGAGTCCAGTTGGGGGAAAAGTGAAATATAAATTAAATAAATAAATATGGCAGAAATTTATTCACATTGTTACTTAAAGGGAAAATGGTGATTTGTGAGTCTTTCTCATTTGCATTCTGTACTGGTTTTGAACACACACACACACACACACAAACACACACAGGGTTCAAGAAAGATGACATAATAGCTGTCAGGAACTGAATTCACACACACAAATATAACAGTGCATAAACACTATTTATCAGGAGCATGATACCTAGTACGGGACTTCAGTGAGTGAACTGGAGGCAATTAGCAAAATTCAAAACATAAAAGGCAAAGAGTTTCTCACCCTGCCCGCAAGAGACCTTGGAGTTCTGGTTTAGCCTGGTAGCGCTTATCTCTACATTCCTAGCTTTGTTTATCTAACGGTCTCTGGTTCTCATACCTTGTTACAAGCAAGCTGCTACTTAACTCCTACTACATGTCCCATAACTAAAATATGGAGGGCTACCCAACAATAGCTGTAGTCACTTCAGAATGTGTTGTTGTGGTTGCGCCTTCAAGTCATTTCAGAGTTATGGTGACCCTAAAACAAACCCTATTACAAGGTTTTCATGGCATGATGGGGGGGGGGGTTCCATGCCTTCCTCTGAGACTGAGAGAGCATGACTTGCTCAAGGTAACCCGGTGGGTTTCCAGTGCTGAGCAGGGATTCCAACTCCCCAGATTTGAGTCCAGAGTCGTAGTCCTAGTCATATGCCTGGAGCATAGAAATAGCTAATTAGAAATAACTAATTTCTTGCAATTAATTCCTTTCCTCAATAACACTGTATAACTACATCACAGTACAACTGCCTCAATTGCTCCCTGGCCTCGTTGTGGGGCTTTCCTCCTATAAAAACCTGGATTTGTTATCTCTCTGGCATTTCAATCTGAAATTCAATCCATAGTTTATTCTTCCATTTCTTGGGGAGACTTTTTCTGGTAAACATTAATCTCCAGCCTCTCTCATGCATCCCCAGCCCACTCTTATAATGCCTCTCATTAAAGGCATTTACTGTAGAACATAGCCACACTTTGTTCACTAATTCTGTACAGGATCTCTGCATGATATTGCAAATAAAATGTCTCCTTCCTCTGTTTTCCTAGCTTCTATTCTTTTTTTTTTAAATCATTAAATCCATCTATATTTTGACAAAAATTAACAAAAAACCCAGTCAGGTGCAGCTGACCAATCCCACAGCTCTTCCATAGCTTTCTGGATGGTCGTGGATGATACTGAACAGTCTAGTTCAGTGGTTCTTAACCTTTTATTTAACATGAAACCCCTTTAAATATCTTTCATTGACGTGGACCACCAGGACTTAATTCAAGGTGGTTCTGGCTGTATATATGGTAGCAAGAAATATAATGTGTATTCTCTCAGCCACTCAGCATCATTCACTTGCATGTTCTCACTATGTGCAGAAGTAGGAAGGGCTGAATACATTTTTTTTTGTCATCAGTTTCATAACTTATGAACTGTTTGAAATATTGTAATGCAACTATGTACAAGTCATATAGACTCCTGCTCTTTTGCTGATCAATGTATGACCATCCATTTGTCTGTCTGTCCTCCCTCCCTCCGTCCCTCCGTCCCTCCCTCCCTCCTTCCTTCCTTCCTTCCTTCCTTCCTTCCTTCCTTCCTTCCTTGCTGTTTTAACTGTAAAAGCTCAAAATATTTCTTCAAGCCTTCGCAGACCCCTGTGAGGACATTGTAGACCTCTGGGGGTCCTCAGAGACCAAGTTAAGAACTGCTCCTCTAGTTTATATTTTCTTTTTTTACAATCTATTCTTGCCTCTCTAAGGCCCTTTCCGCACCTTACCTTTTTCCAGCGCTGGGGTGCAGGGATCGTGCGAGCAGCCTCCGGCGAGAGGCTCTCGCGTCCCTGCTGCTTCAGCTCTGCACGAGCTGCCTGCTCACACGTGAGCCCCGTCTCTTCCTTCTGTAGCGCAGTCTGGGAGTTTCCAAGGCTATGCTGGGGCAGGAAGTACGACCAGCGCCGCTCTGGAGGCATGCGTAAGTGCACGCGGGGCCTGGGAGCAGGGTGCGATCAGTGTCTGCTGGCCCCGGGGCATCACGTGATTGTGCGTGCGTTGTGCAGATCGCTCCTCACAATCGTGCAATGCTCTGGGCGCCCTTTCGCATGGCAAATGCCATGCGGAAAGGGCCTAAGACTCAACTCTAAGACACTTTATCCCTTTTCTTTCTATGTGGTATTACTTTCCATATATTTTGTTTCTTTTCTAAGTTGCAACTATGGCGTACCCTCCAAGTGTCTTATCTGGGATAATCCTAAATAATCCTCTGCCACCCCACTTTCTTAGCTGCTTTTAAAATGTCCTAGTTTCTCTCTCTTCCTCCTCTCACTTTCCCTCTGGATCTTTAGCTGACTTCAGTTGTTGTAAATGAGTTCAAAGTGTAAAAGCAGTTTGTACCTAACAAATTCAACTAAGGATAGAGAGGAGGGGGCAGAGTCTTGCCCTTCGCAGTAGGCTCAAGCAAAAGCAAACTGCTGTAGCATCTCGTACTTTGTATGTTCTTCCTCATTGATAACTTTTGTCATCTTGTCCAGACTCTGATGTTGCTTGGTCCCATGTGTCCCAACTTTAATTTGTAAAATGTTGGAGGGAAAGTGAATTTCAGGACTGGGACGAGTATGAAAGTAAGAAAGGGGGGTGTTTAATCCTTCCCAAAGTCAAGCTAATGGCAAAAATCTCTCCTATATATTGGAGCTGAGAAGTGCGACTTTGAAAAGCAAAAAAGAGAAGTATAATGGCTATTCTGATGTGAAACAGAAGATAATAATTGGTTGCTGCTAAATGACCCATTTCTGGAAGCATCCATCTTTGATTTCTTGCATGTAAAATAAACATCTAATATGGAATGAAACCAAATGTTTACTAATTTACCTTGTATCAGACTCTGCAAGGATGCACTTTTTAACCCACATGGTCTACACAAAAATGAGATCTTTGGAATCATTTTTAAACTGGGATTCAAAACTGGAAAATATCTGAATTCTTTTTCTTCTCAGTTTGCTCATCACTGATGAGATAATACAGCAATCTAACCTTAAATTATGTTCATAGAAGCAAAGTGAACTAGAAGATATATTTAAAGTGTGATAAAATAAAGCTAAAGCTGCAAAACAAGGCGACCGCACTGGTTTTATACGTACTTCAGGTACACGTTGTGGTTTATCTCATAAAAAGTACAGGATTGATATCCCCAGAGTAGGAGTAAATGAAACTGGCTGTACTTCATATAAAATGGCATTAGTTTAAGTCTCCGTGGATTCTAGACAAATTGTGAGAATTCAAACAAAGGAAAGTTGGAAGAATTACTCACCTCAAGTTACACTGTAGATGCAAAAGACTTGTTCTGAAATAATTGGTTTTGGCAGGAATTATGGGCTTTATTAATGTGTATTAAATTACTCATGACAGCAACTATACACTGAATTGTCTGAATAGTTTATCATTTGCCCATAATCTTACAAAAGAAATCTTTTTCTTTTAACTCAGCTTGCGAAGATGGAAATGTAAATGGTTTTTTGAAGCCTGCCTATTTCAAATTTTAGGGTTTGTGTCTACACTGGAAAAGATTGCACTTAGCAGTGTCAACTGCATTGATAACATTTGTTCTTAACACTGAGACCAGGCCCATAAAGTCAAAGTAATCACATGGCAAAATACTCCTTGAATTATAGCATACTAGACTGCAAATATGTGACTACATTAAAAGAAGCAAAAAATCCTCTCTGTTCATAGAAAGCTAGCAAAGTAGAGGTCCAAGTTAATATATTTCTTTTCAGTGTGCTTGTTTTTAAAAATGTGCAGAGGCTGTAGTTGTTTATGAAAGAGAAGAATGTTTAGAAATACAGTTTTTCACCTGCATTGGGAAATGGTACTGTGCAAATAAAATATTCTGAATGTTTATCCTGGCAAAGCCTTCAGTGTCTATGAAACATCTTTAGAAGTTTGTGAAGGAGCAGAGATTCAAAATAAGTATCTCAATTCTTTCTGTTTGCCTGTGCATAACCAGTTTTTCAGGTCACCATATGCTGAGTGTTCGGGTTTACAGTCCTGGTGGTAGCAGTCTTCAATGGATTTGCAGTCTCTGTGGGCAATTGCTGTTTTTGTCTGATGACCAGCACTAGTGTATCTTGACTGTTAAAAAAAATAGAATGAAGCTTAGTTCTGTTTTATTGGGCTGTTCTGTTTGGTAAGAGTAGTCTTGAAGAGGTTAAGGCTGTATTCTTTGGTATGGGCTGAGTAACTCTGAAGAGTCTTGAGGTCAGTTTTCCATCTGGATGCACTATGGACCACTTCCATTGAAACTGGAAGTGCCTGGAAGTCCATTCTGCCCCTTGCTTCCCTTCCTTTTGGCAGTGGGTATAAACAAAACTCTTACTGGTATTTTAAACTATAATTTTGACCCTTGTTATCCCATGACGCCATTTTAAAATTGTTTTTATATTATTATATTTTCAGTTGCCAGATTTAAATACTATTTTACTCTTGTTTTTTTTTTTTCTTGTACATTTATCAAAAGAGAATGAGCATATTGTAGTGGTCTGAATGTTGGACTGTGGGAGATCACAGTTTGATTCCTCACTCAGTCACAGTAGTTTACTGGGTGACCTTTGGGAAAAGCGACACACTCCCAACCTTAGAGGAAGGCAGTGGCAAACCTTCTCTAAATAAAACTTGCCAGAAAGTTAGAATATGCTGGAGTTTCCATAAGTTGGAGTTGACTTGAAGGCACATAACAGCAACAACAATACGAAACTGTAGTTCATAAGGAACTTGTGTGATGTAATCATCTGAGCGTAAGATTAGGGCCCTTTCTGCACCAAACCTGGATCCTGTGACTTCCCAGCGTCATCCCAGCAGTGTCATTGCCAGGATGGGAGCATGTCCCGAACACTCCCCGCCACAACTGGCTGGCTGCTGGCAGATGGGTAGCATTCAAGAGGTGTTCTTTCCTTCTGCAGTGCAGCTGGCCTCTTTCAGGACTGCACTGAGGAAGGAAGCATTTCACTGCACTTCTAGCCTTTCCACATTGCCCCAGCTGACATGATCATTGTGCAAAAAGGACCTATTACTGATTTTTTTCCTCATACTAGTTTACTGCACAATCGCAATGGCTGGGAACATAACAGGAGTGGGACATGATGACATTGTGCGATAGACTGGCTTCAACACATCCTTATGCCAGGATGGGGCTGTAGTGCAGAAATGGTCTCAGATTCTGAAGAATCAATGTTCAAGCCTCGTACAGCCATGGAAACCCCATGAGAGACCTTGAACAAGTCATACTCTCTCAGCCTTGGCAAACTTTCTCGGAATGAATCTGGCCACAAAAACTTTATGATGGGGTCACTTTAAGTCAGAGTTGACTTAAAGGTACAAAACAACAAAAACAAATCATAGTGTGTCGTATTTTAATGTGCTATTGGAAAGGGGACGTGCATACACTGGAGTATAAAAGTGAATATGCTCAGCCATGGTCTTGATCTGAATTAAGACATGTAGAATACTTCATGGTGCTTAGGAAGAAACTACAATCTTCTTCCACCACCATGAACAGATCTAATCTCCACAGTAATCCATTATGTGTCCATAATGTGGTGGCAGGGCAGGGAGCAGGGTGGGAGTGGGGAAGAGAGGCAAAAATAGGATTTGTGATCTTGGAAACCTGTGGGCCCATTTCATTTGTGATGGGTTTCTGTGAAGACCTGCATTAAACCTGCCTTTCACCAGGCATAATGCTAATAGAGTCATCAGCTGGGCACATCAGTAATGATGCAAAGAAAGTCAGTTAATCCTCTCCTTGGCTGCCTCTTTTCTATCCTCAGGCTGCAGAGAGCCTGCCAAGTGAAAGGAAATAACTGGCTGCAAATATTTCCTGCAACATTTATTTTGAGCAGTTATTCACTGCATTAGGGATCCAGGTGAGACCAGCCTCTGTTAAGGAAAATGTTACACAAATATGTGTGATTATCATGCTGACTTGGCTATAACACTCACAGTCTCCCTCATCCCTCTTTTTGCTCAGGTTGAAGCAACGCCCAGGACTTTCTGATAATACCATTCACATCTGGAGAACAGTTCACTGTAGAATTAAATATCTTGGTCTGGCATCAGCAGTCTGCATGCAGGAGCTGCCAAGAACCTAATCCCTCTACAGAAATGGTAGAATAAAAGTTGAGTGCTGGTTTATTGTTTTTATTTCTGTTTCTGGTTAAATGAAGTGACCATTTTGACAAAAAAAAAAGTTGAAATCTAATGAACATCTTATGAGAAAGACATATCGTGGCTCTTCCAGGAAACATGTGGCATCTTTGTATGTGTAGATCATCACATGTGTCATATGAGCATTCATGGCTTTTGTTTTGTATACACAGCTTGGCAAGCTGTTATGAGCCGTAGCTTGCCATGTGTATGTGCTATAAACATGAGAGATGCACAGACAGGATGGTCAGATAACAAGGACAATGAATCTTTTTCTGCCTAAAGGCTGAATTCAGTAAGAGTCTTCAGATGTAATGGTGTAGTAGTAAATTTTGAAGTGCAGGCTTCATGACTGGTTCTGTCCTATGCCAGCAGCCAGCCATGGTTCACAGCTCTCCAGTTAGAGTCTTTATCAGCAGCCACAGACAAAGTTTACGAGTGCTTGTCAGCCAGTTATCATTTGTTGTCTCTGCAGTCCAAGTCAGTAATAAAATTAGAGTGACAGTCCAAAGGAATATCCAGGAGCAAAGTCAGCACCAAAGACAAGGGTCAAGGTTTCCAGGAACACAACCAGAGATCTGAATGTAGGATGCCTTGCTTCCAACAGTGACATCAGTTGTCTGCAACAGATGTTTCCTCATTCCTTCCCCTGCGTTTTTGGGCTGACAGCCTCCCACAGCTGTTTTCCTAATTAATGTGTCTTCTCTATATAAATGCTGTAAGTCTTATGGGCTCTCCCTTTTTCATCTATATTGGCTGCAGTAAGCAGTGTCCTGTTCATGTCTTTGTGTTTTGCTGTTTGGGAGGGTCCTGTCTGTGTTTGCACCTGAGTCCTGGGACTGGGGCATGACAGGTTCTGTAACAACACACTCAAGGAGAGTCCAGAAATAGAGGCGGCTGGGTTGATCTATCTATCTGTCTGTCTGCCTATCTAGCCATCTATTAAAATGATTTATGGTGTTTTAGCTGTGTCTCTGACTGGATACACAACCTTTCTAATGAATTGCAACAATGCTTAGTGGGAAGTCCTGCACAGTGTCCAGTTCTACAGTGGGAATTCCTATTGTGCAACAAGTCCCATAGCATTTTGATGCTCATTGAAAAATGGATCCCATAGCACTCTGATCGCCACTTTGCAGTGGGAGCCAACCTGCCATGGCCACACTATTTGGAGATGTAGCCATGTCTCTGTTTCTCTCTTGAGAATATGAGTGCTGCACAATGTTGCAATTCACCTTTAATTGAGTGTAAATCAGTTTCCAATGATGTAAATATGTAGCAGGATGCCAGCCCCCATTTCTAGTAGTCTTCCTCTCAACCAGGAAATGGTCTTCTGTAAAGCTATAGTTTTTGCCCGCTCAAGACCAAGCCACCCTAATATTGGATTACAATAGGGAGATCGTTCATGAGAAGACACTGCTGCTGCAAAGTTCAATTTCTTCTCCAGTTACTTGTGGCTTCCAGATAAGCTCAGAGGGAACAGGGAGTCCAAGGAGATGGCAGATAATTGCCTGCTCATTAAAAAGTCCTGGGTTTTGGACTCTGAAAGCCCTGGCTCCACTACAATGACTACTTAGGAGCAGCATTTCTGTGAGAGATAAGATCAAACTGAAAATGGCAGAGCCAAAAAATACCAGCATATTTTAGTGTAAAGCTCTTATTGACATTGCAAGACAGTAAGGCATTTCAACATTTGAGGACAGGAAAAACAAAAAATAAAAACAGGAAAACCACTCTATGATATTATCAAGGACTTTTGAGGAAGCCCTTAGGGTTGCAGTTATAGAAGAGACAGATTCCTCCCCCCTCCATCTGACTTCCCATTTTTGTCATGAAATGATGATCTGCACAGATGCTGAAGCAGCTCCCTTGTGGGGGAACAGGTTACAACCTGGAGCTATATAGCTTAAGGGGGAAAAAAAGGCAAATAAGGGGAAACACGACAGAGAGCTATAAAATTGTGCCTGGTGAGCTCTTGGGGCAGGGTAGACAAGATAAAATTACAAGATACGTTCAAAACACATGCAGTAATGCATTTATGACATGGAGGGAAGATGTAATACAGAATTACTCTGTTCCCGCTCATGTGTCCCAAGTTTGATCTGAATTTGTTGCTCACTCTTCCTTCACTTCATTTTACTTCTTGGTGTTGCTTAGAGATGGGAATTGTGCTGCCCTCCAGATTTTCTTGAATTGTGACTCCCAGTATTCCTCATAATTGCTGTCTAGGGCTGGTTAGGGTTGCAGTTCTAACACAGTTCTGACCCCTTGTTTAGTAGATGCTTTAGGAAAATGATGCTCAAAGTGGTGGTCCATGGACCGGTGTTAGCCCATGGGCCATGAGCTGCCAGTACTCAAAGAGTTTCCAAGAAAGAAACAGTTGTAGCCAATGGGCTCAGATATGGTACTAATCCTTGGCACATTAAAGGAAAAAAACCTGCTGGTCCTGTGTATCACATAGCATGAGAACCACTGGGTTAGGAGACTGAGCTGCTCAGATTATGGGGTGACACCTTAGGTTAACGTACAAACAGTCTGAACAAGTACACATTGTTGGATTCTGTTTACCTCTGACAGAAGATAATAGGCAAAATAACATGTTTAATCATTGTGCTACTATGTCCATAGAACATAGGAGCAGTAAAACATGTAAGCTGTTACTTTCATCAGAAACAGTTACAGTTTATATAACACAAAGATATTGCCAGTTATTCAGTCTTTCCTATAATACTCTGTAATTTTTAGTTCTCTTCACCACAAATGTATCATAAAAGGTTTCATATTGTCCATGAGAGGGTTTTTTTTTTTCTGTTCTCAAACACTTTAATAATTGCACAGGAGTTTTTCTTGCTTCAGTTAACACATATTGCAGCAGATCACAAGCTATGCTCTTTGCACTTTAAATGCTGTCAGATCTACTCAGAATAGTGTAGGCTATACCATACTAGCTTTCAGCTAGATTTGGGTACAATCCCCCCACCTTGTGTTGGGTGACTTTAATTAGAACAGACATAACGACAGACTAATCAAACAGAGATACGTATCCTTTACTAGAAACATATGGAATGAACAAGCCTTTCCATTAACTCTCTGATTCTCTAGAATCCTGAGCTGGAAAGTGTGTGTGTGTATGTGTATGTGGGTGTGTGATGTGCAGGAAGGGTTTTCTGAAACTTGTCAGTTTGACCAAAATTTTACCCTTTTAAATGAAAAGCAGCCATGCTCACCCTCATGGGACTGGATAATTGACTCAAGCAACAGGACCATAGGCCCTTTTCACACACCATTTCCCATGTGAAATGGCTACGGGAATGCCATGGGATCGTGAGGACGATTCCTCATGATGTTCTCACAATTGCGCGGCACTCCTGTAGTGATCCCGCGGCAACCGCGGATTATATAATTTTCGGCTCTTTGCTGAAAATGACCCACAATTGTGCATTCCTCCCATGTCCCTCCCGCACTTACCTGGCATGCGGAACCTCAGGAAGTGCGATGGCCACACTTTCTCCCCCAGCGCAGCCTGGGAAAATACCCAGCTCCGCTACGGAAGGAAGGGGCGGAGCTATCGCGCTTCATTCCATCCAGCATGGAGCTGGTGCAAAGGGAAGTGCAGGGGATGTGACTCCCTCCTGCAAGAGGCTTTTCGCACAATCCCTGCATGATGGCAGCGAGAAAAGGTAAGGAAGGAAAAAAGACATGCCCAGTGTGTACTCCTCTATATAAAAATAGTGGTAGAAAATGGTTAGAGGATATCTCTTCACTGATCACACAAATTCAGAACTCTGAAAGCTAGCTGATTCCATAGGATATTGAAAGTGGAATAATAGCGCTGTAATGGTCTAGTGCAGAAATGGCCAGAAAGAGGGAGGGAGAGGGAGAGAAGGAATATTAGAGCTTCCTCTGTAGAGCAGCAGCTCATTTCTGTTAACAATGGAGTCATGCACATATCTAATCAGAAGTAAGCCACACTGAGTTCAATGGAACATACTCCCAACTAAGTGTCTACAAGATAGTAACCCATATAACATCCTGAAAGGCCACTGGAACACATCAAATTCTTTATAAGAATAATCTTTTCCTCCACCAACATATGTGTTTGAACTAATTCTACTTCATTTACTTCTTGGAGCTGAACGTATTGTATACTTTTCCCCCTAAATTCAGTACATAAATCCAGAGGTTGCTCTGCTTAAAATACTATAGTTTATGTGTTCTTTATTAGTAACTTTGGCACTTGACCACATTCTTTTGATCACACCCTCATGTTACTCAGCTTATGCCTTGCCAATCTACATGAGTGTCCCTATTTCTATATGAATAACACTTCCTAACTTTGACAGGACTTTATTTCTGTATGAATAATACTTCCTAACATTCCTAACTCAAACACTTTTATGGGCTTCATTACAACAGCGTGTTGTCTTGCAGCAATTGTGTTATTTAAGGAAACAAAAACATGCTGGTATAGAACAATCACTACCACACCATCTCTACAATAACACTATGCTATTGGTTTGGTGATGCAAGTTCTCTCAAGTGGTCTCCTGCACCACCCTGCTGACCATGCCTTCCTTCCTCTTTCCATACCATCTAGCACATGCATTATATTTTTTCTTTTTTTCTTTGCACAAGTTCAGCATGGCAGGAGACTTCCTCTTGCTTTGGCATTATGTTTTCTTGCTGTGCCACTATTTTGATATTCTGCTCTTCCTGTCCTATCTCAGTCCTGGCACAGCTGATAAATCAAACAAAACAAACTGAATATCTCCCAGCTTTTTGTTTACTTGCAGGCAGTAGGCAAGGAGTCATAAATAAAGTCCAACATAAACAAAGTCCAGCAGGGTTTCATGGCAAGGGAGTGTCCAAGGTCACTCCGAGCATTTGTCAAGGCATCCAGCAAGGTCAGATAAGCTCTGACAACTCCTAGAGGGGCAGGATGCCAGCTAAATAGACAGCTAAAAGCCTAATGCAGCTGTGCCTTGATTGATTGTTGCCGGTTATAAATTCTGAGAGAGCGATGCTAGGTCTCTCTTTGCTGCCTGTGCTGTGTGAAGCTGGGTCTAGGTAAATGTTCTTCTGTATCTGAAGAGGCAGAACTCTCTGTTGTAGCTGGCACCATCCCCTGTTCTGTTTCCAACACTGTAACCTCTCTCTGTACAGCAGCCCCTGGTGTGCTTTCTGTTTCAGCCTCTGTTATTTTAAAATCTGTTATTTAAAGTCTGTTATTTTAAACAAGGAATGTAGTTAATAGTTGTAAATCAAGGAGGGATCTCCGTTTCTCATTTATGTGTTAAAGGGTCATCTTAGTCTGTTTAGCCTACTTGACCCTCTTGTTTCTAGGGAATGGACATTTCAAGACTTTTGAGTTCAGATTGGAAAAAGTGAATTTATAACTCTGAGAGTGAGGATTTCATTATTATTATTTTTATCACACTGGTGACCACCAGGGAAAGTGTACAGTTACATCAAAATTTATATATAAAAACCTACTGGGGAAAAGAGTGCAAGCAATGTGTCTTACTGCACCATGATGTCCTCTTTGTTCAAACACTGGAAATGCAATGAACTCACCCTGCTTGGGCATAGAGAGAGGGTAAGGGGAGAATGCCTACTGACATTACGTGACTGCTGCACTATCAGAACTGCAGAATGAAAGGATCACATGAATAGGCAATAGTGAAAAAAGCAATGTTATTGGAACCATTCATGGATATTTCCTATGAATGAAAAGAGATGACCCAATAACAATGACAATGCAATCCAAGAATGGGAGAGTGATAATGTCACGTGATAAGAAGACGTCAATCATGGAACTATGCCAGCACAAACATGCAGTAAACCAGTGTGTGATTAAAGCCTTATGACAGAAACATAGAGGAAGAAGAGGAACAGAAGAACACGTGACACTTGCAACGTAGGGAAGGACATTTAGAATTCTCGGTGAGAGAGTTTGAGCTTAGCCAATTACAAGCTCCAGAATTCCATAGGATGTGGCCATAGCCGTTGAAGTGCAATACAGCACTATAATTGTGTAGCGTGAATGGACCCCTGGTGAAGGTAAGTCTTCCTTGGCACACATTCTTAATGTTTTTGGTGGAGAACACAACACTGAGCAGCCTAACAGTGAACAACAGCAGAGGGTGACCATGGTGGCAGAGAACTCTGCTCCCATTTGAGGTTGGGAGAACTTTCACAAGAATACCTCCTTTTTTGTTTGTGGATGGAGAAATCTGCAGTATTTTATAGTCCCTGGTGTTTCAAGTGGTGTTAGTTACCACAACAATCCAACAGGGGGCATGAGAAACAAAAAACTTTATCCAAACAAGTTTGTGTTCAACTCTTAGCACTCTTTGTTCCTCCTGCTCTATCTATATTGCTGTGTGCTGAGTCATTTCCTGGTTCCTGTTCCCATAATCTGGGAACTCATCTGTATTTTTTTTTAATATCCTTATTTATTTATTTACAAAGATTATTTACAAAGATTAAGGATTATTTACAAAGATTTACGAAGATCTTGTACAAATTACAGACTAAATATTCTCCCTGCATAATGTAGCCCAAATGAAGGAAAATAAAGGAGATCAAAGTCAAATATAAATATATATCATGCTATCTAAACTATTCTCTAAAAGCTATAACAAAAGTTTCCCCCCATTTCTCACCAAAATATGTAATCAGATCTTCCCACTGATTCTTAAAATTGTTTAGTGATTTGTCCTTCACTAAGCTTGTCAACTTATCCATTTCTAATACTTTACAAATATCTATAATCCATGCGTCTATGGTAGGATGTTCTTCCTTTTTCCATGCTTTCACGTAAAGAATTCTAACTTTAGTTATCAGATTAAGTATTAATTTCTTGTACCGTTTCTCAACATAATTCTCAATTACAGTAAACATATTTAACAAATACAATTCAGGTTTCATTGGAAAGTTCTTCCTAATGATTTTTGTTATTTCTATATATATAGTCTTCCAATATCTTTTTGCTTTCTTGCAGTTCCACCAAGAATGGTAAAACGAGCCTCTTTCAGATTTGCATTTCCAACAATTTTCACCTCCTCCTCTATAAATTTGAGCAATTTTAACTGGAGTTAGATGCTATCTATATAACATCTTATAGTAGTTTTGTTTAAATGCTTGACGAGTTATAAAATTTAAATTTCTACAAGCCTGTAACCAATTGTCAAATTGAAGTGGATATCCAACATCTTGAGTCCATTTTATCATACTGCTTTTAACAGTCTCGTATTCTAGTTCCCATTTTAAGATAAGCTTATAAAATTTGGCCGTGATATGTTTTTTGCCAGCTTCTAAGATGACATCCAACTCCGAGGGAGAATTACTTAATTGTTCTTCATTCTTATTTTGTTTAAATCTGGTATATAGCTGTAAGTATAAAAACCAAGTATAAAAATCAAGTGACAATTCTTCTTTAGTTTTGAAAATTGGTTCATTACCTTGAAATCTCAATATATCTTTATATGTCCACCAATTATTTTGAGGTTTGCTTACCAAATTGTAAAAAGCTTCTTGTGGGGACACTCGTAATGGCATCTGTGGGCAGAACTGGGATTAGTATTTGGACCAAATTTTAAATGGGAGCTCATCTGTATTGACAAAAAGCCTCAGGAGTTGGCATGCATTGTCCCTCTGGTGATTTCATGTGTGTGTGTGTGTGTGTGTGTGTGTGTGTTTTAAAAATCCATATGATGCATCTTCTGACTTGGTGTAATTTTAATTAATTTCATTAATTTCTTTTTAATTAATTTCTTTTTGCAAGGCAGGCTAGGAAGAGATAATCCTGGGAAATTCTGATACAGGGAGAATTTGACTCTAATTCGTCTGGCTGCATACTTTCTGACTCCCCTGTATGTCTGGACTCCTATTCTGATGACATCTTGGGTGTATGGCTTTTGCCAAAAGGTTCTCCTTTGACCTTCCATCGCCCAGCATCTGTCTGAGAAGGGAAGGAAACCCCATCTGCACCACACTGATGTGCTTGGCAAATTCTCATATAGGATTAGTAAAATTGCTGGTGGTGAAGAGTCAGACTCTAAATCTCAACCATCCATCAAGTTCTGAGGCAACAGCCAGGAAGAGGAAAAAGTGCATGAAGGAGACAGAGAATTACACGTTTGTGGGTAACAAAAGATGTGAGTAAGTTAAGCTAGCGAGAGCAGTTGGAAAATAATTGCTTGATTAAAGAATTACTCACGTGTTCAGCTTGATTTGAGGTTTTTCCAAAGAAGCATGACTGTTAAAAGGGATATTTCTATTCATTTATATAAAATATTTCTAGCACAAGAACTTATTGTGAAGTCTAATTCTTTCCATTAGATGTATCTTGGTAACAGGAGATGTTAATTATTCTGTATTAACTGGATTGTATGGGAAACATATTCAAGGTAGATGTGTTGGCCGTGCAGAAAAGTACAGCAAAATCCAAAATTCACAAAACAGTGATGTCTTTATTAGCCATTCAAAATGCACAAAATAAATCATGCAATCTTCTGAAGATTCACTGTCTTCTTCGTTAAGCAAAGATGTTACCAAATTGTTGCTATTGTTGTTGTTGTGTACCTGCAAGTAATTTCCAACTTACAGCAATACTAAGGTGAAACTATCACATGGTTTTCTGGGCAAAGTTTTCTGGGCTGAGAGTATGTGACATGCCTAAGGTTTCCATGGCGGAGAGGAGAACTGAACCCTGGGACCTTTCTGCTCTACACTGTTATAGTGCTATTATTCCACTTTCAACATCCTGTGGAATCCAGGGCGTTGCAGTTTAGGGAGAAGAAGAGCTCTTTGGCCTCAGTAAACTGCAAATCCCAGAATTCCACAGGATGTTGAAAGAGGAATAATAGCACTATAACAGTGTAGTGCAGAAGGGCCCCTGGGCTCCAGAGTTGTAGTCCAGGCTTACTTTTTGATCCAGATGTTACTTCTGTTGTCAGTTAAAATGTTCTGGAGGGATCTCAATGCAGACATCTTTCTAAATAAATTATTTTTATTATATGTTATGTTGCTGTACCACTTTACAAACAAGGAAACAAAATAACAAAACAAATTTTTTCCAAAAGGATAGAATGTTCAAAATTCATAAACTTGAAATTAAACAGGTTACACTGCTCCGGTAGTTCAAGTCACATAGTTAATAAATTGTCTTTTTTGCTTTGTTTAAAGGACTCATACCTTGAAGAAGTGGTCAGAGGTTTTATTATCAGAGTCATTATCTTTGCTTGATGAAGAAGCCAGTGAACTTCTGAAAGCTCGCATGATGTATTTGTGTATTTTGGTTGGCCAATAAAGGTATCACTCTTTTGTGGATTAAATAGGGCGGAGGTAGAATAACAAATATTATACTTTTGTGGAAAGAAACATGCCTTCTTGTTCGCTCTCCCTCTCTGCATCCAGAGATAAGCAGGTCATTCAGAGGAAGGGAATGGTTACTAATGGTCTTGGCTTGTTTAAAAACAGCCAAAAGCCATTTAAGATCGGTGCCAGTGAGAAATCAGTGCACGTTTCCTCTGCTCTTCTCAGTGCATCTCAACAGCTTCTAGTTTGCACTTTGTTGTGTTTCAACAATAAAAATTAAAGGCACAACCTGTTCACATCAGCATTGGAAGATTTGTTGTTGCTTGAATGAGCTTCAGGTGTTGGATGGAGAGGAATTTGTTGCTTCAGAAATACAGTTAAATGGCAATTCACTACAATCAATGAATCATGACAAAGGTGCTTCTTTCTAAGGGACATTCTATTTAGAAATGAACACTCCTTCATTCTTTTGGCAGGACAACATAGCACAGGATCTGAGACTCAATAAGAACATAAGCTCTCCCTTTTCACACAACTCAGCTCATGGATCTCTGAGGTACAATAACGCAGAAGATAAAATTGTAAAATTATGTGCCTGTTGTTTACATTGCAGTTCTTTTTCTGAAGAATACATACAAACAGATAGAGCAGATGGCTATTTCATTTAATCAGCGGGTTGTATTATGTGTAAAAACCTGAAAGAAAGGAGTTTCAAAAAACAAAAACAAAAACAGTGGCCAGTTCAGGTAACAACATTTACAAGGTGGATGGTATGAAGTAGTGAGAAAAAGTTCGTGAATCCTAATAATAACTGCAGAAATTCTACAGCTGTACCATGGCAACCTTTTTGAATCAATACCAGTCCTTTTTTAAATGTCCAATAGGGCTTATATTAAGTAATTCCATGTCTTTTTATATAAAACAATGAATAAATATAGGCCCATATTGGAGGAAAGGGGGAATATTTAATAGACAGACAGACAGATGGGAAGACAGACAGACCAACAGATGATAAAGGCAGAGAAGAAATTCTATGTCTTAGAATAGTCTAGTCAAAATCTTCAACTAAGCACCATCAAAATGCTGTAGTAGGATCCAAAGTACAGCATTCATGTAAGGAAAACCTGAAATGCCATAGAATGGAAGCAGTTCTGTAAAGAACAGAGGGCCAAAATTCCTGACCAGTGGTGTGGGAGAAATTGACCAAGAGTTACAGGAAACACTTACTTGAAGCCATTACTGCTTAAGGGAGTGCCACCAGCTACTGAATCAAAAGATTAACATATTTTCTCATACATGTATATTGACTGTTGAACCACGTGTGGGCAAATAAATGTTGACAATGCATCTGTTTGTGTTTCATTTGTTTAGCCAGGCTATCCGTTGTTCTTTATCTGGGATTACGATCTAAGTAATATTTTAAGTTGGAAATATGTGATAGTCCTTGGAAGTTGACAGACCTTTTGTAGTCGTGTAGCACTGAAGGTTCAACAGTCTTTTAGGAAGCACTGACTGTACACACAGACAAACTGGATTTTTTTATATTGTTTAGAAGAATGCCAACATTTGCATCAGTTTTTTTGGGGAAAAATTTCTACCAATATGGTGTTTCTACCTATGCATGATGTATCGACCTTAGCGTCTGGGTTACATATTCAACTTACATGTTTCACCACCATCACCATTAGCTTGCCAAGAACTGTATAGCTGGTACTTTAGTTATTGGTTAGAATGTTTAGATAAGCTAGACATTTGGTTACCTGAAGAGCCATCTACAGGCAAACAAACAGAAAATATGAAGCCTTTACAAGAATATCTGGCAGCATGCTATTGTTTGCATTCTAGGATGTTTTCTTTCTATTGTATAATAGAGCTTGGGACTTGGATGCTTGAATGAGTGTCTCTCCCAATATATTTGCTTGCCCAAGGATTACAGTCTGTGGAAGGGCTCTCCGCTGTGTCCCACTTTTGGCAGCAATACACTATGGCCATTTCCGCACTACCCTGTTGCAGTGCTATTATTCCACTTTCAACCTCCTGTGGAATCCTGGGGTTTGCAGTTTAGGAAGGGGCATTTAGAATTCTCTGTAAACTACAAACCCCAGCATTTCACAGGAGGTTGAAAGTGGAATAATAGCACTATGACAGGGTAGTGCAGAAATGGCCTATGTTAGGATGTGGGGGGGGGCTTCTTTGCTGTGGTGAACCAGTTGCATAATGGCCTTTTCCTTACAGTACTGGTGGCAAATGAATCTACTGCTCTGTGAATGGTGAATCTACTGTGGATCCTACCTCTGTTCCTCTTACAGCTGTTCCTAGATGATTGGTAGCTCTGCTGGGTCAGGGCCTCAGTTTGGCATTGGCAAAGCTCCCATTCACGTCACAGCAGCAAAGTCCTGAGTGTATTCGGTGCCCTCACAGTGGCAGATCCACTGGCTCCCCCTGCTTTGGAGGCCCAGCTGGTGCTAGTGTCGGCTTCATTTGGTCCACAGTTAAAGCATGCCCCTTTAATGAAAGCCGTATAGGTTAGTGATTTTTGTACAAGTTGTACATTGAAATGGTTTCAACTGTTTCAAGATGTTTTAAATTATTACATAGTTTAATATGTTTTTAGGCTTTAATTAATTTTGTATTGTTTTAAATTGTTTAAATTAATTTTATTGTATACCACCATGAGATTCATGAAGATAGTTGGGGGAAAAAAAAGAACACTTTTCTGGAACACCTGTTTTTCAAAAACACAAGACGTCCTGTAGTCACCAAGTTAACCAGAAGCTACATATAACATACAATTCCATTATATGCTTTGCAGAAGCTAATTATATGATTTGGCTGGTATTACTGGGTGTTGGTTTGTTTGTTATATAATAAATAAAGAAAAACAAATCCTTGAATAAAGTTGTTATGCTCCTTCAAGTGAAGTTTCATGTTTCATGTCAAGTCAAGAGTCATGACCACTTGGGATTTCTCAGCAACCTTTATTCGGAGGAAGTATGCCATCGCCTTTCTTGCCTTTCTGCTAGCCCAAGAGAGTATGACTTGCTCAAGGTCATCCAGCAAGTTTCCGTGGCTGAACAGGGACTTGATCCCTGGTCTCCCAGAACCCTAATCTGGCACTATGCCATGCTGGTCTCTCCTCAGATTTGGATAAATAAAATAAAATAATACCAGTCATCTATTTTACTTGTGTTATTACTGTAGAAGTTTTTGTATCAAAAAGCTTAGTGTTGATCTCAGAGAGAGCTTCCCCTTGTTCTCCACTCAGAACTTCTTCTCACAATAATTTCTGTGTCACAAAATACATAGTTTCAAAGTTCACACACACTAAAATCAGTTTCTGAATTGATCACAAATTCAGATTGGGTGCTTGGAGAGCTGGATCTCGCCAGAAAGAAACTCAATTCTACATCTTAGTACAGTCAGCCCTCCACATTTGCAGATTTCATTTTCACAGATTTAATTCTTTGTGAGTTTCTCCAACACTTGCCCCCACCCCCACCTCAAGTGCTTCATTTCCAGGGGAAGCCTCCCTCTTGGCAGCCCTGATCAAGTTGTGCCCTTTAAAAATACACCTCAGGTCCTCTTCCTCTTCCACCAACTGCTGCCTGGACAGCTAAGAATGGCTCACAGCCCAATTCTGCAGCACAAGAAACCCTCTCCTGATGTCCTCCCACACCCAGGGAAGGAGATGGGTGTAAGATAAGAAGTATAGGGCCACCATGTCAACCGACCCCTTTCCCTCTCCTTTCCCTGACCTGATTTGGACCCCAGGTGCCCACTCTTCCCACTATGCCTTGGCCCCCTTTCCACAGACGTGCACACACATTTAAATTTGCAGTTGTTTCACTTGTGCAGGGATCTTGTTCCTCTAATCCTAGTGAATGTGAGGGCCAACTGTACTTAATTTGTATTTTAGCAAAATATTTTGATCCAGAATTCTTTTATGGTTGTGGAAGCTGGGATGCACACATAGACAACTCTTGGTTAGAAGAATTTCAATTTGACTCCAGACAGGTTTCAAAAAACAGTACAGGCAACACACTGTGGTTTTGTGGGTCTAGGTGATGAGCATTGTCTAGGAAATGACCAAACAGTGTGATCAATGTGACCCATTGATTCCTCAGTTGATTTTAAAATTGACCATCAAATTTGTTACACTGTCCACATCAGAGATGGGCACCTTTAGGTGTTGGTGTACCTGTGGCTATGCCTGATAGGAACTGCAGTCCTACAATGTCTGGAGGTCCAGACATTGTAGGAGTGCATAGTTTTACCTTAGGGTATTTCCAGATCTTCCCTTGCAGATAGCAAAGCTGATAGGAAAGGTAATCTGAAGCTCTAAAGAGTCATGCCAGCTATGTACTTTTGATGTATAGTACATGTTTTCTGCATTTGTCCTTTGTTTTATTTATTCACTTTAAATTAAGAATGGCAAATATCAGTCTCCTTTTAGCATGAGTCCTCTTCTCTGCAGCAGGTTACTTCTGTACAGGAGGAAAGAATATTGCAGTATTATTGTGGTATCAGTGCTTGTATAGGCTGTACATCTCAATCCTGCTGCTAAAGTGCAAGGATTCTGAAATAGCCCTGGGAATGGGAAAGACAGCAATGAATGCAGAGCTGAACTGCTATCTACTCTCTACCATTTGGAGTCCAGAGAGGAAAGTGGTAAAAGTAACTTTTATCAAGCTAATATTTGCCTATATAATTGAAATTCTAGAGGAGCTTTATTGCATTTTATATTTAAATCCCAGTTTGTAACTGAAGAAGAAAACCCTACAATGGAAGTGATTCATTTTCACTTCTATATTCTTTGGAAACATTTCCAGACACCAGTAGAATACTGTGATGAGACAATTGCAATATATACAATACAACTAATATTCAGAACTTCTCAATTCTGCAATTGTCAAAGAAATTTAGTCTCAGTATTAATTCTTCAGCTAAAACCAATTGGACTTTAAAATGTTTCATTCTGATGGGACTCAATGCATTGTTAATCATTAAATTTTATCTAAAATACAGATTAAAAATTGTATATTATTGAGTTTCTGTACTTTAATGTAAATATTTTTATTTGCACATAAAACTACATGGTCAGTTTGGGTTTTCCAAAATTTACAGGCATACATAAACATCCTGTAAATATAATTTATTGTGTGAATTCATTTTTTTTAAAAAAAGGAGACCACCACTAAATAAATTACCTTTTAAATCAAATTTATTAACATGATAATAAATAAACAATATCTTTCAGGCCAGAACATAATTGAAAATATGACTAGAAAAAGTACAAAAATGATGTTCTTAGCACATACTAAGCCAAGGAAATCCTCTAAAAATTGATTCACAGTTTGATCCTCCAAATTCTGGATGAATATAAACTTGCAGTGAAATGCTGGGGACTCGTACTAGTACTAGCAAACTAGCAGAGCTCCAGTCTGGAGCTGACAGACCAATTTGGTTTGAGTATTACAGGTTTATTTAATTGTGCTATAAAACTAATGAAAAATGATACAATCCACCAACCTTTGTTCTTGCACAATCTTTCTAGTTTAAGCCATATATAGAAAATCTCATTGTCTGCTTCTTTATCAAGTGCACAAAACCTCTGTAAAGTATACAGTGCCAGTTTCTGGTAGCTACTCTTTTTTTATCCTCACAATTTTATCATACAGCTATAGTCACAACAGAAATTATTAATTTGAAGCATTATAACCATATTTTTCTTAAAAAAATCAAAACATACTTGAGGAAAGATTAAAAATAGGTTATTTTAATCTTTTGAGTTTCGTTAACAATTGGAATGGTAATCTTTCCAATGGATATTATGTTATCATTACTCAAGAGTGATGAGAAAGGATCAAGATATGACATGTTGGTTTTCTGCGTGGGAGTTGCAGAAAGCTCACATCTGTTTAGCTCATGCACCAGAATCATGCCTCATACCTTGAGTATCCTGGGCTGGATAAAAGGTATGGTCTTTGCAGATAGCCAAGAGGCAATTATGCATGCAGTCTAATTATGTCAACCCCAAATGGAAGAGAAGAATCCACATGTATTACAGGAGAATTCTGGATAAACTCCTACAGGAATAATTAATTTTTGTAAAAAAAAATGACTGACGAGAAGAAAGAGTCCACATAAGTGGAGCTATCATCTGATGGCTCTGAATGATGGCACATGATCAAGTGAAGTACATAAAGATGTAGACCAGCTGCAGTCTTGAACTAAGACAACATTCCATTGCTCTTATTTATTGGATGAAGCTGATGTTCACTGATTCATTGACTGGACCCTTTATTTATTGGATCAAGCCAATACTCAATTTAACTAGATGGAAAACTGAATTTGGTACAAATTGTGAAATACATGACACTTAAAAGTTAAAACTGATGTAAATAGCAGTTGCAAAAATAAAACCAAACAAACAAACCAAGAAAAACAAACACTGGTCATCATAATGTACATTCTTATGGGTCACTGTGGGACTCTGTAAAATGCTGGATATAACACAAAATTTGGGGAAGAGAAGTTAAAGATTTTATAGATATTCGTTTATTACAGAATCAGTGTCGGAAGGGATCCCTAGAGCCATCTAGTCTGTTGTGCAAGAATCCACAGTTAAACCACCCCCGAAAGTTGTCTAGGCAACCTCTATGTAAAACACTCCAAAGACAGAGAGCCCATGACCTTCTGTTCCACTATCAAGTAGCTCTTATAGCCAGCAAGTTCTTCCTAATGTTTAGGTGGCATTTTACTAATTTAAATCCATTGATCTGTGTCCTAGTCTCTGGAGCAGCAAGAAACAATTTTGCTCCTCCTTCTACCTAATATTTCTTTAGATATTTAAAGATGGTAATCATTATCACCCATAAATCTTCTCTTCTCCAAATAAGAATACACATATCAAGTTGACCTGAAGAACATATAGTGAAGTAGAAGTTTGGAATATTGTCTATATGCAAATATTATGTCAAGATTCTTTTGTATTACCATGATTAAAATAAAATGACAGTGCATTAATAGATTACTTAGATTACTTACTGTACTTCATAACAGATAGCCCTGTATGAATATCACTTTCAGAATCTCTTCATACATATGTATTATAGGTAAAGTTAACCATATTGCCTTATGTATGATATATAGTTATCCAGAGAATCAATGGATACTACAAGTACACTAAAAGTGTGAGATTATAATGTCTACACAGAAATAAGATCCATTGTTTTCACTACATAAGTGTTACAGGATTGTAGTATAAAGCTGGAATTCTATCGGTGGCAAATGCTGGTTTAATCTTCCATTACATCTGCATATACACCTTTCAGTAACTGTGGATGGAGCTACCCCTTGTGCATTGCACCTTCCACCTGGTGCAATGAAGCTCGCCAATGCCAAGATGCACTCTCATATCTAATGAATGGCTGGGGTAGTGGGGAGGGAGCTTCTGGGAACTATCTGGCTTTAGTTTTTGTAGCTGGTGGAAAGGAAGAGTGATCAGTTCCCTGGACCTCCAACAACTGTGGTCTCCCTGTTGGAAACCTGCAGCTAGATGGTGCTTGGGAGTCCCTGCCCTCACAGCCACTGATTGGTCACTGGGGTACTCTCCAGCACAGTGAAACTACAGAATCCTGAAGCTACTTACATCTGGTAGTGTCCAACAGAATCTCAGTGAATGAGTACAATTCTATCTTTACGTGGTAGTAAGATTTACTAAACTTGGTGGTTCTTACTTCTGAGTACATATTCACAGCATTGTTGGGTTGGTTTCTTTACCCAAGTCTTTAGTGGTCAGAACATCAGAGCATGCTTGATCATCATCTTCAACAGAAGCAACCATTTCTTGTAAAAGCAGCTTAATAACGGAACCATTGCTGTCAAATACTCTAAACTGATTGCAACCTATTTCTAACCTTAAGAAGATAAATCAAAATCTTCGCAAAATGAATTATATGAAGGCATTCAGTGTTGTGAGACCCAGTGTCCTACTCCAACATGAGCAAGGTGTTCCTGACCTTTTAATAAAACAGTGTAGGCTGCGGTGAAATCTTGACAGGGCAATCAGTACATCCCATGCTAAGTATTGGTACATTAAGGTTTATAAGTCAGACTCTCGTCATTACTGAGCTCTTTATAATTCCATGGGTGCTTGTGTTCACTTGCATGTACAAACCTGACTTATCTTAAGCAAACAACAATGTATATGAGCCAAAAATTGCATGAAAGAAAAGAATTTCAAAGCTGCATTAATGTATTAATTAATCATTGCCCCATGATGGCTTTGCCAGTTTTCTCTTCCAGTTGCAATACCTGATGGGCCAGTTCCTAAACTGGAAAGACCACATGATTATATTTGATGTTAAATCTCCAGAAATATTTTCCTGCTTAACATTTTAGAGCTCATTGATTTGACCTGGAATATGTTGCCAGAAATGCAGCATCAGGTTGTGTTAATCAGGCCAGAGAAAGGCATCCACACCAGGCTTGGCTGATCCAAAACTGTGATGGCAGAATATACTTAGGTTCAGTTGGATATTCCCTCAGTATTCAAAAATCTCTTCATAGAGCATTTGGGTAAAAGCATGTGTACTTTCAGAGTTCCCTCTCAGCTCATAATGGTGATGCCTGTGTGTTAATGGTCAACATAAGTCGGAAACAACTTGAAGGCACACAACAACACCATTGTTTGCCAGGACTATTTGGTTTCACCTTCTTTGTACCTACTCTGTAGCACCAACCAAGGTAGAAAACTCTCTAGATATTCTCCTCTGGCATTCAGCTCACAACAAACACACCAGAAAACAAATCTGGATGGGACCAAGTGCTACCAAAAAAAAAAAAAGTATTTGCAAGAAACAATCAAAAGAACTAATTAACCCAAATAGCGAAGATATTTGTGAAAAAGAAAAAGACAGCTTTGGTTTGAAGGTTTGGCAAAGTAGTTCAGAGAAATCAATCAAAATTTCATCAAGAGTAAAAGCTTAACATTAAATAATATTTGGGTGTGTATTCATAAAGCACCTGGCTTGAGTTACCACATGTGCCGAATGACGACTCTGAATTTCATGTTAACATTCTGAGCTGCAGAAGAACTCTTATCTCCTCTGTAAATCTTATCATTTTTCAGTTCTCCTCTTGAAGTTATGTGTTCCCATATCTTAGGTCCAGTGTGGTTTGTTTATTTTGGCTGAAACATTTCACACATCAACAAAAGCCCCGCAGTTGCTGCAGCAGGTCTTTAGTCATATTTAGATCGGAAGGTGTCATCTGCTCCTTTCAGGATTTTGTCAGCAATGCTCCCCATATTTTTCTTCACAACTTTCAGAGGATTCTCATGCAGCAGCATTTGTGTTAGATATTTCTCTCGTTTAATTTTGCTTTTGGTTTTCTTTGACACATCTGGGATGACGTATGAAATAACAAATTTCACAAAGTAGATGATATGCTGTGGAGAAGAAGTAATATAAACATAATCAGCTACTCAGGATACTCAAACACTGTTAGAGAGAAAAACATTGCCCTGTTATTAGCTCATGTCTCAGTTTAGAATTCTATATGCATACATGAGCCTCTATTGTTGTTGGGTGCCTTTAAGCTGTTTCTGACTTATGGTGACCCTAGGTTGAACCTATCACATGATTTTCTTGGCAAGATTTATTCAGATGGGGGTTGGCATTGCCTTCTTCTGAGGCATGCACAACCACCATCTCTCCAGCCTTGCAGAAATCACATACTCAAAAAATCAGTAGCAGAAATCCAGCCTTGCAGAAATCACATACTCAAAAAATCAGAATGAGTGACATTGCCCAGCTAGATCCTCCAAAGCATGTGGAGCAGACTATATAGAACATGGCTGCCTACATAAACATTCACTTGATTTCAGCTTATTGCTGAGATAACACTCTCCTGGTGGCCTAAATACCTTGAAAGCACCGAATTCCATCTGATCGTAAAAGTTAAGTGGGATCAGGTGCTGCAGGTTACATTTCAGAGGAACATGATGGCAAACTATCTCTGAGTATTTCTCATCTAAGAAAGCCCTGTGAAATTCATGGAGTTGCCATAAGTCAACAGGTGACTTGAAGGCATATGCGTGTGCACACACACACACACACACACACACTGTTCTAGTAGGGCAAGTGGTTCAATCAGTAAAGATCTCTGAGAGCTGTCCTTGGTCCTGTTTCAGCTGTTCCTTATGTAAAAGGACACCTGCCTTTACTTGCCTTGTTGTGCTTCCTGTATTTACCTTGGTTAGCATCTGCCTATTTGATACAAACTTGCCTGCCTAGACTTGATTTTCTGAACTGTACATGCTCAGATATGGCCTAGTCAAGTGCCATTTGCTTTCCCTGTGAGCCTCAGATGATTGGAGAGGAAGATACCCACAGACTGGTCTCATCCAGTGAACTGAAAGGTGAAATGTTTCTGTAAGGGAATTTCTCAAATAATATTGTCTGAGTGGCAGTTTCGTTCTCTCTCAGATAGTGCTTATTTGCTAATAAGTTCTCATTCAGCAGCCATTTGTGTTGTATTGCCCATACAACTAAACATCAGACAGCATCCTTTTAGTGACACACTCTTATATGTTTATGTTACATAGCATACTGAATTGTTTATCACATCCTGGAGTGGGGAATTGACTACCTCCCTAACACAATGACCAAACTTCACACAGGATTCACCTGCCTGAGCCCACTCCCCACCCCTCAGGAATGGAAGGAATGGAAAATTTAGTGGCCAGCAAATAGTTTGAAGCAATGAAGAGCTGTCTGGCTATGTGTCTATGGTCAGATGCAAAATGGCAAAGGCGGTGTCGGAGGTGTCCTGGAGGGGGGGGGTGCTCCAGTATTCCCACAGGATTATGTTGTCATCGTGCATCCAGCTATAGGGACACAGCCAGATGTTTCTCTGATGCCTCCCATTCTCTACTAGCCACTAAATGGCACGGAAGCAGGATCCCACAGGACAAAGTTCTGTCCTGCAGGATGGAGATGTATTAGAGTTGCACCATGTGGGTCTTTACAACACTTCTCCAGATGCAGGATCTTGTGAAATATGACCAAGAAGGACCTGCAGTGGGGTCATCTATGTGTGCATATTTTGTGGGACACAAGTATTCTGCCTTTCAATTTCCTGTCTCCTCTTCCTACGTTTTCAATTACAATTAAATACCATTCTTTCCAAAGTAAGGATGAAGCAAATATTGAACCACGAACTATTGTGATTTTTATACTAAGCAACTCTGACAATATGGAAAAGGTTTTAACTGTCCTAAAAATTCAGGGTTCAAGGCTTAAAACAAATATAGCAATAATATGAACACACAAACAAACAAATGCTAGTTCCCATCTCAGTCGACATGGAAGCAGTGAAAGTTTAGCACCTGGTATCATCTCTGGATTTGTTCATCTCCCACTCATGAGGCAAATATAGAAGATGGATGGTAACTTGTTAAACTTATTGTAACAGAGAAAATCCATGTGGATTTCTTTTTGCAGACATTTTCACAATCTTCACAAGTTTTCTTCAGAAATACATGTATATACCATTAAGTAAACTCAAAATCACCCAGCCAGTTTTCATTTTCATTTAGATCAAAAGAAAACAAAACTGTGAGAACTGATCCCTACATCCCCATCTATAACTGATTTTCATTTGTAATGCATTAGGCAGACTCTGAGTGATATGCCTAAGGAATTTCTCCTTCAGTCCATGAATGGAATGGAATGAGCAGCTCTGGGTGGATGAGTGGAAAAGAAGCACTGACAGATATGTGTTAAAGTTCAGGATGAAAGATACTGACCTCCATGACAATGATGAATGATAACTTGGCTGCAATAACATGCCAGTAATAGATATTGTGTTCATATTGATGTTCATGTCCAGGAGGGTATCGGAAATCCCGGTATCTAAGATGGTTAAAAACATTGAAGCAATCTTATTCAAGAGGTTCTGCAATAACATTATAAGGCCAGAAGGGGGAGCAAAAACTGTCATCTTCATTTCCTTTATTTAAAGCACAGCACAAATAGGTATAATGTAATCAAAATAAAATGTACATCTTGGCTAGAGTGATGTTGAAATACATCATTGCAGTTTCATATTATTGTATGAAATAATTGTTGGGGATGATAGGAGTTTCAGCCCCACGGAAACGCAGCGGAAAAACCAGAGTTCAGCGAGCCAACAGCAGCAGCCTTGTTCCCCAGTAATGATACTCACACACGGAGGCATTTCTTCCAAAACAGGAGGCACTTTATCTTGCAGCAAAGTTCCGTTATATACAAAACATAGGACAGACGGACAAAAGCTTGCGCCAGGCACCAGGTTTGGTCAACAGACAAATACATACTGGCGTTGCTTTGTTATATACATATCTACAACCAATCAGGTAGAGGTTTGCACACCTCCCTCTACCATCTGCACACGACCCCAGTTTCTTATGCAACCTTGCAATTACCCACAGCTGGGGCATGATGCAACATCTTTGCAGTGGGCTGATCATTTTCCCAGGGTTCCCTGCCTGGAATCCCTGACAATAATATAGTGTAGGACTTAAGCAACTAAGTATTAGGTTGTTTACATTTTTCCCTTTGACAATGATCATCTCCTGTTTCTTTAAACATCTCCAAAGACTGCTGATCCCTTCTGCCAATATACATAGTTTGTTAGATAGACAGAGAAAGTTTTAGCTGTTTTAAAAAGGGAAATAGAACAGGATAGGATAGGATGGGATGGAATGGAATGGAATGGAATGGAAAAGAATAGAATAGAATAGAATAGAATAGAATAGAATAGAACAGAACAGAACAGAACAGAACAGAACAGAACAGAACAGAATAGATTAGAATTAGACTTACCTGCATGTTGTTTGGTTGGCAAATATGGGATGAAAAGCTGGTCTGCTTTCATTTCTGAAGTCTGATACAGCAAAGACTGAGAGTGTGTTGTTTATGTAGCCCTTCATGGTATAGCTGCTATGATCTCCATATGGAGGGACTGAAAATGACCAGTAATATACCAGACGTGGAATCATATCAGAAGTAAAAGCAATTATCATTGCCTGCATTTGAAAAGAGAAGAAAATCAGGAGAGTTTAACGCAACCTTGAGAGAATTACACCTTTCCATTCCACATATCTCCCTTGAAAAGAGAGAGAAGCACATTCTCATATTAGCTCAAATGTAGTTGATGGTGCCCAGTACTCCCAAAGAGGTCCATGGGGCCTCCTGTTTTCTTGCCCTCCTTCATTACCTTAGAAATCTTAACAGCAGTATTTCAGAAAGCCTTCTCCTATTTTCCTGCCTTTTGTAAAATAAACAATAATAAAAAAATCGGAGAAACATAATAAGCAGCAGTGCCCTAGGCATCTCCAGTTTTTATGCCTTTTTTACCCAGGAATTTACCTTTTTTACTAAGGAATCTTAGCAGCAGTACCTTAAAGGGCCCTCTCAGATAATTTTACTGGTGAGTTATGGTAGGTCCCCTTTTTGGCTTATGGAAAACCTCCATTAGGGATTTTAAATTGAAATTGATGTAACTTAGGTGAATACCAAAAATCCATTTCATATTTTGAGGTGTCTACCACAGTGTTATAAGTTTGACAGGCCTCCTTTTTTGTGCTTGTAAGGTGGCCTCCTGCTTAGAATTTCAACTTTTCAACTTTCAGCTGGCATTGTAACTTGGATGACAACGAAAATCGTTCTACCAAATTTTGGTGCATCTACCATAATCTCCTGACGACTTATGATTGTCTCCCTTTTTTTGCTTTTCCTGATCTGACATCTGACATTTTAACTTGAAATTGGCCACTGCAACTTGCATAACCAAAAACAGTATGTAAAAATTGAAAAAGTATGTAAATTGAAAAAGTATGTAAAACAGTATGTAAAAAAAGTTATGGTCTCTGCCCATCAGACTGCAGTTCCTTCATTATTATCCATAACCTGCAGCATTGTGCCTTCTTCCATGGAGAAGAAGCCAAGAGCAATTTCTTCCCATTCCTCCTGACATCTTTTTTACCATTTTCCCATCTACTCAATAATGTTAGCTGTATGATTTATTTATTTATATATAAACTATCCTAACTTTCCTCCAAGGACCTCAAGGTAATATGTGTGGGCTGAAAGCAGTCTTTCATCCAGGTATTGCTGAAATCCAGATTGATTTAGCTTCAAAGATGAAGTTACTTCAGCAGTTAATAGACTATTCTCTTTTATGTTAATGTCAGAACATCACAGATTTCACTGGGAGAGAAAGTAAGGATGAGGAATCAAAAGGAACTGTTTACTATGTAAACATTATTATTTCTTATTATTTTAAATACTGCTTTTCATGGAAAAATCCTCACAAAGCAAATTGTGACATACTTTAGAATGCACGGAGTGATCAAATAATTAACACAGTAATAAACACAAAACTGAAACGAAAAGTGAAAAACAAAACACAACCAAATAAGAGAGCAGCAGAAGATAACACAGGAGTTAAAATAAACTGAGAGAAGAGTAGTGAAATAGGGCCTTTCCACACTACACTGTAACAGTGCTATTATTCCACTTTCAACAGCCTGTTGAATCCTGGGGTTTGCAGTTTGGGGAAGGGCATTTAGAATTCTCATCCAGAGAGCTCTTTGGCTTCAGTAAACGACAAACCCCCAAATTCCACAGAATGCTGAAAGTGGAATAATAGCTTTAAAACAGTGTAATGAAGAAAGGCCCACAGTCTTTATAAGCCTCCTATATGCTCGCCAAAAGAGATCCATACTTGCTTCCTAGGCAAGAGCATGTGAGGGGGATGTACAAGTACCTTGGGGCACTTGTGACTTTAGAAAAAAAGAAGATGGGGACCAAGTTTTACATATTGTTAGGCAAGGAGCTCTTGGTGAACACACATTTCTGAGACTGCTCTCCCATCAAACTATTTTGTTGCTGTGCCTGTATGTGATCACAGATGGACTTATCCACCACAATACTGGTTTGGAATTCAATGTGTTTTACATATTCTTTTCCTCTGTCTTTTCCCTTTCACATAAACTTTCACCTCTCTTCCCTTTTGCCCTCCTTTCAAATGATCTCCAGATGTGCTGTGGTCAGCTGTGTGAGGGAAATTTCATTCCTCTGTGTAGTATTTAAAAGGCAACATTTACCCCTTGTAGACTGGTTTTTAGATAATTATATTAGGAAAATATTCTGATTTCCATTTCCCAAGACATAATGAGATTTCCATGTATTCCAGAACAAAGGAAAACTGGTCTTAAAATTAACATCATATGTGTCTGTATAGTGATGTCAGCTGTGCTGATGAAATTTAAGTCCTAAGGTAGTTTTGCACATCATCCACTTCTTGCTCTGTAGGAATAGCAGAGTGGTTATGTGAAATGGAAAGAAATGGGCACGGTATAAGAGAGGCACAGCATCAGTAATTTTGGTTTAGTTTTACAGGAGATATCGCTGTTGCTGGCATGTGAAAACCAGGCTTCCTGTAGTACTTAATATCTCTAGTCGCTGTAGATGTTTTTACTAGGGCCATCAAAAATGATTAAAAAATCTTTATCATTCATTTCATATCATTCATATCAGTTTTCATTTTTATATGAAGAATACAACAGTTCAGAATGCCACAAAGAGTGTTTTTGTTTTTATTTTGTTAGGTGACTAAGTGGTGTTGCAACAGTGATCATTGTGGAACAGACTTTTCTGTGACAGAAGGAGAGAGGCTCTTCTGAGATGGTGTTGGAAGCCAGTAGTTTTGGACATTGAAACCAGTTCCAATTATAACTGAATTCAATTACTTCCTTTGTTACAGAGAGGATCCCAGTACAGAGCCTTAGAAAAGGTCATTGGGAGTCGGGTTATTGGCTCTTGTCCCTGCTGGATGAGAGGAAGCAAAGGCCCTGAATGACCTGCAGAAAGCTGAACACCCACAGCTTGGATTGGTGATGTCCAAGAGGCTTTGTTAAAATGCAGAAGGCCATGTGGCCTGAACTGAGCACTTGCTCCCACTGAAAGCAGTGGCAGGGTCTGACAGAAGTGTAGTCTGTATGAGCGTGGGGCTAGTGCCAGAGCCAGAGGGATGACTCCTCAGTGAGGAGGTGGGGGAAGTACATTGGTAGTTTATTGAGGCATGAAACAAGTAGAAGGAGAGGAGGAGGAAAAATGCAACATCAAGTGTAATCTGGAATGAATTTGTTCTTTCTTGAGATGAATGGAAGGATGAAAAAAGATGTCATATAAAGAGAAAAGTGAGATGAATATGCAGAACTGTTAGGTCTGCCATGGTCAGGTTACTGGTCCTAGTGTCCTGTTTTGCTGTCCCAGCTTTTCTAATGCTTATGGGAACAGAGGAAGAATGGGTGGGGTGGGGTAAATCATCATTTTCTTCTGCCTCTTTCTCTCTTTTTTAGTTGCTGAAAGCTTCTGGCCTGGAACCATGTTTTTTTTCCCTTGGAATGAATGGGTTCTCTCCAGTTAAGATTAAAAGCTTTGTTGGCTTCAGTCAGAGGGGCTAAGCCTTTCCCAACACTGTGCTAGATGGATCAGTGTTCTGGGTAGGAATAATATTGCTAATAATATTGCTAATATTGCATTAACTGTCAGTGGCTCTATCCCTACGGTTTTCCCTGACTAATCTGAGGCTGATAAGAGATTGAAGAAAGGAGCCTGATGGTCCCTAATAGTGTGGAATTTCCTTCCAATAGTTCACACCTGCCAAATCTTAGATTGGTAGAAGCAGTTTGCACTTTCAAAGGTGATTGTTGGGTAGGTGGATAGAGATAAATTTTCTGCTGGCTTGTCAAAAACTGAAGCACCCTTCAGTACAACTTTTTTTTTTCCATTATGGAATATAAAGCAGGATTAGGGGTTGCGCTGCCTGATGTAGGCACCCGCTGCTGAGATGTTAAGATGCTGTATAGCTTAGGAACTAGCAATCCAGTCCTTTCTTTATTGTCACAACTGTGGGATATAGGTCAAGTTAAGAAAAGGGTGTGTGTGTGGAAAGACTGGTCCAATGTCCTAATGTCACCCAGTGAATTTCATGGCTTGGTGAGGACTTGAATCTCAATATCCTATGTCCAGTGCCACATTAGTTCTGTGTTTGTGCATAAATAGACATTAAAAAGGTACAGTGTTTCTCCTGTGTTAATTCCAAACAAACTTCCACACTGATCCTATAAATCCAACCAGACAGAGAAGGGGTTTCTCAAAGAGATAATTGTGCTAGTTTGTTGCTGCATAAAAAGGAGGGTGAAAAGGAATCTACGAACACCTGTAAGATTCACTGATTTATATTTTAGCATGAGGCATTGTGGGTTCACAACAGCTCATGGTAAAATAAATTAGTCCTAAAGATGCTGCTAGATTCTTTCTCTTCCCTCCCCCACCTCTTTTCATAAGGGACAGAAGAAACATCTAATAATATGTTAACCATTTTATATTACCGAAAAGTACAATTTTAGGAGAGAATTGCATAGAACAAAGACATTCAGCTGAAGACTACGGCCCTTTCCGCACGAGGTATTTACCGCGGAGTACTGCAAGTTGTCCTGGTACTGTTCTGCATGTGGGCACGAAGTAATCACGCGTTATTTTCCACCATTCTGCATGGAATCCCATGATATCCTGTGATAATGCGCCACCATGTGGTAGGAAAGCGTGGTATTTAAAAACCAGAAAAAAATCTGATTCACATTCTGACATCGAAGCAGATTTGGGATTTCTCAGTATGTGGAAAGGTACAATCTGTGCTAATGCTAATTGGTAGGCAGCGGAAGGCGGCCTATAAGGCCGGAAGTAGGTACGTAGTACGTACCTATGTAGGTACGCACAAACAGAACCACCCAACACTGGCAATAATATAGAACAGGTCCCTTCCTTTAAACATTTGGGGGTACATTTTGATGAGAAACTTACCTGGGAGACACAATTATGCAATATAAAAACAACAGTACAGAGGTCAGCTCATGCTACTTTGAAGTTCTTTTATTCCAAAGGGGGGAAATTAGTGTTTCCAGCTTTGAAAGTGTATTCAGGAAAAATATTGGCCCAAATGCTATATGGTGTAGAGATTTGGGGGGTAAATCACAGGAACCTGAATGACCTGGAAGTCTGCCAGAATAAATTTTTTAGATCTTTGCTGGCAGTACCACCTGGAACCCCAGCTGCATTCCTCAGAACGGAGTTAGGTGTACCATCTGTAAAAGTAAGGTCTGAGTTGGCAATTCTTACGTATTATAAAAGGGTCCTTGACATGACTGATGATCGTCTGCCTAAGTCGTGCTTAGCTGAGCAATGGAAGATTGGTGGCTGGGCTAAGCTAGTTCAGGACCTGCTAATAACCAAAAGTCTCTCAACAGATATTTTTGTCTTTGAGGGATTTAAATTTAAAGTGAGGGATTATATTTATAAATTGGATAATGAGCAGGACCTAAGTGTAATTAAAAGATCAAAGTTTTCACACTGGTATTGTATGGTGAAATCTAACCATCTGAGAGCTCAGTACTTACATACACTCACTTTTCCCTCTTTGAGAATAGCATTCACGGAACTGCGTTTTCAAACTATGCCAACATCTGTTTTAAATGGCAGATATAGAAATATTCCAAGACACCTAAGGATCTGCATTTGTGGCATGGGGGAGGTAGAGGACATCATACACTACTTATTCTTCTGCCCCCTTTATCGAAATCCTCGAAAGAGATTTTTGGGACATATCCTGGCTCCCTTGCAAGGTGAGACTTCCTATGTAAAACTGTGCTGGTTGCTCTCAGACTGTGATTCACTGGTTACATATAAAACAGCTTTATTTGCCAAAGCTGCCAAAAGCATTCGTGCAAACTATTTGAAAGAGATTGCTATAGACTGTGTCGGGGATTCTTTGATCTAATATTTATATGTATGTATGTAAATATACTTTATATTGGTTTTATGGTTTTATGGTTTTAAGTATAAGTTTTGTAATGGCTTTTAGTCAAATACAATAAATTTACTGTACTGTACTGTACTGACTACACAACCACCCAACACAAAACAAAAAAACCCCAGCCAATCACAGCTGCCAGGGTGGGGTGAGGGAAGCCGGGGAGTGGCCAGTGATGGGGTAGTGTGGATGCATGAACTCGCATTCCTTTACTTGCTTGAAATAGGGGTGTGTGCAGAAAGCAACAAAGGTAAACTGCCTTATTTAAACCCAACATGAGACACGGCGAACTGCTTCTTGTGCCTCGTGCGGAAAAGGCCTATATCACCCCATGAAATAAAAATTTGGACAGTAATGGTAAGGGTAGCAGATTTCCACTGCTGTACTTACATTGGTCACCACCGCTAGAAGGGCAATTCCTTGCATGATTGGCTGCCAGGCTCCTATGTCTTGAGCTTTCTGAGGAACCATGCGTCTGAACTGTGTTGTAATCTTCCAGGCATCCACATGAATTTCCAGAAGATTGTTAACAAGAGCCAGAAGGGGTGCCAGTGGGAATGATGCCACAAATAAGGTGACAAATCCAAACTGTATAACTGGCAATGATAAATATGACATACATGTGTGAAACATCTCAGCATGATATAGGGCAGAGCTTTCCAAACTTTTCATGTTGGTGACACACTTTTTAGACACGCATCATTTTGCGACACAGTAATTTAGTAAGTAATTCAATAAATGGAGGCAGCTCCTCCACTCGAGCCTGGTCTACCGCCACCACCACCTTCCCCAGGGGCTCCTTGGCCTGGGGCAGTGGCAGAGGCAGCCCCTTCACTTGGGCTTGGCCTGCCACTGTGGTGGAAGAGGGAGCCCCTCCACCCACTACATTTCCGCAACACACCTACACACTGCAGGCAACACACTAACGTGTTGCGACACACAGTTTGGAAAACTCTGATATAGAGGTTTGAGCATTGGACTACAACCCTGGGGATCATGGTTGAATTTCCCATTCAGCCACAGAAACCCACTGAGTGACCTTGGGTGTGTCACACACTCTCAGCCCCAGAAAATGCTGTGATAGGTTCATCTTAAGGTCGCCATAAATCAGAAACCACTTGAAGACGTACAACAACAACACATTTTCAGATCAGATCACGCTATGGCTAAACAGAGCTACTGCAACACTGCAGTCTCATGCTGATTACTCAATATTCTTGCACATTTCCCCAGTACTTATTGTATTCAATGGAGCTTATGATCATGAAGGTCTAACATCTTACATACTGCTCTGTTGAAATTCTACTTAATTTTTTTTTAAAATAGAAATATCAACACATGTATCCCCCTTTTCATATGTCTGTGTGTTTTCTAACTTGTCTTAACTGTTTAATGGAATTATAGGTGCATTTTTAGATCCAACAATTATCACATGAAACCAGGAAAGCAAGCTTACCCATTTCAAGATACTCATAGAACAATCCAAGTTTGCCAATGGACTGCAAATGGTAGTCCTCTTCCCACCGTGGGAGAATTTTTTCTGACCGCTTAGCTGAACAGCATCTTCCAATCAGGTTCTTGAGCCACCTATGAGTTTGGATCAATGGCAAGATTTATTTCATCTGCTAAATACTAGGCAATTTTCTGCTAAACTTTCTTTTCTTACGAAACATCAAGGTTTGGGCTGTTTGCACAAATAGTAACAAGTGTTATTTTTTAAGGAAAGTTTCTGGAGGTCACAGTTAGGAGCAAAACTACACATTACACACAACCATATATATCATCTCTGATGTTTGCTTTCTGTAAGCTCAAGAATTGGTGAGCCTGTCAGCTGCATCAGGGGAATGGGCCAGTGGTAGGAAGACGATGTCAGCAAGGATGATGCTGAAAAGAACAAAAGAAGCTGCCTATAACTAGGTTAAATCATTAATTTATTTAGCTCTCTATTGTCTACTCTTCCCAGCCATTTCTCAATTTCTGATACTTTTCCCTCTAACGGATAGCAAGGAGCTTGGGGCTAGGATTCTGAATGCTAAACCGATAAGACTTAGACATTCCCTATCCCCAAGTGGTGCTACTCAAAATCGTGGTCAGTGGGTCAGTGCTGGTCTGTGACCCATTGGTTGCTGCTCTGCAGCAAGATTCCAAGAAAGCAAGAAAGTGTCATAATCAATGGGCACAAATATAGTGCTGTTCACTGCATAGCAGATCACTCAAGAAACTTTGACTTAGATGAAACTTCACAGTCCTGGAGGTTGCTTATATTATCATAAAATGACTATCAAGTCCAAACTGGCATGTTGAAGGAGTTCCAGGACTGGATCTTCTAGTGACCTTGTAAACCAAAGCAGATATGAGATACTTTAAATTGGGATTAGGACTATAGGGCTGAACAAAGTGGAGGGCATCTCTCCTCTTAATCTATTTTTTAAAGTAAATTTTATTAAATGTTACACAATACAATACAATTTAGAGCAAAACACACAGAAAGAAAAAAGAACTAGAAAAAGAAATACATGAGAAAACACACA
The DNA here is from genome assembly GCA_030412105.1 of Cyclura pinguis. NCBI lineage: Eukaryota > Metazoa > Chordata > Lepidosauria > Squamata > Iguanidae > Cyclura > Cyclura pinguis. The sequence continues at coordinate 67,445,622 of CM059603.1, forward strand.
CTAACATCAAAGACATAAACAGCAAAACATCCACAAGGTAAACTACTAATATATATAGAATGACTTCTGACCATCTGTTCTGAGGTTCTTCTATTTGTCAACTCATATTAATTTCAAAACCAATAATCATCAGTACATCTTCAGGTTTTTGAAAAAGTCCAGCAAAGGTTTCTAATCTTTCCAAAATGTTGCTAATGATTTTTCTCTAATCAAAGTAATTTATCTATTTCTGCTAAATGACTCACTTATAATAGCCATTCTTCCTTTGTAAGTAATACATTACTATTCTGTCTCTGAGCATATAATAACCTTGCTGCTGTAAGTATATATTGAAATATTTTTCCTTAATTCCTTTCTAATGGTTCACCCAACAGTCCCAGAAGAAACAATTTAGGTTTTAATTGTGTATCAGTCTATAAAATTCTCTGCATCAAAATATGTATTTCCACCCAGTACTTTTTAGCCTTCTCATATTTCCACTGCAAATTGTAAAATGTGCCTTCTTGTTGCTCACATTTCCAACATATGTTCAAAGGATCTTTGTACATTCTACATAATTTCACAGGTATCATACACCAGTGCTACATCATTTTGTAGAAATTCTCTTCAAGATCATAGAAATTATCGTTAACATCTCAGCCCTCCTCAACCACATCCTTCCCCACTGTTCTATTTGTATATTATGTCCAAAATTTTTAGTCCATTTTATCACAAAATCTATCTATCTATCTATCTATCTATCTATCTATCTATCTATCTATCTATCTATCTTGCATACTGTCTTTCTCCACTTACTCTGTTTAAAGCTCCCTCAAAGGATATATTAGCCAGAAGGGCTGAAGGAATGAGGGGCAGGGAAACGTGGGGGAACTACTAGGCACCCATCCAAAACTGCCCCTTCCATGGGAAAGCAATAGTGTGAATGATCTTTATAATCAAGGTGCCAAAACCGAAGTGCAGAAGACAATTTTACAATCCCAGTAGAATAACAGTGGTATAAATCTTGCTGTTTTAGCCGAACAAAGAGCTAGTGTGAAAAGGCCCCAAATGTACTTATTATCTCAACTGTCTGTGGAGAGCTTAAGGCCTTGAACTGAATTTCAGATTGAAAAATAAGTTGCAATACCTCTAGCATTAGTAATATTTAAAATTAGCACTCAATTTACTCGGATTAGATTTTTACATCATGTCAAAATAGGTGGAGGGGATGGTACTACTAATCCAATCCAAATCTTTCCCTTGATGCACTAAGTCTCTTTTTCCTTCTAATTGTTTCTTGAGGGTACTCTGTTGCCGGAGTCTTTTAGGTCTAGAGAAGAGTAAGGTCATTTTCATTCTGGAAAGACTCTTCCTAAACTCCCAGTAATTAAACTATTGTTTCGATCAGGCTCAGTTTGGTATTTAGGTGATTACTCTAGGAGATTTGAGTTTAGGTTCAGGTTCTACTTAATGAGAAGTCTTTGCACACAAGTTCCTGAATAAAGGTTTAGTTCAACAATCTGTCATCAATACTATATTTACTTACGGAAGGAGCACTTCTTGAATGTTATTCCAGATTGCTTTGCCTCCCATTATTATTGTCAGCTGTGTTGTAAGTTCAAGAAGACATCCACCTGGATCACACTAAGTTTGAAAGCAGCAGAAAAATAAGAACTTGAAATATTTATAATTTGTTAACTGTGAGGAACGGAACATATGTAAATACACAGACTGGTTGATTTTTAGTTGGGGCTAACATCTGGATTTGGATCATTCTAATTGTTACTCAAAAGAATGTTTTATTAATGTCTTTCCACCCAAATAATTACTTAATGTATAAATGGACAATATTGCAACTGAAGATGAAATTGTTTTCTCACTTGGTGCTCAGCTTTTTCTGTGAGGCAAAAAGAATAACTTACATGTTGTTTTTAGCATCTCTTGACCACAGAGCTTATAGGCCAGGCCATCACCAGCAACAGAATTGCCTTGTGTGTTCTGACCATTCTTTACCCACCCCTTAAATAAATGACCATCTGACTATGGATATGTGTGTACTTCCACAGACAAACACATATTTGTCTGGTAGACCAAGGCCCTTTTCGCACCTCACCTTTTCATGCTGCTGGGTTGGGGTTCTTGCGCGAGAAGGCTTGGGAGGAACACTGCCACGTCCCTGCTGCTTTGGCTCTGCAGCTCCTTCCTTCTCGTGTGAGCGCCCTGCCTCTTCTGTTCGCAGTGCAGCCTGGGACCTCCCAGGCTGCACTGAGGAGAGGACGCGCAACTGGCCCCGTAAGTGCACACAGGGCCCCAGAGTGATGTGTGACCGCGCAGTATTTTCAGCTTTGACCCGAAAATGAAAAGATGTGTGTGCGGTCCGCGTCAGGCCCTTGAGTGTCGCGTAAATGTGAGTGCATCATGCAGACCGCTCCTCACATTTACGCGACGCTCAAGGTGTCCTTTCGCTTCAAAAACACCATGTGAAAAGGGCCCAAGTGAAGGAGAAGTTTCTCCTCTTAAAGTAAAGTTGCATATATTTAGAAACAATTCTGTTAATGACCTGACCTGGGCCAGAACAAGAAGGGGCTGGTGAGACCCAATTTTTACAGCTTCAGAGTAACAACAGCACAAAATAAATAGAGTACTGTGCCTTGGTTGTATTGTCTTTACCATGTTGACAATGATTATGAGGATTTGACTTAGAAATTATTTTACAAAAATAATAACTGAATGATGGAATTGTAGCTTGATTTGGAATAGCCTTGGTTAACATGAGTTATTTCTCCTTGCATCAGAAATTAACACAAATTGTTTCTAATCCTGTTTTGAGGTTGGACCCCACAAAATTTCTGCTGACATCAAGTGTATAAAGGCTCTAGGCTCCTCCCTGAGCTATACTTTTTATCTGAGCTCTGTTCTTTCCCTCCCCCATGACAAATATATCTGGAGAGTTATTTTGAAGTGCCTGGAGAGTCTTTTTTTTTTTAAGTTAATGAAAGGCTAAAGCCTTGAAATGTATTCCTTTGAACTGGCAAAAAGTATATGTATGTATGTATGTGTAATATCTTTGTGGACTTCTTAATACATAAATGATGTTTTTCAGAACTATGACTGTCTCAACAGAAGCAGAAAAATGATTAGGTCTTCCTTTCTTGATAGTTTTCTAGCCCATAATGGTACCTGCATCTGCTTTACCCTACAGTTGGATTTTAAATGCATGTTTGCCTGGGAAAAATGACAGCTAGTGGGAACGGGGTTGAAATCCCCTTTCATTTTTTAAAAATGGTTTTTAGTTTAAAAATGCCATTGAGATAATGATGTATACATCTGCATGTTATATCTAGTCTGGCCCTAACATTGCTAGTTATTAAAAAAAAAGCAAAGACAGAAAACACAGTGAGCATAAGATGCATTCATACCTCTTCATTTCTGTATTTTCCTAGCCAATAAACTGGGTCACCTGGGTATCCCACAAATTTACCCTTGAAGAATGCAATGTAGAAACATGAAGAATAATAGTTGACAAATTGGAATAAAAACATCTTTGTAGTCAAGCTGTTTTCATAATCTGTCTGTGTTCTTGGCAGTTCTGTAGTTCATAGGGCAAAGGAGAGAAAAAAAAAGTTAACCCAAGAATAGCTTTGGAGACAAAAATATATGCATATTTACAGACTTCAGTACAATTTACATTTTCATAATAAATATTATTTGGAATTGTGTAATATACAGTAGCCATTATGCTAATTCTATGACTATGTATTATAAAAAAAAGGGGGGCAGTGCTCCTCCATCCAAGTACAAGCAGCACTTTGCAATGCAAAAGAAGCCTCCAGGAAATTCAATACATAATAAACACAACATTTTGATATGATGAAAATGAAAGATTATTAAGATACAGCTACTTCAGATGTACCAAAATAGGACAGCTCTTTTAATATAAAAAACCAGCAGTCTTTGCAGCAGCTTAACTGTTTACTAAGGAGAGGGAGCTTTCAGTGTCTTTTTTCCTGTTTATTTATAAGAAAACAGACACTCTGTCTATAAACAGTAGCTAATGTAATTGAATGTATTAAGCTGAGCTGATCCATTTTCATAAAGTTGGAATTATTATAGTAATCTTTTCTGCATTGTCAGTTTCATAAATATACAGCTGTAAACAATGGATGTTCCATGCTAGCTATACAAAGATTTCTTAGACAAGAAGCTGAATATAATTTCTCTGTTAACTGAGAAAGTCTGCACTCTAAAGTACTTAGAAGTCTACACAAACAATGGCAAGCAAGTTCTAAAATGTACAGATGTTGTTTACTGGGTTTCCTTTCAGGAGTACAATACTTTTCTCCATTCACCCTACAGTTTCTGCAGTTTGCTTACAATGCAATAATCTCACCAAAGTCAGTAATCATGATCGCTACTTTCTCATAGACCATGTTCAGAATCATAATTATTATAAAGCTGATGATAGAAGCAGACACTGAAGTTGCTGCTTGTGGGGTCAGGTACTTCTGGATTGCTTCTGTTCCACTGATATGCCTAGGCAGTGTTGCAGAAAATACCAGAAAAACAGAGAGTCTGTAAACAATGATGCCAATAACAGAGGCAATAATGAGCAGGATCTGAAAACACAGAAGAAAGGATAATTTATATTATTAACTTCATTAGGAATGTATACTATGTGCATAGAGTATACCTACCTGATTTCCAAAATAACATTTTACTGATCCCACCATCCTCATCCCCAGTCAGCAATGGACCACACCCAAAATACATATCTGTAGGCACAACGTGTCCTTTTGGACATATGGCTGGTAGCATTACCATTCAAAAGATATTATGCAGGCATTCCACCTTTTGCTAGTGAAAGGTAAAAGCACTTGGTATAAGAGGAAGGTTGCAAATGGAAAAGGAAAAAAATGAAATTACACGAATGAGGGAAGGCCGTTGCACAACAAAAACCTAGTCTGGAGTGGACAAAGAAGAAAAAGCACAAAAGCTAGGAGATTATGTAAGCAGGTGCTGGGTATTGGGATTAGAACAAAAGCCAAAAAAAAAAAAAAAGAACAATGGTAATGAGAGAGAATAAAAAAGAACCCAAGAAAAGCACGCAGGACAATGTAAAATAATAAAATATGGGTCCTCTAGCTTGAGGATAATTTCAGTTTTAGCTGTCCTCATTGCACGTCTCTTTCTCTTCCTTGTTTCCTTGAGTTGTACAACTTTCTTGTTCCTAGCTTCCTTGTCATCTAAAACTTTCATCAACAGAAAAGATTATTGGGGCACTCTGATGAATGTCTCTAAGGCCAAGGTGGTACTTGCATCCATGGTCACAGCCATCTTACCAACCCTCACTGGAAAACAGCCACTCAGATTGGTACCTTGACAGTTCCTTCAGATACAGAGAGCAATGTAGTTACTGGAAGCAATTAGTGTTCCCTGCACTTACACAGGCACGATATTGTTTGTTGCAGAAGGAAACAGGGCAGTACATTTCCTCTCAAACAGATACTCCATGGGATGCAAAGAACTACTGAGGGCCTTTCTGCACTACACTGTTATAGTACTATTATTCCACTTTCAACATCCTGTGGAATTCTGGGGTTTGTAGTTTACTGAGGCCAAAGAGCTCTCTGGCTGAGAATTTTAAATGTCCCTCCCTAAACTGCAAACCCCAGGATTCCCTAAGATATTAAAAGTGGAATAGTAGCACTATTAACAGTGTAGTTAGGCTTTTCTTGACAAGATTTATTCCAAGGTCATTTGCCATTATATTTCACTCAGGCTAAGAGGTTCTGAACTGCACAAGGTCACACAATGTTTCCATGGCTGACTGGGAATTTCAATCCTGGTCTCCTGGAGTCTTAGTGCAGTACTCAAACCACTAAGCCACACTGGCTCTAGATGCACAATAGGTATCAAACCAAGGTCTGTGGTACATTTATGTTTAAAAGAACCTGCTTAATAACTGTATTGTAGGAAGTTCTTTTAGAAGCCAGATTAATATAACGGCAGCAAAACAGTATTGCAAAGTTGGGAGATAGCTTTATTCTTACAAAGAAGGGAGTGTTTTCAGTCATTTTAGATGCACCATGGCCAGTCCCAGAGAAAGAAAATCAACTGGAAAGAAGCCACTTTGGGTAGGGAAAATGTAGAGGAAGTAGGGTTGGAATCATCTTCTCACCCACTCATCCACCCATTCTGCACTTTAAATGTTCCCCAACAGAAAACTGGCATGGCTGATAGTTTAATATCTGGGTTGCTGTTATTATATAGGATTGCTTTATATCTAGCATGCCGCATGTTGCTGGTGATGGAAAAAATGGAATTCATATATGACATTACAATAGCATGAGCTGAAAAAATATTCTATAATCTGTATTTCTTTCCATCTTTTCATTCCTAGTCTATCATGCAGAGAACTTCTATATCACAAGTAAATCAGTTCTCTTTGTTGTACTAAAAGGCTCCCCTAATGGAATTCTTGTTTGCCTGAAACTGAGCCTCAATGTGTAAGACAAGATCTTTTAGCACCTTGCTTTGTATTATCTTTAACACAAGATTGCTTCCCTTGAGACTCTGAAGGTTACTGCCAACCCACCAGTGGCTGTGAATCACTGATGCAGATTGAACCTTGTAGTCACTTACTACAAACACAACTGCTCTCTGAAATGTTCCCTGTCTGGTGTAGGGAAAGCATGGAAATTTGTCAGTTTCCTGACTGGAGTCGCAACTGATGTTCCTAACCTCTTGATAAACTTACATGGGAAGAAAAACAGCATGTTTATGGTTCCTACAAATTTCAAGATTTCTTTTTTCCAACACAACATAAATTACACATTTTTGAGAACTGGGCAAAAGTTTGGCAAACTGTGGATCTCTGCAGGAAAAACTTACACTTACAGCCTTTTATACGCACGAAAAATTGTGCAGCTTTCTGAGAAAAAAACAACAACCCTACCACTGACTATTTCTCACTATAGAATTGGAAAAAGTGCACAAAATGTAAAACTAAATTGCATACTATTCCTCTATACATACAGTGTGGTGAAAGGTTTGACATCAAGGTTTCAGCCTTTGCCAGTCTGAAATGTGGATAAATCAACCAGCCTTCACTCGGGGGAAACATCTTCACCCCAAGGGCAATCCAAATTATATTTAATTGCTCCCTGAACTGGCATAATTGAAAGGTAACCCTGGAGACTCCCATCTAAGCCACAGGGTCCTACAAGTGAGAGCCCTATTCCCAGGTTAGCCTCAAGTAAAAGTACAAAAATATCCTATCCAGCCCCAAAGCGACCAGATAAATTCACACTGCATTGAAGGTGGTTTGAGACAACGGCCATTTCCACACTACACTGTTATAGTGTTATTATTCCACTTTCTATTATTCCTGGGATTTGCAGTTTAGGGAGGGGCATTTAGAATTCTCAGCCAGAGAGTTCTTTGGCCTCAAGTAAACTACAGACCTCGGAATTCCATAGGATGTTGAAAGTGGAATAATAGCACTATATAATGTAGTGTGGAAATGACCAGTGATCCAAGAACAACACGTGCTGGGGCAGCCAGGAATAAATAGCCTTTGCTGCACCCCTAACACATGTTGTGATTTGGCATGAAGCATCAATCACAGATTACATGCTGGTCTCTCACATGGCAGTCCTCAAAGAATTACCCTCTCCTGCACCATGTAAGTCTGGGTAAGGATTACTATCTGTTACAACGTCTGCTTCTTTTTAATCCTAAACGGATTTTAACTTCTGAAGTTGTCTTAAAGTGCATTAAGGTTAGTTGGTGGGAAAACTTCCACCAAAACCTGGTATCAATGGCCTCCAATAGGCCAACATGCTTGGGGACCTATAATGTATTTTGGAATTTATGTTTTTCAGAACTGCTTCTTTTAGGCTCTCTATAATGTTACATTTTTTAAAACGGTTGGCTTGACTTCTTTAATTAAAGCAGAAGCATGGGGAAGATTAAAGGAACAAGCTTTGCTCTCTTAAGAAAAATGAAAAGGCTAAAAAATCTGTAACATGACACTGGACCAAATGATACAAGCAACAAGTCTGGGGGAAAAAAGTAGAAGGGAAAGTAATTTATCTTCAGAATAACTCACTTTGCTTTCATGGAATGGAACAAGGCCTTTAATCAAAACTGTGGTTTAGGAAAACAAGAGAGGAAACTTTCAAGCAAAGGCCTCAAGTTCAAAAATAATTTGCCTAAGAACAGATTTGCATAACAAGTATGTACTTTATATAAGCGAATACTCATTGAATTTTATAAATGTATGCATGTTCTTTTGACCCAACCAGTGCAGGAGGGCTCACCTCATTTGTTAACAGTCAAAACAACAGCAACAATAAAACCTTGGATAACAAAGACTGGTTTTAGCATCACTTTGAGTTCTTACAGATCGGTTTAAGGAAGCTGAGTTCTTGCAATATATTTGCATTTTGCCAATTGCTTTCTTCCTGGTGTCCGCATATTTCATACTTTTGGAGGGCTGTTTCTACTGATTTCTTGAATATGCACTACGGCTGTTCAGAACAATTTTTTAAACCATGTCACAGTTTGCTGAGGTGGTCCTATCCTAATGGTTTGAAGGACAAAATTTTTCCTTTCTAAACTTTTATTTTTTTTTTCTTTATAGTGTGATAGGGAAAAACTGTCACTTCATGGATACATTGATAATTCTTTTTTTTTTTTAAAGGAGATAGAAGAGGAAACTTTTATTTTGATATGTATCAGAATTAAAAAGAAACATACATGAAATGGGAATACAATGTTGCAGCTGGTGCTGGGAATTGCTAGAAAATAGTCTGGGGCAACAGAAACAACATCTGAATATTTTAGGAAAATCCTGAGAACTTCAACAACAAACAACCTCCCGCAGCATCCCAAACCATGTACCCTGACTGAGAAGCCCATCCTGTATTATCTACAGGAAAAGGTATAGGAAATAGTGTGTGTGATCTCTTAAGTGACAAACTCAAAGCTCACCAGAATAGGAATTCTATTTTTTAAATTGAATATTCATTATTGAAATGAGATGGAAGATGTGATTTTATAAATCTAATAATGATCTAATAATAAATGAATTAATAAAAGCAGCTCAGAATGTTTTGCTGTGCATATAGCTTACATTTAAGGTGTACTCTAAAGCTTCTTAAACATACCTTTAAGTATAAGCTCTGAAGCATGTCATAGAGTCCAGGTAACTAAGCTGAGAAACCTGATGCACAAGAGGTGAAAATGGGGTTTGGAAACTGGGGGGATCAAGCTGGAATAGGGAGGCAGAAATCCAGAAATGTAGCCATCAGGAAGAAAGTCCAGCTGTGCAAAAAAAACCAGGATATCAATGCAGGAAAGCAGAAAGAAACGGCAGATAGGAGAAGGAAAGGGAAGCAATTCTGGAATCAGAAGGAAAGCAGCTAGACAGTCTTGGCAGAGGGAGAGACTAGAAATCCTTTCCATCTGAAAGCCAGGTTCAGTTCTAAGGTGCACACATGCACAATCCTCTCTCATTTCATTGTGCTATCTCACAATGCATGCAGGAGATCAGCTTCTTTCCAAAGTTCTCCTAGGGCAAAAACATCCCTCTCTGTGGACAGCTTTAAAATGCTAGGTTGGAAGCCTTTTCTCTGATGTTAGCTTTCTGTGTTCTAGAAAATATTGATGACAAGTTGCTTTAAAAACAAAAACAAAAAACCTTGCATTTCTGAGGCGCAGACATGAAAAATAACTGTATCACATGAGTACCTTGGTATAAGGTATCATACTGGTTTGTTCTTTGCTGGATCTATCAACTCAAAGAAGCAAAATAAATAGTAAACAGCAGCAGAAGTAGTAGTAGTAATAGTAGTATTTTTACCCAGAATAAGACCGCACTTGTACAGAAGGTCATCCTTACACACTTTCCACAGGCTGTATATGGGACATGCTCTTCTTGCTGTGAAGAAAATGGATTGAGGAAGAATTATTTGGATATTCAGCATCACATTTTTAAAAAGAGAGCCTATATTTGTACTCAGTGTTTAGGAAAAGTAGTTTGTGTTTCTGATAAGTTTCTATATAATCATAGTTCATATTTCACGCTGGTACAGTGGAACTTCCACATATGCAACCTGGATCTGTCAATTCAAGCAACTGTGGAGCATCAAGTCCTATACCTAAAATGATGGTGATGTGAATGTGGATCCACTGAAATATCTATGTGTATGTTGCTGCCATTTAATAATATAGGATACAATCTTTTTTTATTTTTCTGTTTGCAGGGGTCATACAACTGAACTCCCACAGATACAGAGGGTCCGCTAACATGACTGAGCCTGATTAATTGAATATTGAGAGGCTCAGTTTTTTCCCCTACATTTCATTTTCATATTCAAAGGATCCCAGATACCATACAGCTTGTTCTCTAAGCCTGAGGGATCTCTGGGTTCCTCAAAAAGCAGATTCTTTGTATTACACATGGAAACAATTTTAGGAGTTGCCAGGAAGAAAGGAGGAAAGAATTTTGAGGCACTTTCAGATAGGCCATGAATATTTTCTTCAAAGAAAAAAAAAGGCAAATATTTTACTGGTTGTTCCCAAGTCTTGGCTACATATGAAACAATTTTTTTGTTTTGGATTTTTGCAATTTTGCAATGTGAGGATAGCTCTGGAAGTTTGCTTTTTTGGTGTGGCATAAAAAAAAGTGATATGTTTGAAAAGAGGAGTAGAAATCACCTAAAATAGGTCCTTGTGAGACTATTTCCAAATTACAATTGAGGATATTTTCATATTTAGTAATATTGTGATGAAGATCCCTTAGTGTCTAATCCTAACTTCATTTGCTTGGAATGATCCTAACATATTTCAAATAAAAATGCAGCCTTAGCTGCTATTTAAAGGACTTGTGTGAATTAGAAGTAAAAGGCACTGTTACATTTACATCAAAGAAAAAGCTTACAATCTGAAAGGATTATAGAACAACTCATATTGCTGAAATGAGAAAGACAGTAATGTATTAGCTTTTGACTGAAAAAAAAATGCTCAAAATAATGCAGCTTCACAAATCTAACCAAAAATGTTAGCTATTTTTAAACATGAGATGCAAACAAGACCATGCCTGAGTGGAGGAAATTTCAGAAAAGGATAGGACAAACACCTGCCGAAGACCCTGGAGAGCCAGTGCTCCTAAGCATAGACACTACCAGGCTTGACAGATCAATAATTTGGCAGACTTATTATATGGCAGCTTCCCATTGATAATATATCTTCAATTGCATGACAAATCTACTCAACAATTTGACAGAGAATGGAGTAAAATAAAAGAGTGGCTTCAATTGTAAAGCTAATGACCATAATGATATAATTTGATAAAAAAGGAAAAGATGTATTGACTGGTTAAAAGTCAAATTATGAGTGTTATGCCAACGATTTTATGTATAGTGGATTAGATTCCTTGTATTGTATTGTATTATATTGTATCCTTTGTTTGATTCAGCTGGGTAAAACTGGAGAAGAAAAAATTGTTATGGGACTTTGAAGAAATGTTCCCATTTTATACCTTTATAGAAATTTTAATAAAAATATTTAAAAAAAGAAAAGAAAATATATCTTCAATTGTACTGTCCTAAGGACAGAACTTCTCTCTTAATTCAATGTATTATTCTGTTACATGCTTCTAATTCCCAGCCATTCTGTTCAGATTTCCAGTTCATACCACATTAGAGCAAGCAGTAAATACAAATAGAAATGAGTGAATTATAGTGATTTATATCAGGTATATATATTTGACCTGATTTCTGTAATGGTCTTGTCACAATGGCTATTTTATATCTGTCTGAAAGCTAATCAAAAGTTATTTGCATAAAGTAGTGGCTGTTGCATTTATAACAAATACAGTACACAATCAGATATGACTACTGAAAGTATACTAGTAAAAATACTAAATGTATCTCTTTATTTTGAATTTCCTTGACTCTAATACCACTAAAGCTTAAAAATAATAAAAGAAACCATAAGATTTATAAGGGTCTGTAAGAAGCTATATTGTATCAAACCCAACAACCAGTCTAGCCTGGCACTGCAAAGAGCAACTGGCAACTGGCTTTAAATTCATTTTCCAAAGTTTCCCTCAGTTTTTCTCCTCCAGCCTTCTAGCTAATAATCCTTAGGATCCCAGAGGCTCTTTCGGTAACATTAGTATTAGCATAGTCTGATGGTATATAGTTCTGGAAATATGCAGGCACTAAGAATGAAGTGATGACGAATGTGGCTGTGTTTTGATAATAATGGATTTGACAGATAATTCACTTGATCCAAAGAGTTTGTTGCCCCTTGTAGTCATTCTGGTTAAGAAATTACAAAATCAAAACACAACTCTGTGTGTGTGTGTATCTCCTTACCTGTGTGATTTCATTCACTACTACATAACGACATTTTGCTTCATACTCAGGACGTACTTGCTCTTCTTGTTCTAAGAATTCAACAGTGTCCCATTCATATTCCAGCTCAGCCTGCCTCCGTTTCCAAAACTCCAGAAACAGAGTAACTGATCAAGGAGGGAAAAAAAAAAGACAGAGAGAGAGAGAGAGAGAGAGAGAGAGAGAGAGAGAGAGAGAGAGAGAGAGAGAGGGTTAGTCAAGGTTTATTGTTTCACTTTGCAATTCTATGCAGAAATGGAGTGAAGTCTCACTGTCTGGTGGAATAGCACCCAATTTTTTATGAAGAAAACAGTGAAAATCACTTCTTTAGGAGATGATTTTTGGGATTATTTGCCCTTTTTGCTATATAAGGTGTTGCTTTTGCAGCAAATAATTCACAGAATTCTTCACAGTGGCACTATCAACCATTTTACAAGCAGTCTGACCATCTCCATACCCATACAAGTGAGAGAGCAGAGACAAAGAGGACCTTGCCTTTAAGCCACTTATGCATGAACGTCTGCCATAAGAAGTTCTTGGACCCAAGGCACTACGGAAAGGCTGGCTTTAGCCTTCCCAAGGCACTATGGGAAGACTGTGGGGCTTTCCTTCCCCCTTACCATCACTGCCACTGCTGTTGCCTCATATATAACTATAGGAGTGGAACTATTTTATCTTTATCACAAAAAAAAAAAGAGAGGTGCACTACGCTTTTTTTTCCCGTTTGGCAAACTTTAATATGGCGATTATTCATTTATTCTGTACATCTATCTTTCAGTCCTGCCACTTTCTGAATTCTTGTGCCTTTTGCTCCAATTGACAATGAACAGTGGTAGTAATAGCCTAAAAAAATTGATTTTCAACCACTTCATTTAGGTCTAGGTTTTGGTGGTACATTTCTGGTTCTGGAATGTGTTTCCCAAAAGAAATGTTGAACAGCACACCAAATCTCCATGGAGGGCTTATTTATAAGTAATATCTTGCAGCACGCAGAACCTTATTTCAGAGATAGAGTCAAATGGCAATAGCAGATCCTTTCTTCTTCTTTTTCTTTTTTTAAATGAGGGAGTATGGTTTCTGTAGAGATCCAGGTAGAACTAGTGAGGAGAACATGGTCTGCTTCGTAGAATGGGTCCAAGTTACTATGTTGCTACTGATTGTTTGGTTTGTTTATTGTTATGGCACTAGCTGCTATATAGTTATGTTTTCTCTCCTATGTCTTCCAACATTTCAAAAAGGAAGAACATTTTCCAAATAGAGAAAGGAAAAAAAAAGCCCTTCCTGTTAAAAGTGAAGAAATTATATTTGGAGGATATCTCCCGAAGACAACTGGGAACAGAGATCACGGAAAACTCTATATCAGAGGAAGATTATTATTATTATAGGTCAATTTGTTTTTCAGGGAAATGTCTCTACTGATGCTTCTTTTTGCATCAAGAAGCCTGAAAAAAACCTCTGAGGAAGCCCAGGGATCCCTGGGGCACAGTTTAAAAAACTGCCCTGGATAGTTGGTATTGGAACTTAATGGAGATTTTAACAGTGACCATTTAACAGTGAACATTTGAACAACAAATATTTATAACAAACGAAATACAACTATAGTAGGGAAAATGCCAAGTAATAGCTTTTCAAGGTACTACCAAAAATGTTGTTTTATTAGTTAAGCTAAGAGGACTAATTTAACCATATGTTAACAAAACAAAGCAGCTCACCAGCAATGCTGGATGCTGTGATTCCTCTGGATTGCATGGTGCTTCTACATATATTGATGTAGCCACCCCATCCCATTAAAATAAGAATCTCAGTTGTCATGTAGGCAACATAACTGTATGCCTGCTGACTTCACTGATTATTGTTAAGAGATTAGGACAAGGACTCAAGAACCTGCATCTACCCCACAGTGACATACGTGGTTTCTCTTGGTCTTAATCAGGTCTTGTGGTGCGTAATCTCATCTCAGATAAAGATTTGAAATTCGCAGGTACCCAGCAATGTCTTCTAACAGAACTGCAGGAAATCTGTATGTTTGTATATGCATAGAATGAATGTCAAACCTTGATTGTTGAAAATCCTTGTAAAAATGAGAATTAGTAAATTAAAGCTAATCTGCTTTTTAGCACCAGAGAGCCATTAAGGAGTGATACTCAGTGGACCAATAGATAGCAGGACTCATAGGTATAGTCTGTGAAATCCTGTACACATCTACTTAGTAAGCTTCAATGAGGTCAGTGGGATTTACTCCCAGGTAACTGTATATGGAAATGAAGAATCTGTAATGCTTGCTTACTGGAAATATAAGTACGGTACTGCTAAAGGTTTAGAAATTACCCATTACTGAAAACTCCATAACTGCAAAAAAAGAGTTGTATTTAATATAAATGTTTTAGAAAATGAGCAACTTTGATCAATTTTCACATCACATTGTAGAAAACTAAGCTGCTGTGGAAAAATGTTGTTCCTATTCATTTAAATTAAGCTGAAATGTTACAACAGCACCTTCTTATACATTAACCTTTCCATAGTGCCAATGTATTCTAAATGTTACTTCAAATGCTCTGTAATTAGATTTCAATTAGCATTAATTTTAATCACCAGAAATTAAGTATACTGATTAAACAGGAGTGGGTTAACACTAGTTGTAATGACCTTATAAACACCATCAGTTCAATGAATCAAAATGCTTTCTAAATAACAACTGGACCACTGAATACAGAATTAGTGAAGTCATTAGAAACATTCTGTTTGAGGCTTTTCCCTCTCACTGTGAGATAACCCTACTGCTTATATGTATTACTCGCGTTCTTTCCTTATAACTATAAATTGGCCAAGGGCAGTTATTTCTATGATGTGTACCAGGTTTGGGAAATGTCAGTGGTGGTGCTATCCACTTTTTATGCTGGGCAAGTGCTTGAGAGTTGCGTGCCCCAAGGGGTGTGGCCTTACAGTGAAAAGACAGAGCACAACAAACTTTTTCGATTTTATTGTTTGTATTTTAATTTCATTATTAACAAACAACATCCCATCATACTTAACTAACTAGTGTTTCAAATGGTTAATTTCATTAACAAATAAAATGCCCCCTGTTTATTATTATTAGATGTATATATAAATAAATCTTAAACTATACTTAATCTGACTTTAATTAATATGATATAGACTACAGATACTGAATATCGCATTAACTATAACATATTCAGCACCAGTGGCTAACTGCAGCACCATTTTTTTTTTAAAAAAAATATCTGTAAACAGCTGCAAAAAGGGCTTTACTTCCTAGGTGCATACTCTGACAATGACTTATCAGCTTAAACTGAAACTTAACAGTGTTGGAGAGTTAGGCATGAGAATGCTCCATATTAATTTTGAGGTAGAAAAGGTAAGAAATTGCTTTTTTTAAAACAGGAGTTTAAAGAATGACCAAATATTTCTAGCAGCTTGAAAAGTAGCCTGGTTCTCCCACCCTGACTTTTCCGGAGTTAAATTTTACTGACTGACTTCCACAGCTGCACAGCATGTTTGAGGAAACCCCTTTTTTTGTGTTAACTCATGTCTAGGACATGTTTTGTTTTGGTAATAGTGTAGTCTATTTGCTGATTTCATTGTGTGTGAAAATATTCAGTCCATCTTAGCCTCTGGCTGATGAGAAGGTATGTCATCCCACTTGTTCAGCAAGAAACTATGTTGTCAAACAAGGGATTCAGAAGGAGGGCCCCTGGGTAGAGGACTGGGTTTAATATATAGTAGCTGTTGGTATACGACAGTATTTCTCAAATGGTGTGGTGGAAATTATGCCAACAGAGCCCAAAGGAGAAAGTTCTCAGATACAATTTCCTGTTTTCCATGAGACCAATGGTCAGTACAGGAGGGGAACTGTTACAGGGTAGAGAATCTTTTTTTCCTCACCCTGTCTTGGCATGCTACTGAGGCCAACGGACAGTGGAGATCAGGAAGAGTTTTCTGAGTTTTAGCTAATCAATTCCTGTGTACACATCCAGGCTGCAGAAAGACTGAATCATGTCCCTGGTCTTCCACTACATCTAGGTAAACACTTTGATTGATTTTGTCATGTCCACCCATTGTTTTCAATTTTCAGGTGAAAGGAACTACACTATACTATTACACAAAGCATACTGGATGAAAACAGACATTTTCTAAGACCATTATTTCTACTTTGATTTTGATTAAATAAGTAAGCATGTGCCTCAAATATATTTTTGAGGTGGACTTACCCCATATTCCCATAAATACTGCAAACACTAGTGTTCCAAAGCTATCAAATATACACAGTTTCTGGAAAATATTAAAGAAAAAAATAAGTTAACATACTATGGTAGTACTGTCTTTTAACACAGAAAAATAATACAGTGGACCCTCAACTTTTGCAGGGATTAGGGGACTCAGGAATGTGGAAAAGCTGCAAATATCTCTAGCCCCCCCCCCCACAAACATGCATTCTAGAGACTCTGCTATGCCAAAAATCTCCTTCAGTTTTGTCATCCTTCTCAAGAAGAAAGAGACAGATGAGGACACTGAAGGGGATTTTTTTTCAGCAGTTTTGGCAGGGGCCTACTCTTCTCTGTCTCGTTTCACATCAACTGTTCTGCCCATTACTACCTTTGCTGCTTTGGTACCACAAGGCCTCCACTGCCTTAGATCCTGGGAGGGCTGGATTGGTAGCAGCAGCAGCAGTGGCTTGTGCTTATCCTTGTTCTCTCTTTTCCCACCAACAAAATGTGTGAGTAAGGCTGGCAAGAATCAAGACAACCTCATTCATGTGTTTTGTTTCTCAATGTGCTGTACATTCCTGAGGAGCAAAGTTACATTCAGCCCTCCATATCCATAGATTCTTTATTCATGGATTCAACCAACCACAGCTTCAAAATATTAAAAAAAAAAAATCCAAAGAGCAAACTTTGATTTTGCCATAAGGGATGACATTTTACTACACCATCGTACATAATGGGACTCGAGCATCCATGAATTTTGGAATCCACGGAGGTCCTGGAATTAAGCCATAGCAGATACTGAGAGCCTGCTGTATTGATTTTCATATGCACAAGTCCCTTTTTTGGACAGTGCTTCACGGTTTCCATTTGTGGGGAACAGAGTTATTGACTTCCATGTGCACAAATTCCTTTTTGGACAGTGCCTTGGGATCCCACACTGCTGAGGAGCAAATGGTGGAGAGGTGGGTGCTGGGTGATGAGGACCAGCCATAAAAATCTCTTTCAGTGTGGTGGGGAGGAGGTAGAAGGAGAAAAGCTTGGAGTGGGGGAACAGCTGCAGCATGAGGAAAAGGAGGAGGGAGGGAGGAAAGCAGAGCCAATGCCATCCGGAGCCACTTCCTATCATTACAGCACAGTACTATCACCCACCCACACCGATAGCTACATTGTTAGTTAAGCAGCATACATTTCCAAACAAAAAGTGCTCATTATTTTGAAGGGAAGAGTGAATCTATGGACCCACTTCTATGACAACTTCTCATTGAGACATCCCTTCCCCACAGATCACCAGCTGAAGGCACTGACCACTTGTATTCTAGGGGAAATAAAATGGGTGCCAACTGGCAGTAATGGGTGTGGTGGCTACTGATATATAGGAAGCTGTTTGGATCAGGGCCACTGAGTTTTCTGGTAAAAGAAACTCTCCTCTTCCTAGTTTCTGCTGTTTTATAAATCAGAGAAACAGAACCCCAATCCAGTCCAAATGTCCAAATATGCTATCAATTAAAAAGGTTTTGAAAACCTAATTGTCATCTTGAAAAGAGACACTGTTTTTCATTGTTAGTAATATTAAATTAAAACATTAAGAAGTAGAGCAAGATAAAAACAAGGAAGCATATAGACACCCTCAGGCTAGATTCAAATATTTTCCTTGTGTGATGGAAACATCTGATAGTGTGATTGTGATTTTGTAGAACTAATATCACAGATTAGCTTCTCCAGCTGTTATACTACAGTCTTATAAACCAAAATCTAACCCATGGAAACTGTAATGTGATAAGTAATCACATGAATTCATGGTAAGTTTATGCATATTAAAATTTAAAATATTTTCCATCTCTATTTTTCTCTTTCACAGCCTAATTTGTTATACCTTATATTATCATTCTAATATGAACCATAAAATTAAGATAAAAGATGGGGTAGTTCAGAGCTGCTCCAAATACGAAGCACAAGCAAAAAGTTTGTGACCAGACAAGTCTTATCACATATATCAGTAGACTACTGCTGTCTCTGTGCATGGACATAGGTAAATGGAAGCAGTTCAGATTAATGGCATATTCATTTTCCTAAGATTACTTAATCAAGTCAAAACTGTTCAGCTGGACAGGTGCAAGAATACAGAAATTCAGTTGTTACCCTGTGTACTGGGGGTCTCGGGAGGGACACCAAAACGTGCCCAACTAAAGTTGGGGAAAATTAGCTCAGAGCACTGCTTAGCGTTACGAGAGGCAGGGTAACGTAGCGAGATCTTGAACCCTATGTCTACGGGGTTGGGTCAAGTCAAGGAGAACACGGAAGTTGAAATAATAAATGATGTTTATTAAATACAAGCAAAACAGTGCATGCGACACACTCATACAAGATAACTAAAGAAAATAAAGGTTGGAGTGGTATAGAGGGATTTTTAGAGGAGGAGTTGGTTTGGGTGATACTTCACCTGTCCTGAAGCCCAGAAAAATAGAGAGCGAAGCTGGGGTGCAATGTAGCTCAGCACGTGGAGCTGAGGGGAGGCTCGCCAAGCAAAGCAGCAGCAAGGCGGGATGAAACTCGGGAGCGTTCCGAGGAAGGTCTCGGAATCAAGGGTTTTTATAAGGAGAATTGTGACTGCCGGCTATGCCGTACTTGGGGGAAAACAATAGATTTGGAGTTGGAGACAAAGCCTCCGAAAGGTCGGAATCTGAATGATTGAGTTAACGTAGTGGTTCTCAATAGAGTAGCCAGTATGCAAACGCAGAGTATTTGGGTATTGCATAGTTTACCCATCAAGCTGCCATCACGGGGCAGAGGCTCTTTTGTAAGTGGCGTGCAT
This sequence comes from Cyclura pinguis, assembly GCA_030412105.1. Lineage (NCBI taxonomy): Eukaryota > Metazoa > Chordata > Lepidosauria > Squamata > Iguanidae > Cyclura > Cyclura pinguis. Next base: position 67,465,043 of record CM059603.1, read on the forward strand.
ACTTAATTAGAGTACTTGCCTGGAGGTCTCCTAAAGCAGTGAGTCAGCTATTTCTGGCCTGCCTGTATTGTATTTTGAATATTACGGCTATTAACGGCCGAGCTTGTTTACGTGCTTGTCCGGTGGCCTCGCAAGCACGTGGAAAGGAATAGAGAAGTGCAGCCGAATTGTGATATCAAGGGATATCTTTTAATATCCCCAAAGCTCGGACTAGCCAGGGCAGTAACACAGTGCTTGAAATGGAATAACAGTCTTGGTCTAACAAGACCATTTTGACTACACAGGATCATATATGGGAAAAACATGGGGCAGTAGGATCATTCTTATATCACTGAACTGTATTCTGAACTCATTTTCCACAGAAAGACCACTTCCTGTGCTAATTTCTCCTTTTTTTGATATTACTTCACAGGCTTGGCATTTCTAAATAAGTGAATTTTCTCCAAGATACCATGAACTTCCTCCAGCAGTCAACTGTTGAGGGAAGAAACTCCTCGGAATGAGACTGGTCTTCTTCATGCAAACTGCAATGAGTTCAAACTTAAACTATATTTTCACATGCAACCTGAAATGGGAAGTCTCACAAACAACTTTCTCAGTAGCAGCAGAGTGATAAAATTTGGGAATCAATATCATGTACAAATTTATTTAACAAGTGGAGTAAGCAGTGAATTCCAAATGATTTCCATTTATCTCCTATGTGGAAACCCTTGAAGCATGATGACCACACTTCAATCAAACACAGATAAACATTTTTTAAAAAATGTTTATTCAGCTGCGGAAATTACAGGGCAATCCTAATGAGACTGTCCACCACTTCAATGGAAGGAGCACTGACTTAACTCTTTGTTTTCATCACTGGTGTTTGTTTCCCCCACTTTCAAGAGGGTTGAAAATACTTAATCTACCCTGTACTACACACTACATCCTGCAGTCTCAGTGGGATGGAGGAACCTTGGAAATAGCTGATCAAAGTATTGTGGTGCAGTGCTGCACTCTAGAATGTCCTGTTTCATAATCTGCTGTGGGGAGGAACATTGCTTGTAGCAGACATTTTCATAACTGTACTGGAACAGTTCTCCCATCAGTGGAATGAAAATTCCATTGTCTTCTAACCACCCAAAAAGATGGTCAACCCAGGAAAGTTAGTACTGCACAGTTACACACCCAATAGTTAATGAGCTTTTCTTCTGGTTGTTTTGCTCTAACTGTTCTGCAGGCCCACCCACGATATACTAAGGACTGTAAGCTTGTGTTACATTTCTTCCTTTTCTCTTCATTAGTGATCTTGTGTTATGAGGAAGTATTCTTTTTTCATTTCATGTATTTTCAACTTTATTTCAAAATCAAACTTCATGTCACAAGGAAATAAGTGCACTTCCTTATGCTACAAAAAGAAATTCTCTTACCTTGGATGAGTCACAAGTAATTGTGAGATTCCAGTATGTACATTCTTGATCACATTGTGGACACATGATGATCTTCCCTCCTATGTTAGGGTCACATACTTCTTGGCTTTATTGAAAAGAATAAGGAATCTATCTTATATGCTATGTAACTCCATGAAGAAGTTGCTAAATTCATACCCTCCCCTTCCCTTACAGTCCACAACATCAAGTCCAAATAGAATTTTCATGTGACAATTGCCCTTTTAAAACAGGAAAAACAGGTTCTTGTGGAACAGCTTTTTTTAAAAAAAGGTGAGCAGTGTTTAACCTTTCCTTATCTATGTTTTTTCTAATCTAAATCATATCCCTCCAAGTATCATCTTCTGCTTGGGTTCCAAACATACCTTTGGCCTCAGACAGGTGGGCTAGAAAAAGATATTTTCTATTCTTTGCTATTCTATGCGAAATACTTTGTCTAGGAAAACCTGTAAGACAAAAACTTTACCTTAACAGATTTCCTCTCCCCTAGTCTTGTGTTATTGTTTTGTTTTGACATGTATCTCAAAAATAATTTTGATCTATAAATTAAATTATCATTTAAACTTTGTTGTTGTGTGCTTTCAAGTTATTTCCGACTTATAGCCACCCTAGGTGAACATATCATGGGGTTTTCTTAGCAGAATTTGTTCAGAGAGAATTTGCTCTAACCTTCTTCTGAGAGAGTATGATTGCCCAATGTCAGCCAGTGGGGTTTCCATGGCTGAGCACGAATTTGAACTCTGGTCTCTAATGTCCTAGTCCAAGACTCAAGCTGCTACACCATGCTGGATTTCATCATTTAAACTACATAATTGGATCACTAGTATTCATAGCAGAGTGTTTTTACTAATTTCAATTAGGCGAAAAGCTCCTAATACTTATGCTTAAGTTGTGTCCCAAAGAGAGGATGATTAAAAATCTATAAAGAATGTTACTCAAGAGAATAGTAGCACAAAACAGAAACAAAGAGAGAGTTTAACAAATTAGTCATAGATGACAAAAGACATGTGAAGCACTTACAATACCATTCACGGAAAATTAGTTGTCCTTAACATTTTACCCTTTTCATATTGAATGTATTTAAGTATTTAGAAAGTATTACCTTTTACTAACCTTTCCAAAACATTTGAAAGTTAAATAATAATCTAACTCTTAAGCAAATTGTTTTTTCTTTTTTTAAAAAAATATCCTAATAATGTAATCCCATGCATGCCTACTCAAAATTATGATCTGTTTTCTGGACAGTGTTAAGAGGGGTGAATGAGCCCCTTTGCCACTGAAGAGGAACTCTACTGGTAATGGTGGCAAAGTAACTGTGTCACCCCTAAACTGCCTGATGTTCATAGTGGAAAGCCACATCCACATAGATCCATTACCACCAGTGCTTCTACCAAAGGTAGGTCTCCACATGGGACAACCTAGGGACAAAAATGGGACAAAAGCATGGTACAGAACACCACAACAATTATCATATATAAATAAAAATGTATCCCCAAAATGTTGGCATGGCTGTGGGAGAAAAAAGGACCTATATCCATATGTGGTGGGAATGTTGCAAAATACAAAGATTCTGCAAGGAAATAAAACAAGAAATAAACAGAACAATGGGGGGAAAATGGAACTGAATAAAGATGTTTAACTTTAAATGTTGGAAACCTAGCATTAAATAAAGAGGAGAAATATTTAACAGAACAATAAAAGCTGCACAAGCAGTGATAGCTATGGCTGGAAGAAAGATGGGACCTTAGTAAATGAAAGTTTTATATGTTAGAATATATGATGTCTGGTTTCATAGTGGAAAAAGGAGGGATTTATTTGGGGCAAATGAAGGAAGGGGTTTGGCTCAGGAACTGGAGAATAATAATTGAGAATGTAAGAAAGGGAGAGGCATACGAGGAAGTGAATGAGACAAGTAAGGCAATATTCTGCATGAAAGGAAAAGGAAATTAATAATTAATAATTAAAAACTATTCCTTGGAGGGAGGGTGGGAGGATGGAAGGATACCATTAAATGAATAAAAAGAGGATATATATTAGGGTTTATGGGAAAAAAATTATTAATGGATTATATGATGAAATGTATATTTGGATAAGTTGAAAAAGTAGTTATTGTACTCTAACAGTGGCAATCAGATGAAATAAAACACACACACACACACACACACACACATACATGCATACATACATACATATATGGGACAGAAGTAGCATTCTTACACTGGATTCAAGACCTCTTCATTTTCAAGAGGGGCTCTAAAACCAAATCTCTTACACATACCAGCCTTGAAACCAAAAAGCAGGAAAAAAATAAAACCCAAAGAAGAATCTGCCAGAGAATGCAAAAAAGATGAAATCTTTCCTTTCTGCCATGGCCAGTGCAAGTTGGTAAGTGCTTTGAAAATGCATAGAATCCACTACTCCTCCCAGATCCTACTACACTTAGGTTTGTTCTACCTGACCTACTGAGTTCAACTCAGCTTACTTCCAGGCCACCATACATAAGACTGTCACCTCAAGTTAATTAACTTGGCTGTACAAATTGTTATATGAGAACAAGTCTAATTAATGACTGGGGACTATTGTTCTGGATCATATGTAACATGAAGTAAATGAATTGTTAAAGCTTACCTCCAAGTACAGTTGTCCTTGGTGAAATATCCATACAAAAAGCATCCAAGTCCAACTACTGCTGCCAGGACTAACATCTGAGTATAGAATCCCAGCCAAGCAAAATAGATCCCAATTTTCTCACCATAATATTTCCTGAGGATAGAAACACCTCCTCTGAAACTGCAAACGTATCTGCATTCTGTCTCATTCCAAATAATTAAGAAAAACAATTCCCTTTGTATTTCATAATGGCAAGCAAAAAATATTGTGCATGGTGACAGTTATGTACTGCCACACTTCTCAGAATAATTGAGCTTCAAGCCTTCTGATTTTTCTGTATTCAAGAATACAGAATACAGACTTCAAAAATAATTCAGAAACAGTGATGCCGTATTTTCTCCCCATAGTAACATCTTTGAATTACAGCATATTTTGTCAGCATGAAGGCAAAGAAACAGAGAAGAATTCACCTATTACATTTCTGCTCATCATGCACAAGAAAGAACATTGCACTTGTGTTATACGTTAGGATTTTCCAGAAAGGTGAAACTTCTTTCCCTAGAATTTTACTGAAGCTCATCTGTGGACATATTTGGAGGAACAGTCCAAAACATTTCTGCTTGGCAGTTCTGCAGAAGTGCAACACTAGATTTTTAAATAAATCTTGTCTTAAATTATTTTCACTCCTGCTGTAATTTTAAGATAAGGTCGGATTAAAAAAAGATTAATTTATACCTTTAATTATATTCAAATTTGTACATTGTAATTATATGAATTACATGTAATCCATTGTAAATATATTGTAAATTACACCTGGAAATCCATTAAATTTAATGGATCTAAATGGGACTTTGATTCTGATCTACTATATCAAGAGGCATTGTTGTCTTAAACATGGTTACAGGTAAGTGATGAACTGAAAGATTATACAGTGTCAGGTTCTCAATCTACGAGAAGCTTTACAGGGAAACATTTACAGTGAATAAGCTAGGTCTCTCAAATGTTCTATAACAAATTCTCATGTGTAAAACATATTTACACAGTTGTGCAAGTGGGATGGAATGTAATAGGATCCAAAGAGATGAAAATCATGATCCTTGCCCAACATTTTCAGAAGGGAGCATGTGATACATGTCTTGCAGATCTTTACAATGTTCAGTTAATGTTGATGACAGGATGGAAAATATCACATTGGAAGAAGAGAAAATAAATGCACCTCATGATGTTATTATGCTGTAACCAAAACAAAATAACAGAACAGTCCTAATCACCTACAATCTCTAGCAGAGACCACTCAAACACATCATGAACAAGCTACAATCAGTTCTGGAGAATAACACAACCTTATCACAAGGTCTGGGAAGCAGTCCTTTACTGACCTATAGACAACCTCTAAATTTTAAACAACTATTCACTTACTACAGGATACATAACATGGATGATAATATAGGGACAAGACTCTGTCACAAAACCAGATGGCAACTCTGTCCCCACATCTATTCTGGGAGAAATATTACAATAATATCACTCACAACATCAAAGGTACATTTACTTGCTCTTCCTCCAATGTGATATATGCCATCCTGTGCCAGCAATACCCCTCTACACTCTATGTTGGACAAACAGGACAGTCTCTGAACAAACAGACACAAATGTGACATTAGAAATGGTAATACCACAAAAAATAGCTGCAGAACATTTCAACCTTCCTCCACACACAGTAAGTGATTTACAGTTTGCAGTCCTTGAACAAGAAATTACAAAGGAAACTAGAATGAGAAACGGCTAAATTGAATTATATTCACAAATTCCAATCCATTAGCAGAGATACGAACAAAGACAATGATTTCATGGCACACTACGTACATTAATATAAGAGTCCTCCCTACTGCATGGATAACAAAAGGGATCTTCTCAGAAAGAGTTTTGAACCCTGGCAAACTGACCTTTGGCAAGCAAATTTATTGCTTTTACACATCCAACACTAACTGATCCCTTTTAAGATCTGCAAAATTTGTATCACAATACACAGTCCTTTGAAAATTTAGGGCAAATAGCACCAAATGCAGGATCTGTTCTGGCTAATTTCAGGTCTGAAAAGAAACTTGTTCAAAGCAGTGTTCAGGAAAGAATGGCTAAGCATACACAGCCTCAGACTCTTCACATCTTCCCTGAAATGTCAGTTCTCCACTTAAGTGTTTCAGCAAACCTAGGAATCAGAAAGGAACCCACATTTGCAAGCATGACCTATAGTGATAGCCCCCCATAGAGTTTTCTATCAATGCAGTCAGTCAAAATATATTTAATTGCACCACAGGTATATGACATTGTGGATTAGCTTGTGTTGAGATTTATTCAGATCCTCTGATTTTCCTAATGTTAATAAACTTTAGCATCGGTTTGTTAAAAAAAAATTAGGGCATGGGTCATGATTTGCATCTTAACAGATCCTATTTCATTCCATTCCACTTCCACAATTGTGTAAATATGCTTTACATATGAGCATTTATTATCACTCTGTACTGCATCTGAAGAAGTGGGTTTATATCTGTGGAAAGCTCACGCATAAGACAATAGTCTTAAGGTACTGCCACATTTCTATTTGATTTACTTGTATTTGATTTCTGCTGATGAAGACAGACAGTACACATCTGAAGTGCCACTACAGTCCTGATGTCTATCCATACCAACCTGACAAGATCCAAGGGTTGCAATTTGAAAATATTTCGAGGATGGGCCCATTCCCTGTATAGCAGGTACCGCTCATTTGGGCAGGTGGGATCCTGTGATCGATGGTTAAATCTTGACTGTAAAACAAAGTATTTTCCCTCTCAGAAAGTGAGCAGAAAGTACTCTCTCATTCTGTTTTGGATCCTATAACTGAGTGCTGCTGTTTTATCACAACTGTACCACGGCTGAGCTTCCCAGCCATAATGTGGATCAGAGTGTAGGTCATGTAGTTACAGTAGTGTCGCACCAGTTTCATTTCAGCTTCAGTATATCTAGCTCTGTCCAGACTTCATTGTGTTGCAACTCCCACTGTCTGCTTGGCCGTGACAGTGATTCACACCCATACCCGCAGGATATTTTTTGGGTATAAGAACCCCTGATTTCAAGCTACCCAGTGCAATCTCTCACCTTTCTGAATGCCGTGCTGTTTATTTGATTCCTGAATCAGAACTATTCTTTGGTGCCTACCTAAGCCATGTCTCCGCTTTCTTCGCCAGTAATTATCGCCTCATCCCTGAAAGTCCTCTATCCACACTTTCTTCCCTTTTTCTTCAGTTAGTTCTTGTGTGCATGTGTGAGTGTTTGGATCTTTGCGTGCTTGTGTGAACACTTTTCAATAAAACACATTTTTATTTCATTTTTGAAGTCTCTGGCTGGTTCTTTCCTGCGTGATACTGTAAACATACATGGAAAGATCTTGTTAAGTTACCCCCCTCTTGCAGGCCTCCTGACTTTGAGCTAATTATTTCCCACTTTTGAACGGAGGCACTGGTATCACTGGAGGGCCCTTGTGGCAACCACGTTTTGAGGTAACATCAGTAGCTTGCAAAATACTGAGGAACAGTATACTATATAGTTAAAGGTTCACCTAATATTTTCCTACTGACTTCTATAGATTCTTTTGTATCTGTGAGAATACATTTTGCTTTTAAAGGGTTTATTTAAAAAAATAATAAAATTGCACTTACATCATGGAGTGGAAAAGCTGCCTTATAGATTCCAGAGTCCAGTAGCTTATTAATCCCAAACTTTTTCACATTGTCTCTTATAGCATATTCCCCACGACAAAGAATAAAGTAAGCCTGAAAAATCCAACAAATTCTTAAAAAGCATGAATTAGAAGCAAGGTAACTGAACTAGGATAAATTCAGTGGATGGCTACTATATAATAAAGGCTTCTACAAGCCTGTAATTCTACAAATTATTAAGACTGTGCCATCCTCAAATCTGTTAATTTGTATTATGTGGAAACTTGCTGCTTATTGATGGTTATAGCTCTCAAGATAAAAAGATGTATCTCTCAGTCAGCTCCCAATGAGCAATTACAACAATCAAAGGAAGAAGGGAGATGCATACACCTTCCATCATTTTAATAGCAGGTTTCTAGGACTTATCACTAAAGTCTTCAAAACTATGGATAATATTTCCTGAAAGCTAGGAACCAGAAGGTAGCTGCACAGCATTTAGTGTGAATTACTGTGCCTTCATGGTGAAACATTTTTCTGTTATACAGCTATTCAAGTGTCTTATCAAGAAAAGCATTTAGTGGAATACTAGATTCCTTTTTGGTTTCTTCCCCAAAGAAACCAGTCCCCTGCCTACAGTTTTTGAATTGTCAATATATAATCGAATGTAGAAAACGCGGTTGTACATATCCTTCTGGCATGTGGACTGCATTCTCCCTTAAGAATCTGTGAGCACCAGTCTGTTGTGAAGACAAGCAAACTACAGCAGTTTGTGCAGTCAAATTTATTGGTGGACCAGATCTATTTCAGGGAGAAGTTCCAATGCTGCATTTTTTCACTCACAAAAATTCTCCCTCCTATTCTTCTGAATTCTGTTCTTTGAGCAACAGTACCAGCAATCCTGGAGGCTTCAAGGATGGGAATGTGGCAGAAGCCAATACTTGTGAGTCATGGCCCACACAGCACATCAGTTGCAGATGTGATGTCTGACAAAAGCCAAAAGAAATGGTGGGAGTAAGAATAGAATAGCTGAACCAGCTGAAAGTTGTTGTTTGAGCAGCAGTCATTAGGTAGTTTCCTTATACTGAGTCAGGTAATTGGTCCATCTAGCTAAGCTCACTATGGTTTGTGCTGACTTAAATCAGTTCTCAAGAGATTTCAAGCCTTTTCAAGCCCTGCTTGGAGACTCTGAAGCAGGGGTCAAAGTATACGTGGTGCCTTGCTACGATACTTCCCCAAACTATGATCTTTCAAAATCTATGATTCTTCAGTGGTGTTGATTGTGCCTTGGAATGAATTTGTTACATGAAAAAAAATATTTTCATGTTCAGAAAAAGAGAAAACATAAGCCTTGACAGAGATTTAAGCACAGAAAATAAATCCATCCATATACGGTCAGCTGAGACTTACTATTCGACTCCTTGTTGCTGGATTGAAGAAGGTATCTTTGTCATGAATATAAAAATCTGATAAACGGTCATTTTCAAATGGTGCAGTAAAAAAATCTTGCTCTGGCTTGATTATTTCTTCATCCACATGGAAGAATTTAGTAATCCAGCTAAATGCTGAATCATGAGTTTTCAGATCACTGGGTTGCAGAGGCAATCGGATGTGCATGATCTCAGCATATCTGCACAGGACTTCCCAAGGCACGTGCACTTTTACAAATATACACTTTTCATCCAAGACCTGCAATAAAATTATATTCAAATATAATTAGTATTGCCTTTATCACATTTTAAAACCTGTTTAAGAACCATCCAAAAATCAATCAAAACAACACTTGGACACAATAACCTGGCAAGTTCTCCTGCTCAAGGTGCACCGACAGTAAAGGGAAAAGCAGCAGTGTACATGCTGTAGTGTACCTTCAATTTTCTTCTGTCTTACGGTGATCCTAAGGCAAATCTATCACCGGGTTTTCTTGGCAAGATTTATTCAGAGAGGATTAGCCATTGCCTTCCTCTGAGGCTGAGAGGGTATGACTTGCCCAAAGCCACCCAATAGGCTTCGATAGATGAGTGGAGATTCTAACCCAAGTCTCGCAGAGTGCTAGTCCATCACTCAAACCACTACACTACACTGGCTGTATGGTACTACTGGTGAATTATTTCTAAGAGAAAAAAGTGCTAGCCTATTCCCAGACATGGAAGTCTTTCTTACTAATCCTAGCAGAAAGGGATGGGGTGATCTTAACTTGAGAAATAAAAAGCAAATACCATACAAGCCAAAACCAAGCCCAGGCTCAAATCTTGAAAGTGCACAAGTCCACCACCAATCTCCACTGCTTGCCAGCCAAACTTTCTTCTTTACCTTCTTTTCTCTCCCCTTTCTCCCAACTAGTGTAGCAACAGGAGAGAAATAACAGAAGTGGAAAAATCTCTTATTACTTTCTCATCTTTCTTTTCCACATTCAGGATATTACTGGCTGCCTGGAATTCTTCTCTGGAATGTCCAGCTTTATTCAGCTCAGGACTAGGAGCTGTTAAAGTCCCTTTCTTTGCACAGTAACTCACAGAAACATATGTGCTTAACCTGTTTTAATTTTTGTAAACTGCCTGGGGCCTCAGCACTGGAAAAAAGGCAGGATATAAATTTGAAAAAAGATAACTATCATTCTAAAAATAAGTTGTCGAAGCTCTAGGACTCAGAACGCCCAAACTCAGGATGTTGTGTTTTTGGCATCCTGAAATAAGATATAAGTGATAAGATTTCACCAGTGAGGGGCATAAGTGTCATGTTTTAAGTCAATAAATCTACCAAGCATGTTACATGGCTGTGTGTAAAACAAAACAAAACAAACCTCCTATTACTAGTCACGATTGTGAAATTCCTTAAGCAAAGTTGGAATTCTGAAAATATCTTGATTCACAAATATTACCAAATGATTAAATTTGCACAAAATTGATGTGTGATCATCAATATCATCAAACAAGGCCTAACGCTTGATTTGTTCCTGGTTTTATTACTAGCCTGTGATGATTTGAATGAGATGCAATATATTTAGCTGTCCACAGTATAACATATCTGGCAACTCGATTGGGTGCTGCAAATTGTGTCAGTGAAAATGGTCCATTTTCCCTCTCTTCATTCAATAACTGTTTAGCAATATCTGGGCATCTAATAGCAGGCACCACTGTTGTGTAGAAGTGAGCTACTGTGCAATTTACATCAAAGACTGGATATCATAGTGCAACGACAGGAGCTAAACAATGACAATTCATCTCTAGCAACTGTACAGTCGCCTCATAACTGCCCAGTAAATGCATACACAGAATGAACTTGTACTGAAGTGAACAGAGAAGATGACTAAAAAAAGAAATACTCTATAAGCCAGCTTTCCTGTTCATTTCAGTGGTAGGAGATGGGTCATTCCAAACACTACAAAAAATACAGTGTTGTCCCAAGTTGGAAATGGAGCTCCAAACTTTACTGTTATTGTGTAAAACATAATGCATAGTGCATCAAATCTATTTACACCCATGTGTTCCAAATGACTGACACCAGTCACCTCATCAAAACCTGAGAAGCTGTATATTAAAAAAAAAAAGATGAAATTTTTAACCTCTCTTCTCCTCTCTATAGTCTATTTACAAAAAGTAAGATGAGCTAAAATGCAGTGCATCAATAGATTTCAATGCCACTTCCATATACATGCAGTTTCTTCCCTTTTTGGATTGAATAATTTATGCTTTTTTTAAAAAAAATATATGGGAAACTGTACTCACCGACCTTGTTGCTTCAAGCTGTAAGCCACGGCTGATCAGATTAGACTCATATGCTTGCCTCTTTCTCTGTTAAAATTGATTGTAAAATTGGGAAACTTCTTATCCAGATAATTCATAGAAGCCAAACATCATGAAAATAACAAATAATTGTTTAAAACTGAGTTTAAACATTAAGACTAGATTTAAAACCTGGCCTTTTTCACACAGTGACAGTTCACCCACACCTCACTGACGAAGGAGCATACGGAACACTTAAACATGGTTGCAAGAGACAATGAAATGCCAAAGCAAATTCAATAATAAAAATTGCATCCTAGTTTCCAAAGAGGAAAATACTAATCGTAGTATAACAGAGATTATTCCAAGGTAAATAAAATACTGATATATTTTAGGTAGAATTTTGAGTGATTCCTAATGAAGCTCTTGCAGCTTCTGAAGCTATGTAGGGATATTGATTGTTGTCACCTGCCGTCATGCCGGCTTCCATGCATGGTGACCCAATAAATGAAGCTTTTTCCATTAGAGAAACAGAGGAATAGAATGATGATATATGCTGCCTTTATTGAATTTCTGGCTATTGGAGAACAGCAAATAGTGTTGTGTCTAATGACACAACTCGACTCAAGCCAAAAGGATGGTCAGCAGCTGACATGGAAAGTCTAAATCTGTACAGCACAAACAATAAGAACATTGACTGTGAGGGAATGTGAAAAATTGTAAAAGAAGAAATAGGATGCATGCACATTGCAGTACCAGATGTGAGCAAAATAAAATGGGCAAAATGAGCAAAATAAAATTAAACATTTTCAGTTAGATAATCACTTAGGAAGAAACAGGCTGAAATTAATAGTAAGGTTTGATGTAGTAAAAACAGTAAGATTTTACTATGGGAAGTCTGACTGAATTATATCAATATAAGTTCAGGAAAAAACCTATCAACATAACTGGAAAAGAAACTGAACACTTCTGTATTGGTGTCCAGGAGGAAAATGATCTTATACTAAAACAGGACATGTCGGTAACCATGTAGGAAACAGAGTAGAATCAAACATCTTCAGTGAATTTGACCAACTGAATTTTGTGAAGGTAATAGTTTGTTCATTATAAGCACATCATTCAGAAACTGAATAGATGAGCCTATCCATTGAAATTACTGAATGGCCAATATTAAAATCAACTAGATTTATATAATTAGAAGCAGAAGATGGAGAAACTCCATTCTTTCTGGAAAAAAAAAATCAGGAGCACAGTTTGGCACAGACCATGAGTTGCTAATATTAAAAATTAACGTAAAACTAAGCACACAAAGCCTAATAAAGTGTAAGCATGAATAATTTTGGCCCAATACATGGACATTATTAGGGAAGAATTTTAAAAAAAAGGGAATTCAGGTAGGGACATCCACACATGTAAGTGCCCCTTTTGAATGCTGATGTGCTTTCTGGCTTCTACAGGGGCTGGAGTTTCCTTGCTTTCTGCATAGTGCCCAAAGCCCTCCTCCCAGTTTACTGTGAGCCTGAAAACTGCCTCACACGGGCACTTGCTCCAACATTGGCAGAAAGGATTAGAAAAGCATCCGGTAACTCCCTTGCCAGATGGACAATAGTTACAGAAATGTGCAGCCCTAGAGGTACCTGGTAGATATCACTGCTGAGGGCATTATAGTGCATCTAGCTATGGGAGAGCAAGGAGATGGCCAGATCTTCTCCAATCCTGCCTGCTTGCTGTGAAGTGTTTAATGGCCATGCAAGACAGCTTTGGAACTTTACAGTAACGTGGAGGGTAGTATATGGATCAGTGTAGCATAGATTTGCATGTGGATATTTACACTACACTGAGGGGATGTTGAATGGAGGCCTATTTGTGCAGGCAAAAGGGGAAAAAGCTTCACTGGATGACTGATGAAACTCTTCAAACTGTAAGGACAGAGAAGAAGCAAAAGTAAACAAGATACGAACAGGGTCAGAATTCTGAATGCAACTGTTATATCTTGAATATAAGGGCAAAGAGAACTATTACAATAATCAGTGCAAAGAAATAGAAGAAATCAAAAAAGGGGAAAATGAGAAATCTCTTCCACAAAATCTGAGAAATCAAAGTAAATCAAGGGTAAAGATGCAGAATGCTCAGCAAGAGAACATATCTTCATTATTAGGACAAAATGAAAAGAGGATGGAATCAATACATGGAAGAATTATATAGAGGAGACGAAAGGATGACAGATGCTTTTGCTAGATAACCTACAGTTTTAGGAACTGTTCTCAATACAATTTGAAAAAATGAATCACAAGGAACCCAGCTTCCTTGTTACCTTTGTGTAGGATTGTTCATTTGTATAAAGCCTGTTCTGCGGATATCCTCCTTTACCCACTTCCAGCTCCACAATGTTATGGAGGGGGCAGAGAGATGATATGCATCCCTTTCTTTGCTTCTTTTGGAAATGTATGCATATTTTATAATGTAAAAGTAAGCATAAGGTATGCTACAACAGTGTCATTTTTTTTTAGGCATACATTTTAAACGTACATATTGTTCTATGCACAGTTCTTAAATATGGGTATTTTTTACAGATGCATCCAAAACTATCTATCAACATGTGGATTCCAAAGCACAAATATTCCAGTTCTATGGAAGGATTGGGAAGTGCAGACTGAAAACGAATCCACTCCAAGCTCAGATTAAAACAGCTCTCCGTCTGCCTTTGTGCTTAACGGCAATACTCACTGTCATTGGGGGTAGGGGAATGGACTTTCTTAATAATAATAACAATGTTGTTGTTGTGAGCTATCCCTCTGGCTATGCAAAGTGTGTGTTTGGTATGTGTGTATGTTCAATTGGGAATGAACTTAGTCACAAACATGACACACACAGAGAGGCAGACAGATTTAGATCAACAGATCCACTTGAATTCGGAGATTCTCATTGGGGATACGGCAGAGGGTTGGACTAGATGGCCTTTGTGGTTCCTTCCAACTCTAAGATTCTATAATCCTAAGGCTAAGGGGGCTGTCATGATGAGCACCTGTATTTCTGGTCACTTCTGAATGGATGTAGCAATCCCATGATAGAACAAGTCCCCATGTCAAAGATGGTCTGTTTTCTACAAAGCTAGCAAGTGAGAAATATAGCCTAAACATCTCCTGAAGGTCTGGTTTTCTACATGTACGGAAGGTTGTTCTTGCTTTTTTAAAAAATCCAGCAGATGCTCTAGAGCAGGGGAGAAGCCTGAGGAGACTGGAGGAAGACAAATATTGTCCCCATCTTCAAAAAGAGAAATAAAGAGGACCCAAATAATTACCACCCAATCAGCCTGACATCAATAGCAGGAAAGATTCTACAGTAGATCACTAAACAGACAGTCTGTAAACACTTAGGATCTTAACACACTATACTTACTGCTATAGCACTATTACTCCACTTTAACTCCCATGGCAACATCCTATGGAATTCTAGGACTGGCAGTTCAGGCAGGGGCATTCAGAATTCTCAGCCAGGGAGCTCTTGGGCCCCACTAAACTAAAAGTCCCAGAATTCCACAGGATGTTGCCATGGCAGTTAAAGTGGAATAACAGCTCTATAATATATAGTGGAATAATAGCTCTATAATAGTGTAGTGTGATAGGACTTTTATAAAGAAATGTCGCGATCACTAAAAGCCAGCATAGGTTTCTCAAAAACAAATCATGCCAGACTAATCATATCTCTTTTTTGATAGAGTTACTAGCTTAGTGGATGAAGGGAATGCTGTGGACATTGCATATATTGACTTTAGTAAGGCCTTTTGACAAGGTCCCCCATGATATACTTGCAAAGAAGCTAGTAAAATGTGGACTAGATCATGCTACTTTTAGATGGATTTGTAACTGGTTGACTGACTGAACCCAAAAGGTACTCAATAATGGCTCCTCTTCATCCTGGAGAGAAGTGACTAGTGGGATGCCACAGGGTTCTGTCCTGGGTCCAGTGCTATTCAACATCTTTCTCAATGATTTGGATTAGGGAATAGAGGGTATTCTCATCAAATTTGCAGATGACACCAAATTAGGAGGGGTAGCTGCCACCCCAGAGGACAGGATCAGAATTCAAAATGATTTTAACCAATTAGAGAGCTGGGCCAAAACTAACAAAATGAATTTCAACAGGGAGAAGTTAAGGTACTATACTGGGGCCAAAAAAATGAAATACACAGGTATAAGATGAGTGACACCTGGCTTCATCATAGTGCATGCAAAAAAGATCTAGGAGTCCTGGTGGATCAGAAGCTGAACATGAGTCAGCAGTGTAATGAGGCAGCCCAATGTGACTCTAGGCTCCATCAATAGGACTATAGTGTCTAGGTCAAGGGAAGTGATAGTAACACTCTATTCTGCTTTGGTCAGACCCTCACCTGGAATACATGCCCAGGAAGGACAAGCTGGAATGTATCCTGCGGAGAATAACCAAAATGGTAGAAGGCCTGGAAAACATACACTATAAGAAGCAGCTTAGGGAGCTGGGTATGTTTAGCCTGGAGAAGAGAAGGTTGAGAGGCAACATGATAGCTATGCTTAAATATTTGAAGGTATGTCATATGGAAGATGAAGCAAGCCTGTTTTCTGCTGCTCCAGAGACTAGGACACAGAGCAATGGCTTCAAACTTCAGGAAAAGAGATTCCATTTAAACATCAAGAAGAACTGCTGTATTGAATGTACTTCTGTATGGAATTGAAAGTTATATATGTTAAGCTATCAAAATAGATATAGGAATTGATAGAGGAGATGTGAAAGTGTTGGGATGTATGAATCTCTTTTGATTTTTCCATCTTTTCTTTTTTGTAACTTTGCAAGGTGTGATGTTTGTTTTATGTTATTAACAATGAATAAAAATAATATACAAAAAGAAAGAAAGAAAAAGAAAGAAAGAAAGAGAGAGAGAGAGAGAGAGAGAGAAAGAGAAAGAAAGAGAGAAAGAGAGAAAGAAAGAAGAACTGCCTGACAGCAAGGACAGTTCAACAGTGGAATACACTGTCTTGGAGTGTGGTGGAATCTCCTTCTTTGGAGGTTTTTAAACAAAGCTTGGATGGCTATCTTCTGGGAATGCTGTAATTGTGTATTCCTGCATGGCAGGAGGTTGGACTCAATGGCTCTTGTGGTCTCTTCCAACTCCATTATTCTATGATTCTATATGTTCTGAAGTGTTATAGTCCCCAAACTACAGGAAGTTATTCTTGGAAAATATGAGGATGAGAACTATTACATGTTATATGCCAGTACCGGATGTGTAACACATGTGAAACATTTAAAGTTTCTCTTCCATATATTTTGCGTTGGAATTCAAGGGATGATGTATCTTTCAGTTAGAAGGAGTAAAGCACAACAGGAACAGCAAGGAAAAGAAAAAAAAAACAGGGAAGAATATCAAATCCTACATACTTTTGAGTGAAACATAAATGGTGATTCAGCTTATACACAATGAAGAAATGGCACAGCTTTGAAAGTGGCCCTTGTCTTTGACTAAGCAATTAAAAGAGACTACGAATAGAAACCTGGGATCACTCTTACAATCAAAAGTTCTACCAAGAGCAGCTCAAAACAGAAGACAATTCATACCATTTGCTTTCTTTGGAAGCTCTTCTTATGACTTTCTTTTTTAATCTCATCTTCATAGACTAAAACAAAGTCAATTCTTCTCTGACCATCATTGAAGTACAGTGAATCAGACTGCAAATTAAACTCAGCCTGTAGAGAATACACCATATCTTTAACATTAAAATAATTATTCTGTACATTTGCTTCTATTACAGATAAATTACAGTATACTGGACCAATGTATTACAAATTAGCAGCATGACTATAACAACTAGTTCAAGAAAAGTACAAATTTACGGTTTCTTAGTTCAAAATGACAGAAGTAGGTTAGTAGGGCCCTGCAATAAAATATATGGAAAGCACAAGACACATTACACTCCGTGCTTCCTGTGCTGAGATAAACAAAATATTTAATTTAAATTCAATATATGCTAAAGCAATCACTTTAAGGCTGCAATGGTAGAATAATTATTCTAGTAAAGAATAAGCAAATGTAGACCTAACTCCAATTTTCAGCTGCAGCTAGAGTAGACACACTGAATAGAAATTTGGTAAGTCAACATGGTTGCTGGATTGAAAACTGGAGGGGGCTCCTATCTTTAACTGTTGTGCAGAATAGGGAATTTCAGCTGGGATTGCTTGTCTTACAACCAGCTAACAAGCAGCAGCTGTAGAAATTCTCTCTTCTATGCACCCATTAATGGTAGAAGAACCCTCTCCAGTTTTCACTCTGGCAACACTGTAAGTTAATGCTTTTGTGAGATTCAGTGAATTTAGTGCAGTTAACATTAGCAATGGGATTTATGCCAGAAACAGGTTTATTATTGCAAATCTTCGGAGCACATAGGAGTGGAGTCCTGAAAAAGTATATGAATGTCCCAAATTTGCACTATAAAAAGCAGTTAGTTCATGTCCATTCCTTGACTGCATATGAGAAGTACATTTTCACAAACCATATAGTTGACCTATGGAATAAACTGGCCAAAGAGGAAGAAACAGATTACATGGAGGCTGTCAGTTGCTATTTCATTAGTCATGATGACTATATATTCCCTCTTGAATCAGAAGCACCATATCTCTGCTTATTAGTTGCTGGAGCTACAGTCTGTGAAATATGTGCTATAAAAAAAGAAGAGTTAATCTTCAAAATGGCACAGGACAATAGTGGAAGACAGCTTCCCACAGGCACCTAATTGGCTACTGCTGCAAAATGACGCAGGACTAGAAAAGCTTTTATATTCTTATCATACACTGAGAAAATGGCCGCATATTTTGTCTTTCTTAATTTAAGTGATTTAGCCAGTTCAACATTTCATACAAATAATCATTCTTCCAGTCAGCAGTTAGTATGACTTCTATTCAATTAGACTAAATGCAAATTAATCAAAATATATATGTAGTACCAAAAAAATTAAACCCATTTTGTGAAATCTATTAAATATATATCAAATGGAACTCTTTTGTACACATGGTGCTTATTAATTAGGTACTAAGAACTGAATTCATTTTTATGTGTGAAACTATGGACTATATAACACACTAACCAAAGAACTGGTATATCAGTACTGTTCAATTATAACAGTTTGACACCACTTTAACAGCCATGGTTCAGTCCAACGGATTCCTGAGATCTGCAGTTTAGGGAGGGATTAAGAATACTCAGCCAGAGAGCTCTAGTGTTATCTGTCAGGGGAGTTACAGGAGATAATTCTAAGTAGCTCACCAAACTATAAATACCAGGATACAGGTGATGGAGCCAGAATGACTGAATTGATACGTGCCTCCTGTAACTGTGTATTGTGATAGCACCTAAGGTTACATGGTGATTGTAAAAAGCCCTGTATTCTCTCACTCATATTGGATGCAGAAAATTACTTTAAAGCTGAGCCTAGCCGAAATCTTAAATTTCTATTCCTCTTTCCACATGCTTCCCTGATTATGATTTGTTTGACATGTAATACAATTTATAGCACTTGCTAATTACCTGGCTTGATATATTTATATGAATACTCCCTTAGATGAAATATTTATATGAATGCTCATGTATTCTCATATGAATGAGAATCCATTTGTCATACTGGTAAAAGAAAAGAGACATATAATCTACGGATTCCAAACTAAAGCACTCTATGCTATTGAAATATATTAAGCAGCCAGCAATGGATGCAAGATTCTGTTGTGCGGTTTTACATGCCACAGATTTAGCCCCAATGATCACACTGAATGCCTGGGACTCATTTTGTGTTCTTCATTAAACAAAGCACATGGTAAAAAAACATGACTGTTGTGAAAGCTGAGAAAGGAAAATAGTAACTGCAATGCAATCTTAAGTTCATTCCTATATATTCCTGTATATCACTTAGTGTCCTTCATGACTTATGGTACAATGTTTTTTTTTCCCTCTGAACAATTCTTGCATGCTAATATGGATTGTTCTCATTATAAATGAAAACCATCTGTTTCATTTACAATCCTATAGGTAACACTGCAATAACTACCAGCATTTCTGGGTCCAACCTGAGATTTTAATTTGGAGGAACAAGTTGAATTAGCTTCATCCCATCGCTTGCTAGCACACGCTTCACAAATGTAAATATTAAAGGCCAGTTTGTTTCTTATATTCTGTAAAGGGAGATAAATCTTGGAGTCCAGTGTAAAAGGACTTGTGACAATGGCTGTGTAAATTGACCTTGTCATGAGAATATTTCCAGATGGATGACTCCTAGCACTACCAAATGTTCAACTACTCTACCTTTTTTCCCTTAATGGATTTTCTTTTTGTGGTAACAAAAAATATGTAAGCATGGTAGGAAAATATGAGAAAGTTACAAATGGAAGATGACAATATTTGGAAGCTTTGTGCAGTTCTTTATTTGAGAGAAGGAGCTGCAAAAAAGGCCTCATATAGAATCACCTAATATGTAATGTTTTTCTTTCTTCATATGAGAAAAAGTAATGTGTGTGTGTGTGTGGGGGGGCAAATAGGAAGATGGTGGCACAATCCATTCAGAAAAATAATATTCTACAAAAAAGTGATGGAGGATTTAAAACACAGTGGAAGCATCTGCAGACACCTTTCTCTATCCATATGTGCCCTCCCCAAATAAACAGTTTATTCCAAGGTGCTTTCCTTCTAGCATGAATTACTTTTGCTCCTGAAGTCCCAATGGCCTATTGATAGGTGTATCAAATTTTATATGAAAGTCAAGATAAAGAAATTATACCTACCCATTGTGGCATGTTTAGTGCTTGCTGGCTGGTTACAGCTCCATAGCTGGGAATAATAGTTTGTTCTAGTTCTTCCAAGACTAAAAATACAGGGGGAAAAAATGGGTATGATTATAGCCTTCAGCTGTGTGAATTTTTCCTCACCGTGAATGAAAACAAGCTTTCTGTTTCATACCTTTGAAGTAAAGCTAACAATGTAACATGCTACGTTAGACAACTATAAACCAGGTTATGCTCTCATGACAATTTCACAGCCAAGCCTCCTATAAATATACAGCCAAGTCTTTTGCTAAGGGTCTTTGGGCTGGAGTTGGCAGATGGAATGTTCCTTAGATGCCACAGTCTATCTTCTGCCAAAGGAAAAACATTACTAACTTTGTGGATCTCTGTTTATATTCTCTTTATGCTTCTCCAAACCCTGTCTGCAGCTTACTTCAACTGCTAATCCTACTCTAGCATTGTACTTATTTTCTGCAAGGTAAACAATATGCATGCATGTTTTTCCAGATCTGATTATATCTGGATTAAGTTGTGGTCTTGTTTTGTTCAAGCAGTTTTAACTATCCCACTAAGCCTCCCCCAAAAGATAAGATTTTATAACCTATACAAAACTGACTGAAACCATAGTCTGAGTCCAGCATTATACAGTCACTAGCACATTAGGGTCTTCTCCCCTCCCCAATTCAAAACTTGTTTCAGAAGGTTTCCTAGGCCTCATAAGGAGGAGCAGGTCATCAGGAGACAATCTAAGGGGATGAGTGCGATTGTCAGTCTGACTGACAGTAGCGATCCTGTCAGAGGAATCAACCTATTGGCGTATGTGTGAACAAATATTCATTCACAAAAATGGACTGAGATACCAAGATGCCAGTAGAAACAGCTCTAGGATTATAGCTGTGTTATTGTATGCCTGTAAGTAGTTGCCGACTTATGGTGATCCTAAGATGAACCCATCACAGGGTTTTCTTGGCAAGATTTTTTCAAAGGGTATTTGCCATTGTCTTCCTCTGAGGCTGAGAGAGTGTGACTTGCTCAAGGTCACTCAGTGGGTTTCCATGGCAGAACTGGAATTCAAACCCTGGTCTCCAGAGTCATAGTTCAATGTAGTATACCACACTGTGGGTTGTGGAAATCTACACTCTATATTGCTATGGTTTCTGGTATAAAGCTGGGTTGAAATTTTTTTTTCCAGAAGTGGAGAGTTAGATTTCTAGCATGCTGCTGTAATTGGTGATACTTGCTGCAGAGTGAGCAGCAAGAGAATCTTGCAAATAATTTTTTCATCAACATTAAACTTAAGTAATATGTGAGTCATAACTTCCGTGCTGTCCCTGTTCAGTGATCACAATTGGTTAGCTCTCAAACCAAGAGTGGAATCTGGCACAGATGTAGAAATTACAGCAAGAGCTTTGGAAGTATAACATTTTAAAAGGCAGAAACCCTTTAATGACTTATACATTAAACATAAGCAATGAATCCGGAAATGGATACTGACAATGCAGTGATATATCAACATTATTTTTCACTGGCACTATAAAACTATTATTGTTAAATACTGATACAGTACAGTAACTTAAAAGCTGGGTTAGAAAAAACCAAAAATTAACAGCTTCATTTGCTGAAATTTAAAATGTGATAGCTTGTACACACCCATGGCAGTTTTGGCTGGTTGGATAATGTAACATAAAACTCATATTGTGTCCTGTGAAGAAATACTTGGTAGTTCAAACCTCCCCTGATTTTTTGTACTGAATCATAGCAAGGGTCAAATAGTGCAAAACAGGTCTATATAACACTACCAGTGCATTCTACACTTATTTTACACTGTGAAGTCATATATAATGCAAACTAACAACAAAGCCCTAAAGCATCTCGGACAAAGTGAAAGGGGAGATAATGGCAGGGAAATTAAAACAACTGACCAGTCAATATGAGCCAACCATTCATATACATTTGGTTTCAAGTTTATTCATAGTTAGTGTGGGCTTCTTGTGCCCCGATGAGGGAGATCATGCATTCATGTGCTACTGTCAAGTAACACACAGGAATGGAAGAATCCAAGAGTCATCTTTATTTTTCAGTCTGGGCACAAAGGGATGTTTGGTGATCTTTCACAAAGCGAGCACAGGCAAACTTTCAAGTTTCACTTTTTTATATATTGTATTTCTACAGAAGCTGATAATGCAAGATTGTTTCATTGCCTTTGTAACTGCAATGTACTTTGTTACACTGACTTATTGTCACAGTAAGGAGATTTAATATAACCTCTTCCTGTGTCTCATTGCAACACAATTCACATCACTCTTGTATGTCTGAGAAAGTTTTACGCATGTAACATTGCAACTATAATACATGTTTTCTCATTCTGAATTAACAAAACAGACAGAACATCTAAAGCTCAGTGAAAAAACTTCTTGCTATACAGGAAAGTCTCAGTAGCTTCAATGCCATTCAATAAAAGCTGAGTTCCTTTGGTGCAGTATAGAGAATACTATGCAAGCTATAATCTCTCTTTCTAATCTAACTCACTGTTCTGTTCTATGTGTGACACAGGGTTAGCTTGTATAAACTGTCACAAATTCCTTCAAAAAAGCGAGGGCTATGATAAGCAATGCCAAATTACTTCTCCAAATACATCATATGTGCATACAGTATCTTCAGCAGCTGTTCCATGATTTCTGAGGCCTGACAAGACGAACTAATTTTTACTTTGAAAGAAACTTAAAACCAGAATGCTAAGAATATGTATTCCACACACTTGACTTTGTGAATTATTGAGCTTTTTCCCTGAAGAGTGAGAAATTATTTTATTAGCATGAATACCCTAGGTCAAAAATATAAAGGCAACATAAAGACAAGACATAAAAGTTCTAGCAGCCCATATGCCTTGCATGCAAAAGATCTTAGGTTCAGTTTCTAGAATCCTCTAGAGTAACACTAGGAAAACAACTGCAACTCAGGGTAGGCAATACTTGACAAGACAGTACTGAACAACTTTCCCTCTGCTATTAGAAGCCTTCTGTATAGTCGAAGATCACTTTTCAGGTTGCATAAACAGGTCATAGGCCTAAGAGGAAGGGAGGGGCTTACTGGTCTACCGGAAAAATAGGTTGAAATGCACAAGTTTTTGAATTTTTTATATTTAAATTTCATCATTAACAAAAAATCCTACTCATTATTAAACTCTGCCCACCTAGGATTGATTACAGTTGGACCTTCACATTTGCATTTCTGACTTTCATGGATTTTATTATTTGCAAGATTCTCTAACTCCTGCCCCCACCCCTGACCTCAGGTGCTTCTTTTCTGGAGGAACCTTACTTCTTGATGCCGCCTATCAGGCTGTGTAGCCCTTTAAAAACCTTCCACTGGTCCTCCTCCGCCACCACCAGCCAGGGCCTATACAGGTAAGGATGGATCTCAGCCCAAATTCTGAGCACCACAAACCATCTATTGAGGCCCTCCCACAACCAAGGAAGGAAATGGGGATGAGAAAGGAAGTGTAGGGATACCATGCCAGCCCACTTTCTTTTCTTTCCTTTCTCTGACCTGGTTTGGACCCTGGGTGCCCATTTTCCCTGCCATGCCTCAACTCCCTTCCCACCCACCCCCCACATACATTTTGGTAGTTGCTATTTTTCCAGTTCTGCCGGGGTTCTGTACCCCTAACTCTAATGAATGTGTAGGGCCAACTAATTTCTACTGGCAACATTTATTTCATTATTAACAGATGAGATTCACCCAAGTAATTACAAAATGTACTATGATGCTTCACCCTTGAAATTTAGCAAAGCTTAAAACACAAACATAAGAACAAAAAGTGTGTAAACTTTTGATTATGGAGAGTGGCCTCCTGAAGTTGTATTAACACTTAGATGTTCTGAAAACAGAAATGCATATGTGTATGATGGAGCTTACTTCTTTTGAAGGCTTTATTGCCTTTTTAAAAACAACTTAAAAAATTCAAATTAATTTCATAAATTATTTATGTATGTCTGAAGTAAGGAGAAAAATGATACACACCAAACTACATGAAAGAGAAATATTTTCTCTTAAGCTGAAGAAAAAATTTTCTGAATATAAAGTGACATTCAGGTGAATTTTCCCATTTATTTATTGTTCAGATACAAGAAGAATATAAACCAAGAACAAAGATCAAAAGGAGAAGCCAGATGGCTGGCTTTTCCTCCTGTACTCTCTTTTCCCAGGGTATTTTTCTCAGTTCAGCCCCAGTGGTAACTAATGTATATTTTGTACAGGTGAAAGGCATAATTAATTGTATGAGTAATTTGTCAAACACTGCTGTGTACATCTGCCTCTGACCTTTCCACACTGCACATCTTAACTCCTTCTTTTACATCAGCACAGCAAGCTTCTTGAATTGCCTCCTAGGGATCACGTTTTAACACACTCTCCAAAACCATCTTCTCCTATATTGTTCTCCTACAAAATCTGATTATTTTATAATCAAATCCACACGTTTAAAAGTATTTGAATATAACCTTAAAAGGTCTGCTACCATCTAATCAGATATGAGCTTTCTTCCTCAACACTATACTTGCAGTTGCTTTAGCTGTTTTCCTTACCTGGCAATTGTTCCATGTAGCTCTAGAAAGAAATTCTGCTGGCAGCACTGGTGGCTGGCAATGCAATGCAATTTTGCTCTGACTAAGAAACAGCCTCAGGATCACACGTGAGCTTTGGAAGCCTTTAAACTTTTGTTCAAGCACAAAAAATACTCCTCCAGGTGGTGCTTATCTCTATAAGTCTGAACGTCAGCATCAGAATATGAAAATAGTAACCTACAAATTAAAATAATATGCTACCTTTCTTCAAAAGAACTGATGTACAGGCATGGAGGAGAAGAGAATGAAGTAGGCAGCAGGATTTATTTCAATCCAAGCAGTTTACTGTACAAATACACATTCTCTGCATGTGAGCAATGTGCAAAAAATCTTGAAGAACCTGACTCTCTGGATTAACACAAGGATATACTACTTAATAAGAAACCGAAAAAGAAAAAACAACAACCAATCCCTTTCTTTTTCACCTATGGTATTCAAAAGAACTTTGATAAAAAGTCTGAGTAAATAATGTAATTTCTAAATAAAAAGTTTTGCTCTAATTTACATTTTTACAGCCATCTGAATTATGTGAAATAAACTAACAATAGAAACAGTAAAAACAGAGGGGCAACCATAGTGAGGTATAAATAATTTCCAAACTCAATAATATGCTAACATTTTTATTACTCTAATCCAAAAGGCACAAAATCTCTATGTAAGCTTTTAAAACAACAGGTTTCTAAATTAGGCAATGAACAAATGAATTAATGAATGAATTAAAAGGCAAATGGGGAACTGAAAAATGAGAATCTTACATCAAGTAGTTTTCCATGTTGTCTTGGAGATGGTCGGGAAATAAAGAGTCAGTAGCCTATCAAATTAGACCCATTAGGCTATACCACAAATGGCCCTAGACACACTAGAAACAAGAAAGGCAATGAAAGATGAGGAAATTTGGTTCTCCATTTCAGAATATACACCCTTTGAAAACTCAGACCTATCTATTCACTCATAGGTAGCAATGTCAAGCCAGGACTTGTGATAATTCAGGACCATAACATGAGATCTAGCAATGACACAGGGGGCAGGTCTTGGTGATATCATTTAGCATGATACATCAACCATAACTGCACAAAATATAGAGTTTTTAAAAAAATCATCAAGTCCATCAGACAAGAATATATATGTGAGACAGAAAGAGAGAGAGAGAGAGAGATTGACTGACTGACTGACTGTCCAAATTACAGTTGGCTCTCCACATTTGTGGGTTTGACTTTCGTGGATTTAATTATTTGTAAACTTCTTCAATCCCTTCCCCTCCAGCACTTCTTTTCTGGGGGAACCTTCCCTCTTCACAGCTCCAATCAGGCTTTGCAGCCCTTTGAAAAATTGCTTCTGGTTCTCCTTCTCTACCACCAAACTGCTGCCTGGTCAGCTATGGGTAGCTTGCAGACCAATCTCTCAGCACCACAACTTGTGTCCTGATGCAACTCCCTCACACCCAAGGAAGGAAATGAGCAAAAATGAGGAAGTATAGTGCTATCATGCCAAACCCCCTTCCTTCTCCTTCCCCTGACCTGGTTTGGACCCTGGGTGCCTGTTCTCCCCACCACGCCTTGGCCCCCTTCCCCTGCTCTACATTTTGATATTTGTGATTTTCCCATTTTTGCAAGGGTTCTACGCACCTATCTTCAGCAAATGTGGAGGGCCAACTGCAGTGTTCTAACCCTGAAATTCCCCTCCTTTGCCCTGAGGAACAGAGAAGTGTACTTCTAGCCACTGACATCTGGGAATCCTATTTGCAGTCTTTGAAGAAAGCAAAATATAAGACTTTACACAGTCTCTATACTAACAGGGCTAGAGCTGAATTTAGGCAAAGAATGAGGCAAAGCATCCAAACAGCTTCATCGGGCAAAGTGGTATCTGTGGGCTTTGCACAGCTCCTCCAGGGCCTCCCAGGAATTATAAAAAAATTACCCCAAAATGCTCTCTAGGGGATGTTGTGGGTATTCTTGCTATTTTTTGTCCCCCCTATTAGTTTCTCTACAATTCCAAATCATTATTTTTTTTGGTTCTGTACTTGTAGTGATAGCATGACCAAACAGCACAGAAACCGTGTTTAAATGGGACAACTATTTTTAACTGCACCAGAAGACAGGATCCTCCAATCAGATCGGAGGAAAAGTTTGAGTGATTTACAGAAAAAAAATTGATGGAAAAGTTTGAATGGTATTGAAGCTATATATGGTGGGAGGAGCAGTGCATGATCCCCATGTCTGTTTTGTGGCTCCTCTGACCCCTCAGATCCCCCTAATTTTTTGGATTTTTTTGCCCCCATATACTCACTGAGGGTGTGGGGAAAATTTTTCCCATGTCTTCTCTCCCACCCCAAGCCAAGATTACTTCTGGGTCACTTCCTGTTGGAAAAAAGGCCATTCATGGACCTAAAATGGCCTGAGTGATATTGGAGGCCACATGGGAACAAAATAAATTTAAATTAATTTAAAACTTTTTGGCCAGGTTATATGCAGCCCTCCAAGGTGTGTGCGGAGACAAACCTGAAAGACTTTTGAGCTGTGAATGAGTGAGAATGTCTTATTTGGGGGCCAAATTGGGTCTTGTCAAGAAGAGATATGTCTCAGTATTTAATGAGATGCTCTTTAGTATTTTAGAGCCCAATTTTACCTTATAACATCAACACGCAGTATGCATTTTCTTGTCTTTCTTGCCTTTTCAAGTGGCAGCTCCAAAATAAATAATAATAACAATAATAATAATAGAATAAAACAACAGCAACAAAAACATAAAATAACTAAAATGTCTAAAAATCCTGGCTGATGTAACCTGGCTACTGGTTAATGCATTTCAAGAGAAGGACATTTTCCTTCCTTTTCCTGCTATTTGTCAGTATTTTTAAAAAGGCTTGCTAGGGTAGTATACAAACTAAAACAATTACATGATTGGACCTAAATATTTTAAAGGTACCATACTATTTACATACCATTTGTGCATAGAATCAGAGTTGGAGAGTTGGAAGGGATAATTAAGTCATATAGTCCCACCCTTTACTAATTGCTAAAGCATGTCTGAATTAAATGTGTAAAAAATTATAAGTTTTATATATTTTTTAATGTCTTTAATTGTTTTAAATGTTCTTTTAAACTTTTTTTGCAAGCCTCCTTGGGTCTCACTTTGGGAGAAAAGGTGGCATATAAATACAACAAATAAATAAATAAAATAATGCATTCAGCAATTTAGAAAGAATAGCTATTATTGAAACATAAATACAGTATATCGGGCCACAGTGGGAAAGCCTGAACCGCAAACCCTTTGCTCACTTTTCTTGTGTATGTTTAAAGAGGACGTGGACTGAAAAGCCAACCAAATGGAGAACCTTCACCTGACAACATTTCAAACCAAGGGGTGCTGTGTGAAGTAGGACACAAGGTCACCCTAGAATTTTTAGCCTTTAATGAAGCTGAGTACTTTCATTAGTATAAACATAAATAAAAGAATATAGTTACTTCATGATATTCAACGCCTTTTTTTTTTTACCAAGGATCTTAATTCAAAATTGTTTCAAGCAAGCTGCTTAACCGTACATCCAATCTTGCAAGACATTTGTTATTATCTTAACAGCTATGTTTTAACTACTAGACTACTAGAATCAGGCCTGATTCATACATGGGGATTTCCATGATCTTAACTAATTTTTAAAAAAAATGCAGCTAGAACCACTAAGTGATTCTGTGTTCTGCCTAATTCAAACAAACATTCTCCTCTAGTTTTCTTGTGTGCAAACATAATCACAAAGAGAAAATTAGCAATGTGTCTGTGAGTGAAGTAGCCTTGAGAAGGAGGCAGACATAAAAACAGCTCTGCAGTTAATAAAGAATGTGTGGTATAGAGACATTTTCTTTGCTCCTGACTTTGTTTTTCATGCCAGCAAGTCACTCCAATTAGTATTCTAGCATGAGTCTAGGACTCTAATAGTGTAGCAGAGGAAGTTGTATATTAACCCTGCAACCTTTTTTTGGTGCATATGCTCTGTTTAATATGTTTTGCTTGAACAGCAATTGAATTACTCTCAAGTCCATCTGCAATTATTCCTCAACAGACATTCATTTTCAATTTGCTATACAAGACAAGGGATGGCTGAAATGTTCGTTAATTGATGTTTCTAGCTGGTTACTAAACACAGAGGAAAAAAATAAGAAAAATGTGAGGTTAGTGAAACAAAACAGGCTATGGGAGGAACTGAAGCCCCATGTATGCTCATAAAACACAGATGGAAAACATCACAGTATGAACATAAAATTGAATAAGATGGCAACATAGTTTAAAAGGCCGCATGTAATATTAACTCATCATGACCAAGCCCCAAACCAAGTAAAGATAAGACGGTGTCCTCCCAATTATTACCTTTATGCTAGTAAGAAATAAAGTGATTGATATTGCCCCAATGATAATAAATTTAATTTATAGGACTTTTAGATGAATATAGCCTACCTTCCTAGTGAAAAGGTAATTGATTTTCTTTGACTGTTTTCTTTGAAATAACCTTATTGGAGTAAAAAGGATTACCCTTAAATAAACATAATGGCTGTATCCAGCAAGCAGTCTGGTAGACTGTTAAATCCCCTCCCCAGTGTACTCACACCATTGCTGGAGGGGGCAGGCGGTCCATTTTCCTCATTTCCTCCCAAGTGAGCAAGAGCAGCCAGGGAGCTTTTAGCTGAAGTTCAGCTCTCCAAGCCACTGACTGGGTGTGAGCACTTGCCTGGGCTCATTCCAGCTGCTCTTGCACACCAGTGGAGAAAAAGAAGCCTCTATTCCTGCTGTAAGGTAGCCAGAATGCACTGGGTGCAGCCCATCACCCAATCAGTGCCTGGAAAAACAGAATTTATCCTGGAAGCCCTTGGCTGCTGTTGCGCACCACAGGCAACAATGTTGTCCATGAAAGTTCATAATGCTACCTTGTGCAATATCATTCAAATAAATACAGCAGTGCAACAGTATTTGGGGCCCTGTGAACTGTGGCCTATAGACTGTAATACTTTTTCTTTATTTTTACTTTTTTTCTACTTTTATAGTCACCCCTCCACATTCACTAGGGTTGGGGCACAGGACCCCCATGGACATGAAAAAAACATGAATAACTCTGGGCCCTCCCAAACCATATTTAAAACAAAAAAATATGATCACCATATTCAACCCACCATTGATTCCTTTGAGGCATCAGGGTTCTTAAGGCAGAAGTGGGTGGCTGGTGAAGCTTACTGCCCCTTAACAGGGACTTAGAAGTCTCATTCACAGTTTCTCAAACTCATGAGGCTTGCAATCCCTATTAAAAATGACATAAAGAGGTAGCAGAGGTGAGAGCAAATAATCTGTGAATAATCAAATCCACAAAAGTGACACCTGCAAATGTGGACAGCTGATTGTACTTACTTTTATTTTACTTTTTATTCTTTACTTTTATTTTACTTTTCAATGTAAGCAAAACCTGGGAAATATATTTGAAATGAGGTTGCAGTCCTTTTTTAAAGTTACCTACAGAAACCACTGTCACTGCTCCTTTGGGGCAGTACCAGCTCCAACTATTTTGCATCCAGAAGCAAAGCCCCAACGGTACCCTTACTGGTAGATCCCTGGATACACTGACACTCTGATCTGTATGGAGTTGGGGCCAGTAATTCTCCAAAAGTTTATAGTGAACAACAATACGCTGATAGAATCTACGTCTATTCTTTGTCAGATCCAGATAAAGCAATAGATTCACTATAGCTGGCAAGTGTCTACTATGACTACAGTTGGCATGCCAGACAAAATAGAGTAGGTACTCTAAGGCTAGTCCTGGAATTAAGCAGAGTAGTAAGGGGGGTATTTAGTGTTCTAATCTACTGCAAAATATCTTGGATCTTGATTGTTCCAAGGTACGTACATTCTGGCTATACTCAGAATGACTTTTACCAAACCTAGCAGTGCTGTTTATTTAAAGGCAAGAATCTTCCCACTATCATATATGCCTGAGGTGGATAATTGTGGAAGGTTAATGGGATACATTATTGCCCCAGGAGACCTTGGAGAAACACCCTTCCCAATACTACTGCAGAATATCAAGTTTTTGCCTCTCCACTGGGCATGGGGGCATTTTTGCAATATTTTAGCCCCTGGGACATTTTAGGTTCAGGACAGACGTGTAGTGCACAGAAGTCACTTCCCATTTCAAAAAAAGGTCTTTCCTGGGCATACATTGGCCCAGAGGGATAAACATGCAGTGAAAATGCCTCCTAAAAGGCATTTTGGGGCAAAAACATTGGGGGGGGCGAATTATTTGGCCCCTGGGAACCACATAAACATCCCTGGAAGGCCACCAAGGCCTGTGAGGCTTGGTAACCTCCGGACCCCACAACTGTAATGAATCTCATTTGGGGCTGCCACTGAAGACTTGATAACTAGTCCAGAACATGGTTGACCTCTGTCACTGCTGGCCATTCAGAGCATTTAACATTGTTAATGAGGGAGTTTCACTGATTATCAGATATTGTGGGGGCAGTTTTCTGTATCTTTAAAAGGAGCTAGGGTACAGGTGAGAAAATCTTCTCCCCAAATCTTACTTGGCATTAGAACTTTGAATGAAGCCTACTCTTACTATGTACTTTATCAGAAATGGGAGATAACAGGAGCAGCGTATTACTCCTAGTGGCACCTTTCCTGTGGAACTTTTCCTCAGGATGTTCACAGAGCCAACTCTTTAATCATCTCAAAACAAGTCAAAACTGTTATATTCTACTATGACTTAAGAGAGAAAAGGAAGTTTAGTTTTCCTTATAGCTGTGCTTTTAATTTCAGTTTTACTGTTCCTCTATTACTTATTGAATCTGGAAGGTTTTTTTTTTAATTGCAGCACTGCCATTTTATATTGGCATTACTGGTGATACTATTTTAAAAGTATTTATTATTATTCTATTATGCAGTTTATGGACAGAAAATAGAAAGCACGGTTCATACATTACCCCCATAATCTTTACAGCAAACCTCACTCAAATGTTCTCATTTTGTAGAAGATTTGGGCTTGGAACAAGATCCAAAATGTTATAGAATCTGCATTTCTGTGAAAGTTATACCAATTGAATGTCTTCATCTCTGGTACAATTTAAAAATATCTAGGAACCATCAAAATATGGTGTCCATAAGGCAGCATTTAGCTATGGCTGAAAGGCACTTTTGTTGCTATTTTGATGTTTCTTCATTAATAAACTTAAGTGTAAATTATTACTGGATTGCTAAAACTTAGTGATTATTTATTACCGTATAATTGTGAGTTATAATTGTTATTGAATTATATAGAAATTTCCTTTTTCCATTTTATAACTTTTTTCTGATGCTACAGAAGCCTGCTTTGAACATAGTTTTATGGTGAAAAAGGAGCATATAAAAACATGGTGCTGATCCTGATGACATGGAACGCGGGCACGTTTGGATAATTTTTGATGGCTCAAGCAGGATCCTGAACTAGAAAAATGAAACAAGTTGAATAGCTGCATTTTCTGCAGCTGTTGAAAGCACCTGAGCTCTGTGAAGAGGAATGACAGTAAAAAACTACTAAAAAAAATGGTACTAAGGTAATGGGGTATGCACAACACACCTTGGTTTGCAGGTTCTTCATTTTGCAATTCTTGCAAAAAAAACCCAAAACCCTTTGAAAATCCAAACTTATCTGGTCTGCTTGCATCCTGGTTAACACTTTCAGGACCCACTACATAATATGCAAAATGAAGAAGTAATTTGCATAATATGGAATTGTGGCTACTTGGATTTTGGAAACCAGAGAGAAAAGAATAAGGAGAGGGAGACACACACAGAGGCCATTTCCACATTACACTGTTATTGTGCAATTATTCCACTTTCAACATCCTGTGGAATTCTGGGGTTTGTAGTTTACTGAGGCCAAAGAGCTCTCTGGATGAGAAGTCTAAATGGCCCTCCCTAAACTGCAACTCCTAGAATTCCATAGGATGTTGAAAGTGGAATAATAGCAGTGTAGCTCCCAAGACAGATTGACTCCTGGTACTGGTAGGAGTGAGGAGGAGAGTTATGAGGTAAATAGGCTGGGCAATTATATGGGGTGAAGTGATAGCAAAACCAGCAAGAAAGAAAGAAAGAGAGTAAGGTGGAGAAAGAAGCAACAACACTAGAGTGAGGGAAACAAAGGAGTTTCTAACTCAGGCAAGGCTGAAAACTGGCTAAATGAATACCAGAGTGGAGACAGAGGCCCTTTCCACATGGCATTTGCCTGGGAAAGTCCCAGGCTGCACTGCAGAAGGAAGAAGCGGGGCTCTCGCGCAAGCAGGCAGCTTGTGTGAAGCTGAAACAGTAGGGATGCGAGAGCCTCTCACTGGAGGCTGCTCGCGCAATCCCTACACCCCAGTGCCAGAAAAAGGTAAGGTGCGGAAAGGGCCAGAGAAAGACCAGCTCAAAAAGAAAAGATTTGTGGTAAGAGAAAGAATTGAAGACAGTTGAGTGAGTGGACAACAATAAAATTTCAGCCAGAGGGAAGCTGAGTACTTTAATTAATATAAACATAAATAAAAAGACACAAATTATGATAGTTAAGACCTTTCTGCCAAGGGTCTTAATTCAAAATAGTTTGATGAAAGCTGATTAAAAATTATGGTCAGAAGAGTATGTCTGAGAAAAACCATGTTTTAGTGAAGGAGCATATAAAGGAAGGTCTGGTCTTAGAGAGAGAAGAATAACAAAGATAATATGAATCATTAGTGCAAGTTATTCTTTCATTTCCACCCGCAATTGCTATAGTAACCAACCACTCCACAGTCCTTAATGTACTTATCTTCAAAATACTCCTGTGCTTCTGGTGGAAAGAAAGTACTATCTGTTTTCCAACAAAGAATTAAGAAAAAAATCAGGCGAAATGGGAGACAGATTAAAGATTTTTGTGTTGAATCAAGAATTGGACCTAGGTAACTGGTTAGCTCTGGACCATTTCTCTCTCTATTCATATGTAGACATACCTCAGTCAGCAGAGCCTCTGACAAAGATCCCACTTTTTATGATGTCCTTCTATGCCTGCACAACCCCCTTTTCCTCTCTGTCCTATGTATAGCTGGAGGGCGTTTAGCATCATTGGCACCAGAAGGATGGCAAAAGAGTGTTGGAAAAAAATAGATTTTCACTGTCAAGATTGCAGCAGTATGTTTGCCATAAATAATGCAATAAAAACCTGGTAAGGACTGGAATTCTGCTCTTGCTGATTGTACTGTAGCTGTGCGTGCCTGCCTGCAAGAGGCAAGGTAAACAGCAATTCTCTTCAGAATCTCTAACGGAGCAAATACAAACAGCAAAACAGAAAGAAGAGTGGGAAGCTGGGAAGCAGATAATCCTGATAGTAGAATGTAACAGTTTTGATTAATATGCCCCACAGCATATTAATGAATCACCAATTTATAAGTTTGGCTACTGAAATGGAAATCATAAGAAAAGTGGATGCAGGTGAAAGAAAGAAAAAATAATCTTGGATGCATTTTGGAAGAAGCTCTCAAGTGGTTATTTATGTTTTTTTTTTCCTTACCTGACTGGGTTGTTTCATTTCAGATATGAATATTTTTAGTTTTGGATAAAAGGTATGCTGAAACATTTTGTACTGCTCTTGCTTTCTATTAGACAGAATCCTACCCTTATTCTTTCCTTGTTATTTCTGCTTCTGATACCAAATTTTCTGTTAAAGAAGTAATGTCCAGGAGGAAATCTGTTTCATTAACTGATGTATACCTAGAACATCAACTCAAGTGTATCTCAGATATGAGTACACTGAATATTGTGCAAAAACTTTGGTCTAGAGGAAAGATATTAAAACTGTGTACATATTACCTATATAGAGTAAGCAGGACTGTAATCTTCTCCCAACACATTAGCATTCATAACCTTTGCAATGTACAAACTGTATTTTATAAGCTGTTTATGCAAAACAGGAGGCCAATTCCACATATTTTTGTATCCAGATGTTACCAGTTTAGAAGGAACCCAGGCATGCAGTATATTTCCAGGCTATAGTAGAA
This sequence comes from Cyclura pinguis, assembly GCA_030412105.1. Lineage (NCBI taxonomy): Eukaryota > Metazoa > Chordata > Lepidosauria > Squamata > Iguanidae > Cyclura > Cyclura pinguis. The sequence continues at coordinate 67,499,946 of CM059603.1, forward strand.
ACATGTCCTGGTCATGAGACCTTTGCTGTAATAATATGCAGCTCTCAAGAATGCTGTATTTTGCTTCCTCTGTTTTTGAAAAGTTTGATACTCCACCCTTCTCTCTTGAGATGACAAGAATTCGAGTAATATCCTTGCTGGCAGCTCACATCACTACTTTCTACTTGACTCATTGTACAGTATAACTATTTCTGACAGATACAATATTTTCCACTAGCTTTTTCCCCAACCTGGCAGGCTTTAAACATGTTGGACTACAACTCTGATCACTCCTAGGCAGCATATCTATGCTAGCAAGGGTGATTGATACTGTAGTCCATCACATCGGGAGAGTGCCAGATTGGGTAATACCGCTTTAGATAATACTGGAAAGAACATATGCTTATTTTTAAAAAGACTGCAAGTAAAGAATTAAAGCAGAAGGTCATTCAAACTAGCAGTTGCATCTAAAGAAATGCACAGAATACAGTTTGATAGAAGTGCCAGCAAAAAGGAATTATAAATGGCATTATCTTGGAAAAGGCTGTGTACACAAAATATCCAAGAGACAAGATCAAGACCAAGAAAACAACACGCCTTGAACTATAATTTGGTTACTTAAAACCAAAAGAAGATGCTCTGCTGCATTTTAATATCACAGATATAATATTTCATGCTTATAAACCCCTAGAAGAGTACTAAATAAGTCAACAATTGCTTGTGAAATGAATTTATGCTACAGATAATGGATAATTTTTCTGACTGTATCCTACAGTCTCTCTATAAACAATTTAGGGCAGCTCAAAATAATTACATTTCTGTCCCAGACAGTATAGAACTTATCACCACAAAATTCTTGGATCCAGACACTGCAAATTAAAATCAGAAGTAACATCTTTGTGATTAAATAGCGACAGAAAGTTAGGTTTCTGGGTCTTGGGTCAGGAGAATGAAGAGATAATTTCACTCACTTCAGTCCTGCCCAAATAACTGCAAAGTTCCTATTTCTGGTGAACAGCTAAGATTTTGTTGTTTTGCATGGCCTTCAGGCCTTTTAACCAGGGGTGGCTGATCTGGCTGTTTCAACTGTTTTTGCTGTTAAAATTAAAAGGTTGTTTAGTCTGTTTTTAAAAGGTTTTTTTTTTGGTTAACATTTTAAATGTTTTCAATACATTGTATACACAATATTATATATTGAATATATTGTATATCCTTGGCACTTATCTTTCTTTCAGCGGGGCTAGCAATATATTTAAGGGGGTAATTACAATTGGGGAAATGGCAATCTGGAAATGAAGTAATATACCCAGCACAACCGCCCTAATCCACAGAGCTGCAACTTAATTCTGGGGGAAAAAAATCAGCTTTGAGAAAAATATAGAAATCATACATCTCGAATATCTGACCCAGAATTTGGGGAGGAGGAGTTCTTGCTTTGGAGTATAATCCTCAGACTCTCCCAGTCAGAATGGTCAATGGCTGGGTTCTTTGGAGTCTCTGTCCAAAGAAGAAATGTTTTGGAAAGTTCAAAATTAGTTTAGACAAAGATTTCAGTCTACTCTGATACAGTTTCTGAGAGGACTATTCATACTCCCTTTCACTTTCCCACATTTTGTTGCCTGGAACTGAAATAGATTTCATTGCACAATATACTCAACATGTGAAGATATTTTTTTAAAAAAATGCAACACAAAACTGAAAGAGAGGAAAACAAATTGGCACTTGTTGGTTCTTTTCAAGCATTTATACCTCCCACTCCATGTCAATATATGGAACACCTCTGAGAGCAAATCTTCTGGGGTAAGTCTCCATTAACTTTGAGCATTTGGATCCTGCCATTTTTGCCCATTCTTCTCAGTAACATTTCTCCAGCTGTCAAATCAGATAGGAACTGTCGATGAATCTGTCTAATGTGAGCTCTGTCACATTATATGGGGACTGTTGGCACAACTTTCAAGTCTTGCGACAGATTCTCAATTAGATTGAGATCTAGGCTTCAACTGGGCCCTGTTGAGTCATTCAGGGTCTTGTTTTTAAACTACTGCAGTGTTATTTTTTCTGTGTGTTTAGGGTTATTGGTTTGTTGGCAGGTGATCTCAGGTTCATGTAGACTGAAACAGTTTTCCTCTAGAATTGTCCTATGTTTGTCTCCATCCATCTTGCCCTCCGTTCTGCCAAGGAAAAGCATCTCTACAACATGATGTTGAAATGGCCATGTTTCATCATAGGAATAGTGTTCTTAAGAGCAATTAGTGTCATTGGCTTTACACTATATATATTGTTTTGCAGCAAAGACACAGTGTCATTTTTGGTCTCATCAGACCAGAGAACATCTCCCCCCATGTTTTCTGCTTATCTTTTTGGAAACTCTAGATGGGCTTTGAGATACATTTGTTTCAAGCAATGGCTTTTTCCTTGCTACTCTTCCTTAACGTCCAGCATTGTGGAGTTTCTGAGTGATAGTTGTCCCATGGATGGTTCTTCCATCCCAACTGTGAATCTCTGCAGCTCCTTCACAATTATCCTTGGTATCTTGGTTACTTCTCCAATTAATGTTCTTCTTATGCAGCCACTGAATTTTGGTGGATGACTGTCTCTATGCAGAGTAGTAGAATCATAGAATCACAGAGTTGGAGGAGACAAGGACCATTGAGTCCCATCCCTTGCCATGTAGGAATATACCATCAAAGCATTCCTGACAGATGACCATTCAACCTTTGTTTTAAAACCTCCAAAGAAGGAGACTCCATCACACTCCAAGGCAGCTAATTCCACTGTTGAACTGCTATTACTGTCAGGAAGTTCTTCCTAATTTTTTTTTAAGTAATTTTATTACAGTTCCAACATATAAAACAAACAATTATCATTGTATTCTTAATTGTCATATTACAACTGTCTTCCCTCCTCTCTGGATTACAGTCTTTATCATTCCACTGAACTATTATCAATGCATCACAATAAATTGTTAGTATTATCTACTTGGTTCATTAGTTCCTGTTTTTCTACTCAACTTTACTTGTTCCATGATATTTCTCTGAATTTTATCTTGTAAGAACCTTTAATACCATGAATTACGTATTATTCCCTGTCAAGACCCCTCTCGCTTCCGAAATCATCTGCCATTCTTTATAGATATCATCATCTGATTTCCCTTTTAATCTCTGTGAAACAATATCTGCATTTCTATTTTCAATAAATGTTGCCCACCATTGTTCTGTCATTGGTATTATATCACTTTTCCAAAGCCCTGCAAATTCAGTACGGGCAGTCGAGACCATATATAGTATTATTCTCCAATATTTCTTTGCCGCAGTTCCCTCTAACATATGTGTCATATTTAACAAATACATTTCAGGAGTTTTATCAATTTGAACCTGCAATACACCACATATTATCTTATGAATTTCATTCCAATCCATTTTTGCTTTAGAACATGTCCACCACATATGAAATAGTGTGCCTGCAGTCTTTTGACACTTCCAGCATTGACCTGTATCCGTCTTATAAATTATCTTTAATTTTTCGGGTGTCATGTACCATCTATGAAAAAGCTTATGGTAGTTTTCTTTAAGGTTCTGAGCTACCGTGAACCTCTCTGTTCGTTGCCAACTTTGTTCCCACCATTCCAACTGAATTGGATGTCCAATGTTCTGTGCCCATTGTATCATTGCTATTTTAATTGTCTCATCCTCACATTGTTGTTGTAATATCTCTTGATATAAATGTGAAAGTAAATGAGGTGGATTTTCTCGTAAAAGCTTCAACAGATTCTCTTGTTCTTTCTGTTCTATTCCTTGAGTCTTCACGTCCATCTGAAATCTTTCTGATAGTTGTCTGTAGGGAAACCAGCTTAACTTTATACCTTCAATTTCCAATTTCTCTCTTGATTTCATCTTAAAAACATTTGTATTTGTGTTCATATTTGTTTTCTCCAATATATCTTCATATCGCAACCATTTTTCTGTGTCTGACCATCTTCCAAAAAAAGCTTCTTGAGAGAAGACCAGGAAGTTCTTCCTAATGTTTAGGTGGAATCTCTTTTCCTGAAGTTGAAAGCTATTGCTCCATGTCCTAGTCTCCAGAACAGAAAAAATGGGCTTTCTCCACCCTCCATATGACATCTCTTCAAATTTTTAAACATAGCTATGATTTCACCTTTTAACCTCCTCTTCTCCTGGCCAACATACCCAGCTCCCTAAGCCATTCCTCATAGGGCATGGTTCCCAGGCCTTCTACCATTTTGGCCACTCTACTTTGGACACACTCAAGCTTGTCAATATCCTTCCTGAACTATGGGGCCTAGAACTGTGCCTAGAACTGGACACAGTATTCCAGGTGGGAGTCTAACGAAAGCAGAACAGAGTGGTACTATCACTTTCCTTGACCTAGACATTATACTCCTATTGATGCAGCTCAGAATCGCATTGACTTTAGTAATCAAGCCATATTTTTTTCAGTTCTGTAATAATGGATTTAACAATGATCTCAGAGGATCTTCACAGTTTAGGGTATTTTAATAACCCAACCCTAAATAGTGCTTCTGCATTAATTTCTCTCAGACTTGTTCGGATAGCTCCTGTTCTTTATGATACTGTATGTTTAGAGATACACTATATCTAAAGGACTGAGGTCTGCTAGAGGGCCCTCCTCTGTGTCTTACCATTGAGGTCAATATATCGTGTGAGGGTGTGGGAGAGGCCTTTTTCAGCTATGGCACCAAGTTGTGGAATGACCTCCCATTGCAAGATAATACTGGTTTCATTTAAGCTTTAAGTAAAAACATGGATGGTAGTTAAATCCTTTGGGCCTAACTGATTTATTTTGGGAATGATGCTGTACACAGCTGTAAAACTTCTTTACTCTTTAAGATTTGTTTTAACTTGTTAATTATATTTCATATGTTTTTAGTCTATTTAAATTGTTTTAACTGCTTTACACTGATTTTACTTGTACACTGCCCGAGATCTTGTGAAATAGGATGGTAGAGAAATATTTTGATATAATTAATTAATTAATTGATTGATATAGTTTTCAGCAAACTCGAGATTTTCAGAAACAGGAGTCTTTATTCTGAAATTGTATGCTACTGGAATAGCGCACAGGTACGCTTGATTATGTGACTCCTGAAGTCAGTGGGTTGTACCAGAGCTTATTTAGGAGTTTTATAACGAACAAGAAGAATACTTTTGCAATTACAAATGCCAATTTGTTTTTGTTTATTTAATTTTTATACCACAATAAAAATATTTTGTACCTTCACATTGTTGAGCATTTGTGTGCAGTAAGTAGTAATAATACCAATTAAGTTATTTACAAATCCAGGTTGTTACATAGCAAAATGTGGAAATTGTCATGAGCCCGGCTGAGCATGCTGCCGACTCAGACGGGGACTCTGAGTTAGACTGGGAACCCCAGCCGGGGGTGGATCCCTGGGAGGCAGAGGGGGCTCCTGCAGGGACAAGTGAGGGGCCTGCTAGCGACCCCACAGTGGTCCCCGAGCCAGTACCTGCAACAGATGAGACCAGTGCTTCGGGTTCGACAGAAGCTGCCGTTCCTGACTCCAGCCCGGAGTTTGCTACAGACCCTCCCCCCACGTTCCTCCAGAGGCGGCAGGAGAAGGAGGCGGGGCGCAGATCAAAGCGGCTGCAAGAGAAGCATCTGAAGTCTGACGGCCTCCAGCTCTGAGCTGGGCCAATGGACGTTTGACCAGCCCCAGCTGGGCTAGAGACTATGTACTTAAGGTAGACGCTGGGGGGAGTTGGGCCCGGGGCAACAACCGTCCTCCATCCGGGAAATCTGTATTCTGTGCTTTCTCTTCCAGGCCGACCCTAGCTGTTGAGTTTGCTGCCTCTGTTCATTTTGGGTGATGTAACCTCTTGTTTACTTTATCACTTTATTACTAAAAGCCATAAAACTCGGCTCCTGCCTCCGTTTTCTGCTTAAGCCGCCGCCTGACATTGACAGAAATGTCAAAGACGATGAATACTTTTGCAAGGCAGTGTGCACATGTGTGTTCATTACCAAGCAAACTGCAATTTCAGCAGAATTTTATCATTAATTTTGTTCTGTAACATTTGTTTTTTCATCTCACATAATGCTAGCTGGCATTATAACATAATTATAATTTTATAATTATTTTAATTTATACTTTGAGCATTCCTTTTCTACGAGATCCATTCAGAATATATGTCTTTTCAAAAGTAGTCTTCTATTTTGTGATGGTGAACCAGCCTTATTACTGATGATTCTCAGAGTTATGGTAGATAAGAAGTTCAGATATGAAGTGAAATCATGTATCTTTGTACTTAGTGAACATGTTTGTTTGTTTTTAAAATGCAAATAGCATCAGCTGGCTGAGGAGAGAAGAGGGTTGATGACTTTGGTACCTTGGCTGTCATAATGGGGGAATTTAGTCCTTTCCTTTCTTGCTGCAGTCTCTGAAGGTGCTCCTGTCTGCACTGGAAGGATTTAATCTTTCTCCCCATTTTTGTTAGTTGTAGCTGAAGCTAACAGACTTACAGACTCATAGGCCATTTCCACACTAGACTGTTATAGTGCTATTATTCCACTTTGAACATTCTGTGGAATCCTGGGGTTTGCAGTTTAGGGAGGGGCCTTATACTGCCCTTAATTATTTCTCTGTCAAATTATTTCTCTGTCAGATTCACAACAGCTCACCAAGTTCTCAAGCAAACCCTGGAGAGTCACTTGGTTGTTGAATTTTTTAACTGCCTTTAAATAGGGGGGAAAGCACTACGCACAACAAAATCCACAAAGCAGTCATATCTTTATTCAGCCAACTCCAAAGCGTAAAATATGTTAAACAACGTTTTGAAGATTCACTGGCTTCTTCATCTGGTAAAGATTTTAAAAATCATACAGGAGAAAAAAGGTCATGATGTTAGAGTTAGAGGCCTGTATTCTGTTTCAGATGTTATTCTGTTGTCAATTAAGATCGTCTAGAGGGATTTCAATGCAGGCAGAGGCCACTCCCCTTCTTGGCCACGTGGGGACTAGGAACAAAAAACAATAAAAGGCAAGTAATGGCATTTTAAGTCCATTAGGAACAGAAAACTTCCCTTGAGATCCAGCTGTCCCTGCTGTTTTGTGGATTTTGGATTTTGTTATATTTTGCTGCACAGCCAGCAAGCCTACTCCTGAAAATGTTTCTTGAATTGGAAGAGCACTACACAGATTTCTTTCACTAACATGTAGTAAAAATGTCCTGAACACAAAATATCATCTGCCTTAAATGGAATGTAATTGAGGAGGTTTTCCTTGTTTGCCAGCACAGCTATACACACCCAGGACTGTCTTGGCCACTGAGGTCTTGAAATAGGCTTCAGTTGTTACTGCCAAGTTTTAATTCTATCAGGAAACTGAAAGCATTCCCTTCAGAAACAGAAGTCAGCATGGCCTACTAGCACTGAGGTTTTCTAGGCTGCCCTTTTAAATAAGCAGAACATAACACCAGAAGTGCCGGTGGTTACACGTGGGATCTTCTGTATGCCAGCTGTATGAACATGACAGGTCCTGCCATAAAACACAGGCAGTAACCTGAAGCAAGGTGTTTTGGATGTCACAGAAGGGCAACAGATGGCTAATTTAGGAGTAGGCAACTTGTGAGAGGACCGGACTGGTGTAGTGGTCTGAGCGTTGGACTATGACCATTTCAACACTAGCCTGTTATAGCGCTATTATTCCACTTTCCACATCCTATGGAATCCTGGGGTTTGCAGTTTAGGGAGGGAGCCTCAACCCCTCCCTAAACTGCAAACCCCAGGATTCCATAGGATGTTGAAAGTAGAATAATAGCACCGTAACAGGCTAGTGCGGAAATGGCCTACGACTCTGGAGACCAGGGTTTTATTCCTCACTCAGCAATGGAAACCTACTCACACATACTCAGCCCCAGAAAACCCTGTGCTAGATTTGCCTTAGGGTTGCCATAAGTTGGAAACAACTTAAAGGGATGCAATAAGATAACCTGTGACTGTCTAGATATTGTTGGACTGCAAGTCCCACCAGCACTAGCCAGCAAAGCCAATGAAGAAGGTTGGGAAGTGCAGTCCAAAGGCCACAGACTACTCAACTCTGGATTAATTATTTACTGGGTGAATATTGCATTTTTACTGCCTGGGATGAGAAGAGGTTCTTGTGGCATTTTCTGAAGAGTCAAAACAATTTGTCTGGCATTGAGTACTATGTACCTTGACTTGGATAATCAGGGGAAAGGACAACAAATTGCCTTGGGCTGGCCATGCCACTCAGATATGATCGCTTCCCCGATTCTATGCACACCTGCAGCTGCACCAAAGCATACAGCGTAGCATCTAGTTGCCTAGAGTCAGTCCCAAGCATCTGCTGCTAGCAATCCCTGTTCCTTTATCTGAGCAGTACATATCAGTCCTTCACATCATGGGAGCACTGTGCAAGGTCTGGATTAAGTGACGGCAGATATGGCGAAGGAGACAATATCCCACCCTGTTGCAGTACCTAGTTCCATGTAATCTTGTCTGTGAATATTTTGTAACATAATGCCAGGAAGCTTTGTGTTTGTCAGAAGCCAGACCAACAGGATTTATTCTTAAATGTAGCAACATAAAGAACAGAACTGTTTGTCTAGATCCTCCTTGCTTTGCACAGGGCACCACAGTAACTGTAAGCCTTTATTTGAACTGGGGTAGCTGGGAACAGGAAGGAAGGTTTGCATTGTTGCAGAAAACCTACTCAGAAGCAATCTCAGATTTTAATGAAACTTTTCTCTCTCTAGAATAAAACAATGGTTTGTTGATTACAGTGTAGGTTCAGAATTTACACGCAGTTTTCAACAGGAATAACTATTGAAAGGTGGCTTGGGAATTTTAAAAGTAAATAAACAAAACCCTCCCCAACAGTTCAGTTCTTCTCTAGGGAATAATATTAGCAACAAGATAGCAGGATTTGAATATAAAACCACAACACTGACTCAATGCACAGGAAAGGAAGTGGTGGCAGTTCCTGACAACTCTTATAGTTGAAAATTGGTTCTATTTCTGTTACATTTCTAAATCACATGCCTTCTATGTAGTATAGGGCCTGAGTGGAGACCTGTGCTGGGAATGAAGCCAATTTTACACCCATGCTCAGCTGGTAGGGCACTAATATGTTCCTAGTGACCCTGAAATGATAGGAAGTCACTTTTGGTTTCAATTTTGGTCAGTTTTTGGCCTTTTATTTTTAATGTGGGGGTTAGTGGCTTTAGAGGACAACTTAGCCCAAAATGCTAAATCTGGTACATTTTGTGTATTAAATTGGTGGAAATTTGGACAGTTTTCAGGTAATTTTTCTCCTTTTTAAAAAAATTCTGGGGTTCCCAGGTGTTGGACGTATTTGGGGGGGGGGTTCGAAGCCACAAAGGAGTTGAGGTGTCCTATTTTACTCATCCCTGCTTTAGCTAAAAAATACGAAGCTCCTAGTATTCGCTTTGATTGGATTAGGATCTTTTGTTGGACTGAACAAAACTGTATGGAAATTGCAAGACCAATACAACTCCTGGGACCAAACGACAGCAGATACATGAGAAAAAATTATCAATGCAGACTTGCACGACTTTGAAACTTCTTTTAAATGAGGTTGCCTTGTCTGCATGCTCAATATTAGTACATCAGAGCTTCATGATCTGAAAGCATCGTATACCAATATGTTGATGCTGGTGTGCACAAAACAGCCATAGGCCTTTTTAAAATGTGGAACACTGCACTGCCTGGGATCCTGGTGCACCCAGAGTCACAGTTAAATCAAGTCTCACTTTTAAAAACTGCTTTGACACTGCCAAGAGTTCACACTTTTAACACAACTTCTTGGATATCAATGATAGTTGCATGCACAAATTAGCTACCTTCTGATAAATGTCAACATCAAAACATTAAATAGTGACAAAAATATTTGTATATCTATTTATTTCATTTTGTTACAAATTGAAACAAAGATGAGAAATCATCTGCCCATTATCCCTTAGATAAATCTAGACTGTTTCTAACACCCAGTCTCTTGTGCTTGGCATGCATCACTCACAAATATTACGCAGATTAGTTGCCTCTTGTCTGTACTTTATTTCTCTTAACAACTTAGCAGAAATAAAAGTTTCATTATTGTAAGGAAGACTGATGTCAATCGTATGGGCAGATGTACTTTGTAATTTGTAAGAGCTAAATGTCAGATTCAACTTACCAAGAGGAAGGAAAAGATTTAAGGAAAAATGAGTCTTGTATTAATTTTTTTTTAAAAAAAATTCTCCTGTCACCTTTCTACTTTTACAGAATTTTACAGTACAGTCCTCCCCCCACATTCACAGGTTTGACCTTTGTGAATTCTTTGCGAGGTACATGCTTGCCTCCCCCTCATTTTCCTCCTCCCATCCCTTGTATTCTTCACTCCAGGCTTGCCAGGCTTATGTTTAAAATGGACGTTTTTTCCTTTTGGGTGAGCAAAGCCCCCTCCCCCTACTGAAGGCGTGGCCTCTCTGTCATGTACTTGCACATCCTGTTGTGTATTGGCTGCTGATTGGTCAGATGCTTCTTTCTCAAGATGGCTGCTGAAAGTAATGAGAACTCCAGAACTTCCTCTTCTCTGTTTGAGGGGAAAGTACACATAAGCTTTTTAACTTGTCTTTTTTTCTCTCACATCCCAATATCGGGTCAGAAGCAAAGGAATGGGAGAGGGAAAAGCTCCAGAGGGGAATAGGAGGGGGATCTCAGAGGTGAGTTATTTGTGGTTTTTCCACTTTTGCAAGGATTCTGTGCCCCGAACTCTCATGAATGTGGAGGAGCTACTGTATTTCAAATTGCCACAATTAAGTATCAAATTCTGAAATCCAACAGCAGAATTGTGAGTACAAGTCTTGCACAAAACTGTAGAAATGTTCCAGATCTCCACATGTCAGGTTTCCACTTGTAGTTATCTGTATGAACATTTCCTGATATTTTTCTGTTCCTGATTAAATTCCTCTTATAGATGGCTTGGACCCATCATATGTTCAGGAATGCCATTGCTGATTAATCTTTAAAAATAAAGGAATAGGAACTAAAGATGTTTCCTTCAAACACTGCTGTTATTAACCAAATTAAGATTCTCCAGAGACAGTTATCAATGTTAATTATGAGTAAGATCAAGAAAAAGGTATATTGTGCAAAGCAAAATAATTTTGAATTTGCAAATAAGCCAGAGAGATGGCTGGCATTTAAACTGAGAAAAGAAAGAGAAAAGGTTAATTCTAAAGATAAATGAGATGAAAGAGATAATTACTGATAATGTAAATATTCAAAAGGTGTTTCATAGATATTATTCATCATTATATAAAACAAAATTTAAGATTGATTTTGGATTCATAGAAACAGATGCTGAATGCTCCAATAACAGCAAGAAAGATATTTGAAGTGATTAAGAAGATCAGGACTAGTAACATACCCAGGCCAGGTGGCTTACCTGCTGTTTAGTATGTTTTGATGAAGAGCTTTTATTACTTTTACAGAAAACTGTGAATTCCATCATTCGCAATGGGAGGATTCCAGAAACATAGTAGGAGGTGACTATAGTTCTAATTCTGAAAGAGGGCCAGGATGTGACAATGATAACGAATGATTATAAAATTCTTATAATGATTTTTACAGAAAGACTGAAGATGATTTTACAAGATTTTATTCATAGAGACCAATGTAGTTTCTTACCAAAAAGAAAATTACAAGATAACACTAGATGTGTGTTGGATATTGTTGAATACTATGAAAGATATTATGAGAAACAGCTAGCATTTATATTTTTGGATGCTGAAAAAGCATTTGATAACCTGAACTGCGCTTTTTTACTCATAGTTCTAGAAAAGATGAGTTTTGGTGACAATTTTATTACTTGGATTAAGGCAATCTACAATACACAGAAGGCACAAATTTTAGTTAACTGTGAATTAATAAAATCATATGGTAAACAAAAATATACAAGACAAACATGTCCCCTCTCTCCCCTTCTGTTTATATTAGTCCTTGAGGTTCTGAATAAATCAGTAAAATGAGAGAATTAAAGGTTTAAAATAAAAAAAGAAACATTTAAATTAAGGGCATTTGCAAACTAGTGATTGTGTTGGAAGATCCTTTGGAGAGCTCTGAAACCCTACTGAAGAGATTAAAGGAATTTAGAGAGTTATCTGGATTCTGAATAACAAAAAATGATGATGTTAACAAAAACCATGAGAAAGAAGGATCAAATACAATTGATGGATAAGACAGCTTTTAAAATTGAGAAAAAGGTACAATATTTAGGTGTCTCCATGACAAATATGAACACTATGTTATTGGAGAATGATTATGTTAAGACATGGAATGACATTAAGAAAGATTTAGAAAGATGGGAAGAATTTAAATTGTCACTTTTGGGAAGAACTTCAGTGATAAAAATAAATGTTTTGTTGAGAATGTTGTTTTCGTTCCAGACAACACCAATTTTGACCAACAATGTAATATTTAAACAATGGCAGAGAGACTTATCAAAATTTATATGGCAAAGGAAGAAACGGAGAGTCAAATATAAAGTTTTACAGGATGCAAAGCAAAGAGGACGACTGGAATTGTTGGATTTGAAACTCTGTTTCTCCATATGCTGTTTGGTTTGGCTGAAAGACTGGATTATGTTAACTAATAAGAGATTACTACATTTAGAAGGGCATTATCTGAGGTTTGGGTGACATTGTTATTTATGATAAAGCTAAAGTGAATACAGATTTTAATAATCATTTTGTGAGATATGTCTTGTTATGAATATGGGATAGATACAAACCAAGGTTATGCCCTAAGATGATTTTGTGGGTTACAGTGCAAGACCTTCTATAGGCAGGAAACAACAGAAAAAGAAAAGTGGGTAACTTATCAGGATCTTTTGGAATTTGATCAATTACAATACAGAATTAAGTCAAAGGAAGAATTATTCTTAAAAGGTTACATTTTTCAATGGTTCCCTTACAGATAAATAATAGATTCAAAATGGACAAAAAGTGTTGAATCTGCATTGAGTAAATCTGAATTTGAGAAGCAGCTATGCTTAGATGATGAACATTGGATTGGTAAGATTTATAAACTTTTGTTAAAAACTGAATTGGAAGAGGAACAAATTGAAGATTGTATGATAAAGTGGGCTCAGAACTGGGGGTATAATATGCAGATGGAACAATGTGAAAAATGTGATTAAAGGAAGTGAAATTTACTTTATGTTGTGATTTTAAGGAGAACTTTTATAAAATGATGTGTCACTGGTATTTGATTCCAGAAAAATTGGCCAAAATGCATAAAAGGATTTCTAATGTATGTTGGAAATGTGAGCAACAAGTTGGAACATTTTCTCATACACAGTGAATTTGTGAAAAAGCTAAAGAATTTTGGAAACAAATACATAATTTGATTAAGAAGATTTTAAAGATTAATATTCAACTGAAACCTGAACTATTTTTACTGGGACTGATAAATGACCAAATGGAGATGAGATAGAGAGATTATTATGACCACAGCAACAAGATTAAAGTATGCACAGAAATCAGGAAAAAATGAATGATGATTGGCAGCTGAAATTGACTGATCTTGGTGAAATGCAAATTATGAACACTGATCAGACAAAAATTATTGGCATCATGTTCAAAAGCCTGGGAACCTTTAATTGTCTTTTGGTAGAAAAGTGAGAATAACATGTTAACTATAGGTTTTGATAATTAAGAGGTTTGGTTAAGTTGAAGAAGTGCATAAATAGTATATAGTTGGTCAACTTATTTATATAGTAAAATGTATTAAATATTGTTAGGGAAGTTGGAAGTCAATGTTAACTTTTCTTTCTTTTTTTCTGTTCTTTGTTAATTATTTTTCTCTTTTTTGCTTTTCTTTCTTCTTTTCTTTTTAACTAATTTTTTTCAAAAAGAATAAATGCCGTTGCTCATGTTCATACTACTGCTAGATATCCTCATGTGATCCTTCTCCATAATCTACACAGGAGCCTAAGTAGTTGTGTCTGAGCATCACAATAGGTTATATCCTAGCTCTCCGACTTTCCTTAGTGATGCCTCTATAAGCCCCTCTTTATATTCTTCCAGAGAAAATTCATTGAAACATATGGGAACATATGCACTGTAATATGTTCTGACTGAGCTAGGTGGCCCTTAGTTAGTACTGTTTCTATCTCTTTGATGAGCCAACAAGGTTGGCACAGTTTTAGCAGACTTTGTTTTCACTGATGGGTGTTAATTACCATTTTAAGAGAGCAACAACTTGTTTGAAAAGATAACTGACAAATCTGTGTGCACAAATGCAATCTTATGTATGTGTTCTCAAATTAGCCTCAGCATATTCAGAGGGACTTATCTGTTAATATGCATGCATATAACTGCAACCATAAAATTTAACCACATGAATAAACAACTAATCTTCATGTTTTTTCTAAGACAGACAGCACTTTTTCCCTTAGAGACACAAAACGTATCTTTCTTATTTATTACACCTTTCTCCTTGTTCTCCAAAACCGCTCTGGCTGTCAAATTATAGCCTGCCAAAACTGAAAAACCACAACTTGATGTTGATGCCAAGATTGAGTTCCTAACCAAGGACTGCAGGAGGCTTTTGTTTTCTGAACACAACAGAATTTTTCGAAAATAATAGCCGAAGAATCTTCTTTGACTGGCTATAATCTAATTTCAACACAGACAAGCAAGCTTTTTTTCAACCTTTTATTAGTTCCAATATGGTTTTTCTCCCATTTATTTTTATTTTACCCAGCTTCAGTTTTCATGATGCAAAGGCACAAACCCATGTTCCAAGAGTAACAGAATATGGTTTCTGAGTTAACTTACACTCCCACTGATTTCGATCGCCTTATGCAAGACCAACTAACTTTTCCTGGATTGCGCCCATCTAAAAAATTCTAGTATTTCATAGTCTTTCACATGGGAAAAAAACAGTGCTGCTGATTTTTTCCAGACCATCTGATGAAAACACCCATGTCTACAAGCTTCATTTACCCACCCAACTCATCATTTGTTTTCTGACTCACATTTATTTGGAAGAGTGACAGCTTTCTGCTCTTTAAACTAACAAACTGAGATCCCAGCACAAAAGCAAATTCTTTCCTAAGCCGATTGGCAAAAGACACACCGCAGGCAGTTTTCTTTGCACACAGTCCGCTCAGATCTCAGATCAGCATTTTAGAAGGGGCGAGCGAGTGGCAGAGACAAGGAAGAAATCAAGGGGCAACTCTTGAGTGGTAGTGCTTTTCCAGTCACAGGGCATCGTCCGATGTCTCAAGGGATACGGATGACCCTCAGAAAAGAGCAGGGCAGAACTGGGAAGCGAAACTTTGCGGTTCAAGTGGTACTCCCGGGGCCATTTCCACACTAGACTGTTTATAGTGCTATTATTCCACTTTCAACATCCTATGGAATCCTGGGGTTTGCAGTTTAGGGAGGGGCCTCGGATTATCAGGAGAGGGTCTCGGTGAAGGGAAGCTGAATGAAAAGGCAGCTATGAGATGCATTAAAACCGTACAGTATTTCCTCCTCCAGGACAGACGAGTTTTTAAAAAGTTATTAAAGAGATCCGTCAGTGGAAGGGAAAAGCTACTCTCTGATTTAAAACTGCAACGAGTCTTCTTTTAATCACCTCCTCTAACCTCTACACACACACACCCATATGTTCCCGCATTTTCCCCCTCCTTGGCTCCTTCTCCGGCTCCACCCCAGTTACCTCTACTCACCAGTCTCCCCATCCTCTTCCTCCCCTTCTCCTCCTTCTTCCTCCTCCTCCTCCTCTACTTCCAGCAGCACGTCCTGATTCTCCACATTCATCCTGGCCAGAAAGTCCTCCCTCGCGGCTCCTTTCCGACCGCTGAGGAGAGCCAACTTGCGCCGGGCAGCACCGAGCCGGAAAGGAAGGCAGAGGAAAGGGCTAGCCCAGAGGCTACTACCAGCCCCAGGAGCTTGGCTGCTAAAAGCACGTCAGCGCAGCTCGCCGCAGAAAGAGGAAGGCCGCCCCGGCAGCTCTTAAGTCCGGGCTGAAGGGGCGAGGCGGGGCGGCTTCTGCCGTAGCGCTGGGCTCCACCGAAGTCCCCGCCTGGTGCTGGCAGAGGCGAAAGAGGCGGGAAAGGGAAAAGGGAGGGTCCTCTTGTTGCCATAGAGACCCCGGGGCTGTTGTCTGGGTGGGGCGCGTGTTTTGTCTTGTCCCGCGCGCCCCGCTCCCTTCCTGTTTCGTTGCGGCCGCCCGGTTGCCTTGGCCCCGTGCCAACCCATTCCCCCCCCCCCCGAAGGGAGACGTAATAGGGCTTCCCGCTTCCCCCCAGTCAAGAGAACACGGCCGGGGGTTGCCGGAGTGAAAAGGGGAGGAGGGCTTGCGTACCTTTAATGGTTGTGTAGTAGCGGGAATTGGAGCAAGTGTTGTTTGTTTCAAGGTTGCGTGACAAGCAACACCTGCTCACATTCCCGCTTCCACACTATCCGGACCTGGCTCCAGTTTTCGATCTGGCAACCTTTCACACAGCCGGCGGAAAGCAGCCAAATTATTCTGAGACCTGAGGAAACCTTTTCTATCCCATCTCTGATATTAAAAATGTAATACTAAACCTAATTAAACGTAATTAACATAGCTTTGTCCACTTATGACGCTCAAAACGTCCTGCTTCGGGATGTCACCTTAGTCCACCTAAAGTTAAAGGATGGCCCCTGCATGGTTCTTGATGAAACCGCGTAAGGAGCAACGGCCTGACACATCCACTGAACACTGGCACCGGTGGGGTGGTGAATCCGCTTTGAGTTTTTGCACAATCTTTAAAGAGCTATCCAAGGTGCTGATATAGTTTCCTCACCTTGGATATTTGATTTAAAGTGCAGACTAAAAGCTGGAATGGATTAGCCACCCCAGTGATATAGAAGCCACCAGCTGTTCTTCACTGTTTAGAATCTAGGAAGGCGTCCTTCACGGGTATGTTCATATGTTTCTTCCAATACATTTTACAAATGAAAATGTAGAGACACCCCTGGAAGATCTTAGGAAATGCTAGCCAGAAATGGCGCAGGAGCTCCTTGAACTCCTTCTTTAGTTAGACATCGGAAGCAGAGCAATTCAGTGTTTCTTCGACACTCTCCAGCCCTGTTGCAGGAGTGAAATTGTATAATCTATGCTTGTTTATAAGAATCTTGGAAGATGAGGCCAAGTAGTTATACACCTCTAGCTAGGAAGACCCCTGTGATGTTGGGCTGAAGGTAAAGTGGGTGATTGACATGAAGTAAGCAACCTAGGATTCAGGCCCCTAAATTAGTAATGTAATGTCTTAATTTCTTTTCATTTACTTATTGTAAAGATGTCTGTACAACTTTTCAGGACTGAAGTTATCTCACAGTGGTGTAGAACATGGGACTATTAAGACATCTGTGATATGGGGTTGAGTGTGAAGTGGTATTTGGCAGAAACTTAGCAAACCTGATTAACTGGGATAATATATTAACATTTATTTATTTATTTAAAATGGGCATCATAAAAGAATGGTAGAATAAAATATCCCATATTGAAACTATTAACCTGTTGATAATTATATGCTATTTAATAAAAACAGTTCAAAGGGGGGAAAACCCATCAGCCCAAGGGCCAATTAAGATGTTCAGAAATGAAGCAAGAATGATAATTCAACTGCTGCTAAATCAGCAGACTGTTCCAGAGATGCATAAGTCACCCTGATTGCAACTGCTACAGCCTGCATGAAAAACATACAACTGAAAGGAAAACTTATCAATATAACCATAATCCAAGTTCATGCTCCCATCACTGAGGCAGATGATGAAGAAGTTGAAAGTTTCTTTTCTGAATTCTAGAAACAAATTATCATACACCAAACATATCATGTGGCTAGTAAGAGCTGACTGGAAAAGTAGCTAACGGAGGACAATCACACATTGCGGGAGAATTTGGCCTTGGATCCAGACATGAAGTAGGAGAATGAAGCTAACAGTTTGTTCATTGCAATACATTCTTCAGGCATCTGAACAGATGGTTATATTCATGGAAATCACTGGATTTCCAGCACAGAAATCAAATAGACTATATGGTTGGACACAGAAGATGGAGAAGCTCCATTCGCTTAGCAAAAGCAAAACCAAGAGTCATTTGTGACACAGATTATGAACTACTAATATCAAAACTTAGACTAAAAGGAAAGAAATGTGCTAAATAACTAAAAGAATTTAGATTTAATGTATTAGTAGATTTTTTTGTGTGAAAACCCTATTTTCTGCGGAGAAAATGGTTTTCATGCATGGAAAACATGTATCCCCCCCCCCCATAATAACACTTTGTACAACACTTCGGGACATTAGAATATTGTCAGAATACTTTTGTTGATCTGTGCCCTCAAGTCTTTTTTGACTTATGGTGACTCTGAGGTGAACCTATCATGGGTTTTTCTTGGCAAGATTTGTTCAGAGGGTGTTTGCCTTTGCCTTCCTTTCAGGATGAGAGTGTGATTTGCCCAATGAGTTTCCATAGCCAAGTGGGGATCTAAACCCTGATCTCCAGAGTCCTAGTTCAACAATCAAACCCCTATGCTGCACTGGCTCTACCAAAATGCTAGTTGTTTGTCTCCACATTTTTACACCCCTGCTGAACAAACATTCCAATACCAAAGAAAGAGAACACCAGGGATTGTAGCACCCATTGGGCAATGCAATAATTTCTCATGCAAGCAAAGTGGTGCTCAAGATTTTAAAATGAAGACTTCTACCATATAAGAAGTGAGAAATGTCAGGCATCCAAGCAGGATTCAGATCATGTATCAAACATCTATTGCCTTATGAAGCACACCAAAGAATTTCAGAAGAAAATCACCCTGTGATTTATAGATTACAGTGAAGCTTTTGACAGTGTAGATCATGGAAAGCTATAGACCTCTCTAAAAGAAATAGGAGTACTACATTTGATTGTTCTGGTGTATAACCTCTGGAGGAGGAAGGCAGAGTGAGAACTGGTGGAAGAAACATCAGTAATTTAAAATATGCAAGTGACACCATATTACTAACTGAAAATAGCAAAATTTGGAATGACTATTTGTGAAAGTTAAAGAAGAAAATGCAAAAGCAGGGTTACAGGTGAATATTAAGAAAACAAAAATAATGTCCAAAGAAGATTTACATAACTTTAAAGTGGGTGATGAAGACACTGAAATGGCTTAATTGTTAATTAAAATGGAGACTATAGTCAAGAAATCAGAACAAGACTTGGAAGGACAAGTATGGGGTACAGGTTGTTATTTCATTGCTCGTTTCTGTTGGAGGACATGGCCCAAGAAGAGGGGGAAGAACACTAGAAGTGAACAGCTGGCTCCACAGATGGTACCATCAAAAAAGATTTGGCTTCTTGTATCACAGTTTGTGCTTTCATGAAGAAGGACTTCTGGCAAGAGAAGAGTTGCACCTTACAGCAATCAGAAAGAAAGTATGTGCTAGGAGTCTTGTAAATCTGATCAACTGGACTTTAAACTAAGTTACTTGGGGGAATGAGATAGTATTCCAGAGGGCAGGAGGATATTAAGTATGGTGGAAGAGAAGAATTAGGCCAATAGATCATAAGCCCAACAATGAGCAGTAAAAAACAACAAGATATCAGCTAGAGAAAATGACCCATGGTCTTAGATATCCCTACACTAACGCATAGAGCATGGAAAATAAACAAGATGAATCTGAAGTTTAATATAGGAAGGCAAATATGATTTAATAGGCCTCATTGAAACCTGGTGGGATGAGTCTCATGACTGGAACATAGTAATGGAAGGGTATAATCTATTCCAAAGGAATAGACTAAACCATAAATTAGGATGAGTAGCATTGTTTGTTAAGGTTGTGTAGACCTGTGAGGGGGCCCATGACTTAGATAACTGAAAATAATGTGTTTGTGTTTAGGTAAAAAGTAATAGGGAGAGAAACAATAGTGATCTCATTGTAGAGGTCTAATATAGGCCCCCCAGCCAGAGTGAAGATTTGGATGTTGCTTTGCTAAAAGAAATGCCCAAATATTCAAAAGGAGAGATATGGTGATAATGGTAGTAGTAAGCACCTTGATATTTGTTGGAAGTCACACCCTGCCAAGAGTGTAAGGTCCAACAAATTCCTCACTTGCCTTGCAGACAATTCCATTTTACAAAAGGTGGAAGAAGCAACAAAAGGATTAGGTATTTTGGATTTGATCCTAACCGATAGTCATAAACTGATCAATGGGGTGGAAATACTGGGATCCTTGGGTGGGACTCACCGTGTACTTTTATGATTTGTTATACAGGGGAAAGGAGAAGCCAAACAGTTAGACCTGCACTTTGATTTCAGTAGGGAAATACTGCATGAGATTCCATGGTTAGAAATGCACAGATGAAAGGGAGTTCTTGATACAAAGGAACTTCTTAAAGGTGAGATATTGAAGGCACTGTCGCAAAAAATTCCAAAGAGGAACTAAAGTGTGAGATGTACAAAGAACTTTCAGATGAGCTGAGATTTAAGAGACATGTATAAGAAATGGAAGAAGGGGGATAGCACCAGTGACAAATACAATGAATAGCCAATACTTGTAAGGTGAATGTAAGAAAAACTAAAGCTCAGAATGAGCTCAGGCTTGCTAGAGAGGGTAAAAATAATGAGAAGGGGTGTTTTTTAGCTATCTTCACAGCAAGAGGAAGATCAAGGAAAGGACAGGACCACTGCGTAGTAAACAGTCTGTGTGTACTTAGAAAGGAATGCTGTGATTACCACAAGCCAGCATGGGTTTCTCAAAAACTTATCATACCAAACTAATATTATTCCTTTTTTAAAAAATTTTTATGGAGTTACAAGATTGGTAGATTAGCAGAGTACTATGGATGTAGTATATGCTGATTCCAATAAATTTTTTTACAAGGTGCCCAATGATATTCTTCCAGCCAAGTCAGTAACATGTGGGCTAGATAGTGTTAAAGGTAGGTGAGTATGTAATTTGTTGACAGACTAAACCCAGAGAGCACTCACTAATGGTTGCTCTTTATCCTGGAGAGAAGTAAACAGTGGATGCTTCTGTCCTGGTCCAGGCATTGTTTAACATCTTTACAAATGACTTAGATGATGGAGTAGTAGGCATAGTTATCAAATTTGCAGATGACACCAGCTGGGGCCCTTTTTGCATGGCATTTGCCATGCAATAAAGGCCCCTCAAGTGTTGCATGATTGTGAGGAGTGATCTGCACAACGCACTCACAATTGTGCAACGCTCCAGGGTAGGGCAGGTGCCACTCACACACTTTCATTTTTGGCTTTCAGCTGAAAATGGTGCATGGTCGCGCATCGGTCCAGGGCCCCACGTGCACTTGCCATGCATACAGAGCCTCTGGAGCCACAGCGGTCATGCTTCCTGCCCCAGTGCAGCCTGGGAAACTCCCAGGCTGCGTTGCAGAAGGAAGAGGTGGGGCTCTCGCGCTACCTGCTCGGACGCAGGCAGCTCATGCAGAGCTGAAGCAGCAGGTACGTGAGAGCCTCTTGCTAGAGGCTGCTTGCACGACCCCTGCACCCCAGCGCCAAAAAAAGGTAAGGTGCAGAAAGGGCCTGGATGGGGGAGAAGCTCGGGGGTGATAAATGTAAGGAAAAATAAGATGTATAAATATGAGGTGGGGGACACCTAGCTTGAAAGCCGTACATGTGAAAAGGATCCAGGGGGTCTTAGTAGATCACAAGCTAAACACGAATCAACAATGTGATGCAGTGGTCAAAAAAGCCAATGTAATTCTGGAAAGCATTGTTTCCAGATTGAGGGAAGTACTAATCCCACTCTATTCTGCTTTGGTCAGATCTCATCTGGAATACTGTGTTCATTTCTGGGCACCACAGTCCAAGGAGGATGTCAAAAAGCTGGAACATGTCCAGAGAAGGGCAACCAAAATGATCAAAGCTCTGGAAACCAAGCTTATGAGAAATGTCTGGGGGAGCTGGGCATGTTTAGCTTGGAGAAAAGAAGACTGAGACGTAAAGTGATAGCTATTGTTAAATACCTGAAGGGATGTCATGCAGAAGATGGAGCAAATTTGTTTTCTGCTTCTCCAAAGACGAAAACCCAAACCAATGCATTCAAATTACCAGAAGAGAGATTCCACCTCAACATTAAGAAAAACTTTTTTACTTTAAGTGTTTTCAACAGCGAAACAGATTGCTTCAGAGAATGGTGGACTCTCCTTTGGAGGCCTTTAAATAGAGGTTGGATAAGCATCTTTCAGAATTTCTTTAGTTGTGTATTCTTGCATAGCAAGGTGTTAGACTTGATGGCCCTTGTGATCCCTTCCAATTCTAAGATTCTATGATTCTGTGAACTATGAAGGAGCCAGATAAAACTCTCAAGTGTAAAGATGTATTTCAGAATATCAAAGTCAGGATCACCCATGCTGTAGTAGACCATATAGTTTCTATGTATGGATATGAAAACTAGAGAGCAGAACACTGACAGGAAAGAAAAGCAACTAATTTGAAATGTTATATTGAAGGAGAGTTCTATGAAGACAAGTAAATGGGGTCTGAGAGCAAGCTGTCACTAGAATCCAGAATGACTAAACTGAAGCTATCACACTTTGGACACATCAAGAAAAAACTGGGAAAGACAAATAGCCTACAAATATATTCAGTGTTAGCCTTGTACAGACTAGACTATGGCTTTCTATACTCAAGCTAAGCTCTAATTTTCTTAGAGATCTCCAGTGGTATAGACTCAAATCGATTGACTTGGACTTAAGTCACTTCAGAGACTTGACTCGGATTCGACTCGGCAATAAATGATGCAGTAACTCAACTCGACTTGAGACTTGTATATTTTTAGTGACTGACCTGCTGCCTTTGGTTCAGTAATATAACACATTCACCCAGAAACCTTATGACATTGAATAACTCTTTGAATATCTCTTTTTGCCTACTGGTCACAATGACAATCTGTCTCAAGCCCAAAGTGTGGGTGCATTTCTCAGAGGGGAACAGCAAACGGGTTAGGCAGTGGGCTGAGGCAGGATTGAGGTCCCCACTGCATATCAGAGGAGCCTCCTAAAACTTTTCCTAAGAGCAGAAGACAAGACCCCTCCACTGGTGCAGGCTGTGTTTCTCAGAAGTGAACAGCAAATGTGTTAGGCAATGGACTTTAGGATCCTTCCTTCTAAAGCTTTTGAAGCTTCAGTAATGGGGAGTAAGAAGGATTCTATTCCCCACTTCTGAAAAATCCTCCCTCTTTGGAAATGGGAAGTAAGAAGGATCTTATTCCCCACTTTCAAAGCCACAGACTTTTTTAAGCTCATTGGCACAAAAGCCTCCAGCTTTGGGAAGGGGGAGTAAGAAGAATCCTATTCCTCACTTCTGAAGCTGCAGATGGAAAAATCACAAATGTGGAGGGCCGACTCTG
The DNA here is from genome assembly GCA_030412105.1 of Cyclura pinguis. Lineage (NCBI taxonomy): Eukaryota > Metazoa > Chordata > Lepidosauria > Squamata > Iguanidae > Cyclura > Cyclura pinguis. The sequence continues at coordinate 67,523,360 of CM059603.1, forward strand.
CTTAAATTGTTGAAACTGACTTAGTATTTGAGTCTGTCCAGAAATAGATTGGGGTATAAAGTTCGCTCCCAGACTTGAGACTTGACTTGAGACTTGGAGTAAAGGACTTAAATACATCACCAGAGATCTCTAATCTCTAATTTTAGATCTCTCTAAAATATGTATATAAATAGATGTTATTTCAAATCAACTCTGTGAGCTGTAAATGTGTGATTCTATCTTGCATTTTGTTTTATTTCTGAAATGTAGCATCTGAACATTTTTTTCCCTGATACTTCATAAAATATATTTGGAAAGGAGGAGGTATGAGTAAGCAGCTAATAGGAGAGGAAGAAGTATTACAGCGCCACCTGGCTGCATCCTAGATGCAGATGTCAAACAGATGACAAGTTGGGTGAGGGGTGTTTTCTGGGGCACTAAGCTTTTAAAATGTCACATTAAGTTACCAACGATAAACTGTTTTAAACACCCTTTTTCGTATTCCTAGAACAAAGAAAGAAAGGCTGCATGGATTTTTATATTAAATTTAAAACAATGAAAAAATATCTGTCAGAAAAAGAATAACAAACACACTCTGTCATTGTGGATTTAGTTAATTTCATAGTATCATTCTCTTAGTTTAGTCCTATGTATGTGTTTTTTGTGTATAATGAGACATAATTAATTCATTCTTATTCAGTAGTTCCATTGTAGTTGCTGAACATGATCTAGTCAAAAATAAGCAATCTTAAGTCTGATAGTTAGCCATGTGGTACCAAAAATAACTTATTGATCTCGATTTAGCATTAAAATAAACAGGTACTACTAATATTTAAGAAAAAACTATCATTGGGTTCTTTGTCAAAAGATCTTTCTGCATCAAAACCTCTTTTAAAGCAAGGGACAGGCTAGGTAAATCAGAACAGCAATGGTTTCATTCTGTTAGCTTTATTCTCTGGTGGATAAAATACATTTTCCAAACTGTGGAGAGACTGGGAAGAAAATGAAACATTCTTCTGTGACTTTGCTGTGTTTCCTAGCAGCAAGAACTGTTTCTCAGTATCTCATTGCCTTTTTAGTGACAGGTACACAGTACAATGACATATTAGAAGAGGAAATTAGAATTACTGTGTTTTTAAAAACAGTGTGAATAGATTATACCCAATTTAGCAATGTTTCTGGATGTGTTTAATGGTCTGCAATATTGTTAATTTTCATACTTCCATGTAATTTCCAATACAGTGTCTGCTTTTGCCCTCTACTGAAGTGAAATGATAACTACAATTGACAATAAAATGTGGGGATGGGGCAGGGAGGGGTGGAACCATATTTGGTTATGTTGACTTTAATGACACTGGTCAAATTCACTTAGGAAAACATCTCTACTGAGTGATCACTGATATATTTGCTTCTGTTAATTATTGAGTTGTATCCACAACACTCTGACTGCATTAGAGACTATGGCCCTTTCCGCACGAGGCAGTTAAAACGGGCCAAGGCGTCCTGGCACGGAGGTCGTCCGCACCTTGGATCGGACTAGGCGTGGACTATTTAACTTAGTTCCACACCTTAGTCCTATCCAAACCACTCCCAAGTGGTCCTCCAGCAGGCTAAGTAAAGACCGGAAAAATCAGGTCTTTACATTTTCTGGAACACACCATTGTATTCCTACTTACCTGTGCAGATGTGCAGGCTCACATCAATGCGAGCCTGCAATCAGCAGAGGGCGGGCTGTGGGTGTGGCCAGTGTCAGTGGTTGGTCCACTCCCATGAAGACACCAGAAGCTGCCATTTTCAGCCGGAGCAGTGCGGATCTACAGACCTCGCACTGCTCCAGTTCGTCCTGCACTAATGGAGGAGCCCTGCGGAAGGGCTGAAGGGAAAGTCTGCATTACTTTGAACCCAAGAAGAGCCGGTAAGTAACAGGACGGAGCGATTCACTGGCCTCTTGCGGAAAGGGCCTATGATGCATACCTTTATAATGATGTAGCTACATCTCTGAGGTGACACACAACCCTTCCAGTGACTTATGGAAGTCTGCATTGAAGTACCAGACATGATGTCCTGTTGCACAATGGGGGCACCATGCAAGATGATGGGCAGGCTTACACTAGCAACATATTTAATCTCATTTGTTGGCTGGCACATGTATCAAACTTTATGACAGCTTAACTGGTCACATCCCTTTTCAGGGTCATGCTCATAGATAAATTATTAGTATCAGCTGCTCATCCTAAACAGAAAAAGACCTCTTCCAAGTCATCCTTTTTTGTACCACGCTGTTATATATACTTCAGTCACCAAAAGGTGATTGTACTGTCACTTCAGCCATTTAAGGTAGGGTAAAGAAGGGAGGTGAAAACAAATGCACACATATTTTCAGTTTTGTAGCTTTTGTTAGTCCAGCAGTCCACCTAATCAGCTAAGTAGCAGAGACAGGAGGGTCTTCACAGTAGCAGGGTGAGTGTTTAGGTGGATTTTCAAGGCAACAAGATATTTTTGTGAGCAATTCCTGTTGTAATGGTTTTGAATAGGGAGTTAAGTTCCATTAGGATTACAGAAAATCTGCTCCTGTTGGAGACAAAGCCTGGCAGAACTAGTGTGTTGATATGGAGCAAACATGCTCCCAGTTTTTTTGTTTTGAGATTGTCTTTGGAGTATAGCTATGACGACTGGATTGTCATGATGAGAGACTCCACTGTATCTCATCCGGTATCTGACTCTGTGGAAAGCTTATGACAGATGCTACAGAGAACAAGAGGAATGGCAGATTGATTTATTCCTTGTGTTTATTATGCTGTTTTCCCAAATAATTATACACTTTCCCGTTTAGTGCTCATACAGATGATACATGAAGTATCCTTGCATTCTTCCCTCACAACAAAACACTGTTCCTGTTGCATACCCATCACCAGTATGTAGTTATGTAGACTCAAGTAGATAGACTCAGACTCAAGTCACTTTGGTGACTTGGCTCAGACTTGACTCAGCAAAAATTACACTGACTCGACTCGACTTGAAACTTGCATATTTTTAGTGACTGACTTGCTGCACTTGGTTCAGTAACATAACACATTCATCCAGAAACTTTACAACTTACTGGTCACATGACAATCTGTCTCAAACTGAAGGTACGGACACACTTCTCAGAGGGAATAGCAAATGGGCTAGGCAATGGGCTTGAAGTCAATGGGCTTGGAGGTCTGCTCAGCAGCCTGTCTCTGCTACATATAGGAGAAGCTTTCTAAAACTTTTCCTAAGAGTAGAAGAGAAGATTCATGTCCAGAGTGCAGGGTGTATATCTCAGAGGGGAACAGAAAATGTGTTAGGCAATGGGCTTGAGGATGAAGGATTCTTCCTTCTAAAGCTATGGCAGTAATGGGGAATAAGAAGGACCCCACTCCCCGCTCCTGAAAAAGCCTCCAGCTTTGTAAATGGGAAGTAAGAAGGATCGGTTCCCCACTTCCGAAGCTGCAGATGGCAAAATCACAAAAATAGAGGGCTGGCTCTACTTAAATTGTTAAAACTGACTTTATTTGACTCTGTCTATAAATTCTGGAATACAGACTGGGGTACAAAGTTGGTTTCCAGACTTGAGACTTGACTTGAGATTTGACTTGAAAGTATCTTGCAAGGACTTGAGACCTGAAGGTAGAAACTTGAGACTTGACTTGAGACTTGGAGTAAAAGATTTAAACACATCACTGCCAGGTGCCTTCCTCCATCCTACCAGTTACTGCCCTGGCCTTGGAGGGAGAGAAGAGACAGGCACAGCACCATCATGTCTCAGCCCAGGAGCAGATAAAAGGCTCTCCTTCCATTGTAATGGCCACTGCCCTGGCCTAGAGAGAAAGCAGAAGAGGGAGTAATTGCTGAGCTTAATCCCCTCCGACAATGCCATCCTCTTTTCCTTTTGTGTCATGTCTTAATGAGGTTGTAAGCCTGAGGGCATGGAATTATTTTGTTTTGCTTTTACTCATAAAACACCATGTACAGTGATGGTGCTATATAACAACAAAAACAATAACAACAAATAAAATGTGAGTGCTTCCAGGCAAGGAATTTATTGCCTCATTCACGGGATTTTAAGAGGAAACCTGGCATGTTCCATTTGTAACTTTCCTGTGTTTTCTTGCTGTTACTTCCATCTTTTTAACTGGTACAAAAATCCCTGAAGGAGGTAAAGATGGAATGGCCACATTTTCCCTTTTGATTGGTAGAGGCAGGAGCTGTTGGTTGGAAAGCTCTCTACTAAGGAAATATTCCCATCACATTCCAGGTCTTTCATAATGCCCTAAAGAAATCCGCATTGCCCTAAGAAATACTTCATTTTAGATATGGCAAGTGGCCTATAAATTGATGAAATAAATAAAACAAGCATCCAACCCTGCTCCTTGAAGAAGGTGATAAGCAGTGAAAGCATAAACCTGTGAATAAAAGGCTGGTTTTCTGCTTTTAGCACTAGCTGTGCTGTTGGCCAGCAGGCAGGACCTGAAGCATAGCCAGACCGGATGTAGAGACATTGGAAACTTGCTGCCTTACACTGAGTCAGACCGGAGGGTACCCATAGGAAGGAGCAAGGAGGCATGCTTGCCTGCTGAATCCTAATTGTTCTTTTCTGTCTATTTAAATACACACACACACACACACACACACACACCCAGCATGAGGATTAGAATAATCTCTGATACCGCTCCTGTTGAGAAATTGGTTGCCAGGCTCAGTTTCTGTTCTGTTCAGGAGCAGAGCACTTCTTGGCCACCAGGCAGCTCATCTGAATGCTCTAATCTGATGCTTCTGCAAACTTTACAAGATTTGGACACCATATATATATAACAATAAAAATTCAAGGAGATGTAAGTTTGCATAAATTAGATTTGAGTTTTGGTATTGCATTTATATCATGACTTGCTTGCTAGGCTTTTTCTTACGGTAGTATAGTCTCCTTTTACAATTTGGAATCAGCAAGAGACAGCTTATAGTATGTCAACTACTATCCTTATTAAACATGTTATCATAGCAGCTATGAGTGTTCTCCTTGGGGAAAGACAAGAGACTGCTTTCCCTGACTCAGTAGCTATAACCCCCAGATTCTGAAATTTTATGTGTTTAAAGCAAATTTTGAGCAATTATAAAAAAATAAAAATAGAAATATGAGACCAAATGTGCACCCCATTTCCTTCTCTAGTATAAGCATTACTAGTGTGATCCTCCAGTATTTCAGTGATTTTAGACAATGAACTCCCTGTACATCCCCTTGCTACTCTCTACAAGAGTGTTTCCAAGAGAAAGGAACGCATTCTAAAACATGGGGAGCCTTTTAAATAAAATCTTGTAAAGTTGTTATGATCAGGATGCTATATCCGAACATCCAAAACAATTTCATGTACTGTGTATGTTCATCAGGGCTCCCTCCTTTTTCTTAAAACTGTTTTGTAAAATGACTGTCATGCCATGAAAATTTTGCTGAAGTTAATCAGATACATTAAAGGATACAGTTTTTTTAATGTTCAGAAACGGTGGATTCAGCTGAATGACTATAAAACAATAATAGTTCATTTTTTTTAAAAAAAAATTACCTATACAGTAAATATTGAACTCAGTTTTATGGACGGGGAAGATACCTGATATGTGGGAGGAGGCAACAATAGGCTTATTCCAAAACAAGTCCAGGATGTGAAAAATGACAAAGAATTATAGGCCTTTTTTTTATTATTGAATAATGATTGTAAGATTTTTATTACGATTTTGTTAGAAAAATTGAAGACCAAGCTGGATTTCTGCTGACAATACAGTTACGTGATGCTTATGTTCTTAGATGCTGAAAAAGCCTTCAATAATTTGAATGGAGACTTCTTGTTTGGAGTTCTAGAAAAGATGAGCTCTGGTGATAATTTTATCACATGGATTAACACATGATGTACAGAAAGCATGGAGCATTCCATGGAGAACTGAGAAAACCATGCAATATTCAAAGAGGAGCAACATTAAGATGGATTTGCAAAGATGGCTGAAATGTAAACTATCTCCTCTGGGGTGAATTTCTGTGATAATATTTGCTAAAAATGTAGTTCTTGTTTCAGACCATACCAGTTTTGACTAACAATGTCTTATTTAAACAATGGCAGAGTGACTTATTGAAATTTATATGGCAAAGGAAGAAACTGAAAGTTAAATATAAAATTTTACAAGATGCAAAACAAAAAGAGGATTGGGAGTACCAGATTTGAAACTGTATATCTTTGCATGCTGTTTGGTTTGTTTGAAAGAATGGATTGTGTTAACAAATAAGAGACTGTTGGACTTAGAAAGACATCAACTGAGGTTTGGGTGGCCTGGTTATTTGTGGTACAATAAAGCTAAGCTGAATCCAGATTTTAATAGCTGCTATGTGAGACAGGCTTTGTTAAGTATATGGAATAGTTATAAAACAAGGTTATGCCCTGAAACACTTTTGTGGGTTTCATTGCAAGAAGCTTTTCGTAGGAAGGAAATAACAGCAAAGAAAAGTGGGCAACTTTTCAAGATCTTTTGGGATTTGATCAAGAACAATATAGAATTAAGTCAAATGAAGAATTATTGTCAGAAGGTTACAGTTTTCAATGGTTCTCTTATAGACAAATAATAGAAAGATGCAAAATTGACAACAAATTAAGATTTTGAGTTCAAGATGATGAACATTTGATTGGTAGGATGCATACATTTTAGTTGAAAATAGAGATGGAAGAAGAACAGGTTAAAGACCTTATGATTATCTGGGAACAAAATGTAGCTAGGAAAAACTGTGGTTGAAAGGAATGAAAATCACACTATGCTATGATCTCTAAGAGAACTTTTATAAGATGATGTGTTGTTGGTATTTGACACCAGAAAAATTGGCCAAAATGCAGAGAGAGGTTTCTGATGTGTTCTAGAAATGGGAGCAAAAAGTGGGATCTTTTTGCCACATCTGGTGAACTTGTGAAAAGCCTCAAAAATTTGTAATCAAATACATTCCATGGTGCGAAACATTTGGAAGGTTAATATTCAAATGAAGCCTGAATTATACTTGTTGAGACTAATGGATGAACAATTGGAGAAGTATGGTAAGATATTGTGATACGGCCACTGAAGCCAGGTTATTATATGGACAGAAATGGAAGAACACAGCAATTCCAACAAACGAAAACTGGATAAATAAACTACTTGTCATTGCTGAAATTAACAAACAAATTAACAACATTGATAAGATAAAAATCATTGGTTTTTTTTAAAGACTGAGAACTTTTGATGGGCTTTTTGCAAGGAAAGGACTATAACATACTAATTATAGGTTTTGACAATAAGTATTCCTGGAAAATAAGCAATTGAAGTATTTGAATGGTATTTACAATTACAAAAGTTACATTCTTTTTTATAGGTATATCTTATTTGTGTTAGAAAAGTTGGAAGTCAAATATATATTCTTCATTATTTATCCTCTGTTTTTCTCATTTCTTTCTTATTTCTTTATTATTATCCTGTGTTTTTTCTTTTTTCTTTGTTTGTATGCATTCTGATTCTAAACTGTATGGGAAAACATTTAATAAAGTCTACATAACTTGTATGTTAAAAAAATAGAAAAAGGATTGAAATGTAGAGTCTTGTCCTTCGTACCTTGATCATGCAAAGACAGTGAAGAATAGACACGTGGAGGGATGGATGAATATAGTACTGAAAAGTAAAAATAGATAGATAGATAGATAGATGGATGGATGGATGGATGGATGGATGGATGGATGGATGATATGATGCAGATTTGGGCAAAAAGGAGATCCCGGGTCTGCAAAGTTGAAAGCTGCATTTCTAGGCAATGCCATTTTCCTATCAATTTACAGATGCAGGAAATATAAAACCAAACTTCAGTGTTGCTTGTGGAAACCTGCCTTGTTCCCACAGCCTTGTGGCCAACTTGTAGGATGTTTTGTGGAAATGCTGAATATCAGGAAAGAAATGAAATCTATCGGGAATGAAATTTATCTGCCAGTCCATCTATATACCTACCTACCTATACATTCACTTATCTACCGACTGGGCTGCTGAGTAATCTCCTTGACCAAAATATTTTCACTACTGAGAGGCTGCTGCTGTACTTTTCCAGCTGAGTACAAATTGGATCTCTTCCCTTGCCCCTCTTCTGCCATGTACTTAACTTTGTTATAGTTCTTCCTTTTGGCGATCTGCCAGTGAATCACCTAGGAAACCCAGGGACTGGTTGCCATGGGCACTTTGTTGAGCATATGTTCCCTTCCCTTCCCGGCATTGCATATCCATATAGGGTACACATGAGGATTTGTCTAAAGGAATACAGGCAAAAGAACAGTTTCTGTTCTCATTGACTCTGGGCAATTTTCTGCAAAACTGGGAGTATCAGTCATGCACACAGAGACTCACACACAAACACAGAGAAAGGGGGAGAAAAGGACAGGGGGAAAGACAGTAAGCAAGCGAGCAAGTGAGAGAAAGTTGTCCAGCAACAAAGATGTTGTTGCCCTATTTGGACACTTCAGCTAGGTGGGGCAAGCAGAGTCAACTCTGCCATTAAGGGAACTACCTTGGGCAACGCATTTCTTGAGTATCATGAAAGGCCAAAACATAGTTCTTTAATCTATTATTGTTCTTAGGAGAAGTTAGGAGAGCTGGTTCCACCTCATATGCCAATGTAGGTTGAGTACTGTGCACATTGGACTTGGGAGATGAGGTGGGGCAACATTTATTAATTTTTCCATGTATATCCCTCATTTTCCCCAATATTGGAACTCAGAGCAGATTACAAAATATTAAACCAATACAGCTCAAAACCACACAAAAACATCCGTGTGCATGTGAGTGTGTGTATAATTAAAAAATAACCAATTTAACAATCTGTAGAATTAAAACAATTTCAAATTCATTAAAAGGCGATCTATTGAAAAAAATCAACAAAACAAAAAATCTCCCAAGTGTCATTGCAGTCAGTTTCTTAAAAAGAAATAAGAAAGCATGCTGCTGTTCCACCTCAGGGAGCAAAATATCCTGGGCTGGCCCCATGGGCAAACCATTTTATAGCATTGTCCATAGTTCAGCAATAATCCCAACGATATGTCCAAGTGCTTGTCCCAATTAAAGTTGATCTACTGAATGAATAAATAAATGAGCAAACATTTGAGTAAATCCCATTGATTCAATGGCCTGCTCTCAACCTGCAATAGCACTTGATTTAAGCCAAGATAAATAAAAAAAGGGGGAAAATGCTGCTCCCTCACCACATTTGACTGTGGATAATACAACTGGTACTAGCAAGGTCTATAAAGATAACTTTAGATACGGTGACAAGTTGTGTTGGGATTTTGTTGAAGTCCAGATAATCACAATAATTGTGGGAAGATATGTGTGTTGGTTAAGTAGTATGAAATTTTAAGCACTGGTTTTAGGTTGCAAAAATGTCTTACTTTATAGGCCAACAGAAAGATACATCTCTGTATCTTTCTACTCCCTTTTTGTGTTGGGAAACTTAACTTTTCTCCCTTAAATGTTTTGATCATTCCTCGGTAATGGTAACTCATAGTTTGACCACACAGGGGCGCTTTTATACTATCTTTAACTGGAGAAGCATTTTTTCTAATGGTAAATACCATGCAAAAATTGGCGATTAAGTCCACATTTATGCTCTTGACACTTTCATAAAAGTTTTTCTGAAGTACTAGTGTAGAACTTGTAGATATACAAGTCACATGAACATTCATAAAGAGACTTTTCAAACTACTTGACATTCAATGATATTCTATCATTGATGTGCCAATATTATTAAGAAGACTCTAATTCGTTCAAATGACTTGCGATGGGGGAATGAGATTTCTTCCTATGAAGAGAGACTGATGGAATAAAACTCTTCCTATGTATGTTAAGGTTTTCTCCCCTCACCAAATTAAAGAAAAAAATAAATTACATAAACAGAACAAATATCCTTGAAATATTTTCTCTAACTCCCTATAGTTATACAACAGGAAGTAGTTGGAGGGCTTAGGAACAAGAGTCAATGGACTGTTGCTGCCCCTCTAGAATCTGCCACCTGAGGTGATTGCCTTACTCTGGCTAATGGCAAAGCTAGCCCCAAAAGGGGTTGTAAAGCCTGACTCCAATCAAGTCGTCCTCTGCTGCTGGAGCTGCTTTCTCAACAGAAATCCAAGTCATTCAAGGGCATGATGAACCTGGACACTTTGGTCTCTGCAGTTTTCAATGGCAGGCTCGATGGAAGGTACAGTAATGTCCACCGATTTCTGTGCTGAGTCCAGTATAATTTGACACAGGCTCATAGTTTTAAGATAGCCATGGAGTCCCAAACTGTACCAAACACCAAATTACCTTGGTGTGGATGCTGAATTCCCTAAAACCAACAGCCTTGGGATTGTACTAATCTCAAGATCACCACTGCAGGTTCTGGCAAGAAGACTTGTTAGGAGCAAATATAGTAGATAAGGCCTTCTTAGTGGTGTGGTGTGCATAGGTTTTACAGCTCCCTCACCTGAAGGATTCATGTGGTGTCCTTAGCATCAGTATTATATAGGAAAGCAATAGGAGGGAAGGATTAAACATAGTCATTTTATTGCTATTGATGAAATGGTGTTCTATTCTTTACTTTGCCATTTGCTTGATGCCTTGAATCTTTTATTCTTGTACAGCACAACCCTATACAAGTCTCCTCAGAAGTAAATCCCATTTGGATTACTATCAAGTAATTGTATGGCAGCATTCTTAACTGTACTGTATTAGATACTTTGAAGACCTGGATAGAACAATGGGATAAAAATATTTCCAGTCCATCCATTCATCCATCCATCCATCCATCCATCCTTCCATCCTTCCATCCATCATCTTCTTCTCTGGTAAATTGGCTTGCATTCCATAAACACAAGACTAATTCCCAGTCTTGTGTTGTCTTATCCAATTATTGATCATATTTGTTCTGATCTGCTAAGAATATTTACTTAAATAGCAAATGGCTATTTTTTAAGACAGAAAGGTAAATTGGATGGGCAAAGTACATCTCTCCAGATGCTGTTGAACTACAGTTCTCATCCAACCTACATATCAAAGTCCCAGTCCCAAATTTCTGGCATTGCAGAGAGTGAGAGAGTAAAAATGATTCACACTCATATCTCTTCTATTTGCTGTATTTGCATTGCTTTGGTAATTTGTCAACTCCTTTTGTGGGGATACCTAAACTATATTTCTAAATACTTCAGAAACTTTAGGACTGAAAGTCTATTTCATTGAAATAATAGAATTCTTATTTGAGGGGGACAATGCTCTTATCTCCTGCCCCATAGCTACACCCTAGTGTCACACAGGTGTAGAAATCCCATAGATGTCCTTTCACTTGGATGGAACAGCGTCTGTGCTGAATTTTGCACGTAATACTGCATTTTCTCCTCTTGCTTGTGATAGTGTGGAAATGTAAATCCACAACTGTCTATACAATTCTTGAAGAACTGACCAGCTGAATGACAACAGAGCCTTCGAGGCCCCATTCTGGTATTACAAGACTGGATATTGTATTTAGAAGGAAATACATTCACTTGGAGGAAAGAGAGATGTTCAGGATTAATCTTTTCCTGCAGTAATGAACATCTTCAGGCAAACCGAATTACCCATTCACTGTTTGCTGGAGAAATGACACTGCAGAGAAACACAGCATGATAATTGTATGATCATGTTTCATTGTATGAGGTTTGCAAAATGCTGTTCAAGGAAGTGAGAGAAAAGTGAGTTTATCTGTTATATTAATTGCAACCTAAGACTGTAAAATAGAAACTGATTCCTGTACAGGATACTTGTAAAGTTTCCTCAGTGAGTGCCATAAAAGGTAAATAATCCATATGTAGGCATGTGTGGTACCTGACATAACTTAGTGTACATGGGAGCAAGATGTACAACAAATATGGCAAAATTGCAGATTGTGCAGGGCATGCCCACTGTACAGAATGAAAACGAAAGGGTTGCCAGATGTTCTATGGTGCTCCAGAATTTTAGAAATAAAAACCTAAACACACAGCTCGGAATTGGGGATTTCACATGCTCTGCACCTGTTATATAGCCTCAACTGGAGGAATGGGAAACGATATTTTAATAATGAAGGTTATTATTTACGGTTTTTAAACTGTCGTATCCTTCAAGTAGCCTTGAGAGCCTTGGCAATAAGTGCTCTGGGCTAAAATTTCTGCTGCTTAATGCCAGGACCTGAATCTGGATGAGTAGGAAGCTACACCGAGTCTATGGAATTCCTTTTGAAGAAAGTGTTGCTTGGCCTGCTATCTGCTTTCTTTTTTCTGGCAGACAAAGACCTTTTTCATAGGCAGGATTTTGGTTCTTAAATGATTCAGCAGAAGAGTGTTCTTAGGGCCTTTCCACACTACACTGTCATAGTGCTATTATTCCATTTTCAACATCCTATGGAATCCTGGTGTTTGCAGTTTAGAGAGGGGCATTTAGAAGTCAGCCAGAGAGCTTTTGGGCTTCAGTAAACTACAAAGCCCAGAATTCCACAGGATGTTCAAAGTGGAATAACAGCATTATAACATTGTAGTGTGGAAATGGCCACAGTCTAGACCTCTGTAGGGCATATGAGCAGCAAGGCTGTTTAAGGTAACCATGAATGGGAGAAGTGTGCAGATGATTTTGAGATCCTGCCAAGAAATTACCCACGGCCAAATCCTGAGCTCATGGTTTCCTGCGTGTACAATTTGACACGGAATCATAGTATTCTAAGAACAGGGTTCAAAGAGGCAATTCTGATTCTTTCTTTCTTTCTGTCTGTCTGTCTTTCTTTCTTCAGGCTGCTAACATAAACAAGCTCAGCTATACTTAATTCTGCTGACATGCAAATATTCTGTAATTTGAGTCAGCCACAGTAGAAATTTTAGAGGGGGATTTTCCTGCTAAGATCTTTAAGAAGAAATAATATTACTTATTATTGGCATGACATGCACATATAATTTATGCTGCAGAACTTACAAGCAAATGATAACTATCGTTGCAAGGGACGGGAAAATTTGAGATGTTATTTCATACCCAGAAGGTTTTTCAAAGTCCTGCAGTGATGACATTGATTTAGTGCTACTACTCTGTTGTAATCTTTGTATATTATCAAGTGTAACAAATACCTCATTCACGGCATGCCCCAAACTTTGCATTTGGTGACATTCTTGCTGCTGTGTTAATATCAGGTCTATTAAGCTGGACCTCATGGTCCATTACCCTTTCTTTAGGCCTGACCCCATGAAGTTTAGGGGTCTTGAGCACAGTGTGAAAAAGTAATGGGTTTCACTCTCACCCAAGGAGCTCATTAGGGCATTATAGAGAGACCAAAAAAAAAATACTCACACAGCACCAACATTTGCACCAAAGAGCACTCACCAGACAAAACAGCCCGGTGTCAGAGAGTGCTCATTGTTCTGTTTTTCCAGCTCTGCACACCAATTTAGCAAACTAACTAGAAAGAGTGCTCATTTGTATCAACCATTTCATCCTTTGTTACAGACATCCACTTACCAGCATCTCCACTGGTCCTTAAATTCAGCTTCTTGAAATTCTAGCCTCATTCAAGGACTGAGGAGTTTAAGACAGAATTGCACCTACTATTAACTAACAATGATATTTGGAACCTACCTACCAACTTTCTTTCTTTCTTTCTTTCTTTCTTTCTTTCTTTCTTTCTTTCTTTCTTTCTTTCTTTCTTTCCTTCCTTCCTTCCTTCCTTCCTTCCTTCCTTCTCTCCTTCTCTCCTTCTTATAGAATGTTTTGAAGTGATTTGCAAACCAAAAACTAGATTGTTATGATCTCATCATATTTATGCTCAGAAACTACTTCATTCCTTCACACTACACAGGAAGAGAGTCTAGGCAGGTTTTCAGCAATAAAGAAAAAAAAAGATAATTTCATTTACATATACCGACTATTTATAAATACGGATGAAAAATAATTTTGCATTCACATTGTAAACATTTTATTTATAAAAGTCCCATTTCAGCAGAGGTACTTGTAAATTAATGCCATATAAATATACCACTATCCTACTTGTTTCTGTATATATCAATGGGATTCAGCTATAACTAAAAAATTGTAAAAAATCCAGATGGTAAAAAATAAATTCATAAAGTAAATAAATGATTAAAAAGGTCTACAATCCCTCCTGCATCTCTTCTCAGAAGCATGTCTGACTGAATTCAATGAGATTCACTCCCATAGAAATGGGGAAAGAACTACAGCCATTGATTTCTGTGGTCTTTGGCATGCCCAGGTTGGTGTTGCTAAACTGTGGGCAATTTACGTAGGACTGGGATTATCCTTAAAAGTGACCTGGGACCCACTCACGTTACAGAATTATAATGTTATTATTCTACTTTAACCACCAAGGTTCCATCTTGTGAAATCCAGGGACTGGCATTTTAGTGGCGGGGAAGGCAATGAACAAACCTGTCTGTAAAAATCAAACCAAGAAACCCTGTGATAAGGTCACCATAAGTTGGAAACAAATTCAAAATTCTCAGCCAGAGAGCTTGAGTCCCTCCTCACCAAACCACTAGTCCCAGGATTCCACTGGATGGAACTATGGCAATTAAAGTGGAATAACAGTGCTAAAACTGTGCTGTGTGACTGAGCTCCAGGGTTACAGTTGTACAAGTACCCTCTACCCATATTAATCGGAACATATTAAGAACAGCTGGTTAGTCTTTATCTGGTGATATGGGCATGTCTGATCAAGGATCCACTTCTGAGTTTTGTGTGAATGAAGGTATGATTCATTAAGGAGCTGATAAGGAGCTGTGTAACACAGGGAGCAGAATCAGATATTGCAAAGCAGAGGCATCTTTCCAAAGTGGAGGTAAGATACACATGGCCCTCCAGATACTGTTGGACTGCAGTTCATCAGCTCAAGTCATTATAGCAGAATACAAGTAGGAGTCCAGCAGTAGCTGAAGGGCCACATGTGTCTTCTCCATACCCCGAAGCTTGAAACTACAAGCAGAGCCTATGAAGGCTTTCCTTTGACACTTCACCTCATCATGTGTAATACATCTCAGCTTCATTGTGTTTCTTATTTTAGAATATTTCTGAGCTGATGTCAGAACACGTACAACCCACATTTTCAATGAGCAGGGCCAGTATTCTGTATCAGCTACTTTGTTAAACGTACTTAATATTCAGTTAAGTATACTTAACTAAGTAACCTCTCCTGGTCCAATCCCCCCACCAAACCTGATGGAAACCATATTCACTCATGCTCTGATTGCCAGCAGAATGAAACTTCTTCTCCCCGTGCAGCTGATGCCCGGTAAAGTAAATTGGAGGGAAGTTATGATCATGGCAATAACATTACAATGGTGACAAAGGGATGATTGTGAATACAGAACACTTCCGTAGATTTACTCATCCGTAACTGTACTGATGTAGAATACTGGTCCAGAACAGAAACAAAAAAGTGTTAATGAAATAGGATGAGGAAGAAATCAAGATGTAACAAACAAATACACCTTTTAACTGACTGATTAAAACTATTTATGCATGATTTCCATTGATTTAAATGGTTCATACAAACAGGACTGGAACATAAGAACTGCCACGCACCAAGATCAGGCTGTCTGTCCATATAACTCACTGTTGCCTGTTCTGATTGGCAGTGGCTGTCAACGCGACTTTTCCATTAAGCAGTTCAAACCTACCTGAAGACAATCTCTTCTTCCATCAGCAGCTTTTGCTTCTTATTCTGTTTCCTTGTCCTATGGGAAGGGTAGGCAACCTGTGGCTCTTTGGATTTTGTCCACCACAGATCTTCTGATCCCTGACCATTGGCCTAAAATTGTTTTCACAGAAGCTGGGCAAGAGTTGATCATCAGAGACACAGGGTCATCCTGTAAGTAAAGAAGGCATCTTTCAGGAACCTGAAATTCTCATTGCCCTTAAAAGGTGGAACTGCTTTAGTGAGTTCAAGATCTCTTCATTAGTGGCAGTATCCTGCTGGCCAGACTGGTTCTACAGGAAAATCTGTGTGGTGATCACTCTAGGACTGAATTGCTGCTGAAAATAGTTGAAATGCACGAAGTCCTGACTTCTCTTTAGATCACTTTGTATCTCAGCTTTGAGGGAAATTTGGGCGTAAATACACCAATATAATATATTACAAGGCTCATGATGCCTCGAAGTTAAGTCACATGGGAAATTAGCAGCATGTGGCCCAGCAATGAGTCCAAACCGATGAACTGTGCAGCCCCAACAGTCATGCCAGTAGGCCTACCAGATCAAAATCAGATCAGCATTGTTGCTGACAGCAGCAATGGAAGCTGCAGAGCAAGGTCACTGTACCAAAGGTTGTTGGTGTAGGCAGGTGGGTGGGTTGATGACAGGGGTGGTGAGCATATTGATGGGAATGATGAAATATATTTCTTACATGCCTTTGATGCTTACAGCATTAAAACCATTCAAATATATTACATATAAACAATTTTAATAAGGTACAGTTTCAAAAGATTCTACAGTAGTTAATACCATCAAAAATGTTAGTTAAAATCTAGGAAGAAACAATGGATTTTCATAAAAAGTCACAGTGGGCCCTACTATATATTTCCCAGGGGGAATTCTACAAGGTAGGGGCCATCACTGAGGAGGCCTTGTTTCTACCACTACCTGCCTATCTTACTGATCTTGATGGAAAGCCAATAAATTGGGTTTCTGAAGATAATATCTAAATGTGCACAAATAACTATCAGATGTATCATGCCCAAGGAACAGGTCATTATTTTCTGAGCTTGCACTAAGGACATGAAGATAAGATAAGCAAGTGCATTCCCATCAAATGGTTCTTAGCCTAGAGAAGCCTGAAATTTTATTTTGACCAACCTGAAAATGAAACCATAATGCTTTATGTACTTTGTGCAGTTCTAAGCTCTGTTTCTTGTTATGCTTATCACCTGTTTGTCATTTCAGGAGCATGGCTGTTTATAAAGTATAAAAATATAACCTTTTTAAATGAAGAATGTGTGATAAATCTACCCTGACCAGCAGATGTGTGGTTTCTGTGTTAGCATTTAAAAAGTCTGACTACTTCTGTAGCACAGCATGTGCTTATTTCTCCCTGGTACAGTTATTTGCAGGTCGGATCTGCTGAGTACAGTGGCTTCTCTGTAAACATGCTTAAGATCACAATTTTAGACCTAGCCTGAAGTCAATTAAACTGCATAAAATGTTGAAATAAATTCCTGCGAGACCTTGAGCTAATCCTTATATGTACATATTCATATTTAATTACCCAAAGACTGTACTCGTCAGCCATCTGGAACAGCACTACTAACTCTGTGATTTCTTGTTTCTAGTTTATTATATTTCTCTGCTAAGTTTCTTTTTATGGATGAAGCCAACGTAAGAATTCAACTGTGACGGAGATATAAAATGTGCACCTTTTGTATTGTATATATTTAAGCTATAAGAGCAATTTTCTCTGCATTCTCCCCCACACACTTTACGCTCACAGCTATGCTTTATTTATTCCTGTGGGAACCTTTGTCTTCAGTGTGCGTTTGCTTCACCTTTAAAAAAAAAACTTCCAACTCATTCTCTGTCCCTAATTGTCTTTCCACCTGACAGTCAAAGAAATCTGGGCTTCTGTGAGTAGTAAGTCAGGAAACACTTTTGAAGCAACAACAAATTGAAACATTTACACAAGGAAGTGACTCTTTTAGAAGTGATGGGAAACTTCAAATTTGATTACAAGCAACCTTTGGCTTCCTATCTGTTGAACAATAGGCTGTGTTGTTAAGGGCAATTTCCATGCACAGCATGTGGGTCGCATTTTTTCATCCTTAGACATGGTTGTTTACTGTTCAGAACTGTTTATGCATTTTAAGCAGGCTGATTCAGCAGTCTTTAATAAATCACCCCAAGTGAGTGTTCCAAAACAAGAATGGTTGTCCTGGATTTTCTTGCTTCTTTTCACTTTCTCCTTCTTCTTGCAATTCCAGCACTTAGTGCCTCTAGGCCTGGTGGATATGAAAATAAAAATCAAAGCCTGGTGGAGTCAATGAAATGATCGTTAGGAGCATGACTTTATTGCCTTTCTTCTAACCTTGGCTTCCAGCAGCTTTTCTTTAGCTGCGAGAGTCTGACTTTACATTCAGGCCAAGCAAAGATGATTTCACAGTTGGAGCCAGCCCGACCATCAGCTCAGCTCAGGGAACTGCACATTTTCTAAATGGCTAAAACAATGGCCTTGTTCCTGGCAGGCATCTTCAAGAGAAAAGGCTGACTCTACAAGTGTGTCAGTGCAACAGGTATGTTGGTGAAGTTGGTGGGGGGGGGGGGGACATGGATCAAGTGAATAATAGAATCACAGAAATAAGAGTTTGAAGATACCAAAAAAGGGCCATCTAATCCAACCCCATGCCATGCAGGAATGAACAGTGAAGCAATCCAGAGCAATAGCCATCCAAAATCTGTTTAAAATCTTCCAAAGAAAGTGACTCTACCATGCTCTGAGGAAGTCTATTCCTCTGTCAAACAGCTCTTACAGTAAAGAAGTTCTTCATTGTGTTTATATGGAATCTCTTTTCTTGTCATTTGTGTTCTAGTCTCTGGAGCGGCAGAAAACAAGCTCGCGCCATCTTCTATGTGACATCACTTCAAATATTTAGAACTATCATCTTTCAGTCTTCTCTTTCCCAAGCTGAACATGTCCAGCTCTGTAAGTATGGCATAGTGGTTTGAGCACTGGACTATGAATCTTGAGACCAGGGTTCAAATTCCCACTCAGCCTTGGAAACCCACTGGGTGACCTTGGGCAAGTCACACTCTCTAAGCCTCAGAGGGAAGCAAAGAAAAGCCCTCTCTGAACAAATCTCGCCAAGAAAAGCCCACAATAAGTTGTCCTTAGGGACGCCATAAGTTGGAAATGACTTGAAGGCACACAACAACAATCCAATCACCTCTTAGGCAATTTTCCGCACAGGGTATTTGAAACGGTGCAGTCCGTCCTCCAGGGAGGACGTCTGCACCTGGGAGCGGACTGGGTCCGGACTATTTAACGTAGATCCACACCCCAGCTCACTCCAGAACGACCCCAAGTGGTCATCCAGCGTGCTTTTGAAAAAACTGTTTCTTTCAGTTTTTCAAAAGCACGGAGCGCGCCAGTGCGAGCCTGCTCCCTTGTGCAGATTTGCAGGCTCGCACCAATGCGAGCCTGCGATCTGCAGGGGTGGGCTTTAGGCTGGTGAGCTTCAGCAGTTGGTCAAGACCCTCGACCAACCGGAAGCCGCCATTTTCGACGCTGGACCAGTGCGGAGCGATGAGCACGCACTGCTCTGGAGCAGCCTGGACCAGACCGGGGAGCCATAAGACCTGGTATGTAGCAGCACGGGGCGATTCCCTCGCCTCGTGCAGAAATGGCCTTAGTCTTTTTTTCTCAAAGCTAAGCATGCCCAGCTCCAGAAGCCATTCCTCATAGGGCAGGATTTCTATATGTTTGACCATCTTGCTCACCCTTCTCTGAACATGTTCCAATGCAACAAGCATGCTGTGAAACAATGACTTTCAATGAATGGTTGTCCATAGTTCTGGAAATCAACGGAACCCTTTTCAGGTGCAGGTTTGCAAAAGAAAAATTTAGAATATGACAGGTCAGGCTGTTCACCTACTAAAGCTGACTGACAATTTTTAAAAATCAGATTTCAGCCAGATCACTCTGGCTAGAAGAACAAATAACATATCAGGAAATTTGTGTTTTGACGTGTTTTGGCTCTGTGCTTTTAATATATTTATTTCATTATTTCAAATAACAAGATTTTAACTTATGTTAAGATTTTGGCTGTACTTCGTTTCAGTTTGTTGTAAGCCATCTTGGGTCCTATGTTGGTAGAAAGGCAGAACATAAATTAATTTTAAAAAATGAAATTAAAGAAATAGGATGCCCTGAATACTCTCCTGCTTGAGACTGTGCAATAAAAGTCTGCTTTAGAAATACTGTAAAAGTATGTGATGTACATTTCCAGCCTCATCTTTACTGAAAGATGCATTTAGGTGACAATATTATATTAACCTCTAGGATTCAGCAGGGCCTAAATACCCTAAAGGCACCAGATCCTGTCCGATCTTGGAAACTAAGCAAGGTCAGTCCTGGTTATTACTTGGATGTGAGACCACCAATGAAAAGGCTGTATTTCTGTAGGCTATATTTCAGAAGGAGAAACTGGCAAAACCACCTGTGAATATTCCTTAACCAAAGAAACCCTATGAAATTCATGGGGTCACCATATGTTGACAGGCAATTTGAACGTACTCGTGTGTGCATCCCCCCCAACCCAGGATTTATTTCATTTAAACTCACCTCATTAGACACACATAGGATTGTGTTATAAAACTGCAACACTATATCTACTTACTTCAGAGTAAAGCTCACTGAATTCATTGCAATTTATTTCTAGGCAGACATGGATTGGACTGTACTGTTAAAATCTAGTAAAATTTAATAATTAGATCTAATAATTAGATCGTTATGCCTGGGACTCTGCCTTTTTCTGTCATTTACATTCATCACAAGCTAAACAACAACCAAAATAACCCCCTTGCTTTTATAATCTTGCTGTTTGGTTTCCACAAACAGCCCTTTTTTGGCACAATGAACCTTAAAAGCAAAGCCATTCTAAAAACATTTATGTAATTTACTATTAGTTTCAAATTACTGGTTTGAATCTGAATAGGCTAAAAAAACCTGTATTTGATGGGTATGTTTTTTGACAGTGGGAATAAAACTTCACAGTCTGTGTTTGTATAACAAGTTGCTCGTTCTTCATATGTTTTATCTCAAAGATAAAATTAAGAAATATTAAAATAGATGGAAATTGTCAGAATACAAAGGATGCATATTGCCTGGTGCGTTACAAAAGTGGAAAATCAGACATCAGATGCTCTAAATCTGGACAAAGTCCTCAATAAACCACATTGCCTCATTTTACTTTTGTATTTTTCTGTAGCCCCTCCATACAGTTTTATACTGTAGTCCAACAATCTATGTGAACCCACAAGCTGGGAGATGCTGTCTATATAAAGCTGGGCACAGTGTAGCCATGGGCCACATGCATCTCCCAGACTCCACTTTTGTAGTCCTCAAATCCTCACTGTCATTTTTTAAATAAAAAACAACGAAGTTCTTGAGTGTTGGTTTTTGTTTTATTTGCTTATAAACCATGCAGAAGGTCCCTTCAAATGTACAAAAACACCTCCCATCCATCCCAGAGCTTTCTGCTGCCCCTAAATACCTGTTCCTTGCCTAAAGAAACACTATGAAATTCTTGCTAAAATGATGTCACATCTGGCTGCCATTTTGAAAGAAACTCTGAGGAAAACAGAGGCATTCTGGCACACTGTGTGTGGATTTGTGGTTTAGTGTGTAGGATATTAGGGGCAAATTGTCCCCCACAGCCCATGCCATTGCACATCTCTGATCTATAATGTACATTAAAGTATTTGTGTCTATGTTACAGGAAACATTGAGTTGCTAACACATGACTGTCTGACCTAATGGGACCAAAACTTAGACCTGATCTTTCAAGTACTTTGGGAATTTCCCTAACAGAAGCCCTTTTCGCGCGCGACTTTAAATGCGAAATGGCCACGGGAGTGAAGCGGAATTGCGGGGATGGTTCCGCATGATGTTCTCACGATTGCACATTACTCCTGTAGCTATCCCATGGCAATCGCACATTATATCATTTTCGTCTCTCTGTCGAAAATGATGCGCGATTGCACGTTCCTCCCATGTCCCTCCTGCACTTACCTTGAGTGTGGAATGTCAGGAAGCATGGCCATCGCACTTCCTCCCCCAGCGCAGTCTGGGAAAGTACCCAGACTGATCTTTGTTGTCTGCTGATCAGACAACAAAGCTCTTTATCTTATGACTATCCCTTGTCAGCTAGTCACACCAAGTGTGGTGACCGCACCTAATTTTAGTGTTCCTTTTGAGTATTATCTGATGTATAGTATACAATTGTGGAGATGTTTCTTTATCCATTTACATTCCATAGCATCTGATACTTATCCCAGACTGTGGCCATTTCCTTACTGATCCTGAGTAATACAGACACATATTCTCCTTAATCTAATTGTTTGAATCAAATATTATGTCATATCTTTACACTCCAGAGGTGACATGAACAGGCCAAAAAATTGACAACTTAATATATTTCTGGCCTATAAGAGCTGAATGCTGGGAGTCATAGACTAACATCATCTGGAGGGCCTAATGATTCCCGCACCTGACTTGGTAGAATCTACGTCCTAGAAAATATGCATAGTATTGTGCTATAACAGTTGCTGGACTTTGGAATGAGAATGAGAAAATGCGTCAATTTCCAAAACAGATTCCTTCCCCCAATTTTTTACTGACATATTTTGATATAGAGCTAAGAGATGGCATGAATGATCCATGAAGAAGTATTCCAACTGAATTATTTTTCTAGTAGCAGCAGCAGCAGCAGCAGCAGCAGCAGCAGCAATAATAATAATAATAATAATAATAATAATAATAATAATAATAATATAATACCAATTTGATGGGTCATGAATGTCACCATTTCAAAACACCTACACTTGTGGTGGGCTATACAACATCCATTAATGTTTAGGAGACCTACTGAAATAAGATTAGGAGGGCTAGATGCAAAAGAGGCCATAGCTTCTGCACCTCTAATTGTGGTTTAAAAAGGGGAACATCAGAAAAGGAAGCTTATGTAATAAATCACACCTGCTAAAATTCCCTCTTCTATCCAGCTGTCCTTGTTTCCGTCTGATCATCTAATGTAAATGTGCAGAACAAAACTGAAAGGAAGGATCAGGACTATGTACTCCTATGCATGGTTACTTGGAAGCAACTCCCAGTTTGTTCAATGAGACTTCCTCCCAGGTAAATATGCACAGGCTTTCAGTCCAAATGTGCTGTTATTACACACCTTCAAATCAACTCTGACTTACAGTGACCTTATCATTAGGTTTTTAAGGGCAAAATTATAGAGAAGAGGCTTGACACTGCACTTCTCTGAAGCTGAGAGAGTGTGACTTGCCAAGGTCAGCCAGTGGGTGAGCAGTGATTCAGACCTTGGTCTTCCAGAGTCCTAGAGACTTATCAAACCCTTCCTTTATGCTATGTTATTCCTTTTGAAATCTGTTCCAGGCATTCATGTGAGGGTAGCTGATTGTTGGTTCTCTCTATCATACCCTTTCCACATTTGTGCCTTAACAGTGGCATTTACATGGTTTCTTTATCTAAATTAAGGCATCATTACAAACTCCTATACCCCACCCCTCACTTCTATGATTGGTTCCAGTAGTTGTAAGTGCACCATGACATCATGCCACTACAATACTATGATGCTAAAAGGGATAAAAAGTGCTAGGACCTATCTGCACCCAAACTGCTTACTGAATTGTTGCATGAAAGAGGATCATTAACAGATTATTTCCACTGTGAAAAATAACACACTTTCAATGACTGCAACATGAAACAACACAATAGCACCCCAAGAGCAACAATGTTGTGCAATAAGACTGAGGCAAAACTGGGATTAATGCATTGCTATAACAGTATAACACCACAGTGTGATAACACTCCTAGTCTAACAGTCACTCTACAACACCACACTGAGGTAGGAAAAAAAAAGTGTCAAACACTTTGAACCAGCAAGGCGAGGAAGAAGAATCAACCAAGAGTGCTTTTACTTAGGGTCTGTGGATAGGCTTCCAATGTGCTTCTGAGATCAATTTAAGGTGCTGGTTATGACCCACAAAGCCCCAGATGGTTTGGGATCAGGATATCTGAAGGGCCACCTTCTCCCTTATGAGTCTTCCCACAATCTGAGATCATCAGAGGAGGCCCTGTTGCAGGTCCCAGCACTTTAAGAAGTTAGATTGCCGTTTACACATAACGGGATCTTCTCTAGAGCAGTCCCTTGACTGTGGAACTCTTTACCCAAGGAAGTTAGGCTGGCTCCATTTCTTTTAAGTTTCTAATGAGCAGCCAAAACAGTGCTGTTTCACATGGTTTTTAATATCTGAAACTGCTCTGTTTCAAAATGGTACTTTAGGATTTTAGACTGCCTTTAAAGGTTTTTCAAGAGTATCCCAATGTGTTTTTAAAATGTTTTTATCTCTGTATAGTTTTAAGCGGTTTTCAGTTGTTCATTGCCTCAGGAACCCTTGTGTTCTAGGAGATGATAAACGAATATCTTAAATCAACCAACCAATCAATTAGTCAGTGTCTGAGAGTCTGAAGAGTGCAAGGAAAGGCTGTGTGTGCCTATGGGGAGGGTAATAGGGGAAGACTGTGCATGTGTGCACGGTCCCAATGTCCATTCCTGCATGCAGCTCTTGGATACAAAAAAGTTGTGGGACCCTGTTTTAGGTGATAATATTTACTGAAGGAGTTTGAAGACCAGCACATAAGAGAATATACCAATGAAACCACAGCTGAAGCGATGCCTTTCAATTTTTGCTGTTTCAGATGAATGCTCCTTCAACATTCAAGCACAGGTGAACAGGAAAGAAGGGAAGCACATGTATGTAGCAAGAACTGGATAAATTATTTGAAAAAGACATGCTTGAACAGTCTTTCTCTCACACGCTCCTCTCTTTCTAGCTGCAAAATAATGCTGAGTGGCTTGCGCTAGCCATACAACAGAGTATCCTGAGATACTAAGTGAATTAATCTTTCTAGGCATTTTAAAAAATTATGGTATTGTTATAAAGGTTAGATACCTAGATTGGGCTAAATGCTGGTTTTGTACAGGCTAACTCTCCCCCCAAATACTGCAGAGATATATCAGTTGCTTTTAAAACATCACTATAGATACAATTTTTGAAAGGTTGTTCTTTACTGTTTCTCTAAAGTGCTTAACACAGTTACTTTTTATTTCTTTTAAGGAATCATCTGAATATTTTTCATTTAGTAGCATGAGACATGGGATGAGCCAGTACATGGATCATGGGATACTTCCTGTCTACCATGCAATGAAGCCATGCCTCCATAACTATAATCATAACTAAAAAGTTATACTGCAAAAGGAATGGGGTTATGTCCTGCTAAGCTACATTCATAATGTGACGCAGTTATATTTTTAGGATTGGAGAAAGGAATTGATTCCAAAAAACTAGCAGAGATGGGAAAGTTAGTGAACAATGATGCTCCATCATATTTACACCTAAAAGCTAAATAAAAAACAGCCTTATATTAATTGTGTTTATAAGGAAAAGGAAATGATTATCACACTCTGTTTAATTCTAATTTGATGTCACATGTTACACCAGTACACTAAAAATCTTGCTAAAACAGAGGTGAAAATCTCATCTACAATTTTACTCTTCCTTCTCCCCCATTATCCCTGTGTTGAGCTTGGTAGAGAAGAAGACACTTGTATCAATGTTGAAAAATCCTATTCTTCACCCACCTACTGAATGAAAGAGAATGTATGAGATTAAAAATAAATACATACACATAGAAAAGTTAACAGGAAACAGAAAGGGAAAGTGCATGATAACAATAACAGCTGTGAGAACAAGAGAGAACAATCAATAGAGAAGCTGGCCTAGCACTCTCACCCGTTAAATACTAACAAACAATGGATATTAACTGAATAACTAAAAAATGTCCACCTAAACTTCCAGTAAGCCTTAGAGAAACTCCTACAACACTTGAAGAACAACCAGCACCCAAAGAATGATCTATCCCTCCCCTCTATCAGTACTGAAGGGAAATTTTGGCTTCAAGAATGGAGGCATAGTGAATTGAAAACAGCAGTTTACTCAACAAGATAGTGCCAGTCCAAATATCAGCATTCAATCTGCATAATCTAGCACTGAAACAAACATACACCTTATAGGACAATCTACCTAGCCAAAGCATACAACAACATATAGTAAATCATAGAAGAATACTGGAGCCATATTAGCCAATGATGAAAGAACAGTCATTAAGCCTTAGTGGAAGATTACCAAGCAATATCCAAATAAAAACAATTCATGTTGAACCTCTTCCTTACCTCTCAGGTTGTTATTATTATTAATAGAAAGTGCTAGTTAGGTGAAGATATGGTTTGAATGCTCTGGTAGTCCTTAATCAGCTTTTCCTTGAAATGCCTAAGAATTTCATAATTCCGCAGCTTTCAAATTTTCTCCCTTATTCAAAATATTTTTCCTGTAGCATAGCTATACCTTACTTTGGCCTTATAATCAACCTCTGACCTTTTCCTTCAATACAATACCTGCAGAGCCTCAAAATGGTAGGGTGGATATCTGCAGCAATGACTGAGTTGGCAAACAAAACAGTACATCTGCAGCAGCAGCAGCAGCAAAACTAAAGCAGAGTGAATAGGAAAGAGTTCAAGCCACAACTGCCCACCCTCTCCCAGAAATATTGGTGGTGGTGGAGTTCTCAAAAAGCAAAGTAGTGTGGGAAGGATGGCATGGAGAAAAGTTGCAAGTAAAACTCCACCACTACTCCTTTGTTTTGTCCTCTCTTCCCTCCTGTCCATCCATGCTTCCCTGCCTTGCTGCAGGCCTTCCTTTGCCACATGGACTTCTGTGCATGGCACAGGTTACCTCTTCTTGTTCCTGTTGCTTTCCATTATGCTCTATGCAATTCTCACCCACTACAGGAGTGAAATACTCCAGCAAAGACAGCAGGGAGATGGTGAAAGGCAGGAGCAATGTAGCAAATGAAAACTGTATCACCCATACCACTTCCGGGAAAATGTCCTGAAAATGACATTAAGTTTCTTTGGAGAGAGAGGTACATTACATTTTGTTTTTGAAAGAGAAAATGTAATGTTAACATAATTCATTATCCACACATTGGTTCTTTCAACTAGTTATTTTTAAGTAGTTCTTCTGACACTCTGAAATAGATCAATTTCAGTTCCACTTCCCCACTTGCCCTCTCCCTTTGTTTGGTTGCATGATATTCAACAGGCTTTTTTTTTTAAAATCTTTTTCTTGCACCTCTGGCCATAGCCTAGGCATGCAGACTCTGATGACATTAATACTGTACCACAGCTTTTTGACACTCTGTTGCTTATAGCCCAGTTCAAATCCTTGGCTGCTTAGAAAAACCGGATTCTAAAATGAGTACAGCACTGTGATTTAGAAGGCAATCAAAACTTGAATCTGGAATTAGTATAGCAACTTACCTTCAGTAAAAGAATTAATGAGTTAGGTTAAATGAAGCAAGCTATTCTCTCTCCACTTGCTTTATTTTCCCTACAATAAAGGCTTAGCTTTTGACATACTAGTTTTAGAAATTATCCTGAGAAACAGACTGAAACAACACTACCGCCACTACCACCACCACTATTTGCTAGTGATTGTATAAAAGCAGAGAAAGCCTATTAGTTCAGAAACTGGAGTCTGTATATAACTACAAGCAATAACATATTTTTAACTTAGGGCTAAAGTGGGAAGAAAACTATATCCTGTGGTTATTTTGATCATAATTGCTGCAACTTCAAAACTTTTTCATAGCAAAGGCTTCATAGGCTTAAAAAAAAAGAAGAAGCTGTGTCATACAATGTAGTGATGTTTTCATCTGATATTTTCAGAGCAAGCAATTCTTTACTTTATGGTTAGCAAGAGTAGGTTGCAATTCAAATTATCCTTCCCAACTGTATCGCTGTGTATACTCAATGTATCCTCAGGGCAGTGGCTTCCTTAATTGAATCTATCCATCTGTAACCTGGTCCTCTTCTTTTCCTACTGCCCTCTACCTTACTAATTATGCTAATTACTTACTAATGATTATCTTTCTAGCAAGTCATATCTCCTCCTGATATGTCTAACGTGATGCCAGTCTCATTTTAGTCATCTTGGCTTCTACAGAGAATTCAGGGTTTCTTCTAGGAGGCAATCAGGCTTGATTTGCTCTAGGACTCATTTGTTTGTCTCTTTTTAGCAGTACACAGTATTCATAGAACTCTTCTCCAGGACCACATTTTTTCCCCTTAATGTTCATCTGTAAACTTCCTTTGCACTTTTTGTCTTGACTGTCTTCAGTAATCCTTCCAAATCTTTGCTATTTTCTCATAGTAGTATGGTGTCATCTGCATATTTTAAATTGTTGATGTTCCTTCCTCCAGTTTTCACTCCTCCTTCCTCCAAATCTAAACCAGCTTTGTGTATGATATGTTCAGCATGCAAGTTAAACAAAGTGATAAAATACAGCCTTGCCTGACCTCCCTGCCAATTGGAAAACATTCTGTTTCTCTGTATTCTGGTGGGATTATATTCATATACAGAGGAAAAAGGGGCAAGGGAATCAGGACTCTGGAGAGCAGCTTTGCTACAAAATAAGCTTTTGGATGGCCAGGAAGCTAGGACATCTAATAGAGATTAGGCTCCTGATGTGTGGGGGTACATGAGTGTCATTTTGGGGTGCCCCACAGTTTATTTTGGGAGAATAATCTCCCCACTACAGAAGTCTATCCCCAACAGGTACAATACAAAACAAAACCCTCACACTTTTTGTCACCAGAACATGGAAAAGTGACTTCCTTTCTTTCTTTACAATTGCAGCTCCCAATACTGGTGGCCAATGCTGGCTACTCTATGCTAGAAACTGCAATAAAAAAAAAAAACCCAGTTACTTTTCCCCTTATATCGGTAAGTCTTGAAGAGGAAGGTTTTCTATTCTTGGGGAAATTTGATGTGGGGAGATTTTTTTTGGAGGGGGGAGAAGTGCTTATCTGGCTCAGTTCTCCCTGCGAACTTTGGATACCAGAAGGAC
Organism: Cyclura pinguis; assembly: GCA_030412105.1. NCBI lineage: Eukaryota > Metazoa > Chordata > Lepidosauria > Squamata > Iguanidae > Cyclura > Cyclura pinguis. Next base: position 67,552,143 of record CM059603.1, read on the forward strand.
CGGGGAACCACCAGAAAGAATGGGAAGGGAAGCTCCGTCCCGAGCGGGGGAGCAGAGGGCGAAGGGATCCCATGGTTTCCCCTCGGAGGATCCCTGCCATCCAATGACGGATGGCGCCCTCGCCCTGCTCCCCGCTCCCCCCAGCGCCTCGCATTGTCGCCCTTGTCTGTCATCCCTTAAGGCTCGTCGACATAATTAACGAGCCTGGACACCTCTTCCTGCCAGCCCCAGGGAAACAACTCAACGGATCTCGGGGGAGGAAATCACCGCCCGGCGCGCCTTCCTCGTTTAAACGCCGGACGGGCCACGGATCAAGGCCTGCGCCGGTGTGTGCGCGCGCGTGTGCGTGTGTCGACCCCACTCCCTGTCACGCCTGAGGACAAGCCACGGAACGTCGCTTTCGCCGGCCGATGTAAGGACCGCGCGGCTCTCCTCGCCTCCATCCCGTCATTCCGCCACGATGCTGCCCGGCGCCGCCTTGGCTTGGCCCCGCCGGGGCTCCGCGGCCGCCGCGCTGCTCGCTTTCCCCGCGGCTCCGGCCGGCTTTGGCAACCTGGGCAAAAGTTTCCTGATCGAGAACTTGCTGAGGACCGGCGGAAGGGCCCCGCCGCCGCCGCCGCCCCAACCGCCCCACGGCCTCCCGGCCGCCCCGGTCCCGCTCAAACTCTGCCCCGCCGCCGCCGCCGCCGCCGCCGCCGAGCAGATCGGGCTCCCCGGCGGGGCCTTTCCGAGCCGCGGCTGGGAGCCCTTCCAAGCGGGGAGCGCCCCGGCGGAGCGAGAAGCCGCTTTCCGACCAGCAGCCGCAGGTGAGCCCGGGGGCTCGAGGGGGGCCCGAGTTCCGCGCCCGCGTTTCTTGGAAAATCCGTGTTCAGGTTTCAGGAGCAGTAACTTTGAAGAGGCCGTCAGCTGGAAAAGTTTCTTGTCTTCCAAGATTTTTTTTTTTGGCCTCGCTCATCCAGGCCGTTTCCACACTAGGCTGTTATAGCGCTGTTATTCCACTTTCCACATCCTATGGAATTCTGGGGTTTGCAGTTTAGGGAGGGCCCTCTGGGGATTCCATAGGATGTGGAAAGTGGAATAGTAAGGCTATAACAGCCTAGTAGGGAAATGACCCCAGATTATTATCTCTGAGTGTCTCCCTCCTCCTTTTGTTCTTTCTCAAACCGCCTTGAGTCCCAATTTTCGGAAAAGGGGAGGTACAAAGTTACTTCCCTTTCTCCTTGAGCGCAAACTCTTTTAACAGGCCTATCCGGAAACGAGTCCCATTGCCTTTGGTGGGGCTTATTGGCTGGTAGCGTGGTGTAGTGGCTTGAGTTTTGGAGTAGGACTCTGGAGGCCAGGGTTCTTATCCCCGCTCAGCTACGGAAACCCCCTTGGCAGGTCACACTCTCTCAGCCTCAGAGGAAGGCAATAGCAAAAACCCCTAGAACAAATATTTCCGTGATAAGTTCGCTTCGGGCTCGCTGTAAGTCGGAAACGACTTGTGGGCGCACAATAGAAAGATACAAGATTGCCTCCTAAAAAACAGCCGCTCAGTTGCACCTTCTCGCTCTTTAATGACGCCCGCAACAAAGACAACCGGGTTCTACTCCGCATTACTTAATCTGAAGCAAAACCACCTCCTGCATCGCCTTCAAAGAGGTTGCTCATGTTCACCCCTAGGCATGCACTCTGCAAATGTTGGCGACCCCCACTTCTCATTCTAACAGTAAGTAGGACGGAGGGATTCCTTATTCAATAGATGTGGGTGTTGACTGACTTAGATCACCCCAGGGCACCCAGCAACTCGGATGGGAGTTACTCCTGATGAATGAAGACTAGATGGGTGGGTAGAATATGTCATGGTATGGTTGCAACTAGCCAGGAACAATGCCAACTCAGGTTGTCATCTCACTGGCTCTCCATGAGGTTCAGGATGGAAAGCAGTGAAGTTTTCTTTTGGTTCTCCTTATAGAGGTGCGATATACGAACCCTTTCAGCTTTCTTTTTCCTGCCTTTTAAAACAAGGGTGGTGAAGCCAAGAGAAAAAACATGCATACCAAAGTGTCTGCAGGCGGTCTTCTCCAGTCTGGTATCCCCCAAGTCTGTTGCACTACAACTCCCATAAACTCCAGCCAGGTGAGTATGGTGGGAGTGCTAGTCTAATGCAGCAGGAGGATACTAGCTTGTGGCAGGCTGCGGGATTTCTGGAAGAGAAAGTGTAAGATCAATGCTGCTTTCTTGGAATAAGGGGGAATAGGCAGAGCGAGCAGAGTCTCTCTGATGTTTGGTGGAAATCAAATTAATCTCTAGATAAGAAATCCAGATTCTTTTCTATCTGTCATTTTTTTGATTTTCAGATTCATGTTAAATTCATTTATGTTGTTTATAAGCCTATATTAGCAAAATGAGGAAAACATATCAAAGAATAAAAAAGGAAAGTCAAGCAATTATATTTAAATTAGTAAAAATCATTGCTAAACCCACAATTGCCAAATTCATCCTCAAGATAAAATTCCCTATGACTGGTTTCCAGCTTTTATAAGCAACAATCAACAGACTAAGAATAAGAAAAAAAAGGCCCAAGCGTAAATCCAACAATAAAGCTAATCTGAAACATAAAATTCAAATGAAGTTTGATTGGTGCTAAGTGGTGTTTAATTTACAGGGTTCACTTGCTAATAGATTGCCAAGTATGTTCTCAGTTTAGTAAGCCTAATTGATTACAACTGTATGTGCTTTTAAATTTAATGATTATTTTTAGTGATGTTAATACTTAGCATTTTGACACTGCTTCAAAATCTTCTCAGAGCTTTGCATAAATTGTGTCAACAAACTTTACAGAATAATTAATAATTTGTTGTTGTTGTGGTTGTTGTTGTGTGCCTTGGAGTCATTTCTGACTTATGGTGACCTTAAGCTCAACCTATCATGGGGTTTTCTTGAGCTGAGAGTGTGTGATTTGCCCAAGGTCACTCAGTGGATTTCCATGGCCAAGTGGGGAATTGAACCCTGGTCTGCAGCATTGTAGGTCAACATTCAAACCGCTACACTATGCTAGCTTTCACTAATAATACATTATTAATTATTACATAATTAGCTCTAAATTAAGATTTAATGCAATATTTTCTTGACATGATCACAAAATATACAATATACCATGCTCATCAATCAGTTATAATTTCCACTTAGTGAAGAGTTCTGTGTAACTCAGATGGTCTTCCTTAACAAAAGATTTTAATAAAGAACCTGTTGAATCTCTCAGAACAACATTGGTTGCTGGTACAGCAACAAACACTTTTAATGTCAAGGAAAATGTATTACCCTGATCCTAATCTTACAGATGGTTTTTGGCTGGTTACCTGAGACATTTACTATAGCTGAGTATAAGAGGTTCTAAATGTTTTATGAACTGGAAATCTTAAATGTGAGATGCACAAGCAGTGGCCAGATACAACTCCAAATTAATTTGTCTCTCTTGCTGGAAAAAAGCAAATTAAAACATACTACTGCCAAACAGAAAGCTATTAAGCATTTCTTAAAAAGCGATTTGTTTTGCATCAGGAACTGCTATGGTTAAACTGAAAAATGAACCATGCTTTATTTTCTCTCCCTTTCTCTGAATTTCTCTTATATTGGCATTCTAAAATGTACTCAAGAGTGAAATCGGGCATCTTACAGATGATGATGTATACATTGTTCATTGCAAGCATGTTTTAGATACGGAAAATTGGCTATCACAATTACAGATCATAAATGACCCAGACTAGAAATTAACTTCTATTACTATCAGTGGCACTTACTCTCAGGAAAATGTGTTCATGATAGAATCTGCAGGCTTGTTCAAAATGTTTTTACATCTGTGATGGGACAGCACATTCATACACATTGGCAAGGTGCACAGTGCTCTAGACTGGCCAGTTTACCACATGGAACTCAAAAATCCCCTAAGTGCTTCTCTCCTTATAGGTTTAAATCAAATCACACATTGATGCCATTGCATGGAACTCAAGATCAGCTGCTTGAGGCAGGTAACATTATGGCCTTCTGCATGAGCCTTTCAAAGATGTACAGAGCAGATAGAAATGAAGAGAAGTAGTAGTCACACTACTTGAAAAAGCTGCATGTGTTGATTTCAGTTTGTCATTTGGCTAGTAAAATCTGCAGCTTCTGTTGAAATGCAGTTTCAAATCAAGCATGGCATTGTAATCCAGAATGGGTTAATTCTAGTGCAGTTCCATCTAGCCCCTGGGATTGCAGACAGTGTAATGTTGGATTCTTTTGTACTGAACAATTCTCTGGAAAAAACTGAAAATACACTTCAACTACTATCCTTGAATTGTGAATAGCTTAAGGCTTGCAGCCGTGTTCTGGATATTATTACACCTCTCCCAATTTCCCCATATATTAATCCTACTGAAATTGCTTCAGGAATCTGTTGTGGATGTAACAATCCTGATGTATTTACTGATTCCATCTTTCATGTTAAGTTTTAAAAAATGGTAAAATAATTTAAAACTGATAACAGCAGATAATGCAAGGTCCTATATTTTATAGCATGTTTTGTAGCTTGTGGTTCTCTAGAAGTTGTTGGACTATAGTTTCCATTATCCTTCACCACTGGTTGTATGGAGTATGACTGATGGAACTAGCAGTCTAACAACATCTGAAGGGCTACACATTGGCCTTTTCCAGCCTACAGGATCCTAGAAAATGTTCTGAATATGACTGTCCTTAACAGTTATAATAAATTATGTAACTTTTGGAGTGACTGATAAAATTGAATTATTTGGACATAAGCTGATCCAGACCAATAAACTGCAGCCATTATAGTGTAATGCAAACCCAGTTAAGAAGCAAAACTGTTTCAGCAAATGTTACAGCCCTTAGAAAAGATCTTGGATCTCAAACTCTACCTTTTCTAATGTTGTGTAATAATGATATTGCTTCAAATATTAATTACTACAAACAGAATTGGAATAATTAATCAGATAATTGGGAATATTGATCAAGTATTCACTGGGTGACCATGGGCTGGTCACTCCCTGTCCATTTCCATGCTAGACTGTTACAGTGCTATTATTCCACTTTCAACATCCTATGGAATCCTGAGGTTTGCAGTTTAGGGAGGGGCCTCAGGAGGCCCCTCCCTAAACTGCAAACCCCAGGATTCCATAGGATGTTGAAAGTGGAATAATAACACTATAACAGTCTAGTGCGGAAATGGCCCCTCACTCCCTCTGACCAACCTTACAGGGTTGCTGCGAAGATAAAGTAAGGAGGAAAAGAGCTTGTATGCCATTCTAAGATAACTGAAAGAAAAGTGGGATAGAGAGGTTGGTGGTGATGATGATAGTGGCAACAATAGCTACAACCATCACTACTATTACTTCATCAGATGCATCTGATGGAGTAGGCTCAAGTCTATGAAAGCTTATGCTACCAACTGCTTTCTCTCAGTTAGTCTCAAAGCTGCTACAAGATCTCTTTGCATGCCGATCCAGACTAATACAGCTATGTCTTTGCTATTCTTTCTATTGTCACACTTTTATTTATTCCTTTGAGCTATTTCTATATTGCCTTCCAGCTCCCAAGGGCTCCCAACGTGATAGACAAATAAAAGCAATTAAAACAGTACGAAGATAAAAGCACTTCAAAAATACATTGATATGCTCTTTAAAACTTTTTAAAAGCAGTCTAAGAACAGTCCTAGAATACAGTTGAAACAGAGCAATTTCAAGCATCGAAGGATGTGTGGAACAGGACCTTTTTTGGCTGCGCACCAAAAACTCAAAAGAGATAGAACCAGTCTAACTTCTTTGGGTAGGGAGACTCGTATCTGGGGTGCTGCCACAGAGAAAGCCCTGTTCATGCAGTACCCAAGAAATCAGAAGCAGGACATGAATGCAGCAGCATCCTTCTGTTCTTGCTCTCCAGTAAATGATATTCAGAGTCACACTATCTCTGGTATTGGAGGGAATATACAGTTGATAATATACAGTATACCCTCCACATTTGTGGGTTTCCCTTTCCCATTTTGTGAATTCGATTATTTGTGAGTTTCCCTAACCCCTGCCCCATGCCACAAATGCTTCTTTTTTTAGAGAACCTCCCCTCTTGGTGGCTCTGATTGAGCTGCACAGCCTTTTAAAAATCTGCCTCTGGTCCTTTTCCTCCTCCACCAGCCACTGCCTGGCCAGCTAAGGACAGCTCACAGCCTGCTTTCCCAGCACCACAAACCCTCTCCTGATGTCCCCCACACACACCCAGGGAAGGAGATGGACCAGAGAGAGGAAGTATAGGGTCACCATGCTGACTCATGCCCTTTCCCTCTCCTATCCCTGACCTGGTTTGGACTCTGGGTGCCTCTCTCCCCACCATGCCTTGACTCCCCTCCCACTGACACACACACAGATTTGGATATTTGTGTTTTTATGAAGGTCCTGTGCCCCTAACCCTAATGAATCATGAGCTGTAGCACTGAAAGCTTTATTCTTCATAAATTTGTCCTGTCCCCTTGTAAAGCTGTACAAGTCAGTGGGCATCAATATGCCCCCTGGTAGTGAATTTCACAGTTTAATTGTTTTATTTGTCTCTAATCTTCTGCCATTCGTTTTCAGTGAACTCTCACCAGAAAGGAGAAAACCTTCTCCATGGCTGATCTGTTTTCTTCACACTCTGCATTTCTGCTGGGTCTCTCCTTACTTGCCTTTTTCTCAACTAAATAACAGCAAATGGTATAACCGTTCCTCATACAGTCCTTTGTTCATTTTAGTGCCCCCTTTCTGCACTTTTTCATAGCTCTGTGATACCCTTTACTGTAATATTTTTGAGTGTATCCTCCTGGCTCAGACAAAAAGCAACTGTTTAGGATCCAGAGCTAGCTTATTCCTCTTCGGGCAATATTTCATGCTTCTCTTCAGAGGCCCACTTTGAAAGTGATGCTATACATCAGAAAACCATTCTTGAAGCCTGTTGGGGCAGTTAGAAAACCATGTCTTCTGGATGTTTTTGAGTCTATTGCTTGAAAACTGATCTATCATTGAATTCTTGAAATTCAGTGGTCGAGCGCTTTGAGGGCTCTGTCTCAAGTGTGCAAAGGCTTAAAGGCACTGTCAAAAGCATCTGTGCAAAATGTGTGCAGGGTACTTCAGGTTTAGTCACATGGAACCGTGAAATGGCTTTTGGCAGATTTCCTGAAGAATAAACATTGTGGGACTTGTAGCCTGTCTTGAACATCATTGACTCTCATTATTTAAGTTCACAAGGCTGCAAGCAATTGGGCTCAATGGGAGAGCAGATCTGAGCTATTTACAGGTGTGATTTGGAGATGGGGTAGATTTTTAAAAACAATGTTAAGTCTTATCTTGTATACTTCACTGAACAGATAGAGTGGAGTTTGAAAAAGGTAACTTTTTTGACTAGAACTCCCAGCATTCCCTAGCCAGCATGGATAATAGATATTCTAGGAGTTGCAGTCCAAAAAGTCAGTTTACCAGATGCTGTCTGATACAGATATTTCAGTAAATAGAGACTTTCTTCTTCAATACCTGATCAGAGCTATTCTATGTGTACTCTGGAAATGTATTTATATGGACACCTCTAAAACTGAATGACTCCTAATTCAGAGAAGAAAATCCCAAAAAAGTCTGATGAGCAGCTTTTCCCATACTATACCTCAGAATAACTTTTGAAAAGTGGTGAATCAATACTATGGATGATCACATAGCTTGGGAAAGTTACTTTTGAGGATAACAACTACTAGCCAAGTTGTAATCCAAAAAGGGAAAATTTCCAAGCTCAGGGTGGTCAGTTGGAAAAAGCAAAGAAATGCCATCACACGCATGCAAGAAATTCCATCTGTCTGGTGCTCTGATCCAAAGCATATTTCTCTGGAAGTAAAATGAATGGGGGTCCATGAGATTTCTGGAATAATGCCCAGGAATCAGCATAGTGCTGATAGCTTAGTGAACTTAAACCTGTTTGTGTGGCTCCATTTAAATGCAGTGGATCAATAAACAGAAAGGGTTTTACATTTGTAGCTTTCTCTCTCCTCTGTCACTCCCCGCTTTTTTGCTCATCCTACTCCTTCCTTCCCTTGCCGCTGCCGCCCTCCTCCTCCTCCTCCTCCTCCTCCTTTGCAGTGCCTTAGAGAACATTTCTGGATCCACATGAAAAGCACAGTACACAAATGACTTGTATTCAAACACCTCCTTCACCTGACTAAGTACTCGTTTCTAGAGAGCACAAGTAACTTACCTGTACATCACTGGAATTTAAAAGTATCTACAGGTCTCCCTCCACATTTGTGAGTTTGATTCTTGCAAATTTGGTTATTTGTGAGGTACTGGTGCCTCCCCCTCATCTCCTCCTCCCATTCCCTTGCGTTTTGCTGGTGCAGAGAGAGAGAGAAAGCAAGCATGCAGACGCAAAAAGATAAAGCAATGCGGTGAGGGGAGAGATATACATGCTTTTCTTCACCCCTCTGGAGCTCTCTCTTCCCATTCCTTTGCCTCTGCCTCGATGCTGAGAACCCACACTGAGGCAAACGGTAAATAATTGTGGAGGCACACTCGTTCCTTCTCTTCTCTGGAGCTGCCTCCTCACTCCCTTGCCTCTGGCCTGGGCACAGAGAAGGAAGGCTCCCATGCCAGAGCCCTGGAAGGGGGGTCACGGGGGGAGGTATTCATGATTTTTCCACTTTTCATGAGGATTCTGCACCCCAAACTCTCATGACTGTGTTGGGGCCACTCTAATGAATATTAAAGTAGGCATACAGTTGTTCAAGTATCTTTCTTAACTTTCAGATAAGTTAACAGCTGCAAGAATGCTAATCAGTCTAAACTAGCTTAAATCTCTAATACCTTGGCTTCAAAGGGCTGTTTGGCTGTTTTGAACAACGCAACCATTCAAATTTATTTTTCAAATTGAGGCAATATAATTCCATATTCCAGAATGCATTTATTTTGAAAGGATAATGATCCTCTGTACTGAATCCAACCAGCATATATATAAACAATTGCAAAAAATAATAGCCATGGGATACATGCAGTGCAATGGTTTATCTGGTTATAATTTTAGGTGATCAGTGAGAGGAAAGAGACCATGATGACACTTCATAAACAGGTGCTGGCTTATCTGTCTTCTCACCTATGTTTCTATCTGGACAGTGGAAAAGGCAAGGTCCATCTCAGGAATCAATGTCATTGGGAAAGCAATGGCAAAGCATTAACTGATTTGAAGAGATTGCTATTGTAGCCTTAAATATATGTGTGTTTATTGAAAGTGTTGGGAATGTCAACCACATTCAGTGGACTCAACTCTGTGTTTGCAGTTCTTCCGAAGCATTTCTTCTTGAGAGCCCCTCCGCTCTATTCGGCATGCTGCGGTGGGTCCTGTCAACACCCAGCATCTCCCACTGTTTTTCCAAGTAAGTTTTTATGCTTCATCAGTAATGCTTGAGTTATCTTGTAAACCAAAGCAGCAGGATTTAATGTGCTCTGAGAAGGAAGAAAAAAAAAACCTAATTGGTGATGCAATGGCAAGAGGCTAATGCCTCTGTAAAAACTGCAGCGATCCCATTCAGGAGGTTTGCAAAGATTTATCAGCCTTCAGCACACTGAGTAATTGTGAGTGATTTCAAACACTATTGAGAGGGGAAAAAATGAGTGCCAAGAAAGGCTGCTGGCTTTGAGATGGCTGGAAAAAGATCTACAATTTGCTTTCATGGGACCTAAATCTATCATTTGATTGTTGGTTTCAACAGGAGAGTTAGAGATATGTATAAACTGCCCAGTTAAAGGAAGTGGAATTTTAAGTACTTAACACTTTCCTTCTTTTTCCACCTTTTGTTGAAATGCCAAATATGAAAATTATGGAAAGCTACATATCACCACCACAGCATAATGATTCAGAAGGAATTATTTTATACCAAATTAAAATTTTATTTTTTTTATTTTTTATTTTATTATAATAAAAACTTTAAACTAAGTTCCGCTGGGGAGGGAGACAATATTATTCAAGGCCAGGACTCGGCGAGCGCGGGGGGGAAAAGGCCCAAATGATATTGGACAAGTAGTACAAGCAGCCAGTGGCAGGAGGAGTAGAAACTATGGTACAGGACTTGCAGGAAGGGCCTGGGGACTTAAGTGTCTCTACACTAATGCACGGAGTATGGGAAACAAGCAAGATGAACTTGAACTCCTAGTACAACAAAATAAATACGATTTGATAGGCATCACTGAGACCTGGTGGGATGAGTCTCAGGATTGGAATGTAGGAATAGAGGGGTATAGCCTATTTTGTAAAAATAGACCAAACGAGAAAGGAGGAGGAGTAGCCTTGTTTGTCAAGGATGTTTTCACCTGTGAAGAGATCCGTGACTTAAACCCAGAAAGCCAGGTCGAGAGCATCTGGGTAAGAATTAAGGGAGCGAGAAACAATCGGGATATTCTCGTGGGGGTTTACTACAGACCTCCAACCCAGACTGAGGACTTTGATGATGCTTTCCTCAACCAAATGACTGCACATTCAAAAAGGAGAGATACATTAATAATGGGAGATTTCAATTACCCGGATATATGTTGGCAGCCAAACTCTGCCAAGACAGCAAGGTCCAGCAAGTTTCTTGCTTGTCTTGCAGACAATTTCATGGTCTAGAAGGTGAAAGAGGCGACAAGGGGATCAAATATTCTAGATCTGATCCTGACCAACAGGGATGACCTTGTTAATGAGGTAGAAGTGGTTGGATCTTTAGGGGGGAGTGACTATGCCCTATTGGAATTTGGCATTCAGTGGGAAGGAGAAGATACGTGTAGCCAAACACTCATCTTAGATTCTAAAAAAGCGGACTTCTGTAAACTTAGGGAGCTGCTGGCTGGAATTCAGTGGTCAGGAATAGTCAAAGGGAAAGGAGTTCAGGAGGCATGGGAGTTCCTTAAAAGGGAGATACTGAAGGCACAGTCTAAAACTGTGCCAGTAAGGAGGAAAAATGGAAGGCATCTGAAGAAACCAGAATGGTTGACTAAAGAACTCTCAGTTGAGCTAAGTGTTAAGAGAAACATGTACAGGAAATGGAAAAAGGGGGAAACCACCAAAGAAGAATTTAAGCAAGTAGCTAGGAGATGTAGGGAGGAGGTCAGAAAGGCTAAAGCACAGAACGAACTTAGGCTGGCCAGAGACATCAAAAACAATAAAAAGGGCTTTTTTAAATATGTCCGTAGCAAAAGGAAAAAGAAGGAGACGATAGGGTCGCTGCGCAGAGAAGATGGCGAATTACTAACAGGGGGAAGAGAAAAGGCAGAACTACTCAACAGCTTCTTTGCCTCAGTTTTTTCCCAGAAGGATACAAGCACTCAACCTGGCGGTTGGGGAGCAGGTGAGGAAGCAGGGGAAATGAGGCACATAATAGGTAGAGAGGTGGTACAGGAATACCTGGCCACACTGGATGAATTCAAGTCTCCAGGGCCAGATGAATTGCATCCTAGGATATTAAAAGAACTGGCAGAGGTCATTTCGGAACCGCTTGCTATAATCTTTGAGAAATCTTGGAGGACAGGAGAAATTCCAGCAGACTGGAAGAGGGCAAATGTTGTCCCCATCTTCAAGAAGGGAAAAAAAGAGGATCCAAATAATTATCGCCCAGTCAGCCTGACATCAGTACCCGGAAAGATTCTGGAGCAGATCATTAAGCAGTCAGTTTCTAATCACTTAGAAAGCAATGCGGTAATCACGAGAAGTCAACATGGATTTCTCAAAAATAAGTCATGCCAGACGAATCTTATCTCCTTTTATGATAAGAGTTACTAGCTTGATAGATGAAGGGAATGCTGTGGATGTAGCATTTCTCGATTTCAGTAAGGCCTTTGACAAAGTTCCCCATGACATTCTTGCAAAGAAGCTAGTAAAATGCGGGCTGGACAGGGCTATTGTTAGTTGGATTTGTAATTGGTTGACCGACCGAACCCAAAGGGTGATCACAAATGGCTGCTTTTCATCCTGGAGAGAAGTGACTAGCGGGGTGCCACAGGGTTCTGTCCTGGGCCCAGTGCTGTTCAATATCTTCATCAACGACCTGGATGAAGGAATAGAGGGCATGCTGATCAAATTTGCAGATGACACTAAATTGGGAGGGGTTGCTAATACGCCAGAGGACAGGATCAAAATTCAAAATGACCTGGACAGATTGGAGAGCTGGGCCAAGGCTAACAAAATGAAATTCAACAGAGAGAAGTGTAAGGTCCTACACTTAGGTAGAAAAAATGGAATACAGAAATATAGGATGGGGGACACGTGGCTGGATAGCAGTATGTGTGAAAGAGATCTAGGAGTTTTAATAGACCACAAGCTGAACATGAGTCAGCAGTGTGATGCGGCAGCCAAGAAAGCCAATGCAATTCTTGGCTGCATCAATAGGAGTATGGTGTCTAGATCGAGGGAGGTACTGGTACCACTCTGCTCTGCTTTGGTTAGACCTCATCTTGAATACTGTGTCCAGTTCTGGGCACCCCAATTCAAGAAGGACATGGTCAGGCTGGAGCAGGTCCAGAGGAGGGCGACCAAAATGGTGAGAGGCCTGGAAGCCATGCCCTATGAGGATAGACTTAGAGAGCTGGGTATGTTTAGTCTGCAGAAGAGAAGGTTAAGAGGGGACATGATAGCCATGTTTAAATATTTGAAGGGATGCCATGTAGAGGAAGGAGAGGGCTTGTTTTCTGCTGGTCCAGAGACCAGGACAAGGAGCAATGGATTCAAGCTGCAGGAAAGGAGATTCCACCTGAACCTCAGGAAGAACTTCCTGACAGTCAGGGCTGTCCGGCAGTGGAATATACTGCCTCGGAGTGTGGTGGAGTCTCCTTCTTTGGAGGTTTTTAAGCAGAGGCTGGATGGCCATCTGTCGGGAGTGCTTTGAGGGTGTTCCTGCATGGCAGGGGGTTGGACTGGATGGCCCGTGTGGTCTCTTCCAACTCTACATTTCTATGATTCTATGATTCTAGAATGGTTGTGATTACAGTCAGTGTTAATATTATTTATACCATTGTGCTCCTGAAAATATAATATAATATAACAAAATGTAAGGCTATTATAATGGAATATTAATACAGATACAGGTTTCCCCCCACTTATCTGATAAGTTAGGGACTGGACCATTGTCAGAAAGCAGGGTTGGTCAAAAAGCAGAATTCATGTCAGGAACTTGAGAGAAATATAGAGGTCTGGCTGGAACTGACCATGCGTACATGTGCAACTTGCAAAATCTCTCAGTTGGCTTTGTGCCTTTTTTCTCCTCTCATGTCACTTTGCAAGCCGTGTTCGTATGTGCACAAGTGGTCCCAGGGAGCTTCCCTAAGGAAGAAGAACTGACAAAAATCCTGTGTTTTGATTTTTGATTTGATGCTTTTGATTTGATTTGATGTTTGCAAATTACAGGTAAGTTCCATTAATTCAATGAGGTGTCTGCTCTTTCCTTAGGCAAGAACTGATGAAAGAGCAGACTTTCTGTCAAATGAATGAAACTTGTCTGTAATTTGCAAGCATCAAAACAGCACAATGTCCAAAAATGAGTTGACAAAAAGTGAAGGTCGCTTGCAGTACCAGTTTTCTGAGAAATTAATAGTTGCTCTGTGACAAGCATTTAGTTTAACTAATTTAATCATATCCAAGACTTTTCAAAGCTGCTATTTTTGGTATTTTTAAAGGCTTTCTTGCATTTTGGATATATTTTATATGTCCTGGGTATTCTGAGGAGTTCCAGCGACTAGGTACACTCGTATATACTTTCTGTCTCATTGAACTCAGTGGAACTCTCTTCTAACTAGATATAAATAGGATTGTATTGTGGGTTTTGAAGGCAAATTCTTACTATTATTTTTGTGTTGTTTTTCTATCAAATATGGAGTGAAGTTGTTATTTTGATGGTTCTCCTTTTATTTCTTTGTTATAGCTATACTAAATATGCATCTGTAATAATAACTAGAATTTATTATTATTGCTCTGTATTAATACTTTCCCATTTAACTTCACCCCTAGGCCAAATTAGATGTCGTGACAACATGACTCAATGTGTAATGTTGAATTCCCAAGAGCAGTTTAACAAGAATACAGGTGGTTGGGTGGTTCTGAAAAGCAGCTTGGAAAAGTTACTCTTTGACTAATTTGTGAGCCAGAATTCCACAGCTAGTGTGCGTTGTTCACTAGAAACTCAGTATCAAGGCTTAGGAAAGCCACCTTTTCAGATAGCAGTTTCTGTAATTCCCTAGTGAGAATGACCACCGTTCTTGCTTGCCAGGGGATTTTGAAACTTCTGACAAAAAATGACCTTTTCCAAGATCTATGTATGTATGATTGTTTCTGACTGATCCCCTAGCTCCTTTAATTTCAAGTGAAAATACTTCTTCTCAGTTTTTTTTTCCTGATGAGTTTTTCTTGACCTCAGCTTGAACTGCTTGAGGAATTTTTTTTTGCTGTGGTTTGATCTACAAATCCAAATGAATATATGCATTAGAATGTAGCTGTCCTTTGGGATTTTGGCCTTCTCTGAATGTCATCAATTCTCAGCTTAAAAAACTGTAAAACTGCTCCACAAATACACATTATAGAGCAAAATATGTTTGAAAACATGTAAATTGAGGAATGGTACAATTAGAAATGTGTATTTTTAAGGAAATATCATTTAATGAGAAAGGCCTGCCTACGGATGGGATCTCTACTTACAATGGCTTTTATTAAGTTTTGTCCCTGATCTGTATCTCTCCTTTTTTTTAAACCCCTGGTTCCATCCCACCAACTGGTACACTGTTCACTCACCCTTTGAATATTTTATTGAAGGTTAAATAAGGAGTGATGTTGAAATAGGAGCGGGAATCATGTGGCACTTCAGAAGTTGTAGGACTACAGCTTCCAGCATTCCTCATCATTGTCTATGCTGACTAGGGCTGCTGACATTTTTAAGTCAAACCACATCTAGAGGACTGCATGAATCTACCTCCTGTAAGGTTAGCAATAAACAATATGTTAATTTCAGATAAGGGGCACTGATTTGCTGCAAATGCGGTGCATGGATAGTGGATGTTTCCAAAGATTAGTCAGTAAATGAAGATTAGGCTATTCTCAATCAGAAATGTTTTCAGTGCTTGTGAGCATATGCAGAATGTTTTTTTTTCTGAACAGCTAAATCACTGCATGCTCTCTCATACATTACTCCCTATCAAGAAAAGGGATCTGAAAAATCAGTTATGGGGCATATGCTTCTTCCTTTAACTTACTGGGTCTTCTGAGTATTTATTGAAAGAAGAAACTTTTCTGCCAGGGATGCAAAGATTTGGATTTATTTAGCTCTGTCTTTTGCTTCCAAGTCCCAAGCTTTCCAAATCCCTCAAAGCATGTGATCCAATGAAGGTGTATGTGTGTGTACGTGTGTGAAAAGCAGATAGGAGGGGTGGGAAAGGAGAGAGAGAGAGAGAGAAGTGAAAGTAAAGGAAATGTGGTGGGAGGAGAGGGTTTGATGAAAACTTTGCAGTTAATTTTCTGATTGCTGTAATTTCCCCATTAAAATGGAATTAACTTTGACATTATTGTGTTAGATCAATGTGTTAGCAATAAGAAATACACTAAAGGATTACAAAGGGATTCAATAGGATTTATGTTTGAGTAGACAGGAGGAGGGCATAGGTTTAGCTAAATGAATCTTTTGACTTCAAACTAATAGTTCTAATATTGCCAAACCTCTCAAAGCATGTGTCATGTTTAATCAGGGGTGAGTGGATACTAGAATGAAGTTGGGAAGAGGTAGGGAGGAAGTCAAGAGACAAGAAGATGGGGACTTGACCATTTTCCCCCACTTAATTATAAAATGAAATTCCTTGCTGGGTTTCTCACTCCTCCCAAAGCGAGCAATGATTCAAGTGTAGCAGCCTGCATAGCAACCGAGCTATGTGATGTCTTTTCTTCAATCCTAACTCTTCTCTTTGAGCCTTCCTGTTTTACAGAATCTGATGAGCCATCCACTCTTACGTATTTTAAAGTTTCAAAATGATCTAACACAATAATGTCAAAGTTAATTCCATTTTAATGGGGAAATTATCGAATTAAGGCATGTGAACAGAAAAATCTATTGAGATAATGAGATTATTACCTAATTATTTCCATACTCTGGGTCTGTTAGCAGAATAACTTCATTGAATCTTGGCCATTGTGTAGAATTTTTCTTTAAACATTTTGCACATAAATGTGAAAATCTATTTATGAATAGATATACGTTAAAGTAACATGGATAGTAAATAATAGTTTTCCACAAATCCCTAGTGTCAGAAGTTGGGGAAACCAGTCTAAGGAGAGAAGACTTGGATCTATACTTCTGTGCTGTTCTTTAAATGCCTCTCATAGTTTCTAGGTGAATTTAGCAGTGACTCAATGTTTGCACAAAGGTCTATCACTATAAGATGTAGCTTGTCCCTAAATAATATCTCAAAACTTTATTTATAATAATGCCTAGGTTTTCATTTGTTCCTTCACATGTTATCACTTATGGCACTTTTTTCACTTGAGCAGGATACATTTGTTTGCCTGGAACTCTGCCTGTGGAATCATGGTAGAATTCAACTCAATCATTTTCTTTAGTGGAGTGGTTTTGTTTTTTGTTTTTGAAAAATCATCTTTATTAAGTAAACAATTAAAACAAAACACATTAGATTAAACATCACAAGTGGGGTGGTTTTAATAGCAGCCCATTTCAGCCACACATAAAAATACATACAACAGGATGGAACGAACAGAAAGATAGATACAAATTGGTGTGAAAATGAAATTTCATTTCATCAAAATGAATTTGAAAAATGTAATGCAACCAAGACAGAATGCTTTGACTGGCATCTTCTTGGTGTCTTACACTGGTGTAACTAAAGGTGTCATCAGTGTACTTTCTTGAGTGGTGTGCAAAGAGGTATTCAGTACCTTGCTGTGCAACATTTCTTTCTCAGTTGCACGACAGCAGCCAGATGGCACTTTTGTGTGGCTCAGGCCCAAGCTGAAAGAGTCACTGATCAGCTGTGGACCTGGATGCCACTGTCTAGCCAGGGAAAACAAGCTTTTGCCTTCCTAGGTCAAGGATCTCAGCCTCTGACTTGGAAGAAGGGCATTCCAATCCTTTGTGTAACTTCTCAAACTGTAAGTTCTTATAGATTCTGGTCTTTTCATAACATTAGTTTAGAATCAGAATGTTAGGAACACACAGGCTACTTATCCTCATATAAACAAAGTTCTGATGACAGTCACAGTGCCAGAACCTGGCACTTTTATAAACTTCATCAGGGGTTGATAAAATGTGGTCCTGGAGCCATATATGCCCCTAAGATGGGCTTGTGGACCTCAACCCCTCTGGACTTTAAAGGTTTCCTTTTTTTGGCAAAAAAAATATGAGGGCAATTTGCTTCTCCTGGGGCTCTTCCATAATACAAAATTTATAATAATATGATTCCATCTAATCAATCATGATTCCATCCTATGGAATTCTGGGATTTGTAGGTTATGGAGGTATGTTTTGAATTTTCAGCTGGAGAGCTCCAGCACCTCTCTCTGAACTTCGCACCCCAGGATTCCATAGGATGGCAGCCAGTGCAGTTAAAGTGGAATCATAGTGCTTTCATTCTGTAGTGTGAAAGGAACCCTGGAAGCTTGCAGGATCAGCAGTTCACCTGTTAATGGGGTTGTGGATCCCTTTAGCACTATTTACATTTTTAAAAAATACACCATTTTTTAAAACCAACACAGGACTCCTGGCCACTTCTGTTTTGGAGGACATTTTTTACAATCCATGCAGCTTTTAGAGGATCCCAGGTGCACAAAACTCTCTTCCAGTCCTGCACCATTTGCCCACCTTGGTCTACAGCCTCCAGAATCCTACAGTCTGTGCAGCCTGGGGGATTGTGGAAACTGTAGCCCAACAAATAGTTTTTTCCCCGAGTTCTGAAGAAGAAATAGAATCAGGAACATAAAAACTGGTATTGCTCATATGTTCCTGGGAAGATACCAGTGGGTGGAGAGAAATCTAAATCAGAATCTGTAACTGAGGGAGCCTTTATGTGCCCAATAGCAAGCTTCTAGGCTGCTGTGGCCTATGTGGCTGGAGATGGGTGGGGTAGGTTTCTTTGAGAATGTTTTCAGAAAGCCAGTTGCTAAGTCGAATGATTCTTGACAAGTGAGGCAGCAAATGCTGGCACTTTAATGAGCTTTGAATTTTGGAGCTCCTCTTTAGGGGGCCGACACTTTCCCACAGAGCCCTTCACATAGGCTCAGCATCTTCACAATGAGTAGCGGCACCGTGACCAATCGCCACTTTCACTTTACTCATCCACACGCGACCTCACCACCATTTTTCACTGTGCCGATGAACTTTAGAAACTATTTCAGGCTGAAAAGGCCTGGCCAAGGGTCAGTTGCCCCTTTGTGCAGCCATAAAGGGGCGCTCTGTGCGCTGATCTTCTCTCCTGTCTCATATTCCATGAGGATTTCTGGACACCCTTTAAAGCACTTGACTGAAAAATAAAGCAGTGAATGAAACTGACTTTTATAGACTCATTCTAGCTCATCTTCCCATATAACCCTGTCTACCTGAAAAGGAATTTAGTGAGCTGAGCTGAGTGGCTACAGGACTCCCTGAATACACTGGCCTATTATCAACTGTGGCAATTGTTTATTAACCAGGACTGATACACTACTATTTTCAAAGTGACCTATTAATTGTCCATTTAACTTGAGGGTATTGAATGGTGGTGGAAAAAATGGAGACCATGACGAAAGCCTTTACGCGCTCCTTCAAGGTGGTCTGTGCCATAATGGCAAATGAAGATTGTTCCACAGATTAAGAAGGCATTTATCACCATATACTAGAATACGAAGGAACAGAAGTTTTTCCCCCCAGAAAGTATTTGGTACCATATTAGCGTTTGTGTCAACACACTATTACACCCTTCAGATGTGGAGTTCAGCTGGTTGGAGCTGCGAGCTTGCCATAGTTCATGGGTCTTGACATAACCATTGTGTTCTAGTGGTAAGCTTCTGCCCTGAACAATGGATCAGGTGAAAAATCCAGTCCATTTCAGTGTTATGATGAGGTAATTCCTCTAAATGGCCAAATGGGAAAGCTCTTTTGAAACCCACAATGTTTGCATCAATTCTTGGCCTAATTCTGCCACAGTTATGTTTCTTGTCTAAGCAATCAAGAAGTCTCCTTTGACTAGAGTAATCTGAAAACATTCTGAATTATAGGAATCTTGTACCTTGCACCAGAGTTTTTTGGAAGGCAGAGAACTGCATTGTGGTTCAAACTAGAGCATGGAAAAGATACCCTTACTTAAATTACAATTCCCAGAAGCCCAGATTATAACTTAGAGACAGCTATTTTGCTGGCTGAGGAATTCTGGAGGTTGTAGTAAAAAAAAAAAAGAGGTCACTTTCTAAAGTCTTGGTTCAAACACTTGGAACGACATTTACTTTCAAGTGGAGTGGTTGTGTACCTTTTCACAGTGAACCTAATCTGTGAACTCTGTGCAAAGGCTTCTCTAGAAGATCAATGTATGGTTCTTCCCTCACTAAACTGAGGAGGGGAATGTGTGAATAAGCCCACCATTGTTAATGGGACTACAAGCTGATGGGACTTATAGTCCAAAATAAACGGAAGACAACTGGGTTGCATGCTTTTTGTTTTGACTGAAGTTTTGTGCCTGCTCTATCACCATGTGAATCAGAGTGCTATCCTGGTGTGATGAAGTTGCTTTGGGGCCTAGCTATTTGGAAGGCTGGTGCAACTTGATGGCGGGTTGCTAGGCCACAGGAATAGCACCCCAAGAATGAAACCCAGCAGAGTGGTGTGCGCAAGAGGGGCTTATGGATGAGAGGAATTCTATATAAGGCAAAGTTTCAGTATTTTGAGCCTCCAGTGAGAACTAACCAGAGAGGGTGAGTTGGGAGTGATTAAGACACAGAGAACTGGTGGCTAAAGCAGGGATTGATTGTCAAAGTCTGTCAGAAGCTTAAACTGTTAAGGTATCAACCCTGTACTATAACTGAACTCTAATGAGATACTTTATTTCCACTGTTATAATAAATGTTACAGTGTGTTTTATAACTACTGTGTCAGCCTGAGTGATCTAAAGTTACTGGTAATAAAAACAACATGCTACCTTAAATAAAGTATTTGGTTCTGGGTGAACACTTAAAACTCTAGGCTTGTTACGCAAAAGTTGTGATAAAAGCTGGAGTCAGGCTATGGGATACTGACAGGATACCTTATTGGACTGACACTGCCAAACCGATCTGAGGGAGAATTAAGGGCCTGTCGCACCTGGTAAAGCTGTGATCCTGTACACATTTACCTGGGAGTAAGCACCACTGAACTCAAAGTGGCCTTACTTCTGAGGAGGTATGAATAAGCTTGTACTGGAAGTATCTAAAATGTGTGGTGCAGGTGGGCTGGAATACTTAAGATGGGCTAAAAATTGTGATAGCTTACTTCTTATTTTTTAAAAAATGATCTGTCCAATTGAGTTGACAATAATCATGGTGTGTATTCTATTATTTTTCTTGTTCTAGGACAAGAAAGTGTTCTGCCTCTTCTAACCCAGGATTCCAGATCCCGGAGAGGCATTTTAAGGAGAGCAGTCTTTTCTGAAGAACAAAGGAAAGCTCTGGAGAAAATGTTTCAGAAGCAGAAATATATCAGTAAAACAGACAGAAAGAAATTGGCCCTGGGCCTTGGTCTCAAGGAGTCACAGGTATAGGAGGGCTTGCTGGGACACCAAGTGTGGTCCAAATATGAGGAAGAAAAGTCCCAGATGTTTAGAAAGGCCAAAATCTAAGTAAAGCCAGTTAATTTTTGAAGATGCAAAAATATATTTAACTGCAGTAGGGGCTGGTGGTTCCTACGTCAGTGGAGTGATGAATCCAGTCTGGGGCCCTTTTTGCACTTTACCTTTTCGCAGTGCTGGGGTGCAGAAATTGCGTGAGCAGCCTCCTGCGAGAGGGTCTCGCGTCCCAGCTGCTTCAGCTCTGCAGCCGCTGCTTGCTAGTGAGCAGGGAACGTGAGGGCTCCTCCTCTTCCTTCCGCAGCACAGCCTGGGATTTTCCCAGGCTGTGCTGGGGCAGGAAGCATGAGTGCTGTGGCTCCAGAGGTTCCGCACACACAGTAAGTGTGTGTGGGGCCCTGGAGCAATGCACGATCATGCACCATTTTTGGCTAGAAGCTGAAAATGAAATAGTGTGCAATTGGTGTGACAATTGTACGATGCTCCAGAGACCCTTTCGCATGGCGAATGCCGTGCAAAAAGAGCCTGGGATTTAGTTAGAACATTAAAGGAGTTAATGAAGGTGCTGAACTTATTTGAAGACTGGGGTTCAGCAGCCTAGATAGCTCCGTTGAAATCTGGGATAGAGCCCAGAGCAGACCTGCTGTTTCACTCCTCACTGCCACCCAGCATGGAAGCTATCAACCACCATTGCTTAGCTGCCCTGTTCCTATGAGGGAAATCCACCTATTAGGCACTGGTACATCCAGATAATTCAGCATATATCTTAGTTGTGAAGGGCAACAAATGCATCTGCAACTTGTGCTTATGATAAATTATTGAGATGACTTCCAGTTCAGTAAGGGAGTTCTCACTAATACTGTGGCTATATGAATAGACCCTCTGTAGCCACCACTTCAGTTGTAGCATCAGGGAATAAGAAAGATATCTCAAGGTCTGAAGGTTGGTCACATGTGATCTGAAAGGGGGGAAAAAAAGGATTGACTGCTTCTTACTGCTTCAGATACTACCCTTGCCCAGTTCTCTTATCATAGTTTCTCAGTTTGGGCATGCAGCATGCTTTTCAAATGTGCCCAAGGTAGTATTGCCAGATTTTCAAAATAGCAACAAGGGACACTTGAAATTCACAACATGCAATGTTGACCAGCTATTAACATGTTTGTGTTCTACCTAGATACCAAATGGGAGTATTGACTTCAGTTAACTTAGCCATATAGTTCGTGTAAAATTAACATATTGTCTACATTCATAAATTACATTATGCACACAGTTCTGTCTTTATGAAGGGTCCATACCAAAAATACAGGGGGTTTTTTTGTTTTGTTTTTGGCATTTAGAGCTTTCCAGACTTCAAACAGCGGATATCCCTTATATTAAGGGACACATGCCAGTCCAATATGGGACAAGATTTCTGGCCCTCAAGTAAGGGACATCCCGGGCAACTCTAGATCAGACAGTACTATTCCATATATGTCCCATCAGCTGTAGTCTGAACCTTTTTCTTTGTTGCATTTGAACAGCTGTATAGGAGAATATTAATTGCCTAAATTGGGATTAAAATGGATGTGCTTTTAGCATTGTATTCTTTTCTAGGCTAACAGAAGGGAAAGTATAACCTAAGTGTATTTAAGGAGTTTATTTTAGGGAGAGAATGATCTTTAAATATCTAACAATAATAGCATTTAATTAATCCATCAACAGGTCAAAATTTGGTTTCAAAACAGGAGGATGAAATGGCGAAATTCCAAAGAAAAAGAAGTACTTTCAAACCGGTGCTTACCAGAGGAAGGTCTTCAAGAAACCTACCTTTCCAAGTCTTCTTTGAATTTTACCTCTTCACCATGTCCTGCATGGGAAATGTCTGAACAGCAGCCAAGTTCAAAATGGCAGAATCTTCCAGAATATTCAGAGAGACTGAATAGTAATAGTAGTAGTGGTCTGTGGCCACCCACAAGAGCAAACACACTGTATTTGCACCAGCAACAAGACACCGAAGGCAAGGCAATTATTAAAGGGGTAACCTTGATGGAGTAAAGTGATGATAGACTATTGACTTCAGATAAACCTCAGACTAACTTTATTTCATACTAGCAGGAAGGAAACAGCCTTGCACATGTTGGAGGAGGCCTTAGTTTGGTATGCTAAGTCCTCAAGCAAAGCTATGCAGCTGCAAGAATTGGACCCCAACTGCTGGAGTGATGCCTGTTATTGGAATCTCTAAATTCATGACTATCTACCATGATGCACCCCTAAAGAAACCTGAGGGAGTTCTGTCCATGCCATGCCTGTGGGGAAGTAGAGGAAATGGGATAACCCTACATAACTCTTGGAGCATTCTGCTACGATTTCAGACTGCAGCAACAAAGCTGTATACTGGTTAAGGAAATCTGTTATCTAGTGACTGAAATTGGTACTGCAGGCTTCAACAGATGATAATTAATTAATACATCTTAAACATGAAACAGCTTCAGGTGCTCACCCTTTGGGTTCTGTTGGCATGGATGCAGAGGTTCAGATGTCTAGGTTTCATGGACTTGGAATAATGTCTGTGACTGACTGAAGAGAGACTTTTGCTATTATAGATGAACAATGCATTAGTTTATATATGCAAATATTTGCTGTAATAAAATTTAACACATATTGCCAAATATTAATGATTTAAGCACAATTCAGTATCAGGCTTCCCTCATGTTCCATCCGACTTTGAATGGCAAATAAACTTGAGCAGAACTTGGAAAAGTTGCTTTTTTTGGACTATATCCCTAGAGTTTCCTAGCCAACATGGCTACTAACCATGCTTGTGGGTGGTGGTAGTCTGGAATTGTAGTACTAAAATGTAACTTTTTGAAGCACTGGACTGGTCTGTTAAACTATTATGTTTCTTTATATAGTGTTTACATGCTGCATAAACATACAAACATATGACTTTGTAGTCATTCACCCTAAGCAATTAATCTGAGATTTCACAACACTAAGATACTGTGGTAATTATGAAAGTGGGAAACATTCTATACAGGGTTTCCCCACTTATTGGACAGGTTAGGGACTGAAACACTGTCAGAAAACGGAACTGGTTGAAAAGCAAAACTTTTATATTGTACTGTAGGGAGCAGGAAGGTCTTGACAGAGGCTGTCTTGGGACCAATCTCACATGCGCACTGCTTGGGAAGTCTCTTAGCCAGCTTAGCATGCCCCCCCCCAGCTCACTTTGCAAGCAGTGCATGTGTGCAACCAGTTCCAAACAAGCCTCTGTAGGCAAGAAGAACTGATGAAAGAGTGGAACCCCCATCAAATTAATGGAACTGGCCCCAAAGGTCCCTCCCCAAACTGCAAACCCCAGGATTCCATAGGAATAAGGAATAAGTCGAAAGTGGAATAATAGCATGATAATAGTCTAGTGCGGAAATGGCCGTACTCACTTCCTTCTCAAACATTTCTGCTTCTGCTTCCTATACGTAATACCCGGTTACCATATACGACCATTTATGTCAGACTAAATAGCCTTACAGTCATTTGTCACTCTGCACTGTTTATACTTGTCTTCCCATATTGAATGGTCTTGGCTAGCTTTCTTTCTTTCTTAGATATATGTGGCTATTCAAAAGTAGCTTAATACCCATTTGCTGGAGTTATAAAGATTTAAACACAAGAGTAACCCAGGAGAAGTGAATGATGGAAAAACCATTCACAATACTGATGTGTTTTTGGAAAATGTTCATTCCTCCTGCCCTTACTGAGGTGTTAGGATTCTTTTACACAGAATTGAGTTACAGTAGCAAACCAGTTCTCCAGCTTCTCAACCAATTCTCATGGCATCCTGAGAACCAATAACAGAACACTGAATATACGGGCATACCTCAGGTTAAGAAAGCCTCTGACAAAGAAGCTAGGTTTTACAAAATCTTTTTATGTTCACCTAGCCCCTTTCCCTTATCATCCTCTGTTAAGTTGGAAGGTGTTTTTTTTTTTGGTAGCATTGGCATTAGGACACTAGTGAAAGAGTTCTTGAGAAACACAGACTTGGTGTCAGGTTGCACTATTATGCCTGCAGTAGACAATGCAATAACGCCTAAGCTGGGAAAAAATAGCCCCTCCACTTATGCAAGAGTTTGAGCACAGAACCCTCACGAAAGTGGAAAAACCATGAATAAGTCTGTCCTGGGATCCCTCTCTTATTCCCTTCTGGGGTGCCCCCCTCATGCTGGGACCAGAGGCAAGGGTATGAAGGTGGGGAGCTCTGGAAGGGAGAAGGAAAGCTTGCATGAGGCTTCCCCCCCTTCCCTTGCCTTTTGGCCTCAGCACAAGTTCTTAGCACGGGAGCCGGAGGGGAGGGGAGGGGAGGGGACGGGGGAGCTCTAGAGAGGAGAAGGAAGGCTCGCATGTATGTCATAGAATCATAGAGTTGGAAGAGACTACAATGGCCATTGGGTCCAACTCCCTGCCATGCAGGAAGACACACTCAAAGCACCCCCAGCAAATGGCCATCCAGCCTCTGTTTAAAAACCTCCAAAGAAGGTGACTTCCTCTGAGGCAGCATATTCCACTGTCGAACTGCTCTTACCATCAGGAAGTTCTTCCTGATGTTTAGGTGAAATCTTTTTTTCCAGTGGTTTTCCAATGAATCCATTGTTTCATGTCCTGCTCTCTGGAGCAGCAGAAAACAAGCTTGCTCCATCTTCAATATGACAGCCCTTCAAATATTTAAACATGGCTGTCATGTCTTAACCTTTTAATCTTTTTTTTTTTCAGGCTAAACATGCCCAGCTCCCTAAGCTGCTCCTCACAGGGCATGGTTTCCATACTCTTCACAATTTTGGTCGCCTTCCTCTGGAAACGTTCCAGCTTGTAAATATTCTTCTTGAATTGTGGTGCCTAGAACTGGACACAGTATTCCAGGTGAGGTCTAACCAAAGCAGAATAGAATGGTATTATCACTTCCCTTGATCTTGATGCTATACTCCTATTGATGCAGCCCAGAATTGTTCTGGCTTTTTTAGCTGCTGCATCACACTGCTGACTCATGTTCAGTTTGTGGTCCACTAAGATTCCTAGATCCCTTTCACATGTACTGTTTTCAAGCCAGGTATCGCCTATCCTATATCTAGATCTATATCATATCTATCTATATCTATATCAGTGCTTGCCTTTCTTCTACATGCCTGGCAAAATTCAAGGGAATGGGAGGAGGAGAATGTGGTGGGGAGGCACATGTACACTTTGTGAATGATCAAATTTGTGAAGGTCAAACCCACAAACGTGGAGGGAGGACGGTAGTTCTGTGTCCCTTCCTACAACAGGCAAGGTAAACAGCAGCCAACTCCAGAAACCCTCACTGATCATGCACAAACTGCAAAACAGAGAGAAAAGGGATAGATAAGGCTGACTCACCAGTTATCCCTAGCATGCCAGCTAAATAAATAAATAAATAAATAAATAAATAAATAAATAAATAAATAAATTGCTATGTCTACAAGTCTGGGCACCAAAATAGAAGCCATAAGAAAAGTTGAGGCTAATGAAAGAAAAAAGATAATTCCTGGATGCATTTTGGAACAAACTTTCAAGTTGGTTTCTAGATGGTTCAAATTATTTTTA
Source organism: Cyclura pinguis (assembly GCA_030412105.1). NCBI lineage: Eukaryota > Metazoa > Chordata > Lepidosauria > Squamata > Iguanidae > Cyclura > Cyclura pinguis. Next base: position 67,578,515 of record CM059603.1, read on the forward strand.
TTTACTTATGCAAGGCCTATTTGACATGGTTGTTTCATTTCACATGTGCATGTTGTTAGTTTTGAACAAAAGGTGTGCTGAAACAGGTTCATTTTGTGGTGTAGGAATCTATCCTTATTCTTTTACGTTATTCTGCCTCTGGTACCAAGGTTTCTGTTTAAGTAATAACGCCCAGGAACATATCTACTTTGTTATTTGAGATACCCCTGTGAGGTAGCGGCTTGTGCCCTTTGAGATTTATCGAACATGGTTTCTAGTTAGTTGCATTACCATAATCTTTTCTCTATTACAGAAGGACCAATATGTTGTGCAGGACAAATGATATGATACCAAATTAATGAAGCTTCTTTGAGATGATGTGTTTGATTTATCCATTTTAAGAAACCGATGTGTAGAACAACAAGTTAGCATTCATCCTGAAGTTGCACATAGGAAGGCAACAGCTTCTTCTTGGTGTTATGGGGCAAGACTCAGAAAAGAAAACTTAATATCCCATATTTTCCTGCAGCTAGATTTCCAAAGCCTGTGACCACTATACCCAAACATACAACAAAATCCAGAATTAACAGAAGAGTGATACCTTTACTGGCCAACCAAAATGCACAAAATACATCATGCAAGCTTTGGAAGCTTCAGTGGTTTCTTCATCAGGCAAAAAATGTTAAATAATCATATAGGAGAAGGAAAGTGACAATGGTTCAAACCAATCCAAACCAAACAATGGTTTGGGATAATATACCCAACACGGGGCAGAAATAAGTTATATAGACTAGATAGAATCCAGAGAAAACATAAAGTCATACAGTGTGCCCTCTGTATATGTGGGGGTTCCATTCAAGGATTCCCAGAAAATGATGAAATTTATGCTTGCTCACATTTCATTATATTATATGGTGGTGATGTGCACACATGCATCACTGCCATTTTAAATATAGCACATGATGTGGTTACGAACGCCCAAATTTGCACTTCTGGAGACCATGGGGAAGGAGCGTCCCCTGTATAAACTCCAAAGAAACCTATGGGACTGAGCTGTGGTATTAATTCCATAAATTTCTGTTCACCGACTCATGTGATAAAGCTGGCAAATATGAGGAGAAATACGTGTTGCATCGAAACAGTTATACAGGTTAGGTTACCTCATCTAGTCAGACCTTTTCTGAAGTACTGAAATACCCTACAGTATTTTGTCCAGTTCTGATATCACAACGATTTCTAGACAAAATGGACTGGGTCTGGAAGAAAGCAAAATGGTAAGCGACGTATTGGGGGGAAAGAAAATCTAAGTAGGAAGGTTGAAGAAAATGGGTATTTTTAGCCTGAAGAAGACTAGAGTGAAGTAGGGGATGCGATTATACTCTTGAAATCCCTGAATGTCTGGTACCAGAAGAGGGCAACAATTAATTCTCTTTACAACTAGATTTACTAGTCCCAAAGTTACAACTGATTGTTGTCTGAAACAACCAAGTGGAAAGAGTATTGACACTGGAAATTGTCTGGTGGGTTTTTCCCAAGCGGAAATCTTTGAGTGGAGGTTAGACACTGATGATACTGTAGCTCTGAATTTCCTTCACAGAACAGAGGGTTAGATTAGTTAGCTAACAGGGCTCTTTTAACACTGTGGTTCAATCTCTTGTACCAGTATTACTAATGTGAAGATGGGGACTATGTGCCATTGCACCAGATTCTTGAACTTGTAGGCCAGTTGCCTAGCACAGGTGCTGAAAGGAGATATATGAAATGACAACATCTCTGTGTTCTTTTACAAATCATCCTTAATTCCTGGACAAAGAAAACTCAGACTTCTATCAAAACTACTCAGCTCTTTTTGCCAGAAAATAAAAGACATCCAAGCATTGAAGAAAGTACACACCCCACCTACTCACAGGTAAATGAACATAATGCTGTTTCAAGAATGGGGCATACAATTTTATAAAGGCCTTTTTTTTTTTGCCTGGTGGAAGTTGTTTAATTAACTGTTTCCCCAAATTGCTTACATTTTGGTACCTGTACCATTAAATTCCACCTGTTGACTCAGATAACCTGAAGCAGATTTTCCTCTATGGTCACAAGAGCTCTCATACATACACAGTAATCCTCTTCTGCAGACAACAGGGCTTTGCTTACACTTCAGCTCCTCTTGGATAAAGGGATGAAACCACTAACATACAGCTAGTTGGCTTCTTCCTTCAAGTAATGGGGAAACCTGCAGGAACTCAGTGTGTTTCAGTCTGGGGAAGGAGTGTGGTCAAGTTAAAACCTCTTCAGACCATGAATCAAAATTAAGCAGTTAGTCCATCTGATGCTATGGATTTTTTTTTATAAGTCAGCTTTTTATTTTTCAAAGCTATGTTTCTCTGTCCAGTAACTTTTTCAATCAGTCACACTTTCTTAGGAAAAAAACTGATTAGAATGCAATTTCACATGGCATTTGATTTGTGAACTTGCATGAAAGTCCATTTTGTCTGCTGTGTCAAACCCACGTACTCTTAATTTGTCTTCTTTAATTTTTCAGCTGGTCACAATGTAAAATAAATTGCAGGCACAGCTGGATGAATCCAGGTTTTTCAATTAATAATTTACTGAGACTGCAAGTGTGATAAAGTTTATTTATAAATTTATAAATTTATAAATTTATAAATTATTTTGCTCACTTTCACAGACAATACACAGTTTCACTCTTGAAAATTGCCTTGCAGATTTAAATTCAACAACTATTTTCTGGAACACTCCTGCATTTGAGAACTTTTAAATAGTTTTTTACTTTACTAGAGTCTCTCCTGAAGCAATGAATAAATTCATAGTCATTCATTAAATCTGTTCCATTATTAATGGATAACCCAGCAGCTTCTGATGATCCCACACCATTCAGTGAATTGTCAATTATCCTCATTGACTGCATCTGTATCAAAGACAGAAAAATGAAGAAGCAAATATATGCCAACTTTTGCCAAAATCTAGACAAAGCAACACAAAAACTTCTGACATCTTTGCAAATCGTTAGGGTTGGAGTTAAAAATATCAGAGTCAGAGTTTATAGAATCTTAAATAATGAACACTAACAGCTAAACCAGTATAATTAGGAGTAATTTGCGAGCCATTATTTTAAGGGGAAACCTGAAAAGGATATTTAAAAAATTAGGCAAACATGCACAAAAGCTTCCCAGCTTCTCAATTATGGACTTTAGCATTAAATAAGAAATGTGAAGGCAACTGGGCAAGATACAAGTAGTGGTGGCTATCAGTGATGCAGTGAATCCACACCAGCCAACTCCAATGGAGCTATCCAAGGTGCTGAATCTTGTCTCCAAAATAGGCCCAGCACCTTGGATAGCTCTGAACTTTAAAGATATAGTATTGTGATTTGGACATATGGTTAAGTCATAATTTTGCATTACAAGAATACAAAACGATTACTTCAACCACTGAAACTTCCAGAGGACTCTGGCAACAGATGATGCATTGCTTCACCTCTGATTACAGGAACATAGCCAGATTTTTTTTGTGCTCCCACTGTTCTCTATGAGGCATGAAATGGCCATGGGGAGTCGTGGCTTCAGCAACTCTATGGTAGGTCCAGGGTGGTGGTAAGGAGCATGTGGAACTATGCTACGCTGAGCTATAGAGGTTTGTGGCCAAGGTTTCCCACCACCATGGCTCTCCTGGTTCTGGTGGGAATTGCAGTACAACACACCAGGATGGCAGCACTTTGGGGAAAGGGGATATACAACTCTAAGTTTTAAGAGTTTAACTCAGATCTTACATTTCCATGTAAGCAGACTTGCCTTCTCCGTTACTTTTTCCACTCCAGTCATCAGTTCATGTACCATGTCACTGATTTCTTTTGCCTTTTTCACTCTCTCATCAGGCAATGTATGATGATGAGCCATATTCTGGTCAAAGTGGGACAAGGGCTCTTTCCAGGCTTGCAGGAGCCTTAGAATTAAATGTGTGAGTTCTTCCCTCTTGGCACAAAAGATAAAGACAAGTAAAAGGAAATGTATCATTCACCCTCCTCCCTACATTTGATAACTCTCAAAAGCCCTGTTCAGGCATTATGCTTGAACAGACTCAAGGCCTTGAGTGCCATTTCATAGAATCATAGAATCATAGAAATGTAGAGTTGGAAGAGACCACACGGGCCATCCAGTCCAACCCCCTGCCATGCAGGAACACCCTCAAAGCACTCCTGACAGATGGCCATCCAGCCTCTGCTTAAAAACCTCCAAAGAAGGAGACTCCACCACACTCCGAGGCAGCATATTCCACTGCCGGACACCCCTGACTGTCAGGAAGTTCTTCCTGAGGTTCAGGTGGAATCTCCTTTCCTGCAGCTTGAATCCATTGCTCCTTGTCCTGGTCTCTGGAGCAGCAGAAAACAAGCCCTTTCCCTCCTCTACATGGCATCCCTTCAAATATTTAAACATGTCTATCATGTCCCCTCTTAACCTTCTCTTCTGCAGACTGAACATACCCAGCTCTCTAAGTCTATCCTCATAGGGCTTGGCTTCCAGGCCCTTCACCATTTTGATCGCCCTCCTCTGGACCTGCTCCAGCTTGACCATGTCCTTCTTGAATTGGGGTGCCCAGAACTGGACACAGTATTCAAGATGAGGTCTAACCAAAGCAGAGTAGAGTGGTACCAGTACCTCCCTCGATCTAGACACCATACTCCTATTGATGCAGCCGAGAATTGCATTGGCTTTCTTGGCTGCCGCATCACACTGCTGACTCATGTTCAGCTTGTGGTCTATTAGGACTCCTAGATCCCTTTCACACGTACTGCCATCCAGCCACATGTCCCCCATCCTATATTTCTGCATTCCATTTTTTCTACCTAAGTGTAGGACCTTACACTTCTCTCTGTTGAATTTCATTTTGTTAGCCTTGGCCCAGCTCTCCAATCTATCCAGGTCATTTTGAATTTTGATCCTGTCCTCTGGCGTATTAGCAACCCCTCCCAATTTAGTGTCATCTGCAGATTTGATCAGCATGCCCTCTATTCCTTCATCCAAGTCATTGATGAAAATATTGAACAGCACTGGGCCCAGGACAGAACCCTGTGGCACCCCGCTAGTCACTTCTCTCCAGGATGAAAAGCAGCCATTGGTGAGCACCCTTTGGGAACAGTCGGTCAACCAGTTACAGATCCACCTGACAGTAGCCCTGTCCAGCCCGCATTTTACTAGCTTCTTTGCAAGAATGTCATGGGGAACTTTGTCAAAGGCCTTACTGAAATCGAGATATGCTACATCCACAGCATTCCCTTCATCTGTCAAGCTAGTAACTCTATCATAAAAAGAGATAAGATTAGTCTGGCATGACTTATTTTTGAGAAATCCATGTTGACTTCTCGTGATTACCGCGTTGCTTTCTAAGTGATCAGAAACTGACTGCTTAATGATCTGCTCCAGGATCTTTCCGGGTACTGACGTCAGGCTGACTGGGCGATAATTATTTGTGTCCTCTTTTTTCCCCTTCTTGAAGATGGGGACAACATTTGCCCTCTTCCAGTCTGCTGGAACTTCTCCTGTCCTCCAAGATTTCTCAAATATTATAGCAAGCGGTTCCGAAATGACCTCTGCCAGTTCTTTTAATATCCTAGGATGCAATTCATCTGGCCCTGGAGACTTGAAGTCATCCAGTGTGGCCAGGTATTCCTGTACCACCTCTCTACTTATTATGTGCCTCATTTCCCCTGCTTCCTCACCTGCTCCCCAACCGCCAGGTTGAGTGCTTGTATCCTTCTGGGAAAAAACTGAGGCAAAGAAGGTGTTAAGTAGTTCTGCCTTTTCTCTTCCCCCTGTTAGTAATTCGCCATCTTCTCTGCACAGTGACCCTATCGTCTCCTTCTTTTTCCTTTTGCTGCGGACATATTTAAAAAAGCCCTTTTTATTGTTTTTAATGTCTCTGGCCAGCCTAAGTTCGTCCTGTGCTTTAGCCTTTCTGACCTTCTCCCTACATCTCCTGGCTACTTGCTTAAATTCTTCTTTGGTGGTTTCCCCCCTCTTCCATTTCCTGTACACGTTTCTCTTAACGCTTAGCTCAGCTGAGAGTTCTTTAGTCAACCATTCTGGTTTCTTCAGATGCCTTCCATTTTTCCTCCTTATTGGCACAGTTTTAGACTGTGCCTTCAGTATCTCCCTTTTAAGGAACTCCCATGCCTCCTGAACTCCTTTCTCTTTCACTATTCTAGACCACGGAATTTCAGCCAGCAGCTCCTTAAGTTTACAGAAGTCCGCTTTTTTAAAATCTAAGACAAGTGTCTGGCTACACTTATCTTCTCCTTCCCACTGAATGCCAAATTCCAATAGGGCATGGTCACTCCCCCCTAGCTGGCTCCTCCCCCTCGTTAGTCAGACCGTGTGCTCAGGGAGAGCACACGGCCAGCACAAGGAGACCTAACGAAAACAAGCAAACAAACAGACAAGCAAGCAAGCAAGCAAGCACAGCCCCACAAGCCTGTAAACAACACCTGGTCAAGGATGTCTTCACAGACCCAGCTCACCCTCTGCTCTCTCCTCCGTGTGCTTTACCCCGAAGCTTTACTTTTGGAGCAGAAATGTCTTCCAGTATATAACAAAGTAGTACCCACTGCAGCAATATAAAGCTTAACAGAGGAGGATGAAGATCTTGGAATTCTTAAAGAGTTTCTATACATTAGCTCAATCATTAATAAAAATGGGGGCCATAGTCAAGAAATCGAAAGAAGATTAAGATTGGGAAGGATATCTATGAAAGAACTAAATAAAATCCTCAGATGCAAAGATATATTATTGAATATTAAGGTCAGGGTCATTCATGCCATAGTATTTCTAGTTTTTATGTATGGGTGTGAAAGTTAGAGAACAAAGAAAACTGACAGGAAAGGAAATTAACTCATTTGAAATATTCTGTTGAAAGAGAGTTCTATGGACACCACAGACTGTTAAAAAGACAAATAAATGGGTCCTAGGGCAAATCAAGGCTGAATTTTCCCTAGAAGCCAAAATGGCTAAACTAAGACTATTGTACACTGGACACCTCATGAGATGACTTGACTCAATGGAAAAGACAACACTTGGTAAAGTGGAGAACAGTAGGAAAAAAGGAAGACTTCTATATGTCCAAGGCCATCACTCTGGCCTGTCCAAGTCACTGCTGAGTCTGCGTTGGAGCAGAGATTTTTTTAAAACCATATTTTAGCATCTATGCTACTCTAGTTTCTTCCCTTCCTTTTGTTTCCCAAAACAAAATTTGGTTCAGTGCAGGTTTGGAAAAGTTCCTCCTCCTCCTCTTCCTCTTCTTGGTTTACAAGTGCCATAAGCTTGAACTACTATGACCACTGGTGGTTTTATACCTAGCTTTCCCCCAGTAGTGCTTTCGGTTTCTTATTTAGTTTTAAATCTTGTCCATCTTTACCTGGGATTAAGTTCCTCTGAACTTAGTTTCTGAGTAGATACCTATAAGGGTGCACAGTTATTCTTTTTCCTTCATTTTTTAAATAAAGTTCACCAGCTGTAGAATGTTTGTTTGTAATAATTATATGCCACCTTCTAAGGTAGTTTATGAAAAATAATCAAAATAATGAAACAGAATTTTCAAATGCAAAAAGTTACAAACTAGCCCCCAACAATGGATGCTTGAAGATCTTTCAAATTCAGCTCAGAACATTCCTAATAAAACAAAGTTATAGCCTGTTTAACAAGAGTTAAGTGCTAATAGGGGTTCCTTTTTTTGCAAGGGGGGGGCTAATTTAGAAAAATTTAAAACAGTTAAAGCTTCCTGTGCATGAAGGTTCAGAAAGAGACCAGCTCCCCATTTGCTTGCCTGAAAGTAAAAAGGAGACAGAGAAGGTTCAGCAGCATGCTATGTATTGAACATACCATGAGGATTATCACTCAGGTAGGATGGGAAGCAACTGAGACCTTGTAAGTCAAGCAGGAGAGTGTATTCTGTTGTATCAAAGGCACTAGAAACGATAAGAAGAATGACACCAAAATTTTTAGATTTTGGGGAAAAGAAGCTCAATAATGATTTTTGATAGGGGAGGAGGATTAAGACAAGGGAGATTGGAGGCAGAATGGAGAATGGGTGGTAGATGGGTCAAGGGACTAGCATGCCTGAATGTGAACAGGATAAAGCCAGAAAAGAGACGCAGGAGATCAAGTTGATAGAGAGGAGGGTTAAAGGTGAGAAGGACAGGAACAAGGAAAAGAAAGGGATGGGGATCCAAATGAGCATAATAAGCTGAGATATAGTGGGCAGTGGTAGTTGGTGGTAAATCCATGCCAGGTTTTGGCTAGCTTTAAAGGAGTTCTGCAAGGTGGTTGATCTATTTAGAATATAATTCAGCACCTTGGAGAGTTCCTTTAAGACAATCTGAAAATCAGCCCAAGAATAAATAACCTAAAGGCACCAGATCCTGTCTGATCTTGGAAGCTAAGCAAGACCAGCCCTGGTTAGTTCTTGCACGGGAGACTGCCAACAAATACCAGGTACTGTAGGCTATATTTCAGATGAAGGAACTGGCAAAACCACCTTTGAGTATTTCTTGCCTAAGAAAGCCCTGTGACATTTGTGGGGTCACAATAAATCAACAAGTGACTTGAAGGCACATAGGCACATAGATGGCAATAGAGCCACTAGCTCCCCACTGACATGGGAACCACTGCCACCTGTGGGGCATAGGGGATAGGGGAGCAGAAGGAGGGCAATGAGGGGCAAGGAACAGCAGAAAGACGGAGGAAGTGGCAATCTGATAGATGTGGAGTTTGATTTTAAAACTGCAGACAGAAGCAAAGTCTAGTAGAGGGAGTGAAGAGGGGAGGGGTAGCAGGTCACATTTTACTCCAGTACTTCCACAATCTAGCACTACAGTTCCCAGAATCCTGTTCCAGGCCCTGCTGGCTAAGGGTTATGGGAGTTGTAGTCCAACATGTCCAGAGGGTGCTGGGTTGGAGATGACTGCCTTTGAAGAACTTCAAATGTATAGAAGAGATGCTAAGGGAACCTGCATGTATTCATGCTGCTTAGCCAGGATGACAGGGGAAAGGAGAAGACTGGCTGATCACGCAGGAAGTCAGACAACCCTTTTGTTCTCCCTTGGAGGTGTTCAGCTGGATAACAGAGGCAAAAGATATGAAATGGATTAATGGGCTAATTTGTCATATTTGCAGAATGGGTGGGAAGTGTTAGTCATTCAGGGCAATCCCCTGCCCTCAAGCAGAGTTCCCCACTCCTCAGTGAACACAGGACACCCAAACCCTATGGAGAACAGGCTGTATCAGACTTACTGGCATTTTCTGGGCATATTCTTTGCAGTTGGGAGTCCGCAGCCAAGACGTGTGGCACTTCCCTACAGATCTGGCTAGATCATTTCCACTGGGTAGAAAGAATTTTTCCTGCCAAGAAAAGCGGGGTGTGTAGGGAGTGGAGAGAGATAACTTTTGAGACATACCTTGCCAGGAGTGCAAATTATTCTTGAATCCCATTACCTTAAGCTGCTAAGTGGATAAGCTTGCCAAGTGGGCACTGCCTGTGTGAAGCAGCATAATCACACTGGTGCCCATCAACTTGATGCTCAACTCTCTTCGGAAATATAGTTACAGAGAAAGGTCTTCGGTTTGCAATAGACAAGCCCATGCTGGGACTGAAAAGTTTACAGGACCCTCCATACTGGAATCTGGGGATTTTCCTCTAAAGTACAGGCTGCAGTCCTATGTCTACTTATGGGGGGAAAGAGAGAAGTCTGGGAATATAGTCTGTGGGAATGGACTACTTGTAATCTGTGTTCAACTTTGCCAACCTGGCACCCAGAGGTATAGCTATGAGCGAGGGAGCGGGGAATGAGAATTTTGCCTCCCAAAAAAGAATTCTGCTCTCCAATGAAATTTCCTTCAGTCTTCAAATTTCTAGCACTGCAGTTACTTAAAACTTCAGTTTAGAAAAAGAGTTTAGGCATCCAAAGAAGAGGCAGGTAAAGTTACCAAGGGAATGAGAACATAGAAAATAGAAGAGTTCTAGCTGTGAACTATTTTCAATATCTCACTCTCTGCAATGTTCCTTCTTTGTACCCCCCTCCAATGTATTGGATTACAATTCTCATCATCCTTGCACAGCTAAACTCCAAGATGATGCCTTTCAGATGTGTTAGAATACAATCCCATCCCACGGAGGCTGGTGGGTTGGCTAATCCACTCCGGGTTTTGGTTCAAATTTTAAAGGAGCTATTTAAGAAGGTGACTCTGTGCTGGACTTAGGGGTCAGCCCCTTCCACAGCTCCTTCTGAAGAGAGCTGAATCTGGTGCCCTCCAGGCTTGTGGAAGTAAATCTCCCACAATTTTCACTCATTGCCTCATGCTTGGCTGGGGGATAATAAGAACCATAGTCCAACACATATGGAGGCTTTAGTCTGACAAGTCAGCCAAACCTTGGGCTCAGCTAGGGAGAGTGCAAGCTGCGTTCCAACCCGTTTCAGGGAAAGATTTCTTTTGTGTTGTTGTTGTGGTATGCTTTCAAGTCGTTTCTGACTTACGGCGACCCTATCATGGCATGTGCTGGGGCTGAGAGTGTGTGACTTGCCCACGGTCACCCTTGGGTTTCCATGGCTGAGCGGGGAATGGAAACCTGGTCTTGTGGGTCGAAGTCCAATGCTCAAACCACGACACCGCGCTGGCTCTTTCTAAAGTTTCCTTCGCTCAGATCAAAACCGCCGGGACACTTAGGGCGTCTAAGCAGAGGGCAACGGAGAGCCTGTGGATCCTGCCGGCGTGCTGGATCAACCGGTCGAAGAGATCGGACATCGACAAACCGCGGCAGCCGAAGCCTTCCGTCGGGTGACACACGGCCGGCGAGCGCACGCCGAGGGGCTTCTCTCCCAGCGCCCACAGCAGGAGGAGGAGGAGGGGGCAGGAGGCGACGCCTGCAGCGAGAGCAGAGCGGGAAGCGCCGGCCGGGACGCAGCGCCGCGCGCAGCCACGCGGGGGCGCGCCTCTTACCTGCCCGCCGTCCCACGACCCGCGCCATCCTCGTGCTGCTCCCGCAGAGCGGGCGGCTGGCCGGGGACCCGCGCGTTCGTCGCTCTCCTCCGGCCGCTCGGCATCCTCCCCGCCCGCCAACAGCCCACTTATATAGAGGACGAGGGGGCGCCGAGGGTGCAGCGGGTGCGATGAGCAAGGGGGGAAGTTGTGTCCGGTTGTTACTCATCCGCCCCCCTCGGCCCGTCCGCTCGGCTCGCAGCGCACATTTACGAGATCGTGCGGAGCGGCTGCTCCCGGCGGCGAAGCAGGCTTTAGTCGAACTCTTGAGGGCCGGTGGCAATCATAGGAATAAAAATAAATTTTGGAGAAACGAGCCACTTCCTTGGACGGCTGCGCCAACGCAAAGTAATCGTTGATGTTCCTGAAGAGGCTGCTGGCTTCGTGGTCGGTGGACTGCTTCTGGGTTTTAGTCCGAACTTCAAAACAGCTCTTCGAGGAGATGACCTATGGGAGGCTAGAGCAAGGATGCAGCTGCTGAGGTGGGGAAAATGTGGGCATTTCCCCGTCCAAAATAAGAAGTCTGCCCTCTCCCCAGAAGTTCAGTTCTTAAATTTCTGGCGTTGCGGGAAATTAAAACTTTCCAGTGGCCGTTTCCGCACTACACTGTTCCAGTGCTATGATTCCACTTTCAACATCCTGTGGAATTCTGGGGTTTGTAGTTTACCGAGGCCAAAGAGCTCTCTGGCTGAGAATTCTAAATGCCCCTCCCTAAACTGCAAACCCCAGGATTCCACAGAATGTTGAAAGTGGAATAATAGCACTATAACAGAAATGGCCATAGTTTAGAGTCAGGCAACTTACCAAGGGAATGCGAACACAGCGAATAGAGGAGGTCTAGGTGTGAATGATTTTTCGGCTCTCTGCAAGGCTAGACATTTGGGGACTGAAGGCAGATTTAATGGGTGGGATGACTCCTTATTTGTGGGGCAGTGTCATCATTTTGCCCCCCTTTGTACCTTCATCCCTGGGCTAGCACACATTGTCTTAGAAAGTTCACACTGAAATGTCAGGTGGGTTCACTGCCCCACTGACATCAGAGCCGCCCTTCTGTGGATCTGCTGAGTACTTGTCTTTTTGAGGAGGAGGAAGAAGGAAGGGAGAAAGTACAAATGGGGGAAGAATAAAATTGCAGCGAACCACTGTTTACTCATAAGTAACTCCCAGTGAGTTCAGTGGAGCTTCATCTGTAAAGCTACACTCCTATAAATCCTTACTTGGGTGTTCTGTAGAACATATTCTGACTAGACATGTATAAATTTGCACTGAGTGCACTGAAATCCTGCCTCCACTTCTCTGGGCATTAAACCCTTCTGAACTCAACTGGAGTAACAAGAAGTGCTCAGTAGATGCACTTAGACTGTGCACAGAATTGTACTTTCTGGCCAAGGTTTGGTTTTAAATAAGGGCAATGAGGAGCCATTAGCTCTACAAATGCCCTGCTTCTGATAGAGAGAGGTCTTTTCTCTATCTAGATTAAAATTGCTTGAAAACTGCTGTAGAAGTGAAAATTGCTAGAAGATGAAAACTATATCATTGAAAGTAACTCTGATAGAGATTCTGTACTAGAGAGCTGTAGTGCTGTAGTTCAAGTGAATACACTAAAACTCCCTAGCTGAGATTTCCAAGTACTGCTCACCAAATTTGGGATTATCATTGATCATAAATTGAATATGAGCCAGCAGTATTATGCTACAGCAGAGAAGGAAAATGCTATCTTACTCTGCATTAATAGTTTCCAAGTTAAGGGAATGATAATTCCACTATATTCTGTACTAGTCAGGCCTCATCTGGAATACTGTGTTCGTTTCTGGGCATCTTGTTTTAAGAAGGATATAGACAAGTTAGAGCAGGTTTAGACAAGGGTAGCAAGGATGATAAGAGGCATGGAGAGCAAAACATATGAGGCTGAGGGAGATTGGCATGTTCAGCTTGGTGAAGAAAAGACTGAAGGGTGGTATGACTGCACTCTTTAAATGGCTAAAGGGCTGTCACAGAATGGAGACTACAGGTTTGTTTTCTGCTGCCCCAGAGGGTAGGACCAGGTCTCATTATTCTAATTTACAGGATGAATGGATATTGATTGAACATGAGAAGGAATTTCTTGATGGTAAGAGCAGTCTGGCAATGGAACCAATTACCTACAGAGGTGGTGGTGTCTCTTTCTCAAAATGTCTTTAAAATATTTTAGACATCTACTTGATAGGGATTATCTACCAGGAGTTCATAAACTGGGGGGGGGGGGGGGGGTTGGACTCAAAGACTTATGAGGCCCCTTCCAACTTTGTGATTCTATGAAACTACAAAACCCAGGATTCTGTAAGATGAAGCCATGAGAGTTAAAGTGGAATCAAATTGCTACAGTGGTGGAATACAGATATGCTTTGTGGGCAGCCTGGCGGGAAGGCCTTTCAGACTGAACTCAGTTTCTGGATCACCATCTCCAGTTGTCTTCTGTGAGATGAGCAAAACCTTCCTTCTCAGGAGAGCTTGGGGTCCATACATGTTTCCTCCATTCTTCCTTTCATTTAATATCCCACCTTTTCTTCAGTGTTGGATCTAAGGGGGCTTACAACGCAGACTCAAGTAGAACACAGCTAAAAACAGAACATTAAAACTATCACATTAAAAACGGCACTATTTTTTTAAATAAACCTTTAAAATAAAAAGAGGGAAAAGCATGGCTCTCCCCATTAAATAATCCTTCAGCAAGTGGGGAAAAAACTTGTATAAATAAGAGTGTTTTATTCATAAAACCTTTCTGAAGAGGGTTTAATTGTGGCCATATATTTTTGATGGTAGCTGTATTATTGAACTTTCTTGGTTGCTTTAGTGCTTCCTAGCTGCCTTAATGTATTTATTGCTCTTCTTATTGGCTGACATCCTGTTAGGAGGTTACACCATCATAAACTAACTTATGATGATGTAAAGTTGAATTGCACATCATTTGTATTCTCTCAGAGCAGAGATATAGCTATGCCATCGGGACCATGGGGCAAGAGGAGTCCGCAGTGTGGCTGTTGCGCAGTGGTTTCATTGTACTAAGTGCATCATTGCAGTTTGCTAGAAGGATTGTGTATCGTAGCAACATCAGTGTAAAGTTGTGTATTGTAGCCTCTGATGCAGGATTCCAGCCATTGTTTTAAAATGAGTTACTGATGGCTTTAATGTGTGTTTTTAGATAATTTGGGCTCACAGAAGAAACGTAGGAACAGAAATGTCTGTCTGTCTGTCTGTCTGCCTGTCTGCCTGTCTGTCTGTCTATCTATCTATCTAATCTTTGGTCTTTATTCCATCAGAAAATGCCCTGATCCTTCCAAATGAAATGAGTTATGCCTGTGGTTCCAAAGATGGACTCCTGGGTATCTTTTTAAATTCCAGAAGTGCCAGCTAGCCAGTAGTCAAGGATCATGGAAGTTATTGGCCAACAATATCTGGGAACTGAAGTCTGGGTACCACTTAATTATACATTGGAATAGTCCAATGGACTGATATTGGGGAGCCATGCTTGATTGTTGTTGTGTGCCTGCAAGTTTTTTCCAACATATGGAGAACTTAAGGTGAACCTATCATGGGTTTTTCTGAGGCTGAGAGTGTGTGATGTGCCCAAAATGCCCCAGTGGGTTTTCATGGCCAGGCAGGGAATCAAACTCTGTTCTCCAGGATCATAGTTCAACACTCAGTCCCCGTCTCCACAGTGGCTGTTGTGGAGCCATGCTGGGAATTCTGTATTCTGCTTGCAGAGTGTGATCTTTTGAATGCTGACAGAAATGTTAAAGCTGGCATTTGCAAGGAAGTTAAGTACCAGGGAAAGAAAAATGAACTGGAAGACTCTTTCTTAAATTAAACAGAGCTAGGTACTCTAGCAAGAGTCAATTTTTAGAGAGAAACAAGAAGTAAATCCAGTTTTCCTTGGCCAGCGTTTAATTCAGTATAAGAAGAGAAGATCTTTCAGAGCTTTTGCCTTCCTTCCAAGCTCCCGTCATGCCACATTACTCTGTTAACTAGACAATTCCCAGATGGAGTAAAGAAGAAAATTAGATTTCATATCACTTTGAAGAAAGGTTTAAAATGCCTACAGGCTGCTGTGAATTCAAAGCTTGCAAAGGTGAGTTAAATGTGTTTCATGTACCGTTGCTACCATATTGACACTTACCTTTTTCTCTTAAAAGAAAGATTCCCCCACAAGGAAAGAAAATGCAAAGTATCCAAAGGGTTGTCAGATATTACACTGTTGATACAGTGATATTTTAACTTGAACCCACAGAAATAATTGAAAAATGTGTGTTGCCATTACAGTGGACAGCCTTTGTTAAAAAAAAGAAAGAAAGAAAGAAAGAATACAATCCATTTCAATCACACCAGTTTAAATTGGAAGTTTATTTTCAATTTCTCATGATAACAATAGTCATATTTTTAATCCTTTAGAGTGGGAGGAAGATGTTGGTGTTAGGCTTTTGCAGCAAAACAACAACAAGGAGTCTTGTGACATCTTAAAAACTAATTATTTGACATAAGCTTTCATGGGTTCCAATATACTTCATCAGATCCGTACAGTGTAGTCTCAGTTGGCAAACATTGCTATGTATGGTGGGGGGTGCTTTGACACTACACTGTTATAGCAGTATGATTCCACTTTAAATGCCCTGGTTTCATCTTGTGGAATCCTGGGGTTAGTAGTTCAGTGAGACTCTAAAGCTCTCTGCCTGAGAATTCTAAATGCTTTCCCCTAAACTGCAGATACCAGGATTGCATGGAGTGGTACTATGACAATTAAAATGGAATCACAGTGCTGTAACTAAATAGTGCGAAAGGCCTCTTGGTGAGTGGGGACACTGTGCTAAGCCACAGAAATTACAAATGACTGCACCCAGCAAAGTGTACAGTGACAGGCAGACAAGCAGGTGGTGTTGGTGGAGGCTGTCAAACCAAGTTGGTAGGGGTGTGAATGCTGGACGCTATGTACAAGAATGCCTTTGAGATGACACAAACAGGCCCTGCTGTTGTTCTGGCACAAGGTGCGCAGGGAGATAAAGAGTGAAAATCATCATCATTATTAAATGGCACCCTCCCAGGCAGACAAGAAGCTCCCAAAGGGGAGTAGTGGGAGACCCAGGCAATGCAGCAGGAGGTATGATGGGAGTTTTGATGGGTGTGATTGTGCCCAGGGTGCAGCTAGTTATACGCTGGGAGGCAGAAGAGGCAAGCCAGCAAAGCTTGTGGGTAGAGGAGCTAACAGAGCAAGGAAGCAGGCGATGGTGGAAGAGGCTGCTAAGTGAGAAGGCAGCTGGGAATGCCAAATGCCAGTAAGCCTCAGGTCCATGAATTAATCCCTCCAGGATGCCACCAATGAGACCCAGCTTGCTATTGTGGTTTGAGGGTTGGACTATGACTCTGGAGGCCAGGGTTCAAATCCTCACTCATCCATGGAAACCCACTGGGCGACCCTGGACAAGTCGCATTCTCTCAGCCTCAGAGGAAGGCAAAGGCAAACACACTCCTGCCAAGAATACTCTGTAATAGGTTCACCTTAGGGTGGCCATAAATTGGAAACTACTTGAACAACACAAGAACAACAAGAAGGATGCCGCTCAGTGGGCCCTGACACTTTGTCATGACACTAGGCACTCAGGCCGAGGGAGAGAAAGAGGTAGAAAAGCAGATCAGCCCTCTGACAGAGCAACAGAATATGCCTGTTAATCTCTTTTCTTCTTATAATAATGGTTGTTATATCATCAGTGCTCAGAAAGTGTTAAGTAGTCACAGGACAGAAACAGTTTTAATTTTGCTCCTTCACTGACTCATTTATGTAGACAGGCATGAAATGAGATGCACCACTAGGGTTGCCATTCAGGATCACCCCAGCCTCTGTGGTTTCTGGGCCAAAACCTGAGACTTAGGAATGGCCTTTGATAAAGGGCCTTTCCACACTATGCAGTTATAGTGCTATTATTCCCCTTTCAACATCCTGTAGAATTCTGGGGTTTGTAGTTTATTGAAGCCAAAGAGCTCTCTGGCTGAGAATTCTAAATGCCCCTCCCTAAACTGCAAACCCCAGGATTCCATAGGATGTTGAAAGCTGAATAATAACACTATAACAGTGTAGTACAGAAAGACCCAAAGTCTTTAAGTATTTATTACCAAACACAGTTGCTTGATAGGAATAAATCATCAAGAACAGATGACATACCAGTAGAGCTGTTTCAGGTAAAAGACTAAATTCTGCAACAAATTTGGAAAACAAAAGAATGGCCCACATACTAGAAACACTCAATATACATTCCAGTATTTAAGAAAAGGGACACCAGGGATTGCAGCAACCAGTGGACCATTGCATTAATCTCCCAAGCAAGCATAGTGACGTTCAAAATTCTACAACAAAGATGGTAGCAAAAATGGGAGAGAAATGCCAGATGTCCAAGCTAGATTCAGAAAAGGTCGTGGCACTAGGAATCATATGGCAGACATCTGTTGGATAATGCTGAACACCAAAGAATTTCAGGAGAAAATCAGACTGTGCTTTATATATTATAAAATCCTTTGACTGTGTAGATCATGAAAAACTATGGCCTGCTCTTGAAGAAATGGGTGTACCACAACATTTAATTATCCTAATGTGTAACCTGTACTCAGGACAAGAGGCCACTGTCATCACAGAATATGTATAGAAACACAATGGTTTCCAACTGACCAGGGTCAGGCAGGGCTTGATTTTATCATCTTGCCCATTTATCTTGTATGCTTGTCATATATGAAGTTGAATTAGTCTCTGAAGAAGGAGGCATGAACATCAACAACTCAAGATATGTAGATGATAATATACTACTAGGAGAAAACAGCAAAACCTTGAAACAACTATGGAAGAAAGTCGAGGAAGAAAGTGCAAAAACGGGTTTACAGCTGAACATTAAGAAAAAAGTGACTCCAGATAATTTACATAACTTTAAAGGAGACAAATGAAGACACTGAAATAATCAAAGATTTCCTATACCTTAGCTCAGTCATCAATCAAAACAGAAACTTCAGCCAGGAAATGAGAACACTTCATAGAACACTATGAAGGAACTAGACAAGATCCTAAAGTGTAAAGATAAACCACTGAATACCAAAGTCAGGATTGTCCAAGTCATTGTATTTTCAATTTCTGCATATGATTGTGAAAGCCAGACAGTGAAAAAAAAATGATGACAATAATCTCATTTGAAATGTGGTGCAGGAAGAGAATTCTGCCAGATACCCTAGACTGCCAAAAAGGCAAATAGACGGTTCCTAAAGCAGCATGGTGTGGTAATTTGAGCTTTGGACTTTGACCCTGGAGACCGAGGTTCAACTCCCACACTTGATCATGAAAACACACATACTCTCAGCCCCAGAAAAGCCCGTGATGGCCTTAGGGTTGCCAAAAGTTGGAAACGACTTGAAGGCACACACCACCAACAAAAACAGATCAACCTTGAACTCCCCCGAGAAGCCAAGATGGCTAAACTGAGACTGTCATACTTTGGATATCTCGTGAGAAGACATGACTCACTAGGAAAAAACCCAATAACGTTTGGTAAGGTAGAAGGCAGCAGGAAAAGAGGAAGACCACCCTACAGATGGATAGAATCAATCCAGGAAGCCACGCCCCTGAGTTTGTAGGTACTGAACAAGACTGTTGATGATAGGGTGTACTGAGAGAGGAGGAAGAAGAGAAATGTTGGGTATTTCTTTTTGAGAGGCTTGAATTAATCTCATTGCTGTAATCTGTTTAAAGGAAGGAGGGAGACTGATTCTTTTTCTCTCTTTTTAAAAATTTTTAAATCATATGGTTTTGTCTTCTTCATCTTGTCCTGTCGTTTTATGTACTTGGAAAGGTTTTTTTTTTTTTGAGGGGGGGATGTTAATAAAAATATCTTTTAGAAAATTAAAAATGTTCCTGGCTGTCACTTGATGAAAACATGACTGCAGTGAGGAAGCCTTTAGGCCTCCTTATGAACTAGTGTGGATATTGGAATAAGAGATCAGATTTCTACTTCCTTTCAAAAGGCTCACAGATGACTTCCAGAGGCAGCTTTCTCTTAATTTGTTGTCAGTCACATGCCCAGCAATTGCCTTCAAGCACTTCACATGTTTGAGTCAAAACTTCTGAAGTGGCAATGCCATATATATTTGCCCCCAGATCTATTAGTTTTATTTAGGAATCAAAAAAAAAAAAATCAGACCCATTACATGTTAATATATTACCTAAACAAGTTTGATGCTAGGATTTCACAGGAACATTAGTGAAAGCGTCATTGAAATGATTTCCTAAATTCTTGCACTTCTGTATTAAAGAGAGTTGCCAGAGTGAAAACTGGAGAGAGCTTCTGTACCTTGTTGTGTAGAAAAGGGAATTTCAGCAGGTGCTGCTTGTTACCTGGTAATATATATAGAATTGTTAAAGAGGAACAAGAACCCTCTCCAGTTTTAATTTGGCAGCCCTGTCTTTTTCATTTGCGGGATCTAGCACAGACATAACATTTCCATTCTTTGGAGATCAAGAAGAGTACATCGCATCAGATCAATGTATTTTACTCTTTGTATACCAGGTAGAATTCAGATAAATACAGAGCATAGTGCATGGCTATATTCAGAGGCCATAATTTACTCCTTGAAGGAGGGAAGCTGAGTAGTATTTAAGATTCTTGTGTACGACCCTTGACAATGGGGAAAAGGGGTAGGAAGTCGACATGTAGCACAGCTCTACACTCCCCAGTCTGAATTCTTCACAGTTTGCTTGGTTGACCTTCCCTAGACAGTGCAGGTTTTAACTGGTCACTATGGGACTAGGTAGGAATTTTTGTCTCCTAATCTGACTTTGTTTAGGTGAAAGCGTGTTCTTTGTACTGTGTTGTGACAGAAAATATGGAACAATTAGCTGAGATGGTACTGCTGCTGAAAGAGTTCTGTAAAACAATCAGGTTAATGCAGAGGGCCCTATGGTACAGAAAATAATGGTCAATACCCATAAGGCACACTTTAATTCTGTAGAGAATTCCAGTCACTGCAATGACCAAAATATGCTTATGCAAGTCAGACTAACAGAATGCCAATCATGATTTTGTGATCTCTCTTTCAGCCACAGAGGAGGGAGAAGGACAGACTTTGGGGCCAGCTGGGGTGCAGTGGCCCTCTTTCCAGCCAATGAGACTTGGAGGGGTGCTTGCAGTGGCCAGCTTTCCTATCATGGATGCCTGCTTGATTTGCCAAGGGTCACAGGTGGCTTGCCCATGTCATGGATGTGGGGTTAGGTCCAAGAGGTTAAGCCTCATCTTACCTTGTATTCACTGAATCTTTTTATACAGATCGATGTGGACAGTTAATAAAAGTTGTGGCCATATTTATGCCATTCATTGTGTCCCTTTCTTTCTTCTGAATGAGTATCTAATGATGCATTGATGAAAACTTATTTTATTTGCATGGTTGGTTGGTGTGTGCTTGCAACTTGTTTCTGACTTATGACCATTCTAAGGTGAACCAATCATGGATTTTTCTTGGCAAGATTTGTTCTGAGGGGGTTTACCTCTGTCCTTCTCTGAGGCTGAGAGAGTGTGACTTGCCCAGGGTCACCCAGTGGGTTTCCATGGCTGAGTATGGATTTGAACCCTGGTCTCTAGGGTCCTAGTCCAATGCTCACATTATTATACTAGACTGGCTCCCTTTATTTGCATCTATTTTCTATTTTTTTCTTTTTCCAGTGATATAGACTTGAGTCAACTGACTTTGAGTCAGGTTGGACTCAAGTTGCCTCAATGACCCGACCTCAACTCAGCAATAAATGATACACTGACTTGACTTGACATGTGACTGGTATATTTTTAGTGATCGACTTGCTGCCTTTGCTTCAGTAACATAATATATTAATCCAGAAGCCTTATGACTCTGAACAATGCTTCCATTTCTTTTTGGCTACTGGTCATTTGACAATCTATCTCAAGCCCAATGTTTGGGTGCATTTTTTGGAGGGGAACAGCAAATGTGTTAGACAATGGGCCTGAGGTAGGGTTGATGTTGGCCTGTCAGTCTGTCCCCCTGCATGTCGGACGAGCCTTCTAAAACTTCCTAAGAACAGAAGGCAAGACTCATTCCCAGACTGCAGGGTGCATTTCTTCTAGGGGAACAGCAAATGTGTTAGGCAATGGGCTTGAGGAGGAGGGATCCTTTCTTCTAAAGCTCTTGAAGCTTCAGTAACGGGGAGTAAGAAGTATCTTATCCCCCACTTCAAAAGCTTACTTTGTGCACATCTTCTAGTTATTGAAACTTCACTCGCTGACACACACCCCACCACCACCTCCTTTTTTTCTGTTAAAGTTGGCTCCCAGACTTGAGACTTGACTGAAAAATATCTTGCAAGGATTTGAAACTTGACTTGAGACTTGGAGTAAAAGACTTAAATATGCCATTGTCTTTTTTCCGTATTCATGCTCCATGTTTCTTTCTTCAAGGTAGCCCAAAGTACTATGTTAAAATGGAATAAAGTAAAAGGATCAACAGTCTGATCTCTTTTTCTTCTCCAGGCAGTGTTTAAAAAATCCCCACAAACTACTGAAAACAAAGTATCTTAGTGGGGAATGGGGTCAGGCGTCTATTCTTGTTCAATGTTGAGGGGGACTAAAACAGGATTGCAAAGGTACCTATCGGTATGCAACCAGTTTTATCTGTGAGTTGGCAACCCCTGAAATATATTCCGCAGACTGCCTGTGGTTTTAAAAGTCATGCATTTTTCTCCTTCCTCCTCCTTCTACTGCTGGACAGAAAATATCATCAAGTAGCTTATGTTCCATCACTTGGCTTGCTCCATTTGGTCAGTTGCTTCATCCCTGAACTTGAATCCCTCTAGAGATGTTCTAATAATTATCCTCAGTCACTACGGTCAGTGGTCATGAGGGCTTGGGAAAGTTGGAGTTGTATGTCAACACGACATAACGGGAAGGCACTGGATTGGAGAAGATTGGTTGGTTGCTCTGCAGATTTCTTTACAGATCTTTGGACAGTGCTTAGTGGTACTGCTATCTACATCTTTTCCAGGATTTGCTATGGACTTGAATCTTGATATACCTTGGCAAGAAATCCTTGCAAGCAAAGAAAACATTCCCCCCTTTCAGTGCTTGTTCTTATTTCTATACTGTGGGGAGTATAATGTTAATAAGAAACAGTAATCATGGCAAAGTGGCAGGAATTTCCCATCTCTTAGTGACAATGGACATATTTCACACAAATACCAGAGGTGGCCACTGTGAATGTTGGGAGAGAATGTAAAGTCGAAGGCTTTCACAGCCAGAATCCATGGGTTGTTGTGAGTTTTCCGGGCTTTGAGGCCATGTTCTGTTAGTATTTTCTCCCAATGTTTTGCCTGCATCTGTGGCTGGCATCTTCAGAGGATTTGGTGGCATGGAAGTGAGACAGAGTATATATACTTGTGGATTGCTCCCCAGGTGGAAGGGAGCAATTTGCATATGTTACAGTTGGCCTGTGTGATGGCTTATTGTTAAATGGGATATCCCCCAGGATGTATTGTTAGTCAGGGGATATGCATAACAATGAGTTAAGTACATTAGCAACCCATTGTTCACCAAAGTTCCCATAGTGGACATCATTGCACACATCAACCAAATTTTTCCCAAGACATCACAGCCCTGTTTTAATATTGCCTCGCCACAAGCTACTTCCAGTGGGACAATGAGTTCTACGAGCAGAGAGATGGGGTTGCCATGGGAAGCCCGCTTAACCCCGTGATAGCAAATTTTTACGTGGAACACTTTGAAAAGCAAGCCTTGGAAACTGCACCAAAAAAGCCCGCTATATGGTTCTGTTATGTGGATGACACTTTCACCATTTGGAGCCATGAAGAAGAACTGACCATGTTTCTGGACCATCTGAACAACATCCACTTGAACATCCAATTTACCATGGAAAAAGAAAATGAAGGAAGACTACCATTTCTGGATGTCCTGGTCATCTGCAAACCTAACCAACAATTGGGCCACACAGTTTGCAGAAAACCTACACACACTGACAGATATCTACACAAAAACTCCAACCATCACCCAGGACAAAAAGGGAACACAATAAAAACTCTGGTAGACTGCGCAAAAAGAATCTGTGCACCCCACCTCCTGAAAGACGAACTGAACCATCTAAGCTGAATTTTACAGGCCAATGGTTACTCTGGTTCAGACATCAGAAGAGCCTCAAGACCTGGAAAATCCTATAGCGGTGAAGATAAGCAGCCAACAAAGGGAATGTGTTTTTACCATACATCAAAGGGGTCACTTATCGTACAGAGAAACTGATGAAGAAACATGACCTCCAAACAATCTACAGACTGACTAAGAAAATTCAACAAATGCTACATTCAGCAAAGGACAAGAGGGATCCTCTAACTTCTGTGGGAGTTTACCGCATACCTTGCAGCTATGGGCAGGTCTACATAAGGACTGCAAAATGCAGCATCCAAACATGAATCAAAGAACATGAAAGACACTGCAGACTGATTCATCCAGAAAAATCAGCAGTAGCAGAACATGTTATAAACCAACCTGGACACAGAATGCTTTTTGGAAGCACAGAAATTCTGGACCATTCTGACAACTACTATGTCAGACTACACAGAGAGGCCATTGAAATCCATAAACACATGGACAATTTCAACAGGAAAGAAGAAACTCGGAAAGTAAACAAGATTTGGCTAACAGTACTGAAGAACACTAAAATCAAGACTCAAAAATGTGCCAATGAACACCACCCAGACTCTGGAGGTCCCTCTACAGGGAACAATATGATGGGTTGCTAATGTACTTAACTCACTGTTATGCATATCCCCTGACTAACAAAACACCCTGGGGGATATCCCATTTAACAATAGGCCATCACACAGGCCAACTGTAACACATGCAAATTGCTCCCTCTCACCCAGGGACTACACAGGTATATATACTCTGTCTCACTTCCATGCCACCAGATCCTCTGAAGATGCCAGCCACAGATGCAGGTGAAACGTCAGGAGAAAATACTAATAGAACACAGCCTCAAAGCCCAGAAAACCCACAACAACCGTTGGGAGAGAACTTTGACACCTGTTTTTAAGTACTTTTACTTTGATGTGACCATAGAAGACATGACACAAGAGGAAGTTAGCAATTATTGAGAGAAATCAATTTTTCTTCTTTGGAATTTTGGTGTCTGCCTTTTTCCTTCTGTTACACTGCTTTGTCTACAAATTTGCTTAAAGATACAGACAGTTCTTGATGCTTTATGGTCTTGATGAAAATCAAATACTCCATCTTTCAGGAGGCTGCTGTTTGCTGCAGGAGTAAACTTGCTATTGAGTGTTTTTCAATAAAAAATGGGTATATTAAATGAAACCATAAATTTGATGTTGTTTGCCCCCAAGGCAGCTATTGTAAGAATTTTATAAGAACATGGCCACTTAACACAAAACAAAACTGGCCACTTGTAAGCCAGTTGTGACAGCCAGTAGGCCTGAATTCCACCCACAGGAAGTTGGAAGACTGTGGTGGTGGTGAGTACACAGTTGATAGATTTTGCAAAGAGAGACCCACATGGACTGACTAGATATTTTGTTGATATTTTGCTGATAGAATGGCATCATTTAGCAATTTAACTTTAACTGTATTTTGTATTTGACTGAATAGGCTACTTTCCTTGGTCTCTGCAAAGCACTCATTTTATCTTATGTTTCTGCAGTGGTTGCTGATTTATTGCTTCCATTAGAGCTTTTGCAGAATAAGAGGCTTGGAGAAAATAAATTCATCTATGTGATAGAAGAAGGTTTTTAGTGTTTTGTATTGCATTTATCAAGAATATTTTGTGAGGACTGGTTTAGCAAGTGGGCATTAAATTTTGTCCTTGGCCTGGGGTCACACAAATCACAGAAGAAAGGACAAGACTGTATTGTAAAGGCACCAGATCGGGTGTGATCTTGGAAGCTAAGCAGGGTCAGTCCTGGTTAGTACTTGAATGGGAGACTGCCAAAGAATATCAGGTGCTGTAAGCTATTTTTCAGGGGAAGAAATTGGCAAAACCACCTCTCAGTAATCCTTGCCTAAGAGAACACTTTGAACTTCACAGGATCACCATAAATCAATAGTACCTTGAAGGCATGTACACACACACACACATACGAGCATATATTGTGGTATAAAATACTTCCCCAAACAAAGTATATTGGATTAGAACTCCCATCTCCCACAACCCAATTGGCTCTGTCTGATGCAAGCAAAAGAAGTAACTAATGCAAGCAAAAATATCCCTCAGAGTTGACCCTAGCTTTCCACCACATTTGTTTCAGACCTGTCAAGATATATATGTGAAGGGGGGCATGACACAGAAGCTACTTTTACTGCCAACCACTGATGATGGGATTATAAAATTTCATGCTCCCACTTAGGAATTGTGATACCCACTGAGTGAATGAGTTGGTATTTCAATGTGTGAAATACTTATTTTGTCAACAGAACAGATCTTCTCTTGTGTCCTAACTAGGTTAGGGCTGCACAGCTGATAACTCAAATAAACCAAACAGTTCACAGGTCATTACTTACTTTTACTCAGTAAGCAAAAGTTCATAGTCATAAATAGAGTCCAATAGAATCCAAGGCAAAATGAATGAGTCCAAAGTCAGTTAATACAATCCAAGGTCAGGCACAGAATTCACAAATACAACTGGCAGCCAAAGAGGACAGCTCCTGGAAGGGAAGGGCAGTGCCCATATAGGTCAGGAGTTTAACACAGCTGTTGCCTAACTAATTGCTATTTCTTATAAATCCTTTGAGATCGGCGCAAGTTCTCTCTTTGCTATGCTTGGCAAAGGTAGGTATAGGTAAGTTGTCTGCTGCATCTGAAAGGGCAGGACCCTCTGCTGGGGCTGGCACTTCACTGTGCTCTGTCTCTGGGATACGTGGCACTGTAACATCCTCCTGTTCATCAGGTCCTGGTATGTCTTCTGTTTCAGTCTCTGAGTCAAAGTCCATTTCCATGTCCTGGATGCAGGGCATGACATCTTGGAAGCATGACCGGCACGGCTCCGGAAGCTCCGCATGCCAGGTAAGTGCGCGTGGGGCCCGGGAGCAATGCGTGATTGCGCACCATTTTCGGCTTCTAGCTGAAAATGA
The DNA here is from genome assembly GCA_030412105.1 of Cyclura pinguis. Taxonomy (NCBI): domain Eukaryota; kingdom Metazoa; phylum Chordata; class Lepidosauria; order Squamata; family Iguanidae; genus Cyclura; species Cyclura pinguis. Next base: position 67,604,688 of record CM059603.1, read on the forward strand.
AAAGGTTCGTGATTGGTGCCTGCTGGCCCCTGGAGTGTCACGTGATTGTGAGTGCGTCGTGCAGATCGCTCCTCACAATCGCGTGACGCTCCAGGCGCCCTTTTGCATGAAAAATACCGTGCAGAAAGGACCATACATTTCTAAAGTATATATGACTAAAACTGTGCACAGTTTAGATATATGCAAAGGACCCTTGAGCCAATATAGTAAAGACATACAAAAACATGTGCTCTTGAAAATACACCCAGAAAAGCATACACAAATGTTCATGTGTACTTCACAATCCAATATAGGAGGAAGAAGGAAAGAGAATATTGGCTGATATCCTGCATCAGGATACATACATCTGACATCTCCTGAGGCTACCTCTCCAAGCCTTCTTTTAAGCATGGTCATTTCAATGTTGTTGGAGGACGGGAAGAATCTGCCGAGAACGGGAAGTTGCTTAGGAAGTTCCTGTGAATGACCTCCTTATAGCATGTCCAGCTGCAGGAAAATAATTGGATGCATCTCCACTGATCCTCTCTGTTTCCAGCTACATGGAAATGGCCACATTGTGCATTGTGGTTATGCATTGTTTAAATGAAGAGTTTGAGGAGGATTTTGCCTGTTGCATAGTCAATGAAGAATTTTTATCTCTGCAGCCACTAAAAAAAAAAAGTCTTTCAGTAGCATAAGTTGGACGTTGTAAAAAACTCAGTGAGGCTGACAGAGCTGAACATTCCTGGTATCGCTCACCTCAAGTTTCCTGCTGTGGACAACTGATCAGGAACAAGGATAAACTGCTCCATGGGCAACTTAAATTTGGGCTATTTTTGGTCCACGCAACTTCCGAAGAGACAAGAAGGAACTAATGGGCTCTTAATTTTATTTTATTTATTTTATTTGGTTTTATTTTATTTATTTTATTATTATATTTTATGTGGATCACATAAAATATGCCAGCTGGAAAGTTATAATCTATATGGTTGTATAATTTCCCATGTGCTTTCCCCCCCCAATTTTCTTTCAATCCTGATGGCAGCAGCATGGTTGGATAAACAACTTGATTACCTCAGAGATGTCGCTGTTAAACTGTATATATATGTATATGTAACTGATTGGCTCATTTGGAGATCAGATGGAACAATTACCGTTTGGCATAAAGAAATAAGCAGTAACTGAGTTTGCCCATGTCAGATATCACTGAGCTTTAAGAGCAGATAATTCTGATTGGCAAATATTGCCATAGATTTGTTAATGGAATGAACCTTTAAAGACAAGCGTATTACAGATACTCATTTCTTTAAATTACCAGCAGAACATGCTGATGGGGAAACATAATTAACAAGAATTATTGAACTGAGTGAAAAAGGCGGATAGTTTTTTGGAAGGAAGTACATCTCTTTCTCAGTTAACTTCCCTTTGTTCAATAGACAATTTAGAAAAGTCCCTTTCTTATTGCAGCTCCCCTGGTTGGTGAATATAATTCTAAAGAAGAGCTTTTCCAGGCTCTAGTACAGCAATTGCTCTGTAGTTGCTAACATTGAAAAACAAAAACAAAAACCTTTTATTATACTTGCCTAGTTCATCTGGCAGTTATTTTAAATGTTGGTGTACTTTCCTATCCAGCAGCAGGAAAGTGAGCTGAGCACTCTTCATTTCTTATGTCTAAGTAGCATTATATTCCATCTGCCTCTAGCTTTTTGTTTTTCTGTTCTTTGGTTGCTGCTGTAAAGTAATGTAGTTATTATTCTGCTGCAATCCATTCAGATGGAATATATTTAAAACCCTATCGTATATCACTGCTGCCTGAGGCAAATGGCAAGATGGCACGATGGCAGCCCCTCCATTTCAGGTAGTAGGTACCAGTTGAATCTTGGACCATTTCTGCACTACACCGTTATAGTGCCATTATTCCACTTTCAACATCCCATGGAATCCTGGAGTTTGCAAATATGATGTTTAAAAAGGAATAACAGCACTATAACAGTGCAGTACAGAAATGGCCAAAGTCTCATTTGAACTTTTGTTTCAAATTCCCCTTAGCTTTTATGTACACTTTATAAATAATACTGTCTAAACTCTGGATTTATTGGTCAACAAGTTAAATATTGTCATTTCTCCCATTAGCGAATGTGTGACTCATAGATCATTAAAACTATGCTTCAAGCTGGAGGGGAACTTCTGTGCAACTAATTTTTGACTAGTGGCCCACCATGGGATGGGCTTTTAAAGTCTAGGACACAGAGGTTAGTCTATGCCATAATGCACTGTAAAGTTACCATAACCTTTAATAGTCTTTGATTTACAGAGTGACTGGTTACAGCATGAACCTGACTATATGCTGATCTTAACCTTGACCTGAAAGTCTCTCCAGATGGATCACACTGCCTCCAGTTCTGGAGCTAAAGCAAAGCCATTATGACTAGCAGCCATTGGATGCTGAGGCTATAAATGGCTACTGGTCATGATGGCTCTGCCAGTAACAGAGGCAGTAAGCCCTTTGATACCTCTTCGCAGGGAATATGAGTGGATGAGTGATACTGTACCCATGCCCTTCTGACAGGCATCTAATCAGCAAGAGGTTAGCCATGGTGGGAATATACTAGAATAGGTGGGTCTTTGGCTGATCCAGCCAAACTCTTCTCACATGCTTGTGCTTTAGTTTAAGTTAATTTACTTTGGAAGCTATCTTATTTTTCATCCTATATATACTACTAGAGTATTTATCCAGCATTGCTTGGGATTTTATTTTTCTCTTAAGAACTCACCAAACTGTCTTCTCCAGTACCTGTAACTTTCCCCCATATTTTCCAGTGCAATCTGTATTCAGAGTTATTTACATACACAGTTTGGGTTCCTTCTTGCTGCTAGGCCTCATTGCCATAGCAACCAACCTATTCCAGCAACTTTTCCCCACATTCCCCAATCCAACTCATGTTGTCTGGCAATGTTGATGTACTGGCTTTCGATTTTTTTGTTGTTGTTGTTGCTTTCTGTTGAATTTGTGCAATAGCTTTAAGTTTTTCTGGAAGCATTTTTTTGTTTTGAATTTCAACTTTAAGTTTCCTCAGATATGGAACCCATACAATTTACTGTGTGAAGCAAGAAGACCTTGTAAATACGTTGTGTATGTCACTTTAATTTTTCTCACATATGCCTCCCAAACATTTTTTGGCATTCTTATGGAACGTAGGCCTCATCTCCATAGCAACCGGCCTGAGGTGCAAAACCTCTGCAGCTGAGAATTCTAAAGGCCCCTCCCTAAACTGCCAACCCCAGGATTCCATAGAATCTTCACAGCCAGCCAATTATATGAAGCCGTCTCGCCTCACTCAGCCAATCATATGAAGTCTTCGCCTGCCTGATGCACACAAACAAACTGACAGACAAACATTGACTTTTATATAGTAGATAATATTATGGTAGCATAATACTGTTTATCTATATACTATAAAGTTATAGTGGTAATATCATCTAGTACAGCGTCTGGGAGTAACTGATCAGAAAGGACGTGCCACTTTCAACTATTGCCTTGGTTATGTCAGTAACTAAGACATTGTGGTGGGGTCAGTCTAGATGACCTCTAGGTATGGAAAGAACAGTTATTTCTCTCTGAGTTTGTAAAGAACTGTGGGAATGCAATGGAACCTTGAGAGCTTGAAATGTTGGCAGCTCGCCTCTGCTTGGCAAGCTCGCTTCTGCTGGGCCTCGATACATTAAGAATTGCGACATTAGAGAATGGTCTATTGTGCTGGTGGGAACCTTTGTATGTATCTGTTTCCTTTCTTGAACATGTGATGACTGTACTGGAGAATGTATAAATTGCTGTGAATATGAAGAGGAGGGGCTCTCAGTCCACTGAGATCCCTGCGCAGTAAAAATAAACTCTTGTTTTCTGAAACTGCCGGTCTCACTTCTCTGGTTGTCCACAACAAGATAACTAAGTTATACTACAATTGTAACTTAAAGGATAACTTCACTCCTTTGCACTACAGTAGTAACTTTCTATTGTTGGTTTTCTAGTTACAAGAGTGTAGCCTCACTAAATGGAAGATGGAGAGTATTACACAGACCAAATGCTAGCTTGTACTGTGCCTATGTTTGTAGGTGTTGAAGCAGTGAGAAAGTTGGTGGGAAGAGAGAGTGTTTTGTTTTGCAGCCAGCATCCTGTAGAATCTGGATGTTTATTTTTTCAAGTACACAAAAAGCAATTGCATCTTCAAACAGTATCCATAAATATATCTTTTGGGCTTCCGATTACTTAAAACAAATTTCCAAGTTCTAATCCAGTGTTGCATGGATGAATAGCTAGAGATGTTAGAATATGACAGAAATCAAGGAAACTGAATATCAGATATGAGAATGTGGGGAGAGGAGAAAGAAACTGGGACATTTTAAAAGCAAGTGAAAAAGCAGGATGACAGAGAATTAATTGAGACTGTCCCTGCGAAATCAGGACAGTTGGAGGGTATGACATAGTAACCATGGGGTGAATAAGTAATGAGGATCAAAGGTACAGTCGCAAATGAAGGACAAATCAGGATGCGGGTTCTAAACAACTGGTACCAAAAGACAAACCACAAGAAAAGAGAAAAGAGTAATTGAAGTCAGGACAAAAGGAAACTCAAAGGACAGAGGTATCCATTGGAGATCAGTGAAATCTTATTGGTCAAGCATAGTTTAACTGAAACAGGAAGCCCTTTTAGGCTGATTCCTGCCTAGAAGGATCCAGCATCAAATTGATTGTGAGTTCAGTATGTGAGGATACCAAATTGCGTATGGACAGACTGCAACATGCTGTTCAATAGCTCACCACATGAGGCAGCTGCTCACAAAAAGGAAAAGAATCAGAGTTCAAGCACCAGCAGCTCTCCGTAGGATAAAAAATGGTGAGTCAACCTGAGAAAAAGAGAAAAGAGCTGGAACAAAGTGTGGGATGATATTACTACAGCAGGTCTGTAAGCACCAGGAGATTAAGAGAAAAGCAGGAAAGGATGAGTTTTTCCAAAGTTACATCTGTATGCAAGACTGACTTTTTGAAGTGATTCTTAAAAAAAAAAAAAAAAAGCTGAATATATTCCATCCAAAGAGGCTATTGATTTTCTTCTCAGACCTTGTATAGATAGCTCCAGGCTCATAACTCAGATGTTATGACATGGCATATGGCCAATCAATATTTTGTGGGTGGTCTTTGTATCCACTGTGGCTGGAAAAAATGATGAATAGCTGAATTGTTACCCCAAAACCATGAGACCCCGTGAGGTCCTATATCAGAGCCCGCAATTAAAATGTAAAAATGGGGAATTAATTCAAATTAAGGAGGCCTATGAAGGGGTAACTTTAGGATCTTTCCACTTATGTTTATGAGGAACTGCTAAAGAGACCAGTCAGAAATCTTATAGTGCAATTTAAATGTGTTTTATTGGGGGAAAATATACACACTACACACACAAATAGACACGCAGACAAGCAATCACACAAGGCTAACTTGAAAGAAAGGGAGGAAGATTTAGAGGAAATGAAAAGGGACTTTGGGTTACATTTACCATCCAGAAAGAAGTAGAGAAATTGTGATGTGGCTTGGACTGATGCTCAACAGGCAAAACGATAAGGAAGATGCCTGAAATTGAAGTGCTGGGTGGAGGACCCAAAATCAGGGAACCTTTTATACCCAAAAATGTGCCCTGGAGGCATGACTTTCTACTTGGACAACAAAGGATTTCCAGAGTGGACAAAAGGTGACAGAATAGATTAATGAGTCTAATGTGTGAAGGAAACATGTTGATGTATACATCAATGTATACTGCAAAGGATTTTGATGTCTGCCTGACTGGAAATTTAAAAAAAAAGGTCACAGATGTGAGGATGATGCAAATATGGATTCATTTGAAATCTTCCTGTTTTCCTGAATCAGACTATCAAACAAGCAAAAACTCTTTGTTTTGAAGTTTCCAGGAAATGGATGTCAGATTAAGTTGGTAGACAATTTTATGGCTTTGTCTTCTATAGGATATGCAAACCACAGGGGGTTACTTGCTCTTCTTGGAGGTGTCTTTTGTTCTTCTCAAAAGAGCCAGTAAGTCAGACTCAGCCATGCTCGGGGTCATCTCTGACCTGTTTTTCCTGTCAAAGTTCTTCCTCTGCATGGTCTTATATTTATATGATTTATATTTTCTGCCAATTAAACATATCTGCCAAATTATATATATCTATCTCAAATGGGAGACTGCAGAGACCCCATAGTAGAATGTTGGATCTGTCTTCACAGCGTAGTCAAAATAAGCAGCAAAGAAGACCAATTAAGACTGAATATGCACTACACAGTAACAGCAATTGGATACATTTTAAATTTGATGCTGTGACTCAATCCTATAGGACTGTGGGTATTTATTTGGTAAAGTACTTAGACTTCTCTGCTGTAGATGAAGGGAGTGTGCTTGAACTCTTTAAAGAGAAGATTTCAGATACCTCATCAAACTAGAACTTCTAGGATTCTTTAGGATGGAGACATGGCAGTTAAAGCAATATCAGACTGCTATAACTGTGAAGTATGAATAGGTTCTTTAAAAACTAAGAAAGCAATCACAACCTATGCTGGTAAACTATTGGATCCATGGGAGGTTTTACATTTCAGTTCCAGAAGCCTCAAGGCAATGGTTTGTGGGAATTGTATTCCAAATCATCTAGGGGGCCAAATATTTCTCTGTCTCCCAATATACGCCATCCAGTACAGAAACAGAAATATAAGGAATGCTTCACAAATGCCAGGTGGAGTTCTACAAATAAGGACTAATGCAGGAACATAGGAGAGCACCTTTTTGCTTCAGACCCTGAGTCCAAAAACTAGTCCAGCTTCTTGTTTTGAACAGTGGCCAAGCAGATGCTTTCAAGAAGCCCATAAATGCGAGATGGAGGAACAAACCTTCCCCACTATCCGTTTCTCTTCCATCAACTAGTATTCAAAGATACACTTCCGATTAGTCATCATCTCTAACTACCACTGCTAAAGCTGTTCACCATGATTTTATGCAGTCTCATTTTAAAGGCATCTAAGCCAGTGAACATCACCACGTCTGGTAGCAGTGAATTCCACAGACTAATTCAAATAGTATGTAAATAAGTTTCTCCTCTTTTCCATTTCATTGCACAATCTCCAGGTTTTAGCATTACAGGTTCATGGTGGATGTACAGTATTCAGGAGATGTTCCCTGGAGTCATAAAAAGAACTTCCTCTACTCATCTTGGAGAGGCAATGAAACAGGACATTGAGATGGAACATTTTCCCTGCATTGTATGATGGATCACCTAATGGTGGGACTACCATTAATGGTGTCATAATGGTGTGATAGTTCACTGTGCGATAGGCTGTTTAATAGGGAATTACTGCCTGCCTTCCCTGCTTCATTTTTGGGACTGTCTGCCCATCTCTAAATTTTACTACCTAATTACTCATTTCTTGTTATTTGTGTTTCTACCCTGTTTAGAGTATAGCAGCACAGAGGTCTGTCTCTGGATGCTCAGAACTTGCTGTTCCTGCCTAATCCTGGATAATCCAGTTCTTCTTACTTGTGAGTAGACAAGTTCAAATACATTTCTTTAAATTGTTCTGCTTATTGCTATTAGAAGTAATAGTAATGAGCATTCTTTATTCAGTATTTATCATTCAGTAATAGTGCTTGTGTAAAAAGATCAATTTTGGATGGTTTGCTGGTGGATTAGGAAGGCATAGGGTTAAGGAATTACTTTGGGGTTTCCTCTATCAGTCAGAAACCACACTCAATTTTCTCTTCTGCATTCTTAAGATCGAAAGGCATTTGCTTGCCCTGATTTCTCTTTCCTTTGTTCTTCCTGTACTGGACACACGTGGAACCCAAATTGGGGGGGGGGGGGGCTCTTGAGGCTCTCCCCAGACTAGGCAAGGGTTGCTGAATCCCCCTGAAATGATATGGAAAAAATGGACTAGCGGTTTTAGCCTATGTCGGACCCACTTCAGTCACAAATAGATCAAATTCAGCCAGAACAGAATTAGAGCCAAGTCATTGTTATGGCTAGCCTCCCTCCTTTGTTGGAAGTTTTGCTTATGCCATTTCTGTCTCTAAGGTGATAACTGTCACAGCACTTAACTGTTCCAAATAAAATTCCTTTAGGCTTATATTATAGCCAAAATAATTCTCATTCATATTTATGTGTGTCATCATGGGAAACAGGCTGGCCTTCAGATGTCAGACTACAACTCCTAAAAGCCCTAGTCAGCATAGCTAATCATGAATAATGCTGAGAACTGCAGTCCAGCAACATCTGAAGGACTGTATGATTTCAGTCTCTGATAGACAGACAGACAGACGTGTGTGTGTGTGTGTGTGTGTGTGTGTGTGTGTGGGAGAGAGAGCGAGACAGAGAGAGAGAGAGAGAGTATATGCATGCATGTGTGTGGAAGGGAATGTATATACGTACAGATTCTCCCTGATGGATCATTTGGCACAAGTAAAAAATTCATTTTGGAAGATGCATTTTCATCATGTAAGGCAGAGTTCTTTCCATCTCCAATAAATGATTCATGACATCAGCTTTAAAAAAATTGAAAGGATCAATTACCATAGTCCAAGTGCCCATTTCCACAAAAATGTGAGATTAAAGCATCATTTCTGGGGAAACTGTGGTCATGGCCAAAATGGACCAGATGAGTCCAATCATTTATTCCTCCAGATGCTGTAATGATAAAACTATTAGACTTTAAACTGAAATTGAGTGGCTTGGGGAGCAGTGGTCAGATGACTTGCACAAATTGAAAGAGATGCCAAGATGTAATTTCGAAGTCTTGACTTGGCAGCGAACAGCTTAATAAAAGAAACAGCGCTGATGTTGGTTAATACTGGTGTTGGGGGAAAGAGTTTAGTGTGAAAGATAATGCATATCAAGTAGCAGATGAGAAGACTGCAGATGTACAGGGAAACAAAACAATTAGCATATTCTTTATTAAAAGTTCTAATTAACTGGACAGAGTGAGCATGCCAGCCATCTTTTCTTGTGCTGGTTGCCATATATGGGGAAGCCTATTTGTATTTCCAAGGGAATATTTGGCCTCAAAGGACCATGGGATAATCATGGGACGCTAGGGAAAAAAACCCAGGCTGCAGTGAATATGAGGTCTTCCTGCTGGTGATGAAAGGTAAGAAATGTGTGTGTGTGTGTATGTGTGTGTGTGCGCTTTCAGGTCACCTGTTGACTTTCGGTGACCCCATGAATTTCATAAGGATTTCTTATTCTTAGAATAGTGAGAGGTGGTTTTGCCAGTTCCCTCCTCTGAAATATAGCCTACAGCACCTGGTGTTCATTGGCAGTCTCCCATCCAGCTTCCAAGATCAGACAGATTTTGGTTGCTTGGCTTAATTATTCCTCAGTTGCTATTTCTGTCTATTTTATTGGCAAAGAAGATGTCTTCTCATACAAAAACAGATCTCATGGGAACTTTCTTTAAGTGAGGAATAACAATCAGGGAGTGGTGGCTAGTGGCTTCTTTGTTAATAAGACAATGAATCTGCTCCAGGCTTTAGTTCCAACTTTAAAGGAGTCATCCATGGTGCTGAACACTATCCCACAAATAAGTTCAGAACCCTGAATGTGTCTTTTGAAGTTGAGACTAAAACCTAGAACAGATTTCTGCCCTCTTTGACATGGACCCCCCCCAACCACCATTGCTTCAAGAATTTGGAAAGAAGATGCCACGGACAAGTTGATGACACCTAGTCTGTTTTCTTTTTTCCAGGATAACTTGTACATTCAAGGCCCAAATAGTTGAAGAAAAATAAAGTACCTTTTCCTAGATCCAGCTCATTTGTTAGTTGCAACCATGATGGAGAAAGATAGCCTGACAACAGTAATTCAAAGTGGTAATCTCCCCAGTCACACTATTGTCATGCACTTGATGTAGGTCTGCTCTTGAAGACAGTCCAGAGACTGAAGCTTGTGCAAACTGCAATATTGATTGGTTCAGTTGTACAAGACCACATAAAGCTACTCCTTACCAAATTACATTGTATGTCTATTTGTCACCAAGCCCAACTCAATGTGGTAGTTTTGCTGTACAAAGTCCAAAACCATTTAGGAGTAGCTACCCTGATATTCTAGGGAATATTCTAAGATGACTTGCAGGTTATGTGAAGTCTATGATACTTAGGTTGCAGTCCTAGGTATCTAGAGTCCCACTGCACTTAATGGGCCGTACTTCTGGGTACATATGCATAGGATTGCCCTGTAAGTTGCAAAACAGTGCCAGTTTATTCCCTATATCTGTGCTTCTCAAACTGTCTGGTGAGGCTGTTCAGCAATATCTCCCCTATTTGCTAAGGACTGGTTCCATATTTGTATCATGTTACTACTGTATTTACTGAGTTTCCTAGAAACTTGCTGTGAACCAGCAGCAGATGGTTTATGGATCAGCACTGGTCTGTGGACCATTAGTTTCAGTAGCATTGTCCTACATCCTGCAGTTTAGAAGGCCATCAGGATGATTTTATGACAGCATCCACACATATACTAATGTGCCTGTTTTCACTAAAGTTATGGATGCACAAATATCCTTCTCCAAGAAAAGTATCTGCCTATTTTAGGACTATGTTTGGACCTTTTTTTTCTTATTTCTTTTCTTTTATCCACTATCAGCTTAGTATATCTACAAGATAAAGACTTTGGCTGGCATCTGTGCTGGAGTTACACATTCGTAACCTTGAGTTGAAGACCCATAACTGCTCTGTATTCACAAAGACTGCATACTCTTATTGTAAGACTATGTAAATGTTCCTCAGGCCACCTTAACATCTAGCAGCCACATCAAGCAAAGGAGATCTGTTCAGCTGCCAATTGGAAAGTAAGAAGAATGACATTCCTAGTCCTCACCAATGAGCAAGGCTGAAACAATCAGAAGCAGGACTCCTGCTGCAATTCCTCATGGCAGCCTCACTCACTGGTGGGAGAGCTCTGGAAACATCATTCTCCTTGCAGCTGAACAGAGCTCTTTTGCTCAATGTGGTTGCTGGCTGTTAAGGTGGGCTTGGGGATTTGGGTCAGGACCCATTACTTGGTGATGTATATGTAACTTAGTAGCCAGTACAGAATATCAGTAGAGTGAGGGTTTGTTCCTTGTGTTTACTTGCTTTTCTGTACTTGGACACATAAAAAGATGAACAGAATCTACTGACAACTTTGAAACTAACCAATTTATTGCAGCATATGCTTTCATGTTCACAAAAGGTTAAGCTAAAATAAATTGATTTAGTCTTAAAGTTGCCACTAGATTTTCTTCTTTTCATGCTGAAACACACTAAAAGGGTCATCCCTCTAAAATTAGCCTATGCCTGGATGTAAAAATGTCACTTTCCTTTGTCCTCTTAGCTACTGTTTTACAATCACCATTAAGACTGTACTTGTCACCGCAACAGCATGCCATTGTCTTCTGCATTTCTAATACATTTCCCATTCTCTTTCCCCACACACATTTATCTTCTGAGGTTCCATTACATGCATCTGAGGATGTGGGCTGTAATTAATAAAAGCTTATGCTGAAATAAATTCAGCTAGTCTTTAAGGTGCCACAAGACTCTTCGTTTTATACTGAAGCAGACACATTTACACTCTGAAATGATAGCACCTTGATAGTTGAACGGGCATCTCTCTACATATACCTATCTGAGAACTGAGGTATGCTGGTGGGACCATGCTCGGTGCCCTACTAGTGGGACCAATATCTCATGGTGGAATATGGGAGAGGTCCTTCTGTGCTGAAGTACCCCATTTATAGAATATTATGCTCTGAAAACTAGCTGGCATCAACACTGGTCCCTTTTAAGTACCAAATTGAAACATGGCTTTTTAATGGAAGCCTTTAGCGACTAATCTATTAATTTCCTAAAATGTACATGCTTACAGCTTTAACTGTTTCAGCCTTCTTTGCAGTTTTAACTTGGTGATTTATTTAATGTGTTCTTATCCTACTTAAATTATTTTCTTGATTTTATCTGGAATTGCTTAAACTCTTTATAGTGTTTTAATTGTATGCTGCTCTGAGATCTCAGGGTAGAAGGTGGGATAAAAATATTTTAATAAATAAATAAACCTTCCATTTCGAAATGGGATTTCTCCCACTAGATGGCACTGTGACCCTTTAGGCAGTAATTATAAAATAGACTTTTGTCCTTCGATCTGAAATAATACTCCTTAGGGAAACAATACATTGCAGGAGATGTTTGAGATAAATGTATATACTGTGGAATATCCTGGACAATAGCAGTCATTGGGGTATATACGTGAAAACACTTGTGTATCTACATGATTATAGGTCTATCTGCTCAAATGTTACCCAAATAGATCAGCATCGGTTTCAGCATCAGCTGAAGAGCCCGGCATTGTCGAAATCTCTCAGGAACAGTTTGTTTATTGCAAAACACAAAAACCATGTAAAACCACCACGTGAATGTATCAATAACTGACAGTTACGACAGGAATTAATAATAACTGCACTACTGGACTGTGTTGTGTGTGCATGTTACGTTCTACTGAGCATAGTGAGACGTGTGTGTGTGTGTGTGTACACACAAGTGCTCCTGAGGTGATGAACAAATAAAAACCAAGTACAACAGTACAAAGATAAAACATTTTAAAAACACATTAAAAAACTCTTTAAAAGCTCCTAAATGAAGTCTAAAATAAAAATCCTAGAATCCAGTTTTAAAACAGTTAAAACAGCAGTTTCAAACTGAATGCCATGCAGAACAGCATTGTTTTGGTTGCCCAACAGCAGATTAAAAGAGATGGGCTAGCCTAACTTCCTTGGGTAGGGAGCTGCACAGAGAAAGCTCTGTTATGTGTACTCACCAACCTAACTCCATAAGATGTTGGGACATGCAGCAGCAGGAAAAGAAGAGTAGGCTCCATTGATGGTCAGAATTTATTCTTTAAAAAACCCAATGTATTTCCACCTGTACATAAACTGTTTATGTATAGTCTTCTTCAGAGGCTGAGAGGGGGTTATCTTTCAGATATCCTGGCCTCAAGTTATTTAGGGCTTTGTAGCTCAATGCCAGCACCTTGAATTGAATTCAGAGGAAATTTGGAAACCAGTGCAGTTCTTGCAAGACTGATGTTATATGGCTTTAAAATGCACATCTAATATGAGTCTCGCCACTGCATTTTGCACTAGCTGCAGCTCTGGAATACTTTGCAAGGGCAGCCCCATGTAGGGTGCATAACAGTAGCCTAATTGATCTTTCAGAGGGAGAGCAACCCCATCCAGAACAAGATGCAATCCTAATCCCAGGATGATTTGTAATCCCCAGCAGCACTTCTGTCTTGTCTGGATTAAGCTTCAGTCTGTTCACGTGCATCCATTCCTTTACTGCATCCAGACAATGAATCAGTACTACCAAAGCCTTCTTGGTATCAGTTGTAAAGGAGAGATAGAGCTGGGTATCATCAGCGTACTGATGACACCTAACCCCAAAACTCTGGATAATCTCTCCCAGCAGCTTTATATAAATGTTAAAAAGCATCGGGGAAAGTACTGATTCCTGTGGAACCCCACAGGTTGACGACCAAAAGGCTGAACAGGCTGAACAGTCTCCCAGCACCACGGTCAGGGAATGTTCAGCCAAGAAAGACTGGAACCACTGCAAGGCAATGGTCCCAATTCCCATATCTACCAAATGATCCAGAAGGATACCATGGTTGATGATATCAAATGTCATTGGAAGATTCAGGAGGACAAACAGGGATACACTTCCCCCATCCAACTCTTGGTGTAGATCATCTACCAAGGTTGTGACCTAGATTTTTTCTGCCCTATAAGCAAGCCTGAACCCAGCTTGGAATGAATGCAGGTAATCTGTTTCATCAAAGAAAGCCAGGAGTTGTGTTGCCACCACTCACTCTAGGACCTGTACATATTGTTGCATGATTGCAGCTCAAATTTAAGATATGTACATGCGGGACTTTCCATAAAATGTTGTAAGATGAAGTGCTTATGTTCAGAGTTCCAGACAATTCATTTCATAGCTTTGTCTCCTCAGTTTTCTATCCCTCCCTCAAGTCAGTCAGTGTTCCATGTTCACTGAGTATGCTTACCCTTCATTGTGCTGTTTTGGAGACAGTGGGATGCATTTTTTCTCCCTTATGGGAGGAGTGTAGAACCTCAGGTCCCAGGGCTGAATCTGTCCCTGCCAGGAGCCCAATCTATACCTCTATAGTTCTTCAAACAGTCACACCCCCTTTCCCATGGCAGGTTACCGGGGAGAAGAGCTTTAAACTAAAATATTCTGGTATTTTTGGGTGCCACTCTTTTGTCCTGGTCTTGCTCAGCAATGGCATGTGGACTCTCTGAACTCAGTGTATAAATGAAAAAGATTCCCCATTAGAGTTTTTACTAAATATTTTTGGTATACCTGCAAACTTCAGGATTCTTCCAATAACACTCCCGTCTCTGTTTTCTTTTTTTAAAAAAACAACAACAGCAAAATATGATACCTAGTAAGATATTGTTACATCTAGATATCACAATGGCCATTTCCACACTGCACTGTTATATGTGGAATTCTGGGGTTTGCAGTTTACTGAGGCCAAAGAGCTCTCTGGCTGAGAATTCTAAGTATTGCTCCCTAAACTGCAAACCCCAGGATCCCATAGGATGTTGAGAGTGGAAGAATAGCGCTATAACAGCAGAAATGGCTGATGTTGACATACAATATCTATGAATAGAAAAAAATATTAACAATAAAGAAAATGTATACAAGAAAAAAGCATCCATATCAGGATTAACAGTACAAAAATGGTACAAAACCTGATCGATCCAATAAATGAATAATTAAGTACATAAATAAGGCGTTACCTTATATATATAAAGCAAAAATAGGCTTACCAAGTTTTCTACAGTAAAATACTATTTTAGTCACTAATTAAACATAAAAGTAATTTTTAAATAAGATTCTGGACTTAATCCTCAAAACATGCTATAGTTTTCCCCTACCTAGTCTCTTTTTAATTGTACTTTAAATTGTACTTCTGCTTTTAATTGGACTTTTAATTATGATTTTAACTATGGTATATTGTATTTTAAATGGTTTCTGTTTTAGTGCATTTTAACCATGATTTGTTTTTTATTGTATCTGTGTTGTACCCTGCCTTAAGCCTGGGGGAGAGGCGGATAACAAATAAAATTTATTATTGTATATTATTATTATTATTAAAGTTCCCAGAGAGAAGTTAAAACTTTCCACTCTTGTCTAAATTGTTGAACCAGCTTACCATTTAATGACTTGGTGAATTTATTCAATTCTGCCTTTTCTTGGAGTTTCATCAACTATAGGAAAATAGAATCGTAGAATCATAGAATCATGGAAATGTAGAGTTGGAAGAGACCACAGGGGCCATCCAGTCCAACCCCCTGCCGTGCAGGAACACCCTCAAAGCACTCCCAACAGATGGCCATCCAGCCCCTGCTTAAAAACCTCCAAAGAAGGAGACTCCACTACACTCCGAGGCAGCATATTCCACTGCCAGACAGCCCTGACCATCAGGAAGTTCTTCCTGAGGTTCAGGTGGAATCTCCTTTCCTGCAGCTTGAATCCATTGCTCCTTGTTCTGGTCTCTGGAGCAGCAGAAAACAAGCCCACTCCCTCCTCTACATGGCATCCCTTCATATATTTAAACATGGCTATCATGTCCCCTCTTAACCTTCTCCTCTGCAGACTAAACATACCCAGCTCTCTAAGTCTATCCCCATAGGGTATGGCTTCCAGGCCCCTCACCATTTTGGTCGCCCTCCTCTGGACTTGCTCCAGCTTGACCATATCCTTCTTGAATTGGAGTGCCCAGAACTGGACACAGTATTCAAGATGAGGTCTAACCAAAGCAGAGTAGAGTGGTACCAGTACCTCCCTCGATCTAGACACTGTACTCCTATTGATGCAGCGGAGAATTGCATTGGCTTTCTTGGCTGCCGCATCACACTGCTGACTCATGTTCAGCTTGTGGTCTATTAAGACTCCTAGATCCCTTTCACACGTACTGCTATCCAGCCACATGTCCCCCATCCTATATTTCTGTATTCCATTTTTTCTACCTAAGTGTAGGACCTTACACTTCTCTCTGTTGAATTTCATTTTGTTAGCCTTGGCCCAGCTCTCCAATCTGTCCAGGTCATTTTGAATTTTGATCCTGTCCTCTGGCGTATTAGCAACCCCTCCCAATTTGGCATCATCTGCAAATTTGATGAGCATGCCCTCTATTCCTTCATCCAAATCGTTGAAGAAGATATTGAACAGCACAGGGCCCAGGACAGAACCCTCTGGCACCCCGCTAGTCACTTCTCTCCAGCATGAAAAGCAGCCATTCGTGATCACCCTTTGGGTGCGGTCAGTCAACCAGTTACAGATCCACCTGACAGTAGCCCTGTCCAGCCCGCATTTTACTAGCTTCTTTGCAAGAATGTCGTGGGGAACTTTGTCAAAGACCTTACTGAAATCGAGATATGCTACATCCACAGCATTCCCTTCATCTATCAAGCTAGTAACTCTATCATAAAAAGAGATCAGATTAGTCTGGCATGACTTATTTTTGAGAAATCCATGTTGAGTTCTCGTGATTACCGCATTGCTTTCTAAGTGATTAGAAACTGACTGCTTAATGATCTGCTCCAGGTATCTTTCCAGGTACTGATGTCAGGCTGACTGGGCCATAATTATTTGGCTCTTCCCCCCCCCCTTCTTGAAGATGGGGACAACATTTGCCCTCCTCCAGTCTGCTGGAACTTCTCCTGTCCTCCAAGATTTCTCAAAGATTATAGCAAGTGGTTCCGAAATGACCTCTGCCAGTTCTTTTAATATCCTAGGATGCAATTCATCTGGCTCTGGAGACTTGAATTCATCCAGTGTGGCCCGGTATTCCTGTACCACCTCTCTACCTATTATGTGCCACATTTCCCCTGCTTCCTCGCCTGCTCCCCAACCACCAGGTATCCTTCTGGGAAAAAACTGAGGCAAAGAAAGTGTTAAGTAATTCTGCCTTTTCTCTTCCCCCATTAGTAATTCTCCATCTTCTCTGCGCAGCGACCCTATCGTCTCCTTCTTTTTCCTTTTGCTGCGGACATATTTTAAAAAGCCCTTTTTATTATTTTTAATGTCTCTGGCCAGCCTAAGTTCGTTCTGTGCTTTAGCCTTTCTGACCTTCTCCCTACATCTCCTGGCTACTTGCTTAAATTCTTCTTTGGTGGTTTCCTCCTTTTTCCATTTCCTGTATGTGTTACTCTTAACACTTAGCTCAGCTGAGAGTTCTTTAGTCAACAATTCTGGTTTCTTCAGATGCCTTCCATTTTTCCTCCTTATTGGCACAGTTTTAGACTGTGCGTTCAGTATCTCCCTTTTAAGGAACTCCCATGCCTCCTGAACTCTTTTCTCTTTCACTATTCTTGACCACAGAATTTCAGCCAGCAGCTCCTTAAGTTTACAGAAGTCTGCTTTTTTAAAATCTAAGATGAGTGTCTGGCTACACTTATCTTCTCCTTCCCACTGAATGCCAAATTCCAATAGGGTATGGTCACTCCCCCCTAAAGATCCAACCACTTCTACCTCATTAACAAGGTCATCCCTGTTGGTCAGGATCAGATCTAGAATATTTGATCCCCTTGTGGCCTCTTCCACCTTCTGGATCATGAAATTGTCTGCAAGACAAGCAAGAAACTTGCCGGACCTTGCTGTCTTGGCAGAGTTTGACCGCCAACATATATCCGGGTAATTGAAATCTCCTATTATTACTGTATCTCTCCTTTTTGAATGTGCAGTCATTTGGCTGAGGAAGGCATCATCAAAGTCCTCAGTCTGGGTTGGAGGTCTGTAGTAAACCCCCACCAAAATATCCCTATTGTTTCCCCCTCCCTTAATTCTTACCCAGATGCTCTTGACCTGGCTTTCTGGGTTTAAGTCACAGATCTCTTCACAGGTGAAAACATCCTTGACATACAAGGCTCCTCCTCCTCCTTTCTTGTTCGGTCTATTTCTACAAAATAGGCCATACCCCTCTATTCCTACATTCCAATCATGAGACTCATCCCACCAGGTCTCAGTGTTGCCTATCAAATTGTATTTATTTTGTTGTACTAGGAGTTCAAGTTCATCTTGCTTGTTTCCCATACGCTGTGCATTAGTGTAGAGACACTTAAGTCCCCGGGTCCTTCCTTCAAGTCCTAGACTATAGTCTTCTACTGTAGTACAGGACTCCCACCATTGGCCGCTTGTACTACTTGTCCAATATCATTTGGGCCTTTTCCCTCTGCACTCGCCGAGTCCTTGCCCTGAATAATGTTGTCTCCCTCTCTAGCGGAACTTAGTTTAAAGACCTCTTAATCCTCCTTGCGAGACTGTTTGCAAAAACATTCCTGCCAAGTTTCGTGAGGTGCAGCTTGTCCCTTGCCAGAAGCCCACGTTCATGGAAATTCAGGCCATGATCTAAAAACCCAAACCGTTGCCAGTGGCACCATGTGCGGAGCCAGTTGTTGACCTCTGCTATTGCCCTTTCCCTTCATGTGCCATGTCCTTGAACTGGGAGGAGAGATGAAATGACCACCTGTGCACCAAGGTCCTTAAGCTTTGTCTCCATAAGCTTATAGTCCTTTGTGATGTGGTGAAAGCTGCGCCTCGCAGTGTCATTGGTTCCAACATGAACCAAAATGAGGGGCTTATGGTCAGTGGGCTTGACCAGCCTGGTTAGTCTCTCCATTACGTGGTCGATCTTGGCCCCAGGAAGACAGCAGACCTCTCGATTGAGCTTGTCCAGTTTGCAAATTGCTGGTTCGGTTCCTCTGAGCAAGGAGTCCCCAACAACCAGAACTCGCCTCCTCTGGGGCTTGTCCGGGGCTCCTCGTCGAGCAGGTTCTTCTAGGACCACCTGGGTATTCTGTTGATGCTGTGAGTGTTGATCTTGTTCCTCTTGCCGTAGTTGGATTCCTTCTTGTTGAGATTCTGTTCCCTCCTCCTGGTGCTCCTCATTGTTCATAAGGCCAAGAACTTTGAAGTGATTCTGTATGCACATCTTTCCATCTTTGGGCAAAGGTTATTCTGGCAGCATAGATTATATATAATAAAATTCTCCAGTATATATTTCTTATTTGGATATCAATTTCATCCAATATATTAAGTAGATATATTTCTGGCTGCATGGAGAAATTCGTTTTGAATTTTTTTGTGATATGTTCATGAATTTGTTTCAAAAACTTCTTTGCCTTAGAACACTGCCACCATAAATGATAAAAGGAACCTTTCTGTTTACATTTCCAACATCTACTTTTACTATTATTATTATTCCCAATTGTAGATATTTGCACAAGCGTTAAATGCCTTCCAAAGAAGACCTTGTAATAATTCCCCCTTAAATTATAATTCCTTGCAAATCTCTGATTAATGTTCCAGGATTTTCTTGTTGATCCAAAGTCTTTGTTTTCTGTGCAAGTGGTACTGTATTATCTATGGAAGGACCCACACTCAGAGAAGTGAAATTCTAATGCCAGGGGACAACAAGGCACTTTTGGGTATCTGGGTACCCATGACTATCAGATACCTGAAGAAAAGGTTTGTGACTGGGCTTACTGGTAGATTCTCCTAATTATAGTTAGGTAGGGTAAACTTTTCTTAATCTCCTATGAAAGTTCTATTCAATGTAAAAATTCCACCTGACTGTTTTTGTGACAACAGATTAAGGCAGTTACCATTCGAGTCTGCTGCTGGTAGTAGGAATCTTACAAGGCTTACAGATTTGACATACCTTTAAAGATGTTTTCATCAGAAGCATGAACCATTGTCCTCATTTGGAGAAAAAATTGTAAACAAAGGGCCATGAAAGACAAATGTTCAGTCTTGTGGAAATGGGAAGAGGCAAGTCAGGGAATAAGTGGGTCATTCATCTTTCCACAAGTGAATGCCAGAAGCCAAATCCTACATGCACTTAACCTAGGAATGAGCTTCATTGAATTAAGCAAGTTTTTCTTAGGAGTATTATCATTGTTCTAATTTATTATTATTTTCTTAATTTATGTTGTGCCTTTCCTTCATTAGGGCAGCCAAATCAGCTCATAAGTTGAAGCAAAATAGGCATAAAGAATATACAGTGCAAAAGTTTTAGAAAGCTGAACAACCAATCCAATTAAAACATTAATTTAAAACAACTAAAAACACACTCAATGTATAGTAAATAGGACATCCACAGAACATCCTTCTACCCTAATCAGTTAAAAGTTGAAGGCCTGGTTTAAATAAAAATGTTATTTGCTTGCTGGTGAAAAGAGCTCAGAGAGAGGAGTAACTCATCCTTTCTTAAGCTACAGTTCTGTAGCGTAGGAGCAAGTATTATTAAGTAGACATGCATAGAACTGTGCTGCTTCTCTCTGATCGGCAAACAGAGATCATTCCAATCTCTACTATCCATTTATTTATTTATTATTTGCAGGGTGGCCTTACTATCAGTAGAGACTCTTTATTACATGTATGCTTTGTCCTCCCGTTTAGCCCATGAGATAGGTTCAAAGGGCAAATGCAGAGCAGGAATTCTGGGTCTGATGGTCAACAAGCTCTTGTTATGGATTTACTGACACAATGCAGTGGAAGCACTTTGAAAGAAAGACAAAAATTACTGAAGCAGCACAGTTCCTTGAGCTAATTAGTGGGCAGACTTGTTTTTTTATGTATCTTTTCCTCCGTACATGGACCATCACTGGATGAGCTACAGAAGCAATTTCTGTTCAGGTTTATAGCTGATAAATGTTAAGAAGGTCCTTGTTATTCACTTTTGCTAAAAAAAAAAACCTGCTGAAAAAAGGAAAAAATTGCTCATGTAACCTTTTCTAGTTTTTACCGAATGCGCACTCACAATAAGGAGATGTAATAAAAGTAAATTAGCAGTGTCTTATAAAAGTTATGTGATATTGATTACATTTTGAGACACAGATGGCATACAGTTGGACAAAGGAAGGACACGAATATGAACCAGTGAATCAAGTCGTGGCCACAGAACCAGATGATTCTCCCTTCTCCTGCCTTCCAGGAAAAGAAGAAACAGTGGGAGCTCATGGGCCCAAATATGATACTGCTCTCATATTTGGAAAAAAAGTTGCCAGTCTCTCATACAAGATACCTGAAGAATCTCTTGTCTAAAGCAGTGCTTCTCAGGCTATCTATTAATAGAGATTGGCAGGGTTTATTCCCTTCCCCCCAGTGTGCAGGGACTAGTACCATATTTTACCCATTGCAGTTGGTTTCTTTTCCCCTGCGAACTTGCCAGAGATGGTCAGACAATGGCTCATGGACTGGCACTGGTCCACAGACTACCCTTTGAGAAGCATTGCTTCAATGCACGTAGTGCAACAGTGTATCTCTTGTAGCTAAGCATGCAGAGGGGGATAGACAATGTTGTATGGGAGATTGCCTGAAAAATCTAGGTATGCTACCTTGCTGTCAAGGAAAGATATAAATGTATATGGATAAGGACTGTTTTTTGACAATTGATACAACTGTCCACCTATGAAACCTGCACTGATTTGTGAATGTTTTTGATTTTTCTTTTTGTAAACTCTTTTCTGTGTGTTTGCCATTAGACAGCAGAAGTGGTCTGATCATTAAACATACCTATACTTCTCTTTAGTGTTAAACCTGTCTAGACGTAGGCCATTTCCTCACTACACTGGTATAGTGCTATTATTCCATGTTCAACATCCTGTGGAATTCTGGGGTTTGAAGTTTACTGAGACCAAAGAGCTCTCTGGCTGAGAATTCTAAAGGCCCCTCCCTAAACTGCAAACCCCAGGATCCATAGGATGTTGAAAGTGGAATAATAGCACTATAACTGCATAGTGTGGAAATGGCCTAAGTAGTAAGTAACCAGTAAACCCTTTGAAAAGTCTGGTACTTTTCAATCACAACATAAGTCTCCTTTGCTTCAACAGATCTACTCTAGGCAGATCTTACACTGGGTTTAGCCTTAAGTAGTATGTTGCAAGGAAGAGTAAGTCCTTATAATAATGCTCTGCCAGATTATAAATACAGTTCGTCATTGTTAAGTTTCTGTATTCCTGAAGAATGTGAGGTCCCTTGTTCCTGCCTGGCGATGTACATTAAAAAGGGAGAATGAAGAAGTGACTAAAGAGAAAAATCGGTCCCATACACTTACAGCCCATATATTGTGTGTTGTATACTGCTGTCCAAGAACCTCCTCTTATTTGGGCTGATGTTTGGTCTAGAAAATTAATGGTTGTGAGTGGTTCGTTCAATGTCAACGTTTCTGCCTCCTCTGTGAATGGTGTACTAACTACTGCACGTTTCTTTTTTAAATAAATCTCAGTTATCTCTCTCCTACAGGACTAGATGCCATTAAAAAAAAACCCTGCATTTCAAGAAACTGAAGTGTATGATAGTTATTTAATATGACACATCTTTGTGTGTGCCATTGTCATTTCAAAGGAAATACTTCCCTCTCAAGTAGATTAGTCCTATTGGAGTGAAGGAGGCTAAGACAGTTTAAGCAAAAGCACACCCAGTTGACTAATATGCTTGGGAAAGATTCTGCAAGCTGAAGAGAATTTATCTTTAATTTCTGTTCCCTTAGTCCAATAGTCCCAGGAAGGCCATTAATTCAACATGTAATATTAACATTGCTTGTTTATGATAACAACAGCCCAGGCTTTCTTACTGATAAAAAGATAGGAGACACTGAGGGCAGAGTGAGTTGATACCAGGCTCTCAGGATATGGGAAAGCAATCCTTTTCACACACAGAGGGAGTGGTTTCTGTCTAGAACAGAGGTGAAGAAAGCATGGCTTATGGCTTGCATGAGACCTCTGAACTCTTTTGGGGGGTCCTTGAAGCTGTCTGCTCCTCAAACCCCTGGTGCACAAAAAGTTGCTGTTGTTAAGGCTGCAGAGACAGATCATACATATTTGTTCTTATCTTCTACTCAGTTAAGGTGGCTCTGACATCTTTATTTTCTTTCCTTCAGAATGGTAGGGAATCACTTTTTCTGCAAGTGTGTCAATCACTTTCCCAAATGCTAAGAAACACAGTGATAACAATGCAGAGTTGTGCTCCAGATATCCACAATAAAATCCACACACTAGAACCAGGGCAGCTGAGCAAATTTGAGTGTGTGTGCGTGTGCGTGTGTGCGTGTGCACAGGTCCCCAGCTGTTTGCCAGCAGCACATTTGTGCAATGGGTGGGGGCTGCTGTTGAGTGACTTTGGGCTGGCCCACTAGCTAGGTAAGCACTTCTGGGCCAGGTGGTAGTTCTCAGCCAAATTGAAAAAGCTGTCTGTGAAGGCAGGGATCTGAGGAAGAGAGACTTCTGCTCTTTCAGTTTCCTGGTACTTGAGACTCTGAAGAAAAGCAGATCTTCTAAAGGCTGGGAAGAGATTTCAGAGACCTGCTATATGGGAAGCCTCCCATGCCCCCACAATCAAGTCATTTCAATTTGTGACTGTACGCATGAGACCTGAGGAGTCTGGCTTCCTAATGCGGGTATTCACAGCCTTCCTACTGTGAATACCCGCATGTGTACCCGCAATGACTGTGAGTGGATGGTAGGGTTGCTAGAACTCAGGTCCTGGCCCCAAGTCTCCAGTTTTCATGGATCATCTCCAGTCAAGAGATGAGGATGCAAATTCTCCAGTTTTGGTGAGTTTAGCTCCAAGCAGAAGAAGATCTGTGTGCAAGTCTCCACCTTAGATTGATTTGTTTCTGCAACCTGCAGATACTTTTCCAGGTTTCTTGATCGGAAGCCCCTTTAACTAAGACTTCTGTCTTAATTTCTGAACAGGAAAATATGTTCTTTTTTTCTTTCCCTCTCTCTCCTTGTTTAAATAATAAGTCATGAACAACAGTGGTTGGTTCTTCATGCATAACGCTTAATGACATGATCAGGGGTCTTGCTAGATCTCAGGTTTTGGTCCAGAAATCTTAGGGCCTGGGATGATTCTAAACTAGCAACGCTAACGGATGGACAGGGTGGGATGAAGTATGAGGAAGCTGTTTGGTATGGCAGCCAGAAGGAAATGGAAGAGGACGTTGCCTGGAGCAGTCTAGATTCTGACTTGGCTAGCGATAGGAGGATTTTCCTCCTTGACCCCCCGCTGTAAAACCATTTCATTTTGCAGTTGCAGAAATCTTGAAGAATCTAGCTTCTTTTCCTCACCTGATTGGCACCAGTTTTGATCCTCTGTCAAACTGGTTAAAAAAATTTAACACTGAATTTTGAATTTTGTATTTCATTTTTTAAATAAATAATTCATTAATTTTACAATGGATGCCACAAACAATCAACAAATGATGATGCTACCGAGAAAGACAAAAACATACACATCACAGTTTGGTCTCAGACTGCAGCAATATATACCACCTTCCCTTCATCTCCTCCATCCTTACTTAGGACAGTAGCTTTCAAGCTGTAGTATGCAAGAGCAGCATGGTATAGTGGCTTGAGCACTGGACTGTGACCCAGGAGATCAGAGTTCAATTCTCTACTGAGCCATGGAAACCCACTTGGTAACCTTGGGTGCATCACACACCCTCAGCCCCAGAAAACCCCATGATAAGTTCACCTTAGGGTCATGATAAGTTGGAAACAAGTTAAAGGCACACAACAACAACAGCAGCAGCAGCAGCAACAACATAATTAGAGGTGGTGACTGAACTTCACTGAACGACACCTTGTCTCACACTTCTTTTTTTTTAAATAATTTTATTAAGTTTCACAAATAAAAAAAAGTCATCTCAAATTGTACTTTTACATGTAATGTTTTTGTTCTTCCACTCTGATCTAGTTTTCATTTTCTAGATATCTACTCACAATTCCATGTTCATCTTACGTGTTTGATCTTGCATTTCTCTCATCAACTCCTGTTATGTTACAGTTATTCCCCTTTAATTTCAACCATAATTCAGACATTTTCACTTGGCAGTTCCCAGCAATTACCCATTACAATTTGCCATTCTGCTTTTATCTGATCGTCCGATTTCCCCTTTAATCTTTGTGAAACAATATCCGCATTTCTATTCTCAATAAATGCCCCCCACCATTGTTCGATTGTGGGTATTTCCACAATTTGGCATATTCAGTTCGCGCTGTCGTTATCATGTACAATATTAATCTCCAATGCCTCTTAATATTAGTATTCTCAAGAACATTTGTCATGTTTAACAAATAAAATTCAGATTTTTTTACAAATTGAACCTTCAGTATTTCACACATCTTTTTATGTATTTCACTCCAATATTTCTTTGCCTTGGGACATGACCACCACATATGAAATATTGATCCCACCTCTTTCTGACATTTCCAACACATTCCCGTACCTGTATTGTAAATCTTTTTTAATTTTTCTGGTGTCATGTACCATCTATGAAACATTTTAAAATAGTTCTCTTTGAGATTCTGAGCCATTGTAAATTTTTGTGTCCTTTTCCAGCTCTGTTCCCATTCATCTAATTGAATTGAATGCCCAATATTCTGTGCCCACAAAATCATTGCAGATTTCACAGTCTCTTCCTGTCTCTCCTGTGTTAATATTTCTTGATACATATGGGCTAACAGATGCGGTGGATTGTCAAAAATCCATTTAATCACTCCTGTCCTTTCTTTGGATTCTATTCCATAGGTTTTCAAGTCCATCTGGAATCTCTCATTTAGCTGCCTGTACGGAAACCAACTTAATGGCAGTCCTTCCTGTTCCAATTTTTCTCTTGATTTGATCTTATATGCATTTGTCATTGTTTTCTCTAATATATCCTCATATCTCAGCCATTTCTCTGTTGCCTTCCATCTTCCAAAGAAAGCTTCTTGGGGAGATACCCGCATGGGTAGCTACCTTCTTGTCTCACACTTCTGACGTTTTCTTGCAAAGTGCATTCGCATGAAAGTGTTAGATATGTTCTACTATATGCTTTACAGCAAAGAAGCCCTGCAGACCTGCCCAGCTGCCTCACATGAATTGAAAGGTAACTGTGGAACCTGTCCAAAATCCTCTGCATTTGTTTGTGGCAATATATCCTCACCCAGAGGTTCCCAACAATTTGAAAAACTGTTGCACTTAGAATATTTGGTTTCAGTATCTGTTCATTTAAAGCAGCCCACTGGGAAAACCAATAAACTGACGAGCTGTTGATTCAGATACTAACAAAATAGCTGTATCAGATATGTGTATACAGCCATCACAACTTAATGACTAGCTTGTGACTTGTTATATTTATTTATCAAATGTATACCTACCAGTTTTTTCCCCAAAGAACAACACTCAAAGAAGCTAAAAACAATGGAAGTCAAACAAAATGAAATACAATTAAAAAATTAAAAACAAATGGAAAGCATAGGCTGGCATCCTGTTCAGTAATTATGACATTGTAAGTCTGATTGGGCAGCCAGTGATGTACTGGTTTGAGTATTGGACTAGGGTTCTGGAGACGAGGATTCAAGTCTCTGCTTCGGCATGGAAACTCTCATCCTCAGAAGGCAGCACTGGCAAACCCCCTCTGACCAAATCTAGCCAAGAAACCCTGTGACAGGTTCACCTTAGGGTTGATATAAATCGGAAGTAACTTGAAGACACATAACAGCAACAAAAGTCTGTTTTACAACATTGTAAATATTGCAATTCAAGTTTACAATAGTTACACAGATGAAATGACCAAAAGTGCCTCCCGAATCTTACCTTTGAAGCCTCACACCTCCAATCCAGCCATTTTCAAGCCACTAAAGAGTGGGGCATTTGTGGTCCTAGGGTGTGCTGATACAATCAGCTGTGACAGGATCTCAACTGAACCCTTCAGATGGTTCTGCAGCTGCCTGTCAGAGCATGTCTCATGATCAGGAAGGGCTGGACGCATCATTATTCACTGCCCCACTCTCCAACGTTTCAGAAATGGTGGTGTTAGGTGTGGGGTTGTGATGCTTCAAAAGTAGGATTTCAGAAAGTAGCATCAGGAGAAATCATAAAGAGAGAAGGGACAGAGGGGACCTCCACTTAAGACAGTAAAGACACACATATACACACTCTCTCTCTCTCTCTCACACACACACACACATATATATATTAAGTAAAAGATATAGATATGTTCTTCCACTTCAATATATTTAGATAGATAGATAGATAGATAGATAGATAGATAGATAGATAGATAGATAGATAGGTAGGTAGATAGATAGGCAGGCAGGCAGGCAGGCAGGCAGGCAGGCAGGCAGGCAGGCAGGCAGGCAGGCAGGCAGGCAGACAAATAGAAATATATAGATATATTCTTCTACTTTGATATGTTAATATCTTACACACACATTCTCTGAAGCTCAGAGGTCTATTTTCATTCTTGTGTTCCTACCACCCTTCTGAGGTGCTGTGTCTCAGGCCTGCCAAATGCAGCTAGCTGGTCAGCAGTCTAGATATTCTCAGCCTAGATGTTCTTCCTAGTGCCACAGATTAAAAATGAGATGAAGTAATTTTACATAGATGAGAATGCGGCTTCTCCACACTCCCTCTTAAAATGATGCCTCGGATAAATGACCCACTTGTTCAATGGACGAGGTAGTCCACAACCATGTTTCTTACATGTCTCTTATATGACCCATCTTGAGGTTGAGCATCAGTATTTGCTGGTTTGGTACTTTATCAACTGGGCCAGGTGTCTCAGAAATAACACTATCAAGGTACTCTTTGGTTAGACAATTTAAGAAAGTTGTCAGTAGGTACCTGATAAAATGATACATTAACCAAGTTTTAGACAGACACATCAGGTACATAAAATAGATCTATTAAGAGATTCTTAAGACAACACGTTGTATTCCTCAAGGAATTTGGAATACTAACTGAATTCTTGTTTCCTTTTCTTCTTCCCCACCTGAAAATAATAACTTTATTCTTCCCTTCTTCTAACCATAAATGATTGATGAAAAAATGCATGACATGCGTATCAGGAAAATGCACACTGACATATTTGCCCAGGAAATGTGTTGCATGTTGACAGTTTTTTGCTAGAAAAGTGACAGTTTTGGTACAAGCTGTTCCTGCCATGACTATAGGGAACAGATAACAAAGGAAAAAGTATCAGCTATACTGTGCACACTTAAAATGGACCTGTCAGTGTACAAGGTGGCTTAGCTGCAGTAGAAACCAAACCTGTTGTTTTCTTTTTCCCTATTTTGGGAACAGTATCCCTAATTGAGGGATTGGAGGAAGGAATGTCAATACTCATGCAGTTATACCTGGTTCAGTTTTTTTTATTTGTACCTGATTACATCTTAATGTATCACTTCATTCAACATGAGGGGTGTGCAAACAGGCTTCTAACAAAGAAACCAGTATAGTTTTTCCCCCTAGTGTGATGCAGGCCATTTCTGCACTAGACTGTTATAGTGCTATTATTCCACTTTCAACATCCTATGGAATCTTGGGATTTGCAGTTTAGGGAGGGGCCTTTGCCCCCCAACTGCAAACCCCAGGATTCCATAGGATATTGAAAGCAAAATAATAGCACTATAACAGTCTAATGTCTAATGCAGAAATGGCACCAGACTTGATAGCCTGCCTGACACAGACCTAATGCACAAATCTAAGCTTCCTGGTACAAAATCTCATAGAATCATAGAATTTTAGAGTGGGAAGGGGCTGCAAGGGTCACTTATTCTGACCCCCTGCCATGCAGGAATACTTAATGACAGCACTCTTGAAAGATGCCCAACCCACCTATCTGTAAGGTCTGTCCATTCCATCTGTTTCTTTTGTTGTGTCAGCAGATCAAATCCTGGAGTAATAAGCTCCTCCCCCCTCCCCCCGAAAAAGCATGTTTTCCATCCACAAAGGTACATTTAATCAAAGGATCTGATTAATTATGAAACTCTGGTTATCCTTTGAGGGGTAGATCATCTCCCCTTTCTCCTGTTAGTTTTCATAGGCTAGTTCTTTCTTTGCAATTCTTGTGGGATAAATGTTGACCTGCATAGTCTTCCATAAGAGTTCCATCTGTGATCTATAATTTGAAAGCAAGGCTCCTGAGGAGTTCAGATATCTCTCTGGGGATCTGTTGTTAAGACAATGGATCAAGGACTGCTGAAACTGTTTGCCTCCAAACCAAGTGTGACAAAATGTGATGAACTTTCAGAAATCTCTCCTCCAAAAGAAAGCCCAGTCCTTGTAGTGAAGCAGTGCAGCTGGGAACTTCCCATTCCTTAAGGAGGGAGAAAGGTGAGAGAAAGTGGGTCCCACTCTATGAGAAAGGTGGCATATACATGTAATCAATCAATCAGTCAATCATTCAATATGGAAGAAGGAAGTACATTCTTCCATAACTCTTTGTGGATAATAATTGTACTGACAGGCTATTCTGCTTGCTCTTCCTGTGTCTTGCATGCTTATTACACAATGTGGTTTATATATTTTGACCATGAAGGATCAAAGAGCTGAAGAGGGATAGAGTTGCAGAAACCACATAGGCTGTATGCTGTAAAGTGGACAGGTTATGCAGAGGAGCTGGCAAAAGTGAGAACAACATCCTGGAGGCATTTTCCAGCTGAGTAGGTCATGCCCATGCACAGTGCCACCACCCTGATTTACCTCCAGGTTTCCACCATCCCCAAAACAAGATTATATAGCAGATCACATTCTGACCGAGAAAGGGATATCGCTACTGTAAATGGCAAATGTGCCTTCATACCATGCCTGTTGCTCATAATGTGGCACGTACAATATATCTATAGGCACCTACAGTGTGTTGGGTAGGCAAATCCTATTGACTAGCATTAGCTGCAAGTGGTGCAAAAAATGTGCTCCAGCAAAACAGCTACAGCAGCATCTTATGTTTGAGAAGCACACAAGAGCACTCTTACTTCATCACTTCTCATATCAATGCTTTATTTGATGATTACTTATTACTGGGAGTGTCATACGTAAAATTATCCCAGGTCTCCTGTGTTCTAATCTGCTTTTCTTTAGAGTGTCGAGCACCAAGGAAACTGAAAATGGTGCTACTAATGTTCTTGTTAAGTATTACAGTCTTTAGGGCCAGATTTCACTCAGAAATTACTACACTTCAGGCTACTAATATGATCTAATGAAGGATATCCACATCTCCTTCACTTCAGTATCGAAGCTCCAGGTAGTCTTTGCTTTGCAGTAGCTGCTGGTTGAAATCCAGCCTTCAGTGCTGTAATAGCATAAAGAGAACATTTGCCTAGTTATCCCCTGACAAAAGGCAAAACAGATCACTACTATACCACCATTTTTAATTACTTTTGTTAAAAAAAATCAAAGAGATGTTTCTTACATTGTTACATTGCATCTCATAATTTTCTCTTTGCATGTCACATTTACCCCATTCCCTAAGGTCTGACGAGTGGGTCTAATGCTACAGCCAGTTTAGAAGAGATAAGATACAGATGCAGTCTGCCAGACTGCAACAGGATCTACCCAGCATCTCCTGCAGTTCTTAAACACTTGTTTTCAAGATGCAGAAGTGGCAGAGCACTATTTTTAGTAAATCAGATGTGTGCCACATGGGAGGTAGACCTATTAATTTTAGATGAGAGTGCTTTTTCCCAAATATCCATAAAGGTTTGAATTAGAACTACAAAGTATTCAAATTTGATTCAGGATGTTTTCCTGCATATTCCATCTTTTACTGACTATGCTTCTCATGGTGATGTCATTTAAATGTGGAAGCAATCACATTTTAAAGCCAGGATTTAAAAACCCCACTCATAAGTTCATTTAGAGATTTCTATCATGACTTTGTATGGACTGGGTCCCAGAGTCAAACTACATCTGAGATATCTTTGCCTTTATCTGGCAGATGGCTAAAAATGCAAATTTCAGGAGCTGAGGGGGGTGGTGATAATTAAAGGGATTTTAAAACAGGCATGGAAAGGACTTAAACCTTCTCCTTCATTCATTCTGGTAATCAAGAAAATCCCTCTTCTGAACCTGACATTTGCTTAGGGGACAAAACCACCCACTGGTGCCAGTTCCCAATTGGTCCTCAATCACATAGCCAATATATTTAACTTACAAAAAATTAGCACATGAGAAGATTATCCCTTGAGAATAGCAGAAATAGTGCTTTTTGTGCAAAGAATGTGGTTTTTGCAGAAAAACATTTCTGTGCAAAAAGATACCACCTATATTTCTGAGCAAAACAATTTCATATAATACTTTAGTTTGTGTGAACACCAGGCAAACATTATTAGCTCTTTGTATATTGTACTAGGCACAGAAGATCAAATTTCTGTCATATTCTTGTGAAAGCTGGCACAAACTAGTAAACACAGCCCAGGTCTCAAAGCTTGGGCACCAGGCACCCTGGCATCAACTTCCAAGCTATGGAAAGGGGTTCTTTTTGACCTAAGGACTAGTCATGACACAAACTCAACCTTTTAGGGAAAATGTTTTAGGAAGCCATCAGGGCCTTTCCACCCTTCACTGTTATAGTGCTATTATACCTCTCTCAACATCCTATGAAATCCTGGGGTTTGCAGTTTAGGGAGGGGCATTTAGAATTCTCAGCCAGAGAACTCTTTGGCCCCAGTAAACTACAAACCCCAGAATCCCACAGGATGTTGAAAATGCAATAACAACACTATAACAGTGTAGTGGGAAAAGGCCCTGAGTGTAATTGAGAAGATCAATGCTAATTTTACCTAGGTTCCAAGATATATGGTGGTAGGTGGATTCAGAAGTCCATGTGTTTCCATCTTGTGGAAGAAACAAGCAAATAAACATAGCATTATATGGATGGCCCTGTATGGATGGGGCATCAATAAATCCATAAGTCAATCAATCACTTTATTTATTCCCAGGCTTTAATCAAGGTGGCTAACAAGACAAAAACACAAGTAAAATCAAATGTGGCTAAAAAAACAAATTAGGCTGCATTCAGTTTGCTCCACCTCTTCCCATTTTGAGCCTGCTGAGAGTTAGGCCTTTTCCATACCAGTTGAGAGAATCGCCCCACGCCACTACTCACCAGACCTTTCATCTCCCCGGTCTGGTCCACGGCGCTCTGGAGTAGTGAGTGCTCGTCAATACGCACTGCTCCGGTGTCCCAAATGGCGGCTTCCAGTTGGTTGAGGCTCTCGACCAACCGCTGAAGCTCGCCAGCCTAAAGCCCGCCCCCGGGCAGATTGCAGGCTTGCATTGGTGCGAGCCTGCGAATCTGCATAAGGGAGCAGGCTTGCAGTGGCATGCTGCATGCTTTTGAAAGACCGAAAAAATCAGGTCTTTCAAAAGTACGCTGGAGGACCACTTGGGGTCATTCCAGACCGGACTGAGGTACGGATCTACCTTAAATAGGTCCGACCCAGTCCGGTCTGAGGTGCAGACCTCCTCCTTGGAAGATGGACTGCACCATTTCAAAAACCCCGTGTGGAAAAGGCCTTAGCTGAAATTGAAGTAATAAATCTAAGCAATAAAGTTCCCAGAGTGGAAATGTGTTTACTTAGTGATGGAGCCCCATTTTATATGTAAAAGTTCCCATATTCAGTGGTTGACATTGCTCGTTCAAAGGATCCCAAATAAGAGTGCTAGGAAGATCCATTCCTGAAATATTATGGAACCATTCCTAATTAAAATAGATAATAATGAGCTAGACAGAACTGCATTTTGGCTCTGCATGAGGAAATTTAATATGATCAGGTTCGGTCCTGAGGACCTTTTACAATTGGTATTCTTCGTACAATATGGGATGGATCCAAGTCACAGAATCATAGAATCATAATGGCCATAGAATCCAACCCCCTGCCATGCACACACACACTCAAAGCACCCCCAGGAAATGGCCATCCACCCTCTGTTTAAAAATCTCCAAAGGAGGTGACCCCACCACATTACAAGGCAGCATATTCCATTGTTGAATGGCTCTTACCATCAGAGAGTTTAGGTGAAATCTCTTTTCCTTTAGTTTGAATCCATCATTCTGTGTCCTATTCTCTGGAGCAGCAGAAAACAGGCTTGCTCCATCTTCAACATGACATCTCTTTAAATATTTAAACATGGCTATCATGTCACCTCTTAACCTTCTTTTCATCAGGTTAAACATACCTAGCTCCCTAAGCTGCTCCTCATAAAGCATAGTTTTCAGACCCTTCACCATTTTGGTTGCCCTCCTCTGGATACATTCCAGCTTGTCAATATCCTTCTTGAATTGTGGTGCCCACAATGAAGACATGCTCATCAAATCTTCAGATGAGTCAATCATATCTAAAGTAGACCTACTGAAATCAGTGACCGTTAACTTAGTTGTGACTGACTGAAGTCCTGTTTAATTCAAGAGATCTGCTACAAGTATTTATTTCAAGGGGTCTAGCTCTGGATCCTACCTTTTATGTTGACAGTTCAATTTTTCTTTGTACAATGTAGATTCAATCAAAAATGACTTCCATATTATTTTAGCGGTTTAATTTATGACACTCTGACTGATCTAGAATACGCCATTACTGATGAAGACAGATGTAAGCTTTCTCTGCACGCAGCAGATTTGTGACATTGTTCAGCATTCTGGTAGTTGATTCTATGTAATGTGTTTTCTGACCTTGGAGTCCACATTTATTTTTGAAGGTGCTAACAATCAGTCTCAAATTATTGGAGCAAGAGTTGCAATCTCCATTTTCTTTCAAGAGTATTGCTTTCAATACCCATCTATTTCCTTGGGAAACTCTACTATTAAATGATTGCAGAAGACAGTAATGCAGCATAAACTCTTCAGAAAGGTGTTGCATATTATACAGCTCCATATAAATGATTTGTACTGTTGCTTTTATTTATGAGAACCTTGTAAGCAGAAAAGAGGAAAAGGTATTTGTGGTCTTTCTGAGCACTTGGAATTTGCATGGTCTTTATGCCGATTTTATGTCCACTCTTCTTTATTTTTGTAGTTAACAAAACTCAGAGGTGTCACTCTGCCACACAGAACATAATCCTCATGTCTGTATAAAAAACATCAGCTGTTTAATTACTTGCACCATCCTTTGCTTTGCTGAATTTAAAGAGAAGAGTAAAGCTTGGTATTTCAGTAACAACCAGTGAATCAAAATATATTAGTCACATAGGGTCAAAAGAAGGACAAATTTCCTTTGCTTTCCTTCATCATTGTGGTATCCTGATCTATTTATGTGTGAATGGATGGAATTGGTCTGCTATCATTTCAGAACTTTTCCCGATAGTTCTACACTGGAGGGTGTTAATGTTATTGTCACATTATGTTTTATCAGTCTGATTGTTGGCAAGTTTTACTTTTTTCTCTCACCATTCCCAGCCTGAAAGGAACTCATGGCCTGTAGTAAGATGAAATAAGAAAACAATTAGAATCAATAGAATAATTCCATTAATAAAAGCACTTTTAGTTTAGGATGTTGTGTTGATGGTTTCCCTGTTCACTCATGGTCCAGAAACAATGGGAAAATGCAGTTGTTAAAAGCCGCACCCTTAAGAGGTTCATTATTTTAGTCGGGGTGGAGAACGTGCAGACTGAACCTCATATGGCCCTGGGAAGCCACTTTTGCAGCCCCTGAAGCCCCCTGCCAGTTTCCCAAAGCTCCCCAGCCCCCAAATTAAAAAAAAAACTGGCTTGATTTTCAGACAACTATTTGCCCAAAAATTACACAGAAAGTGCCCAGGATGCATGAAAAATTCTAAAACATCATCAGTACCCTATAACCCTCACCACCCAAACTACATCTGATTTTTTTTTAATCCATTCCAAAATGGTGTCAGGAAGTGATGTGACATCACTTCTGGTCAATATTTTGAGAAGGACTCTTTAAAAAGGGTGAGGTGCTTTGATATAGTCCAAGGGGAATGGTCTGAGGAAGGAAAAATTGGCACCTGATTCCTGCACAGTTTCTCATCCCCAATATAAGTAATACAGCTTAACTATCCCTCATCTGAAATTCTCAGTGATTTAGATTTCAGATTTTTTTTCAGAATTTGGAATTCTTGTATTTGCATATACATACATAATGAGATATCTTAGAGACAGGACCCAAGTCTAAACACAAAATTCACTTAGTGCTTCATTTACACCTGGTACGCAAAGGCTAAAGGTATTTTTGTATAATATTTTTAATAATTTTGTGCACAAAACAAAGCTTGTTATGTAGCAGAAGCTGTTATTTATTCCCTGTTACAAGTACAAAACTGATGATCAGTAGAAATTTCCAAAATCAGTTATACTACTATTAAGGTAATTATGTTATTATTTTGACAAAAAGTGTTCTAAACCTATCACATAACCTAGCACCACAAGCCACTTACTGGAAGATGCTATACAGAGAAACTGGGTGATCAAATTTCAGCAGAGTATATGAGAAAAAATAGTATCTAAACTACCAAAATCCTCCATCCCCAGCAGCTCTTTCACACTATACACTTATGGTACTTTGATTCCACTGTAACTATCACGGTTCCATTCTATGGAATCCTGGGATTTGCTTATTAGGAAGAAGTATTTAGAATTCTCAGCCAGGGAGGTCTAATGCTTCACTACACTGTAGGCTTGGTTAAACCCCAGGATTCCATAGGATGTCACCCTGGCAGTTTAAATGGAAGCATAGCACTATAATTGCAGAGTGTTAAAGGGCTCAAGGTTTGAAAGTATTTTTACTCATTAAAAATGAGGCATTGCAATAGGCAGCCAGGTGAGTGTTTCACTTACAGCCACCCTATCCTTGTCCCTGGATCTCCATGCTACATACATCCAATCAGAACTGTCTGTAGGCCAGAACATTATCTGAAAAACAGGATGGAACTCCCTAGGCCATCCCAGATATACGCTTTCTTTGTTACCACTGAACAGAGAAACCTGCTGGACAAAGTGGGTGCAACAAATGGTCACATCTTTCAGTAGCTCCCGAGGAACAAAACAGCAACTTATTTACAGTCACTAGTGTTTGATAGATTCCATATTTTTAAATAAATGAGTGATATGTTACCTTATGGTTTTTTAAAATTAAAAATCCCTCTCCCCTCCACTTTCTTTGTTATTGGTTTTTTGTTAAATAACACTGCCTTCAAGCCATCTCTGTGAATCAATAACATTCTACAGCAATTAACTCACTACTCATTAGTATTGTTTTGCTGGGTTTTAGAACCTTTTCAGTCTGTTGTGTAGGGCCTGTCCAGACTGAAGTTAATTTGCCACTCTCTTGCCAGTTTTCCTTGACTTGTGCCATGAGCATTTACAGTCCTCTTCAGCTTTGTCCATTCAACTCTCTTCAGTTGTCAGCACTTTTGCCATCTCATTATACACTGCCCCTTGTTGGCCGTTAATTAATACACATAGTAAGGGTGGGAAAATAAGTCCCTAACAGGGATCCTCTGTTACAGCTACACAATTCTTTACCCTTTCCTTTGCTGTCCTTCTTTTCCTCTGCCTTTGGCACAGCATGTCTCTGTTACTGTTGCAAAGTTCCACAATGCATCTTGTACATGGTATCATGAAAGCGCTTTCGTCTCTCTGTAAAGGCACGTGCCAGGATTTTCTTTTATGTATGAATTTCCTAACCCTGCTATGCTATTCTAAGAAGCTGGAGAGGGGCAATTTATCTTTGGTGATAATAGTATCAGTTCATCTTGCTGACTTGCAATTTATTCATACTGATTTTTCTCTATTATACTTGTATACGGTGGGTGTTATATGGCTCTCTTTTCCCGATTCCCTCAACTATTTTTCTACTTACTAAATGAAGGCTCTTTGATCTTTTAGCTCCTCTGGTTAACCTTTAGAGATATTTTAAAAGAACAGTAGAATGCTTGTTGTTCTCATCTCGTTATCCAGCAGAATGGCTCTTTAAATGATAAATTAAGTGCCTTTGGTGCTATATAATGGCTGGCCGTGTATTGTGCTCCATTATTGAGATATAACAAAATGCTATTATTATTTTTTTTTTTGAGTGATTACAGTTTTGACATCTTGGATCACTTTACTGCTAATAAGTCTGATATACCTTTGTGAATAGTTTCAGCTTCCTCGTATATTTTGGATTATCTGTATCTTGGATTTTCTTTGTCATCTTTAATGTTGCTGAACCACTCAAGTAAATTCTTTTGGTCCATTCTATTTTATACACTAGATCTGCTTGCTGCACTGGTGATTCATTACTCCCATGTCAGTAGGGAAGAAACTCCACTCCAGATTTTAGTTTGAACCTTTAAGGAACTAACCAAAGTGCTGAAATTCATTTAGGGATATGCTTCAGCACCCTGAACAATTCCTTTAAAATTTAGATAAAAGCCCAGAACAGATTCATGCACCCAGTGGGATGGCAGCCATCAATTGCCACTAACTCACTGTAATGCCAGGCCAAGACCTCTTACTTCTAGATTCAACAACATACCCATCCTCATCCCATATATGAAAGACAATCAGACTGACAGTTGAATCAAGCCATTGCTTGTCTCCAGCCATAATGCAATTGCTATTGACTGGAAGCAAGGGGTTAGATTATATTTGTATCACATGCAACTTGCAAAGACCATGGCACTACACAATCCAGTAGCACATTTGATTTGGTGCCTTAATGTTGACTTAGAGTTTCCATAAACAATGCATTAAGTGGTAATCCTCTTTCTGGTCTGCACCACTTCAGACTGCAAGCTCCTGTGATAAAACACTGCTCCTGATAGAATAACAGAAGGAAATGGTTGGCTGAAACCTAGACTTCGACATCTAGCTGTTCGTGTGCTCTCATGTTCCAAAGAGTGGGATATTCAGCTGTGTTAACCTCCCACCACGGGTCCTGTCATGCCCTTGGCTGAAGAATTCTCCTCCAAAAATGAGTCAGAGCCTCTTTGGACAGAAGACACAGAAGAACATAA
Organism: Cyclura pinguis; assembly: GCA_030412105.1. Classification (NCBI taxonomy): domain Eukaryota; kingdom Metazoa; phylum Chordata; class Lepidosauria; order Squamata; family Iguanidae; genus Cyclura; species Cyclura pinguis. The sequence goes on from CM059603.1 coordinate 67,642,535, forward strand.
CACTCCAGCTGACCCTGCACTTATTTATTTATTTACTAGTCCACTCTTCTCCTACAAATGGGACTCACAGTGACTCATAACAGACTTAAACATGTACAGGTGAAAAGAGATTAAAAAAGAAATAGCAAACAGAAAGTTATAATAGCTGCCTTGAGTCCTAGTTATGGAAAGAAGGAAGTTTATAAAGATGATGATCATATTTATAATACATAATTAGCCAATCATAGCATTAAACCACTAAAAATCTTGTTAAAATACTTTAAGAAAAAAACAAGCGAAAGATAGAGCACCTGCTAAAGACTCTTTTTCCTCAGTCAGTAGCCTGAAGCCTACCTGAATATAAAGGTGTTTGGCTGCTGGTAGAAGGAAAGCAGTAAGTCTAGTTTAACTTTCCTTCCACAGCCGAGGAGCAGCCACCAAGAAGGTCCCCTCCCAGGTGTGTGTGAAAAATATAGAAGTCCCAACCTGAGGTAGGCAGTTCTGCCCTTATAAGTAGAGGCAGAGACACCTTCCATTCCAAGGGAGTGTTGACAGTTGAAACAACAGCAATGATGCCCTCTCAGAGAAGTATACGGCAGTGCAAGGAAAGACTCCTCAGTAGAAAAGTCTTCCTACAGAACAAAGAATCATGAGGGGATTTTGGTCAAAGTGCCTGTAGTTGAGGCCTGAGTGGGTTTCCAGGAACACAGGTTTATGAGCCTGAGTGAGTTCAAAACTGCAGCCAGATGTTCCTAGAATTCCCCCTCCATCATCAGCTACCACTGATTTGCCACTGAGTGCCTCCTTTTTAAATGACTTTGGGTATTTCCATGCTACACAGTTATAGCATTCTGATACAGTACTTTAATTTCCATATCAATAGTATAGAGAATCTTAGGAGTTATAGTTTGGTGAGGTACTAGAGGAACCCTCTGGCTAAGAATTCTAGGGAGCCATCCCTGAAATGCAGTTCTCAGGATTCTAGGGGACAGAACCATGGTAGGTAAAGTAGAAGCATAGTACTCTAATTGTGTTACGTGAAAGGGACCCTTAAAATGGCATATGCTGCTGTAACTGAAGATTGCACAAACATATGTCACAAGTAGAATGCTGACCCTGTTGTGTTTGACCCTGGACTGCTTTATATATCTGATTTTGGATTTTCCTTACTTGGAAAATCTACTCTCTGGATTAAATCCTGGACTGCCTGGAGACTGCCTTTGGGACCCACTCTGCCCAAAACAGGCCACCTAGCTACCTGTGGTACAGGGTAGATACCCCTCACCTGCTGTTTCTAAGATAATAATTGTCCATAATTATGCATACGAGAAGGATAAAGCACACTTCATCGCTTGTTCTACACCCCATGTGCCTAGGAATACATTCTGTCAGCATTTCTATAGATTCTTTAACTTTGACATATATGAATACAGGTTTCCTACTGAGTTAAAAGCTACTAATTTCCTAGTCAACATAATTAGAGTAGAATACTATTATTTGGTACCAACTTAAAAAAATGTTCCAGTATTACTTTGGATCAGGCATTAGCTAAGCAGTCTTTTTAAAAAGATATGGAGAGATGTTTACAATTATGGGTTAAATAAAGGAGATGTGGGTCATGTGAGTTGGTCGCAGAGAAGCAGAGTTGGTCTGGAATTAAATATGTTAGATACCATGGGAACTCAAAAAGTGAGACAGACCCATAGAAGTCTGAAGACAGATTTAAGTCAGCAGGAGTTGCTTCTAAGTATTCATGTTTAGATCTGATGATAAATCTTTCAGGGCTCATCAAGAGAAAGACAACTACTCCTGAACTTTGCTACTTTGTAGAGGGTGACACAAGAAACAGGTAGAAATAGGCTAGGTGGCTTCACTTTACTTCTGCTTTTCTTCATTGGGAAAGGACTATGTAATTTTCATACGTGAGAGTGGTCTGCCAGGTAGAATCTAGACTGAATACAGAAGGAGCTGATGAAGCTCAGAACCTCAGAACATTGTATCTGGATGATTCCTCAATTTGGCCAATAGAGGCCTTCATCATCTAGTAAAGCATCAAATTGACAAAAAAGCTGAAAACCTGTCATTCTGTGACATTGGAACTTGTCTTGTGCTTAGTCTGAAAACTATCCAACTACACACAACTGTACTTAAAATGTTTTCAAATAGACAGTCCCATTGAAACAGTAGAGATACACTTTGCAAGATCTACAGAAAACTCTAAAAACAGGTAAAGAGCATTAGTGTTTTGTCTTGTAAGTAGGTCAGTGATTTGTATTACTTAAAGTTACTTGGAGCATCCAGATTCTGTGTAAGCAATACATCTCTAAAGCTACAGCAAATAAAATATTCATGGTTTTCTTTAAAAAATAAATAGGCTGGAGTTAAGGCAGCCTGTTTTTGTCTAATGCAATGGATGTCATCATCTGTTTGTTTTAAGAATACATTTCAGTTTGATATTAAGAAATCCACTGACCTTGAAGGGTTATCATTTGTCATTTTTTATTCATATTCTGGGAGGAAAAGACAATTAAAAACTAGAAGTAACTGCCAGATTTTGAAGCAACCTGTCATGCTTGAAGATTTCTCCTGATACATTTTCCCATCAGGAACACTTAATATTTATTTGTTTATGTATTGTACTTAAGCCCCACTTCTCTTCCAAGGACCTCAAAGCAGTGTACATGATTCTCACCTCATTTTACCTTTATGACAACTCTGTGAAGTAGATTAAGAAGAAGAAAGACTGGCTCAAGGTCATTCAGAGAGTTTAATGATGAAGTAGGGATTTCCTGTTGGGTGTTCAAAGTCATAATCTAAAACTCTACATATTACTAAACCAGCCCTCTGAAATACTTTAACTTCAAAGAGTCTGATTTCATTAAAATGTCCTATTGATTTCATTAAAATGTCCTACTGATTTCAGCAAAAAATTATTTTCATATAGCAAGTGGTTCCCAAACAATTACACATACTTAAGTCTCTGTTAGGGAGTGTTGTTTGACCTGATCTGATCACACATGGTCCCAGTTCATCTATGATATGTGCATAAAGCTGCTTCCAAACTGGCTGGTTGTATGGCAATAGCAGCTAATGACAAAGCTGAGACTCATAGAATCATAGAATTGGAAGAGACCACAAGGGCCATCGAGTCCAATCCCATGCCTTGCAGAAATATACCATCAAAGCGTTCCCAACAGATAGCCATCCAGATTCTGTTTAAAAACCTCCAAAAAAGGAGACTCCACCACACTCTGAGGCAGTGCATTCCACTGTGGAACTGCTCTTACTGTCAGGAAGTTCTTCCTAATGTTCAGATAGAATCTCTTTTCCTGAAGCCACTGCTCTGTGACCTAGTCTCTGGAGCAGCAGAAAATAGGCTTCCTCCATCTGTCACGGAACATCCCTTCAAATATTTAAACACAGCTATCATGTCACCTCTTAACCTTCTCTTCTTCAGGCTAAACATATCCAACTCCCTAAGCCTCTCCTCATAGGACATGGTTTCCAGGCTTTCTACCATCCTGGTTGCCCTCCTCTGGACATGTTCCAGCTAGTCAATATCCTTCCTGAACAGTGGTGCCCAGAATTGGACACAGTACTCCAGGGCGAGTCTGACTTAAGCAGAATAGAGTGGTACCATCACTGCCCTTGACCTAGACACTGTACTCCTACTGATGCAGACCAGAATCCCATTGGCTCTTTTAGCTGCCACATAACACTGCTGACTAATGTTCAGCTTGTGGTCTATTAAGACTCCTAGATCCTTTGCACATGTACTGTGGTCAAGCCAGGTGTCACCCATCTTATATCTGTGGAAGACTCTCTGACCCCCACCAGATGATGTTGCTATTATTATGTGGCTTCAAGACATTTCCAACTTATGGCAACCTAGGGTGAACCTATCACAGTGTTTTCTGGGGCTGAGACTATATGATGCACCAAGGGTCACCCAGTGGGTCTCCACGGCTGAGCAGGGAATTAAACCCTAATCTTCAAGGATGTAGTCCAATGTTCAAACCACAACACTATGGTTGGACCACTCCAAAAATGTTTTAGGATCCAGATCACCCCAAACACCACAAAATACCCTGATACTTGAGCCAGTGTGGTGTAGTCGTTTGAGCACTGGACTACAACTCTGGAGATCAGGGTCTGATTCCCCACTCATCTGCAGAAACCCACTGGGTGACATTGGGCGTATCACACACTCTCAGCCCCAGAAAACCCCGTGATAGGTTTGTCTTAGGGTTGCCATAAGTTGGAAATGACTGGAAGGCACACAACAACAATAACAACAAACAACAATGTGGTGGTTTAACATTCTCCATCTCCCATGACACCTCCCCCCCACTGAAAAACTGGCCCAAAATGAACTGGAAAATGCAGGCAGTATAAACTGGAAGTGTCTCCTGTCACTTCCAAATTATACTTTCAGATGAAAATGTAGGGCTGTGGTTTACTGGGACGGGTCAGGTAGTGATAAAAATTAGCCATTGCTGAAGCTGCCCATACTTGCAGTAAAACATAGCATTTGTTCATGGTCTGCTTGTTTGGACACATGTTTTCACAGTCCAAAAGAGAGACATTAAGCACCAGACCACAGGCATAGACCGTTTAAAGGTTGAAGTCTTTGGTTTTGAAAAAACTCAGCCAGGAAATAATTCTCTCCCATTTCAATCTAGAACATTTACAGATTATATGCATACAGATTAAGCTTTTTTTTTAAAAAAATCAAGGCTCTGGCAGAACAATGGACAGCAATAAGAGAAGGATGGATAATTTTTCTGAGCAGTTACAACCCAGAGCTGGACCATGATATTTTGGTGCCTGAGGCTGCATTTGCTGCTGAGATGAAGCAGCAAATGGTCCCCCCTGCCCAGTCAAGCCATGTTAATGCCCAAAGTCAGCCAAGTTATTTTGGCATTCAAAGCAGCTAATCATACAGGGATCTCTCTATCATCCTGGCACCAAATGTACAAACATAATACATGTAATCATCACAATTTGCTGTTCTTTTGTGACATCTGCTGCTTGAGGTGGTCACATCACCCCATCTAACAGTAGGAACACCTTGGGTGAAATGCACTCCAAAGTGTCAATACGACTTCGACAGACCTAGGTATTAACTCCAGGGGTTATTTCAAAGCGTACAGTGTGCTACCTCTTGCCTTTAAAGGCTTCAGATATCTGGTTTCATCAACTAAGAAGATCACTGCTCTCAAAGTTGAGATATAGGCCCTTTCCGCACCGGGGTATTAAAACGGTGCAGAGAGACCTCCAACAGAGGTCGTCTGCACCGTGGAGTGGATTGGGGTGGACTACTTTTCGTAGTTCCGCACCTCAATCCACTCCGAAGCGACCAGAACTGGCAGCGCTGCGTGTTTTTTAAAAACCTCTTTTCAGAGGTTTTTAAAAAGCATAGAGCGTGCAGCCCCGTGCAGCTCCGTCGCCAGGCTCCGGTGCAGATTTGCAGGCGCGCACAAGTGCGTGCCTGCAGATCTGCCGGGGGCGGGCTTCTGGCTGGCGAGCTTCTCTGGTTGGTGGAGAGCCTCCGCCAGCTGGAAGCCGCCATTTTGGACACTGGAGGACTGCGGAGCAGCGAGTTCGCACTGCTCCGCATGGCGATGGACTTACCCAGCTGCTGATAAGCTCCGTTTCGGCGCGTTTCCCCCCGTTTCCCCCTCCACATGCGGAAAAGGCCATAGCTGGTAGCTACAAGAAAGCAGGCCTTACCAGTGGGCTCTCATTTATAAGGTGCCCTCTCCAGAGAAGTTTTCTGGCACCAGTCTTAATGTCTTTCCAAGCAAAGACCACTTTATTCTTTCCTTCATTATATTATAACCCTCTATTATGCTGTTTTAAGCCAGTGTGGTTTCAGTGCTGAACTGTTAACTCTCTGCTCAGCCATGGAAAATCACTGGGTCACTTTGGGCAAGTCACACTCTCCCAGCTTAAGAAGAAAAGGTCCTGACAAAGAAATCCATAGGAGTTGACTTGAAGGCACACAACAACAATTATGCTGTTTCATTATCTGAAATTGTAAAGATTCATCTTAGCTGCAGTTGTATATGATTTTTAGGCTTTCTTTCTGTATTATAATCTTTGCTTTTGTATTACAGTATTTCACTGATGTTTTGTCAGTTAAGTGATTTCATATTGTTCCCAATACTTTCTTACATCAACTAGATCATATCTGAGCATTGCCTCAATATAATAAAAAAGACAAATCAATTTAAGAAACTAACTTTCAAATGTTAACAATCACCACAAAATAGAGCACCATACTACAATGCAGGTCACTCATCAAGGTAGAGCCTCTGGAACAATGGTTCAAAACCTTTGGCCCTCCAGAATCACCTACCACCATGTCTAATGGTCAGGTATTCTGGGAGTTGTAGTACAAAATGTCTAGATGGTCAAAGGTAGAAATCTAGATAAATCTCCTGAGCAAGTCTGACCAGATTCCACATTGCTACCCTGTATGAAAATGCACCTTTGTTGTTTTTGTGCTTCTGGATTATGATCTGTTTTTGTTGGAAAATGCTTTCCAAACAAGCATTCTCTTTAACTTCCTTCACCCATTTGCTGTTAGAGCAATGAGGCTGTAGACAGTAAGGGTTTCCTGCATGCCTCTACCTATACATGCTATGTCTAGAGCTTTTTCCATTTGACTCAGTCACTCATTATGGGGATGCATCTAAGCAACCTTACCATGTGACCAGAGGACATTCAGGTATCTTTGCAAGGACATAAAAGAGCCCCCCCTCTTTTCTTCCTTCCTCAAAATGGTGAGTACGGGCTCTGCTGAGCTGTTCCTCTTCTTGAAACTTCCATGTAGTTAGCCAGGGCTTAGGCACTGCATGTATATATGTTTGAATGTACTTTTAAATATAATTTAGTAAAGTTTTCAGCTATGAACCTTGCATATTGCCTGTTTGCTTTGCTTTGCCAAAACTGGCCTCTGAGAGACCCAAAAGTTTCTGTGCTTTACACTTGTGAACTCAGCTAAAGGAGATTGAGGCCATTTCCGCACTAGACTGTTACAGTGCTATTACTCCACTTTCAACATCCTATGGAATCCTGGAGTTTGCAGTTTCAGGAGGAGCCTTTGAGGAATCCTCAGGATTCCAAAGGATGTTGAAAGTGGAGTAATAGCACTATAACAATCTAGTGTGGAAATGGCCTGAGTCTTAACTGAACCAGTTTTCATCTTTCCCAGAAAAGAGGCTAACACCCTGAGAATCAACTTCTAATCTAACAGATTTGACTGCTGTTTTGGGCAGTTTTAGGTTGTGCATGTACACACAAACACACACACAAAAATGAACGTTGGATTTAGGACCAAATTCCAAGCAAAAATGTGGGAGATATGTATAAATATCTTGACTCCAAACACCTTGAAAATCTGTGATTTTTATCAAAGTAGATGATACAGATTATGGCAATTCCATACATAGTTGCCATAGCCAATTGATCAGGTGGTAGCCATTTTTCCGTTGGTACCTGCATGGCAAATGTGCAGTCCAGGGTCCATATTCAAAGCCTTACCTGCCAGAGCTTATACTCAATTGGCCTTCAAAGTCTACCATGATAAGGTGGTAGACCAGAATATTTTGAAAGAATAGGTGAAGGGTGCCAGCCTACACAAGACTGCACACTACTGCAGTCCATTTTTGAATATGGACTTGTGTTTTGGTGTGAAATGTTGTCATGTTGCCACATGAATAAATATATTTATATTTTGGAATCACACAAGATTTTGTTTTGTTTTGTTTTGTTTTTGCCTTCATACAAAGCATCCAATGAGTGTTAATGTTCCCTTTGATCAGCTGCCCTATCAGAGCTTCAGTATAGATAGATGATAGAGAGAGAGAGAGAGAGAGAGAGAGAGAGAGAGTTTATCATGATCATAGACCAGCATAAGAGCAATAAAATACAAATGAAATATATGTAAATATACAAAAGGATTCAAATACAGATACAAATACAGATAGGTATTAATCTGTCAGATAACAAAACCGAACTAGTCCCAACAGAGCCCAAACAGACAATCATTATACTAATCTGTGGTGCAAGTCATCACCTGACAAATTTTAATTGCTGCTGCACAAAATTTAGCCACTTTATAGGTTATAATACAGTCAGTATCTGAGAGCAGAAAGAAACATATAATTGTTCTGAACATCCTGGATATTTGTGGAGTATTGGTAAAATAAGATCAGTATGTAGATCTCTGTAGTACAAATAGTGAAAAAGCACATGTTCCACTGTTTCTATTTGACCAGAATCACAGGTGCAATTTCTCTCCAAATATGGGGTGAGCATCAGTATATGTGTTGTGATAAGGAAGAAGACAGTCTAGCAGGTTACCCTCATTCTTGCCCTTTGTTTGAAAGAGAAGAGAAACTGTGTATGTTGCTAGATAGAGTGTATGTGGCCAATTGATCTATATGACAGAATGGTTGGTTCTGTCCCTCTTGTCAATTTCCCTTTTTTGCTTCTGTTGATCAGAGAAATTGCTGTTACCTAGCAAGAAGTTGTACATCAGCAGCCTGCTTTGATTACTCTTGTCAGTTTCACCTATCTGCACCCAGATCAATATGACAGTACATTGAACTGTCAAGAGATACATAAATAGCTGGTTGTAATACCTTACTCTCACTGAAAAATGATTTAAAGGAGTACATCTGCCACACAAACCTGACCAAATAGTAAGAGGTACGGAATCTTGTGGGAGAGAGAAAGCGAGATAAAAAGAGAAAGAAGTATAAATGCTTGACCTTTTCCTTTCTCCTGTTTGACAATGCAAAGACATGCAGTCCTGGTAAGAAGGGAGGATGTCCCATCTCAGATCACATGCTGCTCAGAGAAGACAGGAGCAGTCCACATGATTACATGTGCATAATTTTGTGTAAGCAATCCGGAAGATCATTCCAAATGAATTAATCAAGATCAGCCTCATCCCTTCCACTTCTGAACAGCTGAAATGTGCCAGCCTACATAAGACTGCACACTACTGCAATTCACTTTGAATATGGACTTGTGTTTTGGTGTGAAACATTGTTATGCTGCCACATTCAGGGACTCCATTTGGGCAGTGTTTTCAATTAGTCATCAGTTCAACCCAGGGGTCATGCAAATTATTTTGCCAGCTCCTAATAAGCACAAAACATTGCATAAACAAATTCCCTGTTCTTTGACAGAATGCTAACATTCCCACCTCCCTCCTCATCCTTCAAAAAGAAACCAGACCTGACCAACACAATGATCTGGCTAGGAAGTGTGTGTGTGCAGTCTGAATCAGAACCATGCCCTGGGAGAAGGAGAGATGTCATTATTTCCTGCACAAATCCCTCCTCCAGTAGCAATTTGACCTGGAAGAGAAGTTGTTGTTGTTGTTGTTGGTAGTGGTGGTGGTGGTGTTTCTGAACAGGCACTTTATATTTACTTTGCAGAAAAGGCATGGTGAACATGCACAGAAATACTCTTGTCTCCATATGTTCTGTAACAGAGCCTTAGTGCTGAAATCCATTCCAGAATTGAAATCAGTATGGCTCTGCTGGCACTAAATGTTTCTTGTGTGGAAGACACCAGATCCTGTCTGATTTGAAAGATACACAGGGTCAGCTTTGATTAGTACTGGGAAGGGAAACAACCAACAAATACCAGGTGCTGTAGGCTCTATTTCAGAGGAAGGAACCGGCAAAACCAGCTCTGGTATTCCTTGCTTAAGAAAACCCTAGAAAATTCATGGGGTCCCACTAAGTCCACAGGCAATCTGAAGACATATACGCACCTAGGTTTTATGATCCTGTGTTCAGAGTGTAATATGACCAGTTTTGTCCTAGCTTTAGCCCTATAACTTATTTGTATGCAGTATGAGACCTGGATCTAAATAACCCGAGTGCCTTTGGAACTGGGTAGAATGCGTTTTTCTCCAACGAGGCTCCAAACCCCCAGGATTACAGATCCAGCTCCAGAGCGTCTTCTCCCACCGCGAAGAGGTGCCTTTCCATCAAGAACTCTCCCAAAACGTTTCCCAGATCAAAGATGTCGCCAAGAAGAAAACCCAGTTCCTTACCCTGTGTTTTTTTTTTCCATCGTTCTCGCGGCTTTTGAATCACCCCCACACTCCCGCGCGTGGGTGAGCGGAGAATGAGTCAGCTTTTCCACTCACCCTGCTATAGCCCTTCGGCTCCGACGGAAGGAGAGCGCAGGGCTAGAGGTGTCTCTTCGGAAAACTCCCTGCGCCAAGTAAAATGGATCGTTTTCCCTTCCTTAGGCGCAGGGCCAGAAATGGTTTCTCTCCGCGCTTTCCCCACTCACTTCTTACAGTTTAACCATTCCTCGTCACTCGCACGTAAACTGTAGTTCGCCCGGCTGATCTGATCTGCGCGAAGAGGGCGCGCCTGGTGGCGTACCTGTGTGTGGCTTACAGCTACTTGACTCCAGAAAGATCTGGGGATGGATGAGTTCTCTAGTAGTAATTTATAGTACAGTAGCATATTTTTGAGGTGCGAGCTCTTATACGAGGGTACCTATAGCCACCGCCCCTACCAGTAAGGATCCAAAATGGAGGCAGCAAGTTTGATCTATGTTAACAAATGAGCTCTAACAGTTTTCATTTCCACCCAGAACAAGTCAGTAAAGCTAAGGAGTCTTTACTGGCCATCCTATAAGAACACACCTCAAACACTCTGCTTTAGACCACGGATGTCTCCCAATATATTGTTGTTGGAAAACTTCTCTCTCTACTGTGAAGTTTGTGGCTAAACTCAGAAGAAACACAAAAGCTGTCGTTTCTGTGTATGCGTGTGTGCACGCAGGTGTACTTGTGTCAGATGGTCTCTTGTTCTGGATATGGTATAACCTTGGGTGTTCCAGGTCCTGGACTCAGCGATTCAGTGGATGAGGGGACTGGAGGTTGTCTGTTCACACACAGGAAAGATCCATTTCTACATTAGGTTAAATTAAAAAAGCACCATATTGCTAAAATGGTCAAGGTGTAGGTAGGCACACAATCCTCCATTATAACCATCTCTCTATCATGACCAGATCAGCTCCACTTATAAGCTGAAACTTTCTGTTCTCATCTTGGATTATTTGGTAATGGTAAATGAGACCTTGTTAGTGAATCCACTGAGTATTAGTCCAGACTTTAAAAGAGCTATCCAAAGGGCTGAAGGGGTTTGAGATAAAGTGTTTAGCACTCTGGACAGATCCTTTAAAATAAATTCTGGAGTGGACTCACCACCCCACTGTCAGAGAGCCATCAACTGTCACTGAAATGGTCTATTCTTTCATTATATATGTAAGTCATTGTGCAAGTATTTCAACCAACATTCCATACCTATGAAATTAATGAACATCCAGCAGTGGCTTTGGTCATTAGCAGGTGAATTGTGTGAACTGAACTGCATTGAAAAACTGGGACTGAGATTACTATGAGTGACAAGAACATTTTGTCATTCATACATCAAATCATCACTAGACCTTGCAGCTATCAAGTGACCAAATATTTATTAACTTAGGAGTTTGGTTTCTTTCCTGTTTATCAATGCAGAGGAAGCTGGAAATAATATACAAGATTGTAAAGCAACATGTCTGAACCTGCCTTAACTGTTCTGACAAGGAAGAACCTGTGTTACAAAACCTCAGGGGAAAGGCAGAAAAGGGTTGTTCCACAACTAGACAAGTGAAAATTTCAGGTTTGGTCTCTGTGTGGCTGAGACAAATCTTTGTTTAAAAGTTTGGAGGGTGGCTGCCTGCCCCTGCACCAAACATTAGAACTGGAGATGATTCAGTGTTGTGATGTTGTTGTGTGCTCTCTGGTTGTTTCTGGCTTATGGTGGCCCTATTATGGGTTTGCAAGGTTTGTTCAGAGGGGCTTTGCCAGTGCAGTCCTCTGAAGCTAAGAAATTGTGACTCACCCAAAGTCACCTAGTGGGTGTCCGTGCCTAATCAGAGATTTGAACACTGGTCTCTGAAATCTTAGAGCAACACTCAAACCACTACACCACACTGACTGGATGGCTCTCTTGAGACATAAATCAATAAAGGGCTGATTATTTTGCACCTTCTTTCCTCATTACTCTTTTATTATTCCTTCACAGTTCCAAGTGAGGCAAACCCTTCTCAGAGCAAACTCCAGGTGAGGAGGGACTGGCGCTATGGCTTTTACAGTCTACACTGACTTCGAAGCGAAGGACTTTACTGGGGCTCCAGTTCAGAGCACGCGACAGGAGCCCAGAAGACGCTTCTGAGCTTGTGCAGAGAGCTTTCCTCTTTCCCCCTCACACTGAAAGGACTGCAGCCCGAGATCTCCAGGCCTTGGAAACCGGCTGGGCGCGGAGATGGGTCAGGGGAGCGCGAACAGACAGATACACAAAGAAATCTGGCTTTCCGGCCAGCGCCCTCGCCTTCTTTTGGTGAACCGCCCTCCGGGGATAACGGGAGTTCGCCCTTTTCCAGCGAAGTTGCGCCGCGGAACCCCAGGCTCAGAGCAAAGGAGGGCGGCGCGGGAGCTGTCGGGAGGCGCCTCCTCCCCGCCCCGCACCAGCCCGTCGCCATTGGCCCCGGCCCGCCTCCTCCGCCTCCTCCCCGCTAAACCTGTCGCCTTCTCTCCCGCTGTGAATGCTGCTGCCTGCGAGGAGGAGCCTGCCGAAGCTTCAGCGGCGCCGGCACCAGCAGCAGCACCGCCACCAGCAGGAGCTGGAGCAGCTGCTACTCCTGGTTACGGCAGCTGGGAGGCAGAGCCCTGAGGGGGAAACAGAGAGAGAAAGAAAGACGGGCGCGCCTCTTCTTTTTTTATCCTCCCCGCAGGAGCGAACACTCCGTGCTCTCGCCTCCCGCCCTCCATTGTCTCCGCCGGGTTCCCTCCAACAGGTTTGGGCTGAGGAGCCCCCGTTCGTTCCCCGCCTTTGGCGCCATTCCACGCCGCCTTCGAGAAACCGGGAGGCGGCGGCTTGAGGGCTGGACCGCTCCCGGCTGCGGCTCGCTCACTCGGGGAGGATGCGGCGGGCTCGAGCGGACCCAGCTGCTTTTCCCTTCGCCGGGCGGGTCTCGGTGTCCTGTTGACGGGTGGAAGAAAGCGAGCGAGAGAGACGAGGGGAAAGAGGAGGGAGGCAGCGGGGTTGGCGGGGCATCTCCGGCTTCTCGAGTCGGGAATTTCTCTTCCTCAGGCGGACTAGTATGGACTGAGCCACCGTCTTCGCACCTTCGTTCCCGGAGCTATGGAGTCCCCGCCAGTTTCTCTGAGCGCCCTGTGGTTGCTATGCTGCCTGAGCTCAGGTAAGGGCAGATCTCCCCGCCGCCTCCGCCCATTCGGCCCTTTGCTGAGGGGAACAACTCTGAGGGACAGGGAGGTGGCGGAAGCGCCCGGGGGCTCCCTCTCGACGCCCGTTCCTCGGCTGGGTGTGCGCGCGTGTGTGGGGGGAATTCGGAGAGATTTCTCTTCAGGGGAGGGGGCGGGCTAAACAACAAAAACAACAAAAAAGGACTTAACACCGCGAACTTTGCGAAGGGGGCAGCGCTCGAAAGTAGGTCACGGAAATAGGGCTGGGGCGGGTGCGGCGGAGCCAAGGAGAGACCTGGGCCCTCGGGGGGCGGAGGGGAAGAGCTGGGAAAGGTGGGAGAAGTAAAAGAAAAGCGGGAAGGAGTTGTCGGGCAGGAAGCGAGGGGAAGTCTCCCGCCTCTGCGTTGATCCGTTTCTTTTTCTCTCTCTGTATTTTGCGGGTCAAGCGTGCGGCTTTGGCGTGGACCCCTCCTTGCAGATCGACGTGCTGAGCGAGTTGCCTCTGGGGGAGGCCGTGGCCGGAGTCCTCCAAGTCCAAGGGCTGCATAACGGGAGCAAAGCGTTCTTCTTCCAAGGTACACCGGGACCTATCCTTTCCGTTCCTCGTTCGTGGCTTCGTTTATTTCTTGACCTGCGCTTTTGTGGCGCGGCGGCTGGCTCGCTCGCCGGGCAGAGTCAGCAGAGTCCACCTTGAATTATTCCTGAACTTCCTGAACGTTTTTAAAAAAATGGCGTTTGATGGAACTTTTTGGCCTTCACTTAAGGGCAGGCGCGATTCCTTTGGCTCCTGCGGCCAAAGCCAGCTGGCGAAGCTTTCTCTTTGCCTTTTGAAGCATCGCTGATTCCTCTCCCCCTACCCTCTCCCCTGTTTTCCGCTTTATCTCCCCATTCACTTTTCTGGTCTTTCTTTTGGTGGATAGGGCCGTAATTAATGGTCAGCAGGAAAGCTGATGGCAGATGGCTTATTTTGCTGGTCGCAGGGAGCCCTGAATAATAAGCAGACTCGCCTGGACGGGCTGAAATTGGTTTATTTGGGAGGACACGCCAGACTAAGCTCCTGTTCCAGCTATTGCTCTGAGAAGACAGTTGAGGCAACTTGGAAATTAAGAGCTCAAGGAAGCAGAAATCTGGCAAAAAATGCATCCAGAAATAATGTAAAAGTTGCTGCAGAAAGATTTTTAAATAATTCCCTCCAGTATCGCTTTTACAAAAGCAAAGGAAGCATTATATTTGTGCACACTGTTAGTGGTGTTCTTGTGAAGCTAATTATTTCTTCCTCCATTCTTAATTTCCAAAGTGTAAAATCACTTCCATTATAAAGATATTTTTTGTCCAGCCAGTTGTATGTGAGATTAATTAAATTCGGTGAAATTTAAACAACGGCATAGAGCAGAATACAGTTCTAAAGAAGTTTATCTAAAAATAATCTGAACCTTCTGCTAGCACCTGTGAGATTTGTCAGCGTTGTAATGCTGAAAAAAATGTTGCCATGTATATGTGCTGATTGTTTTTACATTTAAAGCTCGTAAAATGATTCATATGGTAGATTGAAAGTTCTTTTGCTGTTATGTAGCAAACAGGGTTGTTTGATTTTCAGTTTTGATTGCAAAAGGTTTTTCAAGTGAATGTCTTTCTAAAGTAGCAGTAATTTGAGAGAAAACAGAAATAGGGGTGGTTTTAACTTCTGCATCATTAGGACATTGTATCAAAAGCTTACTTACATGGTTAGTGGAGAGGTCTATTGAAGAGTGTTATTCTGTGGACCAACCAGAGTGTGTCACTGTGACCATTATCACAGAAAATTCTAAGCATTTAAAAGGAGAAATTGACACATGCTATTTTTAAATAGATAAAGTCTCATAAGCCCAAATGTAGACACCTAGACGAATGACCATTTGACAGAATGAAAATCTAAAATTCCAATTTTAGGCCTGGCTGCATGAGCAATTCAGAATTGTATATACTGCTGAGTGTGGTAGATTTATCTTTTTGAGGAGAATAATTCTGGGTGAAGACTTTGGACTTTTAAAGTTTTGATATCTGTTTTTCTCTTGCATCCCATTTTTGCATACTCTAAAAACTTTCTAAGCAGTCTTTTCTTTTCAGAAAAAAAAAGATATTCAATACAAATCTTAACAAATCTGTTTTTCACAGATTCATTTTACTTAACCTAGAAAAGTATCATATCAAGTCATCTAGTTTATACAATTTTGGAGAAAACAAAGCAAGTACAGACTTGGGACTTTTCCCTTTCTGCCTTATTCTGTCTTCTGTTGTGGCCATCTTCTGCTCTCGTAGGTTTTTAGAACTAGGAAGAGAGAATAAATTATATAACTACAGTGTTTTCTTGCCAGTAATACCACAATGTTCAATCTTGCTCACTTGCAAAATGTTGGTACATAGTAGAGGTTTAGTAGTATAATATTGCAGATTCTTCGGGGTATTTCTCAGAGAGAGAAAAATACCTTTGCGTACTAAACATTAAACTGTGAAAGCTACATTGAAACTGAGTGTTAGATCTAGTTAGTGTTCTGGAGATTTGTCTGGTGAGCCAGTGTGTTGACACGGTGGAGAGAGATGCACCGTGCAGAGAGATGTAGTCACTTGTTACGGCATGAATAGGTTTATACATTCTGTGAAAATGTCTGATATTGAGAGGTCTAATAAAAAGAGCAAAGTAGGAGAGAGATGAACTTCATCTAGGTAAGAAAGCCATCAGGTTTATGTTAGTGTAGAAAGTGACCTATTACAGAATTTAAATATAAGACTAGCTATAGATATTGGGAAATTCATAAAACAGTACCTTCTACAATTCAATTTTCTTATAAATCCCCTCAGTTCCTTCCTATATCTTTGGAGTTATACCACTCAAGAATCAGTCAAGTTTGAGTGTCTTTATATATTTTCATGGCAGGCTTAAGAATTATTTACTATTGAATCTGCATTCCTGTGCCATGATACAGTTGTGCAAATATGGAAACCAGATAGACTAGGATGATTAGATGGTTTTCCCTGTCTCATCAGCCCTGTTAGGTAAAAGCATGCAGATAGCATCGGGGGGGGGGGGGTCTGCTGGATACCTCCACCTATATGGCTGTGGTGTGTGCACATAATCTTTTGTCATGTGAGAATATCTTGTGGAAAAATAGTTACTAATTTGATATGTGTGTCTGGGCAGATATGTTCTGGAGAGTGTTCATTTTGATGGGTGACTTATTTTTCAAAGGAAGTGGGAACATTTCATACTTGTATTTCTGTAGATGTGGACTGTAGAAGTGAAGACATGGTCATTGAGTTTCATGGGTAAGACTACTCACTGGCCAATTTCTCTTGAGTTACTGCAAATGATGAAGTAACCTTCTGTGTTCTATATTTTGTACTGCGAATGTTACTTACTGAGGCACCAAATGTTAATATGATCGTACCAGTTTGATGTGAGGCATCGGAAAAACCTTGGCCCTTTGAAGTTGATGCTACTGTTTTGCAGTGCTGAGGTTCTCCTGGGAAGATATCCTTTTTTATATCAGGTTACTGGAGGTATTATCAATAAAATGTTATATTAGACCCAGATGATATTAAAATAGTGATGTAGACAGGAAGCATATAGTCTGAATCCTGATGCAAAGTATGTGTTTATAAACACTACCTGACTGAAATGGTTCAATGGAAGTGTTCATTGATTTTGTGACTGTTGAAGTAAAGTTCTCTTGAGAATTTATCAAGTAAAATGGAGCAGAACAACAAACAATAACAGACACATATGAACATACTTATATACCATAATGGATAAGTGGCTATTGCGGTTGCGTGATCATATGCTTAGGTCAATCCAAGTAAAGGAAGCTGGATCCTAATCTGTGAACGGGGGTGGGGGGGATCCTTTTTATACAAATCTCTAAAACTGGGCCATTTCCACACTAGACTATTATAGTGCTATTATTCCACTTTCAAGTTCCTACGGAATCCTGGTGTTTGCAGTTTTGGGAGGGGCCAGTCGGGAGGGGCCAGTCTAGTGCAGAAATGGCCCTGGCCTGGGCCTCTAGAAGTTTGTGACTGCAACTCTAATCTTATCTGGCATGACCAGTGGTAAGGAATACTGAGAGCTGCAGTCCAGAAACATACGGATAGCCAAACATTGTACCCTCACTCTAAAATGACTGTTCCTTCTTGACTGAGTAATAGAAAACATGTCTAACGGACCAAAAGAAAGCATTCATAATGGGAAACTGAAAATATGTGCTAAGCTGTGATTAGGTTCCATTAGACCAGACTCCCTCAACATGGCTACCTGGACTATGGATGATGGGGATTGTAGTCCTACACATTTGGAGGGTGCCAGGCTGGGGAAGGATGCATAAAAATTAATGAATACCTTGTCTGACAACTTTTTTTTTACTGTATTTGATGCATTGATAATAATATCACCTATCTAAATAAATGCTAAACTAAGCGAATAGTGATAAGTTGGAAGAAAAGTTGCAAGTATACTGTTGAATGTAGGAGTCATTCAAAAAAACAAAACAAAACAAGACTTTTTTCAAGTCTTGAATGTCTCCCCAAAAGTCTTGTTTTTTTAATGACTCCTACATTTAACAGTATACTTGCAACTTTTCTTCCAACTTATCACTATTTGCTTAGTTTAGACACGGTAAGCATTTAAGGTTTTAAAAATACAAAGTAACAGTCCATGTGGAATTACATGGCGCGTTTTTTTTGTGACAGAGCACGTGAAGGTACCAAGGAGTACATTTGATGCATGAAGGGACTTTGGAGTTAGTTATTTGTCAGATCATTCTTTCTGGCACAAACTGCTGCCAGAAAACAAAACTAGAACAGACCAATCTGTACAAAAGTACACGAACACACTGCTTTACACAAATCACAGTTGTCATACTAATTTTACATTTGTTTCTATGTTTTCTTTTGAATTTTGGTATTGTGAATTGATTGTAAATTTATTTTTTTTTGTCTGCCAAACAAATGAAGCAGTGTTTTATTAATAAAGGAAAATTTTGAAAATGTTAGAAGTATTTAAGTATTTTGAGTCTTGCTTGAGGTCACAAGAGGGGCATTTTGGCCTAGCAGTTACAGTTATAGTTTGTTGATTGGTACTTAAATACACTAAAAACACCAGGTCCTGTCACCCTGGTTGGATGGGAGACCACCAGCAAATAACAAGTACTGTAGGTTATATTTCAGAGGAAGGAACTGTAACAACCACATCTGAATATTCTTTGTGTAAGAAGCCTCTATGAAATTCATGGTGTCACCATAAGTTGACAGGAAACTTGAAGGTATGTGCCCATGCATGCACACACATTTGTTACAGAATGAAGAAGTGCAATTTGTGTGTATGTACTACTACTCATTTAATTTTCAGCCGTTTTTTGACAAGGACGGGGGAGGAGACTAATCCCCATTTCCCATTTGAAATTTCCCATTTCAAAATAGAGAAGCCAAAAACAAAACAAAACAAAAACCAATACTTAAGTTGAAACAGTGCCAAACGTCTCCCCTTTCCTGATGTATAAGAAACAATGTTGAAATGCATGTATCTCCCTTTTATATCATTCTTTCTAGCCCCAAAGTCAAGTGGCTGAATGCTAACAAAACTTGAGCCAAGGGAGACCAATGAGAAAAAAAAAAGCAATGATGGCAGTCATGTCGCCCTCCACATATTGTTGAACTGCAGGTCGTCACAACCTTTGCCAGCAGATCCAAGTGGCAGTCCAACAACAATTGGAGGGCCATATGATTCCCACCTCCAAATGAGAGAGAACTGTCAGAACACTTGGATGAAACCTGAGGTACAAGAAGCCTCCATCTTTTGACACCTTGTTATCTGATGACTCATTCTTTTGATTCTTCCAAATTAAGGACAAGCTCCATTAATTCAGTGGGGGTTCCACTCTTTCATCAGTTCTTCTTCGCTACAGAGGCTTGCTTGGAACTGCTCACAGCCAATGAAAAGAAGTATCTATCTAAGGCCTGGCAATCGCAAGTGGAACAGGCTAATTCCGTTTTTTTTCACATGTTGAACTAAAATTTTAGAACAGTTTAAAATTGACAGTGGTTTCTGCAGGTCCTTACCAGAAGTTGTGCAATGTAAACATGCATAATAAGTAATAAAAAATAACCTTATATTATAATATTATATATAAGGTTATTATGGATTTGAGTTGATCAGATATCCAGAGATGATATGTATAAAGAGAAGCATGTTTTTTCAATTGAGCTTTTAATATTTAGTGATTTTTTTATTTTTGAAGGAAAAAAGATATAAAGATAAGATATGCGTAAGAAGTTGTTGTATTAATTTAGAATAAATATTACTATGTGGTAAATACTAATATAGGGATTAAACTAATATGATGAATACTGAATATATCTCAGTATACTGAATACTGAATATATCTTTGGTTGGAAGTCATTTTGGTGTATGTATTTTAGTTGAGTTAGATTAAGTTTTCTTAGATTTACTTAAGGTTTTGTGTATTTCTGTTTTCTTATTTTGATTTTTTTTATATATATATATATATATATAAATAAAATTATTGCCTTTATTCTTTTTTGCTTGTCTTTTATGTTAACAATTCTGTTTCTTGTTATATGTTATATAATAAAACATTGAAAAAAATAAAAAGTAATACATTTACAAATCAAATTTTTGTAGAAGGTCATTATGAAAAGCAAGATCCTTTTCCTAAAGGAGACCAATGTGTGAAACTTTCCTGCCTTTATATACTGATTTTTCCCCCCCTTATGGGAAGCTGCAATCTGTTTAAAATTTGATCAAGGTCAAGTATATATGATGGATTTCCCTAACTTCAAATAAATGGAATAATTTCACCAACCTAACCTGCACCAACCACGAATCATTGTCTCCCATTCAAACTTTTCCTTCATATTTCATTTAAACACATATTTATTCCATGCACTGAGAGCAGTATAGCTTTGTTTGCTTGAAATAACAAATATATTTTTAATTAATTTAAAATAAGGCAAGGTTGCCAATAGACCTTTTTAGTAATATTAATATAAGCGTTGGATTCTAAATTTGCAATAAATGCCTCTATACCAGTGTTTAACTCATGAACCAGCTGAAAACCTTTAACGCTTAGCTGAGTTTTCGGATATGCGTCATTGAAGTTTCCATGATTTTCTTTGCAAACATGAATGTTAGAAACTTCTTAGAAAGCAAACATGTACTTGATTAGAAAACAGTTTAGTTTGAACTAATTACATAGGGCTCTTGATATTCACTAGGGTTAGCTTCTAGAATCCTCCATGGGTACCAACATTCATGGATGCTACACTATATACAATGGTGTAGTAAAATGACATCCCTTTTATAAAATGAGAAAATCAAACTTTGCTTTTTGGATTTTTTTTTTTTTGTGGTGGAATATTTCCAAGCCACGAATGGATGGTTGATTCTGTGGATACAGAATCTGTGGATATGAAGGACCGACTGTACCACAAATTTCTTTGTCATTAGTATTTCACTAAAGTTGCTTTCTTTATGGCACGTTAACAAATGGTACTGAGATGGGGCTTTTACCTGAGTTGACAAAGCTAAAGGAATGGGGAAAAAGACTCTTCAGGTAGCAGTAGCTCTTCGAAGTGTCCTGTAAGTGTATATGTTAGGATATTACTATGGGTAAAGCAATCTCCGTATTAAAAAAAAATAATCATAATTGCTGATGCACATTGTTTCCTTGTTTTTGAAGATAGTAATGCCAATTTAATATAACACGCAAAAAATATGCAAACTAAGTAGATAAAGCTTTTAAGTTAATGAGAGTCAAGTTGGCATATAAAGGTAATGAGCTGGGGTTGAGTGTGGAACAATGTATGTGTTCAAATAAACTTGCTGGTGTAAAGGAAGGAAACTGCTTAACCATGATGATGCAAAGGCTTGTCACCCAGCCATGAATGAGAGCTTGCAAAGGGTACAAGCTTCTCTGCAGGTTACTAATCAGCCATAGAGAGGCACAGATGCCTCTCTCTTGAAATTCTCCCTAGTCTAAATGTAATAGGACAATGAATGAGAGTGATTCAGATTAGTTTACACTTAACATCACATCTGTTTTATAAATAATACACAAAGGGTGTAGTCCAGCTAAAGTTAATCATAAGAAAAGCTGCAGTCCCCTTAACTTAATGGGGCTTACATTTTAGTAAGCACACACCGGAATGCACTGCATATACAATTGAAACCAGCAGAACAAGTTGTGATTAACCAAGCAATCCTGCATATGATTGCTAGAAATAAAAGGGCTTACTGCAGGTGAGTTGGTAAAGGACTACAGATTTCGCCTGACTGAAAGCAGTGGGGCTTGTTGCCTGAGCTTATGCAAGCTTACTCAGCAATAAGTATCACTGTCTTCAGTGCTGCTTACTTTCAAGTAACTACGTATGGGATCAAAATCTAACCAACCACACCTAAATTCATCTAGATCAGTTCCATAGATTTTATGCAAGACTTACATAAACGTCATCTGCTGAGCTATATCTTGAAATTGCTGTTTTCATTTTCAGGCTTAGTATCTGCAGATAGTATAGCTGGGCAAGTGTTAAATGTTCGAGGGTGGCTTGTCTGTGTATCTACCAACCTTTCTGAAATGGGAAATTTCTTGAAAGAATTGTAGACTGACCCAGCCACCATTTTTGTCAAGTATTTCCTCCAACTATTTATAGCCTAAGTGCTTTTTCTTGATAGGTCACATTTCTATTGCTGTTTTGTTTTCCCTACCGTTCTCTCAGAAGCTTTTAAAATATTAGACATTTATTCAGATATATTGCAGATGCTAATACTCCTCTGTAAGTAATTCATGTTTGAAAAATATAATACAATAACAGTTTGGGAGTTGGCTTTTTGTACAAAATAAAATATATTTGGTGCAGAATCAAAAAATTGTTGATTGTAAATCAGTTTTTATTAAACATGTTACTGTGGCCAATATCTCTGTAAATTTGAAGACCTTAGCCTGAGAGCACTTTATTTTTGTGTTGTTGTTGTTGATGTTGTTGTTGTGTTCTTTCCAATCATTTCTGACGTACGGCAACTGTAAGGCAACCCGAATATGGGGTTTTCTGAGAGTGTGTGATGTGCCCAAGGTAACACAGTGGGTTTCTATGGTTGAGTGGTGTATCAAATTCTGGTCTCCAGGGTAGTAGTCCAACACTCAAACCACTACACTACACTGGGGCCCTTTCTGCAAATGTCGCTATCCTGCTTCTGCCACAGGATGGCAGTGGTTGGCAGGTCATGCTTCCGCATGATGTTGCCATCCCACTGTTATCTATTGTGAAGCATCACATTCGTGCAGCATTTTTAAAACGGGAAAAAATCCATTTTGCACTTTCAGTTGCGTGGCTCTCCCATACTTACCGTCATGCAGAAGCTGCGGCCGTGCGTTTGTGATGCTTCCTGCCCCAACACAGCAATGGCAAGTGGCCAGCTGTGCTGTGAAAGGAAGGGGGGACTATCTCACTCCCTTCCGCAGGGAGTGAGTAGGTGCGGAGGGGAGCATTGCTGATGCGCTCACTTCCAACCCGGAATTGCAGCACTATGATGTGGAAGAGCGTCATCATGCAGAAAGGGCCTGGCTCTGTTACAAGAGCCTAAATGATTGACAGAATATAGATGTAAAGAAATAATACAATAAACATTACAAATAGGTATTTATTAATTTAAATTTCCAATTTACTGAAGTTTAAGAGAACATATTCCAAACTATAGATGTGAGAATAAATAGCATGTAACAAGTTGTTAGATTCAACGCATTCAATGAATGTAATTTAAATCTCAATGTCAATTAGACTAAAGTAGCAGTCTTATTATGCACATGTACCTTCAGAGTGAATATGGTGTGACTTCTGAATAAACATGCTTAAAATTGCTTTGTTAACCATTTCACTATGGGCTAGGTTTGCAGCAAGCCGTGTAAATGGTTTCATTCAGAAGTAAGTTCTGTTGATTTCAAATAGATCTTCTTTAAGGGATCATGTGTTTAGGCTTATGGATCTATGTTTTAGACTGCTGTGGAAAATATGACATGAATTAAAAATTCTTTGGAGATTTTTAAACAGAGGCTGAATGTCCATTTGCTAGGGATGCTTTGAGTCTGTGTTCCTGCATGGCAGGGGGTTCAACTGGATGGCCATTGTGGTGTCTTCCAACTCTATGATTCTACAGATCAGGGCTTGACAGTCTTCTGTTGAAACTGTCTTTTTCTCAGCACTGTATGCCTTTTGTTTTTTGTTTTGAACTTTTTTTTTTTTAGAGTGGCACCATAAAATATGAAAAAAAGTTGACTCTACAAAAATGTGACAGATATGGTTTTGGAGACAATATCTGAAAAGGGCAGGATTCAAAAATATTGATTTAACCCATGTGTAAGACAGCAAGATTATTGACAGTATCATATTGCAGCAGTTTTAAGGGAGTAATTAGAACCAATCCACAACAGATCAAATATATTTTCAGCATAACATGATGTAATTATATAAAAGAACCTTTGTTCAGAGGAGACGTTGGCATAAATCCAGTTGATAGCCCCAACTAGAGTAGACATGTTATATCAGTGCAATTTATAAAAGTGTTGACTCAACAAATTTCCATTACTTCAGTATCTACTATTTTGGGACTAGCAATTGGATTTAGGCCATTATAAAGAATCTCTTCAGAATAAACTGTAATCATCATGCATGGTGCTTGACAAGTTATTTATTAACTGCAAGCTTAATGAAAGTTAAATTTTTCATAAGATCTATAACAGTAACATCTTTAAAGGTTGTTAAACAATGTTTAAACAAGTTCAGTGCCTAAAATTCTCACTCAAGTTGGTTTGATAAGTTCTTTCTTAACTATTCTTTTATATTTGTTTCTTTTCTATTCCCTTTTCTTTTCATACAAGTGCTTCAGCCAGCATCAACCACTTTAGAAATCAGTCCATGATTTCTTTACATCCCTAACATTTAGCAATAAAAGAAATAAACCTTTATAATGGTAGCAGCTTGAGTGTGACCTACTTTAGGTTAGTTTGTGTCTGCTAGTTGTGTGTCATAACACACCAGCTGAAGAAAAACACTAGAAACTCTCCATTGTTGTTGGTAGTAACAAAGGCTGTTCCTTCTTTCTGCGTGGGTAACAATGCCTTATTCTGTACTGGATCTAGTTGTAGTTTATGTCTCTCATATGCTGTCATATTCTGGTATGCCTTATATTAAACTGAATATATGATTAAAAATAGAGTTGGCATTGCATAGAATCAAAGAAGCGTTGTGCTATTGCATACTGTTTTTGTTATAAATGATCTTTGTTAGATGCCATTTTCTGTTCTCATCGTGATCATTGTCAGAGGAGATGCATATTGTTGTTCTGGAGAATGCAGTTGTGGTGATTCTGAATTTTGATTGACTTTCTTTTCTACTTTGTCTGTTTGAAAAGTAGCTAAGGCTGGAAATGCTAGTCATAATGTTGGAAGTATAAACCTTTGCCAAAAATGCATTTTTCTTTTAGAGGTTGTGAAGAACTAAGTTTGGTTTTCTGCTAAGGATTTGGATAGTGCAATGAAACACATTTCATTTATTGCTGTGTCATGATTCAGACATTTTTGGTGTGCTTGCAGACTGATTAAAGTTTCCTTTATAGAAGTTTCCAAGACAGTGGAGTCGAAAGCCCTCCGCTGTTCACAAGTGGTTGAAATTAAATTTGTGCTATTCAACACATTTATGTTTAGAACTGAATTATAGCTGAGATAGAAACTGATTATGAGAATACAGAGCCAAACTCGTTGAGGAAATATTCTTAGAGTGAACTTGGGGTGGTGATGATGGGGTGCATTTCTTTAGACAGGAGTTCTAAAAATGTTATTTTTAATAAGTACATTGGAGTAAAGTGCCCGATTTTAAGATAGTGGTTCCCATGTAACTTTTCTCTCTTCTACCAATAAATTAAACTGAAAAGTCCATTGGCTGGAATTCTTAGCACAGCTAGCTCTGGTGAAATAAATTCATTTGAAGTGGAGGAAATGTATTTTCATATTTTTCTTTAGGCTTACAGTCAGACCAATGCAATATAGTCTCAGTAATATTTTTTCTTAAAAAAATAGAATTTTTAGCTTGTAAAGTATTAAATATCATTTGAAATAAGGAAATGAACAATAATACACAGTTCATAGTTGTTTACATTAAACTTTAATAAATAAAGTATAGTAATTACTGTTCTTCACATTTCTTTAAATGATGCAATGTATTAGTTTTAAATATTGATGACACACAGTGACCTGAACCTTGTTGGTCCTGAGTAGAGTAGATCAGTTCAATCAAAGGATTTACCTACATATTAAGTCACCATTCAACAATTGATAGAATAGGTCTGTGTGAAATATATTGTCTTTAAGAATATATGCTGTATACTTTGGATTTGAAACATCCAATTCTAATCAATATGGATTAATGAGATTCCAATAACATCTGGAAAGGTGTGGAGGGAATAATTCTAGAGTACTTCTGCTTATTACAGCCATCATTTGCTGACCATTAATTTTATACAGACTTCTAGTTTTCTGTTTTGAATTAGGAGTGCCACTCTTCAAGCTTCTTGGAAGCCACTGTTTTCACAATCTTTTAAGTATTGCTTAGTTCTAGAGGTGTAGGGTATGGTTATTCACTAATGTAGGGCTGAATCTATGCAAATCCTGGATTTGGGTAAGCAACATAGAAGATTCTCTTTCCCTAAGCTGGGTGGCAAAAAGTAGTATGAGAAAAGAACAATTGACACAGTAAGACTCGTGTTCTTTCTGCAGCAACAACTTTCCCTTTGTATGCTGCCTTGAGTTTGTCCTTTTATCCTTGAGGATAAATATGTAAGCAATAAATAAACACTAATCTTTATTCACTTTGGTGTAACTTCAAAGTTGTTGCAGTGAAGGAGTAACACTAGAAAGACAGTGACATCTACCAAAGTTCTGAGGTACTTGATGGATCATCCTTACTCTGGCAGAGAAATTAGGTGATGTTAAAGATTTCAAGATCTGGTCTTGTTTGTAACAAATTTGCATAGAGGAAGTCAGAACATGAGGAAACTAATCAAAGAGGAGCTGGTTTCCTTCCTGATTTCTTGGGTAGAATTTCTGTGCCATTGTAGAGTTTAAATGCAGCATGTCTTTGCAAGATTGTTTACATTTTCAATTAACAATTAAAATTTATAAGTTTATAAGTAGAATCTGTGTAGACCAGTGATTTCAGTGGCACTTACTCCCAAACAGTTACAAATAGAATTGCATTCATGCAGATTTTAACACATTGTACTACACTGCTCTTATGTTAAGCACTACTGATTTTGGGATGAGTCATAAAGAGATTCTGTACTTCAAAATTTATGAGTAAAATACTTAAAAACCAATTTAAAACATAATTGTACATAACGTTGCTTCAGTCCCAGAAGTACAATGAGTTCAAGGAGGAAAGAGCTAAAATTCATGGCTAATATGCTAGCTATTTCAGCACCGTGGACAGAGCAGAGGAGGCTAAACAGAGAGTGGCAAATGCTGACAGGTAGACTTAATATGGCTAAAATATCCTTGAAATGCTGCTGCCAGGAGGTATGTGGTTATACCCTGGCATTTGGGAAGGATTAGCTCACCAATAAGGCAATCTTACTCTAAAATGGAGTAGTGCACTCAGTACCATAAAGGTACCAAATCCTGTCTGAAGCTAAGCAGGGGCAGACCTGGGTAGTACTTAAATGGGAGACTGCCAATGAATACCAAGTGATTTAGACTGTAGTTCAGAGGAAGAAGGTGACAAAACAACCGTTTTGAGTATTCCTTGCCTAAGAAAACCCTGTGCAATTCATAGGATCTCCTTAAGTTGGCCAGCAACTTGAAGGCACATACACTGATAAAGAAGGTCTTGACATGCTGCCTGCCCTGTCTGCTTGTGCTTTGATATAAAAGACAGGACACTGGGAACTGCAGAAATTTCAAACAGTGTTCTGTGGTGTTTTGAGGCAACAAGAAAATAAGAAACTACAGAGCTTGATAATAATTAAGGTGACAACTCTGGTGTCTAGATCAGGACTTTCCAAATGGTGTGTCGTGACACATTAGTGTGACACCTGTAGTGCATTGGTGTGTCACCTCCCTGGCTAAGAAAGACTCCCCCACCTGAGCCTGGCCCGCTGCCATTGCTCTTGCTGGGGCCTTTCCCTGGCAAGAATGACGACAGGGGGCAAGGACCATCTGGGAGGGAGCTGCCTTTCCCCCTGCCACTGCTCTTGCTGGGGCCTTTCCTGGTGAGGGCAACAGCAGCAGGTCAGGATCAGGGGGGATGCCTTTCCCCACCCTAGATATACCTCTGGGTACCTCCAGTTTACTGGTTAAGTTGAATTACTGTTTCACAAAATGATGCATGGTGAAAAAGTGTGTCACCAACATGAAAAGTTTGGAAAGCTGTGGTCTAGATTCTGCTTCTGTAGTGGAAGAACCTGTTGCAGTGTGATTTCCAGTGACTGCTATTTTGTGTAACTCAGTGATTTGATTCTCATGATTTTTGGGACCAGTGGCTTCCTGTAAAGATGCTCTGTATTTCATTATTTCATGGGCCATGAAACCTAATTTCTTGAGCTGCAATATCATCTGTCCCTTCATCTAGTTAGTTTGCCTCCATCCCCATTTCTCATGGATGAATCTGCCTCCTCCATGGTTCTCCGTACACTGGCCTACATTTCCGAATTAGTTTATCTAAATCTGATTCTTGTCAATAGTTAATGAGTTCTTCTTCATTTCTGGAGCTCATGTGCTGAAGATCCGTTTTCTTATTTTGGGATTGATTTTGGGCTCTCCACAGTATAAATTGCTTCTGCAAATCACATGAATTTATAAATCCCAGATTAATAAACACTTGGATCACAGAACCCCAAAAGGCATGTCTTCAAAATATTTTGAAAAACTGTTTATTTTTTTAGGTGTCTGGAATGTCTTGAAAGATTTTCATTTATTTCTCAAGTACTACTCTAGAAGGCAGTTGTAATAATTATATTTTCACTGGCAATTTCCTGAACATACTGGAGAGAACAATGTAAAAAAAATAACTTTGACAGTTCAAGGAAAGTAAAAAATTGTTATCCATTTCAGTTAGAGCTCTAGAGCCTTTTTCTTGAACTTTTGTTCTACATTGTCTTCACTGACAGTTGTCTTTAAGTCTGTATAGATAATTTTTAAGTCATTAGCATATGAGTAACAAACAGCACCACTCACATGCTAATAGACAATTTGGTCTACTAATAAAGTTATTTTCTGATTAATATATAGTGATTGGAGCTTAACTGAAGTATCAGAATAAAATGCAACTTTTTAAAAAAATAAGGATTATTTATTGCCAACAACCATCTATTCACTCTTGTAGAGAAATTAAAGATTTTACATATCTTACTGTTAAAAGCCACCTGGTCATCATCTCAAATTTACTAGTTTATGTTTACTAATAGCATTTTATATCCATTAGTTTTTATATTTATTGGGCTGGATCCAGATTCTATAACCCATGAGTAATCTAATTTAAATTCCATTGTTTTCATTTGGTCTGCTGTAACTCAACAAACAGTGCAATCCTAACTGAAAGATGCATTGTCTGTAGGGAGTTAGGATTAGGCACAAGCCTTTTCTACTGGCAGAAATGCTGAGCAAAGGAGTTCTGCAGCACTGGTGAGTGGGGCACTGAAGGATGAGACATCCATTTCCCTTCAGCAAGCAGTCCATAGTGTGATGAAGAGAAGCAGGGATCCTCAGAAAATTCTGTCAAGAGTTTCTTGTCGCACTGCAGCTTATTGGCACGAAGAGGCTGGACCTGTCAGCCTTCAGCACCCCACTTACAAGTATCTCAGAGCTCCTTTGCGCAGTAAAGCTGCCTGGCTTCTCAGCTGGATTTTAAGGGCTTTTGCAATCATCGTAATGTGGCTCAGTTATAAATGTGCATACTAAACAGTTACATTTTTTAAGTCTAACTTACAACATCGTAACTGCCCAATAGGATGCCAGTGTAATTATTTTGCAGAGTTCAGTTAGAAAAGCAAAATAATTCTAGTTTATTTCAGTGATTGTGTCTGCCTAATTTTCAGAGGTTTCTGAAATAAGAAAATGTATAGCTGAACATGTGTTTGGTTTTTACGTAATAATAAAAAAGTCATATGCATATTTATGATAGGCAGATTGGAGGCTCGTGTTGGCTTGAAAGGTCCAATTCTACTTCTTTTGAGCCTAAGCCTGTGTAAATCATTCAGAAGTAGGCTCCTAGGCTCTAGGATGCTAGTTGTTGTTGTGTAGTACTAATGTCTGGATTCCACTTTCCCAAGGAGGGCTGACTTTAAGATAAGAAACTCTACTATGGATTGATTTTCATTAAGTAGTGACAGTAGTTGTCCAAATATCGAAATAGGCCCACCTTTATCACATCAAGGCACGCAGAATATTAATATGTATGGCAGACAGTAATTCCTCTGTATTTTGTACTAGTTATTTATTATTTTGTGCCACTTCTTCTCCAACAGCAAATACCCATATATTGGTGGCGGGGGGGGGGGGAGGTTTGAAACTGCTGCAAGCCCCCAGCTACCTTCAACCAGCCTTGCAGCCAGCCTACCCAGACAAAAATCCACCCATAAATATTATTATTGCAGACTCTGAACTAGAATGTCCTCTTTCTTTTGCAACTTTTTATTAAAAGTGTGGAAGAGATGCATCTGTATTTATTTCCAAAGAGTTGGAGTGAGAACTGAAATCTAAGATTTCTTTTTAAAAGGTTGAGTTGATTTTTCAGACTAGAAGCAAACGGGAGGCATGAGATCACACCTGAGAGTGTGTGCATGCATTCCACTGGCCATTGGGAAGCAGGCCAGAAGGGAAGAGTATAGGTCCATGACAAGCAATAACTTTACCCCTGTTGCAGTGTAACTATAAGTCTTTTAGTTATTTTTAGTTACTTTTATAGTTGTGGAAGTGTAGCCCCCCACCCCCACCTGCGACACTACAGGAGGATGTCACATAGCTTAAATGCCGGCTGGAGCTGTGACCTGTGCTAATGGCTGGTGCTCTGTTGTCAGTGTTCAGGTGATAGCATATTGAATGAAAGATGAGTTTGCTTTGTGCCCTATATCTGATACCAGTGGCTTCCCATGTTGTGGGTCTTTTTTTAAATGATGAAAATTAAATCATTTTAGTTACTTTTGAGAAACAGTTATTTTACAAACTATTTTAAAAATGTTAGTATAGCTACCTTTTCTTTTGACCTTGGAATTATATTGTTATATCTATTTCTATCTGTCTTTTTTTTTTTTCAGTTCAGGACTCAAAATGGCTTACAGCAAGTTAAAAAACACATCGCTAAAAATTCACGGGATACAAAAATTAAAACAAGATTAAACAGTTAAAAAATTTAAAACCGGATGAAAACATATGTTAGTAGACATATGCGCAAACTACAGCTGTGACTGCTTTGAATGAACCATGATGTTCCAGTATCATAAACTGGCATACATCTCTGGGGATATCCTATAGGAAGAATATTTGAATATCAGTGGATTTGATAAGAATGGGTAAAAACCAATCCATACAGCAGGCGTAGCCTGTTACTATGGGCAGTGTTTCTTCCACAGACAACAAATTCTTTATGGCAGCCTTCCTAATCAGTTTGACTAAAACTCTCGTTATCACCAGCCAGCATAACCAAGCAGAAACACTTGTAATATCTGTCACCACACCCCAAATTTCAATTTTTGTGTAGACTTTTGTGCAGCCTTATTTTTTATGTATAGTGTCTCCAACCTGATCTTTCCTGTGCTCAAGATGATGTGCAATAATTTAAAAACTGCATTGTGTACAAATTGCTTAATTTACAATTGAAAAATCATATATAAAAATTTCTAGAGCTTAGTTCTCATTAAAATGTGTTCATTTAGAATCTAAGACTTTTGGCTACAATTGTGGATGTTACTCACCATTCTTTATAAATTATCAAGGACCATTGTGTTTTGTGGATGTTTCTTGTGGGTTAAGCTCTAGAGTTGAAAGGTATTTTTTCCTTATTTTTTCCCTTCGCTCCTTGCTCTCCTTTGGGAATAAATTGTTTATATTGTCGGAAAACGTTAGTGCACATCTAAACCATCTTACAGAATACAAATGTATATTACTCCATTTTGCTAGTATGGCATGGCTAAAACAATGAACACTGAGAAGTAATTGCATTTGAGCTGCTTCATAATTTATTAAAGACTTCCATTGAACAGGAAAGCTGTCTGGATTTAGAGAACCATTTGAAGCAATGCAGTAAGAAAAGAAAAAGGTTTTAAAGGACCAAATTTAAAGAGTACTATATTAAAAATGAAATGCTTAAGTATACTTAATTGTCATTGAAACTGAACTAAATCCATTCTTGAAGGGAATCTTTAGAAGGGTTTGATTCCCATAAATGGCATCCCTTTAATGCTTAGACTATAATAATATGCTTCTCAGTAATTGTTTAGAGACACAATCCAATATTCAGCTTCCCCTGGTGGAACAGCAGAATCCAACAGAATTGGGAAGGATCAATCTCCCTCTCCCACTGTACTCCCCCAAGGACCCCAAAAATCTGTTCTGGAGGTTTGGGAAGCCACCTGGCTACTTTTCAGTGGCTCCAAAGTCTGTGGAGGAGTTGGAACAAATTTCCATTGGAGTTAAGCACAGACATTTTAAAATACCAGGTAGACATTTCACTGTTAAGTATAAGGACTGGACTATTTGATTCCACATGAGAGCCAGGGAGTTGTAGTGGTTCGAGTACTGGACTACGACCATGGAAGGCAGGGTTCTCTTCCCTGTTTGGTGATGGAAATGCACTGGGTGACACTCAATCCCAGGAAACCCCGTGATAGGTTCACCCTAGGGTTGCCCTAAGTCGGAAACGACTTTAAGGCACACAACAGTAATGTGATTCTGCATGAAAGTGTGTAGTGGCATACGTATGGAAGCCTATTACAGGTGCTTTTAGGATTATATTGCCAGTTGAACAGCCATTTGTGGGTTAACCAAATGCAAATATAGCTTCTGTGATCACTCTTATTACTATTGTAGGGAATATGTTTGCTTAAATTGTTTTTTTCTTTATTTTAGGCACTTCAAGAAATGTAAAAGCATCTCCAGAGAAAGCAGAATTGTTTTTCCAGAAGCTAAGAAATAAACACGAATTCACAATTTTGGCATCACTCAAGCAAGCTCGTTTAAACTCAGGTGTTATTTTTTCCATTCACCATTTAGATCACAGGTAGGTGTAGATCTTTTTCATCTTTTGGTTTTCTATATTGTGATCTGAGGTTTGGCTAAAATAAAACAGAAGGTGAAAACTGATAGTGACATAAGCATTTCCACGTAGTATCAAATTCTGCTAAAGAAGATCTGATTTACTTTCAAGTAAACATATTTAAGACTATTTAAGATATAACATATACAATATCATTCAGATGTTGTGTGATGCATGTGACTGTAGATAATGTAAATGAATAGAAATCCACAAGATAGAATCAATCAACACAAAGTGGCACAGCTGTCAGTATTTAAATGTCTCCCATGGCTAAGGACATAAAAAGACATCCACCATTTGCCTTGTCATATAATTGTGAATCTCATTCTCATGTAATGTAAATCAGTCTAACTCATTGCCTCATATATACTTTGCTGCATCTGTTGGCTTATATGTGTGCTTCCTAACTATTTGGTCTCTTACTCTGAAACTGTAAATATTTCTGAAGGTTATGGAAACACATCTATCACCATCACCATCATCACCATCATCAGAAGCAGTTTAGCAGCAATGGCTTTGGGTTTAAAGGGCTAAACTGAAGGACCCAAGGGCATTTGAGAATTATTTCTTTCTGATGTGACAAGACAATTGCTGCCACAGGTAAAAGAAGAGTTCTCAAGATTGTTGTACATCTGCCACAGTTGCTGAGAGAGCCATGATATGGTCCTAGCAAAGAAACATCAACAATTATCCTTAAAAATATATCAATTACAACTCAAACCTCAAATGTCCTGCAGCATGACTGACAGAATCAAATGGTTTTTCCAGCCACCAGGCAGCAGTATCTTGAAAACTGGACCATTATATTGCAGCAGCAATATTTTTTCATCCTTTCTAATGCAGAATATGTGGACGTTTCTCCCTTCTCTCCTTTACTATATTAGAGTTTGCTGTTTTATGGCATTGCTGTTTTATGGCACTGCTGTTAAAGAACAACATATGGGATTTCACAAAGGGTATCATAATGGTTACAGCACTCATTTTAAAGTGAATGTAAGTATTAAAATACCTGAAGCACACTAGATTTCATTGTGAATTTATGATGCCAAACTGGAGTAAAAAGCAAGAGGCATAAGCCTTTGAAAAAAGATGTCCTTAGAAAATGTCTGGTGATTTGAAATTAGTGGGATTGGTTGGCATAGAACAGGACAAGTCAAAGTGTGGCCTGTAGCTACATGAAATCCTCCTGACTGATTTGCAGCCTTTATTCTCTCCAGACTCCCTACACTGTACCTTTATGGATCCCAAAGGCGAACTGCTTCCAGGAGAGGCAATCCACCTTTTATATTTGTTGCTGAGCCAACTTGCACTGAAATGCCTTTTTACAAAAAACTTCCAGTTGCTTTGATTTTTTTTTTGCCCCTTTTTTTTTTGCATTTTTTGACAGTTCATGTCTCTCTCCTTACTAGAGCTTCTCAGGGCCAAAAATTGCCCTCTGGACTCACTGCAGCTGTCTACCCCAGCATAAAATCCAAGCAAAAATATGCAGGCATATTATAGGTGTTATTGGTGCATACATCATAGTTAAAACATTCTAGCATCTTTCAGGCCATATAGTTATGGAACAGCAGTATAACAGAGAGAGACCCATCATATTTAGCAAAGGGATGATTCTTTAATACTAGCACAGGGAAGATTTCTATATAATAATAGTTCAGGCTTTAGTGACACAACTGGTGAATTTTATGGAAAGGTATTCATGTGTCTGATAAATCAAATGAATATGCAAAATGTGCTCCTGTAGAGGTTTGTGAATATAATATATCAAGGCTGGTTAATATCAGTAAAAGAGAGTCTTATGGTTATGACAGCAAGATGGACTTTTTTAGAATAAATTCTTTCTCTATGAATAGAGTGTATCTATGACATTACAATCACAAATGCAACTTCTAAATGAAAGTTTCTCTACTACATGTGATGTTCTCACAGAATTGGGTTTCTAACTGAATAAGCAATATATTAGATGTAAACAAAATAAAATAACCCCTTTAATATGTCCAAATCAATGGTTTGATCTGTTGCTACTGATTGCTTGTCTGTTAAAATTAACTATTATGGGCATGAACTCATTATCCCTTCCACATGATTTCTTAATTAATTTTATCTTGATGAGGATGATGAGAGGTCATTTATATTTAAGTAATAAGTGCAATGATGGTAACAGCATTTCCCTTCAGATGGATAAATTCTGCACCAGACAACTGTGTAGCTCACTTGAAGCATGAACCTCTGTTTTCTGATGAAGGTAAATAAAACACATCTTACAGTGATCAGATGGGGCAAAAAACTAGCAGCTGATAAATCTGATAGTTAAAACCCATAGAAAAAGGAAAGGTGGAGACTTTACCTCAATTTTTACATAGAGAGACATAAGGCAGACAGCAGAAATACCACAGAACAGTTGTTGGTTGGGTGGCAAATCACAATTGCAGTTTCCATCAAGTCAAACAACAGTTCTCTCAACAGAGTAGCCAGAAGATCTAATATGGGAGCTTATGGTCCATGAAAGCAAAGTAAAATCAGTCCTCCTGGGGTGGCTGTGTTTGTGTCTAGGTAGGGGGGAAGACTGTTTACAGATGCTTGCTGCTGTTGCCAGAAAAGGAAGACAGGTGCCATAGGCACAGAATAATTGTTGGCTGGGATAAAAATGATGGTTGTAGACTTTCAGACTTTTCAATACATCATATCCAATGGGAGCAAGACCACAGGGGAGCTCAAATGGTCTAGCAAGATAATACTGTCCCATGAGATTAAATGAACTGGGTTTAGTGACAGTGGCTGTGATTATTTCCAGCAAGGTAAAACTACCACTTAAAGAGGCTGGCCACAAGTGGTGGGCTGCTACTGGTGGGACAACACTAATGGCAGGGTATGTGTGGTGGGGGATTTGTGTCTCTCGGTTTTACTTTTATTCTGCGTTACTAGGCTTCAGCCAGGTTTCAGTGATAAAGCAACCTGTGCAAAAGCAGCAGCAGAGTTATGCCTTATCTCTATTTCTGTTGGTTCCTGAAAAACAGAGCTTGTCAATATAGAATTTGAATGCTGTGGTATTTTTTCTCCTTTGCCCCCACTTCAGTGAGAGGGAGGGGGTGGAGTAAAAAAAGGATATGGAATTTGTTAAGAAACTCTGAAAGAGACTGGGGGTGGATCTGTGCTTCAATCTTTTTGGACTGTATTTGAGGTTGAGTTTTCTTGTTCCTTGTCTTGTTTTTGGGATAAGAAGTATGTGCCATGTATAAGGAAGTATCTAGGGCAGGGTGCAGCCAATAGAATGGCAGTGGACAGAGAAAAGAATGGAGGCAGGCAGACTAGCAAGAGAGCAGTGGAGGTCAACAGGTATGTTGCAGAAGTCTTATTCAGCCCATTGGTCATTCATAGATAACACTCATGAGGGTTCACACATATCCCCTCTGTTATTTTAAATGTGCATATTACTGTTAATATGTGGATGACATTTTATCAAACTCTTAAATGGTGAGGTTTTCCTCAATTTCATGCATTGCTAGAAAAGCTGTTGGGGTTGTGAATTAGTATCTGGAGGCTGTAATGGTCTGGGTTAGTGCTAATGTGTTAATATTGAACCTAGACAAGCAAGCCTTTCTCCTGGTCAGGGGAGAGACTCTGTAATTCAGCCTTGTTTGAAATGAGCCATACTCACCATGTAGCATTAGACTGGAACCTGAACAATCTGGTTTGTGGTTGAAGATACAGGAGCCGTCACTAGTTTTCTGTTTGGCAGTCCTAGCTGGCGTCTGTTCACGATGATGTTAGATTGGTCTATGGTACTTCAAAGCCAATGCAATTCTCGGCTGCATCAATAGGAGTATGGTGTCTAGATCGAGGGAGGTACTGGTACCACTCTGCTCTGCTTTGGTTAGACCTCATCTTGAATACTGTGTCCAGTTCTGGGCACCCCAATTCAAGAAGGACATGGTCAGGCTGGAGCAGGTCCAGAGGAGGGCAACCAAAATGGTGAGAGGCCTGGAAGCTATGCCCTATGAGGATAGACTTAGAGAGCTGGGTATGTTTAGTCTGCAGAAGAAAAGGTTAAGAGGGGACGTGATAGCCATGTTTAAATATTTGAAGGGATGCCATGTAGAGGAAGGAGAGGGCTTGTTTTCTGCTGCTCCAGAGACCAGAACAAGGAGCAATGGATTCAAGCTGCAGGAAAGGAGATTCCACCTGAACCTCAGGAAGAACTTCCTGACAGTCAGGGCTGTCCGGCAGTGGAATATGCTGCCTCGGAGTGTAGTGGAGTCTCCTTCTTTGGAGGTTTTTAAGCAGAGGCTGGATGACCATCTGTCGGGAGTGCTTTGAGGGTGTTCCTGCATGGCAGTGGGTTGGACTGGATGGCCCGTGTGGTCTCTTCCAACTCTACATTTCTATGATTCTATGATTCATGCCCTGGCTATACATAGAATGTGCTACTGCAGTGCAATCTAGGTGATGGTATCTTAAAGTCTTTCAAGATGTTGCCTCTGAATGCAGCAGTATGAATGCTTGTGAGTGTTCATCTGCAGGACCCTGATACCCCTGAACGGAGATGATTGCATTCTCAGTTTGTTTTCAGACACAAAATTCAAATGATTGATGATAAATTTTAAAACCCCTCATCCTTTAAAACCAGGCTACCCCCTCTCATATTATCCTGCCCATCCTGATAGGACGGGCCTTCTCTGTGTCCTAACAGTAGTAGAGGCCCAATTCATGGCGGCAAGGGAAAGAGTCTTCTCAGTATCTGCTCCTATTTATTTATTTATTTGATTTGTACTCTACCTTTCTCCCAAAATCAGACTCAGAGCAGCTACACCTACATTGTGGAATTCTGTCAGAGACAGGTTGAAACCCTCTTTTCTAACATCTTATAGTATGGAGAAGACTTTATAGTTTAGATAAGTGCTTGTTTTGTAAGTTTCATCTACTATTTTTCTGCTGCATCTATCTGTTTTACTGTTGTCCTCTTGGAATTCCATTGTGTTCTTACTAGTTTTAACTGATGTTTCTTTCCCTGAGAGCCAAAAGAGTAGAGTATATGGTTTGCAATAAATGTGTATGCATATTAAGTTGAACTTCTTTTTTAAAAAATTAAATACTGTCAGTCAGAAACACTGTGCTTATATTTTGAGCTATATTTTCCAAATAACATCTTATATGTATATATGTGTATGTAGTTTACTGTTGATGAACCCTGTTCAGTTCCAGTATAGCAATTTGTACCGTAGTATGGACCAGCTTTAAATTTGTACTTATTTTTCACTAGAGAATGGTTTGTGCTCATTAGACTGACTCACATGTTGTTCAGTGTCAGCATGGATACAGAACACTGGTGTCTTATTAAGCTGGAATTTTGCTTACCTCTTGGGATCTCATAAACATAGAAATGTACAGTGTTCTCAGTCTGCTCCCAATGTTCAATGCAAACAAGACAGCACAGCAGTTTGACTGGAGACCTCAATACATCAAAGAGTATATATATGCTTGCCAGAAGACTGATGGCCTTCCCTTTGTCTCACCAATGGGGAATATATGTGCCATATGGTTTTTATAGTTCTGGTCATAAAGCATGATAAAAACTGTTTGACTGATTGGTATACTGCATAAGGACATAAGAGAAGGCCTTCTCAGCTGCCGTTCCCTGGTTGTGGAATACCTCTCCTCCTGGAGGCCTGATTCCTTTGCCAAACTAAATCATGGCGTTTAATGAAAACCTTTGGAGATGTCTAATGGTTTTTTTTCCCAAATCTGTAAATAAATTTAAACTATTTTAAGTTGCTTTAAATTGGTCGTTATGTTTTTAAACTGCTTAAGTCATCTTTGTAGTGTTTCAATGTTCTACATTGGTCTAAATTATTTTAAAGCCTTTTCTTCATATAATGTCCTGGTATTTTATGATATGGAGCAGGATATAAAACAAACAAAAATAAATTCATTGCTTTGTACAAAATCTACAT
Organism: Cyclura pinguis; assembly: GCA_030412105.1. Lineage (NCBI taxonomy): Eukaryota > Metazoa > Chordata > Lepidosauria > Squamata > Iguanidae > Cyclura > Cyclura pinguis. The sequence goes on from CM059603.1 coordinate 67,681,103, forward strand.
TGAAGGACCAGCTTCAAGTTTTTCAAGGTTTCATTGCTTCCATGCAAGTGTGGTAAGGACTTTAGGCACTTAGAAGGGAATGTCTCTACTGCAACCTGTGTCAGCAATGGACACAAAAGTTTGATATGAGAAAAGATCTTTTATGTATTACTAAAGTATATTTATTTCCATTTTAATTGCATTCTCAGTAGAAAAAATATACCTTGAAGCTAACAAAATTATTCCAAATTTTTTACTCAGAGCACACATAAAATCCATTAACCCAATCTTGTGAAATAATGACAATGTTTTCACAAGCTGGAATGAAATATACTACTTCAGGATTTACAGATAACCCCTTAGAACTAACTCCAGTTACTAGTTCCAAGTAGACTAAAATCATTGACTCAACTACTAAATAATAATAATATTAAAATTAAACACGATATAAATCCCACTGATTCATTGAATCTACTCTAGTTGAAACTAGCAGTCGGATTTAACCCCCAGTGTCCTGCTTTAAACAACAGGGTTTTATTCCGTTGGAGGTGTGACTTGGTTTCCAAGAACTACAGTGCTTATATCATTCATATTGCTTTCAGAATAGCGCCTATCACAATTTTATGAACTTAAAATAATGCTTTAAAATAACAATATTTTAACTTATTTTCAGTCTCTATATTTTGCATTTCATTTTCCTCCAAAATTACTGCTAACTACTGTTCTGCCCTGCCAGCCCTATGGCTATGATCATTCACGTTTTCACAGGATAAAAGTTGATGCATCTGATGAAGTGAATTCAAATTTATTGCATGGTGGAGTGGAAGCTAATGTTCTGTAAATGGGAGTCTAGTTGTGCAGTGGGATTTCCATCTCTCTGGTGAAAAATCTGCTTCTGAAAGTCCTCCAACTTCTGGAACATATTTTTGTGGTATGCAAGGGACAGAAAGATGGAGAGGGTTCCATTGACACAAGTAATTTGAATAGTGAAAACTGTCATTGGATTTCATCTTTAATCTTCAAGCTGCCAGAATAGTCTTGGTAGTTTCTAAAATAGGAGAACTAAAATATGCTTTGGAAAGTTGGTCTACTTACAGTAAGTGTGAATATTTTATCTAGTTGCATATGTTTTTTGAAACTATGTGTAGATCACATTATCCTGAATTATGAACTATGACCCATTAAGATACTTGCTTATGCTATTCCATTTTTTCCTGAAATTTTGTGTACAGGAAATTTAAGTTCAGAATTGTCATATAGATGTTATTAATGGGAAAGATAAGGGAAGCCATTTTAAGTGCTGAACATGGGCATCTACTTCTCTCTCACCTTTTATTCTACACTATTATCACCCCTGTTTGCTCTCTCACTTGTACTACTGCTATTCCTCTTCTTTTCTTGCTTTCCTAAGCCAATCAGCCTATTATCACTTTCCTGCCACCCAGGCCCTTCCAACAATTATCTTACTTGAGCTCCTTCCTTAATCTACCTACACAGTTCAATCATAGCTTGTACACAACCATGTTGCAGTCATTTTTGCCTTTTGCTACGTCTGACATAGCAGAATGCCACCATGACAGGAATTTCTTTGTGTATATTGTATTATTGCATTATGTGTTATGCTCCTTTTTCATCCCTACTGAAAACCTCTTTTATCGTGGCTAATTGTAATTTCTCTACAGTTGGTGTCACCTAATTTTGGAAGGAAATTGGGAATCATACACTAATTCTATATTCAGTTAGAAAAATGTTTACTCGACTTCATGAGTAGTGGAAGTTTTTTTGCTTAGGAGATGCTTACTCTATACACTGGGCCCTCCATATATGCAAGGGTTCAGCTCTAGGACTCCCTGTGAATAGTGAAAAATGTGAATGATCATGTCCCATATTATTATATGGTGGCAATGTTGGCAGATGCTTCAATACATTTGTGCTCTCGTTGTCACCATTTTATGTATAGGATGCAGTCCTCTGCCATCACATGAAGTTGCAGATCTAGAGGTTGCATATATAAAGGTCCACTGTATTCTGTTGAACCACTTTGTTAACTTGGAATCATTTCTAGCATTTACTATAAAGAAGACCATTAAGCTGATTAACATCCTGCCATGTTTGACTGTTTTCTTCTAGGGGATAAGTTTCACTTAATTTTGAATATCTTAGCAATGCAAAACATGAATTTTGGCAACAAGCTATAATTTATTCTTAGTAATAAAAGTTCACATGGGAAAAAGCTTTCATACTAATGAATTATATTTATCAAGTGCATTAAGTTTTAGATTTTAATTAGATTTTACCAATGAAACAAAAAAGTCAATTGAATCTTTTTAGAGTTGTGAATATCCAGGTTTTACTTTAGAAAAATAAGTCACTGGTTCTCGTGGTTGCCATATATACATAAAAGTACCATCCATAAGAGGATTGTAAATTTCAATCTACAATCCCTTTTGGATGGTGTTTTCATTCACAAATATTATTTCCTTTCATATTTTTTTCTTACTGGCACATTTGAAACTAAATCAGAGGTTTGAATAAGGATATGTGGAATAAGTGAAAATAGTTCTGCCGGTTACTGTGCTGTCATATGCTAGGATTGTGAAAAGTGGTGTAATTTTCAGCCTATCTGTAGCATCGACCATCAGATGTAAAAACTGTCCATCACAAGATATAGAAGCACTTAGCACAATGACACTTTTTGTTCTGTAACTGAATAAAATTTATGTCAATTTCATGGAAAGTAAACTGTGCTTATCCCTGCCTTGGCCCTTTCATCCCTGATGCCAAAAGGTTTGAAGCAGAATGCAACACATGTTTACCTGAATATGAGATAGAGCAGTCTGTATGGTCAGAGTACCTATTTTATCAGTCACCAGTCAAACACAGACTTCTGTTCACATTCAGGCAAAAGTGAGAACATTCCTCAGTATTTAACATATAGTATGTCAAGGCTAGGGACTGATCTGGTACAAGCTGATGTGCATTTGTAGGTATGGGTGGATAATACCACAAGTGGACGACTTCCTAGAATTAGGGATCCATGATGCCTCCATCAAAATATTGGATGGGTGTACTGCATGCTGTTTGGTGCCATCCCTGAAATTCAGTGGCAACAGCCCTATTTCATACTGCTGAAATATGGTAGCACCTGCGGTGACCCTGTATAGTATAAAAGGATGCCAGAGCAGATTCCTATGCCATAAAGCACCAGTGGTGGCTGATGGATTACATATCAAAGGGTGATGAATCCATTAGGTGTTTTATTCTAAAGTGTAAAGGAGCTATCCAAGGTGCTGAACTCTGTTCCCAAAGAGACTTGGCATCTTGATTTGCTCTTGTAAAGCCTGGAATAAAACCTGAGTGGATTCACATGGAATTCAGCAGCTGTCACTGCTTGCTGGTCATCTTCTCTTCAGAAGAGAAAGCAAAAACTGTGATATTTCTGCATTTTTGCCACCCAAGCTTCGTCTTAGAAGAATGCTTCTGCTAAGTGATTTTAATTGTTTTAGCTTCACCTCTTTTTTTATTGCATTAACTGATGTACTATAAAAGTATAAGATGGAATGGAAGCTGGTAAAAACTCTTTCAAAAGCTGGTACCCATTTTCAGCATATTGAAACATACTGAATCTCAGTGGGGTGTTAAACTTGTCTAGATTATTATTATAGACTGTCTCAGTCTTCATTTAAATTACTTATTTTTATATCTGCTTTGATTTTAGCTGTGTTTTATGTAATCTTTGTTTATTTCTTACACCAGTAAAATATTAAAAACTATGTTTGCAACAAAAGCTGGCTGGCTGGTAGCTTTGCTCACATACTCTCTGGCCTACAATTGTCTTGTTTGAGATAATCCGTGAAACTGTAGTGTCTCTTAACAAGGTCTGATTCAGAAGTATCATATTAATTTGATTTAGAAGTGTTTCTGAACATCCCATAAATCAGGCATCTGAATCATACAGCTCTACAGTTGTAACTGGGTCACATCTCCCATCACCTCTAGTTAGCATTATTAAGAATGAAATACTGGGAATTACAGTCCAACAGCATCTGGAGGACTGTATAATTACCTCCCCTGTCACAAACACCATGAAGCAAGTTCCGTTGAACTCAGTGCTTTTTTTCTGAGTAGGCATGTATAAGATTGCATAGTTAATGTTTTGTATGCTGTTTCTGTAAATGGCTTTTGACCAGATGATGTTGGCACAATTTAAGAGTGACGGATGATCTTGAAATGCCAGATCTATACCTATCATTCAGAGTTAGGAGGAAGAGTTTTGTTTCATATTGCTTGGCATGTTATTTAGAAAAATAAAATAAGAAATAAAGGTATTAAAAATGATACAACTGGCATCTTTTGTATGGTTAGGAATTATCATCACTCTTTCTCTTTAAACTTGTATTATGAAAGAGGTTATCAACTGTCAGCTCATTCCTATATTGTTTTCCTATATATGTCTCAGCAGTGGTATTGTGGTAGTTTAAATGTCTTGGTAGTAGAATTATTTTGGCCACAAAGCAGTGACATAATATAAATATAACCTTCACTGCTGACTTCAGTCAATTGTTTTGTTAATTTAGAAACTAGAAACCTTTGCAGTTCTCTAGGTTTGAATAGAAAAGAAGTTACAAATCTCAAATTTTAAACATTTGATTTTTCCTTGTTAACTACTGGGAGTAGTCTATTGTGAAGAAAGAAATGCAGAAATGCAGAAAGAAAAGAAAGATATTCAGTCCAAGCCACTTTTGCAAAGAACTTATTTCAAAAGAAGCACAGTTTTGTAATGTTCTCAGCAGTTTGTGATGAAGCAGAAGGTTTAATTTCTGGTGTGATTTGCCAAAAACTCAAGTATGTTAAAGAATACTAAAACCAATTTGTGAAGACAAACTTTCAGTGAAATTCTCAATCCAAGTATGCAACATTGACTTATCTTGATTATGTACTAAACTTTCTAGTAGTTCTGTTTATAAATAAACATGAATTTCTGGGTTGTTTGTGTGTGTGTGTGTGTGTGCGCGCGTGCGTGTTATTACTGCTTTGTAACTTTCTGGTCTATTTCTGATGCAGGTACTTGGAACTAGAAAGCAGTGGCCATAGAAATGAAATTAGATTGCACTATCGTACAGGAACTCATCGCTCACATACAGAAGTGTTTCCTTACATTTTGGCAGATGACAAGTGGCACAGGCTGTCTTTAGCAATCAGTGCCTCACACTTGATTTTGCATGTAGACTGCAATAAGTAAGTGAAGAGTTTATTTTCATATCAATAGGTTGCAGCTACATCATTTTTGATTTCCACTGAGTGCAATTAACGTAACTTGTATTTTTTTTTTTTTTTGTATTTTTGTTCCTCCCTTCTGTATTAAAAACCAGAATTTATGAGAGAGTGGTGGAAAAACCCTATATGGATTTACCTGTTGGTACTGCATTTTGGTTGGGACAAAGGAATAGTGCACATGGTTACTTTAAGGTAAGTTCTTCCTCCCACACAAATAAAAAAGAAAAAGAAAAAAATAGGATTTGTCATAAATGTAGATAGAAATGATTTTTTACCCAAAGCAATACATATATTACACCAGACATCTCAAAGGATGTACTACATATTTTTTCACTGTTCACTAATACATGAGGCTTCTATATCAATCCAAAGAGTATGTTTTGTAACTCTTATATGTTATGTACGTTTATAATCCAACCTGTTACTTGAACAACGTGTTAATTCTTGTAACCAGGCTTTGTACACTGGTAATATATGCATTAACATTATTTTACTCTCTGGAAGTGTAATATCACAACTGTGAACATAAGTGTGCTCAACCTGTAAATGCAAGTCATATATTTGGTCAGAAAAGCAGTACTTGGGGTTTGTAACAGTATGTATTCAGTGTTTGTTGGTTTCAGAATCTGGGCAGTATTATCACTGTTAACTTCGTAAATGAAAATGCTCTGGCTCAAGAGGATTTGATTTAATATTTTGTTTGTGACAAAGTGACCAAGAATGAATGAATGAAAAGAGAAAAAAAAAAAAGAAAAGACAGGGCAATTAAGAAACTCATTTAGAGAAGAAGAAACGCTACCCTGTACTTCTGTAGATGGAAACATTTTTCTCTGTTACGCAGAGAATTCATGTCATACAATTAAGAGGTGATGGGACTGACTGGCACAACCCTTTTGTTGCTTCTGGGCTTGTTAAACTTACAGCTTTCTGTGTCAGGAAGTACAGTTTGGTTTTTGTGCTATTTTGAGACAAGTCCATAGCCTTATAGGTGGAAGACTCATTTTAAAGCCAAACATCCATATGCTTGTGAAGGATCAACCGACTGAAGTTGAATTCAGACAAGACAGAGAAGATGCTGAGGACAGTGCCATTTTCTCACTGCCTTTATCTTTTTGATGGAATGAAAGTTATGTTATGAAAGCAACTGCACAGCCTGTACTCCTGACCTGAACAATCCTGTAAACCTAGAATGGCCTGAGATTGTGGCAGTAGCCAAGAAGTATGTCTGATATCCTGTCTGTGCCCTTTCTATGTAACTGGGATACTGTCATGATCAGCCATGCCTTTGTAAACTCTAGAACTGAGTATCAGAATATAGTCTGTCTAGGACTGCCCTTGTAAATGATTCAGAAACCTTAAGTACTACAGAATGCTACAGCCTGGCCTCTAAAAGAAATAGGAAAGGGAGAGTACATCTAAACATTTCATTGGTGATTGTGCTTAGCTTCCAAGCCAAATTCAAGGGTTATGGTCCTGAACTTTAAAGCCCTTCATGGCCTGATACTTTTATAGTTCAGACAAGGAACTCTAATTGTGTATTGTCTAGAAAACATGCATGTACACTTTGTTTCCAAAGCAATCCATAGTAAGCAAAAATGGATAATTTCCAGATGGCATATTTGCATCTCTAGCATCCCTCCTTCTACAATAAACTCTGTAAATGTCATTCTCCCCTAATTAGTTACTCTTTTAGAGTATATTGAAAGTCACCATAGTTTTGCAGATTGGCTTTCCATATAGGTATCCTAATCTGCCTGTGTTTTTCAGAACTGGTGAATTGTTCTGCTGCCAGATACAGTATGTAGTAGTAGAATGAACTGGAGTGTGAATTTTGTGTCTTTCCAGTTATGTTTCTCTGTAAGAGCACTTGTTCCTGCCAGATACTTCAGACTGTAACTTCTGAGCCAGCCAGCATGGCAAGTGGACAAGCATGATGGGGTCATAGCACCAAATATCGGGAGCAATCCAAGTCAAAGATGGACCACTTTTGGTCCCAGACTGGGAGAAAGGCAGGATATACATTAAATAAATAAACAAAATTAATAGTAAAGATGGATGAAATAAAGTGAGTTAGGACCTAATAGAGTAACTCCTTCAGGTTGCCTTTTGTTCCTTTGTATGTTTTCAAATGGTTGAGTGCTGGGCTAGGATGCTGTGAGATGGGGCTTTGAAGGCCTGCTCAGCCACAGAAACCTAGTGGCTGACCTTGGGTAGATCACACTTTCTCAGCCTCAGAGGAAGTCAGGGACAAACCCCCTCTGAACAAATTCTGCCAAGAAAACCCCTGTGATAGGTTCCCATTAGGGTTACCATAACTCAGAAATTACTTGAAGGCACACAACAACAAGAATAAAATACATTCTAGTGAAAAGAGATAAAAGCTAAAAATACTACAGCAACTGTTAAAGCAAACAAGACAGAAGGCTGAATATGTCTTTGTCCCTTCTCATGACTGAACTAGTGATAAGGCATGGGAAAACAGAAGGTTCCTCCTACCATCCCAGATTACAAGGGCATTCATCCAATCTCTCCTCCCACCCTGCCCAAAGCTAGGAAATAGCAAGTGGGGGAGAGCATAGTAGTGAAACTGATTTTTCTTCTTTATGAAGATTCTGCACAGACAACTGAATACCCATTGGCAATACAGGAAATGCAGCTATCAGCTGTGCAGAAAGGACTGGTCTCTCTAATATTTGATTTGGAGTCTGAAGAAAATAGGTAGATCCTTTCCTGTTGTAGAATGTAATATGAATAGGTGATCTGCTACTTTCAGAGCTTTCAGAGTAACTTTGAGTTGTTTGGCATTTTTTGCCAGTTGTTTTTAAAAGAAGCATCAAGGTACCTGAAGAAAATCAGGAGACAGATATAGAACTAAGAATTTATTTAATGCTGGCTTACTTAGGAAAGACGTAAATAGTAGGAATATGATTAGTGTAGCTCAGGTGTGGAGAATGAGCCCATCGTTCTCTCCAAAGCCCCAGAAGATTCCAGAAACCTCCAGACCCCCCCTTTTTTTTACCAAAAATGGCTGAAAAATACAACAATAGCATTCCAACCAACACAAAAAAATGGCAATTTGACTTCCTTGCCCCCCCTGCCACTATCCACCCTCTCCTAATACTATGGGAGTTATCTGCATTTTGACCAATTCCCAGAAGTGGAAGTGGCTTGCATCACTTCCAGTTTTTTGGAAGTGCCTATGAGAGCCCCTGCCCCATCCACAGTTGGCCATTCTTTGTCTAGCTAAAGAGATGGAAGGTTCACTTTATCTCTGGAAAGATAGTGTCTACCAATTCTTTATGCCTTTCTGCTGTCCTTAATGAAAGACCCTACTTGCTAGTTTGCTTCCAAACCTGGGTCTTGGAGCTGAATTTTATCATTATAAAGTCCTACATGACTTGGGTCCCAAATGTGTGAAAGAGAACCTGCCAATCTCAGTCCTAACATCATGAATGGAGGGCCTGTTATTAACAGCAACACTGTTAGAGGTTCAGGAAGCAATGACGTATGAAGAAGTTCTGTCTAGGATAGCTCTTGGTTATAGAACTCACTTCCTTCTGAAGTGCATCTGGTTTCCTTCACTGTATGCATTTTTGTCAGCAAGTCAAAATGTACATCCTTACACAGGTCCTTGAAAGTTGAACTTTATAACAGATCATTCTGCCTCTCTTTTACTGAAGCTTTGGTGTGAATTGAGATTTTAATTATAGCTTTATTGTTTTACTGATACATATGTTCTTGCCCCAGGATTGTACGGTGAATATTTTCAGTAAATCAACCCACCAATCCTGGCTTTACTGATCAACAGTTGCTCTTCAATATCTACATCCAGCTGCAAATATCCCAGTGTATTGCATCCTTAGTTATTATTAATTTCATTTATTTATTTTGTTTCTGTCCTGCCTTTCTCCTGGTAGGGGACCCAAGACAGCACATCCTTGATGTGGACTGTTCCAGATGACTGACTGACTGACTGACTGACTGACTGACTGTCTTTCTTTCGTTCTTTCTTTCGTTCTTTCTTTCGTTCTTTCGTTCTTTCGTTCTTTCGTTCTTTCTTTCGTTCTTTCTTTCGTTCTTTCTTTCTTTCTTTCTTTCTTTCTTTCTTTCTTTCCTTCTTTCTTTCTTTCTTTCTCAAATTCATGGCAACCGTGATAGATAACAAAAGAACCTATATTTGTGTGCATTTTTAAAAACCGACAAATGAATTCACTCTTAACTACTGATTTAATGAGAACAGTATGTCTGTAACTGTCCATACCAACACTGTTGCCACATGTTGTTGTTTGCTTTCAAGTCATTTCTTACTTATAGAGATCTTAAGGCAAACATATCATGGGTTTTCTGGGGCTGAGATTGTGGAATATACCCAAGGTCACCCAGTGGGGTTCCATGGCCAAAGATGGAATTGAATCCTGGTCTCCAGGGCTGTAGTCCAACAGTGAAACCACTGCACTACATTATCTCACATTTTGCTTCCCTCTGTTTCACAAAGCATGTGTGTATTTTACAGTTCGGACGTTTCTCTGGAAAACAGATGTAACTTTAAAAAGAAATGAGGCCACCTTACTAACATAGGATTCTGCCTTACATTGAGTCAGACCATTAGCCCTTCTGGTACAGTACTGGCAGCTCTGACTGGCAACAGCACTCCAGAGCTTCATGAAAGAAATACCTAGGCTTCCCTTGAGATCCTTGCAGTTTCCTGTCAAAATACTGTGCAGGTCCAGGTCTGCTTATCATTCAAAATCAGACAAGAATGGGTATGTTCAGGTTAGTATGATGGATCATTCTGCTAAAAAAAATCAGCACACGTGATTGACAAGTTGTATAGATGAGTGGATCTACAGTCAAATGCACATTCAAAATAACTTGGAGGGCAACATGATGAAAGTAGAATGAGACTACTGTCAAAGCATGTATCATAAGATCAATTAGAAGTTGCTGGGACCTTCTATCCACCCACTCCACTAGGATGTAGAAACAGTCCAAGAGTACAAACAAAGTGCTGACTGCACCTGATTTTTCCACAGTTATGTGTCTTATGAGTTCTTTGTCAGTTTAGCATACAGATCACCACAAAAAGTCCTGCGCAAACTACATTAAACTGAAAGGAAGTTTTGTTGGATGGGGGTTTGTGCTGTCATATCTGGGGCTTGTACTCTCATATTTTGTTTAAATGACCATTTCAAAACTCAGTGAAACTGTAAATTATTTTTTAAAAAATGAAACCCTTTCTTTAGTGACTAAATAAAACTAATGCTGAATTCAGAACAACCAGCTCTTGCTGCTTAATTACACCTTGACATGTAAACTCAGGTCTCTGAAAATATTTGAATGCATGTGTGTGTCAATGTGTACATGAACAGCTATTTGTTTTTTTCCTCTGGTTTACAAATTCTAAGTGAAAGAAAAGCATGAGATCATGATTTCATAGAAGCTGCTTTTACTGGGAAAGGGTACAATAACTTTTCTGCAGATTTTAAGGTTTGACATGGAAATACTTGCTTTCATATATTACATTCACAAAATAAAAATATTTTAAATTTTCCTTTCCTCTTGTTTGTACACAGGGCATAATGCAAGATGTCCAATTACTTGTCATGCCTCAAGGATATATTTCTCAGTGTCCAGATCTTAATCGCAGTAAGTCTGCTAATTCTTCTACAGTATAATATGGTGCTTCTTGTTTAATTTTTGTCCAGTAAGGACTCTCTTAAAGTGTACTGATTATCAGATAAATCTTGATAAATATACAGGAGAATCCTTGCATGTCTATTGAGAAGTAAGTTCTCTTAAATTCAATGAGGCCTACTTCCAGGTATGTGCATATAGAGTTGCAGCCTAACAGAAGCACAGTTTGACAAATGCAGTGTTTGTAATTTCAGCATGCCCAACATGTAATGACTTCCATGGACTTGTGCAGAAAATTATGGAGCTACAAGATATTTTAGCCAAAACCTCTGCAAAGGTAATCAGCTTCTCAGAAAGTTGTTCTTACATAATGGTGTATGTGTGTGGGGGTGTGTGAGAGAGAGAGAGGACATATATGTATTTTAAATGTATTCTGTAGCACTTATTTTAGCTTTTATTTGTTCTTTGTATGGAAAAATAAATCAAAACTCTTGAGAAAGGAATAGGTCATAAATATTAGAACAATTATTCTATTAATTTGAACAGAACAATTTGGTGGTTTAGAATACTTAGGGGATGAGATTAATGGCTGAAGGCTTCGTTAAGCATAAACTCTTTGGATACGAAAAGTAGCATTAACTCCCCCTTACTACCTTCTATCAAATATTGTTCTCTGAAACATCTTTGTGAGAAGAATGAAACTATATGATTGATTAAGAACAGGAAATAGTCCTTATGGCTTTACAATGAGTTTAGCACTCTAGTGCAGTGAGCAGCTGAACTTTACTTCATTGTTTTTGTTTGAATTTGCAGGCTGTCTTGTGTAACAGATGAATATTGTTAATTGCAGTTTATGAAACAAATGATACTTTCAGTTATCATGTGTTTGAAAATGGTCTTAAATTGCTAGTTTACTCTATAAATGATGTGTAATAATAAATATAAGTACGCGTGGCAAGGGGTTGAACTCAATGGCCATTGTGGTTTCTTCCAATTCTATGATTCTATGTTATCATAGATTATGATTTGTGACTACCATCACATGACACTGCTTGAAATTCACGGCCTTAGATTGTTATAATAAAAAGCCTTGTTAGGGGTTTCATTTATAGGTTAACTATAAAGATAGCCTCAGATAAACCAGAATCGTTGAAAGGAATGGGACTTGTTAATGACAATAACCTTAACTGCAGTTGATTTCAGTGGGTCTAACCTACGAGGTAAGACTAATATTCAGTTTAACCTTGTGTTATTCGTGTTAATATACATAACAAGGAAGTGAAACTTGCCACAAAAATTGTGCATCAAAAGTTTTCTAAGTGCAAATGTTTCTAAGTAGAAGACATTCCCTACTAACACTTCTACAATGAATAAGTGCATATTTGCATATCATTAAGAGATAAAGATGGAAATATTTTAAATTTGTGTGATTTTTCTCTTTAAAATGTTGAGAGAATGTTGCAAGAAATTGGGGAAGTATCTTGACAAGCATAAGAAAATGTATTAGCAATTGTTATAGTCTCCAACCTGAAAATATAGATGCTACTCTTGGAACAACTTGAGCTTTTTTTCCAAGTCATTATTCAATAGTGCTCCAAAAGATAGTATATGAATATAGATGAAGCTGTTTTTAGGACTCTGGTTCATATATTGTGCAGTGCATTAAAACCCATGGCCACATGAAGCTCTAGCATTCTTATCTTCATCATGACAATCCATTTATCATGGAGTCTTCTGAACTCATGTAAATGAAAAAAAAATGTGTAAGCCAATCCTGTTTTTCAGAATTGCATTTGTAAACAGGTTGTTTTCGTAAAAGACTTCTTCTGTGGTAGCTCTGTTGTCAACTGCTGTCAAGTGTACTTCAACTTGGGGTGACCCTATGAATGAGAGATCTCCAATTCACTCTGTTATCAACAGCCCTGCTCAAGTCTTCAGACTCACAGATGTGGTTTCCTTGATTTGGTCAATCCATCTATAATGTGATCTTCCTCTTTTCCTACTGCCTTCTACTTTATGAAGCATTTGCCTTTTATAGTGAATTATGTCTTCTCATGATAGGTGCAAAGTATGACAGTCCCAGTTTAGCCATCTTGCCCTTGGTGTCAGTAGAACTCTTCTCCAGCACCATGTTTCAAATGAGTTGATTTTCTTCCTATCAGCTTTCTTCACTGTCTACCTTTCACAACCATACATAGAAATTAGAAATACAATGGCATGGACAATACTAACTTTAATATTCAATGACATCTTTTTACACATCTTTACACTTCAGGATCTTGTCTAGTTCTTCATAACTTCCAATTTCTTCTGATTTCTTCACTGCAGTCACCATTCTGATTCAAGATATGGAAAATCTTTAACTGCTTTGATGTCTTCATAGTATAATCTGTGATCCTTATTTTTGTTTCCTTGATGTTCTGCTATAAACCTGCCTTTGCATTTTCTTCTTTGACTTTCTTTAGTAATCGTTCTAAGTCTTTGCTGTTTTCTGCTAGTAGTGTGGTGTCATTGGTATATCTTAAATTGTTGATGTTCTTTTTTCTAATTTTCATGCCTACTTCCACCAAGTCTAATCTGCATTACATATGATATGGTCAGCGTAAAAGCTGAAAAGACAGGGTGATAAACTGCAGTCTTGTCTCACTTCCTTGCCAATTGGAAACCATGTTGTTTCTCTGCATTCTGTCCTGGTAGTAGCCTATTGTCCTGAGTATAGTGTACACACCTGGAAAATCAAATGTTGTGGCACACCCATTTATTTAGGAGCAATCCTCATGACCTACACAATCAGATTTTGCTATAATCTATAAAAGTTGAAAGCATGAAATTCTTTAGCGCACTCCATTATAACATGTATATTTGCAATATGATCTCTAGTTCCTCATCCAGCTTGGACATCTAACATTTCTTGCTCCATATGGAAGAAAGGTCTTTGTTGGAGAATTCTGAGGATCACTTTGCTTGCATGGTAAATTAATGCAGTATCCTATTGTTACTGCAATCCCTGGGGTCCCCTTTCTTGGGGATTGGAATGTATATTCAGCATTTCAAATCTGTGGGCCATTCTTTTATTTTCCATATCTGTTGATAGATTTTAGGTATAACCAGGGTAGATTCTTTCTCTATAGCTTGAAGTGGCTCTATAGGTATGCTGTCTGTTCCTAGTGATTATTTCTCCCGAGTGCTCTGAGTGCAGCTTCCACTTCACTTTCTAAATTTGTAACTTCAACTTCAAATGGTTCTTCCTTGAATGATTCTGTCATACTTTTACCTCATTTGTATAGTTCTTCAGTGTATTGTTTCTACTGTATTTTTATTTCTACTTGGTCATGCAGTATGTTCCTCTGCTGGTTGTACAGCATCATCATCTTCTTGGTTCAGATTTCCCTTGGATTTCTTATATCTTGTGGAAGAAGATTCTTGTCTTTCCCTTTTTGTTGTACTCTTCTGTTTCTTTGCAGTAATTATTACAGTAGTTCTCCTTGTTCCTGTGCACAAATGGTTGAAGAGTTGCATTTAGGGTTCTGAGCTTATCTCTGTCACATCTAACTTTTTGTTTCTTATCTGTCCTTAACTGCTTGAATAATTTCATTTGTTATCCCTTGAGGCTTCTCTTTGTTTTTTTGCTGAAGATAGTATCTTTTTGCCTTCAGTATCTTTTTGCCTTCCTCCTTGACAGTATCCCTGACTTCGGTCCAGAGTTCCTTTGGCTCCTGATCAATTAGGCTTAATAATGCAAATCTATTTTTTACATTGCATTAAATTCTATGAAGATGTTTTTTAGCCTATATATTTTGGCATGATGGTTGGTTTAGTGTTCTTTAGCTTTATACTTTTTTTTTATATTAGCAGCCATGTTCTGTTCTGTTTTTGCAGACAGAATGATGCTTCTCCCCCTTCTGCTTCCAGTTATGTAGTCTATTTGATTTTATCATTGGTAATCAGGCAATGTCCATGTATGCAGTTGCCTCTTGGATTGCTTGAAGAATGTGTTTGCAGTGAACAAACTGTTGGCATCACAAAATTCAACCAGTTGTTCTCTTGCTTCATTTGTTGATCCTAGGCCAAATTTTCCTGCTTTCTACTTTTGCATTCCAATTGCAGTTGATTTACAAGTTCTGTTCTGGTGTGTGATCAATTAGCGTCCTAGACTCCATCATAGAATCTTGCCGTTTCTTCTTCTTCTGCTTCTGTAGTTGGAGCATAAACTTTGATTATGGTTATATTGGCCAGTTTTTCCTGAAATCTTATTGATATTATTTGGTTAGACTTTGTTATATCATTTGACTGCTTTTGCTGGATGTCTCCTCACTATTAATGCCACCCCATTTCTTTTTAGGTTTTCATTTCCTAAGTAAGACACTGTGTACTTAATCTGATTCAAAATGTCCGATGCTTGTTCACTTTAGCTCTCTCACTCTAAGTATTGCACTGTTTATACTTCCAGTTCTTGTTTTACTATGTCTAGCTTCCCTGATTCATGGTTCTCATAATCGATGTTCCATGTTCCTGTAATATGTGTTGTGCAGCTTTGGACTTTCTCCTTTGAACACATCAGCAGCTAAATGTCCTTTCAGTTTGAATCCAGTTGCATCATTCGCCACAGCACTAGTCCTAGTTGTCCTCTGCTGTACTCCAGTAGCTTGTTGAGTGCCTTTCAACCTGAGAGTGTCATCTTCTGGCACTATCTCTTGTTTTATTTCAGATTGTGTCATCATAGGACTTTTATGGTAAAAAACATTCAAAAGGGGTTTACCAAGCTATGGTGCCACTACCATTATCTCCAAGAGATCCTCTGCCAGTGTCATCCGCCACTGCTTCTGCTGCCCAGTAGCTGTTGTGCACATTTAGTCTGGCTCTGCAGTACATACCTGTCTGACATGGGAAACCCCAACAGCAGTACTTCTGCCTTCTGCACAGCTTCTTGCTTTACAAGAGCATGCAGTTCCACCACTGCAGAAAGATAGTGCCATTGGTGGGCTAAACTAAGCTAATTAAAAACTGAAAACCAAAGCAGTAATCCTATATTTACATATCTGGGAGTAAGCACCCCAAAATATATTGGAACTTATTTCCAAGTTAAGACACATAGAATTGCAGTTACTTGCTAATTAATGAGAAAAGAAAAAGATTAAACAAGAAGATAGCTTGTTATTAGACCAAGTGCTTGCTGTGAATGTCTCTGGAAGCTCTGATGTGTGCATGAAACATCTATCCACAGTAGATTACTCATTCAATCTAAATTTATTCATTTTTACTTGCTACCATTTGAATGAATAGGATAGTCCATGAGCTCATAAAAAACATGTACATCTCTGAACTGAGGCAGAAAATTATAAAGACAATGCAACTGTTTTCACAACAACATGTATACCCTAAAAAAGACCTTGCTTTAATTGTTATGGGGAAATGAAATATATTCCAACCTTGCATTTTTCTTACATTAATATTTGGATTTTTTTCCCTATATTTCAAAATTTCCTTCTTATAGTTCATCAGGGCTTGATGACATGGGTGGCTTGATGTAGTTTTGGGTAAACCTTTTTACAGCTAACAAGGTCTTCTCTGTGAACCATATATCTAGCTGTCCCGAGCTGAGCAGAGGATGACTAGGTTGGATCAGTGCTATTGTGAAAGAACCTGTACTATGAAAGGCACCACCTACAGAGAATTTGAATCTTGGACAGATGGCTGTAAGAACTGCACGTGCATGGTAGGCTGTAAATTAAGTATAAATATAGGAATCTCATTCTATAGTCTCTAAAAATGTTTATGCAGTCTAAATTTGAAACTCCCAAAGTTTGGAGACGAAAAAGTAAATTTGTATACAAAGTTTATTTATCTGTCTTGTTCTTCATGTTTTGCTTTTATTTTGTTCTAGAAAAATGTGTGTTTTGCTTCTGTGTGTGTGTGTGTGTGTGTGTGTGTGTATGTTTGCATGTGTGTGTGTCTATGGATGGACTAATATACCCAAATCAAATGGAGAAAGGTGGTGGTAATTGCCATGGCCAGATCATGTCACTTTTCTACCAAATCTGGCTTTGGCTGGGTGTATGATGCTGTACAATGGGCTCAGGATCAAAATGATTTTCACAGATTGTATGGGAGCTTTTCTCAGCAGGTGGGATATCTTGAAGGGAATCAAAGGTTTTAAAGGATATTTAAGGCTATATGAGACAAAATGAACAGAAAAGTATAAAACAAGTACATCCATTGATATAAGATGGCTTTACGATCAGCTGAAATATATGCATTAATTTCTGAAGGGATCTGTGTCTCAATGACAGTCTCAAGCATAGTCCGAACTCCTATATCTTTTTCATGGTTCAGCAGAAGCTTAGCAGACAATCAAGACACAAGATGTAAGCTCTTCTTACATTACATAACTGGGTCATTCTCAATATTAGAAATTGACTCCTTAGATTCAAATTCATGGCATTCGTTGCAGATTTTCACAGGGTGGCATTTTTATTTTTTAAATGTTTATAATGGTTGCCTCATGATGATCATAGGGAATGTTCTTTTGTTTTTATATCTCAGAGTAATCTTCAAGTTTGCAAAATAGGCATGACTAGCAGCAAATGATATAATGCTAAAACAACAACTGTGAACCTATTATGCACATATCAAAATCTGTGTAGGCTGGAAAAAAGCCTCATAATCAAAGAAAGAAAAATATGATTTCTTTTTCTATGAAAAGTTAGATTCTTAAAGAAACCTATGCTTTTAAACATATGTTTTTAATAAAAGCTTTTAAAATTATTATCTTAAATGAATTTTTCCTTCTTTCTAGAATGGTACTGTCCAGTGTGAAGCACTTGTTTGTCCACTTTCTGAATGTCCTCAGAATTCTGCACCTGCCTATATTGATGGCAAATGCTGCAAGGAATGCCAACGTAAGTGTTTGCTTTTTTGTAGAATTTTTAAAAAATACTGTATAGTATTATAATATTTATAAGAATTGCACTGTCTCGAAGAGACAAGTTAAAGGATGTTGAAGGCAGTTAGAGTCATACTTAGTGATCGTTATTATTTATTGATCTACAAAGGCCTCAGTCCTGCTGATAGTCCCAACTAGAACAGAGCCATAGACTCTGTTGGACTTACCTATGTGTTGATTCACAGTTAAACAATTGTTTCAGCAAGCTACCTGTGATCAGAACTAACCAACAGGCTTCCAGCCAAAATATCTAGAACTTTCCAACTAATTTTTGTCTAAAGAGCATAACTACAGACTGGATAAATCACGTATCAGTATTAGGCATTAAATATTCCTTTAAGCACTAAAACAGGGTTTGGGTTATGGAGAGGTGGAAAGGTAGATGGATAATCCGTTTGGCATTTAAATTTGAGGTCTGTTGGCAAGTCACCTTAGGGTTTGTTTTTTTAAGAGATTGTAAATTCAGCAATCTTAGCCTTGCTTCTAACAGCTATGTGCTTAATATAATAAACATAATTGCTGTCATTGATCTATAAAGCCCTATATGACTTGGATCCAGAGTATCTGAAAGACCATATCTCCCTGTACGAGCCTACCAGAGTTTTAATATCTTTGGGGGAAGGCTTTTTCTTGGTTATGTGACCTTCACAGTTATGGCTGGTGAGGACCCAGGAGGTAGCCTTCTCAGTGGCTGCTCCCAGGCTGTGGAACTCTTGACCAAGAGAGGCTTGGTTGTTCCCCTGCTGGCAGGGCCAGATCCTCCTATTTAAATAGACCTTCAGTTTTTAAACTGGTGGGGATAATGCAATAGGTAGGTTTTAATATGCCTTTAATTATTTTAATTCTTTTTTATTTAAGATAGTTGTGTTCAATGCTTTTTTAAATGTTTGTATTCCAAATTGTTTTTATTTGTGTTGTGTGAACATATGGTGTCCCACGTGGGAGAAAAGTTGGATATAACTTAAATAAATATATGAATAAACTATCTTATGTATCCATGCTAGGTAACATGGATAAACAAAACTATGGACCCTTCCTTCCTCTCCAGTATCTAAATAAATCTACCTGTTCAGTGTAATCCTGCATGATGAATATGTGCATACTGAGTTCCTTGTGTTCTAGCCTCCTTTCTTCAACAAGGGACCAAGTCATTGAAAAATGGTGCTCACAGACTTGTACAAATTGACTACAGTGCTTTAATCGACCAGATGGGCTAGAATGACTGGCCCTGCTCTATTATAAATCCTTAATGAAGTGCAAATGGTTTAATTCTAAACTCTTGAGCTGTGAAGTCAAACCCATTTGTTTGGAATAACAGGCAGCAGATCCATACTATCACCCAGAATACAGTAGTTGTAGTCATTAAAAGCTGTAATTCATGGGTGCCACCCCAATTCTATTTCTGAACTGCTTGTACTGTATAGTGAATTGTTTATCAGAGTTGTACTTCAGCATTATTGTATTTGTTGTAATCTTTCAAGGTCCTTATAAGCAAATGGACAAGAGAATTTAGGATGAGGAATGCAACATTCTGGTTTAGCAGATGGGGTAGCCAAGGGACTGATCATTTTAGCCAAACAGAGTAGTGCTCAGTGGGAGACAACCTTGTTGAGAAGGTATATGTGTGATCTAAAGAAAAGCAAGAGAATTAACTGAGGTAACAGAGTCACTGGGAAAATGTGGTTAGAATTAAATGCATCTCTGGAGCCTATTGTTCATTTGATCATTGGTTTAAGAGAGAAGGCCCAGCAGGCATGCACGTGCATTGCTTGCCTGTGAAAAGTAGCCTGTACAAATCAAATTCCTTATGCTTCATTTCCTCAAAATAAACAGTTTAAATAGTAAGTTTGAAACTGCCAGGCAAGTTGTTAGTATGAAAAACAAAGGTCTAAGTCATAAAACAAAAATAAATGCTTTATAATCTTTATCTGAAAGTTTTATATGTGAATATTCAAATAAAACTGAAAAACAAAGAAAAAAAATTAGACTAGATTTCTGAAAGCCCATAACAAATGAATAGAAGCAAAATGATCTTGTGCCTAATGACCAAATGACTACTGTGCTGCTGCGTTATTTTGTTTTTTAAAAAAGAGATATGAAACATGACTGTGATGTTGTGTCTGTACATAAGAAGAAAATGAGAAGAGAACATCAGCTGTGCAGTGACTTTGTTATAAACACTGAGGCCCTTTTCGCATGGCATTTTCGGTGCTAAAGGGCCTCTCGAGCGTCGCACACATGTGTGGAGCGGTCCACACGACGCATTCACATTTGCGCGATGTTCCGGGGCCTGGCAGGGACCACTCACACGTTTTTTCATTTTCGGCTTTAAGCCGAAAATGGTGCACAGTCACGCATCGCTCCGGGGGCCCGTGCACACTTACCTTGCATGCGGAGCCTCAGGAGCCGGGCCAGTCGCGCTTCCTTTCCGGTGCAGCCTGGGAAGGTCCCAGGCTGCACTGCGAAAAGAAGAGGCGGGGCTCTCATGCGAGCGGGTGGCAGCTGCAGAGCTGGAGGAACCGGGATGCGAGAGCCTCTCATTGGAGGCTGCTCGCACAAGCCCCGCACCCCAGCACTGCGAAAAGGAAGGGTGCGAAAAGGGTCTGAGTAAATACTGAAATATTGAGGTTTGAAATTGCAGATGCAAGAGGTGATTTGTGTGTTTAATAGGACAATCTAGTTCTGTTGTGAAAGCCAGCATGATGCAATGGTTTGAGCTATGGCTATGGAGACCAGGGCTCAGTTCCCCACTTGGTCATGGAAACCCCTGCATGATCTTGGGCACTTCACACACTCTCAGCCACTGAAAACCCCATGCTAGAGTTTCCATATGTCAGAAATGACTTGAAGGCACACAACAACAACAACAACAACAACAATGTTCTATTGTCAAAATTCATTCCTACATACCTAAAGAGTTCTGAGAATCAGACTGCTAACCTCTGCACCCAGTAAAAGAAAAATACAATAATGTTTAAAAATGAAAAGAAAAATTGTTATTAGTTACTTGGAGATCAAGCATGTGAATTATAATGACTGCAGGCTGACCTAATCTTGAAATAATCCTCAAATAACATCACTTAATTGAGGATAAAGTAACTGAAGTTAAACGTTATTTAAATTACACTTAATCTAAAAAGATTTAACTGAAGAAATTGTGCCATTTTTTAAAAGCATAGTTTGTACTAGAATACAAGTTGAAGTAATGTTTTAAATTTTTTCTTGTATGTTAGATGTTTAGAAGAAAAAAATGTTATTTTAAAATCATGTAGGGAGCAGTGGATCCAGGGTTTACAGGTTGGGTGAGCTCGGACTTTCTGATGATATCATCCAACTAACCTTCCCCAGCCCAGATCTGAACTTGATGAGTGTTTGCACTTCAGAACTTGTGACTATACCACTCTAATGGAAAATTAATAAAATACTGATGCTTTAATGAGCTTTGGAATTACTAGGTCTCTAAAAAAAACAGGCACTTTTGTTCCCACACCTTATGTGATGATGGGAAAACAGAATTTATGGTAAATTTATGACAAATTTATCAAAATCCAGTGCGTAGTTTTCATCAGCTTTTTTACTGCTGCTCATCAAAAAATTTTGTAGGCTTCCATGTGAGTTTTCCTTCTATAAGCTTGTTTTGCAGACAGTGAAATTACAGTCAGCCCTCCACATTCTGTAGGGTTAGTGGCACAGATCTCTGCAATAGTGGAAAAACCTCAAATACCAAAATGTGTGTGGGAGTGTGTGAGAGTCTCCTCATCATGCCTCTGAGGCATGATGAGGAGAATGGACACTCAGAGTCCAAACCAGGTCAGAGAAAGGAGAGGGAAAGAGTGGGTCAGCGTGGTGGCTTTATACTTCTTCTCTTTCACCCATATTCTTTCTTGGGTGTGGGGGTCGTGGGAGAGGGTTCGTGGTGCTTGAAAAATCGGGCTTATGAGCTGTCCTTAGCTGGCCAGGCAGTGGCTGGTGGAGGAGGAGGAGGAAGGCCAGAGGCAGGTTTTTAAATAGCTGCACAACCTGATCAGAGCTGCTGAGGGGCAAGGTTCCCCTAAAAAAGAAACACTTGAGGTGGGGACAGAGTTTGAAGAAATTCTCAAATAATAAAATCTATGAAGGTTAAACCTGAAAATGTGGAGGGCTGACTGTGCACATTTTTCTTTTCTTTGCAAAGTGCTTCTTGTTTATATTCTTTCAAGCTGCCATCTGTTGTAGCTAGTCAGTGGGAGTATAAAGCTATGGAGCTGTGTAGTGAGGCTTTTTGTGTTGCAAGGCAGCACAGCCATTGGTATTATACTCTGCTTTCTTTGTGTCAAAATAAAGTGCTGCTTCTTCATTATTCCCTTCTTGCCACATAGGAATTCAGGTTTTGCTGGGTTGCAGTTTTCTGATCAATACCCTACAACAAATCATGATGCCTCAGAGAAAGCTATATTATAGTTTTTGGAAAGAGCTGTACAAATTAGAATAGATTAGTTAACTGAGTTATAAGACACTGACAAATCTTTTGAAAACATGAAGTATAAATTTTCTATGTCCAAAAAAATAAACAGCTAATTCATGATAGACCATTTATATATATGTATATGTATATGTATATGTATATGTATATGTATATGTATATATATGTATATGCATGGAACATGTTCCATATTCGTTTATATTTGAAGTCTCCTGTACTGTTGATGTTAGATATTCACAGAAAGTACTATTAAAATATATCTTATATCTGCACATGCATGTGGTTTTCCCCTTGCACATTGGTTTCCCATCATATTATTCTGAACATATTCAAAAGTTCAGACATTTTCCATGGTAATTGCACATTTCATTAGTCAGTTGCTGAGCAGCAACCACAAAATACAGCAATGAAACAAAAATATTTTCTTACTTAGGTATGTTCCTTCAGTGTGGACATGAAAACTGACAATAAAATTCACTCCCCTGGTCCGATTAAGTAGAAATAGCCAGTGCAGTGGTTTAAATGTTGTACTAATATTTTGGAGACCAAGGTTCAAATCCCCACTCAGCCATAGAAACCCCCTGGCTGAACTTGGACAAGTCACACATTCTGAGCCTGGAAGGAAGGTGAAGAGAAAGGCAAACCTCCTCTGAATAAATATTGCCAAGAAACCAATAAGGTAGGTTTACCTTATGGTCTCCTTAAGTTGGAAACTGACCTGAAGGTACAAACAACAACAAAGTGAGAGAACAGTGAAATGAACAGTGAAATGAGCATGGATTGAATGTTGACTTTATTAAAAATATGCAGAAATCAACTTGTAAATTTCTTAAGTTCACATAGGCATCAGTCAATAGAAACCAGTGTACTTAAATGTAAGCTGAGGTCATTCCATAGTTCTCAATGAAACTTTTCAGAATAATGCCCTAGCTGAAGTGGGGTGTCCTTAATATGATAATTTAAGACTGTTTGTCTGTAATGTGTGCTTAACTTACTTCTTTCCTCAGCAAATAGTGTGCAATATAATAGGCAAGTGAGCACTTGACAGAAATACTCTGTTGTATTCCTAACTATGTGAAAATTAATATACTTGTACTTTGACCAGCATGAGAAACAGCATAATGATATAGAAAATTGCTGGGATGATGGGTGTCTAGAATATGATATGCAAAGCCATTCTCGTTGTCCCTTCTCCCATGCTTTCTTTCTATATAGATACCCAAAGTTGTGTGGAGTTCGGTTTTTTCAAAGGCTTTATTTTATTTATTACCTTTATTAATCAAGCCAGCATGGTATAGTGGTCTGAAAAGTGGTTTGATTCACTGCTCAGCCATGGAAACCCACTGGGTGACCTTGGGCATGTCACATATTCTCAGCCCCAGAAAACCCATGATAGGTTCACCTTTGTTGTTGTAAGTCAGAAATGACTTGAAGGTGCACAACGGCAACAAAATCAAGAGACAGATGGTTACAAACACACAGGAAACCATTAAATAAAACAGCATGTTTCATAATAAATATAGTACTAAACAGACATAGAATCCCCCCCCTCCTCCTGTAGTTGTTGTTGTCGTCGTCCTCCTCCTCCTTCTTGTTTAACCACTGAAGCATGTAAAAACATGAAAACTCAACAATAAATTAATGATTGGGCTTAAATTGGATCCCAGTGTATTAGGGGTTGCCAGTGAGGATGGAGGTAGAGTGCCTAAGCAAGATTTCCTATATTTTCAGGAAGGACACAGATCATGCTGCCTGGATAGCTCTCTTAGAGGACCTTATTGACCTTAGTGGCAGGTGCCCTTAAAAATATGGGCATATTATGTTGTATCATGTTCCTGCCAGATTACTCCCACCATGTCTTTCTCTCAGTGTTACTACTACAAAGCAATTCATGTCTCCCTAGGTTGTCTTCCTGTTACTTTTCCAGATTCCCTTTTCATAAAAATGTCTCCTCTGATTTCCCCTTATGCTCGGTTTCTGTTGTCTTCACTAGCCTTGTTATTTACATATAGTATTGTTTAACCTGTGCAGCCAATCCCCATTTTTTTCTTTATTTATTTCATTGCTTGGGTCATCTAGGCTTATTTAAATCGTCTTCAGTTCGATCTCAGTCACACTCCATTTTGCTCCCCAAACTCTATCTCAGGCTTCAGATGGTGGGAAAACAAAATGCACTATTGAAAATGGACAGCCATTTCTAAAATACACCATCCTGCCTCTTTTACCACTCCTCCACTGTGCTCATACAACACAAACAGCACTGCTACTGAATGAAATGCAAGAGTGATCAGTATCAAATGCTATGGCAAATGAAGGCTGGTGCTAACTGGAACTTCAGAACAGCAATGCGTGTCAGTTTCATGCCATGTCAGACATGGATATTCATTTTGTATATTTTGGGAAAGGGTGTTTCTTCAAAATGCAGTCAGTGGAATGTTATGCATCCTAAATAAGGATAATAAAAATGCATTATAGAGAAGAACATGTATTTCATATGTTTGGGTTTTTGCAAGTAAAATCCTATACCCTGAATTGTGCTTGGAAGTCCAGTGATACCACAAGATGTTAGCCTACCATGAGACTGATTTGGAGTAGCTGAACATTCTACAAATTTTCAAGAACATTCCCACTGTGGGAGTGCAAACAATATATATCAGTTGTCTCCAGCAAAGATAACTGAAAGTAAGGTTTCTAGATCTAAATCAAACAGAAAAGTATCAAGGTTTTTTTCACTAGAATGCAGTTAACTGATTATATTTGTTTTTGGCTAACTTATGCTCCTGTCTGAAGATTCGGTCATATCACAGAGTCCAGTAATTGATGCCCCACCCCTGGAATAATGAGACTACACACGTTGCACCGGGATAAAAAAGACCATGTTATTTGACCAAACTTTTACAGAATGTAAAGGCAAAGGGTGTGAGTCTGGCCAGGGCAGGCACTGCTGTCATGACTACCTCCTTGCCCCCCCCTCCCTTGAATAACACACCTGACCCCACAGGGCAACCCAATTTTCGTGGGTTGCTGCATGGCTTCCTTTAGTTGGAAGGCAAACCAAGTGGGTTCCCACCAAAGTCCCAGGACCCTACAGGTGAGAAGCCCCAAAGCCGGCCTGTCTTCTAGGCCAGCCTCCTTCCCCTCCTCCTGAGTCTCATGACTTGAAGAGGAAGTTTGGGAACCTTACCCTACACCCAAATTGGTGCTAACAGTGCGCACCGGAACCTTGTCCCCTTCATTGATCAGCAAAGATGGCCATGTGTGTGGGGGACTGGGCTTAAATAATCTTGCTCTCCCCATCATGTGATATGCTAGTCTCTCCCCAGGGGGGCAACAAATCACACCCTCTTCCCTGCAGTGCTGGGGTGCTCATACTTTTAATTTGTCAATCTGTGTGACTGGAAAGGACCCATCCTGTCTAGATTTGTGGGGCTGTCTACTGTCATTACTTTAGTTTTTCTAATAGTAATATTCAGTTGTCATCCCTTTCTTCAGTTCATAACTACAGTCAGCCACTAGTTGAGGACAGATGCAATCGATTGGGTTAGCTCATGGGAAAAAAGGAAAGAGAGAGATGAGTATCATCTACATATTGTCTTTGGACTACTAAGTACATCATGATGCACCCAAACCTTTAGTATAAGAAAGCCAATGGGGGAAAAACACATTAGTATTTTCTCCTGTAAGGAATTAGTGGCTTGAAGAACTGTTGGCCAGTAAAGATTAAAATTATAAAAATTATATTGTATTCAGTGTGTATTGAATACAATATAATGAAATGAAATTTAGAACAGAGCAAACAATGTGAGAACTATACAGGAACCATTTATTGAGGGTATAAATTTTCAAGTCAATAAAGCGATTTTGGCCATTATTTTTCCTTTGCATAACATAAAATCATCATATTTTACTTAACTACCTGTGTCAGTAGGAAATTCTGCATATACTCTGTAAGTCATCATTCTTGTACTTGTCCATTAAAATGAAGTCAAGGATGCACAAATGGAAGGCTTAATGTGCTGTTTTTTCTCAGTTCCATTCATCAGAAATCCTTCCACTGCTTGACTGCATGAAAAACAGGCTATATATAAAAGTCTTGAAGTTGAATGAAGCTGTTCATATATTTATTTCTCCCACATTATTTCTAAAAACTATGTAGCAAGCAGTTCCAGCATGGAATTGGATATAGCAGTGCTGTTCAACGTAGTGGTCTGTAGAGCCATTGGCTGCCAGTCTGTGATGAATTTCCAGAAAAGAAAGAGTTGTAGATAATGAGTACAAACAAGGAGCTGGTTCCTGGTCGACTGTGGGAGGGAATTAGTTCCTCCATATTAGGTAACTCAAGTAGCACTGAGATGCAGCGTCAAATCATTCTCATTCATGGGCATGATTTTCTTCTCTCAGTTATTTTTATAGGAATTAGTGCTTGACACTATGGAGGACTAGAGAGTAAAAAGTAACTTACTTCATTTTACTAATGTTGAAAGTTCCTTTTGTTCTTACCTTTATTGCTTGATTTTAATAAACTGGCAAAACCGAAGAGGTTCCTTACAGTTTACAACTTTAGCTCTGTTCATAAGAACAACTAAATTTTTTAAAAGGCAATTCAGGCCCTTTCCAGATGTGGGGGGGGCAGCCGCACAAAAACGCTACTCACTGGACTTCTTCAGCGTCCGGCAAGTCCATGGGGACGAGGAGCAGTGTGAGCTCATCACTCCACACTGCTCCGGCGTCCAAAATGGCGGCTTCCGGTTGGTGGAGTCTCTCCACCAACTGGAGAAGCTCGCCAGCCGAAAGCCCACCCCCGGCAGATCTGCAGGCATGCATTTGCGCGCACCTGCAAATCTGCTGCGGAGCGCGGCGACAGAGCGAGATGGAGTTGCGCGCTCCGTGCTTTTTAAAAAGCACGCTGCACGACCAGTTCCGGTCACGCAGAACCGGACTGAGATGCGGAACTACGAAAAGTAGTCCGACCCAGTCCACTCCATGGTGCAGAAGACCTCTGTGGGAGGTCGCTCTGCCCCGTTTTAATAGCCCGGTGCAGGAATGGCCACAGTTTGTATTGATTTTCTGAGTAAACTGTACTTTTAATATACTGAATGTGATAATTTTATACTAAACTAAGTTATACATGACATATTTTGTGCTCCTAAATTAGCAAAAGGACTTGCAATCTAAAAGATGCTAATACTGCAATTTTATATTTTTATTTTAAAAATGCATTTTTTTCTCAGAAAAGAAAAGCCACTTCTCCCCACCCACCCCAAATGGCCTCAAAATTTCCAGAAATTTTAGATCTGTAGGTAGGGCTAGAAAAGAATTCTGCTCAAGGCCTGGAAAGCTGTCACTGGACACAGTTCATAGTTAGCTAGATGGATTAGTTGTCTGAATCAATGTAAGGCAGTTTTGAGTGGTCTGTGTTCCTAAATACTTGCAATAAGATATCTCTGCTATTAAGTGTTGCTTCAGTCTCTGCTATATTTCATGGTAATTGGTATTCTTGCCACAGCACTCAGGAACTTATGAAATGTGTGCTTTTGTTTAAATGTATGAAGTAATGCACATTGTTCCTAAAATTAAATGCATTTGAGTGGTGGTTCATGTCATCTACAATGAATAGCACTGGAAAAGTATCATCATATATTGAAGAAAAGATTGTTGTATGTTAGATAATCTTTCTACCTGCCCATGGAATGAATAATAAAATAGAATGTTTAAAGAAATCTGTATTTATTATAATAACATAGCCTACATATATGGAATTTGTCTCCTTTAAAGAGTTAAAGGATCAAAATATTTGTAATATCTGCCAGGAGAGAATTAAAAATGTCATCATACTAAAAATGTGCTGTAGGGCTTTTCTCCCTCCCCATTCTTTTTTATGAATTTATAATTTATTCATGTCTAGAAGTTTAGCTCTTTTCCTTTCCTTTTCATTACACCCTCACCAGGGAGTTTACAGAATACAGAAATCCCTTCAGCAAATTATTGCCATCATTTTATTTTCACTGCACACAAAATTGAAGATATTTTTAAGGGATAATGCTTTGGCATTTACTAGGACCAAATGTATTAGTAGTGCTCTAGTGTACTGTTAGAGGTCAGTACAGGTTAATGTGGAGCTCATTTGCATCTTGGAAATATATACATTAATACCTCTTTACTTTAGCAGTAGGGACTACAACAAGCATGTTTTGTGCAGGATATGTTGATGAATTTCAATGTTACTTTTCTGTATAAATAAGCCTGTGCCATTCATAATTTATTATTCTTTTCTTTTTCTTTTCTTTTTTTAAAAATATGTTACCTTTTCACCACAAAACAGAGTTCCATGGTGATGTCTAAGCATAATGAACGTCAAGACATAAAACTGAGAAGAATAGAACATTAGCATATTGAATTACCAGATATGAGTGCAAAGAGCCCTAAGTTGAATTAAATAAAAATCCTCAAATAAAAATGCTTTAACCTGGTTCATTACTGAGGACAGTTTTGTTGGCAGTCAGATTTACTGACAGGGACATGGTTATTTGGGGGAATAGTTGCCTGCCCATAGTAACTTTCTCAATTTTTGCTGAAATTAAAGAAATATAACAGATTTGAGGCTAGCCATATTCAGTGGTAGTCCATCCATTAAATATGTCGTTGTATTTTAGGGATGGAAAGAATATCCTCCTCCTCCTTTTTTAATATGGTAAAATGTTTTTTTCTTGAGTATTGGGAATCTCTGATGAGGAAAATCCTAAACTGACAACAATTTTCATAGTTTGGGACTTATTCTGTGCAAAATATGCCCATTCATTAGAGAAAATAGCAGTTTTGCACAGAAAATAATGTTTTCATGCAGAAATATTGTTTTATTTGCCAAAAATGTGGCTTTCTGCAAAAAAAGAAATTAACATTTTGCACAGAATAAATCACTACAGTATTTTCTGCACGGGAAAGATCACAGAAATCTTATTTTCTGCACAAAATACTGTCTCATGAAGAGCAAATGGTCTTTTCTGTGGCAAAAAATCATGTGTTAATTTTGCACATAATAAGTCCTGAATGCCAGTAGTCTTTGAAATCTGAAGTTTTTGAAGACTTCCTTGCAGCAGAAAGACCTGTCGCTTCTTTTGAGAACAAAATTAGTGAAGAATTGTTTCCCTGTTTCTAAATGCGTTGAAAATTATGCCAGCATTTCTGTTAAAGGAGCTTAAGGTTTGTTTTAAGAAGAGCATACACTATAACTTTTGCATCATTTATATTTTTAAAGCAAAATAATATTTAAGGCTAATTACCCCAAATGTTGCTTCAGAGAGGAAGAACTGTAGTTCAGTGCTGGGGAATTCTGTTTACAAGCAGAAGGCCCCATGCTTAATTGCAAGCATCTCAAAGGCCATTTCCGCGCGGGGCGAGGGAATCACCCTGTGCCGGTACTTACCGGACTTCTTGGCTCCATGCTTGGGTCCAGGCTGGTCTGGAACAGTGCGTGGCCACCGCTCCGCACTGCTCCGGGGACGAAAATGGTGGCTTCCGGTTGGTCGAGGCTCTCCAGCAACCGCTGAATAGCTCACCAGCCTAAAGCCCGCCCCCGGCAGATCACAGGCTCGCACTGGTACGAGCCTGCAAATCTGCACCGGAGCGCGGGCACAGAGTGGCGCGCTCTGTGCTTTTGAAAGACCTGTTTCAAGTGGTCTTTCAAAAGCACGCTGGACAACCACTTCGGGTCATTCCGGAGCGGGCTGAGGTGCGGAACTACACTAAGTAGGCCTGACCCAGTCCGCTCCCAGGTGCAGACGTCCTCTCTGGAGGATGCTCTGCACCATTTCTTTAAGCCCATGCGGAAATGGCCTTAGTCTTGCTGTGAAGGACTTTATATAATCCTGGAGAGCTGCTGCCATTCAGTATGGACCATGTGGAGGTAGTACAGGGTTGGAAATCATGAGGCTCTCCAGATGTTGTTAGACTGCAAGTCCCATTAGCCCTAGCCAGCATAGCCCAACAACTTCTGGAGGTTGTATGACTGAGTCTGAGGTAGAATAATTGAAAGTCAGTCTAGGTATAAGGCATCTTCCTTGGATTAATAACAACAAAGTGACTGAACAGAAAAAATTAGACTTAAACCAATATATTTTAAATAATTATTTTAATGATTAATGATTTTAATAGAACTGGATCTGCTTAAATGCATATAATCAGCTCCTATCCCTAGAAGTTATTGTATTGTTATAGAAATATTTGTGTGTGGGTGTTTATATAGTTAAGGAAGGGAAAGTTAATTAACTTGGTATATGCTTCACTACAATATTTTGGCTTTCATTCCTTTTTGCTATCCACAGAACTCCCCTGAGAAGAACCATCAACAGTTTGCCTTCAGCAAATATATGTTTGGGAGAGTTTGGAAGTGAAATTTCTGGAAGCAACCCTGCAGCTAGTACCTGCCACTCATAGATTAGTCCTCAAAGCTCTAGAGCTAGTCCTAGTGCCATAGAAGAGAATTAGGGCTGATCCAGTCAGGTTATTTGCACCTTCAGGTTGTCAGGGTCACTTCTAATAAAATGTCAGGAAATGAGCTAAGTTGGATTTTTTTTCCACAGGTAGAAAATAGCTGGTCCTATTTAGCTGAATATGACTTGAAAAAGACAGAAACAGATTGTTTGAATAATGCTCCCTTCTGTGAATTTTTCACATTAATTCTCTCCCTCCCTGTGGATTGTACACAGTCTGCAATTCTGCACATCTGTTGTGGTGGACAGCTGAGAGATCCAGAACAGCTGTGCATGTTGTGTATTTATTTATTTATTTGTTATATTTATATCCTGCTTTTCTTTCAAAGAGTTTAAAATGGCTTCTTCACAGTATCTGTGTTAACAACTGTGTTAACTAACTGACCTGTTAGGTAGGTCAGACAGAGAAAGAGAGAGTGTGACTGGCCTAAAGTCATTTTGTCAGCTCACTGTGTCCAGATGTATGTACTTAAGGGTTGAGAGGAACAGCTGAACAATTCTGGGGTGCTGCTGAGGTAGCAAAGGGAGGAGAAATCAGCACAAATCCCTCCCCTCCTTTCCACAATGGTTTGCTGGATTCTTTCCATACATGGAAGGAATATTTCTGCTTGTGGAAACACAATTCAGGATTCAAGTCATTGTGTTACTTATAAACACATACATTCTTTTCTACAATATGGATATGATCATGGGAGATTCAGATATCCAAATGAGAGTTATAAGAGATGTAAAAGAGTAGGAGAAATTAATTTACAATCACATTTAAACTTTATTTTAAAATCAGTCAGGGTAAACAAAACAATTTCAGCAGTTATCTTATTCTGACATTTTAAAATGAATCTTTGAACATTATATCCTAAAGCCAATCTCCATTAAGATGCCTCCACAAACAAGAGTGGTTTATCTGGAAGTATTTTTAAAAATGGTGATTTGCATCTCTTTCTGAGATCAAAGAATTTTTGGTGAATGATTTAAAGAACAGAAGACTGATTAACTCTTCCCTAAAATTCTATTGTTGAGACAGTTTTGTGTCTTAGTGACTGTCTGCAATTAAATCACGGAAAGCCAACTGTCTGGTTATGTTTGTTGATTCATTGGAATAAAAGTTAAGATGAGTGAAGATGAAATTGTCCCTTAAAGAGTGGCAGAGTAAACACATTCTCATTCCTGGAGAATTCAAACAGGCAGAAATGTAATCTTCACTGGGCATCATATTTACAGACTTGTGGCTGAGATGGCCAGTCTTTTACCCTCCTGTTCAAGGTCAAAACAAATATCTGAATCCTGATGCCATGGGAATGAATATGTCAGATGTGAAAAATTTATGTTAAGAGGCAGAATATGATATGTATTTACATAGAATTTCAGCTATATTATGCACAAAAAAACTATGTATGGAGGAGTGCTGTATTCATCCTTCCAGTTTTAGTTAACCAGCAAGTAGTTGTGTTAGTCTGTCACTGCAAAAACAACTACGAAGACTATCAGGTTTCACTGGGTGTAAGCTTTCATGGACTACAGCCCGGTCTCAGATGCATGGAGCAGTACTGCTCTTGGCAGATATATATACACATGCTAGGGTGAGGGATTGGGAGTGGGAATTGAAAAACTAAAGGTACAAATGTTCATAATTTTATTAATATTGTTTATTGAATAAACTGGGAGTGGGGAGATAACCTGGATCTCCTTCAATAGTTAAGTAGCTTAAAACATCAGTGGTGATGACAAGTCTTTGTCCAGTCCAAGTTATGAGAGGTGAGAATTTAATCTCTTATTCTCATCCAAAGAGTTCATTTAGAGTGGGGGTGGGGTTTTGCTGAAGTTCTGGAGGCCACATTCACCCCATTTTTCTACCCCCCCCATGAGTTGTACCTCCTCATTTGTTCAAAACTGAAAGGAATATGTTGTTGTTATTTGCCATCAAGTTAACTTCAACTTAGAGCAACCCTATGAACAAGAGACAACAGGAAGGTAACTTAAGCCCTTTTACCTTTTACTGGAGCTGGGCTGCTCGGCTTGCACACGAAGGTTTGGGAGGAACGCTGTGGCATCCCTCCTGCTTCGGCTCTGCAGCTCCTTTCTCGTCGCACTAAGTCTCCACCTCTTCCGTTCACAGTGCAGCCTGGGACCTCGCAGGCTGCACTGAGGAGAGGACGTGCGACCAGCCCAGCTCCTGAGGCTCCATGCGCCAGGTAAGTGCGCGCGAGGCCCCGGAGCGATGCGCAACCGCGCAGCATTTTCGGCTTTGAGCCAAAAATGAAAAGATGCGTGCGCAGTCCGTGTCAGGCCCTTGAGCGTCGCATAAATGTGAGTGCGTCATGGAGACCACTCCTCACATTTATGCAACGCTCAAGGGGCCCTTTCGCTTCAAAAATGCCATGCGAAAAGGGCCTTGTTTAATGTTGCTGCAGTTTCATCAAAAAACAAATTTGCTGCTATTTACCAGTATGTCCAATGTCTCAGAATTCCACTGCCAATTTGGAGTTGAACCCAGTTATTCTAAATCCAGAAGGCTTCTGTCTGCTAAATTGTGGTGCCGGTATTTTTGACTTTGTAAGTTTACATAATCCAGAATGTTGTGCTGAACTGGTGTCTTAATTTTGAAATATACTCAGGTCATTAAATGTAAAAACTGGGAACTCAAATTTAATTAAAGTCATGTTCTGTTTTTAACTCTGTAGCAATATGTGTGTTTGAAGGCAAAACCTACTTTGAAGGTGAAAGAGAAACTATACATTCAAACTCAGGGGATTGTATTCTGTTTGAATGCAAGGTGAGACCATTTTTCTCTTCCCTGTAGTGTGTTCTTAGCCTTTAATTGAAACCTGTTAAATTTTTTGTAACAGTAGTGTCATTAGCTTCACTGTGTTTTGCCAATTTTTATTTCATCAGGTAGAAGATATATACTTTTAAAATCTGAGTGTTTTCTTTTAGCAAGGCCTTGTTATTTGATGAGAAATGGAGAGCAACCCTTTGTATTCACACTGGGTTTTTTTATGATTTTCTTCACCATGGGCAGGAAAGAACAAATTAGCCACATGTATTTGCTCATGAGAATCTCTGATCCTCAGATATAAAACAGTTATTGTAGTTAAAGTTGCTTTATAAGCTCCATTCCCAACAAAATCTGCACATAAACTCTGTATCCTTTCAAACATGTTGTGTATGAGAATTCTCTGAGGTTAGTGTTGCAGAATAGCTTCATTATAATTTCTGTAATTTTGAGCAGTTTGAATTAGGTGAATTATTTTCATGCAGGAGTGGAGAACTTCCAGACATCCGAGGGACAACTATATTGGACTGCAGGAAGTTGCACCTCTCCATGTACTCCATCCCAGTTTTTTAAACTAAAAAAGCCCCCTTAGTTCTCTAGAGAAAACTTTATTATTTCCCAGGGAAGGGGCAGATTTGGTTTTAAGGTTGAGAGGGGGTCTTTTTCAAAACTGGAAATGACCAGAGGTCAGTGGTTTTATAAAAAGCCCACCCGTGCCTGAAATATACTCCTCACAACATCCTAAAATAGGTCTGATGTCCCATAATAATTTCAGAGTGCCTTTAAAGCAATTTTTTAAATTTAAAATTGGTGTGTCAATTTTACAGAACTGATGTGGGCTGCAGTCACTGTGTGGCTCTGCATGCAGCTAGTGGGATGTATTTTGCTTTTCCTTGTTTTAAACGTTGAAGTTAATATACTTAAAGTTGTACTGAGACTGTAAATCAGTTGGATTCAGTGGGACTTAGTCAAGAATTACTTGTGCCTAACTTAAGTCCTATGGATATTAGTGGAAAAATTTTGAAACTTCTGATTTATTGTTGCACTTTGATGTGGCTGCTGCAGATTTTTTTTATTATATTGGATAACTAATGGCATAGCTCCTTTCATTTGCATAAGCTGGCTATTAGCTTCTGATTTCCAACCATACTTTTTAATTGGCTGGTCTAAATCAAATAAAAAAGGTGCTTCATAATTTACAGAATTAAATCATGATCTTGATCCAATAGGATTACAAAATGCAGCGTGTGGCAAAATCAGATTGTCCTGCCTTGAACTGCCCTGAATCTCAGCAGATCTCCTTATCTAACAGTTGCTGCAAAGTATGCAAAGGTAAGACCAAAAAAAAAAAGAAAAAGGGGGGGGCAAAAGCTTCTCATGTACCTGCTAAAGTGTACTTTAGTGCATGAAAGTTTAAATCTGTTAATTTTACAGTAGTATGATACCCATTGTTGTTTTTATTACAGGCAACTAACATAGCAGCCCGTATACAAAACTTTTCAGATGTTAACTCCAAAGTTCTGGGAATTCACCCCATCATATAGTTTGATATACACACACACATTCATACATACACACACATTCATAATACACATGCATGCACACAAGCAAGCATTTATGTGGTAGATTTCTTTGAAAAAGGTCTCTGAAGATAACTGTTACCCTGACTTCTGGGGGTTCTGTGGGAGACACCTTGATTTGCTCCAAGTTATAAGAGTTGGGGAAATTAGTGGAGCACTGGCAATAGCAAAACGAGGGGCAGGGTAAACCAGCAGGATCTTTAACCCATCTTTATGGGGTCAGGCCAAGCCAAAAAGCCAGACAAATGTACTAAATAAATGAATTTTATTAAATGAATGTATTCTCACACACCAATGCACTCACTCACTCACACACACACACAAGGCCTATTGAGAAGGAAAAGAGGTGAAAAATGCATAGGAGATATAGCAAAGGGATTATAGAGGTGGTGATACTGCACCTTTCCTGAAATCTTCTATCTGGGAAGCAGCAAGAAGAATGGAGCTCAGCAAAGAGACGGCTGAGAGGATCACTCAACTAACAGAATGCTGGTCTGCTAGCATGGCGGGGAGTTCTCCAAAGAGACCCTTAAAAACTAGGACTACTTATAGGGCAGAACGTACTCGAGGGCAGGCCCTCTCCTGGGGAGAACGATGGTCACAGCAAATAAAGAAATGCCCAATAATGGCAACTTGGTTTGCATGGTGGGTTTATACTATGTTGCAAATGTTCAAGGTTTCGGTTGTAAAAGGGTTGCGGTGTAAGTTTATGTAGATGGACCTCGCCTTTTAGGATTTTTCTGGAATCACAGTTGCTCAGTCTGGGGAAACCATGCTAATCCCCTCAAGTTGGCTCCTTTTGGCTGAGGACCCTTTGTCTGTGGATTTACACAGCTTGAGGTCTCCTTGGGCTATGTGACTGGGGATTTTTCTGGTCTTAACCTGTTTTTCAGTTGTTCAACCTCTTTGCCTACGTGCCCATCTGGGCAACCTCTCTGGCATGGTAGGCATATCTGATATCAAATTTATAGTCCCTGGGATAGGATATGCTGGTGGGGTAACATAACTTCTGAGCAATAGGTTCAACTCTAAAGGAAATTTGTTGTAATACTGTATTGCCTAGTGTGGCAGGGTGGGAATATAGCCCTTAGAGAGGTGTGGGTTTTTTGTCGGTGGGCTGAAAAAAAGCCTCCAGGGAGACACTTTTGTGCATAAGTTTTGAATTCTGTCACTCATTCAGAAACAGAAAAGGATCTGTTCCATAAGTAACTGACCTGATCTGAATATCTCTTCCAAGTACAGAAAAAGTTTGCAGGGAGGCAGTGTGACTCACAAAGGGTTCAGAGGTGCTGAAAATTGCCTTCTCAAGCTCAATGTGTGTCCACTCTGGTCTAGTGTCATTCACCACTTGGCAAATATATAGGTTCTCTGGTGGGCTTACAGCGTGGCAGGAGAGTATATGGGTATAATTTTCATGATTAAGTTCATCATCATAGAATTAAAGGTAAAAATATGCACCCAGCTGCTGCAATTGTAACTACTAAAAAAAGGACAGTTGCAGTTATAAATAAAATGAACTTGAACTCTTAACCCAGCAAAGCAAATATGATATCATAGGCATCACCGAAATCTGGTGGGATGAGTAACATGATTGGAATGTAGTAATAGAGAGGTATAACCTGTTTCAGAGAAATAAGCCAAACAGGAAAGGAGAAGGAGTAGCACTATATGTCAAGGATGTGAAGAGATCCGTGACTTAAATCTTGGAAGCCAAGTTGAGGGCATCTGAGTGAAAATTAAGGGGGATTGAAATAACAGTGATGTCATTCTGGAGGTCTACTAAATACCCCCAAGCCAGTCAGAGGACTTGGGTGATGAACAAATGACCAAGCATTCAGAAAGGACAGAAAGTAGTAATCGGAAATATCAACTATCCTGATATTTGTTGGAAGTGAAACCCTGCCAACAATATTTGTTGTTGTTGTGTGCTGTCAAATTATATCTGGCTTATGGCAATCCTAAGGCAAACCTATCATGGGGTTTTGTGGGCAGGAGAGTATGGGCTGCCCTCAAGGTCACCTAGTGGGTTTCCATGACTGAGCAGGGAATCAAACCCTGATCTCCAGGGTTGTAGTCCAACACTCAAATCGTTACACCACTCTGTCTCTCAAGAATATAAGGTCCAACAAATTCCTCACTTACCTTGCAGACAATTGCATTGTCTAGAAGCTAGAAGAGGCAACAAGGGGATGAAATATTATACATCTAATTCTAACTAACAATGATACGTTGGTAAATAGAGTGGAGGTGGTGGGTTCCTTAGGTGCGAGTGACTGTGTTCTCCTGGAGTTTGTTATACAGCAGAACTTTCAACTGAGCTAAGATTTAAAAGGAACAGGTGCAAGAAAAGAAAAAAGAGGGAAATCACCAAAGAGAAATTCAGGTGAATGTCCAGCATGTATAGGGGGAAAGTCAGAAAAGCTCAGGCTTGCTAGAGAGCTTAAAACAATGAAAGGGCTTTTTTGGTTATGTCCGTAGCAGAAGGAGGAACAAGGAAACGGTAAGGCCACTGTGTGGAGATGATGGAGAAATGCTAACAGGGGACAG
Source organism: Cyclura pinguis (assembly GCA_030412105.1). Classification (NCBI taxonomy): domain Eukaryota; kingdom Metazoa; phylum Chordata; class Lepidosauria; order Squamata; family Iguanidae; genus Cyclura; species Cyclura pinguis. The sequence goes on from CM059603.1 coordinate 67,718,787, forward strand.
ACAAAAGGCAGAGCTGGCAACCCTCTTCTTTGCCTCGGTCTTCTTTGAAAAGGAAAACAGTGCTCCATCTGGGGAAAAATGGAGCAGATTATGTGGTAGGGGAAAGGCAGCATGGAATAGGAAAGAGTACTACAGGACTACCTGAATACTCTAAATGAATTTAGGTCTCCAGAGTGAGATGAAGTACATCCAAGGGTATTAAAAGAACTGGTAGAAGTAATTTCAGAACTCCAGCCAATGATCTTTGAGAATTGAATTCTTAGAGAAGAAATCCCAGCAGACTGGAAGAGGGCAAATGTTGTCACCATGTTCAAAAAAGGAAAAAGGAGGAGCCAAACAATGGTCACCCAGTCAGCCTGACATTAATACCAGGAAGATTCTAAAGCAGATCATTAAACAGTCTGTAAATAATTAGAAACGAATGTGGTGATCACTGAATTACAATGCGACGGATAAGATACATGATACTGTTTTGGGTTGCTTGTTGGTTGTTATCATCCAAGGCAATCCTTGTGTCTCCCAAACAGCTGTATTCCATCTCTTTTTCCACCACGCATGTTCACACTTCCACCCAGCCACACATACATGCACATAACGTTATTCTTTTCTCCTGAATAAATCAATGACTATCAACCAAGTTCTTACATAAAATAGGCCCTCAATCTCTTGAGCATTTTCCCCCTGCCTGTGCTATATTAGAAAACAAACGCACATTCAGTTCCTCCATTAACCAGCCATGCAATGTATAATTAGTGTTACGACAAAAGAAGATGAAAATCATAATAAATAAAGCCTTCTAACAGAACTAGGATACGATCTTCATATCTAGAAAATAAAGTCAAATGAAATTTTATTGCATATATTTCAATTATTTAATAATTCAGGGGGAATGTTCATTATATTTTTTTGTCTTTTCATGGAGACCACACAGACTTGACAAGTGCAATGGGCATTTTTCATCCTTGTTATCAGAACATTCATAAGTTGGGTCAGCTTAAATTTGCCTGTCATGAGCTGCCTATAGATCTTACTTCTGAAAGTCTAAATCAGTGTAGAATTAATCATCCATTTTTGTTCTCTTAGAGTGCCTCTTAGCCAAAGGGAACATATTGATCAATAGAGAAAATGTAACCTTTGTCTCCTATGATGCTTCAGTTCTGACACAAAATGATAAAAGCCAGAAAATCCTAGCCTAAAGCGAATATTTGTCCTTAACAATGGCTTCTTTGTGAGGAAGAAGGAACAGGACAGAGGCTACCATGGGACCCAATAATGCTACCCTCAAGCGGTCAGTGAAGCCACAGATCAGGGATGAAAAACCTCTAGCTGGTATCTGGTTGCAGACTATGCAAGATTCCCATCTGGCTTGAAAGCTTCCTAATGTTACCTTTGATTAGTGATCAGAGACAAGAGTATATTTAAACATCAAGTAGCCTGTGAGGTCTGCCTAGGACTGAGCTCTGCTTTATAAGCCTTGTAGGAAAATGCCTACTTACTTTGCTTTGGTTCCACCCACTCTGTCTTTGACTCTGCCACACCCACTGCTGAAGTATGGCTTCCAAGACCATTTCCAAAATGAATTTGCTTCTAGATGAAAAAAGTTTCCTAATTGCAGCCGTAGCTAGAAGGATGCCTTACATAGTAGGTTGAATCTGGAATCTGCCCTTTCTGGACAGCAAGAGTGCACTCCAGTAAAGTCGCTTGATTTGGGAGCATTCACATCTCTGCATATTACTCCATTCAGCAGGTTCCCCCCAACCCTTTATTCAGCAACATGGTGGTGGCGGTGATGGTGGTGGGGCTGAAGAGGCTGTTGCTGGTGGGTTGAGGGACATATATTTTCAACAGTTTAATTGTATGTGCCTAAATATATGTCCAACCTTTAATGTTGCTTAAAGTAGGTAATATTGCCTCAGAACTTACTTTTTATCTTTAGCTATCCTTGCTGATGTCTTGTGGGTGATGGCTGTGCAGGACTTGGCTAGACAACAAGCCATTGCATGCCTAATCTCCCTCACAATAGTTAATGAAAAGGTGGAGAATTTCTGTCCCACAGTGTCAGTGTTCAGTTTCTACCAGTGAACCACTTCCTCAGCTGCTGTAACATCCTACCAAAGAGTAAGGAATACTTTATCATTTGTTTGAACACAACCAGAAATCCAAAGGTACAAGACAGTGGAAGATTTTTCAGTGTCTCGCAACATTTTACAGGTGGCAGGCTTATAGAATATCCACACCATACAGCTTGGTCAGTTGCTTGGTTGGTTGATTGATTAACTGAATTGTCCAACAGTGGCCCTTTTCGCACAGCATTTTCCATGCGAAAGGGCACCTGGAGTGTCGTGCGATTGTGGGGAGTGATCTGCATGACGCAGTCACAATCACGCGATGCTCCAGGAGCCAGCAGGCGCCGATTGTGCACCTTTTCATTTTCAGCTAGAAGCCGAAAATGGTGCGCGATCGCGCATTGCTCCTCTTGCCAGAGGCTGCTTGTGCGATCCCCGCACCCTAGCACCGGAAGAAGGTAAGGTGCGGAAAGGACCAGTGACTTGCCCAGTGACTTGTCCTGTAAAGTTTATGACGATTAAGAAAAATTGTAAGTTAATTCAGGGCAGATAAATGATGAAATGTTACTTCTAACACATCAGGGGTGGGCAAAATGCAGCCTGTGGGCCACATGCAGAACCTGTGGGCCTCAGGCTCTCCCAGGTTTAATTTTTTTCTCTGAAGTGCCTCAAAATAGTCTTTGGAGGTATGATGAGCATTTCCGTTGTGTCCGGGGCTCCTTTCCAGCCCCTGTGGTCAAAACAAAATGTTTCAAAACAACAGTTGCCTCAAAATGCCCCCTAGGGGTCCAGGAAAACCCCAAAATATGTCTTTGTGTCCCCAAGGTCATTTGGGGGTACACAACCACCCACTCACTTATTTTGCAGGATCTGGCAGGGTGGGGTTACAGGTGCCCAAAGTCTCCTGATGGGCTAATACAGTCCCCAGTTTTCTGTCGTTGCCTACCCCATGATGATGGTGATGGTGATATCATTGGATTAAACTGGTTTTCTGTTGGTTTTGACAAGTATTTGTTTAGTTCTTATTTTAGCAACCTTGTATTGAATTGTGTTGTTATCATAGTAATCTGGAGGTAACAATGGAAATGACTGCTGTAAAAAAGAAATCACTGGCTCATTTACAATACAGTACTGGGCTTAGGTGGACAAGCACAGTACATGTAGCAACAATTTACATTAGTTGGCCATGGAAACCCAAGAAAGATATGTACAAGACACTGAAAGTTCTTGTTTTTCTGGTTTGTTAAAAACAGTGGGAAGTTGCCACACACATAATTAGGAACTGAATTTCATTCAGTTGTTTAGAGCTTTGTTACTTATTTTTAGGGCACAACTTTTGTTCTGAAGGACACAAGTGCTTGGAGAATTCTTTCTGCAGGAACCTTGAAGAGAGAGCTGTTTGTAGTTGTCGAGATGGTTTCCGAGCCCTCCGAGAGGACAATGCATACTGCGAAGGTAATTCCTTGTTAACAGGGCTGGGTCAGCCATAAAAATTACTGTGTATTATTGCATGAAGTATGTATTAATTCACAATGTGCCAAAGTGATGGACTCATTAAATGCAGGAAATTTAATTTAGAGCATATTAATCAAGTGAAATAATTATCTCTCAAATTAGGGTTTTCCTTTTTACAAAATCCAATCTGTGTCAAAGTATTAGCTAATGTGACTGAATTCTTGATTTAAAAGTAATGCATTAACTATGAAGTGGGGTGTTTTTCATTAATCAGATTTCAGATAAGCTTACACATACACATTAGGGCATCTTCATATACCTTCTAAGCCATTGTATCTTTTAATTAAGCCTTTGAAATTTTTTTAACTTGAAAAAATACAAATATCAAAGTAGGAAATCAGAGAAAAATTTCTTTTTTAAAAAAATAATTTTTATTAAAATTTTAAATGAAAAATAATAAAAAAATCCTCCCCACTTCCAAACATCCATTTTCCCAGTTGAATCTAAGTTTAACATTCCATTCCGTATAAACATTCCATTCCGTACGTTATCTCTGTTTTACAACAATCATAAACTATTACTTTTAGCTTATATTTAACTATTTACATTTTATCTTTTGCCACCTCATTTTGTCTTCCACCTTTCTAACAGCCTTTCTTTCTTTCCCCCTATTTCATTCTTTTATTCAATTCGATACCTCTCTTTCAAAGCCCTGGATTGGCTTATTTTTGAGTGGGAGCAAAATTTCAATATCTTATGATGAATGTAATTTTAATAGCAAATATCTTACCCAAAAGACAATATCCATATATTGCAATAAACATTTTTGTCTTCATTAGAGGAATGATCCATAGAGAACGTGTAACAGATGTGTTAGACTATAGGTCCCTTGAGTTGTAGGTTAACAGATCTGGAGCACTACTGAGGAAGACTACTATATGGGGTGGTGGTGGTCATGGTAGTAGTGGTGATGGTAGTGATGATGATGTTGTTGATGATTATTTCTGTCCTGCCTTTTTCCCAGGTCAGGACTCAGAGTGGTTTACATTATCATAACGAATTAGCACAGGTCAGAAATGTATGTTTCTGTTACATAGTTGTTCTAAGATTCTGATATCCATTTAATTTCACTCTAACTGAAACTGAATATTTTTAAGTGTCAAAACTAATGCTAGACTACTATTCAGCTAAGACTGAGAGCATTTCAGTGACAATTGAACATCCAACCCTGAAAATTTGAATGACTTAGAGTTAAAAAAAACCCCTACAAATCTTTAAAAAATGAAATCTGCTGGGGAGAATGCTTATTTTTATAAATGAGATAGTAGAGAAAATTCTCTCTCTCTCTTTGTGAAAAATAAAACTGCCGTTACTTGGTTGCCTTTAGCTCTTGTTCTTATATGCATTCTTGTGAAACATAGGTGTGACATGGAACACTGTGTCCCAAATTACAAGAACAATGCTATTGTAAAGCTGAGCAACTGATAGAATAGTGTTCCACTTCCAAAATGCTTTTTTGGAGGGAGGGGAGGTTTTGTATATTCTCCCCAAACTCCCTCAGGAAAAAAACACAAGGTAGAAAAAAAATTAAAACAGTATTAGATAAAATAAAACACCCAGTCCTTGTGAGATATCTACTGACAAACAATTCCAATATCTTTCCATTGGAACAAAATTGTAATTCCTGCTTGAATGTGGCTAATGTATTAAATAGCTAGAGAATTTTGCTTCTGTTTTGTTGTTTTGTAGTTTGACAAAAAACAGCATGGGATATTTTAAAATTTGAGTAAGTTACTGTTGGCTGGGGCCAAAACAAGAAAAGGCACGGGGGGGGGGGGGGAGAAAACAGAAAACATTGGCAATAAAAATATAAATTAAAAATCAGTAGATTTGTTGGAATACTTTTTGTTCCATCTGTTCTTTTTTATGGGAAAAAACAAGTAGATGAAATCTAGGGACACTGTTTAATACTGCACAGATGAGAATCTCCTGCATTACTAGTCTACTTCTGTGCATATTCTACAAGGAAAATAGGCATTGGTTTACAAGGAATGTCCCATTGTAGTGCATAAAATTTAAAATGATAGCTTTGTAAACAGTAATCTCATAAACATTAATCTGTAACACTAATGTGCTTCATAACAGCATCAGGGCAACAAAACCAGTAAAGCAGTTCAGCAGCCAATATGTACAGTATATAAATGCTAGCATATTCTAGAAGGGCGAAAGAAGAGCACAGCAGCTTTAAAATAATGCTCTAAATGATTCATAGGATCATAGAAATGTAGAGTTGGAAGAGACCACACAGGCAATCCAGTCCAACTCCCTGCCATGCAGGAACACCCTCAAAGCACTCCCGGCAGATGGCCATCCAGCCTCTGCTTAAAAACCTCCAAAGAAGGAGACTCCACCACACTCTGAGGCAGCATATTCCACTGCCGGACAGCCCTGACTGTCAGGAAGTTCTTCCTGAGGTTCAGGTGGAATCTCCTTTCCTGCAGCTTGAATCCATTGCTCCTTGTCCTGGTCTCTGGAGCAGCAGAAAACAAGCCCTCTCCTTCCTCTACATGGCATCCCTTCAAATATTTAAACATGGCTATCATGTCCCCTCTTAATCTTCTTTTCTGCAGACTAAACATACTGAGCTCTCTAAGTCTATCCTCATAGGGCATGTCTTCCAGGCCTCTCACCATTTTGGTCGCCCTCCTCTGGACCTGCTCCAGCCTGACCATGTCCTTCTTGAATTGGGGTGCCCAGAACTGGACACAGTATTCAAGATGAGGTCTAACCAAAGCAGGGTAGAGTGGTACCAGTACCTCCCTCGATCTAGACACCGTACTCCTATTGATGCAGCCGAGAATTGCATTGGCTTTCTTGGCTGCCGCATCCCACTGCTGACTCATGTTCAGCTTGTGGTCTATTAAAATTCTCTATAGGCTGCACTCCCAAATATCCTAAAACAAGCAACATTGGCATACATACCATTCAAGATGTGTGCTCAGACCCATAGCCAATAAATGCATCCAAAATATGCTGCCTTACAGAATATACTGTGTTCCAGTAAAGGCACTATCTTTTACTTGAAAACTACTGACCTGTGCTGCAATACAGTGAGTGGGTTGGAGTGGCATGCAGATTGGTAGAGCTCTCCAGTATGTTCAGCATCATAAATGTTTGCTAAATTAACAGACTGCTTTTTGGGTGAAGCACTGTGGTGTTTTCACAAGTTACTTAGATTTCCATGTCAGCATGTGATCCAGGTCAGAAAACATGTTTGAGGACATTTCATTATTATTTAAAGACTGCTCACAATGCCTTTTGATAGAACTGAGTTCATGCATTCAGCTGAGAGTCATTATCATCATTGTCATCATCATCATCATCACCATCATCATTGTCATCTGTATTTGTATTCACCTTTTTGCCCAACATCAGGCCTCAAAGTGGCTTCACTGGGCCTCAAAACATTTACATTGGGCCCAACATTGGGCATTAAAGTGGTGTTGGATAACCAAGTGATGCACATGCTCATACGAATTAGTCCCTCACTTTATTTGGAATCATTATGTGAAAGGAAATATTGCCATACCTTACAAGAAATTATCTTTCATTTGTATCTACATTTTCTTTTGTCAGGATATAACTGAAGTAGAAGACCATGTAATAAGAAAATTAATGCTATTTATTGCATTAAAAAGGATTTATTGCCAAGATCTGTCCTTAAAAGCACTAAGCATGAAAAAAATACTTAGTTTTTTTTTCCGGGACAGAGAGCGTAAATATTGCTATCTAGTACTGGGATCTTCTGATAAGCCACCTGCTCTTTTCCCCAGGGATCATTAAGAAAATAGCTGCATTCACAGCAATAGTTGGATTTCACCTGCAGTCCTTATACAATTTAGTGGACAAGTAATTTTGTCAGTTTCAGGAGTGCTGTTTAGGAATGGTTTGAGGCTGCCATATTATTTTCATATTTGTTATACTGAGGCTTCTGTCCTAAGCACATGTATCTGGGCCTAAGTGTCAGAGAACTCAGTGCTATAATCTGTCTAGTCGATGTAGTGAGTTGTGCTACAAATGATATATATTATGCATATTAAGTCTGTTACGTTCAGAATTTTATTAATTATTCTAGTGACATACTTGCATAGTTCACTGTGCTTTCATCTGTTATTAATGGAGGAGATGACTCTGTTTTTGTTACAAACAATAAATCATTTTTCTAAAAATTAGAAGAGGCTACAGGTGTTCCGTGGAAACATGAACCACATTTGTATCATTTGTAGAATTATTATTGTATTTACTATAGTAAAATTCGTGCATGCAGAAGTTTCTAATCAATTCCCAAATGTCTCAGTCTGTTATTGTTATTAGACTGTTGGCCCTTACTATACTATACCACAATTCCGTGTCATCTCATCATCATCCCAGCAATGCCATTGCTGGGATGGAATCGGGACCTGAACACTCCCCATGACACCAGTCGGCTGCCAGCAGATGGGTGGCATTTGGGACACACTCCTTTCTTCTGCAGTAGAGCTGGCCTCTTCCTGCACTGTACTGTGGAAGGAAGCACTTGACAGCCCTTCTGCCCTTCCTGTACTTCTGCAGCTGATGAGATCATTGCAGGAAGGGAAGCCATTACCCAATTTTTTCTGGTAATGGTATATGGTGCAATCACGATGGCTGGGGATGTGACAGCAGCAGGACCGCAATGACGTCTGACGGCATGCGTTGTGGACCGCCAGCAATGTGTCCCCATGCTGGGATGGCACCATGGTGTGATAAGGGCCATTATTGTTATTACCAGCACCACCTCTTCTACTAATTTACTTATTTTTAAATAATTTGTACTACTAATTCACTTTTTTGCAAATCTGTGATTCAAGGTTACATCCCCAAATTAAAATAAATATATGTAAAAGTTTATACAGATAGCCAGGGTGATGTAGTGGTTTGACCATTGGACTACAGCCCTGGAGGATAGGATTCAATTTCCTGCTTGGCCGTGGAAACCCACTGGGTGAACTTGAGCATGTCACACACTCTCAATCCCAGAAAACCCTGTGATAGGGTTGCCTTAAGGTCGCCATGAGTCAGATTTGACTTGAAGTCACACAGCAACAAAAAATTTATGCAAAGAGTTAAGCAAGAACATTCCAAAAGTTACTTTAAAAATGTGATTGAACTATAGAATTAAAACCACTTTAAAATCCATTTTAAAAGGCAAAAAATAAAAATGTTTATTTAGAAGTAAGCAAGTGATTTGAGTGGCACTTTCTACCCAGTACTTGCTTACAAAATCGTTCAAAGGAGCTTTTGGTGGCTGTTTCCGACCCACTTCTGCCGTGTGAAGGAACTCCCTGCCTGGGGAAGTCAGCCCGGCTCCAGGTCAGTTATCATTCTCCCAGCACATGAAGACATTTTTATCTAGACAGGCTCTTGTTTTTTTCGTATGAATTGTTTGCTGAGGTAATTTTTTTACCCCAACAGCAACAAGCACAAACCAAAGCGGGGAAAGTGATTATCCAAATTTTATGTATATTAACTGCTTCAAATATTACTTGTATTGGAGAACAGGATATACGTTTAATAAATGGATAAATTCTTAATCACTTGGCATTCCCAAGACTGATAGATAGTAGTGATTAAGCATCTCTATTTAGATTTGGTAAACACCAATATTTTCCGTCCTAAGCCTCATTAGCTCTACCTTCCAATTGCAGCGTCTAAATCTGCTCTGTATAAAAGTCCTCTCTATCTGTCTGTCTGTCTGTCTGTCTGTCTGTCTCTCTCTCTCTCTCTCTTTCTTTCTTTCTTTCTTTCTTTTTATTAGTTTTTTCTAGTTTTTTCTCTGGAAATAGTAGCTGTGCCCTTCATCTTCTCCACTTTCACTAATTAGTTGCTGTGAAGAGATTGGTCCCTGCTTTTTAAAAAGCCACTTTGGTCTCCTAACTTGCTAACTCATGTTAAAGGTCATAAAAAAGAGATTTCCTGTAACTGGATGGAATTCAGGATTAATGATATAAAATGATTATTCTAAATCTCATTATTTACAGTGTCATTAATCAGTTGTTAATTTATGCATTGGATAAGCCATCTTTCAATACCTTTTTGTTGTGTTATAGTTGTTTGTTGTATGTGTGTGTGTTCTGGGATGCCTTGGTTAAAGATAAAATAGAAACTTCATAAAATGCATGGCAATTGAACCATTAAGTTCAGAAGTTAATCCTCAAATTCAGAAGTTCAAAAGTTAATCCTTAAGATGCTATTCTGAGTCTCATAACCGTTTGTTCAGTACTTGATTGCTGTTGTGTGCCTTCAAGTAGTTTCTTATTTATAGCTACCGGGATTTTTTTGGGTCTGAGAGTGTGTGATGCTCCCATGATCACCCAGTGGGTTTCCATGACTGAGTGTGGACTTGAACCTGGGTCTTCAGGGTCATAGTCCAATACTCAAACCACTACACCACTCTGTATTTGATACACTGACCTAAATATAACAATGTTAACAGAAGACATTCAAAAGTATTGATAGAGTTATGTTGTTTTATCCTGTTATGCAAGTGGTAGTGCATTTCTTTTTTTTTATGATTTATAGGCACACTATTGCTTGCGCAACTCATTGCATAAATGGAAACTGTGTTGGATTCCTTCCCGGTCAATAGTCTGGAATTAGATGTCTGGGAGCAACATGATTTGTGTTAGCAGAATGGCACTGTGGGGCATTGGCCAAAAGGTGTAATAATTTTGGCCCTTCACAATAAGAGACATCATAAATTTTTTGCTGACTTACTTTTTAAAATTAGGTGGTTACTCAGAATTTGTATTTCTGAAAAAAAAAAGCATCCTATTCTTTTACTTCTTTCTTTTCTTTCTGTACTAATGCATTTCCACACACATTTGGATGATGTGCAGCGTTATCGTTTAAAATTTAATGAGGACATTTTTATCATTGCTGCATTTCTATCATATCTTCTAAAAATTAGGTCAGGTTATGTTTACTAACTGAAAGAAACTGAAATAAACACATGGCTGAAAATAAGTTCCTATTAAAAATGGTGTGTGGCAGCAATGGAGGTGGCAATAAGCCCCATCAGCCACCCACTCCTGCCATGTGAAGGAACCCTGATGCCTCAGAGGAATTCATGGTGGGTTGAGTATGGTGATCATGCTATTTTGTGTGTTAAATATGGTTTGGGAGAGCCTAGAGTTATTCACAGTTTTCCCACTTTCATGGGGGTCCTGTGCCCCTAACCCTAGCAAATGTGGAGGGATGACTGTACTTCACAAGAACAGTGCAAAACTGTTTACTGAAGAACAATTTGTGATGATTGACTGATCTTAAGAATCCTGTATCATGTCATAGTGGATTAAACTGGAGGTTTGAATACCGTGTATACTCATGTATAAGTCAACCTCATGTATAAGCTGAGGGCAAGTCTGTGGGCCAAAATTATGGACTCTGATATGACTCATGGATAAGTCAAGGGTCAGTCTGTGGAGAGGGGAAATCTCAAGCACTGCCTGAAGGGGCCAGCCGTCCCTGGCTGATGCTGCCACCATTTTCCAACCCAGGCATTCAAAAGGCCTTTTGCCACTCTTCTCAGAGAAGGGGGTGGTTCTTATTGTGATAAAAGTTAAGATACATTATGATCTCTCATCTAAAAAGGAATCATCCCCTTCTGTAAATAGAGTGGTGAAAGGCAAGAGCTTAGTCCATCCCACATGAACCTAAAAGAAGGACTGGCAACCTGTGTTCTCTCAGCATTCCCTTTTGGGGAAGTGCCAAAGAGTACCACCACAGCTGCCATTCTCCCATCCAGGCATTCACAAAGGCCAAAAGTGATTCTGCAGCTGACAGAGTAGAAGGGATTGGTGCTTCCTTTTGGTTCTCAGATGGACTACATTCTCACCATTGTACTCAGAGAAGGGGATCATTCCTTTTTTTTAGTAAAAGTTAAGGTATTATACTTACACTTATCTGTGGATAAGTCAACCCAGGCTTTTTTAATTTAATTTAATTTAATTATTTATTAAATAATAAAATAAATAATTTAATTATTAATAATAATTTAATTTTTGTAATTAAAATTTCTATACTTGTACATGAGTATATACAGTACATTCATGCATCCAGATATCAGATGCATAGGTCTTCTAGAAATCTACAAGGCCTCACAATTTTTGAAGTCCTAGTTAAAGCTCTTTATGTTGCACCTAGTTTGAAAAAGAGTGGGGTCAAAATGAGGAGTAAACCACAGCCAATCTCCTGAGACATGACTGTAGTTCCAAATAATATCCATATATTTCTGCATATGTTTATCTTTCAAGATTTGGTTTTTAGAAAAGCTTATCTAGTGAAGATAATGGGGTAAAGAAATATTAAGATATTTATTAGACTAAGTTTATATTAAAGCAGCTTCAAGTTATCTATCTCAAAGAAAAAGAAAAGTTGGAAAGAATAGTGATTTTTAGAGTAGAAAAAATGTTTAATGTTATGTGGGTGGATAACATTACCCAGAAAGTACAAAAGAGAAAAAGAGTAACTAGGAAAGGAGAAAACAGAGGGAGGAGAATGTTAGGTAAGTGGAAAAGCTCTCCCTCCTCCTGCTCCTCCTCCTGCTCTTCCTCCTCCTATTCGAAAAAGATAATGTAATTACTATGAGCAGATCATTAAGCAGTCAGTTTCTAATCACTTAGAAAGCAATGCGGTAATCACGAGAAGTCAACATGGATCTCTCAAAAATAAGTCATGCCAGACTAATCTTATGTCTTTTTATGATAGAGTTACTAGCTTGATAGATGAAGGGAATGCTGTGTATGTAGCATATCTTGATTTCAGTAAGACCTTTGACAAAGTTCCCCATGACATTCTTGCAAAGAAGCTAGTAAAATGGGGGCTGGACGGGGCTACTGTCAGGTGGATCTGTAACTGGTTGATTGACCGTTCCCAAAGGGTGCTCACCAATGGTCGCTTTTCATCCTGGAGAGCAGTGACTAGCGGGGTGCCACAGGGTTCTGTCCTGGGCCCAGTGCTGTTCCATATCTTCATCAGTGACTTGGATGAAGGAATAGAGGGCATGCTCATCAAATTTGCAGATGACACCAAATTGGGAGGGGCTGCTAATACGCCAGAGGACAGGATCAAAATTCAAAATGACCTGGACAGATTGGAGAGCTGGGCCAAGGCTAACAAAATGAAATTCAACAGAGAGAAGTGTAAGGTCCTCCACTTAGGTAGAAAAAATGGAATGCAGAAATATAGGATGGGGGACACGTGGCTGTGAAAGGGTGTGAAAGGGATCTAGGAGTCTTAATAGACCACAAGCTGAACATGAGTCAGCAGTGTGATGCAGCAGCCAAGAAAGCCAATGCAATTCTCAGTTGCATCAATAGGAATATGGTGTCTAGATCGAGGGAGGTACTGGTACCACTCTACTCTGCTTTGGTTAGACCTCATCTTGAATACTGTATCCAGTTTTGGGCACTCCAATTCAAGAAGGACATGGTCAAGCTGGAGCAAATCCAGAGGAGGGTAACCAAAATGGTGAGAAGCCTGGAAGCCATGTCCTATGAGGATAGACTTAGAGAGCTCAGTATGTTTAGTCTGCAGAAAAGAAGGTTAAGGGGGACATGACAGCCATGTTTAAATATTTGAAGAGATGCCATGTAGAAGAGGGAGTGGGCTTGTTTTCTGCTGCTCCAGAGACCAGGACAAGGAGCAATGGATTCAAGCTGCAGGAAAGAAGATTTCACCTGAACCTCAGGAAGAACTTCCTGACAGTCAGGGCTGTCTGGCAGTGGAATATGCTACCTAGGAATGTAGTGGAGTCTCCTTCTTTGGAGGTTTTTAAGCAGAGGCTGGATGGCCATCTGTCGGGAGTGCTTTGAGGGTGTTCCTGCATGGCAGTGGGTTGGACTGGATGGCCCGTGTGGTCTCTTCCAACTCTACATTTCTATGATTCTATGATTCTATGATACTATATTGGAGCAGGAAGAGGAAATTTTAAGACTGGAGAACTGTGGCATCTTGGATATTGTTCTTCAGTGAGTTTGCTTATTGAATGAAGAAACAATTATTTGCATTGTTATTCCAAAATGTGGGTGCCCTAAGGGCCAACCCACGGTGCCAGTACCTCCTTGCAAAGGTAAGGAATTAATTAGCTCAAAATCAGAAGGCTAACAAGAGGGGGCCAACTTAGCAAGATCTTGCTACCAATGTTTATGGGCATTCGCATGAGAGACTCAGCCAACACAGCGATATAGAGGAATCAAAATTGTGTTTTATTACAATACATCCATGCACACAAACAACCATCCACATGTACACACATTTGCACAAGAGCTAACCAAAAGAAAGGGAGGAAAATGGGAGAGTGACTGTGAAGGGTACAGGCGATATTTACCAGATCAGAAGAGAAGCAGAGAGCAGGATGAGGTGATTCAGGTGCTGGACCCAAGGGCAGTTCTCAGTTCGGGAATCAGATGGGCAGAGTGACGCTCAGAAGGGTGAGAGGCTGCAAGTTGCAAGCCTGAAGTCAGGGGTATACGTACCCAAAAAATAGCCTGTGGCGGGGAAGTTCCTGGGTGAGTAACAAAAGGGGAACCTTTGTCCTAACAGTGGTCTGTTCGCCTGTTAATGAGCACAGTGTTTGATTGACAAGGACCTGATGGGTAATCCAATCATGAGTGAGGGTTGGAGAATGCAAGGATCCAAGTAATACAAGAATCGGAGTAAATCTGGTGGGCTTCTGGTTTGATGTCATCGGGGGAAACATCCTGCTTCTGCCTAAATCAATCACCCACAGGGCCTTGGTTATTGTGCCTGGCAAGCGACCTAATCTCACCTTGAGAGTCTTAGGCTGACACTTCTCTCTTTTGCACATTTACCATCAGAACAATCCCTTACCCGGTTTGACCTTCCAGTCACTTCGCAGGCCTGATTTTGATATCAATGCCAATTAATTCTGTTGCCAATTAAACATAGTGTCAATTAGATATGGTGCCCATCCAGACCCTACTGGTACTGAGGATCCCCAAATTGGGGCGTTACAGCACAGGAGATGAGATGGGTCTAGCCTTAATAAATAAAAGCTCCCGTTCATTGTTTGAATATTCAGATTTTCTTTTGAACTTTAATGCTCTATTGAAGTTGTACGATAGAATCAAAAGTAGCCTACAGAAAAAAAAAGATTTATCTTAAATTTTATTCCTGCTATTAAAAATTGTTCATATGCATTAATCAATGAAGATTCAGTTAATTAATCAGTCAGTTAAGCCTTTAAACCAGAATCCAGTGGTGTATTTCCATTGGATCCCACTGCTTCTGCCAGGATCATCCAGCTGATTCCTTCTTGTAAATCCCCCATTACAAAAGCATACAGTGGAAGACAGGGAAATCTTGTGGAACAGGACTTTTTATACCATGAAAGCCTGCAGCAGAAGGTGAAGGAGAAGAAAGTATCAATGACATTGGCACTGGATACCAAAATACACCATTGAATCTTGGTCATAGTCCTACAACTCTGGGGTGCAGTCTGATGTTCAATACATGTAAACAATAGGAAACACCTGAGTGCTTGTGGAACTGACATCTCCACTCTGTTTGCAGATATTGATGAATGTGCTGAAGGGAGGCATTACTGCCGTGAGAATACCATGTGTGTAAACACACCAGGATCATTCATGTGCATCTGCAAAACAGGTTACATCAGGATTGATGACTACTCATGTACAGGTAAGATGTGGAGATTTCTCTATGAAAAGAGTTCTCCAAAAAAGAGTTTCAGTGCTGTGAAAACATTGGATAGATTACTGCATATTCTGTGAAAGGTTGAATAATTTTTTAAAAGTTTTTTTTAGGGACACATATGTCATATGTATGCTGTTCCATTTAATTAAAAATAAAGAAAGGGGTCTGTTAAAATTGTAACATTTATGTACATTCAATCCTGAATTTGGAATGGAGGATTCGAGTAACAAGCATGGCATTTATCTACACTCTTTCATATCTGGAATATAAAACAAAAACACTTCCAGATTATATTTAGTTTCTTTGATGTCTGACCATGGAGGCAAGTGAAGCCAGGCCTTAAATACCATCTGGCTCCACCCTAGCACGTGCAGCATCCTGGAACCCTGTGTTCAAACAAAGAAACCTCTAATTTCCAGCCATGGAGGCCATCAAAATGCATAATTTCCCACATAAGTGCCATCTGCCATGCAGGTCCAGGTATATATGCTGCAACACGACATTCCAGTATTTCAGACACTGGATCACTTCAGACAAAGAATAGAACTAAAATTTCCTGAGAATGAGCTACTCATTCTACCTCATCTTTTGCACCAAGATCAGGAGAAGATTTTTGTTTCAGACCAACCAGTATTCCTCATAACATTCAAAATAGCTTGAGAACAAGCCAGAATCTGAAGCCACACTTTGCTCTTAGACTTAAAGTGTATCAGTTTTTAAAGGGCAAACCTCACCTTTAAATTTGCACACCAGTATACTGGATCTAAAAATGATGAGCCAGAAGTTTGTACACAGGGTCTTCAAAATGGAGCTTATTCTTCATTCTTTGTTTTCAGCACCTGCCCTCAAAGATGCACCCCCACTGATCATTTAGTTGTTGTGGCTAATAACCATTGACTGACTTACCTTCTGTGAACATGTGCAATCCTATATCTAACTTTTATATTCAAGTACCATAAAGTATGGAAAATGTGAAACAGTGTTGCTTTTTTCTCTGTCCTGAACTAACTGTAGACCAGCTTCGTTAAATTGATTCATTTTGGTATTGTTTTTTATTATAACTGAAGATAACAGTAACAACAACAGAAACAATGGCAACAACAGATACATCAAAATACACAAGCAGTGTTATACATGCATGCTGCAGTCTTCTCTGGGTTATACCCAGACTTGCATTGACATGCATACATAAGGCAAGATACATAAAGGGTAAAATCCAATTTAAGGGGTAGTATTCCGCTCTGGTCAACTCCTACGATCGCACATACCAATATTTCCATTTCTTCTTCCTCTTGCAGCCTCCTAAGCTCCCCCAAAGCCTCTTAAAAGTTAGGGGAGCCTCTTGAACAATGTGGTCTGTGCCAGTAGGGCTGTAATTTGGGATTGTCCAAAAGTGGCAGGAGGCATCTTGCACTACTTGTATAACGTTTCCAATTTAGTGATGCCCTTTTCCCACTCTGATCCCATAAACTATATTCCACTCTGCTTCTGATGGTGGGTACAGGATGTTGGAAGGGAAGTAATTTTGCTTCAGGAAGATAGCTACATCATATTCTGGGATCAAGTAGTACTACTGTGCTTTGACAGTCCTCCCTCCATCTTTCTCGTGGATAGTAAAAGTGCTAGACACAACAACTTAGTTGCAGAGGTTTTCTTCACATGATCTTAATCTGTTGCTTTGGACTATTGTCTTTCTATCAGAAGCACAGGTTGTTCAGCTAGAGGAAAGATCAATGCCTTAAACCTTTTCTGGCATCCCCTGTTTCAGACAGTTTTTATGAGTTTTATATTAGTGTAGGTTAAAAGAAAAGTGTTTCACCTAGAATCATAAAATTGTTAACTGAGTCAGTATTTTAGTTGCAGTTCACTGGCTTAGAACCAATTGAGACTTTATGTTTTATATTTAAGTATGAATAGCTGAGTGTGAAAAGAGCACTTGTTTTCTTCTGTCAAAATCTGAAGTTATTGCTGCTACTATTTTTAATGACCTGTTTCATTGGCATTTTTTTAGCTGATTGTTTTAACACTATTTTATATACACATGCCTTGTTTTTCATAGGTCTGGTCCATGTTATATGTTACCTCTTTGAGAGTACATTTTGAAACATTGGGTGGGAAGACAGGATATAAATATAAATAAATTAAAAGCCACATTGATGGACAGAAGATAGATCTCAGTCCAAAAGGTAGATTTGCAGTACATTGTGAGTAGGTTGGTCAGGAAATGTCTTCCTATTCACCCAGCCTATATTATATTGCTGAAAGGAAAAAAGTCTGGGAATGGGCTTTTTGTTTGTGGGGAACTGTGAGGTCAGTTCTGTGCTGATAGAACAAATTCTGGAGCCCAGAGTGCTTTAATTCCAGGTGTATGCCCTTTGCACAAGAATAACTGGGAAGGATAGCTTACACACTGCAAGATAGGAAAATAATTCAAAAGTACTTTGCTAAACAAGAAACTTGGGGATACTTGGCTTTGAAGTAGTACATGTGAAAACAACCTTGGGATTATTGTTAATCATAAGCTGAGCATGATCCAGGAGTGTGATTAAGCAGCAAAGAAGGCAAGTATTATTTTGTTGTTGTGTGCCTTCAAAGTCATTTCCAGCTTATGGCGACCCTACCATGGGGTTTCCTGGGGCTGAGAGTATGTGACGCACCTGAGGTCAGCTTGTGGGTTTTTATGGCTGAGTGCTTTAATAGAACCATAGTTTCCAAGTCAAAGGAAGTAAGATAGTTCCCCTGTATTCTGCACTGGGCAGTCCTCACCTGGAGTGCTGTATTCAGTTCTGGGCACAACATTTGAAGAAAGGTATAGACAAGTGTGAGGGGAAGGGATCTCTTATTCAATGTTGTTTCCTGATCTTGAGTAGAAGATGGGACCCTTGGCCCTGAAGATTACCTAGCAGCCACCACCTACTGATTTTAAGTCTCCATCATGCAGTAACTAAGTAGGAAGCTACTGGGGAAAGAATCTCTAGATTTGCACCTTTGACTGCAGAGGCTCTCCTCTCCCACCCTCTGTAGGAGAGGGGAATTCTGTCTGCGTGCACCAGTCAGCAATGCACATGGAGAGAAAGCATGGGCAAAGGAGATCTTTAAAAGGAAAAGTTTTTATTCTAAGCTAGCAAACACAATGTCAAAAGATATCCTGTTCACAAAGTTACGAACAAATGTATGTCATTTCAGCCAGAGGTTTAAAAGAACATAAGCTCCTAACACAACTGGCTCAAACATTCCTATTGTTTTCACATTACTATCCCAATGATGGGATGGTGTTGGTGGGGTGGGGTGGGGGACCTGGGAGTCTGAACAAGCCTTGCCCAGCCTGCTACTGGTTTTTTGTCTCTCTTTGATATCCCTTTGTCTCTCTTGCTTTGTGGTCTCTTGAGGCCTTTTTATAACTTCTTGTTCAAAGCATCTGGAAGCTTCTCACCTTGTCCCCCATCTGATATTGCTGATTGGGCAATTATCTCTTGTGATCTCTGATGTCTTTCTTTGACGCTGATCCCCAATAAATGTAACTTGAATCCCATACCTCATTAACCCCTTGCTTTCCTGGAGAGGAAACTTATCTCCCTTCAGCTATGTTGCATGGATAATAGGAAGAACCCGCTGTTAAATCCCACTGTTCTGATGGGTCTACTTTAGTTGGTTCTAGCAATTAGTTTTAGTCCAGTAGGCTAGAAATAGAGCTGTTAACTGATTTGGCCAAATCTGTTAAAAAAAAACAAACCTGGACTCATTAGGACGGATTTTTACCAGGTCCAGATCAGGTTGGATTGGTCTGGATTGATTCCATTGAAGAATAGAAAGTGATTTGGATGAAGCTGGAGTTCCCGATGTCAGAAATAATTCAAGAAAAGCAGAATGTCTCCAAGGAAATTGCCAAGCTGCTGTAATGCAGAGGAGAAGCAGTGGAACTGGGTTTTGCTCACTGATAGCTGCAAACTGCAGTCTGGGGCAAGACTCTTGCCAACATGATCAAAGCACAGTACTTATGGGGAGAGACTGGAGTAACTGAAGTTATATGGTCAGTTATTTGCTGCATCTCTTTGCTGATTTGCTAGATTTATCTGTTTGTAGTGAAAAGTCTGGTGTTTTGGGATACTGTTCACTGTCATTTGAGGTTGCTGTCTTTGAATCTTTTTCTTTCATTTTCAAATCTTTATCCTGTTGAATAGCCTAGCTAATTCCTAATTGCCTAGCTTAGCTAATTCCTAATTGCCTTGTTGTTTTATTAATGTGAACAGCAATCTGTTTATTGTTTGTGAGTTTGTGTGTGTTTTAGGTAGTGAAACATTTTTGCTCCTGACCTGGCCTAAATGTGCCTAACTGATTTTAGACATCTGATCTTTCTCAGTGTGATTTTTTTTTAAACCTCTCTAGTTCTTCTGTCTTTGTGTAACTTTGCACTGGTCTACCAATAAGTTCATTTATTTTACTCACAAAGCATTACGACTACTAGTACTATGACTATTATAATCCACATTTAATTTGTATTTTGAAACATGGCAAACACTATTATTTAGTTCTTCATCTCATTCACGTTGGTTGAGAAAGCATATGATTAGTTGAGCATATCATTGGTTGAGTAAGCTTATCATATCGTTCAGTTTTCACTGTGTTTCTCATTAGCTAAATATATATATCATTGGTAGTTTTAACAATTATTATTATTATTACTAGTACTTTTGATCATTAATTTATTTTGATCAGGCAAAAGGCACCAGTAATAAAAGCACAAATAGTGCCCCTATGGGCAGGGATAAACATTCCCACTAAGACTTACGAGAGCTTAAGCTGGTGGTTGGGGAAGCAAGCCCACTTTCACTATCAAGCAGGCTCTATTTCATCCTGAAGATCAGAGAGAGTTAGGAGGTAGCAACAGGAGTACTATCAAGATAGAGACAGCATCTCTGGTGCAAAGCAGACAGAAGTCACCATAGGGAAGTGGGAGCATTATCGGGGACTGCTCTGAGGTGAGAGCAGATCCTGATAGTTCTATCTCCTCTCACTTTAGGCAGCAAATGAACAAATTTCTAGAGCATTATAGCATCAGGGGCAATTTCTAGAGCATTATAGCATCAGGAGCCTTCAAAATCTTAAGAGGCTTAAGTCTTGCTGAGCAGAGATAGAAAAGTCAGAGCCACTGGGCAGCAGGGCAAGACCCAAGAGCTGCTGAACAATTTGGCAGCCTAAACAATCTTCTGGCAATCTCCACAAAGAGAATTAGGCAGGCAAAGATGGAAAGAATGGGGTGCAGAAAGTATGGGTCCATGAGATGGAACCTTCCAGTGCCAGCACAGATTACCAAATGGTTTTGGATTACAAAGTATTCCTTCTTCAGTGTAGTATTTCAGATCCTGTTAGACAACCTAGTATGGTGTCTCCAAAACTGGGTGGGAGTGGTGCCGGCCTAGAAGGTGCATGGTTTTGTTTTAAAGGCAGCCTGTTACTGTTCTCTGCTTTACCTCCTAATCTGCCTGTTTGTGCACCTCTGCCAACCACTGCTGCCTGCCTGGTGCCTATCCAGTGCCAGTCAAGCTATCAGTTAAATAATTCTGCTCTGACCACTATATCTCATCTGTGCTGAACTGTTCAGTACAGCAGTACTTCAGCTCTGAAATTTTGAGATACTCTTTTCAGCCCTAACATGGTTCTCCCAATAAAGAGATTATACTGGCCTAGAAAAGGTGTCTTTAATTTAGCTGCTGGCTGCTCTGCCTCTTAGCTTGCCTGCCTACCTTTGGCAAACATTGCTGCCCACTGTGCTGTCTTTCAGTGTTGTATTCACAGATGAATAGACTCAGTCAAGGAAGCCATGGCCCTGGGCCTGCCAGACCTGAGTAGGGCTGTTGATGATAAGGTGACTTGGAGATCTCTCAATTATAGGGTTGCCATAGGTTGAAGTTGACTTGGTGGCAGTTAAGAACAACAATTTAACCTGTCCAGAATACTTGTTCTTTTTGGCTCTTTCTGGTATAGTTCTTCAATGGCAAACCTTCAGCATGCTTTAAATCACACTTTATCCACCCCTGCTTTAATGACCCTGGGAAAGTGCTCCCAATTCTAGAGGGACATCTCCAGTATAAAAATGGCATGAATTGGCAAGGTTGAGCACTAATTTAACTTTCAGATATATACTTTTTGGTTTTATTGTTTTTTAAAAGCAAGCTTTAAAGGATTGTAAATCTTCAATTATGAAAGAACAAATAATTTTAAATGTTCCACCTGCTGGGTGACATTATGTTTTTTTTACGTCATTTTTGCACTTCAAAAGGAATCAGGTTTGTTGCACAAAAACATTTTTTACACAGAAAACAGTGTAATTTTGTTCAAAATAGAAGTTTTCTGCACAAAATTATTGTTTTCCCACTCCCCACTGCAGTGTATCTACGCAAAAGAATTCAGTGGGAGAAGTATGTGTAAACCCATTTTTCATAAAAAACAGCCAGAATTGTGAAAATCTTGTGTAGTTGACCACCTTCTAAATAAGGTGCCTTGATCTGTTGAGACATCTTTTCCCACTGAGGATAGATTTTCTTTCCCTTCTTCCATTGTTTTAACTTCTGAGAGATGAAGTTGTTAGCAAGAGAAGTTCATGGAGGATCCAGTAAGGATTCATTTACTGCTTTATCTGCTCGTTACACCGTGGCTCAGTGGGATGGTGGTCACCCTGCTGACAGAAAGCGTTATGGTGGACATTATGGGAATTAATTATGACTAACCCCCAAAAGGATATTTTAAATTGAAATCCAGTCTATCTCGCTGAGGAGCACTCTGACCAAGTGCTTTGTGTACTGCTTGTTCACTGCACAACTATTGATGGCCAACTTGAAGGTCCCTGGCTTAATTTATTATGATTGAGTGTTTTAACTTGGATTGGACATCTACAATTGGCTATTTGGGAAGAGGCCTTCCAACTCTGTGTGTGTGTGTGTGTGTGTGTGTGTGTGTGTAGTGGTATAAATATTGGACTAGGACTCTGGGAGACAAAGGTTTGAATCTCTACTTGGCCGTGGAAACCGACTGGGTAACCATGGGCGGATCACATTCTCTCAGCCTTGGAGGAAGGCAATGGAAAATATCTTCTTGCCAAGGAAAACACTAGTGAGGTTTGCCTTATGGTCACTATTAGTCAGAAATGCCTTGAAGGCCTACAACACATTTCCAATAAAGGATTATCCTAGAGTGCATCCAACAGAAAATGACTCCTCCTGTCTGTGTAGTCATCTGCACGCCTCAAATTTGCTCTAAAGCATTGGGCACAAATTTCTGTCCTCCCTGTTCTACTGGTAGACACTTCTGATCAGCAAAGTGGCTACTATTAGATACAGTGAATATTATCCCCATGCATGCAATGGGTGTAGTATGCTAAAGTAACATTGCATTTATTGTATATATTGGTGCGTTAGTGGAAAACATTTTGACAATTTTGAATTTTAAAAATTTTGACTCCAAAAAAACATGGCTCAGTGCTAGAAACAGATTATGATAGCTCCAGCTAGATGAGTTCTGTGATCCCCACCATTTTGGGCATTTGAAGTAGAGTGAAACAGTCGTGGCCATTTTTAAGAAGGGCTACTGAATAAGCCTCATGAAGTTTCAGTCTCTCTGCAAGCCTTGTGAGGTGAGTCCTTATTAAAAATGGCCACTGCAGTTCTGCTCCATATCGGGCACTCAAAATGGTGGGCATGCTGCATTCTTCAGACTCCTTCACGTTGGTGCTGAATGCCACTTAGTTGAAAAAGAAGGTGAGGAAAGAGGGAAAGCTTCCTTTCTCTGGTTAGGCAAGGGGCAAGTAATGGGGTGAGGCTGCTGTTTCCACACCCTGCCACACTAAGAAGGGGTTCTCACCTCTGCCTCTTGCCTCTGTCTTCAAACTGGGTTCCTAACAGAGGTAGATTGCTTTCTTTGCTCTTTCTCTCTCCATCTGTATTTGTATAGATGGAGACATATTAATGTCAGCAATGCAATGTACACACACCAGTTGTAACCCCTCAAATAAACAGATCTTCTCCTCTTTAGCTCTTCCTAAATACATTTCCTCTGTGCATTTTTAAAAGAAGGGAAAAAATTGTTTGTTGCGTGCCCCTCAGTTTTACCCTCTACTTATCCACAGATCATAACAAAGTCCATAATTTTGCCCCCAAAATATGTCCTCAACTTATACATGAGGTCAACTTATACATGAGTATATATGGTATATTGAGATCTCTGCAATGAAAATATTGATAATCTGTGTTCCAGTCACAAGGTGAGAAGCTCACTATAGCAAACATTTCTCTATTTGGCAAATAACTCCTACATATCTTGAGATGAAAGATTCAAATAGCCAGGTTGCCAAGCAATAATTGCATCATACAGACATTGTGAAGCCTTCAAGATGCTTTCATAGTAGATCTTAAAGGGACTGAACTGATCAAAGCAGATATTAAAGGGACTGAATATACGCAATGTTCAGCACATTTTTGCTTACACAGTAAGATATTCTTACAGATGTGTGACTCAGGAGCCAGACTTAAAAATTGTGCCATGTTTACCTTGCAATGACAAATTACCAAACAAATCACAGTGTAACAGAAGATATGATGCTGAGGGATGTGAGAAAAGGCATGTACTAGCACAAACAGATATCTTTAGTGCTTACGGGAGCACTATTTCTAAAAAATGTGGTAAACATATTATGTAATTTGACTCTTGGGGGCCCTTAAAATTTACAGTGATCCAATCAGATCATAATAATAGGCACCATGACATAATTAGGAAAATATTTGAATAAATGCATAGATTTGAGCAGTTGCATAGCTTTCTGTTTCTATGGTATCACAGCCATATGCAGCATTTTTCCCACAATAATGAATGGAAAACTATACCCTGATTATACAGTTCATTTATTGCATTTATATATAATCAACAAATGGAATCATATACCTGTTTTCAGTAAATTGCTTAAAAGCAAGCAAAAGCTAAATTGAATAAATAACTTAAAATTGATACAGTACAAGACTTGAAATGTTAATTTGCCAGAACTTTTCAGAGTTCCTTAGCTCAGACTGAAATATAAATACTATTCAGAGTCACACATCTATATTAAAATATAGATCTTGGGTAACACAACAACCAAACTGTTATGGCTGTAAAGGGATTATTTTACAAATGAAGTTTTTAAGCAGCCTATTTTGATGCAATTTACTTAATGAGGATTGAGAGCATTTACAAAAAGGATAGCAGTGCACATTTACAATGATTATTCAAGAGAAAGCTTAAACTTGAACGCACTCAATGTCTTTGACCTTTTGCCTTGTAGAATGCATCAAAGTGACATTTGTGAACATGTTACATAAAATATCTGTTTCAGCATCAACCTGATAAAGTTGGTAAACTAGATGCATAATGCTTTAGAGCTGATACTAGTGGCAAATATGACCTTCTAGTCAGATACTGTGCTTGTTGCTATGCTACAGGGTTACCAGAAAAGTGCAGGAGTCAACACCAGAGCATACAAGCTTCATTAAATCTTCTAGCATTGTCAGTTAAAAATAATGAACGTGGGTTACTTCATACTTTAATTTTAAAAAAAGAAAAAAAAACACAAACTTTTATTTTTTTAAAAAAAATCAATATTTTCTAATTTCCTTTTTTCTTTTCATCTCCAAGGCAGCTGAGAGCAGCTGTTTATCTCACTATCCAATTATAACAGGATGTGTTTCTTTTTTTGTCTTGTTAACACACTTGCTGTTTTAGCCCCCTTACCTATTAATCAAGCTGTTCTGGAACCCAGATGCTGTCCTTTTGTGGGCCACAGCCAGTTGTTATGCAAGCATAAGTCTCTAAGGATTTTTATCCACTACTTGTTAAATGAAAGAACACCCCTGTAAATCTACATACAATAGGGAAGTTCTGAGAGCCATAGAAGCAGGCTCTCCCTGAACACCCCTACCCTGTCTCCAGTAAAAAATGAGAGAAAGAGAAAAGAAGAAAAGAAAGAAGCAGATCTTCTTTTTAAAAAGTTACTTCATGTGGGAAATGATGCAGATTGTGAAGAATGAGAATGAAGGGGTCATGAAGAACACTTGGAAAATGCAGTAATAACATTTTGTTATTTGAAATACCACTGAGAACTTAGTCAGATAGTAGCTCCGTGGATTTCTTCACAACTGGTAACATTCATCTCATTAACCAGTAGTTTTCCAGAATGTTCATCTTTTAGACCTTTGGAAAGATAGATAGACAGATAGATAGAGATAGAGACTTTAATAGAAAAAAACAACAACTACAGGCCAGTGCTTGGTGGCAGGCAGGTTTTTGGATAGCAACCTTGGATGAACAGGCAGCACACTATTAGAACCAATTTGTTTGTAACATGGCCTCTTTGATGTACAGATGGGTATACTTTGTACAATAGAATAAGAAGCTGTTTAGGTCTTTGGTTGAGAATTTAATACAGAGAACTTTCATTTATTTCCAGAGCATTTTTTTATGTTAGTAGACCTTCAAATTATATATAATGTGAGATTAAATGCAGCAATACTTGAGCATACAGATATTGTTAAGCAATATATCACTTAATTCTAGTCAGTATTAACTTTGACATCTCTTAATGACTTTTTAAAATGTCAACAAAGGTCGCTAGTTGCCTGGCAAGTCATCCTGAGTTTCTGGCAAATATGATATCTGACACTTAAAGTTCTATTTCACATCATTCATTTTAGTATCAGCAATTTCCTATATTATAGTTCAAGAATCTTCTGCTAAGGTGTACTTTTTTAAACATCAGAACAGATGGGCTTTTGTACATGTATTCCAGACTTTAAGTTAACCTAGTCTACCTGAGGTCATTTGGGCTGTATGCTTCTTAAGTAATCTTAAAATGAGGTAGATTATATTTTGTAAAAAAATGTAAAATATAACATTTAACACAAATCTCACATGAGATCCCTACCCACAGAATAGTATGAATGAGTAATAGCCTGTACAATTGGCAATCGTGAAGGGAAGTTCCATTCATTACACTCTGCTTTTCTTTTGGAATGAATGAATATTTAACTCAATGACCCCCCGTGGGTTTAATTGTTTCATTCATTCCCAAATGTACTTGTATTGACACATTTGTGGCTGTCCTTGTGTAATACATAAAATAGTAAAAGATGGTGTGGCTCAGAATGTTACCTGGTCAATTGAAATTAAACAGGCTTTGACCTTTTCAATTAGAGTGACTGACTTTGGCCCTACCGATGTTATTGGACTGTGACCCAACAGCTGTAGCCAATATAGCCAATGAAGAATGATTGTGGAAGCTGCTGTCCATTATCATCTGGATGACCATAGTTGCCCACCCCTTTCTAAAATGATTATTTCTTAATAAATCTTTTTGACACCTTTCTTTTCCTTCTGAAGCATTTCTATTATATTTATAGCCCCAATGACTTTTCAAATTGCTGCCTTGGATTACTACTAATTAGCTTATAACAATATGTTAAATTGATAGGAAATTATTTTCTAAAAGGATGGCAAAAGCTAGACTTGCATGATTTTTATCAGTATTTGTCTTTGAACTAATAGGATTCCAGGACATCAGTATCTATATAAGGATGTAGTGTAGAGATTGTACTGACAAGATAAGGAAACAGAGTCTCATAAAGTGATCACCAGGGGAAAATATATTGTCAGTAACAGTAATTACAGCAGGTAATTGTGTCATTTGCTCTGTTTCAGTCCACTGAACAGGGAACCCACCGGCTGCAAAATGCTTTTTACCTTTGATGTTCAGGGTTTTAGAAAGTCACAGGCAGCTTAGTAATGAAGATAAATGTAAAGAATACCTGACGTTATACAGATAGGTGGTTCTTCAATTAATAGGATTCATTCCTTGAGAACATGTCTTCCCTTTTGGATACTGCTTATTTATGTCAGTGTCTCCCAGTGCACAATAGATATGCATACTATTTGTTAAGGAAGTTTGTTAAATACTTTGGTCTGTACATTTTTTAAAATCATAATATTAAATATGGTGATAATAAACGTTCTGTCATTCATTAATAAGAGCTGAACTGAAAGGAAGTTGCTTTAAGCAATTTAACTTTTTATTATTTTTTAATGTATTTTAGCAGATTGGCACAGTGATTAAAATATACGACAGCAATAAAATTCAGTCATACAACCTATTTTTTAAAGGCAGAATAGGCTAGGTTAACCTATTGGCTAATTGGAATGGTTGGACAAAAAGTTTCAGTGTGCTACAAAAGGAATGATGGAGTTGACAGTTTTACTTTGTGGGAAGCTGTTATCCAGACATTGTGCATGGGAAATGAGAAGGGACAGCTATAACTTACATATCTTCAGCAAAGTCTTCATAGTATTCACTTGTTTCTTCTTGTCTGTGTTAGATGATTTTCACTTGATTTCTGTAATTGTATAGATGAACTGTTTCTAAATCCGCCAGAGGAGCTGTAGATTCTCTAGAGAAACCTGAGCTCATTCAAGAACAAACAGCAAAACTTGTACTGAGAAAGTAATGAACAATGCAATTGTTGAGGTGTATATTTCTGTGGGTGGTTCTTCAGTGGCATAAAAGACAACTTAGGCCATTTCCGCACCTGGCTATTAAAACAGGGCAGAGCGACCTCCCACGGAGGTCTTCCGCACTGTGGAGTGGACTGGGTCAGACTACTTTTCGTAGTTCCGCACCTCAGTCTGGTTCTGCGCGACCAGAAATGGTCGTGCAGTGTGCGACTCCGTCTCGCTCCGTCGCTGCGCTCCGGAGCAGATTTGCAGGCGTGTGCAAGTGTGTGCCTGCAGATCTTCCGGGGGCGGGCTTTCGGCTGGCGAGCTTCTCCGGTTGGTGGAGAGCCTCCACCAACCAGAAGCCGCCATTTTGGACGCCAGAGCAGTGCAGAGCGACGAGCTTGCACTGCTCCTTGTCCCCACGGACTCGCCCGGATGCTGAAGAAGTCCAGTGAGTAGCGTTTTCGCGCGGCTCCCCCCCACGTCTGGAAAGGGCCTTATATTGAACTGCAGGCTGCTCAGATTATGTTCAGAATTACTTTCTCTACCAGAGAACTAATGGAGCTGATAGCATATGTGTTTGTGTGTGGTAATATTTAGAAGTTGCTGTTGATCCGTATATGGAATTTGGTTTTGTAGTTGTAGGAATATGTTTTACTGAAGTACCTTAGGCTAAATGTCATACTCCACAAGGTCCTTCAGCCTACTACCTCATTGTAGAGATGACCCCTGAACTTTCAAAGGCTGTGCCAGGAGAGCACAAATTCCTGTAGGTTCTACCAAGCTTAGGAAGGCTTCAGTGAAGGTTCCAGTTGTGGAGTGCATGTAAGCTGTCCAAGAACCAACCTAGCTAAGTACTGAGAGGCTCATCTCCAGAAGGTTGGCCAGAAAGTATTGCATTGGCCACAGCAGCTGTAGACAAAATAGCAATGGGAAGTAATTGCAGTCTACATCAGTGCATCAGCTACTCACAGCAAAGCAGTTGTGGATCTTCAATATATTTATTTAAGAAATACCCAGGAGAAAATTTCCCAGACAGCAAAAATATCATAGTAGTAATACAGAAGCTGACATTCTAGTGACTAGCCTCAGGATAGTTATATATGTTCCACTCAGTCTTCTAAGTGTTAGACTATTGGAAAGTCTGCAAAAAATGAGTAGGAACTTCTAGAATATTTGGAGGACAGTGACCAAAGGTCATAAACAAGGAGAAAGTGATTAACTTTAGTACTTCCTTGTGAATTTTCAGTGTGGAACAGATATATGTTAAAACTAGCATACTGTCTGATTAAAAATAAGATAATAAACTCAAAGGACTAGAAGTTGAAGGAAAAGTAAATTGAAAGTGCAATTGTGTAGCTCCTGGAAGCTCTTAGATGTTTCAGATTTGCTTCTTCAAAGGCAGAAAAAAGATCCACCCATAGAAGGAGAGAGATAACTTGCTTAGAAACCTCCTCACATCTACTACAGACACATTTTCAGCCTTCACGCTATCATGGATGGATACCTGATGCACTAAAGACAAAAAGAGATGCTCTCTGAGCCATGAATTTAACAGGAGTGGATCAAGAGAAGGCTTGGATGTGCAGGACCCAAACCCTTCCAATTTGCTTTAAGGTAGCATCACAATCAATAGGAAAGAATTTAGACAAAGAGGGAAAAATAGCCCAGAAAGGTGCCAATCTATTGGAATGAGCCTGGTTAGACTTTGAATGTTGAAGTTCCCCTCTCTGCATTTCTCTACCATCCCACCTATGGTAGGATTACTGTATTAAACATTATTTTATTCGGGCAGTGGCAGCAGAACAAATCAAATCCACACGCATTCTCACTGTCAGGTTGGCCTTAATGCTGTGAATTTTGAACTCTCCATTTATTGACAAAACAAGACATGAACTGTCAGTTCATCTTAAGTATTTCAGAGGAAAAAAATCCAAACATAATGGGCTTTATCAAAATGTCAAAAGCTCACTGTTTTGACAGGTTCAACATCATTCTGACTGAAATCCGATGCTGGGGAAATTTATGGACAAATACAGTTATATGATAGGGCTTATGTTAGAAAAGAATAGTACTTACTGGATTTTCTTTCAGAGACAGGCCATAGACTATTGTTTAAGCTTTAAGATATGTTTTCATTTTTCTGATAAATGTATTGTTGCTTACTTGAGGATCAATGAGATTCATGTGGATGTAGCATCTAAGTCAAGTAGTCTATGTCATTGTTTCAATTACTAGAGTAGCATGACATCCAGCCCTGTAGAAATTCCCATGCTACTTTGGTTTTAACTGGAGATGGGACGAATCCAGAATTTTCCAAATCTGAATTGGGATCCGAATCCCTGGAAGGTTCTGGGAATCCAAGAATCTCATGAATCTTAAATCTTTTGAATCCTTTTTTAAAAAAGGGTTTAAAAAGCAAGGGAAAGAAAGCACCTCTACTAAAAAGTGTTTTTGAATCAGAATTTGATATCTTTGTTTAATGAAAAACAAATAATAGTTTTCACTTTCAGGAAAACATACCAATATACTTCTTATTAAGAAGATACAAATGCAGTTGACATGCTCCTCTACTGTATAAAGTACATAACTCCTAAGGCTTGATTCTTTCGACAAAATTAAGAACAATCAAAAACATGTTACTTTTAAATTGTAAGAGTTCCTGCTTGAACTGGTTCAGGGCAATGTAAACAAAAAAAAAAAAAATAGCTGAAACCTTTGATGTCAAAAAACACCACAATTCTAACTCGCTCTGTGTCCAGTCTACTGCGTTTTTTATCAGCTATGACACCTGATGTGCTGAAGAGTCTTTCTGACATTAATGTCGATGGTGGTGTGATTAGGAAGTTTTTGGACAGTTTCCTCAAATTGGGATATTTTTGGTTGTCCTTCCAGTACTTGAAGATGTCTGCAGATGGCGGAAGCAGTGGTTCTGACAAGTAGGCATTGATTTCATCTTCAGGAGATAAAGTGCAACTGTCCTCACTGCTGCTAGATGGAGTCATCAATTGAGCATAGTGACTCCACATGCTATGAACTCCTTCTGGTTCACTTGGCAATGCTGGAGTGGTGTCTCTTTGCCTCTCTTGTGATGACTGCAGCTCAATAATATCTGCTTGTAAACAAAGATCAGAAATTTCCATGGCCAGTGTTGATTTCACTTGATCAAGGTGTTCTTTGTTCAAAAAGACACTGGCTTTGAAGCAGGGATCCAGGAGACTTCCAAGAGCATACAGTTTTTCCATCTCCACAGACTGATAGCACCTCTTCAGAGATGTCAGCAAGTCATTTCGGAAGCTAGTGTTGATTTGAAGTTTTGGAGAGTAAAAGTGGTGCTATTCGCTAAAGGAATTATTTCTAAGATGATCACTTCACTGGAACTGGCCACAAATGTCACTCTGTCAAACACATCTAGGAGTCATATCACTTCTTCTATATTGGTCCATTGTCGAGTGGTCAGATCCACCTGGAAATTCAACTCTGAAGCAGATAGTAAAACAGCTTGCTTTTCTTCCATGAGACAACTGAGGATGTGATGCTGAGAATTCCATCTAGTTGGTTCATCTTGTATCAACCGATGGGGTTTCACACCTAGCTTGGCTTGAGAAGCTCGTAACACTTTCATGGCTTTAGAGGAGTGCTTGAAATGTCCCACAATACTCTGGCAGGTGGACATGATCGCCTTAATTTCAGTCTTGTTCAGTGAGCCATGTTTGACAACTAACTGAAAGGTGTGAGCAAGGCAGGGCAAATGGTCAAAGTTACTGCGTTCCAAAGCTGCAACCGTATTCAGCCCATTGTCTCTCATGACACATATAACTTTGTGCAAGAGATTCCATTCTTTCATAGTGGTGGTGATGAAAGCTTCTGTCACAGATGCTGTATGGAAAACCTCTGCAAAAGAGAATGCATTCTAAGCACAAATGATGGTACTCAAAGTTATCATCTATGACGTGAACTGTCAAACTGAGGTGATCATTACAACTTGTTGAGGTCCACATGTCAGTTGACTCTGCAACAAAGTCAGTGTTCTCCAAAAGATTCTCCATGTTTCTTTTTTCTTCTTCATACATCTCTGGGATCACCTTTTGGGCAAAGTGTTTCCTGCTTGGTATACTGTACCATAGCTCAAGGTGGCTTATCAACTTTCTGAAGCCTTTATTTTCCACTATGGACAATGGCTGGTTACCTTTGCAGATCATTTCAGCAACCAACCTTGTGATGGCTTTAGCTCTTCTGTCTCCAGGCTTGAAACTTTGAGTGGTGTACATGAATGCTTTCAGAGTCATTTAGAAAGAAGATGCTTTCTTGTGTTTCACTGGGGGTGATTCCAAAGGTCTTTGTTCTCCAAAGGAGGAAGCTGCTGAACTTGGACTAGTACTTGAAGGAACTGGTGGGAGAGTCCCAATAACAGCTGTGTCATCTGTGTCAGTAGGACTGTCTTCAGTAGGACTTGGCTCTGACAGTCACAGCAGGGCTTGAGGGTGAAGCTGGAGTCACTGTGGATGGTGCACTTCTACCTTTCAGTTCTAGAAACTGGGCTCAATGTTGGGTTCTGATGTGTTTCCACATAGCTGAAGTAGTATGTGAGCCTTTCCCTCTGGATATATTAGCAGAACACAGAGTACAACGAGCATAATTCTCATTACATGTAATTTGGAAGTAGCTCCAGAGGATGCTCGAGATGATGCCATCTCCTGGGATGACAATTACAAAACAAAACAAAAAAAAAAGGCAAAGATGATCTTGGGCAAGACACACTCTCTCAGCCTTAGCAAAAGCCCAGGCAAAGGCAAACCTCCCTCTGAAGAAATCCAGTCAGGACAATTGTCATAGTTTTACCTCAGGATCTCCCCAGATCAAAAATGACATGAAGGCCCTTTCTACACAAGCTGGAAAATGAAGATTAGTCCCACATTTTCCT
Source organism: Cyclura pinguis (assembly GCA_030412105.1). Classification (NCBI taxonomy): domain Eukaryota; kingdom Metazoa; phylum Chordata; class Lepidosauria; order Squamata; family Iguanidae; genus Cyclura; species Cyclura pinguis. Next base: position 67,751,493 of record CM059603.1, read on the forward strand.
GCCTGTGTAAACAGGGCCACATACTACAGTACAGAGATAATCCAGGTTGAAACTGGATTTTCTTTGCATAGCTCCTTATGGCATCCTGGGGTTTGTAGTTTGATGATGCACCAGCACACTTTGGCAGAGAAGGCTGTGACATTTTTAAAACTACAAACCCCAGAATTGTATATGAAAGAACTTTGCAGGGGAGTTATGCAAAGGAATCTTTCAGCTGTCCTTGAAGTCTCAAGAAGACTGTGCCTTCCAGTCAAGTCTCAAGTCCTGCAACAAGGCACTTTAAAAAAACACCAGCCTGTAGTCCGGTCTCAATTCTGCACCCTGCAGTCTCAAGTCAAGTCTCAAGTCCTGCAACAAGGAAGGCACTTAAAAAAAACAAAAACAAAACACCAGCCTGTAGTCCTGTCTCAGTTCTGTACCCTGCAGTCTCAAATCGTCTCAAGTCCTGCAACAAGGCATTAAAAAAAAACAAAAAACAAAACCCAGCCTCTAGTCCAGTCTCAATTCTCTACCCTCAAGTCCAGTCTCAAGTCCTGCAAGGAACTTTCAAGTCAAGTCTCTATTCCAGTCTCAATTAATTCCCAATCCCTACCCTCGAGTCTCAAGTCAAAAGAATAGATAATAATTATATTACTTTGCAGAGGAAGGCCGCCGTGAGCACAGGCAACACGAGCAGGCACAGGTAGGCAGCCCCAGTGGACACAGGCAGCTGAGTGGGCACAGGCAGCGCAAGCCAGTGAGCTCAGGCAGCCTCTGGTGTGCGTTTGTGCAACTTTGTGCTGCAATTTTCACACACCCAGGGACCCGCTGGCCAATCAGGCTTTTGGTGAGCCCTGGAAGTGCCAATTTTAAAAAGTAAAAAACAAACTTGGTTGGTGGATTTGAAAGATTCGGTTTGCTATTTTTGTCGCAGGGATTCGAATCTGCAAGTCTCGAATCCTTGTCCAGAATTCTAGGATTTGAGGATTCGGTTGGCCCGTCCCTAATTTTAACAAATATATTAATTTTAGGTGTTGGTGGTTGTAATAGTTAACTCTCATGCATAGCTGGATTTTTTTGCAAATTGCAAACTGCCCAGCCAGCATAGCCAGTGTCAATGACTTCCTGGAATATATAGTTCACAATTACATTTTGGCAGAATGCATAATAGCTACGCAGACCTGTTTTTATGAAGTTTCTCATGTTATCTTTCTGTATTGTTAAAACAGAGCTTGTATTGACTGAAAACAGTTCTCTGTTAGTTCTTGGTTTCAGAAGGAATTTTTGAAAGCTTTCCTGATATTTTATTCATAAAAGGGTTTTTTTTTCAGCTAAGCAATGCAAAAATGTACTGCATACATTGAATAATCAAGATTAATGCTTTTCTTCCTTCAAGATGCCTTTCAACTTTGTGCTCATTGGTTTTGTTCCTTGGTGACTTTAAATATATCATAGTTTAGGCATGGATAACACAGATGATGATTTTTGAGTCCAGTTTCAAGATAATAATAGAAAAAATATTGGATAGAGTGGTACACTTTCTGCAGTCTAATACTTGGATTAACATATAGTGCTTTCTATAGTCATATATCATTTCCTGATTCAAAATAAGTAATCTGACAACATGGAAATTGAGCATTTGAAGGAATATAGTATAATTTTCCTTAGAGCAAGATTGGGTTGATATTCTAGAAAGAGAGTTGGTTCTAATTAATGAAACTTCTTAGGTAGATCAGAAAGCTCATCTCATTTATTAGTTAATAGAACAATAATTAGTTTCTAGGCCAATATATTTTGAAATTGATTACTTATCGGTTTCTACAAACATCTAAATACAGTATATTAAACATAGCATCATTTGTCCATATACTCTAATTGTTGTGGAAAGAACGGGTTATACTCCATATTATGAAGTGGCACAGTAGAATATATTATATAAAAAGAGATAAATGTATGGTGATGCATATATTTATATATTTCTAATGACACTGAAAATGTGGTTCTTTGTCCCTGTTTTTAATCACAAAGTTATTTTATGAAACATGAACTTTAGAACTGGAGGCACTGAAGGGAAGAGAGAGTAAACTAGAGAAACATGTTAACATTTAAATTTTCCTTATTTAATTGACTAAACTCTCCACATGAATGGTGGCCACCTATTAGAGCTATGCATCAAACTCTGCTTGCTGGCGTACCATTATAATGTATGGAGGTGGTATGACAGCAGCGTTTGCTCTTGTAGATCATTATTTGTGCCAAGGATTTCAAAGGGGTTTGGAAAATGAGAACATTTTTCACACATATTGCTGAATATTGCCCTGTAGTGTGTCACAATTAAGTCAGAAAACTGCTAAAAAGTAACTAAGTTGACCCTAAAGAAGTAAGAGAAACAGTTTATGGTTATATGATTCTCTGAATATTTATAACAGCAGCAGCAGCAACAACAGTGAAATTAGGTATATTGGCCATAAAGCAATTCCAACAGTCATATTCATGTTCTCCTTTTATTAGGCCAGCCAAAAGCTATTGAGATCCTTAGATCATCAAGGCAAAAGTTACGTCAAGCAGAATGTGGTGTAAGACCAAGGGAGGGGGGAGGACTGTGAACTTTCTGACCCTGTGATTTCAGTGAGTCACCTTCTCTTGTTTTCTATTCCTCCCCTGTTTGTTCTTTTTAACACCGTGCCTCCTGAGGGGATCTGGACACTTTACAAGCTTGTGCATCTTTGTGCCCATTTTGTTGGCCTGATAAAATATTCTACTAGTAGAGATTAACTTTACTTACTATGGCCATTTCCACATGGGGTAAATAAAACGGTGCAGTGAGTCCTCCACGGAGGACATCTGCACCTTGGAGCGGACTGGGTCTGGACTACTTACCATAGGTCCACACCTCAGTCTGCTCCGGAGCGACCCCAAGTGGTCCATTGTGTTTTTGAAAGACCTGATTTTTCAGGTCTTTCAAAATGCCGGCATGCGCCATTGCGTGCCTGCTCTCCAATGCAGATTCTCAGGCTCGCACCAATGCTTTAGGCTGGCGAGCTTCAGCAGTTGATTGAGACCCATGACCAACCGGAAGCCACCATTTTGGATGCCGGAGCAGTGCGGATCTACGATCACACACTGCTCTTCCTCACCCCGGACTGGACCGGACCCACAGAAGATCCAGTGAATAGTGGCAAGGAGCGATTCCCTCGCCGCGTGCGGAAATGGCTTATGATTAAGCACGTTGATTTGGAAGATTACATTAAATCAATACCATGTCTATCTTAAGGTGTAGAAGGTAAAGAAGATAAGTATTTAACATAGACTTTAAGGTTTTGGTAGGTTTTTTGTTTTTGTTTTTTTGTTTTCTTTTGTTTTTTTGAGATAGTTGAGTACAACAGCTGGGATTCTAAGCTGCTCTTCTATTCAGGAAGGGGCAATTTTCCTCATTTTCTCTCTCTATCTGCTGCGTCCTGCACTAGATGACCCCTGTGGTCCTCCAAGGAGCAACTTTGCAGGGGCTAGGGTTGGAAGAGAGAGCCAACATGATACAGTGGTCTTAACATTGGACTATGACTCTGCAGAACATGGTTTGAATCCCCCACTCAGCCATGGAAACCCACTGGGTGACACTGGGCAATTCACAATCTCTCAGCCTCAGAGGAAGGCAAGGGCAAAGCCTCTTTTGGTAACAAATCTTGCCAAGAAAATCTTGTGATAGGTCCCCTGTGGTTGCCATAAATCAGAAACAGCTCGAAGGCACACAACAACAAATTAGAGTTAGAAAGAGAACATGGGAACATTTTAATAACTTTTATATTTTTTTCTTTTCATTCTATAAATGAATCTTCATGAGGAAAAGGATTTCATCCATTTTCCTTATATAAAGTGGTAATGAGAACTTCATACATTTTAAAGCCACTACTTTGAGAAATAACATAATCAATAGGATTATCACAGTTTAACAGCCACAAAACACAGCTGTGATGGATGCAACTTATTTTGATTCCTAAGTCATAGCAAAATTGATTTTAGAGATGTCCAGTAAGCCTAGTTTTGGAATAATTTGTGGAAATTGCTTGCTTGCTCTTAATGACTATATATATGCAAATCTAGGTTTGCAAATCCTCGAAAATACGTTAGAGTTCTATATCTTTGATATATTATCAAGGAGCAATTCAGTGACCATTGAAACTAGTAATGGCTTGCTGCTGTCAATATAATAGACACTAAATCACTTTGTAAAGGGCTTTAAGTCTTAACATTTTATTTCTCCAACAGAAAATAAAGTGGAAATGAAAAATAAATTTATGCTGCTGGCATTTTTAATTTTTTTCCTCTTTTTAAACATCTATATTGTAACAATCCATACTTCAAGAATTTGTAAAGTAAAATTTAACTAGTTTGAATTCTTCCTTTCTGCTTGAATTTACTATGGTTAATTTTTAGGTATTGCTTTTCATTGGTCACCTAAGACAAACAGTATTCCTTTTGCTTCTGTGTAAGAAAAATGGAATACAAAAGTAACCAATGAAGAAGAGCAAATATATTTCTTTGTGTATTAAAGCTTTACTCAGAGAGGAATAGAAGTCTTTTAAGTTCAGCCATTAAAATAGTTTTCAAGCAAAATATTGATCTCCACATGTTTATGGCAAATCAAAAAGAAATGATACTCATGTCTGACTTTCAAAAAAGTGAAATGCCAGATATTGCTACTATTGTACTCTGTGGCTTATTCCTCTAGTGGCTAGCTATTTACTGTGTCACTGATGCAGTTACTATACTGACAATAATTCTGAGCTTTAGGAACTGTCCCTATTAAATGCATGTGAAGACTGAATATGCTTACTTGTGGTGCCTCCTTTCTGAATAAAATTAGATTTGTAGGGCCTATACAAGAATCCTGAAGAATGAATTAATGCAGATTGTCCCTTTTTGTTGCAATAAAACCTTTGAACCATTTCATTTGGATGTTAATATCATGAAACAGAGTCAGAAGGATGCTTGAGTGCCTTAAGGAAACATTTTCAAACGAGATCCATTTATAATTAATTACAACTCTGTAACATCATCCTCGTTTATATAAGCCCTTTTTTCCATACCATCCCACTATCTCAATTTGGGAAGGACAGTCCTGATTAACCCTTCAGTTGCTTTTAAAATACCCCACTTTCTCTTTCCCCCACAACTTCTTCCTTAGTCATCAGCTTACTTCAACTGCTGCAAACTGAAGTACAATATTAGTTCATGCTCAATTAACTCATAAGGATGAAAGGGAAAAGAGGGGAGGAATCTTGCCCTTTCCAACAGGTTTAGGCAAAGGCAAACTGCTGCGGCCTTTCCTAGTTTGTGTGTTCTTCCTCATTAATAACTTTTGCCATCTTTATCACACTTGGCCACGTGTGTCTCAGTTTTCACTGGTGAAATATTGGTTGCATCAATAGGAGTATGGTGTCTAGATCAAGGGAGGTAATGGTACCACTCTATTCAGCTTTGGTTAGACCTCATCTGGAATACTTTGTCCAGGGCACCTCATTTCAAGAAGGATATTGATAAGCTAGAGCATGTCCAGAGGAGGGCAACTAAAATGGTGAAGGGTCTGGAAGCCATGCCCTGTGAGGAGCGCCTTAGGGACCTGGGGATGTTTAGTCTGCAGAAGAGAAGGTTAAGAGCGGACATCATGGCCATGTTTAAATATTTGAAGGGATGTCATGTCGAGGAGGGAGTGGGCTTTTTTTCTACTGCTCCAGAGACTGAGACAAGGAACAATGGATTCAAGCTGCAGGAAAAGAGATTCCAGTTAAACCTCAGGAAGAACTTCCAGATGGTCAGAGCTGTTTGGCAGTGGAATATACTGCCTCAGAGTGTGGTGGAGTCTCCTTCTTTGGAGGTTTTTAAGCAGATCCTTGATGGCCATCTGTCGGGAGTGCTTTGATGTATGTTCTTGCATGGCAGGAGGTTGGACTGGATGGCCCCTGTGGTCTCTTCCAGCTCTATGATTCTATGATTCTATTGCGAAGCATTATTGTCTTATAGTGAGTCATGTCTTCTCATGGTATTTTCAAAATATGAAAGTCTCAATTTAGTCATCTTGGTTTCTAGGGAGAATTCAGGCTTAATTTACTTTAGGACCTTTTGTTTCGTTTTGGTTTTTTTTGGTCTTTTTAGGAATCCACAGTATCCATATAACTCTTCTCCAGCACTACATTTCAAATGAGTTGACTCATACCAGCTTTCTTCCAGCTTTCACAACCATACATAGAAGCTGGAAATTTAGTGGCATAGACAACATAACTATTGTAGTCAATTATATGTCTATACACCTGAGGATCTTCTCTAGTTCCTTCATACCTGTCCTTCCAAGTCCTAGCCTTCTTCTGATTTCTTGGCTGCATTCTGTATTCTGATTAATGACTGAGCCAAGGTATGGAAAATCTTGAACTATGTCACTGTCTTCATCATCTGCTTCAAAGTTCTATAAACCGTCTGTGTACTTTATTTTTGTTTTCCTGTTTGTTGGACTCTAAACCCACATTTGTGCTTTCTTCCTAGACTTTTTTCAGTTATAATTCCAAGTCATTGCTATTTTCTCTTAGTAGTATGGTTTCATCTGCGTATCTAGAATTGTTGGTGTTCCTTCCTCCAAATTCTACACAGTCAAAGGCTTTGCTGTAATCTATAAAGTATAGGGTGGTTTTCTTCTGAAATTCTTTTGTGTGCTCCATTGTCCAATGTATGTTTCCAATTTAATCCGTAGTGCCTCCCCCTTTCCTGAACCCAGCTTGGACATCTGGCATTTCTCAAGCCAAGTATACTAAAAGTCTTTGTTGAAGAATTTTGAGCATCACTTTGCTTGTATGGGAAGTGTCCTGTGGATCCCACAATCCTTGATCTCCCCTTTCTTTCATCTGTCATCCAGTAAGGCTTTTGTTTGTTTTTGGCTGAAGATAGTCTGTTTTTGCATTCATCCCTGACTATGTCCCTGGCTTCACTCCAGAGTTCTTCTGGCTCCCAGTCAATTAGGCTTAATAGTACAAATCTGTCTTTAAATTCTACAGGGATGTTATTCAGGTTATATTTTGGCAAAATTGGTTTAGTGTTCTTCTTTAGCTTTACTCTAATTTTTGATATTAGTGGTTTATGATCTGTGCCATAGTTTTCTCTTGGTCTTGTTCTTGCAGAGACCATGAGTTTCTCCATCTTCAGTTTCTGATTATGTAGTCTATTTGATTTCTGTATTGGCCATCAGATGATGTCCATGTATACAGTTGCCTTTTTGGCTGCTTGAAGAATGTGTTTGTGACGAACAAACTGATGGCCTCGCAAAATTCAGTCCTTTGTTCTGTTGCTTCATTTCTTGATCCTAGGCCAAATTGTCCTACAATCATTGATTCTGCTCTGCTTCCTACTTTTGCATTTCAGTTGCCATTGCTTAACAAGTCTTGTTTTGGTGTGTGGTTAATTATTGTCCTAGACTCCATAACAGAAACTTTCAGTTTCATCTTCTGCCTCTGTTGTTGGAGCATTGATAGGTTTCCCCTGAAATCTTACTGAGAGTATTTGGTCAGACTTTGCATTATATCGTTTGACCACTGTTGCCAGCCCATTTCTTCTGAGGTGCAACCTCATTTCTTCTTAGATTTTCATTTTGTAAATAAAACACTGTGTAATTATCTAACTCAATATATCCCATTCCTGTCCACTTTGGTTAGCTCACCCCAGGTATTGCAATTTTATAATTCCATTTCTTGTTTTAGTATGACTAGCTTCCCCTGATTCATGCTTCTCTTATTCCATGTTCCTGTAACATCTGTTGTGCAGCTTTGGACTTTCTTTTGTCCTCTGAGCACGTCAGCTGAACATCGTTTCAGCTTGAGTCCAGTTGTGTCATTTGTTACAGTACTACCCATAGCTTGTTGAGTGCCAGCTGACCTGGTAGTGTCACCTTCTGGCACTGTGTTTGGTTTCATTTTGGATTGTCTCATCGTAGGGTTTTTGTGGTAAAAGACATAAAAAAGGAATCTACTGTGTCTTCTTCTCACAGTACTAACAAGTGATAGTTATGGTGCCACTGCCATTATCTCTGGGGGATCCTCTGCCAGTATCACCCCACTAAGTTCAAAGGGATTTGAGGTGGAGATGATTCATGTGGGGCTTTGAGGACTGCAAAAGTGGGGTCCAGGATTAGCAAAAGTTAGTTCTTCTGCTTTGGAGGTTTTTAAACAGAGGCTGGATGGCCATCTGTTGGGAATGCTTTCATGGTGTATTCCTGCATGGCAGGGGGTTGGACTCAGTGGCTTTTGTAGTATCTTCCAACTCTATGACTCTGTGATTCTATAAAATGCAAGATCCCGCTGCTACAGTTTGATCACATCTTGTGTGGCCGTGCAAAATAACATATGATGCTGAACACATGGGGAGAATTGTGCCTATGATACTGACCTTCTAGCTTCTTGTGCAGTAGGGAAAAAAGCTTAGACTAAAACTTGAGTTAAGCTAGTGTTCTAAATGGAGCAAGACTCAATTCTTACTATTATGAGAGCTTTCTAGTACTTTCTTAATGGCAAACAAAAGCGTAGGACCATGTTTTGATCTGCATACTTTTTTCTTTCTGTGCAAAAGTTCAAGATGAAGAAGAATTACTTGTATTACCATGTCCAAGATCCATTACGTGTTTCAGGCCAATGGTAACAGTCCACTGTACTTCTGGAGACAGATCTCAGGACAAGTGGCATTGGAGAAGAGGACATCAGATTGTTGTATGTCTTTAAAACCTGGGCACCAATTCCCAGCAGATCTCTCTGGCTTAGCATAATGATGTTTTATTTGTCGGTTGTGCTCTTGAAGCATTCTCCCACTAGAAGCCTGGAGCAAGAAGGGAATATTGGGAACAGAAATGTTGGTTAGGTTGTTGTGGGTTTTCCAGGCTTTGAGGCCGTGCCTGCATCTGTGGCTGGCATCTTTAGAGGATCTAGTGGCATGGAAGTGAGACAGAGTATATATACTTGTGTAGTCCCTGGGTGGGAGGGGGCAATTTGCATGTGTTAGAGTTGGCCTGTGTGATGGCCAGTGTTAAATGGGATATCGCCCAGACTGTGTTGTTAGTCAGGGGATATGTATAACAGTACATTAAGTACATTAGCAACCCATTGTACTGTTGCCTGTAGAGGGACCTCCAGAGTCCGGGTGTTGTTCATTGGCATATTTTTGAGTCTTGGTTTTAGTGTTCTTCAGTACTGGTAGCCAAATTTTGTTTACTTTCCGAGCTTCTTCTTTCCTGTTGAAATTGTCCATGTGTTTATGGATTTCAGTGTCCTCTCTGTGTAGTCTGGCATAGTAGTTGTCAGAACGGTCCAGAATTTCTGTGCTTTCAAAAAGCATTCTGTATCCAGGTTGGTTTATAACATGTTCTGCTACTGCTGATTTTTCTGGGTGGATCAGTCTGCAGTGTCTTTTGCATTCTTTGATTCGTGTTTGGACACTGCATTTTATAATCCCTATGTAGACCTGCCTACAGCTGCAAGGTATGCGGTAAACTCCCGCAGAAGTTAGAGGATCCCTCTTGTCCTTTGCTAAATGTAGCATTTGTTGAATTTTCTTGGTTGGTCTGTAGATTGTTTGGAGGTTATGTTTCTTCATCAGTTTCCCTGTATGGTGAGTAACCCATTTGATGTATGGTAAAAGCACATTCCCTTTGGTTGGCTGCTTATCTTCACTGCTGTGGTTTTTTCCATAATGAAGATGTTGGTTGTTTGCACTTGGGCCCTTTCATTGTGCCATTTAAAGCATGGAAAGGCATTATGTGTCAATATTATAATTCAGAGTTTTGTTGTGGAAATATTGAATCCCCTCCCCCAACAGAACTGGCAAGTCTGGACCACTTCCCCCAGCTTCCCATCCAACAGTAGCATATGAACTTGAAAAATTCCTTACATGTCATGTATACTGTAGGTAATGCAACATGAGATGCAAGGCCAATTGGAAATAGTGGCAGCTGCTACAACTCCTGGGTACATTTTGCCCAGCCATTGAAAACGCCCCCCCCCCCCGCCATTAGGTTGCTATTTCTTCCAAATTCTGGCTACATTTAGCTGGATAATCCTCATGACCATTTCTACAATCAACTGACCCAGAACCAGTTTCCAATCTCTCTCCCAGTCCTTGTCTACCTGATTTTGTTACATCACATGCTTATGGCATCAAAAAGGCCCCACTCTATGGTATTACAGGATCTCACCCCTGCTTTCATGTTTTGGCTCGTGTATCTTGAGGGAATGTGATCCTGCTGATTGGGCTACAGGTACCATGTATTTCATTGCTAGATAAAGATTTGTGTGCTTTCTAAGGGATTCACTAGTCTTTACCGAAAACTGAAACTGGTGAAAGGTTTTTGTTTTAGTATTGTTTCTTCTAAAATAATTTGGAAATGATGTTACAATGTTTTTTTTTTAAATATAGTTTTGTATTCATTACATTGAGAGTATTTTTTGATGGGGCGAAAAAGATATTTTATAAATAAACCAATGGAATTATGTGCCCTTTACTGTTAGTGTAATGGACCAATAAACTTCCTGGCTTTAACCAGGCTTTAAAACATGATCCAGTGGGGTTCAGGATCTTGCAGATACTTTGTTCTTGTTTTGAAGTAATATACTTAGTTCTCTGTGAACAGCTTTATCAGAAGCTGTAGGGAAAGCACATTAGGTCCATCATTTAAAGTGCATGTAATAAAGTGAAATGCAGAGAGCAATTTGTATTAGATGTTTAATGAAAATAGAGCTGCAGTGTTAACTCTGGCAGCATTATTACTGTGTTCTGTTATCATGAATTTATCCAAATATACTGTCAACAAACATTCCATTTAAACTACTTTAATTTATATGAGAGCTTCACTTTGAATTTAGATAATACAGCATCAGAAATTCATCTGATAAACTTAGTGGAGAAACTCATTATTTACTATTTACCCAACAAAATAACCCTTAATATAGAAGAGATTTAAATCATCGAGTCTACTCACCAGTCCAACCAACCAACCAAATAATGATGTGATTTTCATGGGAAAATAATGTGTGGCTCTAAAATGCTAGTGGAAGGAAAGCAGGCTGTGTAATTGTTGGTAATCCAGTGCTGGGTCTGGAAAAATGATGCTGACTATTATGGTGGTGAAGCTATTGCATCTGACTGTCTACTCAACCTAAAATCTTTTAAGAAAGCATCATTCTCCTGAGAATTCAATTGCAGCAGTATAGTAAAAAATGAATGCACTCCTTGTACAGACTACTGCAAGATTTAAAAAGCAACAACTCTCTCTTTATTCTTTCTTTCTCTTGTATTATTTAGTTGTGAGAGTGGTTGTTTCAGTGGTGGTGGTATATTTTGAGCAAAATCCCTATAAGAAAACTCTGCCTAATCCTCACAGTCTCAAGGCTGAGAAGCCCTGTATACTACTGTATTGTTTTTTGCTTCATAAGAAAGTGCAAACTGTGCTTGATATCAGTGAAGGCTACAGTTCTTAGAACTTGTGTTTAAGCTGTTTCCTGTCTTCTACATACAGCTAAGGACCAAACCAAATGAACACCTTGAACATATATTTTTCTCACTTTCACAAAAAATAAGAGTGAGAAATGAGAGTGAGAGTGAGTGGTGTGGGCAAAAAGAATAAAGCAAAACTGAGTCCCTCTGTTATGCTTTAAGCAGTTCCTTATTATCTAATTCACCTCTAGCATTGAAACAGGACTGGGGGAAATCAAGTAAAGCAGTGGAGTGTAATGACGTAAAGTGGGCAAAGGGGCTAGATTTTGCTCTGCTCCCTCAGTCCCTTTTTGCTTGAAAACTGGATCTATGCACATCCACTCTGTGCAAGAAAAACAGGATAAACATGATTAAGGAGAACTTCAAAATAATTCATTGTTACCACTTGTTGGTGTTTGACCTCCAAGACCCCCACTCATCAGCTGCCCAAATCAGATCTATCAGACACAGGGCTGTGGCTTCCTTAATTGATTCGATCCACCTGTGGTATGGTCTCTCTCGTTTCCTGCTGCCTTCCACTTTACCAAGCATTATTGTGTTTTCCAGTAAGTCATGTTGTCTCATGATATCTCAAAATTATAACAGCCTCAGCTTAAGCATATTTGCTTCTAGGGAGAGATCAGACTAGATTTGCTGTAAGATTCATTCGTTCATTTTTTTTAAAGGGCCATGCTGTCCTTATAACTCTTCTCCAGCACCACATTTCAAATGTGAGGATTTGCTTCCTGTCAGCTTTCTTCACTGTCCAGCTTTCACAACCATATGAGGAAATCAGAAACACTATGGCCTGGATAAGGACTACACTGTTATAGTGCTATTATTCCACTTTAACTGCCATGGAAATATCACAAAGAATCATGGGATTTGCAGTTTAGAGAGAGGCATTTAGAATTCTCAGCCAGAGAACTCCAGTGCCTCACCAAACTACAAATCCCAGAATTCCACTAGGTGCAGGCAGAGCAGTTAAAATGGAATAATAGCACTATAAGAGTGTAGTGTGATAGGAACCTTAAACATTAGGTGGATTCATATGTGCATATGCAGTCTCTAAATATGTGTGAAGTTGGTCCACTTAATAATACCACTGCTGGGACAAGTGTTTCTCTTTTTGAGTGCCAGTAATGTATAGTTTACTATGTGCATGGGCACCAGAGAGCTGAATTGAAGACCTGGGTAATCAGCAGATGTCAGAAGAAATGAATTTGCTGAATTTGGAAAATGGTTGAATTTCAGAGCAGTCCCTTCTTGCTATGTAATAAAAGTCTGAAAGCCTACCAGTTTTATTTATACTAAATGCAAAGTGCTATATTAAATAATCAGCTAGGCGTGAGAAGTCAATAAATTTTTCTTATCAGTTGAACAAGTTTGCAGAATGGGATAAAACCAAGCCTATAGTCCTTCAAGGAGTGTAAGGCCATTTCCATACCGGGCTTCTGAAACGGTGCAGAGCGACCTCTCACTGAGGTCTTCTAAACCGTAGAGTGGACTGGAGTGGGCTACTTTTTGTAGTTCCACACCAGAATCCACTCAGGAGTGGCCGGAACTAGCCACGCTGCGTGTTTTTTAAAAATCTCTTTTTTGAGGTTTTTAAAAAGCATGGAGCGCGCAGCCCCATGCCGCTCCGTCACCCGGCTCCAAAGTGGATTTGCAGGCACACGCAAGTGCGTACCTGCAGATCTGCTGGGGGCGGACTTCCAGCTGGCGAGCTTCTCCAGTTGGTGGAGAGCCTCCACCAACCGGAAGCTGCCATCTGGGATGCCGGAGGAGTGTGGAGCAGCGAGCTCGCGCTGCTCCGCATGGAAATGGACTTACCTGGCTGCGGGTAAGCTCCGTTTTAGCGTGTTTTCACCCGTTCCCCCCCCCCACATGTGGAAAGGGCCTAAGACATTGGATATTGTCTTTATCAATACTTGATATATATTTCCATAATTTTCCTTTCATTATATAAAATGTGAAAAAAATAATTTGGGTGCATTTTAATAACATTAAAATAATGTTGCACAACAGGCAAACCTATCTACTTAATTTTGTAGCACAGCTGACATCCATGGCCCTAATTTGCAAAGCTGTGACTTCTTCCTCTTTCCTAATAGCCTTATTCTATGTGAATGATTATTCTCCCTGCTTGGAGTCAGCCTGTAAAATTTGCTGTTGCTGGAGGTCACTGCATCATACAGTCTGGAAAGATTATTGAAATGACTAGAAAATTTTATGAGCAATGATATAGTTATTTATGCTGAGTTGGAAGTAATTAAATTGCATGCTTCAGGAATAAAAAAAAATAGTTCCTTAATATATTTTGCTGAACACTTAAGAACTGAGGGACCAAATGCTCTGATCACAATACTGAGATTTATTATTTGTATCGGAGTGAGAGCCAGAAGTCACATACAGACCCAGCTAAAACATCTTGTTCTAATTTTTCATATTCTGAAAATTGGAGGACGTACTAGAAACTCATCTTCCTTTCACTATCTCCCCAAGTGTTCCACATTTGCAAATCTGGAGAATCAAGGATATATTGAGTACCCATGTTATCTTTCCTTTCCCTGTCTCTTTCAATGTTTTGTGTAGATTTCTATCTTCATTTTCTTGTTGGTTGGAACCACAGTTTGCCGCAGCATCCAAATCAGCCTAATTAGTTGCAAAACCCACTTCAGACTATGATTTCAAACTGTGCATTTTGGGAACATCTTCAACTGAATGAGTCTGCCCAGCAAAATGATGATCCACAGCAGATATGGAAAATTGTTGAAACTTTCTGGTGTATCAAAGATTTAATCTAAAGAAGTCCCACCCTCCAAACTTACTTCATTGAGAAAAGTGTTTCCACATCTAAAGATTCTAAGGAACCCATGTTTTTCTCCAACCCCACACAGGTAGTTGGGGGAGATAGTCTAAGACCCCCAGTCAGTTCATGTCAAATGGTCGTCATGGGACTTCACCTTTGTCTTGCAATAACCATATACACATCTAACGTCATTCTGTGGTGGTACATTGCAGGTAAAGATTGGCAGAAGTAGGCAGGTTGTATTCTAATAAGGCTTATCTGCTAATATTGTTCTTCTCCTTAAAGAACCTCTGATAAGCTTTAGAAGAACTTTAAGACTATGGGATATAGCAATCTGAAGCAGCAAAGGGGGATGTAAAAGGGGCTATCATTGTGAATCTCGGCCGTCTAAAATTCTATTTCTGAAAGGATAATGTCTATTTAGCACCTAGGCATTAATCTAGGTTCAAATAGGTTTGTGGTCCAGTACATAATATGACTGTTTCATTCTCATTAAAGGAAAGTAGTCAGTACAGTTAAAGTGACCTATTGAAGGTTTTAGCATAATTATTGTTAAAATTTATGAGCTTCAGTTGTTGAATGGCTCAGAACTGAAGAGAAATAAGGAACCATGTCATATACATTAAACAGTAAGCAAAGGACTTCAGACATCTTGATTGAAGAAATTACGATGAGCCAGTGAGGTGTGGTGTTGGTGTCAGACTTAGCCCATAAATACCAAGGTTTACATACCTGCTCAGGCATGAAGTTTATTTTGTGAATTTGGCCTAGCCACTCACTTGACCTAGGCCATTTCCACATTAGACTGTTATAATGCTATCATTCCACTTTCAACATCCTATGGAATCTTGGGGTTTGCAGTTCAGGGAGAGCCTCAAAGGCCCTTCCCTAAACTGCAAACCCCAGGATTCCATAGGATGTTGAAAGTGGAATGATAGCACTGTAACAGTCTAGTGTGGAAATGGCCCGAATCTACCTCACAGTGTTGTTATGAGAGTAAAGTGTATCTTTCTCTGGCCATATAGAAATAGAAGGTAAAACTATGACAGTTTAAAATAAAAATTCTTGCCTAACTCTAAGCAACAAGAGTTGTATGAAACTTTAAATCACATTGATCTTACTACAGAAGGAAGTCATCTTCCTTTTTTGCATAAAGATTAAGATTGCATTCATAGTCTCCTTTCTGCTGATATTGGTAACCATTGATTTGATGACTTTGCATTATTGGTTGTACATTCAGTGAAAAGAAGGGAGGAAGAGTTATATACTATATTTTCAGAATTTCCTTCTCTTACAGTACCAAAGCACTGAAAGATAATCAGTTTTTATTCTTGCCTAGCTTTTTGAGTAAACACTGTGAATCACTGTTACTAACCACTGACAATTTTCAGCTTTTTAGCATGGAAATGTATTCTTGTTTCTTTTACTACCTGTATATTGCTGAGTGTCTGAATTTACTGTTCACTTTCCTGATCATGATAAGTGCCTCAAAACCCACTACCATCACCACAGTGAACAAAATGGGGTATATTAACCTGTGCAAAAATGTGTTGATTGTTTCCCTTTGGATCTTCAGACTTCCTGATCCTAATTTCTAAAACCCAGATTGGGACAGCCATTTACATTGTAACTGTGTGCTCACTTAACTAGGAGTAAGCTCTGCTAAACACAGTGGACTTTCTGGAGTAGACATGGGTATATTTGCCATGTCACAAAATACTCCTGTACTTCATATTTATTCTGAAGTAAGTTCCATTGGGATCAATGAGGCCTGTCCCTAAGTAATTGAATGTAGGATTTTACCCTTAGTGTAGTAAGGATGCTATTCATTAGGAAACTTGGAGGAAGATAAAAATAGTGATAGAAATGGAAGTATATGTTCAAGTATGGATATCTAAAGCACTTAGATATATTGCAAAGTGATCAAATAACACTTTTATTTTTAATTTTTCAGAGCATGATGAATGCCTCACGAACCAACACAACTGTGATGAAAATGCACTATGTTTCAATACTGTGGGAGGGCATAACTGTATTTGCAAGCCGGGCTATACTGGAAATGGCACTGTATGCAAAGGTAAGGTATCAAACCTAAAATGAGCTGAATTTTACCTTCTCACTGAAAAATCCTGTGTACTTGGATGATGAATTTTAAATCTTCAGGCCCACCTATTTAAAGTGGAACCATTAGATATAAATCCAAAAAGATAATTTTATTAGCAAGATAACACAAAATAGCAAGATCATAACAAGAAGATATATCCATGTTATCTGGATCAGAATGCAAATGGACCTTGTCACACCTTTGAGACTGCGAGAAAGAAGTTGGTAGCATAAGCTTTCATAGACTAGTCTTCTTCATCAGATGCATGGAGTGAATTGCCTGGTCACAGAGCTTTATAGCTATGAATGAGTAGGTGGTATATATGAACAGCAACTGAAAAACAAAACTTGTGGGTATGGTGATGAGGTGGCAAGTTCAGCTTAAATGATTTTTGTTGGGGGACAAGGCAGGAGGAAAGATGTTGCCTAAAGCCAAGGCAGGTTGGTGACCATATGGATGGTTGAGGGAATTATTGGAACATAGGGTGATGCTGTCTGGGAACCAGAAACGAGATCTGATAAACAAGCCAAGAGAGGCTTCATAAGGCTGGGATGTTACTATTGCTATAATATGTGTAGTGTGTTTTTGTTCAGCTCACCGTTGCGGGACTGAAATTTGCAGATACGTTCCAGTTCTGCTGTTTCTCTTTCCATATCCCTTTGTAGAGTGTGTGTGTGTTTGTTTGTTTGTCTTATTCAAGGACAGCTGCTCTGAGGTCTGAGATGAAATGCCCAGGAAGATTGAAGTGTTCTGTAACTGGTTTTTGTGTATTTCCATTTCCATTTTTGTTCATTTATCCTCTGGCACAGAGACTGAGCTGTCTGCCTGAAGTAGAGTGGTGAAGGCCATTGTTGGCAGAGGATGGCATATATCACATTAGAGAATGAGCAAGTGAAAGTACCTCTGATATTGTGGGTGATGTGATTAGGTCATGTGATGACATTTCCTGAGTATATGTGTGGGCAGAGTCACCATATGCAGATGCACTGAAGAACTGTGACAAATTACAGCTGATTGATATATAGGTAGACTTTCATCTTATCAGGGAAGATAGCTCATGCAAAATTTTGGGGTGAAGCACCCCCCTCTTCCACTTTGACCCTGAGCTACCTCTTTGGTTCATGCATCTGTATAGTCCATCCAGTGATAAATATGTTCTGTATGGCTAAGCAGGTGTTGGCTTGCATTTTGTAAAACCATGCTTGGTTTAGGATTATTTTTTTTAATCTGGTGCCCGTTTCATAAAAATAACTGTCATTAGCTGAATTAACTGCTGATGATCTAAATTCTCTGTGGATGATTTGCGTAATTAAGAGTTATAAAAGCCCAGGCAAAGTCACAAATATACAGTCAGAGCCTTTGTAATGTGCTTTTCTATAGGGATACAATTCTAAAAGAAAAATGTCCGTGCAGCCAGTCACTTCTGTAGTGCTTTCTGTCTTTGTGCCAGTGGAGGATAGTGGCTCCAGTGTCAGTAGGGCAAACCCTGTTCCCAAAACAAGTTCAGCATTTCAGAAGGCTCTTTAATCAACTCATAGTCAATTCACCAACCCTTCATTAGCCTCCTATCCATTCCATGAGCACCATGTAAGTAAGACAAGAAGAACCTGTGAAAACTGCTTCACAGAGCATACCTGTAATATTTACATACAGTGTCATGTTAATGTAATTTGGCATATCCAATTCATTGACAGAAATGAATTATGTGAAAATTATCATATCCAAACAATTTTGATTTCTTGAGTTCAAGGATAAAAATGCAATGGGCTGGAAGGTTCCAGTGAACAACTGAAACTCAAGTGAAGGTTGTGTAAATGAGTGAGATTCAAATCCTTTATATGCAGGTGTAGAGGACAGTGCTTTTGCACTTTGATACATTCATTTAAGATATAATGGATTCAAGAGCTTTTGTTTTTCACAGTAGTGTTGGGGGGTCCTCTAATTATATTTATTAACATCATTTCAATTATTTATTTATTTATAGCTTTCTGCAAAGATGGTTGTAGAAATGGTGGCGTGTGCATTGCTTCCAATGTCTGTGCCTGCCCACAGGGATTCACTGGTGCTAGCTGTGAAACTGGTAAGAAATCTCTGCCTTTCCTTTCCATATGAATATTAAGATCCCTGTATAGAATAATTTCAAATGTGTATCAAGAGCTGCTCTTGAATGAGAAGTAGTGTGTATCCTTTTCTTTTTCCACTGAATTTATCTGTATCAGTGGTGGTAGGAGAAATTACTTTTGCTGAGTGAAAAGGTAAATAAAGGTTTTGCATGTGAAGAATAATGGTTACCATGCTGTAGTAGTGGTGGTGATTTTGTGTGTTCATATAGTTTCTTCCAAAGTTCTGTGTTTTTTTTAAACAGTAATGTGTTTTAAACTTTTGTTGTTAATCTAAAACCTAGGATGGATTGGCATCATCACTGAATTAATTTTTATTTATTCCAAGTTAAATTAAATCTTTCTGCAAGCATGTTCTGAAATATTTCCCAAGGCTTTATGTAATGAGAATATGAGCAGCATAGGGACATTTTATGCTAATGAACTCATCTCAGGCATATTGCATGGTGATAGTAAGCTCCATTGAGTTCATTCAAAATTATTTTTATCTTATGGTTTTGATCTCATCAGCTCATTTCTATGTATCTTACAAAGCAGTGGGGGTGGGTGAGAGAGGAAGGCCAGCTTCTGAAATGGATTTTAAAAAAACCTTTCCACAGGAGATACATATGGAACTTTGTTTTCAGAATTTATAACACCAACTTTCTCTCTGTAACCTTTCCTGGACTTGCTGCAGATTTACCTAGTCTGCAGCACAGATAGTAGTGTTGATCCATGAATAACTTATATTTTGTTCTCAGATTGCAAAATAAAAACAAAAAAAATGTATTTAGCATCTGGGCTAAGATATGAAAATTTTGTTGAACCACAGTTCAATGATTGTCCCTCTATGTTTTTTGCATATGATATTTCTTTGTTTTTAAGCAAACTGTCAGAGGGCTTCACATAATAACACATACTCAGCTTCCAATGTAGTACAATCTTGTCCTTGGTAAAAATCCTAACCCATTCTTATACATATATGATCTTAAAGGAAGACAGTACTGATAGATAATGGCTTCAGCTAGCCACAGTAATGGTAGTTGCAGATGGATGTAGGCCTGTGTGATACTGAGAGCAGTCCACAGTAGGGGTAAACAAATGTGCCACTTCAGATGTTTTTTGACCTATTAGCTATAGCCAGATTAATTAATAGCAAGAGATTATTGGAGTTGCAGTCCAGAAACATCTGGAGGGCCACTTTTCTGAGCATTCTGGGCAGCACAGTAAAAACAAGCAGGTTTGAAGTAAGAGGAAAGTGGCTTGAGACTATTCCTGAATTTGTGAGACTACTGATAATGTTCTGAATAAAGTAGCCTTGCTCATTTGTTTGCAATACAAAACTAAATGATTTTGCAGTTGTGTTGGCCTTGTTGTGCCTAAGAGAAGAGCAGTCTAGCTCTTATGACTGACTGACTCTTATGATTGTCAATCTGTAATTCTGACCATAAATCTTTGGAATTAAGCAAAGGAAGCAGTTTTAAAAGCACTGATGTTGTTCTGTCTGCAAATTTGCCAGTGTAAATACAAATCAGTTCATACTTTGACTTTTCATTGGGAACACTCTCTTGGTCGATCTGAGAAATGAAAAATGATCCTGTTGTTGTTAGTTTTAGATTGTATCTTGAATAAATATTGCCACCATGGTAACAGTTTCTTTGAGATTTCAGATAATCTTTCTCTACAAGTGAATATATTTTCAAACACTATTTAGATCACTTGTTTGTTTTTCCGTATTGGGGTAGAATTATGCACAGCAGCACATTTTATCTTTTTTCTTATTTCACCTCCCCCCACCTTTTCTTTTCTTGTGAGATTTCCAGGAATGTTCTCTAATGGATTAGGCAGCTGTTGCTTTCAAGATGTTTCCAGATTGCAGATCCCATGATGCATGACCCTTTGCTATGCTTGCTAGGACACATGGGATCTGTAAACCAACAGCAATCATACATATAATAGGAACTCCTTTTCATAAGGCTAGCTGACTACATTAACTGATCTTTTTAAATTTATGTGTATTAGCATGTGGTATATGGGGAGCAGCATCCTGAATTAGCTGTTTAGTGTATTTAAGACTCCAAACCTGACAGAAGCATCACTCACTCTCGCTCCTATCAGTGGCAGAATGGATCTCTTTCCCACACGGGACTGATGCCCAGTAAAGGGAGGGAGAGTTATGGATGTGACATTAGTGTCACAATTGTAACTAAGTAGTGATTTTGAATATGGACAAGTTACCTAGCTTTACTCATCCGTAACCGTTCTATTCACAATTGCTCCTAGGGTTTAGCCAGGAGAGCTTACTTAGTTAAGTATACTAAGTTAAGTATGTAAGCTGATACCGAATACTGGCTGAGATTAAAGGAACAAAAACTGCATCAGCGCTCAGTGTTTTATCCGGATTTGACAACTCTTTTTGGGCCATGCAGACTTTTTTTTTTAATATTAAGTTAAACTTACCAGAATATTTTTCTTTTACTTAGAACTGAAGGGCATCATGAGCAAAACAAGAATGCAACTGTTAGCTTGTTTCCAAAACATCTGAAAGCATCAAAAGTTAAAAACCAAGCATAGATCATTACTCTTTTTTAAAAAAAAATCCGTTTGAAGGCTTACAGGACACACTGATCAGGAATCTATATGACATCTTCCTTTATATCAGTTGTAATCTCCAACATCTGCTGTTGCTGAGCCACATTCTGAAATACATCCCAGTCATGAATGGTAGTGACCGATACCATGTCACCCTCTTATTTGTCTAATCCTCCTTTGGAATCATCCATGTTAGTGGCAGCCATTGATAAATTATGCAAACTCCATAGTTAGGTGTTGCATTCAGATACAACTGTACTAAGAGTATAATCCTAACTAGTACTGATGCCCAAGGACTAGCTGAGCAACACTAGGACACCTGAGGCTTTGCTGAGTTCAAACTGCCTCCAGCCTAACTACATTGGAAATTATTTAAGACTACGCTTGCCTTTGTGCTAGCATTTTGGTTCTGTTTCCAAGCTGGAGGAGATTCAGCACTTCTCTCACCCTTCCCTTCTCAAGCACCTTTTGCACTTCTGCCTTTGTTAGGAGATCTCTGAGATCAACCAGCAGAGGAGCAGTTCTGCCATTAGGAGGTTTGTGACTAATTTTAGCCTGCGGTAGCTAGCACAATATTGAATCAGAATTGCACTGCATACATATGATGACAGGATATGCCACTTGAAACAAGGAAGGGAAACCACAATCAGGTGGGAGCCTAGAACATCCTCCCACTCTCAGAGACCTCTATGGAGTAGCCTGACTATGTCATTTTATTCCTTGGCTGATAACAGTATATGGAGAAGGCCATTTCTATACAGCACTTTCCCTCCCTGTTCTTTGCATGGAGACATGAAGGGAGAAGCAAAGTACTCTCAGTCAGTGCTTGCATGGGAAGAAACAAACATTTGCAGAGGAGAACAATATTTTTTTTCTAACCTTCTGATAACAGTGTGGAGAAGGTAGGAAGTAATGCATGAACCTCTAAAAGCTAGATTCTGTCCCTCTACTGGCAGGATGAGGTCCATGGGCTTGAAGTACTGCTCATTTCAGAGTATTAGCATTTCAGGTCAGATCAGTGATTTTCCTGTGTAATGTGATCTTGTGTTTTCTTTCTTCTCTGGAAGTTAAACATTTAGTATGTGCAGCTGTTGCTCTTTAATGTAATGCCAAATCTTCAGGAACATTGACCGTTATAATAGCAAGGTTCAGATTATGGTTATTCCAAGGGGAGTTTGCATAGATTCCAGCAGTGATACTTGCTTAGGAAAATAAGCTCATTTGTATTGAGAATGTACTTAGTTGTCTTAAGAATGTGAGAAAATATATAAAAATTCATCTGGGTCTAACCAGCATTTTGTTTAGTTCAGCATTTTCTCCCACAGTGAACCAAAAAGGCCTATGGGACAGACATAAGCATAACCACAGTAGGATGTGAATGCAATACCTTGTATTCTCTAGCAACAGAGACATAATGTGAAAAATATACCTGTTATGATGTATAGCCACTCCTTCCCCCTCCACCATTAATTTTATCTAATTCTCCTTTACAACCATCTTTGATGGTGGCAACCACTGCTGCACTGCACAAATGCTATAGCTGGGTTATTAGTTGCATAAATAAATATTTATTTTTGTCTATCATGTAGTCAAAACTACTACAAGGCTTGCTGAGTGTGCTGATATTGCTAAAATTTCTGTAGTATTTTAGCACTTCGGATATCAACAAGAGACTTGCTCTCATTTGATGTTGCACTCAAAACAGCAATCAAAACGTACTCACCGTGCCTAGACTAAATCCAAGATTACTAATTGGAAATCCCTTGGCTGGATTGGAGCCTGGTGGCCAATTTCTAAAGCCCTTTGTGACCTAGCAAACTTCAACGAAAGTATGCCCATTGTTTTTGTTAACTCATACCCATATTGCTATTATCATTATTAAGAACCAGGTATGGAAAGAACATGCTGTGAAGAATTACTTTTTTTTGGATACTAGCTCCCAGAATCTGCCAGCAAGCATGGCCTGTTGTTACCCCAAAGGTAATTTGCCCAAGATCTAGTGGAGCTCCTTCTCTAGAGCAGCCCACTTTGCTAACCTGTTGAAGACTTTTCACTGCATCACAAAGCCCTTTCTTGTTTCGAAGATTTTCTTTTAATTTGTTGAAATCTGTTTTAAGTGTTTCATTGGGTGCTTTTTTATTATCACTTCATCTTCTGTTGTATTTGAATTGTTGTAGTTTACTTATTTGTATGTCATTTGGTGCAATTCCTAAGACTAAAAATGAAAAATATTGGCTAAAATTACACCAGTAACAATGACAGCCAATGTTAATGTTTTAAAAGCCAACAAAAATATCCACAGCTGTCAAAAAAGTAACAAATTTTAATACCAAATTAAAAATTAAGACTTAAAATTTGAATTGCATTAGTGCAGTTTAGATAGTTAGGAAATACTAGATACATTTAGATAATTAAAAGGTGCTTTTTCACATGATCTTGGCTCTTCCCAAGAACAAGAAAGAGGCAAAGCATATCCAGGGAATATGTTTGCCATTGAGGCAGCCATCCTACCATGATAAGGAAGTCTCCATGATAGCTGAGTATGGGAGAGATAACCTTTGCTCTGCTGTTGTGGTACACTAGTTTGAGTGCCTCAGTTTGAGAGACCAGGGTTTGAATTCTTGATCAGCCACAGAAATCCGCTGAGGGAACTTGGGCAAATCATAGATCTCTCAACCTTGGAAGAAAGAAATGGAAAACCTCCTTTGAAGAAATCTTGCCAAGAAAACCCTAGGATTGGATTGTCATGAGAGAGTCAACCTGAAAGCACAGCACCAGCAGCACAACAACAACAACTCTTTGCCTCTATCATGTATTCAATAAAATCTTCTTTAATGGATTAAAAATGTTCTAAATTCTTCCTGTGAAAATAGTTAATAGAGATCCTGCTAATAATCAAAGAGCTACACAGTGTGGTAAACCATATATTTCAGAGGGGGGTTGAATTGCCTCCTCCATGTTGTTCTTCAGCTGACAAGCAAAAACCTTATTGCTAAGCAAGAGGCTTTTAATGGTGGGGGAAGTATTTCTTTCCTTGATGCTTTTTTAGAAATTATTTTTTAATATAACTGTTCTTTTAATATCGTAATTTGTTTAATTGTGTTTTAATATTGCAACATTGCACATTTAGTTGTATCTGTTTTTAATAATACTGCGAGCTGTGTTGGGTTTTTCGAGAAAGGCAAGATATATTAAATAAATGAATAAATGTCTTCAGATATTGCTGCCTGGAGGATCTTCATAAATAAGAGTACGTTTGTGGAAATGTGAATCACTTGGAAATGTTTTCTTACAGTAGTCCTTAATGTAGTAAAATGATTCAGCTCCAGAATTTTTTTTTTGTAAAAATTAAATACTGTAACTGTGACAAGAACTATATAATCCTCATATTGCATCTCTTGCAAAGGAGTTAAGAGGTTTGCTTGTTAATGAGAGAAATCCAGGGCTTCAAGACAGGTCTCTGAACAATTTTCAACACTTTTAAGTTTTTTTTTCCTGTTCGTGGTGGTGATGGTGGGTTAAATTAGATGAATTCTACTGAGTTAGAGTGTAACTGAAGGTTCTTTTACATTCACTGTGTATGCTAGTCCTATTTCCATAAATCAATCTTTCACCCGCTTTTAATCAGTATTCAGGATGAATGCAAGCCCATTTTTCTAAAGATCTAAAGAGAAAATAGGTCACTATTAAAGTTTGCACTTTTCACTAAGTAAGAAGTGTGCCAGGATTTGATAAGTCAGACAGGGGTCAATTTCAGTGGCTTCTTTATGCCATGAGAAATTGCATTGTAGTGCATTTTTTTTCCTAATCAACTTAAATGTTTTACCAAAGAGACACTGAATTTTCTTGTCAACTTAATCACACCACTGAGAAAGCCCATGAAAGAACAATCTGGAGAGGATAATAAAATAAATCTTTTTATCTTCTCAGAGTTTTCTTTCTTTCTCTCTTCCTTTTAGCCAGGGGTTCCCCAGCATCAGTACAGGAAAACTGATAACACTCAAATAGATCCACTGCCCATTTTCCAAGATAATTGGCATAGTTGTTTTGAGGAGGGGTTGCATTAGAAGAACAATTGGATTGTTGTACACAATCATCTTAATGTATCTAATGTGTAGTTGTGTGTGTTAAAGTCATTTTTGACTTACATAAGGCAAACCTATCATGGGGCTTGTCTTGGCAAATTTTGTTTGGAAGGAGTTTGTCATTTGCTTCTTCTGAGAGAGGGTGACTTGCCCAAGGCCACTCAGTGGATTTCCATGGGTGAGCAGAGATTTGAAACTTAGTCTCCTGGAGTCCTAGTCCATCACTCAAACCACTACAACATGTAGGCTAGCAAGTTTAATTATATTTTAAAGGAAGGAACTGGCAAAACAATTGCTAAGTATTCCTTGCATAAGAAAACCCTTTGAAATTCATGGGGTTGCCATAAGTCAACAGATGACTTGAAGGCGTACACACACACACACACACACACAATACTTGGCTGGCTTGTTAGGTAGCTATTGTTTGTGATCAACATCAGTTGTTCTCTCCCCTGCCTGCAACTCTTTGGCATAATTCTTTGGAAAAGAGGTGTGTGTATGTGTGTGTCAGGGCACTATGCTAAATAGGGAAATCCAACTGGTGAAGGGGGAATGATGGTATACATACTGCTTCCAGTGTTCCCCATATATGTTAATGCCACCCTTTTACATTGAGTAGAAGGGTCTGAAGCAAACTTCTATACATGTTAAAGTGAAGATTTTACAAACTTCTCCACAATCAGGAGCCATAATAAATCTGAGTCCCTTACATAGCCAACCTTTAAAGCATGTTCATTCAAATGGCTCTGAAGCCTTGTTTAGACCTTTCTAGTCAATATGGGAGCGGAGAGAGTTGGGAGTTTCGAGAATGGGTCTGGCCGAGGTAGAGCAGTTCTCACTATATAGTTTAGAATTTCCAGTCCAGTCACCCTATCTGGGCATGTTTTTAATCTGTTGTAAGAATGTTTTAGGTCTTGTTTTAGTAAAATTTCTTTTAAATAAAAACAGTTGGATCCATTCCAGCACAGGTAGTGTCAATGTGGCAACTGATGGGTCTTAGACACTCACTTCTACTTTGGCAAGAGGCATGTATGACAACTTTTACCTTTGCTCTCATTCATGAAATGTGAGGAGGGTGAATGGTGATATGGTATTATGAAAAGGCCCCAATTCTCACTGACTCCTGTGCCCTTGAAAATAACCAGGAAGAGGGAGAGATTAGAACTCTGTGATGCCTTATAGAAGTTTTTCTGGGCAGAGGTGCTATGCTTGGGTGGACAAGACTGAATCCTTTGTTCTTAAATACATAGCATGGCCTAAATGAAATATGCACGTGACAGTTCAGCAATATATTATAATATAATTTCTTTCCACATCTGAGGAGAATAAAGAATGACCTTCATAACTGACTCCAAGCTATTTCACTTATGAATTATAGTCCATTATAAAATTATGGAAAATAAAGTGAATAATGACAATAACCACCCTTCTAGTTTCTCTTTCCCTTCTTCATTTTTAAGAGGTACCAACTATGTTTATATTTAGCAAAGAATAAATCTAAGCTTGTACCTTTTTGTCATTGAAACTTTAAATAGATACACAAATATACATGTTCTATGAGTAAGGAGAAAATATAATGCAGTGCTTTATCTATCAAATAAGACTAACTGATACGACTTTGGCTTTTAATCTTGATCCAAGAAGGGAGACCTACAAACAGAAGTATGCTGGGTATATGGGGGGTTTTTTTAGACTGGCAAGTGTTGCAAATCAGAGGTAGATGTGCATGAGGAGGGAAGTAGTTCCATCAGTTGTACTGTGCTGTGTTGAAGGGAATGTGTATTCCATTTTCCTTGCTGTGTTGATAGAATATACATTACTACCTATGGTCTCAGGGACTACTCAAGTGGAATAGGGTCTTTTATTCATTTTTTATTTTTTGAAGAATCCTATGAAACAGATTCTCTAAGCACTGAACAATTTATTTTAAAATGCAACTACAGTGTGATAAAATGCAAAATTGTAAAACCACAATTCAGAACAACACACACACACACACACACACACAAATCAAAAGCCAACGTGGTAAAAATACAATACAAAGGCAGCTTGGTCATATACAGTGAAGATGATGAGCTACAGCCAACTGCAAACAAATGAAAGGGATTAAAGTAGCAAAGTAGCCAGAAATAACAGAGATAGCTTAACTGTGTCTAGTTGTTGTTGTGTGCCTTCAAGTCATTTCTGAGTTATGGTGAGTTATGTAGTTATGTAGTTTCCTTGGCAAGACTTGTTCAAAGGGGGTTTTGCCTTTGCCTTCCTCTAAGATGGAGAGAATGTGACTTGCTCATGGCCATCCAGTGGGTTTCCATGGCTCAGAAGGGATTTGACCCCTGGTTCCCTATTTTCTAGTCCAATGCTCAAACTACTACACCATGCTAGATCTCACTGCCAGAATGAAACTAGAGTAGGCTCATAATCTTGCTTGTAACTTTGTTCTTACTTTTACTTTCTGTACTTCTGCATAGTCTGTCCTATTGCATTTGAAAGACCATATCCTCCCTACAGACCTGCCCAAGCTGTAATATCTCCAGGGGAAGCACTTCTCTCCATCTCACTGTCTTCACAGGAACAACTGAGGCAGGGGATGTGGGAGAAGGCATCTGTGGCAACTCCCATACTTTGGAACTCCCTCCACAGTGAGGTTAAGAAAGCTCAGTCTTTGGCTCTTTTCACACCTTACCTTTTCATGGAGGTGAGGGGCGGCGCTTGTGCGAGAAGCCTTTGGAGGAAGGCTTTCGTGTCCCTGCTGCTTGGGCTCCGCAGCAGCTTCCTGGTTGCGTGAGCGCCCCGCCCCGCCCCTTCCTTCCACAGTGCAGCCTGGGAGCTGTAGGCTGCGCTGGGGCAGGAAGCGCGACTGGCCCGGCTCCAGAGGCTCCGCAGGGCAGGTAAGTTTGCTCCAGGCCCCTGACCGGTCCGCAAACACGCACCATTTTCTGCTAAAAGCCGAAAATAAAAAGGTGCGTATGCGCTGCGTGTCACGCTCTTGAGCATCACGTAAATGTAAGTGCGTCATGCAGACCGCTCCTCACATTTACGCGACACTCAAGGGGCCCTTTCGCTTCCAAAACGCCATGTGAAAAGGGCCTTTGTTTTCCTTTCAGTGACAGGTTAAGACCTTTCTTTTACAGCATGCTTTTGGAAACTAATTTTAACAAAAATGGCTTATTGTGGTGCTGTATTATTTTTAATCTGTTTTAAAGTAAGATTTTAAGTGGTTTTAATTCTGTTGTTATTTAATACTGTTTTAAACTTGATTTTGTATTTTTTAAAGCTATACATGTTTTATTGTATTCTTTTTGTAAGCTATCTTGAGTTTGACCCTGGGAGAAAGGTGAGATATAAATAAGGGGATGGATAGGTGTTTCTCTTCTTTTATAAATTGCTATCAGCTACCTGAGTCTAAATTGGATTGCTAGCTAGAGTAGACCCATTGAATCAATGGGACTTACATAAGTATTGACTTATCAAATTTCCATTTATTCAGGGAGTTTACGTAGTTACTGTGGTAATAGTAGTAACAGTTATAGTAACAGCAACAGTGATATATCACTTTGGTTTTACAGAAAAGCAGGATGTGAATATTAAACCCAACTTAACTATTAGCATATTGTATTGGAATTATCCTACCTTGAAGCTAATGGAACTTGAAGTTGACAGAACATGTAAATTAGGACGGTTGGGAATTCTTTTCTGTATCCATGGGTTGCTAATGAGACATGAAAATGAATTTGCCAATAACATATACATTTAATCGGTCTGAAGCAGAAAAGAAGACTGAAGTTATTGGATTCTCGATAGAAAGAGGCCTTATACCTAAGGAAGATACCTTGTGGGCCTGATTCTTCTTTAGGTGCTTTTAAGACATATGCCTTGATTCACTAAGGGCAACTGCTGCAGAGGAATATATTTCCACACATAGGTAATTTCTCAGGAATATACTCGCCTCTCTTATCCTTTGTGAATTTGTTTAATTCCCTTCTTCTCATCTTTTGGTTCCACAGTAACTGCACATTAAATAGATGTATAGAGAGCCAGCATGGTGTAGTGGTTTGAGTGATGGAGCAGGGTTCGATTTCCTGCTCAGCCATGGCAACTCACTGGGTGACCTTGAGCACGTCAGACACTCTCAGTTCCAGAAAATCCCAAGATTGGTTCACCGTAAGGTCACCATAAGTCAGAAACAACTTGAAGGCACACAGCAGCTACAACAAACAGATATATTCGTCATACTATCTAGCACAATCTCAAGACTTTTTGTCACAATTGCATCATTTTGCATGTACTTGCTGTGTTAATGTTCATTTCCCTAAGTTGGACAAATTCCTTTGGTGATCTTTGTTTTGTTTTTTTAATTATTTCAAATGTAGTTATCAGAAGCAAAAACTACCACCTCACTGCTTGGGCATCTTTAAATAACTTAAGATGTACTAACTCTGGTTCAGAATTCCAAGAGACCCCACTGTTTGCATCCTTCCCTTATGAAAATTGTCTGCTTACTCATGTTCCCTATTTTTTTAACCACCTGAAAACCTTTTGCCATTAAACTTTGAGTGTAATGGAACTTATTTCCAGATATATATTTGTAGAAGGATGGCCTTAAATTCTTTAAATTGACTGTAGGAATTAAGTGGCCACATAATAATACAATTCCTGACACACTGACAGTAGAAAGTAGCGTTGCAACAGAAAGGTTTAATGAAAAAGGAAGTAATGTAAATCATTTATTTACTTAAAAGTAAGTTCTGTTTTGTCCAGTTTGGCTTCCTCCCTAACAAGTTTCTTTAACTTTGCAGCCTAAGGGACAAAAGAATGGGAAAAATTATTGCTGACACCCAATTGCTTTTTTTTAAAGTGTGGCACAAGTGAAAATAAACTATTCTCTTCCCAGTACATTGAAATTAAAAAAAAATGATGAAAAGCCACAGGCAAATTAATACAAACTCTGCTTTCATATATTTTGAAATAAGTGAGAGACATATTTTTTCCTATATGGAGAGCAGTTTTATTTTTGAGGATGAATTAGAAGAGAACTTTAGAGGTAGCTGTGTGTGTGGATTTTTCAGAACAGAAAGCAGATATTTCTAAAGATTCTTGATTCAGCATCAAAATGTAGAGTAGTAACGGTATACTCAATTAGTCTGTCTCTTTAATGGGTACTGATGTACACACACACACACACACACATATTCCATTTTTAGGCTAGTCAAGCATGCACACAATCCATCATGCCTAATTAGGTACTCTGAATCTTCATCTTCAGTTGTTACACATGCCATTGCTTTTGATGGTAGTGGCTGTATTATAAGAAATTGTCATAGGTTTGTTGTTGGTAGATCCGTGATGGATTAATTTCTGACAACAAGGAAATGTTAACAGGGCTACATGATGAGGCATTCACTGGAAAAACTCCTTTCATAATGTTTCTATCTAATTTTGGAGCACTGCCACTGCTACACATGAAATAACAACACGATTGAATTTCCTTTTGTCGGCATTTAGCAGGACCTGTAGGGGTGTGCAAAAATCGATGGAGGATCAGGAGTCTGGAAAATTACATACTCAGAGAATTAATGAACTATAATTCCATACTACAGGCTCAGTCAGATTTTGCTTCCTTTTCATTCATGGAACTAAATTAGTTTTCCAGGGACAAGGTATTTTAGGAAAACCACAGTAATGCTTTTGCAAGGATACTAAAAGCCCTATAAGAGTAAGTTCGCTTTTTCACATAACATGACACCAAAAAATATTGCAGTGAAAATCTATGTTAATTCAACCTGTTGAAGCCCTTTGGAAATGGATTTGATAACTAATTTCCTACTCATTTTGAGAGATTTATGCTTTCTGGTAATTCATGTGAACTTCTTGCAGGTCTGCAGCCTTCAGCAATACAGGTGAAGAATTCCCACTCACTCTTCAGAAAAGATGCAGACAGTTAAAACTAGTGTGGAAAAGCTAATTTCCTTTCCTTTGACTGTCACTTACAGAAAAGCAATTTGTAGCCTCCTCCCCACCAAGATGATGGTGGTGACATTCTTGCTAATATTAGTCAACTGGTACCCATGATTATTGTGGAATCATATTCCATGTAACAAGCATAACTACAGTTGAACTAGTTGATGGAAAAATTATGTTCCCTTGATTTTTTTAAAAAAACGCATTTGAATGCTAGTGAAATTATAATATCCCTCATACAGAAGCCCATCTGAAAAAAACTTGTCAGGAAATATATTCCAGTTAAAGAAGAATGCCAGAGAATGCCTGGTGCTTACTTTGTGACATATTAGTAAACACTTTTTTAAAAAGTTTAAGTATGTGAAGTCTTTTTTAGCCTTTTAATAGTGTGATCCTGTGCAATTCTTGTTATCCAGCCACAGAAGTATGTCTCTCTGACTTCTGTGAAAATTATTGCAAGGTAAGTTTTTGTAAGATTGTATCCTAACTCTGTTACAATCTGGTTTTATTGTCCACTTCCCAAGTTTTATGCTGGATCATTTTAAAAACTTTTTGTTATTGTTACCATTTTTTTTTTACTTTTTACCAAAGGACAGCTTATACGTACTGTCAAATAAATAAATGTACTCAAGCTAATGATATACTGCATATCAATGTATATAGAATTTTGCCTAGACTTTGAGGCTTACAATGGCTGAAGCATAGTCCTGAAAAGAATGAACTCATGTTTTATAATCCCCACCTTTTTTGTGCAATTTACTTCTTACCTCACTTTCATCCTCCCAAGAACTCTGTGAGTCAAGTAAAATGAGAGAGGGGTTGTCCTAGGCTTCACTAGCAAGATTCATGGGGAAGTAGGAATTTGACTATGGATGTCTCCAGTCAGAAAAGTACTTTAGCATGTCTGTGCCCTCCTGCCATGTTGTGATGAACATTATTTTTTTTTAGAAAGGAATCTTCCAACCATCATTTTGAAAATGTCTGTGAAAGTATATTGAAAGTTGAGTGGATCCATCATTCTAGGTATATATGTCACAATTCTAATACTCTTCATGAGTGCTGAAGAAGCAGAGGTTTCTCATTTGGTTGTATGTGCCCAACATCAAGATCTCTTGATCTCCTGTGGATTATAAATATTCAAATAAATATATACATGCATACATAAATTTAATGTGAAAAACAGTCTTCTTGTCCCTGTACACATACCATCTATGCAGAGCTTTTCATGAAAATGAATGGACAGGGAGCTGATGTGCACACTTTATTGTATTTTTTATTTTGTTATTAAAAATTTTTTCATCCTTACAAGCATAAGTTCATAAGACATATTAATGTTTACAATAAATAAAATACTCTTTTGTATAATGTAAAGTAACATATCTCTGTATAAATCATTAAATCCATACATTGCTAAGTTCTTACTTTCCTTTTTCACATTTATTTCCTATACTATTTTTGTCATATGTTTATTAATATTTCAAAATTCTTTTTATCTTATTATATAGTGTCTGATATCAGCCAAATATATTTTAAAGTTATTACTCTAATCCTATTCCAATTCTTTTCTTCTGTAATTAACTTCCTATTTGTTCTTAGTTGGCTATCTGAGGTTTCTTTTTCTTTTATCTCCTATATGTACTTGCCAGAATATTGATATCTTTTTGATTTGTTTAATCTATTTTGCCAAACTTCTGTCTTTAGTTATCTTTACATTCTTCTTCTTCTCCTTGACATAGTCTTGTCCAATTACTATCTATAAATTTTTTCACTGTTTCCATTTCTCTTATTTTATTATTATTCTTTCCTCTTCTTATTAATTGTGTTAAAGCGTTATAAGTTACCAATTCTCTGATTTTATTCAATCGTTCCTCCAATTCAGGTATTTTGTCTCTTTTCCAATGTTTTGCAAATGTTTATCTGGCTGCTGTCACCGTGTATAATATTGTATCTTTTTGTTTATTGTAAACTTTATCTATTTGATGATTCATATTTAATAGAAATATCTCTGGTAACATTGGAATGGTTATTTGTAGGATTTCCATCATACTTTTATGAATTTTTTCCCAATATTTCCTTGTTTCCGGACACATCCACTACATGTGATAAAATGTTCCATTTTCTTCTTTACATTTCCAACAGTATTTTGTCTTTGTCTTATACATTTTACTTAGTTTATCTGAGTCCAAATACCACCTATAGAAAATTTTTAAGTAGTTTTCCTTCAGACTCTGTGCCAAAGTAAATTTTTGAGTATCTCTCCAACTTTTTTCCCAATTTTCTAGCATTAATTCATGGCCTATATCACATGACCACACGACCATTGTGTTTTTTACGATTTCTGTTTCCAACTCTCTATCTAGCATGTATTTGTAAAAATGGGATGTATGATGTTCTTCTTTCTGAAATACTATTTTTTCAAATTCGTTTGAGTGTTTTTCTCAAAACCTTCCATTTTTAGATCCTTTTTAAACCTTATTTTTATTTGCATATATAAGAACCACTGGCAATTCCATCCATCATTTGCTAATTCTTCTCTTGTTTTTATTCGTAGGTCTTCCTTTCCATCTCTTATTATTATATATTTATATGTTATTCAATTCTCTCTTATATCTTTCCATTTCCTAAATAAGGCTTCCTGCAGCAAAACCCATAATAGAATTCTGGAATATATTTTATTTTTCCATTTCTTCCAGATTTCTAATAATGATCTCCTGATACAGTGTTTGGAGAAATTTCTGTCTATTTGTGCTTTATTATACCAAAGGTATGCACGCCAACCAAATCTAAGATCCCCTCCTTCTATATTCAATATTCCTTCATTTTCCAGCGTTATCCAATCTCTTAACCAAGTCATTCCGTTTGCATGATAGTATAATTTTAAGTCAGGTACTCCAAAACCTCCTCTTTCCTTTTTTTCTGTCAAGATTTTCCATTTAATTCTGTTTTTTTTTCCCACCCCAAATATATTTTGAAAGATCTCTCTGCCATTCTTTAAGATATTTTCTGTTAATTATTACTGGTGTGTTCTGGAATAAATATGTCATCTTCGGTAGAATCATCATTTTTATTGCAGACATTCTGCCTAATAAGGACAGATTCATTTTTGACCATTTCTGTAAATCTTGCTTAATTTCCCTCCATTTTGACCCGTAATTATTTTCAAACAGTTCATTGTTCTGTTTAGTCAGTATTATTCCCAAATTTTTAATTTTTTTCTCTTCTTTAAAGCCTGTCATCTGAGTCAATCCTTCAATTTCTTCCCTTTTCATATTCTTTGTTAGAATCTTTGTCTTTTCTTTGTTAATTTTAAAACCAGCCAATTCACCAAATTCACTACAAATTTCCTTCAGTTTCTTCATACTTCGATTAGGATCTTCCAAAAAGATCACTAGATCATCTGCATAAGCTTTTAGTTTGTCCTCTTGTCCTCTTATATTCACTCCCTTGATTTCCCTTTCCATTCGTATTGCTCTTAACAAACTTTCTAAAGTCAGTATAAAAAGCAATGGTGATAGCGGACAACCCTGTCGAGTGCCCTTTTTTACTTCTATTGGTAATGTCTTCTCCCCATTTATTATAATTTGTGCTTTACAATTTTGGTATATTTGTCTCATCCAGTTAGTAAATTTGCTTCCACAATTCATGTTCTCCGTTAATGTTATCATAAACTCTTGATCCAGATTATCAAAAGCTTTTTCCACGTCCACAAATATCATAGCAAATTTTCTCTCGTTGTGTTTCTCATAGTACTCAATCATATTTAATTAGATTTATTGTTATTTATTTGTCTATTTATATTTATTTATTTATATTTATTTATTTATTTATTTATATTTAATTAGAAGTGCATACTTAATGGATTTTCATGATTCATTCTGGATGGAGCACTAGAATTGTTCCACCACTCCTTTCTCTAGTTTTCTGTGCTTCAATTAACACATAAAAAAGCAAGCAAAATGTGTGGCATGAATCCTCTTGTAATTTACACTAATATATACTGTACCTAATCCATGTTTTCTATTAACTTCTATTAGTTTCTATCGGTGTGGATTAATTAATTCTATTAATTCTTTTTTATTAATTCTTTTCCATGTTTTCTATTAATATACGGACTCCTGTTATCTACAAACTCTTCTGCCTATTTTTAGATAAAGTTCAACATGTATGAGATTGTGGGGGATGGAATGAAGATAAAGTATATCATTTATATCATATAAACAGATTTGAATCACCTTGCTACGGAATTTGTGAGGAAAACAGAGCCTCACTTGCTTTTCAAAAAATGTCCTTAATCTTGTACCTGTTTCTGATCCACTATAAGATGTTAGGCAGCATGTAGCATTGATATTACTACAAGAAAGCC
Organism: Cyclura pinguis; assembly: GCA_030412105.1. NCBI lineage: Eukaryota > Metazoa > Chordata > Lepidosauria > Squamata > Iguanidae > Cyclura > Cyclura pinguis. The sequence continues at coordinate 67,786,984 of CM059603.1, forward strand.
AAAAGACTGATTGCTTGTTTAAACATAGGAATAGCTCCCATATATCAAAATACTTTGAAACTGTTACATCTCCCAAATGGAGGTCTAAAATCCATGCACAGTATCAAATAAAATGTGATTGAAGAGGGCTGTGTCTCCAATATGCTAAAATCTCATTATACATTGAAAGGCAACACTGCTATTTTATTTGTTGGAATATAAAACACAGAATTTTTCAGCATTAAAATAAAACATCTTACAACCATCTTCAAAGACTTAGTAAATATAGGTGTGAAAATATAGATTGATTTGTCAGATGAGTTTGGTCTTGCTAGTTGAACATTATCTGTACTGGACAGGATACATACAGAAATCAGATATATCAGAAGCAGCTTCGAAATAGTGCCTCTTACGCTACACAGCCAACATGAATATTTGTGGTCACCATTTATGTATGTAGCTGAAGAGGACTTGTTCCCAAAAGAAGTCTCAGATTCATCTAAAGTTGTTGTTGTTTATAATCACTGGTGCATGTTATTGATAATTTTTACTATTCTTTTTGAAAGGATACAAGTGAACTAATGTTAAAGTTATGAGGTTCAAAGAGTTTAAGTTTAAATGTGACATCTGTGACAAAATGTTACAACTCTTTAGAATCTTGATATTGGGGAAAAAAAGTCAGGTTATGAATAAAGTTCATCATCACCATGATCACCATGTGATTATAAATGAACAATATATTTCTCCCTATCTCTAACCCTAGCATCAAACTTGAAATTGCATTCAGTGTCTGAACACTCTGAAAATAGCACTCAAAGGAGTGTTTTACGCTTCTAAACCTAATTAGTGCATTCAGTTTTCTAGCCCTTCATATTGTTTTTCATAATAAACCTTTTCTTTTCCATTTTTTTCTTCTTATTTCCTCTTTCCTGCCTTTTGTGGTCTGACCCTTTCACAAAGTCACATTATATGCTGATCAAAATGTAAAAAGGAATTCTATAGCACCTTTGAGACTGAGAGAAAGAAAAGAAAGATACAAACACAACTATGTCTTTGAATAATTATTTGAATATTTATAGTGATACGATAATTCTTAATGATTTTTTGTTTTAATATTTATTTAATTATTTATAATCCACCTATGGCCTACTGCTGAACACTAATTTCTTCCTAATGCTGTATGATGAAATATGATATTCTGGCAAAAAAGTTGATACTATGATGTCCATATTAATAATTATCCTACCATTCTTGTATCACAGTTTGGAGCTCTATTAATAACCCATTCTACCACCATCAATAAATTTTAAAAGGAAACCAGCACCCTGCATTAATCTCCCCTTTTTTACAACTGAGATTTATTACCAATTGCCTGGCTGAATAAAAAGGTCTTTGCCTACTCACAGGATGACATAGAATGGGTCAGTCTAGCTTCCCTTAAAAGGGAAGCAAATCAATCCCAGAGACTCAGTAAATTAAGAACTCCTCCTTATCAGTTCTGCAGTTCCCAGAGCATCCTTTTTCACTTTATTTACTTGTAAGCAAGTACCTGCAGTGGCAATAGTAGTGTCTGATAGGTGGAGAGAAGGAAAAAGTTTTCTCTCTCTCCACTCTATGTTTTGGTATATTCCACAGCACATCAAGACTAAAACAGCAGCAACACTTGGGACTTGGGGTCTTCCTAGTGGCTACTGCAGTAGAAATAAGTTTCATAGCTTTTACCAATATTTATCCCTTTTGCCATTGCAATATACTGTGCAAGTACTCTATACCTGCTGCCATTTTTAATTCCTTTGCTACTGCAGGTAATTGAAAAGTCAATTTTGTAGCCCAGATAGTTGTGTTAAATTATTACAATAAAGTTGGTCAGTCACTGCAAGATTTTTTTTTCCTAAATGAACACACAGTGAATACTTCTCATCACTTCTTCATCTGTGTTCAAGGTGGTTAGAGAATAAAAGGTTTTCAGTATTTAAATCAATAAATGCAGTTGCTAATTTCCAAAATTTTCAAAGTGTTACAAACAAATACAGTTTCATTCAGAGTGCTTTGTATTTTGGGTTTTCTTTAATAAAAAGAAAACATTAAAGAAAAATAATAATGGTTTCTTTAATAAAAGAAAATAATGGTTTCTTCAATAAAAAGAAACCATTAAAGAACAGAAAAGGCTTGGAAAATGGAACAATTGTTAGGAGATAACACAAACTATTGTGGATCTTTTTCCTTTGAAAAGGAAGAACTAGTTGAATACGCTAATAACTAACAGTTAATAAAAGAATTATCCAAAGAAATTAATGATGGATGAACACATCAGCTCATCCAAATGCCCTAAAACAGTCAGAAATAGGGTGAAGGCACTATGCATTAGAGCTTGGAAAAATTCATTTTCTTGACAACCTCTCCCAAAATCTGCAGACACCATGGATAGTGTCCCTTATGGAGAATTGTATGAATTGTATCCAACAAAAGAAACTTTTCCGAGTTTCAGTGTGAATGAAGTCAGTACACATCAGAATTCACAAAGATTGAGTTCCTCAAGCACTGCTGTGAGAATCTCCCTTTCACATTTTTCCTCAAACTTTAAAAAGCATATTTTATTTTATTTATATCCTACTTTTCTGCCAACATGGGATTCAAGGATGCATACAACCTAAATATGTCTGAAAATATGTAGCTGTCTTCGACTGGCATTGTAAAATGGATATAGAATTCATTATTCTTAAAACGATCACTATTATTAAATGGAAATCTCCTCCAAAGCTAACTAGCGGAAACTTTGCAGAATATTCAGAAGATGAACTTATTAACTTTCATAGAGTGAGTGAGCAAGATTGTTCATAGCTCTTCCTATAAATTGGCTCCCAGCAGCACTGGGATGTGTTAGTTTTGCCTACTTCCTTTTTAATGTCACTACTTCGCACAATACTTTATTGTGTCATAATGTTCTTTTCTGGGATTTTCTTTTTTCAAAAAGAAGCAGTTCCTCTATAGGACAGACCTTTCATCTATTTCCAGTGTAATCCTGACTTTCATTAGAAACTTTGCTGCTTCTCATAGGTCATAGCTGCAAGGCAGGCAAAATTTTCTAGTAAGTTCTTAATGACCCATCAAATGACTTGTGTTTAAATAACCACAAAATATTTTGCTAGAGAAAGGAAAGGAAGGAAATTCTGCACAAAAACTGAAAACAGCGTTGTGTAACATGACTATCAGTACTGGCAGCAGTGTGATACTAATACTTTATGAATTTAGTGGAAGTTTCCTGCTTTTTCTTATTTAGAAGAATTGGTATGGCTGTGGTCCCAGTATTACTGGAGAACACAGTCAAACAAATATGGATTATGCAAAGTGCATTCCATTAAATACCCATTCATGCTAAACATACGTAAAGATACATCAAAACCAACTTTTCAGAGAGATAGGATAAATGTTTTAAAATACTAATGTATGTTTGTATGCATCTTTATATCTATGTCTAGATCTATCTATCTGTAACGTATCTATTATTATCATTTATTTGTATGGTGCCATCACTGTACATGGCACTTTAACAAATAAAAGAACAACAAAACACTTCCCTGCCCGCATTCTTAAAATCTAATTAAAGCATGACATAAAAGGAAAAGGGGATGACAGTGTGAGAAGGTATTAAGTCCAGCAGATGCTGCCTCCCCTTCTCTCCCTCAGTGGCTGTGGTAACAGGTTTGTTGCCACATAGAAGAAGGAAAAATGAAAGCTGGGTCCATGAACTAGTGACACTGCAGACCAAAATTCCAGGAAAATATTTTTTAGCATTTTGCTGTTGCTTTAACTCTCATGCACCAGGATGAGACATTTTAGTCACCCAGGGTCTTTTGTTTTTGTTGCAATTTTGTTGCAAAATCTACACAGAACTAGATTTGCAACATTTACAACATTCTAAAACATTGTCACCTGCACAGTGTCCCCCAATTTTAGCAACTTGCCATACTGTATAGATTTTCCCTCCTGCAAAGCAAAGAAATTGGCTGGGACAAACATTGTTCAAGCAAATCTATTGATTCTTGCTATTGGGGGTCTTTTTCATTTCAGGAAATATAACACATCAGGAGCTGGGGGGAAGGACCATGCTGTTTTTCAGACAACCATGGGCAGTGAAGCAGAAGTGATATCCTTAAGCTGTCAGTAGGCTGGTCCTGTTCAGGGGAAATAGAAATATGCCTTATTGAGGTCACGCTGGAGTTCATTGGGATCAAGAAATACCTCACAGTTCAAAAACTCTATATTTCATTTGATTTCATTTATTCTGGAGTATGTTAGGTATTTGAGCGGACATGGGGTGATGTGGACCCAGTTGTGAAATTAGAGCTTTTCATTTGGGAAGAATGAAGCACAAACCACATTTCTTTGAAATAGAAAAGACCACAAATTTATTGGTTACAGCTGAATGGGCTTGGCCCAGAGCACTGAATCCAAGCAGTGGTCAACCCACATGTCCAGTGGGAACCCATCCATCCATTTATCCATCCATTTTTATACACTGTTTTTTTCCCAAAACAGCTGACAAAATGGAGAAAATTACCAATAAAACTACATATTGGTAAATACATAGAAAAAGATGTGATTAAACTAGTCTTAAGCTATCAACAAAATTAAAACCATTTAATAGATTAATTTATGACAAAAAATAAGAGCAGTCCAGTACACTAAAAAAAAAATTCATTTCTTGTAAAATAGTCAATTCCTCAAAGATTGCTGGAATAAAAATGTCTTGACCTTCCATTCATCAGTTGTCCTGCCTGCTAGCTAATGGAAAGTCATTCATCCAGCCCACTTGCTGATTAAGCATGGAATGACAGAAACAGGAATCCACTCAGGCAGAAGCCACTATGTGGTTCCCCTGCCACCTGGGTCACAGCCGTTTGATCCCAAGCTGAGGGTGACCTGGTTGCCTACACCCCAAGTTCTCTTAAAGACACGTTTCCATGCTGGATATAACAGGTGGACAGGCCCTGTCTAACCCCAGAATGGATACATCCCCTGTGATAAAACCCACTCAAAGTTGTGATAATCTGTATGAGCAGTATGATACCACTAATGAAACACTCATCTATGCAAAGTACCAAACACCTGAGGCAGGCGGAGTAGGAACCGTGAAGGTGACTGTTGGCATGATGGAGCAAGCAGCTGATATGGGGCAGGGGTGGATGTGAGTGAAGTCTTCAGTCCTTCCCTGTTCTCCTAGGGTTGTCAGCTTAAAACTGGAGAGGCTCTTATAGAACTCATAGAACTTTCTGTAGAACTTAATGGTTCTATAGAAAAGAAAATTCCAGCAGATGTTGCTTGTCATGCATGCAGGTAACAAGTATAAAAAGCCTTCTCAAATATTCAGTCTGGCAACCCTATATCTCCCTCTTTTAAAGGAGCAACTCTACTTTCTGAGAAGTATAGCATTAGACATTGCAGAAGGTTACAGAAAAATAGTCTAGGAGAGGTACTGAGCCAAGTGTTTCCATCCCTTCTTCGTCTATGTTTTATAGAGGAATGGGCCACAAAAGCAGCCGTAGACCTCTAGTACATGGAGTAATAGATTACTGTTCAGCACTGAGTGCAGATATTTTCAGTGAAATTGGGTTGCCGGCAAGCAATCAGTCATTTCTTAAAGACCAGCAGAATTCTTCCATCAGCATATTCATGGCAGATACTCATACACCGCTGCATTCAACAGCTTTGCATTCTGACATATGGAAATGAGAGGAAAGTATTTCTTTCTTTATTGGCATATTTGAAAGCATTTCATCCCAAGTGATATTTCATGTGATATTGGTTTGCCAGTAAGTTGGCAAATAAATACAGGATACTTATTTTGGCTGTCAGTTTACCAAGACTGACATGCGATTCAAAACTTGTTTCCTCCATCCTTGAATATAATCAGTAAAAGAGCTCATCAAAATGCATAATGCCTGTGCTTGCAATGCTCTGTTCGTAATTAGGAACCTTGCAGCCTCAGAAACAAATTGTTCTGACGAAAGTAGAATTTGTTTAATTCATTAATGTCAGTTTGACCTAACTCATGTGTTTTCTCTCTTGTTATACCTTGCAAATGAATCCCATCCCTCAATATAAGAACTCTGTCATTCTGTATTTTTGAATGCATGCTATTAAGTGCCTGCTATAAAGAGAAGAGGTGTACACTGAGAAGATGTGTTGGGATCATGTTTTGATATTTTAGAAAGGTGCCCAGTTTCAGGCTGGGCAATAGGATACTTACTTTCCTTTGCATATCTTTGCCTAGGAATCCCACAGCTTTGTGCCTTCTGATTGACTAGGGAAATTAACCAAAGGGCTAGAACTTTCTTTTGGGTTTTTGTTATCATTGGGTGAAATATAAATCCCATAGTAGCCACATGACTGGATGGAACCTGGCAAGTGTCAGACAAATCAGTGCAAAACTTTTGTGCAAAACTGTTAAATTGATCTACTGTCCTCAAAGAATTAAGGTTAGTCAATGAGAGTATCACTCTTTTAGGGATTTTGGATTTTTGTTGTATTTTCTGCATAGGCAACACAGCTATCCCTGAATAAGTCACCAAACCCGCACACCACCTCTCCCAGTATTTTCCTTATAGGAAGGTGTCTTCAGGGCATACATCAGTTTTTGCAAATGTACTGTATTTCTACCTTCCACTCCCTGACGTTATTTCAGAAATTTCAGGAAAAGCCTGAATCCATTTCAATCACTCTAGAGTACACTTAGCTTTGCTCTGGATGTATCCTAAAATTATCGGAAGTGGTCTAGTCGTTCAGGATTCATCCAAACCAATGCCTGAAGGCATGGCAACCAATGCCATTAAAGGCAGATTAGGCATCCCTACCTTCCTTTGCAACTATGAGGATATGCTACATTGTTTCTGTGGTCTTGGTGTGTATTTTTCAAGACTGTTCTCAACAAGCTCTCATTTATTAACCACAATAGCTTAAACCTTTAACCCAGTATGTGGCACAAGAAGGTTTCTGATCGCAGACCATTGTTTTCCATATATATGGGAGCAAAGATATATGCCCGTTGTCTCTGCCAAGTAGTGGAAAGTTCTTTCGTTCTAAAGCAACACAATTTTTGTTGCTCTGTTTTTCTAGTCTTTCAAACTCTTTCTATGTATTCCATTTACAGCTTATTTCTAAGAATGTGTAGAGGTCAGGGACAGCAGTGAGGGTGGGCTTAGATTTGCAGAGAGTTTCCTGACTGTCTGCTTTCTATAGCACAGCTTGCTTTATTGGTACCTAGGGACTGGTGTAGATTTTCTTCCATAGCCTTGAAAGCATAATATCACTACCCTTCTCTTCACAGTGCCTTCAGAAGCAAAAGCATTTGGGAGTGAGGGTGTGAGAAGTTGAAAATAATTGCAGTGGGGTTTGGCTCTGTTGCTAAATACTGTGAAAACACAGCCAGAAGGAGGTTTGATTGTGTAATTCAGTACACTAACAAAACTATATGAGCTGTGGAGAGATTTTGTTATTTTTTCTTTAAAAGATGATATCAGAGCCAAGAAAAGTCATTTGACTATATAAAGTGATACATTCTGAAATGCAGTGGAAGTTCTGTAGTATTAATTTTAGTAGTTACACATTTCATCTTTTTACAACAGCCAACAATAATCTTTGTCTGGCATAGCTGGGAATAACCATATTGATAAACAAAAGAGTCAAAATTGACCGATTTTATCTTGAGATACATCAAAATGTTATAATACTAATAAGAGAATTAAATCCATTTTGTAGTAAGTTTTGCCTGCTTTTTTTTTTTTGTTACTTTAACAATCTATCCATATATTTTATTGTTTCTCCTTTATTTTCATCACCAGCAGATGTCTGGTACCAATCCTTTACTTTGATTTAAAAGCTTTGCTTTTGTATTTCCTTGGGAAATAAAATGTGTAGGTTTGGACAAATGGTCTGTTACAGATTGGAAAACATGCTAATTTTTATGAGAGCAGATTTTGCAATTCGTATTCAAAAATGTGTTTTGGACTATTGTCTTTGTACTATCAGTGGACTCTTCTGTAATCCCTAGGAGCATTAACTCTCTGATAATGGGAGTTGGGATTTAATGTCTTCACATTCTACAGAAATAGATAATCCTTGTTTACATGCGGCAGCTTGTTTTGCGGGATGAAGGAAGGGATAATGGCTAGAAATATAGCTATTGCTGAAATAATTTTTTTCACTTTGCCATGGGCAGCTGATACACCAAATAGTCTGCTTCTCATTTTTCTGAAGCAACTAAGTTAGAAGTATTTAAACAATGCAGAGTATGATTTAATATTTTCATTTGCTTTAGAGTCACCAATAATTTCTCATTCTGCATCTTTGTGAGTAGATCTACAAATGTTTTCATTCTTTTTCAATTTATAGAATACTAGACTGTGGAGTTTACATGCTTATACTTAGTAACGTTGTATATCCTGGTAATGTGTGATTCCTTTGTGTGTCTACAAATAACAGTTGCTCCTGTTGCTTGATCTTATGCTGTGTATGTGTGAGTTTTGCTTCCTTTTCTATTTGTTGAACAGATATCGATGAATGTTCAGATGGCTTTGTTCAGTGCGACAGCCGGGCCACCTGCATTAACTTACCTGGATGGTACCACTGTGAGTGTAGGGATGGCTACCATGATAATGGCATGTTTTCACCTAGTGGAGAGTCATGTGAAGGTCAGTAAAAGAAGCAGAAAATTCATGTCGTATTGCTATGATTTCTGTTTGAGTAATGCTCAGTGTGTTCAGCTGGACTGAACATTCATTTTCCTAAAATATAAGGGTACTTTCTAACTCAGCTTATACTGTGAAAAAAAATGGGGTAAATGAAGAAATAAAAGGTAAATAAAATAATAAAGTACATTTATGGAATACTTACTTAGTTGTGAATTCACTTCTCCACAGAAGTTCTATGATCCAAAAACATTTCTGTTTCTGGAAACTTCTTCAGTGACTCTTTTCACAGCCAGAAGGACATCCCCACAAAAGCCAGTTCAGGATGGAGTCTGATGAATAGGGCAGGTTATTAGCCTATGGATCATCAACCTGTTACCATCACCACAACTGCCAGATACACAGGAGCACTCTGATGACCCCATCAGAGTGCTCCTGTGTATCTGGCAGTTGTGGTGATGGTAATAGGTTGATGATCCTGGAGGGTGGGTCTGAATCTAGCACCTAGAAAGACATGTGAAACACATGTTTCTGCAACTTCCCATCTGTCTGCCCAATGGTGAGCAAAGTCTCAAAATGCTAAATTTGAGATTTTTTATCCATCATGGAGATCAAGAAAAGAGCTGTTATTTCATCTGTGGTTATGGTATAGTTGAACAGGTTTATAGATGATGTTGCTGCACTGTGTCTTCCTGCCTTGACTCTGATCTAGAGCATGCTGCTCACAACCATAAAGAGAACTCAAGAATATTTGATGTGCTGATAGACAAGGACTGTGTTTCCAGCTCTGAGGGGCACAGTGGACACGCTGTGTTCCTGGAATTCTGGAGGGAACCCGGTGAACCTTCTGACATGTGGAGCTGCAGCCAGTTAAAACCCTTGATTTCTCATAGTATAGTAACCTCCTTGGGTCAAGGATTTTTTGACCTCTTGGAGTGAAGCTTCTGATGTATGGAACTAGTTGCTTAAATGTCTGGCTCTGTGGGTCCTCAGAATGAGCCTTTGTGGGAGGGGCAGGTATAATTAAGGGGAAAAAAATAATCTGTGTGGTGGCGCAGACACTTTTCCAAATGTGGTGAAGGTTGAGGGTACTGTAGATATCATCACCATTGCCACCTCATTCTTCATAATGGGGAGAAGGGCCAGTCCTGTTCTTCTGTGGATGAGTGGATGGTGGTTGCCTGTGTGCCTAGGATTAGATGGAGTATCATCCAGCTGTAGCTATTTTTTACTTCTCTGACGATTCAGTTCTAGAGAGCAGTGTAGGTCACCAGCAGCTCTCTAAAGTGGTAGACCCCTAAGACAATGGGAATGAAGCGACAAATTTGCTGTCCCCAGTACCCTGCTGTCTGAGGTGAGTGCCAACCCTATCTGGATGTCTATGTGGGTTGTAACATTTGAACAAAATATAATGTGGTTATGCCCATATTATGTAGTTAGTATCTTGGCTAAAATCTGAGAACTGATTAGGTAAAATGGTCCTGTTTGCAATGAGTTTCATGCAAGTAGGCCCTATTCAAATGTTACATCCTTTCTCCATGTTGGGTGTGAGATGGTCACATTAAGCTGGTAGAAAGAAGATGCAAATGGTACCATCTCTGTAACAATGTGTGGGATGGAGCTGATTCTCCACCTCTGTGGGCTGCTCCTATTTGACTAGCAAATGGTGTCTCTGAAAGACACAGAGAATCTTAAAGTATGATCTCTGTGTAGATATTATACTATATCTGTTATTTACCTCATTGCCTGTTAACTTCTTAAGTAAAGAAAGAGAAAAATGCATAGATTACACAGGCAACCCTAACCATGTAATCATTCTTAAATTTTCCTGAATCCTGAATTACAAACATTCAGTTTTGTGCATTTCTTATTTTTCTTTACACATACTTAATGATAGAATGTATTGTTTAAGTACATATTTTAAGGAAACCTCCCAATGCACTGTAAAACAGCTTCCACCTATGGGGTAATGTTATGCAGCTTTTACAATTTGTAGAAGTACTGCATTTAGGAAGAAAGCAATTTGAGCAGCAGTATTCCAAGCTTAGAAATACTGAGATTCTTAGGTGCTGTTGCAAACGGCATTATATGGAACAGCAGGTTAGTGGGTATGCAGTTATTTTAAGATGCAGCTATTCCAAAATAAAACATTTGTAAGCATTTATTCATAAGCTTTGTGTTGAAGTTAAAAAAAGACAATGTAGTATGTTCCATTACAGTCTATTTAAACCACTTTGGGAAAAGAGAGAGAGAGAATCATTTTCTACAAATCTATAGTTCAAACACTGTCTCAACTTTTTGGTCTCATTGACTATCAAGAAGCTGCACACAATCAAGTTAACAGGAGAAAAGGGGGATGAAATTGCACATGTTCTTCGCTGGATTCTCTTCCAGAGTCAGAAGGAAGAGTTGGCTTAAGTCCATTTCCAGGGAGGAAAAGTTCCCAGACAGAGGCTACCTCCTGCAGGGATAAGCAGGGCTATGACACAGATTCAGGCCTTCAGTTTGCTTGCATCATGAGATAAAGGTGTAGGAAACAAAGTTCCATGAAGTCAACTGACCAACCTTACCTTCAAGTGTGGTTTACTGTTAAGTTAATCTTGGAATATGGACTTCTCTCACGTATCTGACAGGTTAGAGACTGGAGCACCGTCAGAAGATGGAATTGGTTGAAAAGCAGAACCCATGTGTTGTAATGTAGGAGCAGGAAAGTCTGACAGAGGCCCACTTGGAGCTGACCACATATGCAGTGCTTGCAAAGTCTCTCAGCTGGCTTGGTGCCCTTTCCCGCCCCTCTCAGCTCACTTTGCAAGCAGCATGTGCACAAGTGGTCCCAAGTAAGCCTCTATAGGCAAGAGGAACAGATGAAAGAATGGAACCTCCATGGGATTAATGGAACTTCTCCTTAATTTGGAAGCACCAAAAGAGTAAGTTGTCAGATAGCAGGGTGTCAAAAGGCAGGGGCTTCCTCTAGTAGAACAGGCTTACTCCATTTATTTTTTTAAAAGAAAGATGTGGAGAGTGTGTGTACACATCTGTGTACACAGGAATGCACACAAACATTGCAATAAAGAAAATAATTGGAAGATTCTAATGCAAATCTGCCTATTTCAGTTCTAAAATGTGATCTTGAAAAATAAGTCAATTTAATATTTAAATCTAAAATTGTTTGGCCAGTTTAAAGGAACAATGATTTTGTTCCCCCAATGTGCCACAGTGTGGCAGCTTGTGTCTCCATGTCACTGGGTAGTGAATCCAGTCTGGTCTGAATTTAAAGGAGCTGGCTTAGGTACTGATCCCTGTGCCCAAACTAATTTCAAAACCTTGGAAAGCTCCTTTTAGTTGAAGCATAAAAAAGTGAATCTATCACACCTTTGCCATGGAAGCTACCAGCTGCCATTGATTCAATACTGGATGGGATAAGCTTCTCATCCCTTCCTGGTGCAGCCTGCAGGGCTATTAAAAAAAGAAGAAGAAGAAAACCTGACTGTAGATGGTTACTCAGTCCTCTGGAGCATTTTTCTTGGAGGGTGCAGGAGCAAAGAGAAACAACTGAGCTGGTTGCTTCTGACAAAAACAATGGGATCCGGCAGAAGTATACCATGTCTAAATCACTTACATCTACGTCATTTTATAGCTCAGCAAGATTTTTGAGGATTCATAGAAATATCATCATGCCTTTCCTTGGATGCCAGTACTTCTTTCTAAAGTGTTGAAGTAATGGAACAATTCCTGAAGATATGAAAGCTGGCCACAAACATGGCAGAACATCTGTAGCAGATGCCTTAGCGTTTTATGACACACCTGATATAACTCCATGGAGTAAGGCATCAATGGTATAGCAGCTTTTCAAAAAGAGATCTTTATGTCACCTGAAATCAACACTAATGGAATATTTTATTTACCCATTTCCATTCTCCTGGTCATATGCAACATCCAAGGAATTCAAGATATTTTTTTTACATGAGAAACCATTGACATTCTTAAAATATCTATAAAAAGAGTCATATTGAAACCAAAAGGAAGAGGTGGTGCATGTTCACAGCCTCAACCAAAGTGTCTGGATAAGGTGCACTTCCCCAATTCAAAAATGGATGTGGCTGTGTGTACATACACATGTGCCATGTGTATGAAAGAGAACTTGTCAGAAGCATATGTTTATGGGTGTGTTGGAAGAAACAGCCTCCTGGTACAAAGCAGAATTCTCTCACAGCGTGCCAACTGGCAGTAATGAACTGACTGCTAATAACTATTCAGTTTATTAATTGTTATCCATTTAATTAATTTTATCAATCAAATAAAAAAGCTTTTTGAGAACCAATTGTAGTCATGATAAGAGCATTAAAATATTCTTCTGGTATGTAAACTAAAAGATCGAGAGGTAGGTTTCACATCTGCTGTAAGTTGAAATACCAAACAGGTGCACAAGATCCAGCTCTTACCTTTTGAGGAACTGGCTACCTTTATGAAGCGTCTTCAGTGAAATTCTGTTTCAAATTGACATGTCTCTATACATCATGCTCAAAGCAGCTGAACCAAAGCACTCTCTCAGATAGAAACTGCAGGGTATTTGTGTTACGTGTCTTTAAAAATGACATGGGAGCGATAATAGTGACATACCATCTGTGTCAGGGATTGATGGTAATTCCAAGCCCTGACTCCCCCTCTCCTTCCCTACACTCTCTCCTTCCTTTTTGCTGTATTCAGCAATATTTGACACTCTCTTTGGTCCCTGCATTTTCAGTGTTTATGGTTCTCCAGTTACAGCTGTAAACAAAATGTCAGCAGCATAATTCATTTATCGTGCTGGTTTGCTACTAGCCCAAAACCAAAGCACTAAAACAAATTCTTGCAGGTATAGATGATTTGTGGCGTCATATTTTGCAGGTAATGATTTCTAAGTGTGATGCTGCTATATAATGCAGATGTGCATGTCCTTTGTGCAGGTTTCACATCTATGCCATATCCTTCATTTTTAGTTGTACTGATTTTTACAATTAGATAATTTTTTTTTCAGAGAGACATACTCAGTTTCACTTGTTGCTGAGTGCCTTTATGTTGTTTTCTGACTATGGCAACTGTAAAGCAAATTTATGGGGTTTTCTGGGACTGAGAGTGTATGATGTGCCCAAGGTCATGCAGTTGGTTTCCATGGCCAAATGGGGAATCAAACCCTGGTCTCCAGGGTAGTAGCCCAGTGCTCAAACCACTACACCACTACTTAGGGTTACATTATTTGTTGCATTCTTATTCAAGTGCTTGCATAGTATAGTCTGTTTCAACACTTGTTTTGAGTACAAGATTTCTCATTTGTCTGCCCAGCAATCAGCAAAGTCTCAAAATATTAAATAGATGATTAAAAAAAAACTTAAAACACCTAAGAACACGATACTTCAAAAATATCTACACATGCAATGCCTGCAACTTAGAGGTCTTCTTTAACTCACTGGGTTGGATCTAGACATAATTTTACCTAGAGCCAAAGACATTTTTTCTAGACCCAGTGGGTTTACTCAAATCCCATTGGTTTCATCATGTTTTCTCTATGATAAATCTAGATCAAGCTAGATAATTTTCAGCTCCTATAGGGAAATTTACCAAGGCAGCCAAGCGTCCTTCTATTTAGGAGAAAAAAATCTGAAGACAGATACGAACACTTAAAAAAGTGTTGCTCTAGGTCTATCCTGGGGATCATAACATGTATGAAAGAACATACGGCATTGTAAGCTCATGGTACTTTAACTCTGTAGGACTCAACATACATTTTAACAATTATGTCATATTAGTTACACTAGTTCAACTTGGAAAAAAAACTGCATTAGTGTATGGGTTTAATTTGTATTGAAGATTTGTTTCTCTTAAGGCAAACCTAATGGCCAGGGCAGTTCTACCTGCCAATGTGAAGAGCTCCAAACTGATAGCAATAGCATGTGTATTTCTCTACTGCTTATCAGCTAAGTGCTCTCTAAGCGGTTTACAATGTGTTACCTAATTTCCCCCAACAAGCTGGGTACTCATTTTACCAACCTGTGGAAGAATGGAAGGCTGAGCCAACTTGGAGCCCAGCAGAATGGAACTCACAACCTTGTGGTTGTAGTACCAGCATTTAACCACTGTACCACCAGGGCAGATTTAACTAATGTCTTTGAGGTATCCAAAACCTCACCTGTGTGAGCCAAACAGGATGGAAGAAAGAAATGTATTATTTTTAATCAATATGAATATTTTTCCCTTTGAGAAAAAATTGTTTAACTGAGCTCTAGGGACTATGTGAACCTGTCCTGTGTTCAATACATGTCCAGGAGTCCAAAATTCCTTTGATTCACCCACACCACATTCCAGCCTACCCTCTGTTTCATCTCTCAGTGCTGGAGCTCTGCTGTCTTAGAGGTAAGGGCTGTGGATGTTTCCATGCAGCATAGGGGAGGGGTCCAACTTACAGTCTCCCCTTTAAGGTGGGAACTACCTGTCTGCCCTTGTAAGAAAAGATTTGAATGATGCCATGGCCTCTGGGATGGATGCTCTCTCAGGTACCCAAAATAAGCTTGATACTTTAGTTAACTGGAAAATAAACTCTCTTTATATTGGTCTCTACAAATGGTGCCTTATAAATGCCACCTTTTTTAATAAGTTGTAGTTCATGGTGAAGCTCAGTTCACTAAGTTTCAATGTTCAAAGTTTTTGGATTTTTTTTTTAATATCTGAGACATTATTTTTCAGAAAAATATCTTATGCTTATCCCCCTGCTTTAAAAGGCTGCAGAAACCTTGTTTTTCTTCCATTTCTACAATGTTTTAAAGATGAAAAGCACCATGCTATTTTATATATGTGTGTGCATAAGCAATGTATTGCTGAAATATATCTCTGTGAAGTTTTCTGCAGTTTCTAGAAAGTAATCTTTCTTTCAATTTAGCTTTATTACTGAGAATACTTCATGTTGTCCTTTATTACATATTAGCTAGGGGGATCTTAGATGTTTCTACAACCTGAACATGAATATGTTAAAGGTGATAACTTAGACAGATTGTGTTATGAATGAATTTACTTACAATTTTTAAAGGAAGCATACAGATGACTCAGATCACTCCTTAGCAAAGGATTTTGAAAGGACTCCTTTGTCTGATATAGCTGCTTCTTCTAATAGTAGGCTAATAGCCAGCACATTTTTATATGTTCCTTTTAGTAACTTGCTTGCTTGAAGCCAGTGTTATTAGTTGTCCAAACTAGAACCCAGATTTCCTCTCTCTACTGAACAATACTTTTTAAAAAATAATATCGTGGAATTCAAATCGCAGGATTTATCTTCACTTAGAATGAAGTGGGTATGGCTCTACATGTTGTTACTTCTGTTGAACTTAAAACTCATGTTTTAACTGAGTTGTAAAAAAAAAATACATTTAGACTAGATATAAATTACCATGCAAATAAGACCTTAATGGTGAAAGATAATTTATGTTGACTCTAGCCAAGCCAATTGCTGTTATTGACTGAAATTTAAAATCATCCCCTGACCTCTTCCTGCAGACATTGATGAATGTGCAACTGGGAGGCATAGTTGTGCCAATGACACAATTTGTTTTAACTTGGATGGTGGCTATGACTGTCGGTGTCCTCATGGGAAGAACTGCACAGGAGACTGCATCCATGAAGGCAAAATCAAACACAATGGACAAATTTGGGTTTTGGAGAATGATAGGTGCTCTGTCTGTTCCTGTCAGGTAAGTATGATCAGTGTTAGTGCCACGGGGGCAGGAAGAGATAGTAACACAAAGGGAAAGAGTAGAAAATGGAAAATAATATATAGTGTAAAAGTCAATATGCTGGAGCCCTTATTATTTACTTGTTTATTTATATTCTGCCTTTGCCTAGCTCTAGGATTCAACATACAGATAAAACATACAAATAAAAGCTCACATCAGCGAAAACATTCAAAAAGTAGGAATAGAATTAAACTATTGACAGAATTAAAAGCAATTCAAAAACATATTCAAATTCAAAAAAACTGTTATGTTGTAAACTGGTTAGAGTATACACATAAAATGAAAATTCTTTCTGTAATTTTAAATTAGTTTTTTTTAAACTTCATGTACTCTGTTTTGCACTGATAGAGTGGATATGTAATGTGTCGGCGCATGGTCTGTGACTGTGAGAATCCCACAGTTGACTTATTCTGCTGTCCTGAATGTGACCCAAGGCTGAGCAGTCAATGTTTACATCAAAACGGGGAAATCTTATACAACAGTGGAGACACCTGGGTTCAGAACTGTCAACAATGTCGATGTTTGGTAAGTCTTTCAACCTAGTAAGCAATTAGATCAAAATAATTTGTAATTATTATGATTTTTTGTCATCTTTGTTGGGTTTTTTTATTAATTTATACTTGTTCCAGTAAGTTTTTATGCGGTTGATTTTTTTTATTGGTTAAATTAGCCAGTGTGGTGTAGTGGTTTGAAGTGTTGAGCCTTGGACTGCAACTCTGGAGGCAGGGGTTTGATTCCCCACTCTATCATGGAAACCCACTAGGTGACCTTGGGCACATCAGATACTCTCAGTCCCAGAAAACCCTGTGATAGGGTTGCCTTAGGGTCTCTGTAAGCACAGAAAAACAACAGCAAAATTCCGACCTTTTTTAAAACATGCATTTGCTGTAATAATGTCTTGCTGATTTATTTTTGAAGTAGGATGTAGATGGTATGCATCTAGAGAACAGAAACCTTGTTGTCAATGATGGCTGAAATATCTTCTAAGACCTGTAAATATTCATACACATAAAGGGGGCACACTGTAAATATTCATTCATAGTAATAAAACTCTATTCACGCTGCACAAAGAAAATTCCCCAAGTAAGCTACATCTAATGATTATTGAAATCAGTGAAACCATATGAACAGTTCCTTGTTTAATTCTATTAATAATGCATATGATTTAAACCTGCCTAAATTTTCTTTAAATTAGAGCCTTTGCTCTTTAGTGCCCATCGGTTCTGTTTTGCTGTGAGGAAAAAAAAATCACATTACTGTCCCCTGCTGAGTTTCTCAGAAGTAGCCCCACTGCCAGGTGATTGCACATAGGACTAGAACCACAGAGTATGAAACAGACAGATGTTTCAGTTATATTTCATTTTAGATGAGGGGTGGCAATAAGGCAGCTCTCCAGATGCAGTTGGACTGCAGTCCTTGCCTTGACAGCTAGGGATGGGAAATGCTGGGAGTTGTAATCTACCTTTTTCTAGACAGCTGCATGGTTCCTTCCTATTTTAGACACGTGTAGAGTACAGTTTCCAGCTATGAAAATAATCATTTGGAAAATAATAAGTGTGTTATTTTGGGTAGAGGTCCATAATTGCATGTCTGTTTTGCTACATAAAAAAATAGACTCAGAAGCCTCAAAGGGAGTCAGATCCAGAAAGAAGTGTCTTAGCAATGGTATGAGATAGCTGTATGCACTCCCTATTTTACCAGAATTAACTATTCTGATTAATGTTGTATGTGACTGTTTTAGCACATAGGCTAAATTTCCTTGTGATAGCAACCCATTAATTTTAAAGGGCAAAAAAAAAGCATGATGATGATATAGAAGTGTACTAAATAAAAGCAGTAACATCAACAGCAGCAGCAACAACAAATTAATAAAGAGCAACAAAGACTATAGCATTGATGGTCCTTTTTCTGTTTGTTTTTGATAGCAAGGTGAAGTTGACTGTTGGCCCTTGCCTTGTCCAGAAACTGAGTGTGAATTCAGTGTACTCCCTGATAATGAGTGTTGCCCTCACTGTGTCACTGACCCCTGTCAAGCAGACACCATTAGGAATGATATCACCAAGACGTGTCTGGATGAAACTAATGTGGTTCGCTTCACTGGATCATCTTGGATTAAGCATGGCACAGAATGCACCCTCTGCCAATGCAAGGTAAAAAAGAAGGAAGATCAATACTACAATAGCTCTTTTTCAGTTTTGTGGTATATATAAATATTAGTTATGTTTAATCCAGTTGTTCGGGTACCTGTTTTTGCACTTGCAATATAAAACGTAAAGTGCTGTTAACACTGGTCTTTTCTGCCAGAGAAAAAAAGTGTTCAGTAAATACGGTAAACAATTTCAATGGACCTCTGCAGGACAAAATTCTCACAGTCCATTCAGTGTGTGGCCTTGATTTTTTTAAAGCAAAAGTTATCTTTTTTATATATATAGAAATATATTGGATCAGCTCTGGTGGTTGAACTTGCTGTTATCATTCTCCTTGCCATCAAATTATTTTCCAAGATCAGTAAGCTATAACCTACTACCAAAAAAAAAGAAAAAAAAAGCCTTTTTTGTCAAAAGAAACTAACTACCAAAAACAGTCTTAAAGCTCTGTGATGATCAAACACTTTTAATCTTCTGGCACAGGAGAAATGGAAATACTGCCATTGCCTCCTTGCTTTAAAGTGAAAGAAATAGTATCTTCATGATAATTTGGGTTGTTAGTATTCCTCAGAGTCAAAAGAAGCATTCCTCAGAGTCAGAAGAAGCATTATCTCTAGCTCAAGAAGAATGATGGGTGGTAAAGAACTCATATGAACCCTGCAAGCCTGAAAAATACATAAAGCAAAGGGTGTTTGGAACAAACTATGTTCATGTATCCATATACATACGAGGAAAACGGCATTTTGTAATTTCCTCATTGTATTCAATCAAATAATAATACTTATTGAACCTCCTGCTCCCCTGCTCACACAAATAGAGAAGGAACAGAATGAATATGATAAACTGAATATCTACAGCCTCCTTTGTTGCGTAATCTCATTGCCTTTGTATATTCTGCACACCTTATGTCTGTGCAAATTGATTTGAACACAACACTCATAGCATTCACTGTATTTGGTGCTAAATAAGTCTGCATAAGATTACTCATTTAGCAGACTTACCTGAAAGTGAGTCCAATTGAGTAGGCTTCTGAGTAAACATGTGTAGCATTGTTCTCCCAGTCTTGTAGATGAAAAAGAAAATTCAGCTAACATTTAGCTGGTTAGGGGAAAAAAGAAGATCCAGTCACTGTAGTTTTACTGGCCAGTCTAAACGCTGTGGGTTCGTCCACATTTCCCTCTCCTACTTTAGGGGCTACTCTTTTATGTATTATTTTGTTAAACAAAATCCTCAAGTGTACAAATTACTGTTGTCCATGAACTCTGCTGTCTGTCTGTCTGTCCGTCTAAGGTTGGTTTTATATTTATTTTTGATAAAGTGGTTTTCTTTTGCTAGTAAATGAAAATAGTAGTTGAAGTATAAGGACGATTTCAAAGTGACTGTTATTAGTCTCCATGAAGTTCCTCCGTTAGGATCCCAGCCTCGCAGTGAACTGTAGCCTTGTATACCATACTGAGTAGAAAATGAGCATGACACAGTGGTTTGAGTGTTGGACTAAGACTTGGGGAGAGCAGACATCAAATCTCCACTCATTCATGGAAGCCCGTTGGATGGCCTTGGGCAAGTCACACTCTGTTGACCTCAGAGGAAGGCAGTCACAAACCTCCTCTGAATAAATCTTGCCAAGAAAGCCCTACAATAGGTTCTCCTTAGAATTGCCATAAGTCACACTTGACCTCAATGCACATATCAACAGCAAAACCAGACTGATTGTGGTGCCACCCAGTAGCTGTTTTCTTGACTGTGGAGCTGTTGGTGTCAGATCTTAGTGGAAACTAGGAAGCCTTTCACAGCCTGGAACCAGATTGCCATCTCCCAGGATTGCACTGTTTGTAGCTAGAACCTAAGTAGGCATGGCCCATCCCACTGTCTCATATACATGATTCACAGACATGTGTACACACACGCTAAATACACATGCATGCTGTTTATGCCATTTAAAGAAACACAAACACACATGCCATTCTATATTGCATACATACGTACACCCTTCTCACAAGATGGAACTAAGCCTGCAGAAGAAGCTGGTGGGCTGGGTGGGGTGCCTCCCGCAGGCAGCACTATGACTTCCTTTACATTGGTTCCGATTAATGTTCCTTTACCTAGGTGCATGTGTTAGGAATGGCTGGACTTTATTATATAGAAGTTAAGAGTAGTTGGTTTGCATGTTTAAATCACAAAAAGGTACTACTTTCTTCCATCAAATGGATATGTGCTTTATTTCTTTAAATCACAATCGTATTTCCTAACAAACGGTGTTAAATATTTTAGCTTCTGTATTTTAAACAATTCAGAAAGCTCATCCAAATTAGATTAATACCACAATATACTTCATATAGCACAGTACCATAAAACAGAATATTAATACCTTAGGCATTCTTAGAGTGCATCACATGGACGGTCAAAGCTGCGGGATAAGCCTCTCTAGTGAAGCTGCAGCAAAATAGGTTTATACAAAATCCTTTAAGAATTCAGAAAAGCCAGGCATCAGCTAAAGCTGCTTTAACCACAAACCCATTTGAAATTGCAAGTGGGAAAGCAAAGACTAGGATTGCAGCCACAGTTTTCTAGGACCCTGTCATAAAAGAAGTCAAGAGAATAGAGGAACAAATTGACTAAATACAACCCTATGCAAACTTGGTTATAAAGGCAGAACTACATACTGTTACATGGCTGCCATCAAAAAGAACAAATTCAGGCCATCTTCCTTTCCCCTCTCTGTAACATTCAAGCACACTTGGTATTTTGACATGTTCTGTTTTTTCTTCATCCTTTCTGGTGGCATGTCACAGTATGCAGTTAGGTGGAAATGCACCACTGGATTATGTCATATAACTTGGCTAGGCATACTTGGAGTTTAGAGGATTGTAGTAAAGAATTTTGACAAGTCATTGTTGATTTTGCCAATATCCTCTATGATGAGCAAGATGTGGTTCCTTTCTAACCAATACATGTGGTTAGAATTAGTATAAGTGCAATAAGAACAAAAGAGGAGCCATGTTGGATCAGACCTAAGGCCTACATGGGCCAGCATTCCCTTCACAGTGGCCAGTCAGTTGCTTATGGCAAGTGTACCAACAGAACATGGCCTAGAATCAATATGTTATCATGGGGAGGGGGCAGAGGCCACTCCTTTGTCCCTACTTTCTCTCTGGCTACAAAACAGCAGCTGGGGTGGGCTGGTTGTTACTTTGTTCTCTGGCCACTGCTCAGTTTGGGCGTGTGCTCTGGCATGTTCTACTGTCCATGCACACTTGGAAAGGGTGGAATAGAGTCCATCCACAGCACCAGGCTTGTTTTTCTTTCCTTGTGCACAAGAGCAACTGGAATGTGACTAGTTGCACTTCTGCAACTGAGCAGTGGCCATGGGAGAGAGCTGTGGCCAGGACTGCCCCCTAGGCTACTATTGTGGACCCAGGCACAAGGGGCACTGTGCAAAGAGGTACAGGATACCGCTTTGCACAACAACCCTGAAAGTTGATATGGTGGCAAAACTGGGGATTACATCAGAATATGTCACCTCCACCACACTGGCCCATGAGAGAAATGGCATCCTCCATCTATGTTTCCTGGCAATTGGTATGTAAAGACATGGCTTTCTCTAATACTGCAAGGAAAAATTATCCACCCTAGCCCCAACTGTTGGCCCTATCTCCCATGAACTTATTGAATCTTTTAGAGTCATCCAAGTTGGCATTCATACATCTTCTGGCAGCGAATTCCAGAGTTTTAGCTGAGAGTTGTGTGAAATTGTACTTCCTTCTATCTTTTCTGACCCTAATTTAGCTTCAGTGAATGACTGAATCTAATGTGATGGGAGAAGGAGAAAAGCTTTTCAGTATCTACTTTCCCCACACTTTGCATAATTTCATAACCACAGTTTTGTGTCCCATTAGTCACCTTTCCTCAAAGCCAAACAACCCCAAATGTTATAACTTCATCTCGTAGGGCAGTTGATCCAGTCTTTGACCATCTAGGCCATTTCTTCACTGCACTGTTATAGTGCTATTATTCCACTTTCAATATCCTATGGAATCCTGGGTTTGCAGTTTTGGGAGGAGCATTTAGAATGCTCAGCCAGAGAGCTCTTTGGCCTGAGTAAACTACAAATCCCAGAATTCCACAGGATGTTGAATGTGGAATCATAGCACTATAACAGTGTAGTGTGGAAATGGGCTTAGTCAGCTAAAAAGTATTTTTGACACATATGTTTCTTAAAAGGCTTGATTTTCTATCTGATAGCCTACTTTTAACTGTGAATACTTGGAAAAGAAAATGCGTTTTATTATGCTTTCTTGAACACTTTTTCAACCAAGTACAGTAGATTGTTTTTTTCTGTTCATAGGAAGAGTTTATCTGAAAAAAATGTGACATAAGTTGAAGTGCATGAATCTAAAATCAGTTTAAATCTGTACATGCTAGTTCATTTATCTAGCAAATTTATATCCTGGCTTTTTTCCCCAGTTATAGAATTCGAGGAAGCCTGCATGGGTTTCCAGTGTGGTTTCTTAGCCAGGCATTGACCAGATCTAGATCTGCTTAGCTTTACAATGTGGCTGTACATCATGCTCTGAGACTGTACTTTGGAAGCTATAATCAAGAGGTGTTATATAAATAAAAGCCCCATTTATAGAACAGTTTGAACCAAGCATTATGTATAAAAGCTTATTTAGTCTTGTTTGCTGAAATGCATAGACAGATTTACAGCCCTATTAAACTCAATAATGTGAATTTAAGCTAATTTAATACCTTGCATTTTCAGTTTAATTAGCTTCTAGTCCTGGCTGTCAGTCTTGTATTTTTGCTACACATTGCTATAGAATCTTGTCAAAGTTATTTGTCCATTTTGATTAAGCCATAAACTCAAATTTAATGGAAACACTGCCTGAAGAAGACCTGTGAAATAGTTTCTAGGTGGGTCCCCTATGGCAAGTAGGAATTTCCTCTGAATGGCCAGGGAAAGAGGCTATTATACACTGGAAATCATTTAAAATATCTTTAATGTCGCCCTTCAAACAAGTATTAGTAACAGAGATGGCTGTTGAAGCAATTTTCTAGAACAGTTTTCTTGAAACTGCTGGTTACTGCTTTGGGATGAACAAGTATGTATTTGCTGACTGAGTAGGTACCAGGATTTCCAGAACTTGCACCTCTTTTGGAGTTTTCAGGGTAAGAAGAAAGATTCTCAGAGTGACAACGTTGTCTTGAAAAGTGTGTGTGTGTGTGTGTTATCCTCATTACTTCAGCTTAGTATTTTTTATTTGGATAGCATACTCTGTGCAACTGTCATTGGTATATGATGGATCATGCTTTATGATACTGCTATGGGCTGCGCCTTGGAACGTCACCAAGGCCCACTTCCTATGACATTACGGGGAGTCATCCCTAGGTTTCAGGTGATGGACCTGATTTCTTAGGACTTGTGGTAGCCCTGAACTGGAAACCCTGATAGATGGCATGGTCACAGTGTTCCAACACTAGCAAGAGCATCAGTCCACTTGGCAACCACACACTATTGCAGATGCTTAGAGTGAAGTATTTTACTTATAGATAAAGGCAGAGGGATTCCCCTCATCTCAGTTGCAGCCAATGATTTTAGTTGGTGTTTACTATCATTCTTTCAGGCTTTGAAACCAACATTTTGTTTTTGTAGGTATTCAGTGATATACAGTGAACACACATGTGTGGAGACAGTGCTCTCAACCTATGGATATTCATTAGAATTTTTGCAGGGAGGTCTTGTAAATACAGCTGTGTGAATGGATAACTCCTCTCAATTAACTTGGAGTGGCCATTCTATTCGCCACCCCCTATGTGCGCATCATAAGTGATTAAGTGTCTGACCATCTCAGACATTTCCTGTTATATGCTGC
Organism: Cyclura pinguis; assembly: GCA_030412105.1. Classification (NCBI taxonomy): domain Eukaryota; kingdom Metazoa; phylum Chordata; class Lepidosauria; order Squamata; family Iguanidae; genus Cyclura; species Cyclura pinguis. The sequence goes on from CM059603.1 coordinate 67,811,430, forward strand.
TGTTCAGAAGGCAAGGAAATAAAATTGCTAAGTTAATTTTAACGAGAAAATTAGATAAGAGGTGGATGCTGAATTATTGGACAGGAGATGCTGGTATGTTCATTTGATTTTAAATTCAATATTACCCCAGGCCGACGTGTATAAATGTTTATGCATATTTTCAACAAAGCTTCATGGCACAATATAAATTGCTTTCTCTTGTTTCTCTTCTCTTTGTTTTTCTCCAGAATGGGCATGTTTGTTGTTCGGTGGATCCACAGTGCCTTCAGGAACTGTGAGGCTAATGATGGCGTATTGCAAGCAGCTTCTGATTATAGGATTTTCCTTTGCAAAGACTTGTAGACCAAAAATTGTACAAAGCCAAAACTGGAGCAAGATCAGTTTTGTCCCTTTAAAGTGCAGAAGTGCTTAGAATGAAATGAGCTGCCAGTTTCCTCAGTCTGAGTGAAATATGTAAGACTGGGAACAAGTTCAGATGTATAAACCTATGTTTGGGTGTGAGGTACATCTTCTGGTTCATTTTGTGTTTGGCATCATTATGTAAGATATTGGACTAGCAAGGGGGGAAATGACGTGTTGTGCATAAAGATGTCAAAATCCTCAAGCAGGGGAAAGACTTCTAGGTTTTGAAAACACACCTCATCCATGGACACAAGAATTTTTCTAAACTTACTAATATTTGCATATACATCAATTTGTTTGATTGGTGGTTATTGCAGAACTTGCCAGAAATTGGAATAAAAGAAAGATATCTTTTGGAAACACAGAATGTTATTGCAACATATGTACAGCTCTGAAAATTTGATCCCAGTTATTGTTTAAAAAAAATGAAATAAAATAATGCACAGGCATGACTATTTAATGTTTTCTGATGGGAGAAATCATCTATATTTCCTCGTTCAGCTGCACTTATTTCTTGATTGAATTTGTTCAGTATAAGCTCGTCCTTGTGCAAAATTTAAATAAATATTTCCTCTTACCTTCTGTTTTTGAGTATCTCTCAGTGCTACAGTTATAGAGAACGCTTGGTGTAATCTTCCTTGTGGAAACAGCAAACTGGGCCAGCCTTCTATATCAGTGGTTCTTAATCTTTTCTTTATCAGGGAAAATAATTTGTTGCCAAGGACCCCAAGACTTAACTCAAGATATAAATATTTAAATTTAGATTTATTTATTTGTTTGTTTAAAGTTGCTCATCAGTTGCTCACCCTTATCCGTTTTTCTTCCAGTAGACAAGGAGGCTTGTTAATGGTCTGTAGGGTAGCATGCTGAGATCCTTTAAGTGCCAGGAGAGTAGAATAACCTGGAATTTCCTAAAGGAAGGTTATGAATGGGAGGCAGGCCCTTTCCTCAAAGCAGGACCTGGAAAGTAAGGGTCTTCAGTGCTGCTTTTCCTCAGAGCAGCTTTTCTCTACTCTCTTGGTGCTCTTTTGGGGAATCCCCACTTTCTACTCTCTTGGTACTTTTTTGGGGAAATGGCATTTCTATTGCCCTTTCTTTTCCCCAAAGCAGCACCTGGAAAGTAAGTGTCTTGGTGCTGCTTTGGAGGAAAGCATGAGTGTAATGCTGTTTCTCTCTAAAGGAGCACCAAGAGAGTACAAAGAATAAGTGCTTCTTTTGAAAACACCTACCTTCTCTACTCCCTTGGTGCTCCTTCAGAGGGAAATGGCATTTCTTTTGTGCTTTCCCCTAAAGAATCACTGAGAGCCTTGCTGCTTCACCTCCAAGCAGCCACAAGAGTCAAAGGACTCCCTTCTATTCTCGTGGCTGGTTGGAGGCAAAGCTCTGTCATGCTGCCTGGCTTTGGGTTCAAGCAGCATTGCCATACTTAACACACAAGGCCTCGGCTGGGCATCTTCCCTTGTCTTCTGGCTCTCCTCACCTTCCTGCCTTCTGTACTCTATGGTGCACTTGTGCAGTAGTGCCCAGAGCCTCAAGCTGAAACACCCACCAGCACATCATCACTGCTGCCCCACCATCATCACTACCACCTTTGAGGAATCTGGGACACAGCAACCAGCCACAACCAGCTGGGACATTTTTTTCATCCCTTAAATTTTCCTCATTTTCTGGGATGAATGGCAACCCTACAAAATCCCCTATGAGAGCTCCACAGACCCCCAGAGGTCGATATAGCCAAGTTAAGAACCACTGTTCTGTATTGCTTCTTGGTCCCAATGCTTTCCATGTGTTGAGTGGGGAAGGTTTATAGATCCAAAATTGTACGAAGTCTGGAGCAAGATCAGTTTTGTCCAGTTAAGGTGCAAGAAGTACTTTGAATGGAATAAGCTGTCAGTTCTTCACTGTGAGTGATATATTTATATAAAAGTGGTTGCATAAGCACACACAGCTATATGTATATATAATGATTTTAGGGGGAGGTACAGGAAATAAATCAACATTAGACAATTTAAAACTATTCACCAAATTAAAACCAGTATACACTAAGGAGAACAGCCCAATCACTATGCACCAAACAGTTTGGTGGAAGAACCAATCTTAACTTGGTACCAAAATGATGTCTATGTCAGTGCTAATCAAGCCTCCAAGGAAAGGGTATTCTACACAAGGGTGACTGCAGCAGAGAAAGGTCTCTACTGTTCAAGCTGCTGTAAGTAATTAGTATACTTATAGGACATACTTTGAAAGCATTACTGTTGCACTGAACTTTGTAAACTTCAGTAGAGTTTTGAATATTATCAGAATGCACCCTAGTCTTGTGACAGGTTTTACTTGTGGCAGCTCCACTAAAATAGCTCTTCTGCTGTCAAGGTCTTCTCTGATGCACTGCAGTAGTTCTGCACACACACACATGCACACACAGAGATAAATGTGTGCAGAGTTCACTCCTTTTATCAAAGTAAATGGAGAAGCTGAATTGCCATTTTGAATGCATTAGTTCTGAATCGAGGCCAGTAGTCTAATCCAAAGGTCAGCAAACCTTATATAACCTGCTTCTGATTGCCTTATTCACTGGAGTCTTCAAAGACACCTTCTAAGCTGCCTTAAGAATTGGGAAGAGCTTGCACTGGAACCTCTAACAGAGAGACGGAAAAAGAGCAAAGACCAAAAAATGGCACAACTTGAACCATTTTAGAATTCATTTATTTTAATTCTTCCCACTCTTTTTACTCTAAGCTTAGGAAAGTAGACTTTTTAGAATGTCAAAGTTTCATTCATTCATTTATTTAATTTATATCCCACCATTCTCCCAATATAAGCCCCAAGGAACTTACACAGTATAAGTTAAAACAAAATCCAGATAAAAGTTTAAAAAATCACATTTAAAAACATTAATTAAAAACAGTTTTCAAAGGCATAATGATGGTGATAAAAATATAGCACACTCTAATTAAAAGACAATTCTAAAATGGACAGTTAATATTCTAAGGCCTTGATAAAACGAAGTATCTTTGGCGGCTGGTGGAAAAAGAGCAGAGAGGGGGTCAACCGAGCCTCCTGTGGGAGATAATTCCATAATCTGGGAGCAGCCACTAAACAGGTAATTTCAGTGGAGCTTTGGTACTGTCAATATACTTCTGTTTTGATAGAAGGTTTCCAGAAATTGTTATGCCTGGATAGTCAGTTAATAACAACTAATCAGGGTGTGCATAAATAGGGTTTTATTTACTTATTTACTTACTTGTGTGGTTTATATCCTGCCTGGCATGGGACCCACAAAAGCCTGTGGTCTGAGATCAGAAAGATGTCCTCACAAGTAATTAAAGGCTAATGAGAGAGTTCTAATATGTTCAGAGTAAATCACAGAATCATAGAACGCTAACAGTCTGGAATGTAACATTCTAATGTAACATGAAAAGCTACAAAGCTTTTCAGAAGGATTCGCTATCCCCCATCTCTCTGCTCATACATACATTGCTTGAAGTAGCTTGCCTAAAGTAATATATACTCAAGGGATTTGCTATTTCATCCTCAGATTCTGTCAAGTTGCAATCAATGTTCTCAAAGCAAGAATGCTGGCTCCTTGGAAGAAAAGAAAAAGCAGGGGCAGAGTTTTAATTCAGCATACTCCTGCTTGATAATAACTATCAGGGAATCAAGTTTTACCTTTAGATACACAGTGCAATGACACTTGTCAACAACAGCAGTTGTGTGTGACTATGCAAGGATCTAATTTGACAGAAGGCAATACTGTGTGGGGATTACTGCTGTGAATTTTATTGCTGGAAGTGTTAAGCGAGTAATGTAAGGTAAAAGAAGAGCTGACTGTTGGTTCTCGGTGAGAACAGTTTTTTGAAAGTTATAGATCTCAGTGGAACTAACCCTGGGATCTTCTAAATAGGATTTTGATTTTGCTGAAAACGTAGAAGAGCAAAATCTTGAGTCAATAAATCCATATCTTACATGGATCCTTGGGCCTCAAGCAGAGAATATAAATCACTAACGTGAATGGAATGAAGAAATATTATCCAGTCTGTCAATACTCAAGACAGATACTCATCTAAAATGGCCAATACATTTCAGAGTTGCCCTTTCACCTTAAGACTCTGTGGCTCATTTTCCCCACTGGGACTCTGTTTTTGTTTTTTTTCTTTTGTTTTTTTAAATTTTTTAAAAAATTTTTATTAAATTTTACTAAGCAAGCACAAACACAAACAAACAGATGATACAATGAAACACTTACAAATAATGATTACTATAATACACTTACAACTAATACAAACATAGGCATAACCTAACTATACACAACTAACTAAACCATTAACCCAAACCCATCATACACTAAGTACAAAAAACAATACATTCCTAATACCTAATACTAATCCCGCCACCCTCTAGTACCCCCCCTTTTTTGCCGAAACTCAATTAGCACATGCTTCCTTATCTGTTAGTTCTTTCTAAATTTCACAGATAACATGGTAACATAATAGTATAGTAGGTAAAGCAGCATATAGATTGACAATCGATTTAACTATAACATAATTATAACATTTTGTTATAACATATTATAAATATTATTTATAGTGTTTCAAATTGTTCAACATTATATTACATTATATTATATGTTATATTTAGTTCTAAATCTTAAGTTTAGATAGCTACTCAACCTTTTAACCTATATGTCTCATTCTATTTTTCAAATACACCTTCCTATTCCTTCATTATCTTACATTACCTTACAATACATTCCTTATATTCCTTATCTCCATTTTTATCTTTTATACACTTATTTTCCAATCCAGTAAAAAAAGAACTTCTATATATCTGTTACAACCAATGTATCTCGTCTATTCCAAAAAAGTTACTGCGTTTTTACCCCAATTATCTTCCCAAATAGGAGAGATTAATGTCCATTCATCAACAATTTTCCTTTTTCCTTTGTCTTCCAAGGACCCTATTACAATGTCTGCCTCTGCAATATCAAATAATTTTATCAACCAATCTTCAAGCCTTGGGGGCTGTCTCTCTTTCCATACCTTTGCATAACATACTCTGGCTGCTGTGATCATATAAAGCACTTTTTTGATTTATTTACCTGTAGAACCTCTGTCATATTAAGAAGGTAAATTTGGGGAGATAGTGAGTATTTTATTTTTAATATTTCTTGCATTTTATTATGTATTCCAACCCAGAAGGTTTTGGCCACTTCACACTGCCACCACATGTGAAAGAATGTACCTTTGTGGCCGCATTTCCAGCAAGCATCACTTAGATTTCCTTGCATCTTTGCAATCTGTACAGGGGTAACATACCACCTGTGGAACATTTTACAATAGTTTTCTCTCAGACTGGCCGGTTTTACTAATTCCCGTGTGGCTTTCCAAGAGTTTTCCCATTGATCCATGGTAATTACTCCATTCAGATTTTGTGCCCATTTTATCATTGTCTTTTTGACTACTTCCATCTCATTTTCTAAGGTCAGTAATATTTTATATATTAAACCAATTTTATGCTTGCCGTTAGGTTTTAAAATCTTATCAAATTCTTTTTCTTTTATTTCGAATCCCACTGCTTCTCTATCCTTTTTAAACCTATCCCTTAATTGCAAGAACAATAACCAATGTGTCTGCCATCCCTGGGCATTAAGTTCATCTTTAGATTTAAATGTTATATTTTCCCCATGTATGGTCAATATATCTTTATATGTTACCCAGGAGTCTGTCTTAGGAATTTCCTTTTTATAAAAGGCCTCATGGGCTGACACCCAGAGTGGAGTTTTTAGATATAATTGCCTTTTATATTTCAACCATATGCTTAATAAGGCTTTCCTTAAATAATGGGCTCTAAATTCTTTATCTATAAGTGGTTTATCATACCACACGTAGGCATGCCATCCAAAGTGTAGCTCTTCCCCTTCTAGGTTTAATAATCTAGAGTTTCTCAGAACTATCCATTCTGTCATCCACTCCAGGCAATTCGCATGATAGTACAATTTTAAACTGGGTAATCCCAGTCCACCTCTTTCCTTACAGTCTTCCATTACTTTAAGTTTTATTCTTGGTTGTTTCCCCTTCCAGATAAATTTCCTCAATTCTCGGTTCCATTCTTTAAAAGGTTTTTCATCCATAATTATGGGGAGATTTTGGAATAGGAAGTTGATTTTTGGAAGTAAGTTGGTCTTAACTGCAGCGATCCTGCCCAGTAGTGATAATTCTAGCTTTTGCCATCTTTTAATTTCTTCTTTTAATTCTATCCAGGTCTTTTTATAGTTGTTATCAAACAAATCTACGCTATTTTTTGAAATATTTATGCCTACATATCTTACTATCTTCACAGTCTTAAAGCCAGTTTTATTTGTTAATTCCAATTCTTCCTGCACCTGAATGTTTTTAACAATCATTTTTGTCTTTTGCATATTTATTTTAAATCCAGATAATATACCAAATTATTTCAATTTACTCATTAATGTATCTATGCTACTACTGGGATCCTCCAAGAAAATCACCAGGTCATCAGCATAAGCACTGAGCTTATATTCCTCCTTCTTAATTTTAACCCCTCTGATTTGCGTTTCTTGTCTTATCTTATTGTTAAATATTTCTAATACTAGTATAAACAAAAGTGGTGCCAAGGGACATCCTTGTCTGACACCTCTACTTATATTTATACTTTGTGTTGTCTCCCCATTCACTATTATCTTTGCTTTTTGGTCATTATATATAGCCATTATCCACTCAACATATCGGGGTCCCAAACTTATAGCTTTTATTGTTTGTTCTAAGAAACTCCAATTTACCCTGTCAAAGGCTTTTTTGGCATCTAAAAAACACATTGCCATTTTCTTTTCATTATGTCTATGAAAATGTCCTATTATATTCACAACTATTCGTATATTATTTTTTAGTGATCTCCCCGGCAGAAAACCATTTTGATCTATATTTATTATTGCAGACATAACATTTTTTAATCTCTCAGTTAATATTGTGGGAAATATTTTATAATCTACATTCAACAATGAGATAGGTCTATAATTACTTTACTCCTTTGGGTCCTTGCCTTCTTTTTGAATCAGAGAAATGTTAGCTTCTCCCCAGGACGATGGTCATGTATTTTTGTTTAATCCATTCATTAACTCCCACAATGGGTCTATTAACTGTTCATGAAAAGGTTTATAATAAAGTGCAGTTAGACCGTCCGGACCTGGCGCCTTTCCTGATTTTTGTTTCTGAATGGCTTGGATTATCTCTTCTCTAGTTATAACCTTATTTAATTGTTCCCTCTGTTCCTCTGTAATTTTTAATATCTTCCCTTCATTTAAGTACTCCATTATTTTGTTTCTTTTAACTTGAGTTATCCCTGGGTCTGTATAGAGATTTCTATAGAAATTTTCAAACGCCTTCTTTAGTTCTTCTTGTGTAAATAATGTTCTCTTATTTTCATTTATTTGAAATATCAACCGTTTTTCTCTCTCTTTTCTGATTTTATAAGCCAACCACTTATTTGTGTTTTTGTTTTTTTTCCTTGAAATCATCATTGAACTCCATCTGAGAGAGAGTACCAAGACCTGTTAGGCACCCAAGGGATAATATTAAACATTTATTTTCCTTAATCAAAAGTGTCATTGGCACATATATGGTTTGAGTGAAGATGGTTTATTGAATTCTCCAGTAAAACTTACAAGACTCCAGTTCTGCTTTCAGCACTAAATTAAAAAAAAATCCTGTAGAAATGTTGATACCTTCTAGAGAGTTTGGGTTCTGAGTAAACAAGCCAACAGGAAAATCTATGGTCAGAAAAAGAAAATGCACTGAAACTTGCTGTCTGTGAAACAGTGGTAAGCAAAAGCTGTGTTTGTAGCATATTGGTATAATTTTGTACTAACCAAAAGTTCAGCACAACAACTGTACCTGGGAAAACAGTATCTTGCTCTCCTTGTGTTGCTGTTCATAGGCTGGCCTTGTGACACATTTCATCCTTTCACAGTGACAAGTTCAGGATTCTATTCATCAGTGAGATGCACAAAAGTTGCATTGTTAAGTCCCATGTACTTATATGATCATCCTGTCTAACAAGCATTATAATTTAGTTGTTCAAAATGTTAAGAAAACCTTGCATGGTTGGTTTGTCTACACCTCTCTTTTGACCAAACCTGAACTATGAAAGAGAAGGTTGTGCAAGGCCACAAAGCATTCACAACTGTGTTACTCATGAAAAGTGGAGGGTGAAATTTTCTGTAAGCTTTTGTCCAGTTTATCAGCTGAATGCATTTCCTTAATGGGACTTTTTTAAAAAAAAAAAATCAGAATTTCTATTCATACAGTGAACAATAATAATTAGTAGGACAAAAGTAACAATACAACAGGTAAACAAGCAACTGCAAAGATATAACAAATAAAGAATGGTCATGTGTTGTTTCTCATACAGTATATGTGGAATACTTTTTAAAAGTTCTGGCTTTTCTAAAGCTTGCACCGGGAGCTGCAGCTGCCGAACATGCTTATAGTCTGCGGTGAAAATAAGATGTAACCCTTTCCCAGTGCCTACTGAATTTCCAGCTTAATCTTTTTTCATCACTGGCAATGTGATAGTGGCCTAATGGTTTGCTGGCTAAATCTTTCTTCAACACTGGCAATGGGATAGTGGTCTCCCTTGGGCTTGGCTTAGACTGGTGGATTGGATTAGAGAGAGCTGAGGAGTCTGGAAGCTTTCTTAGCTTTCTTTTTCAGCTTTTAGCACCCTTTCTCTCCTTATTTGCAGGGGTCCAGGCAAAGTAGCCACATCTCATGCTCTTATGAGTTCTCACACTACTCTTCCACTGCACAAAAGCCATTCATGAGTCTAGTAAAGGGTGGAAGTGAGCCTTCAATTCATGACTTGAACTTTGTTGGAAAAGGCCTCTCACGTTGTTTATTCCCAAGTCATACTTGAAGAGAGATTCTCACCTTTGTTACTGTTACTTTTAGTCTCATGCTAAAAATAAAATTGATTTTCGTTAACCTTCAGGATGCCATCTGGTTGAAACTATGCGAGGGCATGCAAAAGCCTACTGAAATCAATGTGTTTAGACAAATTTAATTCTGCACAGGATTGGGGGATGTGAATCTAATGACATTACCAAGCAATGGTAATAGAGCAGGAAGGGAGATTCTATGGAAAACCTACCACTGAATCTCAGGCCATTTCCACACGCGGCGAGGGAGTCACTCCCTGCCGCTACTCACCGGATCTTCTGTGGGTCCGGTCCGGGGTGAGGAGGAGCAGTGCGTGATCATAGATCCACACTGCTCCGGCATCCAAAATGGCAGCTTCTGGTTGGTCATGGGTCTCGACCAACCGCTGAAGCTCACCAGCCTAAAGCCCGCCCTCCACAGATCACAGGCTCGCATTGGTGCGAACCTGCAAATCTGCATCGGAGAGCAGGCACACAATGGTGCATGCTGGCATTTTGAAAGACCTGAAAAATCACGTTTTTCAAAAACACGCTGGAGGACCACTTGGGGTCACTCTAGAGCAGACTGAGGTGCGGATCTACGGTAAGTAGTCCAGACCCAGTCTGCTCCAAGGTGCAGACGTCCTCTGTGGAGGACGCACTGCATCGTTTTATTTAACCTGTGTGGAAATGGCCTCAGACTCCTGTGGTTTGCTGTGGTCAGATCAGAAAGGGTAGGGCTGCTATTTCTGCTCCTCCTCCTCCTGCATTTCTTCTCCACAGCCATCAGGGGGAAAGATCTGATTTTATCTTCTCCAGCTCTGACATAATTTAAATCTGAGACAAGAGACCTGATCACCCTCCTCTTTTCCTACACCCTTTCTTTCCCATCATTTGCTAGTTTCCCAGCTTTGATGAGTAGCCCCCCGTCCCTAGTTCTGAAAGGTCAAGATGGCTCTCTTAAGATTACTGGCAATCAGATATTTAAGCTGAAGTACACCGTACTTTTGGTCCTGCTCTTGCTTTCCGCTCCATCCTGTGTTGCAATATACTTGCCAAGAAATTATCTAAGACTGGATTTGGCTCCCATTCTTGTTTTAGGGCCCCTGGAAGTAAGTGTGTCCAAGGAATGAAAGGGGGGCACCAGGTGGATACACTGCCATGGGGGATGGAAAATCCATTCTTGGTGTTATGACTGTTTCTACCACAACTTCTCTGAGTTGTATGGAAACCATCCAAGTGCTGGGCTGTATTCCCAATAGAAGTTCAGCACTGGGAGAGCTCTCATGCAACTCAGAACAGCCATGGGAGGAGCAGCCATAAAAGCAAGAATGGATTCGCTACCACAGCAACACTTGCTGGTGTTTCCTGTTAAAAGGATCTGGCCTCTCTTGTCCAATCCTCAGGGCAAAGAGGAGGAATCTTGTGAAAACGTTATCTTGAAAGGTAGGTAAATATATGTTTTAATCATTTGTCAGACTTGGGCCAGAATTCAGGTTGGGACATCTGTACATGTTAGTGTTCCATTCGTGTGCAGATATGCTTTTTGGGAAGCTGGAGGGCTGGTATTCCCTTCCTCTCTATGCGCTGCCCAAAGCCCCCTTTACTATGAAGTTCTAAGTTGTCTCATATAGCTATTCTGTGCTTCTCTCATGCCCCATCCCAGGACCTAGACACACCCCAGAGACATGAGAGGAACAGTACTTACAGCAGCCAGTGTAGGCGGAAAAGGGAAAGCCAAGGAGTCTGCAGTGTTTAAATAATAAAGACTCATTAATTAGGCCAACAGCTGGTTAACTCTAAGCCTATTTAACAGGAGGCAGAATGGGAGAAAGCTGTTGTGGCCAACCGATCCTATATGTGGTGGCAACCCAGCTTATTCCTGAATTCCTTGCTCACACTCCTAGAACCTTTGGCCTTTACCTCAACTACAGATTTTGCCATTGGACTCTCTCTCTCTGGACTTACGGTAAACTCAGACCCTCCCTCTCTAAACCTACTAAGAACTCGGACTAGAAAACAGCTGAGGCAAACTTTGCCTGCTAGCTCTTGATAACAGCCTGATCAGATAACTGGAAGCTTTGGCTGGCTGCCAGCACAGGACAGCTTCCCAGTGATCAGGCAGGATTGGAGAAGCATCTGGCCAGATGCATAATGCCCCCCACCAGCTGCAAAATCGTTACAGAAGTGCTAAGACTCCTGAAGGACCCCTGTGGATCTCAGTGCTGACGTCATCATTGTGCATCTGGCTGTGAAGGGAGGAGTTGGCCAGGTCCTCTCTGATCTGCCTGCCTGCCATGAAGTACAGAATGGCCCTGTGGGACAGCTTTGGAGCTTTACGCTAAGTCAAGGGCAGTATATGGCTCAGCATAGCACAGATCTCCACGTGAATATTTACACTACACTGAGGGGATGTTGGATTAAGGCCATTTTTTTTCCTTTTTACTTGAAAAGCATACTGTGCACAATTGCGTGCCTTAAATGCCCCCAATGTGCCCAATTTGAGGGGATGCCACCAGTATACTACACACGGGGTCAAACAGCATTAGTGCTTTCCACTGCTACCCCAAGGAAATGTTTGGCAGCAGGCCTTTAATATCCACCCACAAAGACGACAGCATCCAATGCAGCATCCAATGACCCCTCAGCTTCCTCGACTGCTCCCTTAAAGCCCTGCTTACAAAAGTCTTCTCTAATTGTTTTTAAATGCCAGCATTGCAGAAGCTCAATGGAAAGTTACTGTTAATTAGCACATTTTCTGTTACAGGAATTTTTCCCTTTCTACATAACGCAAGTATAAAATCTCCTTACAGCTGCAGACAGCACTCAACATATTCTCCTAGACCATTTCAATGATTAATTTCAGCAATATAAAATTTTAATTATTACATATCAGAATAATCCATCATATTATACTTTGTCCATTACGAGTGGCAATATACAATTACCGTGTTCTGAAACAGTTATCCCTCGGTAATATCTTTTCAGCATTTACATTCAGCTTTAAAGCATAATTCTCTTTTGATGTCTGCCCATGCATCAGAGGGACTGCTGCATGTAATCATGAATATCATAAAAATTCCATGAGTCCTTTCACTTATAAAGATGTTCTGAGTCATTCCTAAAACCAGAAGCCAATGCCAAAATAAATTGATTTGCATCAGTGGACCTCAGATGTAGTCCTGTATCAACAACTAGACTGATAGCAAAAAAATAAAAATCAAGAAAATGCTGTACTTCATTGTAATTGGTGTAACTGAAAAACCAAAAATATTCCTCTTGCAGGGACGGTTCATACACAAAATAGATGTCTCAACTGATATATTATGGATGAGTGAGCATTCAATATATGATAAATATATAATCTGAAATACCACATTTCTTTATACAAGCCTGTAAGATCTGTGGGGGAGAGCTTTCTTTTGGCTATACCACCATCACAGGCAAGTTTGGTGATGACATGGAAGGAAGCCTTCTTGGTGGGTTCTCCCAGGTTGTGGAACTCCCTTCCACATGAGATCTGCTTGACCCTCTCTCCCTGTTGTTTTCTGGCCAGTGGGCCAAGACTTCTTTTATTTAGGCAGGCATTTGGTATTTAATATGTTATGACAGATAATGCTTTTAATGGGGTTGAGTATTGTGTTCCTATTTTGTTATGTTTTGGGTATGTTTTTAAGATTGTTTTTAACTTGAGTGTTTTTAAAACAGAACTGTAATTGAATTATATTTTAACTTTCGTATTTATAGTTTTTTTGGGGAGGGATTCTAGCTGCACTGTGTTTGTAAATGACTGTAAGCCAGTTTGAATCCTCTGCTGGGAGAAAAGATGGGAAATACATACATACATGCATACATACATTCATACATACGTACATATCAATCAACTCCATTTCATTACATACCAATCAACTCCATTTCATTAGAAGTATTAGTATAGATCCAAATGTTCCCTTTCTTCCATAGAAGGCAGTTCCTCCAATGGAAGGATTTTGAGCTAAAAGTTCAATCTGTGGTCACGTGAAGTCTTTCACTGCCCTTTCACATGTACAAGTCACCCTTGTTCATGTTTACTCTTGTTCACCCAAGTTCAAGTGATGAACATGCATGTAGAAAGCAATCCGGAAGTATACCACATTCCACTTAGTTATAAAGAGCTGCAAAATAATCTCTAGTCCCATGCCTTTGCAGGAGCACCTTCTGCCACTCCTGAACCACCTCAGAGAACAACCTCCCGCTATGCAGGAGCACACATCAAAGCACTCCCAAAGATAATTTTTGAAGGATCAGCCACAAATAAACTTGTGTGATAAGGCGCTACTGGCTACTTTAGTCACAGAATTCGAGTATTTTCAGTTCATGTAAACCTCATCACTTTGCTTTTTATTTAAGTCTTTGTGTGAAGTATTTTCTCCCACTTCTTGAACAGAAGAGGACCCCAGAGTGGCTTACATATAATTACTAGTCGTCTTAAATGAGCTGGAGATTTGCGCATAGCTCTTTCCTTTTGCCTGGAGCTGGGCCCATCAAAATTCAAGAATTTGCATCCTTATCTCCTGTCTACAGTTGACCCAGGAAAACTGGAGACTCAGGGCCAGGCCCTGAGATCTGGCAACCATACTCTTGGCCCACTGGACATCTCATTGCCTTAGATTTTTAAATACTTGTCATCTGTATCCATATCTGTATCTCTATAGCCAACACATATTACAAAATCATAAGTCCGGGAAAAAACCCTCTACATCACTATAGAAGCAAAATTAGTAATAATTTCATATCATCAGTATCAATGTAGTTTTGGTAAGCATCTGTTTGGTTAACCGTCCTTACTCACGGTGGCAAAATACTTTGCCTCAGCCCAGTACTTTCTATTCTACCTGGCAAGAACTTTCTAAGGCCATATAGGTGGTATTGGCCATACATATTGGCCCAGATGGTTTGTGGCCATACAGATGATATTGGACTGCAGCCCTTGCCATCAACCCTTGCTGTTGTAGTGAGTGGCAATGGATTTTGAGACTTGTAGTCCAATAAAATCTAGAGCAGGAGTAGGCAACACTGGGAGGCTAAATTGGCCCAGGGAACTCTGAAAATACGGCAAAAGTGCCACCACACCTGTTAAAGGGCATTTGGGGGCATTTTGGCTTTTGCCATTTTATTCCTAGAGTGCCCCAGGCACACGAGATCCATGGGCTGTACTTTACCCACCCTTGAGCTAGAGGAATACATGTTCCCCAGTTCTGGTCCAAGGTCTCAAAGGACTTTTCTGACCTTGATATCTGAATTTCTTTGTAAAGGAAATGTCTAGGATTGAGCCTGGGGCCTTCAGCTTGCAAAACAGAAGTTCCACCACAGAACTCAATGAGCAACATCCTTCTACCAAAATTATGGCTCTGCTTAACAATTACATAACACCTTCAGCATTCAGTCCTCAGCCAAATTAAGAATACAATCTTTTTGATGCTGCATTAGCAGGAGACATTGTGCAAAAGTTTTAAAAGACAGTGTTTCACACTATGAAGTTCTCAGTGGCTGCTATCTCCATTGATCTAATGTAAATCAGATTACAGAGAGAAAGATACGTGATTGTTCGGTAACTTATTTCATCTCCAGAGAGATCATATTTGTTGAAAATGTACCCTGGCAACAAAGAAGTCTTTTTAAAAATTAAAGTCTTTGCAAGCTATGAATTCGATGCCATATTTGCAAGACTACACAGTTCTTTCCTCAGATCTGAGAGAATTTACCAGTATGAAATTAGCCACTGGATAATAATCACATCCTGCAACAGCACTGTTTGAAAATAGTAAAGAGAGATCACCATAAATACTTGAAGAGAAAGAAGTACAGATGGAGTAGTCTATTGCTCTTGGTTTTAGTCCTGCTGAATAAAAGTAGTAGAGGTTCCCAGCAGAGCTTAGAAAAGTTACCTTTTTTGGATTATGACTCTAGGCATTATGGATACTCACCATGCTAGCTAGGAGATTACGGGAGTTATAATCTCCCAAAGCAACTTTTAGGTTCTGGCCCCAGTCAAAACCTCTCCCTGTGTCAGGGTTGCCAGAGTGAAAACTGGAAGGGGCTCCTGTATGTTTAATAGTTGTATAGATGAGGGAATTTCAGGAGGTGTTGTTTCTCACACAACAGGGAAACAAGCAACATCCGCTGAAATTTCTTCTACACAACCATTAAAAGTATAGGAGCCCTCTCCAGTTCTTACTCTGGCAATACAGTGGTCCTTCCACTTTTATGAGGGTTTGAAGTGCAGAACCCTTGTGAAAGTAAAAAACCCCATGCATAACTCCCCCTCAACCAAGTGAGCACTTCTCCTCCCATTCCTTTGCCTTTTGCCCAGGTGCACATGTCTTTCCATGCACCAGGGCAAAAGGCAAGCAAATGGGAGAGGGCAGCCCTGCACACAGAGAAGGCATGTGCATGCATCCCTCTCCATTCTCCCCCTTTCATTCACTTGCCTTTTGCCTGGGTGCATATGCCTTCCTTCCATGCACCAGGGCAAAAGGCAAGCAGATGGGAGGAGGTAGCCTGTGTTCAGAGAAGGCGTGCATGTGTACCCCCCCATTCTCCCCCTCCCAGTCCCTTTCCTTTTGTCTGGGCACACTACCTTCCTCCCATGCACTGCCTTCTTTCTCTGCACACAGGGCTGCCCCTTTCCATTTGCTCACCTTTTGCTCTGGTCCATGGAAGGAAGGCACACATGCCTGAGCAAAAGGCAAGGGAATGAGAAGGAAGGAAGAATGCACATTGTGAATAATCAAATTTGTGAAGGTCAAACCCGTGAATGTGGATTTAGGACTGTACTACTGTACAGCCTGTACTGTACTGCTTGGTGTTTCTTTTGTCAGAGCTCAGTGGCAGCATGTATGATCCTGAAAAGTTGGAGACACAATGACTATCATCACAGAGTCTTCACACGGCCACCCAGATGTTGCTGAACTTCAACTCACATCAGTTCTAATCAGTCCAGCCAATGATGTGTGATGATAGGAATTGTGGAAGATGTGGAAGGCCACCTGTTCCTGCCACTGTTTCAGAGGATGCTGTGTGACCTGTGGAATAGGAATACGCTCAGGAGAATTGAAGGCAACTTTGGATCATCATCATCACCACCACCACCACCACCACCACCATCACCATCACCATAACCTTTATTTATACCCCACCTTTCCTCAACACTGGAAATCAGCGTGGCTTGTAGATCAAAACAAGTGCAAACAATATAGCTAAAAATATTTAAAAGATCAACATTAGAATTAAACTATTCACAATATGAAAACAATTTTAATAATACAATTTAAAATAATAATAAGTGGTTGAAAAACAGTATAATTAAGACAATATAGCCCCTCTTTAAAAGAAAACAGTTCTAAAAGTCTGTCAGAATAAAAAGTCTCTGCCTGCCAACAGAAGGACAGAAGGCAGGAATCATTCTGACTTCCCTTGAAAGGGAGTTCCAGAGCATGGGACCCTGTCTCATGTCCCCATCTATCATATCTGTGAAGGTGATCGGATTGAGAAGGGCCTTGCCTGAGAATCTCAGAGCTTGGACCAGCTCATACATGAGATATGATTTCTCCACTAGCCTGTTAAACTCTATCCATCTGTGGAACTTTTTCATTTTGCGTAAAGTTGATTTCCTCCACACTGCTTTGGAATGGCCAGGGTTTTATTCAGGTTATCTCTGAAAAATGTTCAGAAATTTGAACGGTTTTCAAATATACTGGTAAGGTTACTAAACAGATATGCACTAAAGTGAATCTTATTTTCTTCTCAGGTTTATTAATATCATATTTGTGTCCATTAATAAAAATACATCTAAAGGAAAGGACACAAATGTAATAGCAGAAATGCTAATATTCAGAAACCAATACTTTGAAGTCCCAGGAAACACTGTTGCTGAGTGTAAAGTGGTCATTCTTTAATAATGGAACTTCTGAAGGAGAGTCTAATATGAAACTCCTGAAATGCAGTTTATCAGGAAACTGTGTATCCTGTGGCCTGAATTGTGATGATGGGGTTTTATCCCCCTGCAATCAATTTAGTAGTGCCAGGAGCCACATGTTATCATCACCCCATACACAAATGGTGCCTGTCCTTAGAGTGAGGCAGTTGCTTCATGATGAGAGGTGGTAGCAAGCAGTTGTTGAAGATAGCAGTGTGCTGCGCAGCCAGCTCTGTGCCACCTAAGCTAAACTGCTGCTCCCAGGTATGATGGAGTATGTCTTCCAATTGTCTGCATTGATTAAAGATCCAACTGCTTGTGGAGTCAGCTTTTGTGTGTGGAATTGGAAGGGCCAGCATCCTTTTATTTGCCTCAGATACCGACACTTCTTGGGCCGGTCCTGCCTCAGTGCCATAGTAGTGTAGCAGAGTAGTTCTTTTGTGAAGAAAAGCAACAGTGTTGTGTATAAAGTCATTGTATACAGCTAACCCTGCACAGAGTGGGAAAATACTTGCCACAGACGTAGTGAATTGGAGGGTATGGTAATAGATATTTCCTTCAGCTGTAAAGATACATTTCCTGCTGACAGTTGTGAAAATTATTAAACAAATTCTCAGAATCTCAAGGCAGGCTGAGCAGACAGCACTGTTTTCATGCCTATGTGGAGGCTTCTATGCACTGTTGATTGTGTGGTCTCCAAGAAATCAATATCTCATTTCTCACACCAGCCAGATGGGTAATCCAGGCAAGGCTTTCAAATGAAGCCTTGTGCATTTTGACAGGGAAGAGAACATGTTTTTGCTGTTTCAGACTCTACACACTACAAGCAGCTATTGACACCTTTGAAATCCTTTCTCCTGGTAAAATCCGTCATGGAGGAGTTGGAAGCATTTTCTCTTTTTGTGTGAGGGTATATGTGCACGCACTGAAAAAGTTTTGTTTTCTTCAACACAGCAAGCCAAGTAAAAGTATAAATTCACTAAGTGGTTCACACCCTTGGATGTGTTCAATCAATTGCTGAGCCTCACCAGGAATCTGTAGAGTTGCCCCAGTTCCCCTCAAAGGCCAAGAAGGTTTGTCACACAACCTCATTTCCAAACACTATCTTATATTCCACAAAATCCCAACTGAGGAAAGTTAAATTCTCCTTCTAGAGTTTGTAAGCCACAGATTCTGCTGATCCTCACAGAAATGTCTGCTCAGTGGCATAAATATTGGGCAATGGCATCTTTGTGTGTGCGCTGAGAAAAGCAATCTTAATATATGTCTACTTGGTATAATGCTTTAAAGCAGCCACAGAACACTGCTAGAAAATTGCTTGGAAACTGAAATGCAGTTTCGGTTTCCATTTTTTTTTAACAGCATTTAGATAACTATTCCATCCATTACAGTGGGAAGATATTAACCTGTGTCTTGAACAGTTCTGACCTTAGGACCTCCAAAATATTGGAAGCCCTACCAGTATGACTACAGTGGGGTAGAACAGAAGAGCCTTTTCTACCTCTCTTAGCCTTTTCAATGCATACAACCCCAAATCCTTCTTTTGCATCTACCCCGCCACCATATTTCCACCACCACCACCAGCATCACTGGAATTCTTACTTCAACTGCACCATTACAATTTCACAGAAACACTGCGGTGAAGATCCTACATTGGACATGGGTAGTGTAAACTACATTCATGTATTTAGACAGTGGTTACGCTACTGCTGAATACTGACGTTGTGCAACTAACTGTGTGCCTGCCAAGGCACCTGTTTATTGTTCCATTGCCCAAATGGAGAATGCCCAGTGGCTGTTTCAGTAATTCTGGCAAATCAGGTGGTATACTAAAAGCATTGCATAACTAGAATCCTGTTGGTTAGTCCCAACTACAGTAGATCCATGGTCTCAATTGTTGAATTGTGTCCAAGTTGAGGGAAGTAATACTCTGCTATATTCTGTGTTCATCAGCCCTCATGTGCAGTACTGTGTTCAGTGCTGGGCGCCACATTTTAAGAAGGATATAGACAAGTTGGAGCAGGTTCAGAGAAGGGCAACAATGATTAGAGGTATGGAGAACAAAATGCATGAGGAAAGCCCATTCAGCTTGGTGAAGAGAAGATTGAAGGACGACATGATTGCACTCTTTAAACACCCCAAGGGTGGTACAGCTTCACTTTCTGCTGCCGCAGAAGATAGGACCAGGCCTAATGGTTTTAAGTTACAGGAAAGTAGGTTTCAATTGAACATTAGAAGGACCTTCTTGACAGTAAGAGAAGTTCAGTATTAGATCCAATTGCATGGAAAGCTGCCAAGGTCTCCTTCTCTGGGAGACTTCAAATAGAAGCTGGACAGCTGCTTGCTGGGGAAAGTTTAGCTGGAGATCCTACACTGAGCAGGAGGTTGGACTTGATGGCCAATGAGGCCCCTTCCAACTCTATGATCCTATGATTCTACGAATGGTGAGTTTAGGCAAATAGGTAAATCCACGTAGGTAAATCCAACCAATTCAGTGGATCTACCTTAAGTGCAACTAACAGTAGGATTTAGTCCCATGTGAAATGGTTGCTCTGTAGAATTCTGGTTGTTCTTATTGAACTAAATTTGTCCATTGGCCAACGGCCTAACAACAACAACAACAATCAGCACCTCCTTCATGCATTGACTCCTACCCCTTCAGAACTCGTTTTCCTCCTGTACCTCCCAGGGAGGAAGAGGTTGGAAGAGCACCTGACTATGTCCATATAGGCAGAAGCATGACAATAGTGTTATCCTCTGGGGCCTCCAGAGGACTCTTTGAAGTCCCAGAGTATATCTTTGTCATTGTGCATAGATAGACCCACACTCTCCTCATCTGTCCCCTACTCTCCTGTGGCCATTGCAAAGCTACATTAGGGAGGTCCACAGGAGAAAGTAAGTCCCACAGGAGATGAGAGGGGATATCAGAAATAGTTCTATTTAGGTGGAACTTTACGCCCCATCTTTCAAAACAGGATCTCAGCCTTGGTGTAAATAATATTCCTTAGAGTTTTGCCCTCTTTGTTCAGATGATCTTCACATCTTTTTCTGAGATTTGATTTTCACAGACTTGATATTCCATCATTGCCAACAATACTAGATTCAGACAGCAATCTTGGTTTGTATGCCAAAATGGCAAATAATCCACTCTGAATTCTAGTCCAAACTGTAAAGGAGCTATTCCAGCTGCTCCCCCCAGCACTTTAACCACCTTAGATAGCTCCCTTTAATGTTTGGGCTACACCCTGGAACTAATTAACCGATCCATTAACTTAAAAACCACTGTTACATTTCCTAGCAATGAGCCCCATTTTAAAAAGTGAGACAGACATATTACTAAAGATCAGTGATGTAAACACGAGTCGATAGACTCGGACTCAAGTTGGACTTAAGTCGCTTCAGTAACTCACCTTGGACTTGACTTCACCATAAATGATGCACTGACACTTGACTCGAGACGTGTATATTTTTAAGGACTGACTTGATGCCCTTGGTTCAGTAACATAACGTATTCATCCAAAAACGTTACGACTTCGAACAATTCCTCCATCTCTTTTTGCCTACTGGTCACAGGACAATCTCTCTCAAGCCGAAAATGTTAGTGCATTTCTCAGAGGGGAACAGCAAACAGGTTAGGCAATGGGTTTAAGACAGGCTTGAGGTTTGCTCAGCAGCCTGTCCCTGCTGCATATCGGAGGAGCCTTCTAAAACATTTCCTAAGAGCAAAAGACAAGACTTGCCCCAAGAGTTCAGGGTACATTTCTCAGATGGGAAAGCAAATATGTTAGGCAATGGGCTTGAGGAAGAAGGATCCTTCCATCTAAAGCTCTTGAATCTTCACTAATGGGGAGTAAGATAGGATCCTATGTCCCACTTCCGAAGCTGCAGATGGCAAAATTGCAAATGTGGAGAGCTGACTCTGCTTAAATTGTTAAAACTGACTTTTTTTTCACTCTATCCAATAATTCTGGAATTTTGGTTGGGGTATGGAATTTTGGTTGTGGTATAAAGTTGGCTTCCAGACTTGTGATGTGACTTCAGACTTGACTTGAAAATAGCTTCAAGGACTTGAGACTTGACTTGAGACTTGAAGGTAGAGACTTGAGATTTGACTTGAGACTTGGAGTAAAAGACTTAAATATATCATTGGTAAAGATGCACCAGACTGTACTGCTTGCCTAGCGGATACTCACTCCCAGAGCTAGGTATGGCTAAATGGCTTAGATCTTGCATCAGTACACAGAGCTATGATGACAGAGTTCTGTCACTATGCCCCCTCTTCCATCCCTATCTCCCAAGCCAAGCAGTGCTCCAACTAAAGGGTTTGTTTCCAGGGCTCTGTTGATCAGGGCATTGGGAAATCCACCAGCCAATCAATCTTCTCTTACAGGAAGCTATGTGGGGAACATACACCTTGGTTTGATTTGGCTTTTAATAGAATAATACTTCCAGGAGGATTCTGGGAGCATGATTTCTCTTGAAAGTAAGATGCATATGCTCCATTGTCCACGTTTCCAAGACACATTGAGGAAGAGGGCTATAGTGTCTAATTTTGCAATAGAGGGAAAGATGGGCATCAGATGGATGGGAGAGTTGTGCAGTCCTTGAGCTGTGTGTTGCCCACTCCACATCTAGAAGATCTGGGGGAACTCTTGCACATCACTGTGTGAATTTCCAATTTTATCCTCTGTGGATTAGCTCATTCTATTTCAGTGTCCACTGTGCAATGTCTGCTGTGCAAAGGGAGAGGCCCGTACTTCTCCACTTGAGTGAAAGATTATGAGAACGTAAAATTTCTCCCTCCAGACCAATACGTTGTTCCTATGAAGACGTTGCAAACTATGTCTAAGTGGAAATAACTCAGTTACATTTATACTGTTGAAGGACAAGAAGCAGAAAAGAGTATGGTTTGTCATACAAAGACAGCTTACAGTTTTAAATTCCTTCAGCTGAAACATCAATACAGTGTTAAATCTTGTCCTACTGTCCTGCCTTCATTTGCCAACATGAGTTGTACCACGCTGACCCCCTTACTTTGCTTAGGCTGTCAGTCCACCTAAATACGACAAAGTGAGGGATATAGAGCAGATTGTGCCCTGGCTGAGGTACTACCTACAGCAATAGTGACCTAAGAGATGAAGAGATTTTGAGTCTCTGAAAACTACTTAACTATCACTGCAACTCTCTCTAAGACATATTCGTTAAATGAGCACTGTTGCATTTCCAGTATAAAGAATGTTCATTTTGCTTTATTTTTTTCAGTCTATTGGCCAAGATCCTTCATTGCCTAGTGCAGCATAAGTTCTGCAGTTGGAACTCAACTCACTCATCACCACAGGACTCATAGTTTTTCTGCAATAGTCCCTCAATATGGGGACTTTCTGCAGAAAGTGAAAAGCCAGGTGAGGGGTATTGGGGAAGCCTCTGGCCATGTCCCAAGTGAGACACACACTGATGGCAGTTCTTCTGGCGTTTTGGTGGTTAATCAGAGATTTCTTAGATCCGCTGGGCTCTCCATCAGCTACTCAGGGGGCAATTGCAGAGGGTAGAAGAGAATACTAACCTCCACAATGACAAAAAAAAAGGAAAAAAAAGACATATGCTGGCATAAGGTGAACTTAGAATCAAAGGCCCTTTCCGCACATTGCCGGATCCTGACGGCATCCCATAGGGATCCCAGTAGAGCCTCTCCCAAGAGGTGAGCATGACAGGAGTGCTTCGCTCCCCTCCCCTCTGGCTGTCTGTGGAAATGGAGGAGGCATGATGGCTGTGCCTCTTCCTTCCACAGCGCGGCCAGGTACTTTCCCAGGTTGCGCTGGGGCAGAAAGCATGGCCATTGCACTTCCTGACCCTCAGCAGCTCAGGTAAGTGTGGCGGGGTGGTGGGAGGGCTACGTGATTGCTGGTCATTGATGGCTAAAACCCATCAATGATTTATGGCACGATTGTGCTGCCTGGGGATGGGAAAATGACAGGACACCAAGACATTGTGCATAAATGTTGCCTGGGTCCCGTCCTTCTCCTGTCCCCAATGTGGGATGATGACGTCCTGAGGAAAGGGTCATAGACTCATAGAATCATAGAGTTGGAAGAGACCACAAGGCCCATTGAGTCTAACCCCCTGCCATGAAGGACTTAGGCTTGTGTATGTCACTAACAAGATTACTGTCACCATCCTCTATATTGCCTTTCTTGATTTTTGAGGTTGATTTCCATTTAATAAATCAGAGAAATTGTGTATGTTTTGTAATCTACACTGGGCATCAGTATTATGTGGCTGAAACTATGTTCAACACTTCTTTTACTGAAACTTTGGGTTAGGAAATGTGTATTACTACTGTAAGCTTAGCTCTAAAAAGCCTGTGTCCAGACTGTACCATTTCAGGCTCTTTTTCCAACATAAGACCATTTCACACCACATAATTGTATTACTATGATTCTGTTTTAACTGCCATGATTCTACCACGTGAAATCCTGGGATTTTGTAGTTTAGAGAGGGACATTTAGAATTCCCAGCCAGATTATTCTGGTGCCTCACCAAACTACAAACTCCAGGATTCCATACAATGTTGCCATGGCAGCTAAAGTGGAATATAACACTTTAATTGTGCAATGTGAAAGGGCCCACAGATGTCAGAGAGAAAACCAAATCTCAGAAAGATCAAGGTCTGGCATGCTCTTGCCCCTGGCACATTCTATTTCTAGGTGGAGTGATCCGAGGGGAGAATTCGACTATCTCAGCCCTCCCTTTCAGGTTTACCTCATCAGTGAGAATGACGCTTTTGCTTTAATCCCCTTATTAAAAATTATTTCACAATGTAGCTGTTAACATTTACCAGTTGGAGGGAGGTTACATCCTTGCAGGCAAATTTGTAGGTGCTTATGTTGCCTATCAAGAGGCCTGGGAGTTAATGACTTTTCAGTCCTTTATGCAGGACTTTCTTAAACAACAACAGAAAAACAGCAGACCCTAGAAACTGAATTTATATGAGCCACAAACACTGAGCTCAATAACAATCATGATTCATTTTGGCAACAAGAGGAGGGAAAAAGCAAGTGTTTACCAATTCTGTCTTCAGAGCTTTGAGGTTATAAAAAATTTACCTTACTTGAATGATTCCACAAAAACATTGTTGTTCCTTTGACATCTTCACACTTCTTTAAAAGAAATATTGTTTTATGTTTTTGCAGCTCCGTCCGTGTGTGTGTATGCATGCATCTATAAGATAGAAATGGGAACAAAATCATAGAACAGCATGAAATGCTACAAAGCATTCATCAACATGAGAAGGCTCCACTGGAAAATCCCCATTTAAGCACTGCAGAAAGATGTTCCTGGTGCATTTTGACCAGGGCCTATTGACCACTGCAGTGCAGCAGTGTGCATGGAGGTAATGCAAGTTGCACAGACAGCTGTGTAATGGTGCAATCCACTATATGGATGAGGTGCAGTCACCACAGTGTAACTATGCTGGTGTAACTTTGTGCTAGACAATCCCCCTATTGTATGTAAGGATACAATCCCTCTATATAAATTTACAATGTGATACATAGACAAAAACAAAGCCAATGCAGTTCAGGACTTCATCAACAGAACTACAGTTTAAACAAGATTAATAGGAGCACTCTGTTCTGCTTTGATCAAACTTTACATAGAATAGTGTCCTGCTGTGGGCCTCATAGTTTAAAAAAAGTTATTGACAATTTGGAACATATCAAAAGGAGGGTGACTAAGATGATAAAATTGTAGAAACTAATAATACAGAGAACAGCTGAAGGAGGTGAATATGTTTAAACTGAATAAATAATGGCTGGAAGTTGACATGTGATTCTGGGCTACAGCAATAATAGTATAGTGTCTAGGTCAAGGGCAGGGATAGTACCACTCTATTTTGCTTTGGTCAGGCCCCACCTAGAATACTGTGTCTAGTTCTGGGCACTACGTTCAGGAAGGATATTGACAAGTTGGAACATGTCCAGAGGAGAGTGACCAAAATGGTAGAAGGCCTGGAAACCATGAAGCCCTATGAGTAGTAGCTTAGCCCGGAAAAGAGAAGATTAAGAAGCAACATGATAACTATGCTTAAATATTTGAAGGGACGTCATGTGGAGGATGGAGCAAGCCTGTTTTTTCTTGCTCCAGCAATTAGGACACAGAGCAATGGCTTCAAACTTCAGGAAAAGAGATTCCACCTAAACATTAGGAAGAACTTCCTGACAGTAAGTGCAGTTTGACAGTGGAATGTGCTGCCTTGCAGTGCAGTGGAGTCTTCTTCGTTGGAGGTTTTTAAACAGAGGCTGGATTGCCATCTGTTGGAATGCTTTGATGGTGTATACCTGCATGGCAAGTGATTGATCTTGATGGCCCTTGTGGTCTCTTCCAACTCTACAATTCTATGATTCTATGATTTAATAGCAGTCTATAAATATTTGAGGAACTATAATGTGGTAGATGGAACAAGCTTTTTTTTATGTTGCTCCAGAGGACAGAACCTGAACAAATCAATTAAAGTTACAAGAAAGGAGATTCCAACTGAACTTGAGAAAGACTTTTCAGATTGTAGGAGTTGTCTGACAGTGGACTAGATTAACTTAGATGGTAATGCTCCTCCAATGAAGATTTGTAAACAGAGGTTAGATGGCCAGCTGTCAGGCGTGCTTTAGCTGTGGATCAGCAGATGACTTTTTGGTCTCTTCCAACTCTATAGTCCAATGAATTTGTCAATGATCCCATGATTGCATCCATTATCTCACCTAGCCAGTTTGATCAGTGGTGAGGGATGTCAAGGCCTTCACTTCTGTTACAGCAGAGTTGAATGAGGGAAGCTTACTTCAATTTTCAGCTGGAGGAACACATTGTAATTCTAGGATAATGTGGAGGCAACCAATAATTCACACAACTTCTTCTTAGAAACAGGGAATGAAAGGAAATACTCCCACCACTATCCTCTTCCTCCTTTGTTTTGTGTTTATGGAAGAATGCTGTGGTTACTGAAGCAAAGAAATTTGATCAATTAACAGTATTGACAACAAAAGATTAGTGTTTCTACTCACAGAGAGAGGAAAGGAGAACTCTTTAACATAATGTCCTAATCATAGGTTATCAGAGAAAATATGGAAGCCAGAGCTGACTCATAACTTTATGGGTTGGGAGGGGGCTAAGTGAAACACCCTCTGGTGAGTTTCCTACATTTCTGTGATCTCTTCTACTTCAGCATGTGGATCAGTCCTAGGAACAATGGTATAGCAGTAAATTTTGAAATACAGGTATTCAGTATCACCATCCCTATAGCCACCCCTTCAAAATTTCAGGCTGTTGATCCATATCAACAAACCAACAGATTCTTGAAGTATTCATCTCAACCAGGACTGTGTGTGTGTGTGTGCAGCTAATGAATTTTTATTTCCATTCAAGAGCAAGCCATCTTCAAACTCTCATCATCATCACCATCATCATCTTCATCATCATCATAATCATTTATTTGCTTATATTCTACCTTCTCCTCAATACTGAGACTCAAGGCAGCGGACACAATAAAAACACTTACAAAGTCATAAGTAAAGACATACAAGAATTTGTTATTAAAATCCAGTTAAATTAACCATAAAAATTAAACTGGTTTAAACAAATCCATTAAAAACATTAAGATCAACAAAATAGCATACTATTAAAAGCCCTAGCATTGTAACAGGCCTTGCTAATGACGTCATGCTATTGTGCTGGAAGCAATATCCATCATCTCCTGGTGACTGAGGATTACATCCGATCTCAGAAGAAAAAGATCAGCTTGAGAAAGGTGAAACGTGATATCATTGGCTCTGTTAACCAAAACATCTCAGCTTTTTGACACCCACAGTGTCTGTGGAGCTTACATAGAGGGTCACTGATCAGCACAGGATGGCTGATTCTTGTGATGAGACATGCTATTTTAATTTGCATGGCAGTTCCTAGATCCAGCTGCTTGATGGGAGTGCTGGGAGGCCTTAAAAAATACCCTAGGACAGGTGACCATACTAGGTGGACTCAACTAAGGTGCTAGAGCTCTGGCATCTGCTTGAAATGATAATATGTTGTGTTCAGTTGAGTCTGGGAAAACTATTTGTAGTGGTTTGAGCATGGGACTATGATCTTGGAGACCAGGGTTTGATGCCCTGCTCCGCCATAGAAACTCAATGGGTGACCTTGGGCACATAACATACTCTCCATCCCCTAGAAAACCTTGTGATAGGTTTGCCTTAGGGTCAACAACAACACAGAAGCAGCAGTAACACAACCACAACAAACTCTTGAAAAGCTGGGACCTTTGGCAATAAGAATGAAGAATACTGCCTCAAACTGCTGTTCAGGTACAAGGCAACGAGGCAGCAATTCTCTCTCTCTCTGTGCATGTGTGTGTCATTAATGATAAACCATAATTTGTCATGCCCTCTTGGAGTGTCAGGAGTGTATGTGTGTTAATATTCTTCATGTGTTGTAATCAGCAATTCTTGATCCCTAATGCACACACTCTTTGATTGCCACAGCTCGAGATCCCACTTGTGAGCAATCAGAAACTCCGTAACACTCTCCTCACAGTTCTGCCACATGCTCCTGTTCCTAGGAAATTTGTTGTGCTACTAAAAATAGAATTCAGTGTGCTGACATTATAACAGGATTGGTGCACCACTGAAAATTCACTGCACCTGGAACTGCCATGTAGAACCCTTTTATTGTATTGTTGACTTTATCTTTGCACTTCAGGATTTAGGCAAAAATTAATGTATTACAATATATAGGACAGGAGCATGTTAGGGGGAATATCTGACAGCATTTCACTCAGAAATTACTATCATTGCTTGTTTAGTATCCTGCATCAGAGTAGGCAAAGTGTGGTTCTCCAAATATTGTTGGACTACAATTCCCATCATCCCCCAAGGCAGTCTAGGCAATGATGAGGATTATAGCACTTGCAACCAACAACATGTGGAGGTCCACATGTGTCCCATCCCTCATGGAACTATTGAGTAGAGACAGAAAGAATATTAGCCATTATTTGTTTCCCAGTTGGGCCTATTTACCTTATGCAGTTATAGCTCCATGATCCTACTTATAGTTCAGTCCTCTGGAATTGTGAGATTTGAAGTTTAGGCAGGGGTATCTAGAATTTTCAAGCTCTAACGCCACATCAAACTATTAAACCCAGGAACCATTGGATTCAGCCATGGCAGTTAAAAGTGGAATACAGACCTATAAATATGTAATGCGAATGGGCCTTCAGTTAAGAAAAATAATGAAGAGTGAGCATTTTGCATTGTTTTTACACAGTATTCACACATCTCAAAGAGTTTGGAAGGAACAATGCTAAGGAGCGCCACATGTGAGGGGGCTGGAAAAAAATCTATAGTTTTGTATGAACACACACTTATTTGAGAGAAATAAGAGATGGCTTTTTCTGTTGAAATCTTGGAGGATTTTTTTTTTAATGATTTTTGCACAAAAAGCCCACATGCCTTTCAGGAAATCATGGCTTTCACGCAGAATTATTATTTCTTGAAATACTTCAGGATGTGTGAATTGTGGGCAAAAACCATGTAGAGTATTCACTTTTTTCCTGAAGTGAGGAGAAAATTATGGAAATTACTTATCCTCACACATGAGGAGGAAATAGTCAAAGATTTACATCCCAATTATAAAGTTACCTAGAGTCATAGAGCTATGATTATATATTCTAACGGTGACATAGACAAATAGCACCTAGCATACTACATGAGCCTTTCAGCATTGGAATGTGACTGAGATTTAAAAATGAAATGCTAGGTCAAAAGAACTCACTATTGAAGGGTCATTTGAATGTATGGATACTTTAAAATTATTTTTTAAAAATGGCTGGTGTCCTGTTCAGCAATTATGTCGCCATAACTCAGGCCATTTCCACACTACACTGTTATAGTGCTGTTATTCCACTTTCAACATCCTGTGGAATTCTGGAGTTTGTAGTTTACTGAGGCCAAAGAGCTCTCTGGCTGAGAGTTCTAAATGCCCCTCCCTAAACTGCAAACCCCAGGATTCCATAGGATGTTGAAAGTGGAATAAGAGCACTATAATAGTGTAGAGTGGAAATGGTCTTAGATTTGCAACTTTGCAATGCCTTTTATTGTCATTGGGCCTTTGCAACAACCTAAATGCCCCTCAAAACCTACCTTTTAGTTATGCAGCCACTCCCAAAATGCCCATTTCTGAGTTGCCAGAGAAAGAGAGGCTGGGCAGTGAATGATAACATGTCCAAGTCTCTTCCTGACACAGCGCACCTAGTTAGAGATAGAGGGGAAGATCTGCATGGTTTTGGGGGGAGGAGATACACCATTGGAGCAACTACCCCCTATTTGTGTGTGGGGGGGGATAGCATTAGGAGAAGTAACTATGAGACATAGCTATATCTCCAAAGTATCCTGATGCAGCGTCTCAGCCGAGTATGTTTGTATATGTATTTATAGTTATACAAATTTTATTTTTAAAAAAATATTTTTCACTCATATTTGCAAGCTGGAAAAAGATCCACAGATAAGCAGAGGAGCCCTAAACAATGCATTCCAGGTTAGTCATACTAAATTGTGGAAACAATCCAAAAATATTGCTCCTGAACACATCCACTGCAGATTTCAGAATAAATAATTTCAGGCCATTTGTCGATGAGTTAAACAGTGCTGTGAATGAATGGCCACCTGCCTTGATTTATGTGGATAGAGATTTTCTGTTCTCCTCAAGGCTGTTTTCCTATCTAGTCCCAAAGAGAAAATGAACAACTAGAAGGGCTATTTGCTTGTTGGTTTTTATTTTCTAATCTTGTCTTGCTGGAATATAAGATTTTCTTGATACTACAATAAACATCCAGAAGGGATCATATATAACGTGGCTGGAATGCCATTGTCATTTCTTGGAAGTAATCTGGGTTTGGGGACTGTTCAGTGACAGAGTATGATAGGGCCTTTACCTCTGCAGAAGGTAATGGAAAATTTTAATAAACTCCACAGGGCCTGGGTATAGAGAATGTTAAAGATTAAGGTACTTATTTTCCTTAGACTAAAGATGTTCCTGCAGTAAACACAAGATGTCTAAAAGCCCAAGATCATCTTTCATAGGGGACAGCATTCTATTTCTCTACCCCATCAAAAATAAAAGTATGGGAAAGGGTGTGACCCCAAGGGGTTGCATCCCAGTTTGGGTAAAGATTGCCATCAGAGCCGAGAACTGAGTCGTCTGAAATGCTCATGCCAGAATGTGGAAAGTTACTTTTTGAATGCAATTTGTTATGTGACTCCCTATAAATCTATTGTGTTAAATATTGTATTATTCATTCCTTTTTCATTCCTTTATAGTTCCTTTTTTGAGGGAGATTCCATCTAAAAAGAAAACATTTTAAAATTTGGGGGAAGGCATTAAAATGGTCCAAAAAAGCATTCTTATCCCACAATAGTAACAAATAAGAGTTCACAACATTTGAATGCAAGTTTACTAGTTTGCAATTATATAGACTCTCAGTTTGTTTTACCATGTCCACTCTCTTCTTGCATCACTCTAAGCTGCAGCCATTTTCTTCCTCTTGCTTCCATTATACCATGTCTGACTATGAACAAGTACTTTTGAATACAAAGCTACTTTTATATATTTTGTAAATAAGCTTATTTATGTTCTCTGCTAGACTATTTGAATGTGAGTGAGTGTGGGCCTGCTTGTTGTTCAGCTTCTGCCTTGCAAAATGATTATTCTGCTTGAGATACGCACATTTTTCAACACAAGAAAACTGCAATAGATTATAATGAGGAATCTGACATGATGAAATTTGATATGAAGGGGAAATATGGGATTAACAAAGTTTAGTAAAAATTCAGAAGAAATGCTTAGGAACATTCTAAAGATTCAATTTATTAATATCAGGTTGGAACAGGAAGTGCAGCATGTACAGTTTCCCTTTCTCCAGTACTAACAGGTGAGGAATGATCTTAATCAACTTTTTTTTCCTAAGCACAGCTCTCTGAAGTAGTGTTCTGATTTTTTTGAAAACTAATTTACTTTAATAAATCAAAACGTTGTCCTTGTATTCAGGCCTTCCTGTTTGTCTCATAAACCAGCCAGAGAATCAGTGCTTCTGGGTAGTCGGAGAACTGTATGCATGAATAAATACAACATTATAGTAATGAACATATAAATCAGTAATGAGCCTTCATAACCAAGGTTAGAGACAAGGTCTTAAGGATATTCAGTATAAGCAACTTCATACCTAAACTGGAGGGAGGTTTTAGAAAGGATTCTAGTCCTTTTCACATGTCACTCTTGTGCACAGCAATGGCAGATAAAAAGAGTCATGGGACTGTGCCACTGGCCCCACTTAGTCTGTTTCTCATTGGTTCCACCTCCTGTCCCTGTCCCATGTCATGGATGTCTACACATGAAGATGTTGGGGAAGAAATTTTAACTTCAGTGGGAATCCTGTGACCTATGGGCTCCTTGTACCCCTTTGGAATAGGGGCATACCCTCCCAACATTTCACAGATGAAACTTGGGACATGTGCAGCTAAGCAACATCAGGTGTGGTCAACATGGCAAAAGTTATTAATGAGGAAAAACACACAAGCTAGGGCCATTTCCACATGGGGTTTTTAAAACGGTGCAAAGCGTCCTCCAGGGAGGATGTCTGCACCTTGGAGCAGACTGGGTCGGACCTACTTAATGTAGATCCGCACCCCAGTCTGCTCCAGAACGACCCCAAGTGGTTGTCCAGCGTGCTTTTGAAAAACCTGTTTCTTGAGGTTTTTCAAAAGCACGGAGTGTGCCAGTGCGAGCCTGCTCCCTTATGCAGATTCACAGGCTCGCATTGGTGCGAGCCTGCGATCTGCCAGGGGTGGGCTTTAGGCTGGTGAACTTCAGCAGTTGGTCGAGAGTCTCGACCAACCGGAAGCCACCATTTTCGTCCCCGGAGCAGTACGGAGAGGCGGCCACGCACTGCTCCGGAGCAGTGTGGACCGGACCGGGGGGCCCAAAAGTCCGGTGAGTAGAGTCATGAGGCGATTCCCTCGCCCCGTGCGGAAATGGCCTGGGAGAGGACACAGCAGTTTGCTTTTGCCTGAGCCTACTGGGAAGGGCAAGACTGTAAATGACCAGTGGCTTGGGACTGTGTTCACTAGGGTTTCCTTTTCACTAGAAAGGAATAAACATGGAGTGAATAAAAGTTTAACAAGACTTGCCTATGTTTTGGTTTCAGTAATATGTCACATAAAGAAGCAAACAGATTTTACAACTTTGTCCCTTTCTGGTAACTCTGGAAAAACACAGAATCAAAATGTATTGGAAGTGATCTGTACTTTCAGGAACAACTCCAGATGACAGAGACAATAAAAAGATTGTGTATGGAAAGCCACACCAACTGAAAAGTAGCTACTGTCAAGAAGTAATGGATGCCATCAGGATCCTTGATCACCTAGAACAACTTTATGTCTCTCCAGTTCAGTACCCATGAAGTATGACTCTGTATGGAGCAAAATTTGCATGACATATTGTGACTATGCTGATGCCATACCTGGATCAGATGCCCTTTATCCCTATTAGATGAAAAATAATGCGCACACCCACACAGACATACACAAACACATATGAAAAGACTAAGAAAAGTCAAGAAAAGCAATATATGCCAAATGAATTAGCATGCTGGAAATAATGTGCAACCTAAATTTTTGAAAAACCTTTATCCCTGTTTTTCATGTGCTGAATTCTGACATTCATCATCACAATCTCAATTATAGTCAAAGTCCAATAAAATAGGAACAGAGTTTGGGAAGGTTATTTGACTGGAGCTGTAGTTAAAAACAGGGTGATTTTCAAGCTCTGGGTAAGAGCTTGACTGATTGAATAGGGCTCGTTCAATAGTGAGTGCGTTAAGATTTGAACCACAAGATCTTGTCTTGCCCATATGCTATTTTAAAAGAATAAAAATACAGACACAACAGTGATGTATTTAATGTAGCATGTAGCTTACTCTTCTTTTGGTGCTCTGGAAGGCACTAGATACAGTTGGGTGGGCATCCTGGTTTACACCTACATATGTGCAGCTGGATGGGGTACAGATGGATACTCCTTGGACTCCATCCCATGCCTGGTAATATCAGGCCCTGGCAGGGGCTGCTACCACTCTTTTCTGTTAGAGGAAAGAGGAGGGAAGGAAGCAGTGATTCAGATAATGAAAATTCAATTGCTCTGAGCATCTGGGGAAAAAAAAGCCAGGTGTATTTCATTTGAGAAAGCACCCTCATTTCCTTCCTCCATCAAGCTGAAACCAGATACTTCTCTATGATCTGAATTACCTCCTTCTCCTTCGTCTCTTCCCCACAAGTAAACAAGAGCAAAAGGTGTCCTTCTCAGGTCTTGATAGCTGCAGGGTGATGGAAGGACAAAGAACTGTGTGGGCAGAGCTACGTGCACGTAATAGGATTTCAGCCTGTATTAGATGATGTTCAGAACCAAACAAATTTCAAAGTTCTAGGACAAAGTGGTCAGAATGACTCTTCTTCAGCTTTTTAAAAATTGTTGTGCTGTCTGCTTCCATAATGAATGACAGTTGCACATGCAAGTTTTCCACTGAAAATGTGCATATTAACTGGGTGGAGTTAAATATAGCTTTCAGGCGTGTGTCAACATGCAAAATAATTATCAGAATTCTACTGGTATCTCACCCATATCTAAGTTTAACTACAGAAACAGCTGAGGATTTTGTTCAATGGAGAAGGTCCACCTTCAGTTTAAAATTATGGAAGCAGACTTCTACCTGTGCTTCCATTGCACATGTGGATTTATCTGGAATGTGTATTGGGTGGTACAATTCTCCACGCAACACAAGGGTTGAATAGTACCATCAACACTGAACAATCCATATGCGGAGGTTTATGCTATGCAGTCCTGATGTAGAATCTTGGCCATTGCGTGTGTACTTAAGCATATGAATGTCACATGCAGAAAAATTGGTTTGTGGATGGTCATCACTATGAAAGTGTCCTTGCACTTTAATATTATCTAGTATGAACTATTGCCTCAAAAATGGGTTTTCCAAATGATTTAAAAAATGATTATATGGCTTTGTCAAAAACTATTGCCCTTCCCAAATCATTTACAGAGGATTTACAATCATACATAGTATGCTGCAGTCATGTATGAAAGACCAGTGAGCACGAAATTAACCAGGCATAATGACCCACAGTCCAGACGTCTGTGACTTTTCAAAGCAAGTAAGCAAAGAAAATAAATCTATCAGAATCAAATGACAGAAACACACCCAGTACAGGTCTGGCCATCATGAGAAACATCACAGATATAAAGGCCCCAATATATACACAAAATGTCTCTAATGTGTATCTCTAATCTGTACAATAAATATAGATGTTTCAATACATACAAATTATATATCATAGAAGATGCATCCATGTTGAATTATTAATCATTGTCTGAAAGAGATTCTATCAGTGAACTGTGTGTAGAAATTGATCATATCTACTGTAATCTAAGACTTGTTATGTATTAAGCTGTCTATGCACATCATATTCATTACAACAATATAAATACTACATATTTACTACTATAATTTTTTTTGCTGTTTGCTGTTGCTCAAATAAATTATTCAATATTGAATCAGGTTTGGATTAATGTAAGACTGTAAAAATCTTAGTGATTTAAGTAGATTTCCTTATAGACTCGTTCATGCATGTTTTTGTATGATATGAAGTCACAAATGTGTACTGTTAAAACAATATCAGAATTTTGATTTTTCCTCAAAGTGATTGGTTGCCAGAGTTATGCACTAAAGAGATAAATTATTTCTTAAGTACTATAGAAGGCAATAAACTCACACTGGTGTATATTACACACAAAACAATAATTGCAATAAACTTCAGTGTCACAGGTAATCTACTTGATGCAACTTTCAGCTGAAATACCTAGGTCTGGTGTCAGTTATGCTATGTGGTTTAATCATATGATACAGTTACACACAGGAAGTTGCAAAATATATACAAAGATCCCCCCTAATTGGTGCTCAGAATTGAGCACAACAAAGTTGTTGTGAGTGATGAATGCCCCAAGAAGACAGTTGACAGAGATGTGTATTCCCACTAAATGGTAAGAAGCAACACTGAGGAAAAGCATAGTTAATATGAACAATGTGTATTTCCTACAATTAACCTGTTTTCCCCCTCACAATAGGCTTTCCTTGGAGATACACACTCAAGCAATCAGGCTTACAAATTAACACTGTGGTTAAACGTATCTTCCAATGACCAAACAGAAAACAAAGCATGCTAAATGCAAGATGCAAGGGTGAAGAAAATCACATACTATGACAAAAAGTGTCTTTCCCTACTTGGCAAAGCATTTCTGCAAAAAAGCTGATAAATATACCATCAAGTCTGACTTTGAGAGAAACAGAACGGTGTGGGGTAATGAACTGGCCAAGAGATAGTGATTCACCCACCTGCTAGTATGATATCATTCTTGCACTGTACTTAGTAAAAATCAGTGGAGGATACTGGAAAGCATGCATCAGACATGGCAGGACCTGGCCATGGTTGCCCAGGAGCCACTCTCTTATATACCAACCAGCTTCCCAGGTAAGAAATATTTTCAGCAGTCTCATTGTAATACATTGTAATATACAGTCAGAGCAACCTCACTTTGTTGCTGCTGTTCTCCCTCACCATCCTTATAATTTTCATGTACTTTTAAGCATACTTGGAAATCTGCATTTCTCCAGTCCAGTAAC
This sequence comes from Cyclura pinguis, assembly GCA_030412105.1. Lineage (NCBI taxonomy): Eukaryota > Metazoa > Chordata > Lepidosauria > Squamata > Iguanidae > Cyclura > Cyclura pinguis. The sequence goes on from CM059603.1 coordinate 67,847,496, forward strand.
TGTAATTGAGTTTTTTCTTCATGATTTTCCCTCCCTGTGTAAGCCTTGAAATGGAATTACTTTTCCTGCAAGGTTCTGCTATGTGAATATAATGGCTGGCTGGAGTACTGCTTAAACATTATTTATATTAAGAAGGCATCTGCTCTGTCTCTTTTTCTCTGCCTTCCCACCCAGTGCCAGAACAAAGAGCAGCACCAGTGAGTAGTTTTCTGGAAATGTCAACTCACGGGCTTATGGCTAGTGGGCATCTGACACTTCCTGCTGCCTCCTGGGTCTCCCAAACTGTTTGCCTCCACCAGCAGCTGCCTCTTTTTGCCACTGACCTCTGCTTCTATCTATCTACCTCTTGATCCAGGCATTCCCCTAGTGTATCTTCTGCTCCTTAATACTATGCTCATGCTTGCCATCAGAAGGATCCACTAGGCAAGGGTGTCATTCAATTAGGCTGAGAGCCTACATCATGTTGGTGGACTGTATTTACAGGAGGCAGCAGAGGTGGCAGTTTGATGGACAGCAATTACTTTCTCCTAAAGTGTAAAAACAATTGGAATATTTCTGGGCATAGCTCTAACTGGTTGTAGGGGCTTGCCTGGATTAATTGAATATCAAGAGTAATGCCCCCAGTTTAATGCTGATCCTTTCTCTCTTTGAGCACAGGAACAACCAGAATGGGTCTGAGCCTAGTCCTGGGGCCAAGTGGCAACTGAGGAGAGGACCTGTGTACAGAAGCCCCTTCTCTGTTGTTGCAGGGCTGTGCTGCGGGCCTTGAAGAAGAAGGTACTGGATGCCTCTTTGTGAGAGGTCTAAAAGAGGTGGACAAAATGTGGGCTTCTGGCTGCATGTCGTCTCCAGGGGCCATTTTTGTGGCAAAAAAGCAATTTTTTTTTTAAAAAAAATTGTCCCCAAATGCCCTCTAGTGGGGGGCATACCCATCATGGGGGTGGGGCGGAACCAATTTAGACCCAGGAGAGGCCTGTTTTGAAAAAAAGTGGGCAGGAAGTGACTTAGGTTTACTTCCTGTTGTTAAAAAAGGCCTCTCTTAGGCTTAAATTGGCTCAGCACCCCCCCCCAACATGGTGGAGATGTCCCCATGTTCCCTAGAGAACGTTTAGGGACATTGGACAGGCCAAACAAATTTCTGATTTTTGGCAGGGAGAGCAAAAGTAGTAAAGGGTTGTGGCCTCCAAGTGCTTCTGCAGGGCTAAGGCAGTGTGAAGGTCAGAGACCCAGGCAGCGAGCCAGCCCAGAGAAGGGAGACGGAGAGATAGCAGAGTCCCGCCAGGAGGAGTCAAAGCAAGCAATTACTCATAGGCAGTCCATTTACCTAAGCCTGAGCAACAAGTGAAAGCCATAGTCAGAGTCCAAAATCCAGGGGTCAGGAGCCAAGAGATCAATCCAAAGTATCAGGAGCCGGGTACTGGAGGCAAGGAGAGGGCTTGTAGAAAGTTTGCCACAAGCAAAGGAAAGCTTCCAGGCAGGCAGTTATATAGCCCAGACGCAGATGTGGCCGGTCACCGCTTCTTGAACTTAATCAAGGAAGCCTCCCTTTGCTCAGCTCCCTTGAGTCTCCGCCTTGTTTGTGGGCTGATTGACGCAGGCTCCAGGGCATCCTCCAGATCACAGCTGGATCCCTGTTGCCCTAAAGGAGCAGGCAGAGGAACGTCCGAGCCTGCTTGGTCCATGGCAGCAGGGGGAGCTCTTGAGTTGCAGGACTCATCTCCAGCCAGAGCCACAGGGACCAACAGCTGCTCTGACAAGGGCTTCAGTTATCACAGGCAGCCCTCTAGCCTTCCATTGTTACCTACCCATGGTCTTAAACAATAAGTACACAAGCACAAGCCTAAGTTACACTAAGGTATCTCACCAAATGGAAACAGGTCTTAGTTACCTGACTGTCTCTCCCTTTGTCTACCAGACTCCATTATAATGGTTTCATTATTTCAATTTTTTTTACTGGTCTTAAATTGTCTCATTTTAAGTGTTAATTGCTTTTTGTCTTTTTAAATTCTTCTGGTTTTAAACCCTTTAAAAATGATTTTGTTGTACGCTGTCCTGAGATCTTTGGGTACAGACATTTTAACAAGAACAGTGATGGCTGAGATCCTGAATCATGGGCTGCCATGTATAACGTTATGATGATAGATCTATGCTTCTAGCATGATACATGATCACATTAGAGAATTCCAATGATGTGCAACTGGGCACTGTGCAAGATATGCCAGTACACAATGGGGGTTTATAGTGCCGAACAAGGCAGTGAACAAGATGTCTCATTGTGCAATGAGGGCTCTCACCAAACAAGGCGGAGACATTTTTCCAGATGGGTACAGGGTGCCCATGACTTTCCACTGCCCTCCATCCTGGATTATCAGTGCCCCATGGCTCTAATGCAGGCCTTGTGCTATCAGTGTGCAAGGGCACTCTGTCCCATAAAGTGCTCTACTATTGCATTTCATGAATGTTGCATGATGGCCATGCTGCCTGCTCTGCTTGTGAAATGGCCTTGATTGACCAGCTACAATAATGTCTCCCTTTTGAGAATCTAACCCTTGTGCAATGCTGCAGTTGTAAACTGCATGATTTTAAGTTGATTTATGACATCATATATTTCTAGCAGGATCCCAGCAAAAACAGAACAAGGAGGCATATTTACCATGAAATGACTCATTAGAACAGGAATGAGGAAAATAATGACCTGGGGATGAACAAATCCCTAAGGCTCTTCTTGGTGTCCTGTCTTCAGATGCCCTAAACTACTTTTGCTTTTTGTTTTCTTCAGAAAGGAATGAATTTGTCAAAAGCTTCTAAAACCAGCAATTTCATCTTTTAACTAACGAGCAAGCCATGTTGCCATTGCCTGTTCAAAAAATGTTGGGGTTTCCAGAGACAGAGGTAGACTTTTTGCCTCCCACATTCTTTTGCCATTTTTGTCAGTCCAGGGAAGGAAACTGGTCCCTGGCCCTGCTGCATCTGCTCTCCCTTGCACTGAAGGAGAGAGAAAGCAAGATTTGCAGGGTAGCAGACTGTTGGCAGAGGTGTAGCTACGGGGGGGGGGGGGGAGGCAAAATGAGGACATTGCACCCCCAACTATGAATTCTGCCTCTGATGAAATTTCCCTTCAGTGCCCAAATTTTTAACATTGCATAGACTGTAACGGTAAACATTGTTCACACTCAGGGCTCTTATATTTGCTCTGTTCACATTCCCTCGGGAACTTTGCCTTCCCTTTTTTTTTGAATGCCTAAATTGGATTTCTGAATCCCCAGCTGAGCTTTTCAGTTACTGCAAAGTTAGCAATTTGGGAAGTGAAGGAAAATTTCTCGGGGAGGGGCAGAATTCTAATTTCAGGGGTACGATGCCCTCAGTTTTTCTCTCTCCCCTGTAGTTACACCTATGACTGGCAGTGGAGTCTTGGAGAAAAGAAGAATGACACCCAACATCCTTTCTTCTTGGAACACTATTATAAGCTTCAATCAAAACCTCACTGGTTAGGCTCCTTGACTTGATATCATCTAAACCCCTGAAATCGTGTTTGACATTTGAACACCTAGTGTATCCAGTTAAAAAGATCTTCTTTGGCTCATGAACAAAAATGAAGGGAAATGTGGCATGTGATCCGCCTGTTCTAGCATCCACCTTCTTCATCTTGACTGTGAAACAAAATGGATTAATGAGGCCCCTTTGCCCTGGATTTGGGTAAACCTCCTCATTTGTGGTGGCGTAAATACCTAACCTCTCTTAGTTTGGATCACATATACCTGTCCTAATTCCATTTTATATTTTCAAATTATATTCAAAGCTTTACTCCAACCTCTCTTCTTGCTCTCCCACACTGCCAGAACTCTACCATCCAGATCAGAACCTCTGCCAGGTCCTAATCACTGATGCCCATCCTGCTACTCTCCTGAAGTACACACTTACAAGCTAGTAGCTACTTTCAGCATGCCTTTGAGCACTTGTGCGTGGTAATCCTGCTCACTATCTGAGTAGCCATGACGGCCTGGGGACAGTTAACTCCATATTGCTGCTTCTCTTTGAAAGTCCACTTCCTTCACCACCTCCTTCCTCACCTTGTCTGCTCACACAACAGTTATTACCATGGCCTGCCTCCAATATCTGCCTCCCAGTTGGCCAGGTCAGCAGCATCCCCATCCCTGAAATTTCAAGGCCAAATCCTGAAACCTAAGGACAGTCCCTGGCAATAACACCAAAGAGAGCCCTTGTTGATACCATGATGATAATGGTGACAGCCACAATTATTCAGAGCATATCATTTCCCCATCTCTCTTTAAAAAAGTCTAACAAATATGAAAATACCTAATTTTGTTGGAGCAAATGAAGTTTCCAAGCTCTGCACTGAATAGAAAATAAACCAAGGCACCCCACTTTTCAGTCCACACCCTAATTAGAGAATGAAAAAAAATAGCCCCAAATGCTCCCAGACAAGACAAATGGCAAATAATCTTCTCAAGGGTTGGGGGGTTGCTTTTGACCATTTTGGGTCTGGAAAACATTTTGATTCCCCCCTCCCATTTGGGGGGAGAAATGGGACTATCAGGATTCTCGTGATCCAGAAAATGATTTTGTGGTCCACGGCCCGCTCTTTTCCCATGCCTTTTCTTCAGGACTATCTTGATATTGCTGATACTCCACAGCTTGTTCTCACTGGTGTTTTCTGGGCATGCATGAATAGCAGCAGGAACAATAATGTATGTCCCAGTGATGCATCACAGCCTAGTCCTATTGCTACTTCCCCTGAGAATGAAACTCACAAGGATTCACTGAACCTATTATTTTTGGGAGGAAAAATGTATTTCTACTACTCCCAAACAGGCTTTTTGAAACATACTACAGGGTGTTTTTTTTTTTAAGCTAGATTAATAGGTACTGGGAAAAAGAATCTAATCTATGAAAAGTCCATTCCTCTCCCTCTCTCCTTCCCTCCACCCCTCCTCCAATATGTGGTAGAAGCTAAGGACAGATGGGAGCCTGTTCTTTTTGGAGTATAATATTCACGGTACAAAGATGCAGCCTGCAGACCATCTGTTGCCTGATATTGTTCTTCACTAAGGAAGAGTGGAACTCCTTGCAAAATACTAGGAGTGCCTCAAACACTTCCTGCACATCTGGGAAGAGAACGATAATCACGTGTTTTCAGGCAGCACACTAGTGACCAGCTGATTCTACTAACTGACTGAAGTGCTTTCATACTACCCACTTGTAGTGCTATATTCCACTTTAACTGCTATAGCTGCATCCTTTGGAAACCTGAGATTGGTGAGACTCTAGAGCTCTCTGACTGAAAAGTCTAAATACCCCTCCGTACTGCAAATCTTATGATTTCAGAGAATGGAACCATGGTAGATAAGGTGGAATTATAATTATGGAATGGGAAAAGGCCCCAAATTAGGACTGGGCAACAGAAGCAGTCACATGATAGCCAAAAATTCAAAACAAACCAACAAAAACACTGATAGTAATGGAACAATGAATGTATTGTAATGACAATGAAAGGGGTTGGAAGTCTACTTCTGCTTTTCTTGGGTATTTTTTAAATGCTAAACAGTGTGTCCTCTTCTGCCCACCCCACAACCTATATAAAAAATGAATTGCTACTCCTAAAAGGCTTCTAGGACAAGGAATGCATCTTTTTGAGGGGAACTGAGAAAAGGTTTGTCTGGGGAGTATCTAGGAGTCAAACACGGGAGGGTGTAGGGCTGAATGTGGCCCTAGATGAGGTTTTGCTCTCACTTGAACTAAGCGGTCAGTCTCACACTCGCTGCTGAAAACATACTTGCTAGGCAAATTGTTTCCAAATAACCAGAAACTATCCTGTCCCACGTAGGATAGAACCATAGTGAACAATTTTGTGTGGCAGAGGCTCTTTTTAATATTCTGCGAGATGTGGAGGTAGGAATGTGCAAAAGCATTCATTTGATTCTCCTGTCAGCATACATCCTCTGTCAATTGTTACAGTACATGCTTTACTTGGTATCCTAGGATTGTTATTTATTTATTTTGTTAGGGTAAATGACCCCTGAGATTCAGTTTGATGATTTAATACTTGAACTCAGAGGGAATTATCCTCATGGGCTTCCACACCCGAGGCATCTCCTCACCCTCCCTAATTAGAAGCTCAATTGCATTCAGTGGTTTTGAGTGCTTGTTCTCCTCAGCTTCCAGAAAAAAGACTCTGTATATTACTGGCCCAGCTAAAAAAAAGAACAAAAATCACCTGAATCAATAAGCTCTTATGTTTGGTTTGATGAGTGCCAATTTCTGGTATGTTTTGAGAGGCAGCTGTTTGATTGTAAAAGACACTAAGATAAAACAATTATGGGGAGAAAGACTCAGGTCCATGAGAGATCTCAAGGGGAAAATATAAAAAATAAAAAAGATCGGTAGGAAGAAGAAATGGGGGTTGAATGTCATCTGCAGTGAAGCAATACTGATGCCAAGCAGCCTCATGAAGTGGAGCCAATTGTGGAGAAGCCTGCAGGAATCTGATAAGATACCTTTCATTTGCTGCCCCCATCACTGCATATTATCAAAGGCACAGAAAAGGATCAGCTGAACCTCTGAGTCTGTGCCTCTTTAAAAACCTTGCAAAAAGAAAGCTCTTTTTGCATATAGTTCTCCTATACAAAGCTGGTGACAGTCAGACAAGGGTTTCCTAAGGACAGAGAACATCCACAGTACAGAAGGTTGTCGCTCTGTTGATCCCAGGGATTATTAAAAAAAAACAACAACACACCAGCAAACATAAAATAGGTAAGTGGTATATTGTACAGGATCAGCCTGCTGTTAATCTAGCACTTACACAAGCTGTCATTTAAAGGCATCATCAGGCAAAGTGGATATAGAAAGCTATGGGTGAGACAAAGAGCAAAGTTGGTCATATTAAAATTGCATCTATGTGCAGAGCCAATGTGAGGTAGTGTTAGAGCAAGGGATGTGGTAGGTGGTGAATCTGCTCTGGGTTTCAGTCTCAGTGTTAAAGGAGCTGTTGAAGATGCCAAACACTGTTCAAGTTCAGCAGCCTGGATTTGTTGTTAACTGCCATAAAGTCAACTTTGACTTAATGCGAACCCTATGAATAAGAGAGACCTCGAAGTCACCTCTTCATTTAACAGCCCTGTCTCAGGTCTTTCAAACTCAGGGCCATGGCTTCTTTGATCAGTCTATCCATCTGTAATGCAGTCTTCCTCTTTTCTGACTGCCCTTCTACCTAACCAAGCATTATCGTCTCTTCTAGTGAGTCATGTCTCCTCATGATATGTCCAAAGCATGACAGTCTCAGTTAAGTCATTTTGGCTTCTAGAGAGCTCAAGTTTGATTTGTTCTGGGACCCATTTATTGGTCTTTTTAGCAGTCAACAGAATCTGTAAAAAATCTTCTCCAGCACCACATTTCAAATGAGTTGATTTTCTTCCTTTCAACATTCTTCACTGTCTGACTTTCATGACCATACACAGAAATTGGAAATATAATGGCATGCACAGTCCTAACAGTAGTATTCAATGATATCTCTTGATACTTCATGATGTTGTCTAATTTCTTCATAGCTATCCTTCGAAGTCTTAATCTTCTGATTTCTTGACTGCAGTCTCCATTCTGATTAATAACTAAGCCAAGGTATGGAAAATTTTTCAACTGTTTCAGGATCTCCATTGTCTAAAGTTATGTAAAACATCTTTAGTCATTATTTTTGTTTTCTTAATGTTCAGCTGTAAACCTGCCTTTACACTTTCTTCCTTGACTTTCTTCAGTAATTATTCCAGGTCTTTGCTATTTTTTGGTAGTAGTATGGCATCATCTGCATATCTTAAATTTCTGATCTTTCTTCCTTCTATTTTAATACTGCCTTTTGAGTCTAATCCTGCATTATGTATGATATGATCAGCATACAACTTAAACAGATAAGGTAATAAAATGCAACCTTGCTGGATCCCCTTGCGAATTGGAAAACATATTTTTCTGTATTCTATCCTAGGTTATGCATCAGTACAATCAAATGTTGTTAACGCACATTTCTTCATGATCTACACAATCAAAAGCTTTGCTATAATCTATAAAACACAAGTTGATTTTCTTCTGAAATTCTTTGGTGCACTCCATTATGCTACGTATGTATGCAATATGATACCTAATGCCTCTTCCTTTCCTGAACCCAGTTTGGACATCTGGCATTTCCCACTCCACGCATGTTAAAAGTTTTTGTTGTAGAATTTTGAGCATCAATTTGCTTGTATGGGAAATTACTCCAAAGGTCCTCTGGTTACTAGTATTCCCTTTCTTGGGGATTGGAAGTACATTGTGTGTTTCCCATTTGTCCAATTCTTTTGTTTTCTGTATTTTTTTGACAGATTTTAGTTAGAACTAGAATACATTCTCTCTCTGTAGCTTGAAGGAGATCTATTGGTATGCCATCTATTCCTGGAGATGTATTTGTCTCAAGTGCTCTGAGTGCAGCTTCCACATCACTTTCTAAAACTGTAGGTTCATCTTCAAATGATTCTTCCTTGAATAAATCTATTATCCTTTCATTTCTTTTGTATAATTGTTCAGTGTATTGCTTCCATTGTCTTTTTATTTCTACTTGGTCATGCAATGTGTTCCCTAGCTGCTGGTTGCGTAGCATCCCCAATCTTGCTTTAAATTTCCTTTGTGGAAGAGATATTTTGTTCTTCCTTTTTTGTTGTCCTCTTCTATTTCTCTGCATTATTATAGAGGTTCTCTTTGTCTCCATGCACAAGTCACTGAACAGTTGTGTTCAGGGTTCTGACCTTATTTCTGTCACATTTACCTTTGCTTCTCATCTGTTCTTCACTGCTTGAAGAGTTTCATCTGTCATCCATTGAGACTTCTCTTTCTTTTTAGCTGCAGATACTGTCTTTTTGCATTCCTCTCTGACAATGTCCCTGGCTTCAGTTCAGAGTTCTTCTGGCTTCCAGTCAATTAGGCTAAACAGTACAAATTTATTTTTTACATTATCATTAAATTGTACAGGGATGTTCTTCAGCTCGCATTTGGGCATGATGGTTGGTTTAGTATTTAGCTTTACTCTAATTTTTGATAACAGCAGTTTATGGTCTGTGGAACATCTGCTTCTGGTCTTGTTTTTGCAGAAAGAATGGTGCTTTTCCACCTCTTGCTTCCAGTTATATAATCTATTTGATTTTTATATCAGCCATCAGGTGATGTCCATGTATACAGTTGCCTCTTTGGTTGCTTGAAGAATGTGTTTGTGATAAACTGTTGATCTTATAAAATTCAATCAATGACTTCTTCCCTTCATGTCTTGATCCTATGCCAAATTTTCATACAATCTTTGATTCTACTCTGTTTCCTATTTTTGCATTCTAATTGCCTATGATTAACAAGTTCTATTTTGGTCTGTTCTTTTGCATTCCAGCATAGAATCTTTCAATTTCTTCTTTTTCTGCCTATGCAGTTGGCACATAAACCTGGATAATGATTATATTGATGTGTCTTCCTTTAAGTCTTATTGATATTGTTTAGTCAGACTTCTCATTATTTCCTTTGACTGCTTTTGCTACATCTCTCCTCATTATTACCGTCACCCCTTTTCTTCTTGGATTTTCATTTCCTGAGTAAAACACTACTCATCTGACTCAAAGATCCTGTCCAATTTAGCTTGTTCATCCCAAATATTGTGAAGTTTATAGTTTCATCTCTTGTTTTACTATATCTAGTTTCCCTTGATTCTTGCTTCTCACATTCCATATTCCTGTAATATGTGTTATGCAGCTTTGGACTTTTCTTTTACCTCTGAGCAGGTCAACAGCTGAACAGCTGAACTTGGAGTTGTCCTCTGCTGTACTCCAGTATGTCATTGAGTGCCTTTGTATTGCAGGTTTTTCATCTTTTATCGCTCCTTCTTGTTTCATTTTGGATTGTCTCATCACAGGGTTTTCAATGGTAAAAGACATTCAGAAGGGGTTCACTATGCCTCCTTCTGTGTAGTAGTAAAAAATGTTAGCTATGGTGCCACTGCTGTTGTCTCTAAGCACCTTGGATTGCTACTTTAATGTTCAGCCTAGAATCCAGGGCAGGCTCACCAATATGGAAACCACGAGCCACTATTGTGACTAGGACCACAGAATTCTAGATCCAGCTTCCTACTCAGCTACGTCTACATGGTAACAATGAGAGAGGAAAAAATGATTTGGAACTTGTCCACCTATACAGATGCAGTAGATATGTTCTAGAAGCCCTCTTCTTCATACAAAAGGTTCTTTTTTTGGCTGTTAATTTGTGAATGACTGGAAAATCTCAGGATTACGAGATGTTTTGATTACTACTTGACTTTTATGCACTCATCTTATGGTAGCTTTGGAAGTATTAGCTTGATATAAGGTCATGGAATTTATTCTAAATGTGGACCTATTGCTTAATGACTATTGCATAATCACATAATCATGTAGGCAACAAAGCTCAAGTCAGATTTTCATTTTCTCTTTAAACTTTAATCACATTAATGACCTTTCCCATACATTAATAAAAAGGAGTAGGCTGCAATAGAATTTAACATTTTAGGGTTCAGCAAAGAAGAAAGAGTGCTAGCAAACCCAGTCACCCACACATGCACCTCTGTTTCAAATGTACCCTCTATACAGCTTCTAGAAGGAAACCCATATAACTGCCTACTACAAGGCAAACACACAAAATCTTCACGTTTTAATAAGCTGTTAAGCAACGGACATGCTCTATCACATGTAAATTCCATTTTCTATAGCTCAAACAAGTTTCCACTTACCAAACACTAATGAGGGCTAGAGTTTCCAAGGGATAAAAATTCAGTGTGATCAAAAGTTTCTCCTGATAAAATATTAAATATTCTGTAGGCAAAGTGCAATAGTTTTGGTATTACTATGATCCTGATGTCTCTGCATGTTTTTTTCTTCTTCCAAGAGCCAATAACTTATGATTCCAACAGCCTGATGCCCAGACTTTCTGTGCCAGGAAAAAGTACTCAGAATGGAGCATATCTATCACAACACCAATGCATCATTTACAAGCCCTGGCATTGCATCAGCATTTACAAAGATGTTAGAGAAGAATATCAGGCTCATATACTGCAGCAAATATGTGCAACTCGGGTATCAAAGTACAGATGAACTACAGAAATGTACATCAACAAAAATTGGCTCCAGCTGTTGGCTTATCAGTTGCTGAATGTTTATTAAGCTTAACTCTTGAGAGAGAAGTAATAAATGTATAGTTTAATTATGCATGCTAATTTTAGCAGACAGCCCATTTGAAAAAGCAGGCAGATCAACAGAAAAGCAAGTATCAGGAGATGACTGAGAAACCACCAGGGCTACAGTAGTTCACAGATCTACACTTGAAGCATCTGAATGCCTGGGAGGTGAGGGAAGCAGCTCATTTGCAAAAAGCAACTGATCAAACCGAATTCCAAGGTAAGAAGGCAGAGTAGAAAACCAAAGCAATCACTCCTCGATTTCATTTTTCATTTTTATTAGTGGACACAGTGTTAATTCCTCAAAGTGACAAAACAGTACATTATTTGCTATTCTATTTCATGCATTCACTCTTCTCATTACAACCTGTGGCCAGAGTCCATTCTGTCAGTGACGTTGCACAAGTCTTATGGTGATGTACTTTAATCCACCATTCACATCATAAACACTGCAGATGGTGGACTGTAATCTGAAGTGCTTTCCCATTATTGCTTCTTTGGCGTTGCCTAGGCTTCAGCTGAAACGTTGGACTGCTCCACCAACACTGCATTTTAACCTTTTGCTCCTAAAAAGGTGAAGGGCAGGATTTTTAATCAGGTGGCAATTTATCTCTAATTATGAAAAACATAATTAGGCATTATCACCTAATTGCAATTACTAGAGGAGAAAGTCACATGTTCCTAAGCAGTGACCCATACTACATTATCACTCTGATGTTGTGGCATTATGCATTTGTATTTGTCTCTGGAAACTAGCCAGCAAAATTAAACAGTAATCAACATGATTCTTTGAAGTCCAGCTGTCAAAGTCACTGACTCTGTAGACTAGTAAATTAGACTGTCACTGCCACTGCTTACTAGAAACCTTTCACAGACATAGTGACCATTAACATAATTCTTATGTAGATGCCACATCCATCCAATGAACTTCTAAATCAATCCATATACGATGCACCCAATGTTCAATAGATTTCCAGCCACTCATTCACCCAAAAGAGTCAACTGTGCTATTGTACAGTGTCTATCACCCAGACTGTAGAACGATCTGGAATGAGACTTATCATGGTCAGCCAGTGCTCTGGCTACGTTCTAAATCATTCCATTGATAAGAAAATCTCCTTCTCAAAATAGTTGAGAATGACAGTTCAAAGCTAAGAAAAGTTATTACTGGACTACAGCTCTCAGAATCCCCAACTAGTCATGGTATCTGGGCATGCTGGCTGAGGGCTTCTGTAAGCTGAAGTCCAAAATTACATTTTCCAAACTCTGGGACAGCTTCATACTACTTCTATATGTTTGAGTTAGATAATCTTATGTTCCAAGGCACCACCGAAGTCACTTTTTATACTTGCTGTAAGTAGTCAGCTAGTACACTATTGCAAGTTTTTATAGAAGCAATCTATAAAGGAATGTTTGATATAATACAATAGGCACAAGTCATTATAATATAAATAGAAAACAAAGTCATAGAAAAAAGCATGTTGAGCACCGTTGGGGTATAGGTTGCGTCTCTTTCCTGATCTAAAGACTATGTAAACTGTCACTTGAGAAAAAAAAAGAGGAACAATGAAATCTCACAATAATTTCATGTTTCATTCCTTCCAGGTGGGATCTCATCAGGTTAATGGATTATCCTTATGTACAGAGGTCTCCCTTATTGGTTGCAGTGGGCTTGGTTGTTCGTTTAAATGTGAGTGAAGGTTTTCAGATGTTAAGAGGGAAGAGTTAAAGACAATCTCACTCAAGTCTGACTTGATGGATATCAAATGTGGATCTTCTAGGCCTAATGGCTCTTCTGCCAAAACCTGTGTGTTTTCTCGTGTCATTCCTACATCCGAGGGTGACTTCCTTTTCATGCGGGTGTATGATTTGTCAAGATTCTCCATGCCTTGATCAGTTTTCTGAAATCGTCCAAAGAACCAGATGAAGAAGCCAAACAAAGCAAAAGCTAATAAAGATGGAATGAAGGCCAAGCATTTGACATCTAGACTTGCGCCAGTGTACCGGCTGTGTAGAAACATGTCTCCTTCAGCATAGGTCCTGTTGGTCAAAGGGTTAGTATTGTTGGATCGCCATTCCCAAGAGAGTTTGGTTCTGTTGAGGTCCTTTAAACTTTCTGAGTCTTCCACAGTGTAGATCTTTTGTCCAGGACCAATATACTGTCCGTATTCATGTGGCTTATAAAATATTTGATTTTTCCACATGTTTAAATCTAGAATTAACACAAGGAATATGATTCCATAGTTGAACCATTTGCCTGCAGCAGGAAGAAAAAAAATCATTACTGGGCAAATCCTGTTTACAATGACAGCTTATAAAACAGTACAGGGAAACTCACTCAGAAAAATAAAAAGGGAAGTCTTTTCAATTAACTTACACAATGAAGTTTAATTAAATTCTCTAAGTCAGATTTGTGACTGAGGTAACTTTTACTATTTTAGAATGATATTTAGCTTTGTAATAAATCATCTGGGAATGCAAGCCCGATAGTACAATAGCTAAACTCATACAGCTATTTGTAAGTGACCTCTGGATTAAACCACTAGGAGTTCCATACAGATCAATATTCTGAAAGAGCAGCATTTTTATGACTTTAAAAATAGTTACAAAAAATCCATCCCCAAAAGGAAAGGCCACGTTAGACGGCCATCTTTCAAATTATCAATTCATTAACTGATCACTCATTCATTCCGAGCTAGTATTAGGATGAAGATGAGGTTTATGGAGCTCAGATCAAGAAGGGCCAGAGGCAGAGGTCTTTTGCATTCACAGAGTAAATTCCTAATGTGAAACCATTGTTGTTGGGCACCCAATTGCAACTGTACTATGGTGTGTGTGTGTGTGTGTGTGTGTGTGCGCGCGCGCGTGCGCGCGCTTTATATTGCCTGACAACTTACAGTGACCCATGAATTTCATAAGGTTATTTTCAGACAAGGAATACTCAGAGGTGGTTTTGCCAGTTCTTTCCTATGAAATACAGCCAAAGCACTTGGTATTCAATGGTGGCCTCCCATCTAAGTACTAACCAGGTCTGGTTCTGCTTAGTTTCCAAGATCAGATAGGATTGGGTGCCTTTAGGGTATTTAGGCCACTAATTGTATCATTAGCTATATCATATCCTGTTTGATCATTATTGTACATGCTTTGCATCTTTAAGTTTATCCATCCATATACCTCTTTACTCCAAGAATCATAGAGGTATAGAATTGGAAAGGACCTCAAAGCACATCTAACCAACCCACTGCCACAGTGGGGAATCCACTGATGAAACACACTAAAAGACGCCCATTGACTACAGACTCTTAATGAAGGAGAATCCAACACCTTTTGAAGTAACATAATCCACTGTCAGACAGCTCTTAGTATTTGGAAATTCTTCCTAATATTTAGTTGAAATATCTTTTCTTACAATTTGATTCCAATGGTTCAGATTCTATTCTCTGGAGCACGAGAAAACAAGCTGACTATGTCTTCCACATGACAGCCCTTCAAATATTTAAGGATGGCTGTCAGATCACTTCTCAATATTCTTCTCCAGGCTAACCATACTCATCTCTCTCATTGTTTCCTCACAGGGCAAGGATGGGCAACTGTGCAGGTAATAGGGGCCATTTTTCATCCCTGTGACCCCCACACTGGTTGTACCTCCACTTCACATTCCAGGCACCCTGGAAAGAATGCAATATCACTTGCAGTTGTCATTTTTGGCTGTTTTTGAAGGTGTTCCATGGTGGTGGTGGCTTCTGTGAGGAGAGTTAAACCACTCCAATGGTGGGTGGTCCGGACACATTTTGGGACAAAAAATTACCCTCCCCCAACCTCAGATTTTAAAACCTTTGGGGATATTGAGAGGTTTTCTGGAGGGAGGGAGGTTACCAGGGGATCTGTGGGTGGTCACAAATGTGGGAATTGGGGCCACATTCAGTCTGCAGGCAGCACTTTCCTTTCCCCCATCAACAAGCTTGGTTTCTAGACCTTTTGCCATCTGGATCACCCTCCTTTGGAAAAGCTCTAGCTTTTCAATATCCTTAATAGAGAGGTGCTATTACTTCTCTTGATACAGACACTTATTCTGTTGACACAGCCTAAAATTTAATTGGTCTTTTTCCTGCTGCATCACTCACATTAATGTTGACTCACATTAAGCTGGTGTGTCTGCCAAAATTTAAAAAGGAGGGTTATTTTTCCTTTTCACCTCTCCATGTACTGTTATATGCCACAGCTTCTGCTCATGACTCCTTCTCTAGCGTAAGATCTATTGTTCTGAACAGGAACTGGTAACTCTTCTTTGTTGATTACTCAGCTAGGGCTATCTCATTCTCTACTGCAGGGGAGATTTCCCATTGCGCTCCCTTCCCACCAAAGATGCTGCCAGGATCGTGACCGGAGGATGACAGGATCAGAAAACATGTGGAAATGGCCTGAGTCTTTCTCTAGAGAGCCAAGGATGTAGCTTCTTCAACCACTTTTTACCGCCTTTTGTTTTAACACAAAATGCTTGCTGAGAGTGGTGACCACACTGTCTCCAGTGTCTAATTTTCTGATATGAAGAACTCTACCTCTGCAAAAATCTAGGTTGGTGAACCTCCAGCTTGTGAGCCTCATTCGAACTATGACAGACTCCAATATGGCCTGTGGAGGTCAGGGGACACTTCTCTCCCTCCCCAAAGCCCCCCAAGCCCTATCATCTGGGAATTTCTCTACTCACCCTTCCAACAGAGAAACAGATAGTGGAACTAGAGACTGGCAACAATAGCAGATAAGAGAAACTGCAGAGTGGGTAGAGCATACCAGATTGAAGTGCCAGCTTCAGAAGGTGTCCTACAGCTGTCACTTGTGTTTCAGAGTTGGCTTCATTTGCCATGCATTTTCTTGGCTGGAATGGTTTTGCAGCTGGTGGTTGGGTCTGGCCCAGATTTAGTCAGCATCTTATAGTCACCCCTTTTATAGTCACCCCATGGACTAGAGCTGTTTCATTCTAAGTACCTCACCAACTACAAATCCCAGGATTCTGTAGGATGAACACATGAAGTAAAAGTGGTATCAAACTGCTATAAACTTGTAGTATAAATACACATTAGGACAGCACTATAATGGTCGGTATCCACTGAAGAGATACTGGTCCATGAAGCTCCCACCCCACCTCAAATAAGTTCAAAGCATGTGTGGCTATTTAGAAGGAATTTTGGAAGGAACATTCCAGAAGGAATTTTTTTCTGGTGCAACTCTCGTTGAAGGCTGTAGGAAGACTTTAGGCCTTCCTTTTCCTATTCTTGGATTGAAGTCAAAGACCTAAGTTAGAAAACCCTTTCAGCTTGTCTATGAGTACACTTACATGAGACTGAGATAGCAGATACCACTTTAGCTGTCATAGTTCCATCTTACAGAGTCCTGGGATGTGTAGTTTGCTTGGTACTCTGGATTTTCTGCTAGGGGAGCTCTAGTGCTATAGTTCAGGAGAGTGGGCTAGAGCCCTCTAGCAGAGAATCCTTCTGGCAGCTAACTTTCAGAATTCTGTACTGCAGCTCTCTCATCTCAGTTACCCCAGCTGCAAAAAGCACCAGGCACTTCTGTACCACCAGAAAGCACGTTGCTGTCGTTGACTGCTTTGCTAGCCTGTTTGCAGACACACAACCTGTACACAGATGAACAAAACAGGAAAGCCCTTGGAGACTTCTGTTACAACTGCTCTGCTTGGATTGCTTTGTTTTTACCTATGACCTTTCTACTTTTGCCTGCAGGGTCCTGGAGGCGTCTCTGTGTCTAGAGGGCCTGTACTGAATTCAGACACGCATCCTTGGCTTTAGCTGTAGCCTTCACCCCCCTGTTCAGATGATCATCACCAGAGAGATTCTTTACAGATTCTAGCAGAGAGAACTTGGTTTATTTACATCATTGGGTTTTGGATTTTTTTTTTAAACTAAACTTTGTGTCTCATACTGCAGGCATTTCTAGCATGTGGCACACTGATCTTCACCATGTTTGGGTGACCATACCTATATAACCAATTTTTCTAAATCTGTCATATGACCACTTTTTGCATACTATGGGAAATAAAACAACAACAGCAACAAAAATAAAATATGTTACAGAAACAAAGAAGCTACCTTATACTAGATCATATTACTTCACCATCTAGCATAGTATTATCTTCTCTGACTCCTACTGGCTGTACAGGGCTAAGGCCTTATTTTGGCAGATTGATCTTGGAAAAGTTCCCTCAACTCTCCCCCTTCGGACTACAACCAGCGATACTAGCTGGAGGATTCGGGGAACTGTAGCCCAACTTTCCCAAGTTGATGTCCAATACATCAATTTTGCAGATTTATTTGTGGGCTGTTTAAAAAAAAAAAGTCATGATGATTCCTTAAGGGGAGGATAAAGGGAACACAGTATTCAACTAGCCAATTTACCAATACAAGGGGAAACCATTCTGCTATCAGTTATTGGTGGAAGTAGCCATGCTTCCCCTTCTTCCTTTATTCCATGCAAAATGAGACAATGATTTGTTTTATGATACCATCACGTAACAAAATCTGAGTGGCTATGGGGCTTCATCATAATGCCAGTTCAGAGTAAATGTAGGAAGCTGTGTACCGAATGGATCAGCAGGGGTATATGTGCTTTTTAATATTTGATTTTCTGGAAACATGGTTATATTCAACTGGAAAAGAAAAAAAAAAAATTTTTTTAAAAAGGGGCACTGCCAAGAAGAGCAGTGAAGGAAAGCAAGCAGAGTCAAGGGAGAAAAGTAGTTGGGAGAACATATGCCCTCTCCAGTTCCTCTTTATTCTGAAAATGTTTTTGCTGAGAACTTTCAGTCTAGCTCAGCTGTAGTCCTTTGTAACTTGCTTGACAGAAGTCTATTAGGCTCAGTGAGACCTTTTTTCTGAATAAACATGTGCCGCATCAGACTATAAATGACTTTCTGCTACTTCACAGCCCATAATTTTATGGTTCGCAAAGACGTAAAACCACACACTGCTTGTTAAAGGGGCCAAATTGATTTTCTATTCAATGATTGTATGTTATCTTATAGTGTTTATATATCTGAATGCTAACTATATGGACCTCTATAAGTCTGGACTATGGGCCTCCGGTGTGGCTGATTAAGAAACAGATTTTAAAGAATCCAGCCTAGCCTCAAAATGTATTTTAACAAGGAAACAGTTGGAGAGAGAATAACTAAACTTACTTTTAAGTCCTACAAATCTCCCTCGATACCATGGAAACTAGGCTACACTGTGTATTTACATAAACTGCTGCCTAGGAAAGAAAGCACAGACTCTGCAATGAGCCATCTGTCAAGGGAAATCCAGATGAGTTAAGCAGATGCAACAAACGCCAAGCGCTCTCTATGTACACAGATAAAAGAAAGAATGGAAATGAGACCAAAAAAAATATTTAACATGGACTAAAACATACATTAGAAACTCAAACGTACCAAGGAATGTAAGCTGAAGAAGTCAGGATAGTGTTTATAAAGTGTGGGAGATGTTCCCAAAGCTTGAAACAATGATAGAGCATATGAAAGCACAGGTATCAATATTGCTTTGACAGAAATCTGCTCGAGTGTTACAGTAATATGTGCTGGCATTCTTCAGCTAGTTCTCCTTGTATCCGACTGAGGTAGGGTTGCCAGCTTTCCCTTATTATAAAGGATATCGCTTATTTAGGGACAGAATGTTTGTCTCTTATAGGGTTGGCAGATATCCCTTATTATGACGGATGTCCCCTATTTGAGAGTTGGAAAGCTTTTCTTTTTATATAACCAGAAAGAGATGTCAAAACAAATTTTGGTGCGTGGGCCTTTCATAAAGACAGACACATGTGCATCATATTTTATGAATGTGGACAATGTGTTAAGTATATGGTTAGGTGTACTTTCATTTGATATTTAGGTAGAGTACACAAACGTGTTAATGGTTACTTTGTGCTTGTCAACCCTGCTGTTCTTTATTACTGTTTTGAAAACATAGCAGGTAGAGGATTCAGAGGACTACATTAATGATAAAAAACCCCCAGATGTTCTGTCCTGTGGAGCATGAGCCCCATTACAAGTACACTGCTAATACATGTGATGCTTGGTAATTCTAAGAGCTTTTTGTTTATAATCTGTGGGGCTGAGGTAAAAGATTTCTTACTGAATATATTGATTTGATGTCCATTAAATGATTGGAATTGATTTAACAAGGGTAACAATTTAAATAGAGAGGGGGGGAAAAAGAGGCATTAGGGTGTTATTGTTTCCATCCAACCACATTTCAGACTTTATATATGTATGTGATCAAATATTCACAGCCAATTGGGCATCCCATTTATTAGTCTAATTTGTACAAAATGTCTGGTAGCTTAAGATGTCAATGTACGGCACTTTTCACAGATTGATCATGCTCTGTGTTCTGGGGAAAAAAGCCCACATTCATTCCTGAAGGATGGAAGGGACTGCTGATATCCTGACCAAGATGAAGCCCTCTTGACCTAAAAGGACATGGCAATTCTTAGAGAAGCTGAAACACACATAGTGAAAAATTTGAAATAAAATAATAAAAGTAAAAGATGAAAAATCGATGAATAAAATGATGCAGCCCTCCAGCAATTCCAAAACTCTAACTATGGCCCTGCAGTCCCACTATAGTTGCCCACTTCTGCTGTGAAGGTGAGGATTCAAGCAGTGAAAATTATTTTAGAGTAGGGGTGGGCAATCATACAATCATAGAGTTGGAAGAGACCTCAAGGCCCCTCCACTTCAACTCCTGTCATGTCAGAATGCACAATCAAAGCATCTCTGACATATGGACATCCAGCTTCTCCTTTAAAACCTCCAAAAAATGAGATTCCACCACAATCCAAGGCAATAAATCCCACTGCTGAACTGCTCTTACCATCAGGAATTTCTTCTTCCTGATGTTTAGGTGGACTCTCTTTTTCTGTAGTTTGAATCCACTGCTTTGTGTCCTAGCCTCTGGAGCAGAAGAAAAAAGCTTGTTCCATCTTCCACATGACATCCCTTCAAATATTTAAACATGGCTATCACGTCACCTCTTAACTTTCTCTTCTAAACACACTCAGCTTCCTAAGCCACTCATTATAGGGCATCGCTTCCAGGCCTTTTATTATTTTGGTTGCCCTCCTCTGGACACGTTCCAGCTTGTCAATACCCTTCTTGAACTGTGGTGCCCAAAACTGTACACAGTACTCCAGGTCAGGTCTGACCGAAGCAGAATAGAGTGGTACTATCACTTCCCTTGAATTTGCACACTGTACTCCTAGTAATGCAGCCTAGAATCTCACTGGGTGTGTGCACCCCCAGATTACATGCAATTCTTGAGGCTATTTTTGTGGCCCCGACCTCCTCCTAGACTTTTGTTTCCTGGCAAAAAAGAGGGCCAGACACCTCTCTATCTCACCTTTTAACAGGGTCACCCTCCTATGCCTGCTGCACTGTTTAACACTAGCCCCTCCTCCCCGACCCAATTTTTCAAATTCAAAAATGGCCATCTGGCCACTCTTTGAATGTTCTCAAATTGCAGGGCAGTCTGGCCATCCATGAGGCCTTTGGAGAGTTCAGGAGCAAGAAAAGGACCAAAGCTCCTCATTCCTGTTCTAGAGAATACAGACAGAGGAAACAGTTAAATTTCTAAATGTGACTCAGGAAAGGAAATTCAGCATGACTTGATCAGTTTTCCGAATGTTCTCTGGAATCTTGGCCAGGATTGAATGAAACTCTTGAATATTACAGAGAGCTTCTTGGTGACTGCATGCAAACTGCATCCTTAACAAAAAGAGACTTTATTTAGCCACAAATAGATATAAACTAATAGAAGGATTATTCTCACATTCTCGAAGATGTATATAATTTCAACATACACGTGCTCAAATTTCAAACTATGTATATATGTTACTCCTGTTGAGCTGTACCTGGGATGAATGGAACTCTTCCATGTCCCCTGCCCAGCCCCCCCATCCCACACTAAGATGCATTCTTTGCTGTTGCCAGCAAAAGGGCATGGTTTTAGTTATGTCTACTAAACCTTTTAAAATTCATCCTTTCCACTGGCAATAGAACAAGGCATGCTGGGACTTTTCTTAACTTTCTGAAACACTTCCCTACTGAGATATACAGTTAGAAAGAGTCATGGCACTGGTCTGTAAATGGAATTGGTATGTCCTTTTGCTCCAGTTGCCTCTTTGTTTTGCTTCACCCAGCCTGATCCTTTTGTTTGTTTGTTTTGTTTCTGTATCTCATCTATTGAAGTGAAAGAAGAAATTCAAATGCTTTTCTCACTCCAGCTTTCCCCAGCAACCCCTTTACCAAAGAACTGCTGATAATAAATGGCATCATTCTGTGCTTTCAGAAGCTGTGGGGATGAGAGGGAGAGAACAGAGAGAAGACAAGGCTCTCTGTAGGCCACTGTTTCTATGTGGACAAATGTCAGGAACAGATCTGCTCAGGAAAGAAAGAGACAGAGAGAGAAAAAACTTTAATCTGAGAGGAGCTACATGTCATCATCAATGGTAACACAGGCTCCATGTCAATGGGTGGTGAATCCACTCTGCATTCTCTCCTGGACTTTAAAGAACGTTTCCAAGGTGCTAAACATATTTTGAGGCTATGGTTCTGCATGCTGGATAGCTCTTTTAAAGTTCAGATCCCATCTTTGGCCATTTCGGCCCTACAGTGTTATAGTGCCATTATTCCACTTTCAACATCCTGTGGAATTCTGGGGTTTGTAGTTTACTGAGGCCAAAGAGCTCTCTGGCTGAGAATTCTAAATACTCCTCCCTAAACTGCAAATCCCGAGATTCCATAGGATGTTGAAAGTGGAATAATAGCACTTAAGATGCACCTTTCCTGCTAACACCATACCACATAGCTAACACCATGCAACACAGCTTAACAACATACAAGAATGAATTCCTGGCTAAAGGGCCTTCTAGTAGGGTCTGGATACATTCCGTATACAGATTAGGTCCGGGTTATCTGGAGGACCGTATCTTCCCATATAAGCCTGCCTGAGTTCTAAGATCTTTGGGGGAGGCACTTCTCTTGATACTACCACTTTCACAAGCATACTTGCTAGGAAAGCAGGAGAGGACCTTCTTGGTGTTCACCCCTAGACTCTGGAACTCCTTTCCAAAGGAGGCTAGGATGGAGTCTTCTTTGCAGTCTTTTCAGAGGATGGTAAATACTTTTTTATTCCAACAAGCTTTGGGGAACTAATTGCTTTTTATAAGAAAATAACTTTCTGTGGTACTGTGCTGCTTTTATTCTTTAAAGTAGTATTTAAAATAATTTTTTGTTACTTTTGCGCTGTCTTAATCTCAACGCTTTACATGTTTTTAACCATAGGTGTTTTTGTAATAATTCTGCTTTGTAAGCTACTTTGAGTCTCAATTTAGAAAAGGTCAATAAAATGATGGATGGATTTGATAAGGAATCTGGAACCTAGAGATTGCAGTGCCCAGGCTGAAATGAATTCCAAAACATACGCCACAACACAGATGAAATAACCTGAGTTTCCTTCAGTTCACTGGCAACTCTGTATTCAAAGGGAGGGCATCTGGTAAACTGGGCCTTGTTAATACTGATCAAAAGGGCACAGAACAAGCAATTATTATTCAATGTGATTTAGTGCTGGAGATGAACGATCTAACAGAACTGTTGGGCAGTGATCTGCATGCTAATTTTCCATCGAACGGTCTGAAAACCATCACAAGCAATAAAGAAGAGGGCAGAAATTACTGGCAGTGCCAAGGCAGTAGCTGGAAATGTCCTCCTAAATTTTCCTTTAAAAAATTCATTGTTCAGGGCCTCTGTATGGTTCTTGTGATGTACAAAGACTATAGGCTAATCCACAGGCATCACACATGGTCCTTTCAGCCTTGGTGAAAACAAAGCATGGAAAAAATTATGTATTGGGACTACACCTTCAAGAATCCTTCAGCTAGCAAGGTTGTAATGGTGGGGGAAAAAAACCCCACAACATCAAAGAGACTGCTGACAGATTGTGTTGCCACCAGTGTTTCACTATTATTTCCTTCCTGTTCTTTTAATCCACTAAACTCTACCCATTTTTCATTGCCAATTGCTTGATCTATTCATGGTTTGAGAGCACAGCCATGTAATTAATTTTGCACCAAATGGACTCAAAAACACTCACAGGCCCTTCATGTAAAGAGAGAATCATTTTCAAACAACCCGACACACTGTCATCTGAAACATTTTTGGGGAATTTTCCCTCCTGTTTCCCATCTAAATTTGAAGTTTGGATGGGCAAATCACAGTGTGTCTGCAAACAAGATAGACAGTTCAAAAAGTTCCAGAGTTTAGGAACAGAGCTCAAAACCGAGCACTGATTTAAGAACAGATGGGCCAGGCAAAGCCCACCCAAAGGGAGTTTCTCATGCTGACTTGATGCCCTTTATGATTCTCCTACAAATGGCACAGAGCTGAGATAAAGCAGGCTGTTGCAACTCCAGTGATGTGACATGCATTCAAATAGACTGATTTATCTCACAAATCTAATAAATAGAACTTATTCATTCTGAGTTGGAAGAAAATATATATATATATATATTCCACATTTCCTATTCATGTGTTCATCCTCCAATTAAATTATGTGAGCACTAAAAAGAAAATACAGAACAACACAGTCCAGCTGCCATATTCATTTATCTTATTCTCAATGGTATTTCCTTAATGTCCAAAAAGTCAATATTGCCACAGCTCCTCCTATTTCTTTTCAACTGCTGCTTTGGCTAGAAAATGTTTAATTCTCTTTGCTTTTTTTAATCAATAATACAGTTTCAAATGCTGTAGTTTGCACTATCTGTTTTCATTCAGGATTCTACATGTCCATCTGCTACTTATGTTTCTGCTACATGTGGCGGACAGATACATGACCCTCCCCTACACATTCATCCAATGCGGGGGGGGGGTTAAGAACATGCAGGATCAGATGGGATCACATCGTCTGTGTGGACGCACCGGCACTCTGACACTCTAGCTGGCCATTCCTTCTTCTCTCTATCTTTTTATTATTATTATTATTGTTATTATTTTTATTGATTATAGAGAAAAGAACAGAACAAAAAAAGAAAAACACCACGTGATACACATAACAGTGAAAAAAAAGAATTTCAACAAAAACAAGCTTACATTGTTATTTCTCTCCAATTCCATTACCTTTATCGGATCTTTAATTGTCAGCAAGGTATCATCAACAAACTTACTTTATTCTTTTCTTTAACCCCAATTCCCTCCAAATTCTCATCCTTTCTAATAACATTTGCCAAAATTTCAATGACCACTGCAAATAAAATCGGGGATAATGGACAACCTTGTCTTGTCACTCTAGACATTTGAATTTGTTTTGTTAATCCATCATTTACCATTACTACCGCTGTGTTATGTTAGTATAACTGATTTATCAGTCCTCTAAATTTGTCCCCCAATCCTAATATCTTTAATGTTAACGTTGGCCATTCCACACAGTCAAAGGCCTTGTATATATCTAATGCCATTATTCCTGCTTTTTGTTTATGCCTTTTGATTATATTTATTTTATTCAATACTCTATCAATTAGATTTGACATCTGTTTTCCTTGATTTATTAGCGATACAGGTCTATATGATCCTGGATCTGTCAAATCCTTATCTGGTTTCAGAATCAATATTATTAAAGACTGTTCCCATGATGGTGGTATCCTGTCTCCATTTATTATATTATTATATAATACCTTCAATTTAGGTATTACACTCTTTTAAAAAGTTTTATAGCATTCTGGTCCCAATCCATCCATACCTAGCAATTTCCCTATTTTTAATTTATCTATAACTGCTTCTATTTCTTTTTCCAAAACCAGTTGTTCCATCAACTCTTTATCCTCCTCTGTTATTTTTAATTTCCAATTTTTTTCAATATATTATCCACTGACTTTTTCCCTGCCGAATATAATTCCTGATAACATTCTTCAAAAATTTTAACTTACCTTTCATCATCCTACATGTCTTTACCTGTTTTGTCTTTAACTGCAGCAATCATATTCCTTGCCTTTTTAGACTGTGCAGATCTGGCCAACATTTTAGAGTTCTTATTACTATATTCAAAAAATTCTCTTCTCAAATATATCAGATTCCTCTGAATCTCATCAATTTCTATTTTTTCCAATTCATTTCTTTTTGCTTGTAGTTCTATATAAATTTGTTTACTCCTATTTATTATATATTTAATCTCTAATTCTTTCATCTCCTTTTCTAACTTCCTTGTCTTTTTAAATTACATGATTCCCTAATGCAAATCCCTCTTCTACCTGTCTCTGGTAAAGCTCAGTTTCAGGTTTGCCTCAGATACACTCAATCTGAGTAAGAATAGGTCTTATTCCACACCACAGCTGCTTTCCACAAAGAGGAATCCTGATTGGACCCAGTTTCGTTTTGTGTGAAGAGACCCGCCTGATTAGGGATTGGAGTATCCGCCAGGTGCACTGTTCTATTTTTCTCTTTTCTTTTCTTTCCTCTTAATCACTCTGTATGCGAAGAAATGGGTGAAATTTGGCAAAATTGTTTCAACAATAAATTGAAATGATATTCTCTTCTGTTTGCGCCAGCCAAATTCAGTATGCATAACTATTCCTAGCATTGGTCTCTTTCACACGACACAGTTATAGCACTTTGATCTTGCTTTAATTGCCATGGCTGTGCTCTCTGAAATTTTGGGATGAGTAGTTCAGTGACAAGGCATCCAAGTTCTGTGACAGAGAATTTTAAGTAACCTCACCAAACAACAAACCCCAGGATTCCATAGAATGGAGCTATGGCTATTAATGTAGAATCAAAGTGCTATAACTGTGTAGACAATGGTGAAGATTTAAGGCCTTTCTGCACTACATCGTCATAGTGGTATTATTCCACTTTCAACATCCTGTGGAATTCTGGGGTTAGGCCAAAGAACTCTCTGGCTAAGAATTCTAAATGCCTCTCCCTAAACTGCAAATCCCAGGATTCCATAGGATGTTGAAAGTGGAATAATAGCACTATAATAGTGTAGTACAGAAAGGCCCATAGGCACATATTCTTGACCTTTAGCTGTTAAAGATGAGGAAATTCTATTGGAGGAAAAGGACGGAGGGAGAAAGAGAGAGAGAGAGAGAGGGAAAAGTGTAAAATCCATACTTCAGGGCTAACACTGTTGAACACATGGGGATTTATGAACAATTAAAAGGGGTTATATATTCTAAGCTTCTCATTGATTTGTGTTTTAGATGGACAGTTTTCAAGTTCTGTCATCTGCAGGGCATTCTAAGACTTCCCTGCTCACTACACAACATTATTTTGGATGTTGCAATATACAAACAATGTCCTGCCATGTTTCTGGTCAGTCACTGAAATCCTTTGTGTGGGAAATGAATGTGAGAAATGAAGTAAACAGATTGACATTCTTTCTTCTCACCATATTTCCATCCGTTTGGTTCCCACATTTTCCATCTATCTCTCATAAAAATTAAGCCAACCAAGTTGCAAGTGTAAACACCTCTCTGAAGCTGTCTTTGCATGCCAAAGGAAACTTCCATTGTATCTTTGGGAATTATCCTCTTTACTTCCACCCCTACATGCTCCATGCTTGCAGAAGATCCTCCGTGGCTTCTATTGCTTAATATATAATGTGCGCACAATTAAGGCCAGTTTAGTTTGGCCTTAAAAATGCCATTTGTCAGTCCCAATGCCCTTCAGAAATTCAAGTTGTCTCTAATATTAGAGACTATTTTTGGATCCTTTCTTAACAGGGTACCCTCTTCTGTTTTGTCTTAAATGCTAGTATGTCTTTCATGCCACTTTAATTTTCAGGCAGCCTTTCCAATATGACATCAAATATGAAATTTAGGAAGCAATGCAATCAAAAATCATATGAAAACTAAAATGGTAACTTCCTATTGTTGAGTTGTTTTGGAATGGCTTGATCTACACAGGGCAGTGATGTCGACTCGAGTGGGTTGACTCAAACTCAAGTCTGACTTGAGTCACTTCAATGACTCGACTTGTCAATAAATCATGGATCGACGCGACTAGACTCAAGACTCATCTTTTTTTAGTAAATGACTTGCTCTAGAGTAAAGGAGGCTTGGAAGGCAAAGAAGTGAAAGGCAGGAATTTGGAGGTTTAAATCAAATCCTGATTACTCGTGACGCAGCCACTAGGCTAAGTATGCTGCATTTCCCTTAAAGTTTAAACCCTTAAAGGAAATTTGAAGATGTATCTGAAATATTGCTGAGGCAAGGTGGGAAAGGGAGTGACAGTATGGGGCTTTGAGTTTCTAATTACTGAGACTTAAACCCCACCCCACCACCTCCTTTTTTCTGTTAAATTTGGCTTCCAGACTTGAGACTCAACTTGAATTATCTTGCAAGGGTTGAGACTCGACTTGAAAGTAGAGCCTTGAGCCTTGACTTGAGATTTGGAGCAAAAGACTTAAATACATCACTGACACAGGGCCACACTGAGGTTTTCGTAGGCCCTAGGCACTCTTGTATTCAACTTCCCAACTCGCCTCAGCATACCACTAGGGATGTTTTTGTAGGTCCTGAAATCCTGTTTTCACAGGCTCTAAAATTTTCATAGACCCTAGGTACTGTGCCTAAAGTGCCTAATGGATAAAGCAGCCCTTGATCTATGCAAAGCAGAT
Source organism: Cyclura pinguis (assembly GCA_030412105.1). Taxonomy (NCBI): domain Eukaryota; kingdom Metazoa; phylum Chordata; class Lepidosauria; order Squamata; family Iguanidae; genus Cyclura; species Cyclura pinguis. Next base: position 67,875,405 of record CM059603.1, read on the forward strand.
TGGTTTGGTGGGATCAATTTATATTCTTGGACTGTACCTTTTCACACTGGTGTTGGGGGGACTGTATGACTAAACTCCAACAAGCTTCTCCCCAGCTACATACTGCAAATCCTCAAAATATGTAGAAAAATGAAAAGGCTCTAGTCTAGCTATCATGTAGATCCACTCTGCTTTCCAGCTACAATATAAAACAGTACAGTCCTTGAAGAATTTTCCGTTGTGAAGTAGTATTTTTCAAGAAAGCCCATGTTAGGCAGAATTAGGTACTTGACTTCTAGACTGTAACACTTTCAAACATCATGTTCATGATCACCATCCAGAGTTAAGAAGGGAAGGCCAAGGAATATTACATACCTGTTATATGTATGTGATACTCTTCCTTAAAAATCTTTTTGAAATAGGGCAATCTAAATTGAAAGTGTGCAGCTGGCAAGCCAGGAAGATTTACATCAACATCACCCATAAAATGTGGAAACTCCCAATCCTGGTGAGAAAGAAGAACAGAAAACCACACATAATTATTTTTAAGATTAAAAATAACACAGTCCTCCCTCTACATATGTTTGACCTTTGTGAATTTGATTATTTGTGAGGCACATGCTTGCCATGCCTCTCGCCCCCATTTTCCTCCCCACATTCTCTTACATTGCTCACCCCAGGCTTGGAAGGCTTGTGTTTAAAATTGCTGTTTTTTTTTCCTTTTGGGTGAGCAAAGCCACCCTCCCACAGCTGGAAGTGTGTCCTCTCTGCCATGTGGCTGCACTTTCTGCTGTGTAATGGCTGCTGATTGGCCAGGTGCTCTCACTACTCCTTCCCCTTCCTTTTCAAGATGGCTGCCATAAGTAATTCAAACCCAAGAATCTGTTCTTCTCATTTTGAGGGGAAAAGTACCAATAAGCCCTTTACTGTGTCTTTTTTTCCTCCCCGCCCCAATGCTGGGGTCAGAGCCAAAAGAATGAGATGAGAGAGCTCTGGAGGGAAATCGCAAGGGGGGGAATGTTTGCCGTTTTTCCACTTTCGCAAGCGTTCTGTGTCCCTAACCCTCACAAATGTGGAGGGGCTACTGTATAAACCCTTAGAAGATATTTAAGACATTCATCTTTGTCTCTCTTTCTGTCATGCACCTTCCCACACGCATGCACACGCACTGGAATTCCCCCACAACTAAGGAGAAGAGGCTTTACATGAACTGCTGATACAAAGAAGGCATTGGGGCTGAAAAATGGCATTTTGAAAGCTAAACTAGACACGACATTAATTGTGTGATTTCAATTAATGTGCACACGAGTAAATGGAAGCCATGGGTAGCCTGTGCAATCATAGGATATGTAGTGATGGAAGTGAAGAGGATAATTCCCACAGATACAATGGAAGTTCCCTTTGACATGCTAAGAGCAGCTTCAAAGAGAGGGTTTTTCTCTGGAACTTGGTGGGACTGACTTTTATGAGAGAGGGATACAGACTATCTTCTACACTACTCCAGTGGTCGACCATCATGCATACATTACCGTTTGAGCAAATGCAAAATCCAACAGAACTCCATTAGCACAGTGTTTTCCTCCACTAAGCAATACATTGTATTGTAAGGTCAGATTGCCTCTGTGTTATACATTTAGCCCTCCTTCAGAATCTCTGCAATTGTTCTCATCGCAGGCAGAGAATATACCTGTCTGAGAAGCGTGCCGGTCAACAAGGATGCTATTCACAACGTCAGGGGTAATCATATGGACTGAAGATCATTCTAGGGATGTAAGTTATCTACAGGTCTAGCCCAATATTGTCTATGCTGACTGGCAGCAGCTTTCCAGAGTCTCTTGGGCAGAGAGCTTTTCCATTCTAGAAAGATGATCCTTAAACACACGCACACATACACACAAAGCAACCAACAACGCAGATGCTAAAAATTGGACATGGAACCTTCGTTATGCAAGCCATGCACTCTGCTACTGAGATACGGCCCCTTTCATGCTTTTCATTTAAAAAAAAAAAGTTCCTTGATCTGCAAAAGAGCGATGAGGTTCAATACCATCCAAAGGGACTCTTAGGCTCAAATTTAAAGTAAATTGATTTAAGGAAATATCCTATCCCCATCTTCCCCTGGAAGTACCAACAGCCCTCAGGGAAGCCCCTCTAGAAGATCAGGAGGAGGGCTCCTTAAGAATATGAGATGTAGTGTCTGTGTGGGGAGGTGGAGTAATAGTACAGGTACAACCTCCCACAGGCGGCTTCAAATCCCAAGATAAACTCACTTATGGAAGTTCATTTGAAGGAAGTTTCATATATTCTATTTCCTGCTGCAGTCCACAGGTTCTATTCTTACATTGTTCAAGAGGGTCCTCCAACCCCACAAACAGGCCTCTCGTGTTAAGTCAGTTTACTTCAGTTGGCTCAGTATGTGGAAAACTCTTCTTCTGTGATTTTTTTAAACTTAGGAATTTCCTTATCAAGAGTCCTAAATCCAATTGCTGGTCACAACAGCCATTGAATCAGTTGCTAGGTTTCATTGATTCAACAAGTCTGCTTCAGGTGACACTTGAAACTGGATTTAGTCTGTTGATTAATTTTCTAATATGTCTAATCTGTAAATATGAAGAACAGTAGCAGGGAATAATAATCACATGGTAATCTATTGGGGATCCAAATCCCAGGATCACTCACTGGAAATTCAGAAAGTACAAATTCCGTTCTTATGACATTTATTTTAAATTCATCCAGCACAAGCTATTTCATTCCACTAGCAACTAGCCAAACAGGAGTATTCTTCTTTGACCAGTGACCTAAGAGCAACTTCAAGCACATCACAGATTATTAACTTCCAAACGGTTTGCAGCAGCTGATGGTACAGAATTAACAGCACTAGATTTCATCAATTGCTAAAAAGGGGGAGGAAGGGGAATGAAATTGGGCCCCTGCTGAGCTTCATTACAAACTATAATCAGAAATTGATTCTTTTCATTTCCAGTAATAGTCCTCGCTGCCATAATTAAACTGTCAGTTCACGGACAGATAATTTAGAAAGCAAGCACCTGGCCACAGAATTGATGCATAAGCAGAGCTGTAGCTGAAGGTGAAACAGGTTCATTGACAATACAGAGGAGAAAGGACTTCAAAGATCATGCCCCTCTGCATCTGATTGGTCTTTTTCTATTCACATGTAAATGTCTTTTATGACGAACACAGCAATTCAGTTTTGTAGTTAGATGATGCACTAAGAGAACCAGTTAAACTGCTATATAATGCCAAGTGATAGGGCTGGTCCAAGATGTTATTCTGCCTGAGACAAAGGACGAGATGGTGCTCCCTCTTACTCCACGTACAGAAGCTGACTGAACTGTCTTTTCATACTGAATTGATCCATCTTTCTATACTGGCAAGGGTTTAGGGTCCTGATGACAGATGACTAATTTACAGGGTGTAAACTAGATTGTGAAGAGCAGAATCTCCCAAGGAGGCTCAGGAGGACCAGCTGGGTGTGAAGGCTACCACTGTTGCCCCGCCCAGCATCTGATGGTGAGATGGTTGACAATTCAATCCGAATAGGGCTGGCCTTGCTACGAAATTTTATGTGAAAACTACAGAAACCCTGACGGTCGAGCATGCTGTGCCCACCCTGATTTTGCTCTTTGTGGCTATGAATAGTGGCATCTTTGTTGATCTATTCAGTACAGTACTTGCAGCCCCTTCTGGAAGAGTTCTCTGGCTCTGTGGGGGATGTTCTCACTCAGCTATCCTTTGTTTTAGTTCAGCCCTCCATCTAATACACCAGACTTGGTCACTGAACTACAGTGTACCTACACTTTAGTGATCCAACAAGGAAACCATGCACAATACGTCAAGAGAATATATTTCTTTCCAAACATATATACCATGGGTGGGAAACTTTTGGACTGCCACATTTTTTCCAACTAGAATTTCTATAATCCCTTATCTCTGGTCATGCTGGCTGGCGCTTCAAGTCCAAAACACTGTAGGGCCAAAAGTTCCCCTAATTTACAAGGATACTAAAGTAAGCCTGATATTGTTAATTTCATAGTTAAGGATACGATTGACCTCTTGCTTAAATATGTAACAAACATACTTGGATCATACTGAGATCTATTTGACTAGTTATGTTTCTGACTGTGGTCATCCCAAGATGGTAAGGAGGGCAAGGGTGTGAATGCCATATCATAGCATAACCAAAACCTTCTGAATACAATTAAAGGCATATCTAATCCAGTATTGTCCCTGCACAGTGGCCAAATGGATGTCTCCAGGAAACTGGTAAGCAGGATATAGGCACGATAGCAGACTCCCACTTGGGTTCCCTAACATGTAAGCGAACTCTCAAATTGGAAATACTATGACTAGTAGCTGTTTAGCCTTATCCTCCATGAAGGTAATTCAAGATTGCTCAAGTCACCAGATCCAGTCTAATCTTAGAGGCTAAGCAGGTTAGACTCTGTTAGTATTTGGATGGAAGATCACCAATGAATACCAGGCGCTGTAGGCTGTATTTCACAGGAAGGATCTGGCAAAACTACCTCAGAGCATTCATTGCTTAAGAAAACCCTATGAAATTCATGAGGTCACCATGAGTAGACAGAGAATCTTAAGGCTCATACACCTACACATATGGTAAAAAGACACACATCAGATTTCAGCTTAGAAGTTATGCCAGTGTATATAAAGTAAATTGCAAACATTTGTGTAAACTGTCAGATATATTGACCACATGGAGTTTTTTATATATAGCCATCAGTCTATTTTCTGCAACATATTTTTGGCACACATACAAAAAAACTATGTGTATTTTTGCACAAATGAATTTTACCACTCTAAGTCCTGGTGTAAAAGTAGTGCTTAAAAACTGCACAGAAAGCCCTGTATTCTCATGAAGGAAGGAGAAATTATTTGTCCTTGCATATGAGAATGAAGATTTATATCCCCAGTGCTGTTTAGCCATGTTCTTAATGTAACGGGTAGCTTGACCCTGACACAATAAATATCCAGTTGTATCACGAGTAGCGTACCATTTAAATGTACTTCATGTTGATCCTTCTGATGTTCCTGGCATTTATATGGTTTTCCATCCGTTTGCTTTTCCATTGATTGTTTCCTGTAAATGGTCATTGCTTTTGATCTGTTCCAACTTCCTGTCTGTCAGCAATACATATCTTAACATTCTCAGTGAATCATGACTGAGGACAGATATCTTTAATGTCATGTTGAGGCTATATTAGTAGAATGGCAGCAATGTCTCCAGTTACTGAATCCTGCACCAATTTAATCATATTGTGGTTATTTTATAAAGAAACTATGTTGTGCTGCACAAAACATTTTTTTAATCAATAAAGTATTATCCTTTATTTAGAAGACTCAATTTCAAGGATGTCTGTATGTTCCACAGAGAATTTCTGTATATTCAAACTCTTGCACATAATAGCCAAATTGGGAAGAAAGGATGGAGAAGTGCACTGTAAGAGTTATGGGAAGCCTCTGGCCTGCAGAAGTGTTACCTGCAAGTTTCTTCTGTTTTTATCTCTGATCAATGATTGGAGATAAGAAATAATAGACTTGAACTAACCTGTTCAAAGCTTTTGCACAGAACTGAGCTCTGCTTTGCAGCCCAGGAAGCTGTTGTACTGGGGCTTACTCTTGAATAGATATGCATAGAATTGATCTATGTTTTGCATGTTAGCTGGGAAAATGTTCACATTGGTAAGACAGCCGATCACTCCCATTTTCCTTTGACAGCTCTTTATCTCTATCCATTGCTGGAATGAAGCCTCTGAGATCCTTCCCAAACTGGAGTTTAACCATCTAGCTAAGAAAGATTTTCCAGTCCTGCACAAAATCTCATCCAGTCCTCCAAAATGGTACACAAAATCTTCAAAGAGAAGGTTGCAAAGATGGCAAGACATGCATTTTAATTAGCTCTGCAATAGTCAACAGTAGAATCCTCCACAAAGTTCTGGCTTGCAAGCCACAATGGCCTTGGGCTCTCAAAGACTTGGTCACTGGAATACAAGTTTGGTCAGGTTCTACAAAGCTAATAAGATTCAGATTGCCTATCTTGCATCCAAGGATCAGCTGAACTAAGTAAAGAGGAACTCATCACCAGAAGGCTGGTCATCAGGTGATGAATATGTACAGGCACGGTGGGATGTTTCTGCTTCACTAACAGGATAGAGTCACAGATTTTCAAAGTATTTCAGGTAATAAATAAGTAAGTAAGTAAGTAAGTAAATAAATAAATAAATAAATAATAAAAATAAATATGCTATGATATGGCATTCACACCCTTGCCCTCCTTACCATCTTGGGATGACCACAGTCAGAAACAAATGCTCCTCAGAGGATCTTCTTGCTGGTAGGGCTCCATCATCCTGGAGATGTCTCCAAATAATAGACATGATGTAACCCTTCATCAGCTTTGGGTATTTAAACTGGGAAGCAAGAAGCTGTAAGTGACTATACTCATGAACAGAGTGAGTCCTCATCAGAATTGTCAGGTTCAATCAGAAGATAAGAGGTCTCCCAGCCAGCAGATGCTTCTATGATGTCCGTTCAGCCATTGCACAAAACTTAATAGGAAAGTGAAGCACATCTTTAAAGAGGTTCCTCCCATATCATGAAAGACTGGTAAGAAGAAACACACAATTTCCTGACCTTTCCCATGTGTATGTACCTGCAAGTCACCTGTTGACTTATGGCAACCCCATAAATTTCATAGGGTTTTCGTAGGTAAGGAATACACAGAGGTAGTTTTCAAAACACATACCGTAGGGCACCTGGTATCCACTGGCTGTCTCCCATCCAAGTACTAACTAGGACTGACCTTGCTTAGCTGCCAAGATCCATACTTTCAAAAAAAAAACAGTAACACTGTGGTAAAATATTTTATCAATGTAGTGCTTAACATTATATCAAAGCGGGTGTGTGCAACATATACAATGATTCCTTTTGCATTAAAAATAATTAAGCAACTGGAGAAAGGGCAATATGTAGCAGAGAAACAGCAAGGTAAGAAATGCTTTCTCTTCAGTGCTTAACTGACTATGACTCTCTTCCAGATTACATACACATACTGTACAGATGCTTTACTCTCATCCTGCTTCTCCTCTCATGAGTCTGAAGCACATTTCCCTCTGCAACATTCCTCTGCAACTTTGAGAGTGGAAACACATCTAGTGAAGGTAATTTGGTATTGAAAAGCGGGAGGCAAAGTTTATGGAAAAGATTAACACCCTCTTTGTCTCTCAGCACTTCCCTGCTTCACATTCCTTCTCCTCATTTTTTTTTCCTGCCAAAAATGGTTATTGGGAGAGAATTGCATGTGTTCTCAGTAAGCTTTTGTATTGTCCTCACTCTGTTTTGGAGCATATAGAAACTAGAAGAAATTCCTGGCTTTTAGAATGCTCTCTGGGGTATTTGTAGAATAGAAGATAAGTGGACTTGATGAAAAAAGGACAAAGATTGGTAAAAGGATTCCTTAATAAAATAATAAAAAAATTAAACATCTGCTATGGTCAGTCTCATTTTTTTTATATGCCATTCAATAAGGCACCATCACTACTTTGCTCTGAAAGATGAGGAGCTGCAAGCAATCACATTCACAACAGAATAATACCAAAACAGGCAAGCCACTGTCACAGAAACAAACATATAGATGGCAAAATCAAAATATGCAGTATAATGAAGATGCACAATACATGTAGGCAGCTAAAATTAAACCTTAATTTAATACAGATATGCATCATACAATAGAAGGATACGTGCAAAATAACAAATGATGTTCTGTTGTTCTGTTCAAGGTACGCATAAAGGAGATTTTATACACACATCAATGTCAGAAATCAGTCCCATTATCACTCTGAGCTTCACTTACAGTTTCAAATTACAACTTTCATGTAGGTTCACAAGATGTAGCTTTGACTGCAAATGTAGTCAAATCACAGGCAGGCTTTTGAGGTCTGATAGTCTTCCCTTTATCGCTGACATGCTCTTGCCTACCCCCCTTAGTTTTCACTCTGGGTTAACTATTCATGTAGCAAAGGTTAATCACTGACTGCAACCATAATATATTCTTGAAAATTTCAGTCAGTAATCATGCCGACTTTGGCTGAGCTCTTGAAACCATGCTGTGCAACATGGCTGGAATCATATTAGCTGGTGGACAATGAATTCCTAAATTGTGCATAAGCTACTGTAATTGTAAAAATAAGTGTACACAGCCACACCTGCTGCTCACATTTTCCCTCTTTTATGCACAGGAAGAGCCTATTTGAATCTACTGCTAATCAAAGTACCCTGTTGATTTATTCTTGAAAGACAAGAGGAAACAGAGAGGTGGACAGCCCTCCCATTAGGCAATGGGGTGGAGCTGCCTCAAGGAGCAAATTTTGGATGTTGTGAAAGAGCAGCAAAGTCTTACATTATGCACTTTGTTGTCATTGTATTTTTACTGCCAGGAATGGAGAGCGGTTGTTGTGGGGATGTCTGCCTCAGATGCCACAATATCTTGGGTTACCCTTCACAAGTTTGTATTTGGGTGAATGGAGGGTGCTATTTACCATTCTGTCTCAGGCAGTAATATATGTCTCCATTAAGACATGAAGGACTTACAGTATTACCCTATGCTTTTCTGCTCAGAAATAATCACCAGTGAATTCCTAGGAATGTGAGTGTAGGATCACAGCCATATCAACTTGTAGGAGGGTAAATCCCATTGATTTCAATGTGGCCTAATGAGTAAACATGTATAAGACTGCACTGTTATTGCACAGCCGCCAATATTACACAGATTATAGAATTACAGAGTTATGCAATCATAGAATAATAGAATTGGAAGAGACCTTAGGGGCCATCCAGTCAATACCCTGCCATGCAGGAATGCACACTCAAAACACTCTGGACAGGTGGCCATCCAGCCTTTCTTTAAAAACCTCCAAAGAAAGAGACTCCACCACAATCCCATGCAGCATATTCCACTGTCAAACTGCTCTTACTAGCAGGAAGTTCTCTTCCTAATGTTTTAAGTGGAATCTCTTTTCTTGTAGTTTGAGGCCATTGCTCTGTGTCCTAGACCCTTTCTGCAGTAGCCTCCCATACCGCATGGGGACAGGAGAGGAGCAGGACCACAACGACACTTCTATATGATGTCATCGGGGTCCCCCTCCTCTCCCATCACCAGGCGGCGTGATCACGGATTAAATCATAGATGGGTTTTCCACATCAATGATCCATGATTGCACCACCATCCTGCGCTTATTCCTGAGGAAGGTCCAGAAGCGTGATGGTGGTGCTTCCTGCCCCAGCGCAGCCCAGGAAAGTACCCAGCTGTGCTGCAGAAGGAAGCTGCATGTCCACTGTGCTCCCATGCGGAGGAGAGCACTCCCATCATGCTCCTTTCCTGGCACAGCCACTGCCAGGATCGCCACCAGAGGACCACACAAGAAGGTAGGGTGCAGAAAGGGCTCTTATCTGTGGAGCGGTAGAAAACAAGCTTGCTCCATCTTCCATATGACATCCCTTCATATATTTAAAAGTAGCTTTGATGTCACCTCTTAACCTTCTCTTCTCCAGTCTAAACATACCCAGCTACCAAAGTCGCTCCTCATAGGGCATGGTTTCCAGGCCTTTTACCATTTGGCCTCCCCTGGACATGTTTCAGTTTATCAACATCCTTTCATTATGGTGCCCAGAACTGGACATAGTATTCCAGGTGAGATCTGACCACAGCAGAAAGATGAAAACCAGAACATGTGTGGCCCCACACCACAGTGTGGTCAAGATCACAGAAGTCATTACCAAGGAAGAACACATAAACTAGGAGAGGTTGCAGCAGTTTACTTTTGCCTAGGCTTTCTGGGAAAGGCAGTTTGCTTTTGCCTGGGCTTTCTGCCCCCTTCTCTCTTCTTACCCTTTCTGAGTTAACTGAGCACACATTATCTTTGCACTTGGAACTCAGGCCCTTTCTGCACGATGACAGTGTCCCAGCATGAGGCCGCAAGAGGAACAGGACCACGATAACACTTCTGCATGATGTTGTCCCACCCTTTTCGCATTGCCAGCTGGTGCAATCCTGGGACATATCATTGACAGAGAAACTCCATCAATAACTCCCGATCACATAGGCCTTCCATTGCAGCCAGCCATGCAGAAGGGCCAGAAACACAATCAATGCACTTCCTCCCCTACTGCAGCACGGGAAGAAGGCTGGCTGCAGTCCAGAAGGATGGAGTGTGTACCTTGCACTCCCTTCCCCAGGCAGCTGGTTGCATGCAGAGAGAAGCATTGGGAACATGCTCCCATCCCCGCAGAGGTGCTCCCAGCATTGACAGAATGATGTGCAGGAGTGTCCTTGTGCAGAAAAGGCCTCAGTTTGCAGCAACTGAAGTTAGCTGAGGACAAAGATAGAAGATGGGAGGAGAAGAGAAACTGGGACATTTTAAAAGCAGCTGAAAAAGTGGGATGACAGAGGATCCACCAAGACCATCCATGCTAAACTGAGAGAATCGGAGGGTATGTACGAAGCAAGGTGGGCAACTTGTAGGCAACTCCCAACTGCTCCAGCCAGCATAGCCAATGGTAAGCCATCATAGAAGTTTGAAGATAAGGTACCAAATGTCACACACATGTGATTGTTATGCATGATACTGAACAGCCTAGCCTGGCTAGGAGGAGGTTACTTTGCCTATAGAATTTTCAACTTGTCCACTAGGCTTCCTCAATCTACTCATCCAAGCAGAGCAAGAAGTAATTATACAATTTCCTGTGGGCATTTTTGTCTTTGTTCATTAAACCTAGTTGTAAGAAGCAGTGGATACGTAGTCACTCCACTTCCCTTTTTAGTGCTTCTTCTAGAAGAAATAGGAATGTAAATATTTGACTACTTTTTGTCTTTGCAAATGAGGATGAATACTTTCCACAGTTTTCAATGAGGAGAAAACAAACATTGCTGAGCAATTCTAACTTGATATTCGTACATTCCAGAGTACTTCAGGAAATAATTCTGCACAGAAATACATGTAGATTTTTGACATGATATACACTAATTTTGCACCAAAATGGGTTTCGGGAAAGTACTGTCTCCATGAAAAATCAGTTTTCTTCAGAAAAACACATTTTTCATGCACAACACTGGTTCCAGATAGCCAAACAGGGATTTCTTTTTTGTGGGGTGAGGGACAAAAATAGAAAAACAGAAAAAATGTAACTACCTGGAAACAGCTGGCATGCTCCATTGCAGTTATAGGTTCATAACCTAGAGTTACAGATGTATAACCACTCCATATTCAGCTGTGCTGTGTATTCACAGTGGTGGCACTATCATCATGACTGTAAACACCTCCCCCCCAAGCCTACCTTAAACACCAGGGAATAACTCAGAATGACAGAAGTCTGTGGCATCTTTGTTGAATATGGCACTACAAGGTGATGGAGATAACCTTCTCCTGCCCTGAGCTGTGGTGCTGGACACGTCATCATAAAGTGCCCCACTCAATTGCACAAACAGACTTCCTTTGCTTGGAGAGGCTCCCTAGAGTTTAAGATATGTGGGATGGGGGGAAGTCAATTCTTTAGATCATTTGTAACTACATTTACATAGCTATGAATGCAAAACAAGATCTTAGCCAGTGTTCTTTGTGTGACAAATGTGGAGTTTATTTGCAGAACCCTCCTCAATATATTCATGCAAAAAAACAATGTATTTCTGCTCAGAATAATTTCTTGAAACACTTTGGCATATGCAAATACCAGGCAAAAACTGCCCAAAATTCTTGCCACTGTGTTATTCTTCCCAAGTGAGTTTCCTCAGTGTTGGGAAACCCATTTTGAGCCAAGAAATGAATAATGGCGTGTATTCTTTCCATCCCTGAGGAGGAGGAGGTGCTGTCTTTGTTTCCTCTACTGATGTTTTAGTGATTTATTATTTCTGAAACTGATGTTTTCCACTTTTAATTTATGTTGCCTTTGTTGTTCATTGCCTTGAGCTTCCAGGGCGGAAGGCAGAATATAAATGTATCCATGAAGAAAAGAAACAAATAAAATGTTCACGAGTTACATATTCCTTAGTATGAGTTGAATTAGTCTTCTTTGGGGAAGGAATTAGCAGAATGTAAATGTTTGTAATTCTTGACACAACCTAATCAAATGAATTCAACAAATTATGAAAGAGTGAATGATTAAACAGGTAACAGTGTATAGTTCTGAAGAGACTATATATTACCAGGGAACTACTTTATTCCCTTACCAATTTTAACTAGTAAATGTCCTCACTAAGAGATTTGAAACAGAAATGTCACACACAGTTCACAATCTTCACATATTATATAAATCCCAGTAACTCATAATACTTGTTGCCTACTTCTTCTCCAGCTCATATTATAATTGTAGCCACAAATGTACATTGCTATTATTATTATTAGTATTTAGTATTATTAACCATTTTCTTACTGACTCTACTTATGGATCAAAGCAGGGAACAACAACAGACTAACACATAACAAACACAGAACATCAACTAAAACAGTAGTTAAAATGCATATCATCTTAAAAGAAAAGAAAAATAATACAAATACCTAAAAACAGACAATGCCTATTTAAAATTCATTGTTAAAATTTACAATTTAAAATCATCAGGATAGGCCTGCCAGAATATACTTGTCCCTAATGTTGTTTTAAATTCCAACAGCATATTCAGCTGTCAAAACTCTTGTGGAACTTAACTTTTCCCTCCCACCCAGGGATCGTTGGTGGCCTCCATGTCAGTTGCTGGGAAGGGGTGTGAAATTTTAAAGGAGTGGAACCCTATCTCTGAAGAAGTTCTGAATCTTTAATGGTTTCTTTACAGTTCAGACTAAAACTCACTGATTCACCAGCCCAACAACACTGTGCCACCAGCCACAGTGGCTCCCATCCATGGCCCCTTGAATAGCCAATGTCCTCCCTTCAGAAGCTCTTATCATAGAGCTGCCACATGGCCTAACAGTGAGAACAGAAAGAACCCTCCCTCCCTTTCTATTACCACTCTAACAGACTGTAGAGCAGAAACAAAGCTGACACGAGTACCAGGCAACAGTAGTAGTTGTAGTAGTAATGTTTTAACGTGTTATTAATTTAATTCATTTTAATTTAATATCATCATCATCATCATCATCATCATCACTACTAGTTTTAATTGTGAGCTGGGCTTTGACAACAAAAATGGCATGGTATGGGGGCATTTTCACGAAGAATTAATAAGTGGTAAAGAAGCAGGTTACCCAACTTCTCTGCAAAAGTGCAACCACTACATATGTGGGAAACACAAATTTGGAAGCATCCAGCAAAACGTTTCACTCTGTGCTTTAAGAAGGCATTTGTGATTTTAAAAATGCCACCCACAATTTTGGATCATAATTCTGGTGATATTTTATGGTCTTCTCGGACCTGCCAACCTGCCAATATATTCATCACCATAGAGGTGATTTAAAAAAAAATTGTAGGAATGTTCCCCATTTCACCTAAGCATGTGAACAAATAGGGAGTACTCCATACAGCTGATCTAGAGGTCTGCAATCCATGAAAGCACCTGCCAAATGAAATCATCCACTAGTCCTCAAGGAATCACAAGATTTGCTGTTGGTTTCCAATGCAAAGGGTAATCTTCAGCATGAACCTCCCCTCATCGCCACCTCAAGAAGCATCAGATACCCAGAGCCCATTGGAATAAATCCCTTCAGACAACTGTGTTCATACCCTATTGTACTGGAAAGTGCCGCACAGAGTGAGAAACTAATAGTTAAGTGAATCCACTACAAAGAGTAAATTTCATATTACATATGAATATATATCATGAAAGCCTGGTTGAGTTTTCTAAAAACAGCCCTAGAATAAACAAATTAAGGGTAAAAGAGGGCTTAATTCTTTCCTGTTAGCCATTTTCCCACTAAAGAATTGACCTCCATACTGTTTTTACAGTAAAGTTAAACATGCAACAGGAAAGTTTGATTTGGTATGAAAAAATAACAGGCAGGGAACGGGCTGAAGCACCCACTTCCCACTATATTCAACATTTTTTATCTTTTCCCCAGGAAACCTGTGTGAGCTTGATATGCAGATAGGTACTATAATGTGCATTCAATTTTTAAAGAGAATTTCAAACAAAATGGCTCTGACTGAGGTGTTAATCTGACCAGAGAAGTAAACATCATAACATTTTAAAATATCTATTTAGCATTTTCAAGAATAAAAATTTGCATGCTCCAAAGCCCAGAGGGTCACACACTGCCACTTTGGGTGTTTCTGGAGCTATGGGGAAGCCCACAATGCCTTGTCCCAACCACCATTTTGGTGGACTGGGAGTGATGTTCTGCTCTCTCCAAAAGGTTTGTAATGTCATTAACTGGCTCCCAATCAGTGGCTTGTTGAAATTGTTTTTAGTTTAAGGGCCAAGTTGTTTTAGGGGGGAGTTTTCCAGTGTGTTGGCATATCCATGGGGTCTAGGGATTCTCAAGAGCCACATAGCACTTCCAAAATGACTGCAAGCAGGTCATGAGCCACATGATTCACACCTCTGGTCAACAATAATTATCTAGTAGTAATCGTTATAATACTCCTTATAATAAGGCAAGCCTGTATTTTTATCTCTCATATTGCAGCTGTTCAGATGGAAACTAAGAAAAAGCATTTTGGCCAAAGCAAGATTGTTGCAAAGGCAAGATGTGAACTAAACACAATCAGCTCTTCATTTCTTTCCAAGACAAAAGGGCATCAGTATGCTTTACAACTGTTTCTGTTTTGCTGACAGCATAGCATACCCTTGTGAAAAGTGGGACGTGTTTGACCAGGCAAAAACAGAGTGTGGTCAAGGATGATGAAAGTTATTAATAAGGAAGAACTTACAAACTAGAAGAGGTTGCGGCAGTTTACTTTTGTCTGAGCATACTGGAAAGAACAAGATTCCACCTCCTTGTCTCCTCTCTATTCTGGTGAGTTAATGGGATGCAAGCTACTTTTGATGTTTGAACTTAGTTTGCAGCAACTAAAATAAACTGAGGAGAAAGTGGAAAGGGGGGAGAAAAGAGAGAAACTTAGTCTTTTAAAGAGCAACTGAACAAGTGGGATGACAAAGGATAAACCAGGGCAGCTGGAAGGTATGAGAGAGAGCAGAAAAATAAACGATTTGGAATACACTAAGCAAGTGTAGTTTCAAGATTTTAAGTTCACTTAAATTATGGCACCAGCATGATCACAAAGAGCTCATATGTTTGAAAGGTAAAAATTAATGAAAATGAGCAATTTTAGCCATGTATATGTCTAGCTGGATGTCTCTTTTACTTTAAAAAATAAGAGGAGAGAAAAGAATCTGTAGCAACTAGCTAGAGAATAGAAAATCTACTCCCAGAATATGTCAGTCAGGAGGGCTACTATTGGAGGGCATCTAGGAATTCTAGTCCTGAAAAGCAAAATTTATAGATCCTGCATCCAGTTGTATGTCTGATGTTGCCATTCCTAGCTGCTCTGTGCATGTATGTGCATGTGTCTTCACATCTTCATATTGATTATGGTGACCCCATGAATTTCATAAGGTTATTTTAGGTGAAGAATGCTCAGAGGTGGTTGTAAATAAAGGATAACAACAAAGCAACTATAACAACATTCAATGAGAAATTCTGGATCTGACTAAAGGTGTCTTTAGTCCCATTTTCTGTTTGCATTATAGTCAGTTGCCTATGCAAAACCTATCAGAAGAACATGAATGTGACTTATGTTTTTGCATGCTTTGGAGTGTCAGAGGTAAAGAAAAACTGTCTGAGGCACTAAGGCCAGCTGTCTCCAGGGAACAAAGACTCTAGGTCAGGAAGACTTTGGTTCAGAGACGCCATGATGGAATTTTGCAGCTGTGCAGAGCCCACAGTGTCCTTGAAGATGAAATATGGGACACGAGATTGGAAGGCAGGCATTGAAGAGAAGGTTCCCCATTTGCAGATGGTCAAAGAAGAACCTTTGAAGATAAAGCACCTTCATCCCCCAGCTTTCAAGACTTCCAATTAAAATTATAAAACTAAAAACCTGCTTCTTAAGCTGTCATGATGGGTGTAAAAAAATACACAACATAAACTCAAAAAGCTAATAATGATTTTATTTTTGCTGCTGTTAACTGATAAACTGGTGTTTTCTAATACTGAGTTGATAAACTAAAGGGAAGTAAGTAAATTAAGTTTAGTATAGTGTTTAACTCTTTAGGAACGTATATTTCTTTACTTACTCTTAAATTATTTTTTACGTGCTGTTGTTTGAAATGAAGATTAATTTCTCTTTTAAGCTTTCATGGTAAAACAATAGAAATTTTATTCTTTTGTTACAAAAGTTTTAGAAACTTAATGGAGCTGAAATACAGTTGGCCCTCCACTTTCATGGGGGTTGGGGTGCAGGACCCCCGCAAAAGCAGAAAAACCATGAATATTGTAAGCCTCCCAAACCATATTTAATGCACATACATAAAAGTACCTGCACTGGCAGAGTGGCCATTTCCAGGGCCATTTCCGCACTAGACTGTTATAGGACTGCTATTATTCCACTTTCAACATCCTATGGATTCCTGGGGTTTGCAGTTTCTGGAGGGGCTGAGGCACCGAGTAAATAAGCAAATGCACACATGCACCTCCTCCCATACCAACCTATCCCATCCCCTTCACCCCAGTAATCCATGAATAATCAAATAGGCTAATGCTCAATTCGCAAATGTAGAGACCAACTGTAGTAGGTTTAAGCTTATTTTTTGGTATAACTTTTCACAATAGCAAATATTTTATCTTTGCTCTAAGTTAGTACTGATAAGGACTGCTCACAAGCCCTTTTGATGACCAAACTCTCAAATGAGGACAAATTTATGATCCCAGATCAGGTGCTTGTCTGAACAGCACGAAGGGTGAAGTTGGGGTACAGGTGTCTATGAACTTTTGAATGTCTGGAGGGAAAATTTAAGAGATGCATCTGGTGGGACACAACAATAATTAAATGTTTGATCTAAGGACAAAATTCAAGTGAAGAATTTTTAAATGACATACAGTTTTAATGAGATTGTTTGAGGAGGAACCAATGTGTCTACAGGGGAAAAGTTCATGAGAAATTGGGGCTATAAAAGTCAGGGAATTTCTGTAGGGGAACCCACTTCTCACTATACCTTACCCCTTTCTTCTTTCTTCACTCTTTCCCTCTCTCTTCTATCTCCATTGGGATTTAGGATTCACAAAATTCTTTTAAGGAGAGAAAGAAGCTAACTGTGGTTGAGTTTTGGGCGAAGCTGATTTTCTGAAATTTCTCATTATAACAGAGAAACATTTTCAGATATTTGGGAAGCAAGAATCTGGGATTTTATCTTTCGTTTATATCTTTCCTCATATCTTTGCGTGAATTCTTCCTTCCTATTTCTTCCACCTTTTTGGCTGAATTTCATCAAGAGACACTACACTGCAAGACAGATGCATTTTTTATCTAAATTACTTTTTGGTTTTCAAACTGTGTATGCATGCCTTTGGCTAAGACTATACAAAGTTGATCCAAAAATAGCTGGGATGTTTGGGATCCAATCAGACTAGACAACTTCTGAAAGGGTTGCTTTGTCAATTGCTTCTGCTTATTTCTAGAAATGGTTCCTTTTTTGTGTTTTTGCTTCGGTTCATATATTAAACATTTGAGTAAGACTGTGCCTGGACACATTACATTTAATCTTTAACAATTTAATAACCTTTATATCTTAAATTGGACTCTTGAAGCAGAAGGGTTGGAGAGTGTAACATTCTTGCAGTTATGCATTTGTTCAATTGTAATTTATTATCTGTGCAGTAAGAGTTTTAATAGTTGTTTCTTAGTCAATACTTTGCATTATTTTCTTAGTCATATTATAGATGTTTAAGTTGTTATGCTATAATCATTATCAACAACAAACGAAGCTTGTTAATCCCTATTAAAAATGGTGTGGGGCAGCAGTGGAGGTGGCAGTAAGCCCCACCGGCCAGCCACTTCTGCCTTGTGAAGGAACCCTGATGCCTCAAAGCAATCCATGGTGGGTTGAATATGGTAATCATGTTTTTTTGCATGTTAAATATGGTTTGGGAGAGCCTAGAGTTATTCACTTTTTGTTCACTTTCACAGGGGTCCTGTTCCCCTAACCCTACAGAATGTGGAGGGATGACTGTACTCACTTTTTTACAGTTATGTATTGCTCTTCATCATCTAGTCTATAATTTCAATAAATTTTAAATTTTCTTTAGTTTTGCCTGTGCTGTTGGTCTAGAGATCATTCTCCCTGCTCATTGGAACTATATACCAAAAGTGGTATAAAACAACAACAACAACAGAATTTTCAGTGGTTTTGCGAGTTTCTTCCTCTGAAATATAGGCCAATTGGCCCCTCTCTAAACTGCAAATTCCAGGATTCGATAGGATGTTGAAAGTGGAATAATAGCGCTATAACAGTCTAGCGTGGAAATGGCAATAATCAACAGCACCTCGTATTTGTTGGCAGTCTCTCATCCAAGTACTAACCAGAACTGTCCCTGATTAGCTTCCAAGATCAGCTGGAAAATATCCTTAAAATGCTGGTAAGAGAGAGGAAGAAAGAACCTCTGCTCACAATATTTAATACACTAAATACTCTATTAAATAGATTATAGTAAATAAATACTTCTTGTTTGGATAAATGCATGTTATAAAACCTTTTCCTGTGGAAGTCGTCCTTTGTTCCCTCACCTATCCAGACATTAAGAGACTATCAAGACTCCCATCAATGCTTTGACACCTGAAGTTAAGACCATTAGTCCATTCCAGACTCCTCCTGTTTGCCCTGTGAGAGAACAATTAACACATTCCCCTTCAGGGCAGGAAACAGAGTACTTAAACCCCAGTTACAAGCCTGTCAATTTGTAGTATCTTGGATGCTAGGCATGTACTCTGTCCATTGGCTCCCCAGTTCTCGTGCTCTGTGGTACCCTCAAATTTTTGTTTGAGCCATTTTGCTTTGATCTTCTGCTTCTGGAATGGCAATTATTACCTACGCTAACCCAATATCTCTTGCTGTCCAACCTTTCTGTCCTTTCCCTTTCCTAGCCTTGCATGGTTCATGAGACTGCTTCATTGCTTGCATGTGTCTGTGAATCCCCCAATAAAGCCATTCTTTTGACTCTCAACTAGTGTCTCTCAGTTAGTACCAGTATACACTAATGAAAAGGTCCCATGGTTACCTCTATCTTGCAATCCTCTTTTGAGCTTTATTCTCCACCTTTCCAAGGAGATGCTGGCACTGCTGGAGGATCTCAAGTCTCCCATCTTTGGGGTAACAATTCCTCAATCTAAGGAGACAGAGGTGGGGAATCACACTGTTTCAGGGCTCTGCCTCCACCACCCCACCACCACTCCAGCATCTGCCATTTGCTACATTGCTCTCTCTTCCCTAGGGTGGGTGGATCCACTTCTCTAACAGCATAGGAGCATAATGCATTGGCTGTTGCATGCTTCAGCACCTAGGTAATAAGCATTTGATGCAACATGTGGTTTTGAGCACAACAATGGTTCCTTCTCATTCTTGTTACAGGGATACTGATGGAGGCCTGAATAATTTAGATCATATAGCAAACCTAGTCTTAGGTAAGAGGAAGTTAAATAGGGAACAAGAAGGAAAGTCTCTTGTTGTAAATATATATAACAACAAACATTACAAGTATTAAGAGGAAGCAAGATAGGATAAGATTGATTTAAACGTTAATCTTTGAATACTTCTGTGTTTTATGTATAGCAAGAAAAGGTTTAATTTGTCTTTTTTGTCTTTTGCAAAGTATTAATATTTTGTTTGAATAAAGAAATACAATGGGGAAAAAAAAGGAATTGGGTAACAAAAATACAGTGCAGAGTTCTTCATCCTGGATACCATGACAGGGACCCATTAGGCTATTGATGGGCTGCGCACAATTGCCATGAATTTTGCAATACAAAGCTGTCCCCAGAACAAATCCAAGACAAACAAAACCAATCTTTTTACCTCATAGCCCTTTCTGTCACATCTAGATTTGTATTTAAGTTTCTGTTCACAGTTTTTGTCCAAGTGTGTTTAAAGGCTGTTCAGCTACTAGGAAAAAAAACCCTCAAGGAAATCTTTTGCCATTTTGTTGTTTTTATACAATGTCACACAATGCAAAACTCAGCTGAATAGATCATTTGTTCCCTGAAACCCATTTTGGCTTCCTTCTTTTACGTCCAGCCTCAATTCAGTTGAGCATTTGCCAGGCAATTCCTTTACTTTATGGACAAAATGTCTGTACTTAATTCTAGAGCTAGAGAAGCCAATGAGATATAATACTATATTATTTCACATCTGGGAAATAACCCAGTCCTGTCATGTCCATTTAGTTTTCTCATAAGTCACCAAGAACTGTGACACATGTTTTGTTTTTTTCCTTTGGTATTTTGTAAGGAAGAAAAAAAGTAATTACTTTTAACTGCTAAAGTTTACCAGATCACCTTATTATGGATCTTGGGAACTTTCGGTGACTATCATGCCCTTACATGCAGTTACAAATGTTCTTAAATTGAAGCCTTCTGTAAAAGAAATCAGTTCACAAGAAATCATAAAGACTGTAATTGTCATTGACAGAATTTTCCTTTGACTTCACTATGTACAATCCCCCCCAATACTATAGCTCTATGCAAAAGTTAAACAATGACCAAAGGAGAACATGCTAGTCCCACTCTATGGGTATGCAAGAATGAGTTTGTACCTCAGCTCCTTAAAAAAAGAGCAGAAAATATTAGCATTGGATAAGGAGGTTATTCTGACCAGTCACTAAGCATTATATTACTGTTTGACATTTCTGTAGCACTTTCAGGAGTTACATTCACTATGAATCTGCAATTCCTACAGTAACAGTGTAAGACAAGTCAGTCATCACAGTCTGAAGAGCACAGGTTCCTCTGTCCATGAGAGTTTGCCATTAGATCAGCAAACACTAAAAGAATCTGAGTTCCCAATTGTGTGGAGTGTCCTCATAGATACAGGATACATTTCTCTTCCTTTGGGGAATTATCAAAGTGTCAGTAGAGTGGAGCAGAAGGATAACTCTGTTCTGTCCCTATGTGGTTAGGTGAAACAGATTAAAGATGCTTGAACAGGGCTCATGTGTACTATATACATATCTAAAGTCCTGGTTAACACTTTATGCATCTGATGAAGGAGGCTATAGTCCACTGAATTTTACATATGCTGTTAGCTGCCTCGAGTATCATTATTGAGAGAAAGGCAGAATATAAGTGAAATTAAAATTAATAATAATAACAGTAATAATGAAATAAATGTTCATGCTACCATAATTTATTTCTGTCTTTAGGTGCTACAGGATTTCTTCTTGTTTGTCCTGTAACAGACTACACAGGGAACCTTTTGCAATCTTGAAAGAAGACTAAATAGTGACAAATTCCACTAGCCCAAGCAAGGGCCAGTTGACAAATGGAGGAGGGAAAGCTTGTATCAGCAAGTCAGTTACATCTGGCACTTGAAGGGCTGCACTTGGTATACTAGCCGAAAGTTCCAAACTGTTTCCTGTTCATATAGTTTTTGAGATTTAGTTCAAGTACTCCTTTCCTTTGTTGGGTGATCTATATCATCTATATCATTCAGGTTTTATAATCCCATGTGTTGTCAAAATGGGCAGTAAGAAGAGTGGAACCAAGCATGAGAGGTCAGCTCTCCCAACACTCAACTAGGTATATCTCCATACTTAACCTTCTTATGCTGAATAAGTGTGACGTCTGAAAAGGGATCTTAAGAAAGTTTACCAGACCATTCATAGAATCTTCCCCTTATTTGGGGACTCTAATAGTGCTGCAGACAGAAGATTTCATCTATCCAAATATGTATAGTATCTCACCTTTGGCTTTTCCACCAGTGGCACAGTTGTAAATTCTGCAGTGGAGACCTTTATCATGACAATCCCTATAGTGGCACACCCAAGAAAAATCCCAAAATACATATGGATATATACATATATGCATATGTCCCAAAATACATATGGAGACACACACACACACACACACACACACACACACACGTTTCTAGCAGTTCTCCTCTCTTGGTAGAGAAGGTCTTTTGTTAAGCTTGCCCATTCAAGCCACCACAAAATATTTCAGAGACAGCTCTGACAACATAGTGTTGCAGGTAAAATCCATTTCTACTCCAGAAGGTAAAATCCATTTCCACTCCAGAAGGTAAAATCCATTTCCACTCCAGCTCTATTCCACTCCAGAGGGAATAAGGTAATCTGGGAAGGTGGTGGCTGATAAATAGACCAGGCAGATCAAAAAGTCTTGGTTCCTCAATCCTCCAAGCTCCAATTCCACTACAATACTGTTCAGCACTTCTGGCAGGAAGGTGAAACTAAAGTACACAGGGATGCTGCAACTGGGTCAAAAAGTCCAGGTCTTCTTGCATTAATGGCTAAATAAAGCTTCTCACTGTGCATGTCCTAAGCATTAAGTGAAATATATGAAGAATGAGTGGAGACATCACAACACCTGCACATTTGCTTAGGGAGGTACACAAGCATGAGTGTGTTGGGTGATGGAAGCGTCTCATGTGCTTCAAAACTTGAAGACATCTCAGGAAAGAATTCCAAATTTGATTGTGGCATCAACCAATGAACGGATAACCCAGAGTAGTCCTCATTTACTTATGAGTAAATATGCAAAGGATTTTTCTGTAAAGGGGATATTTTTAAGAAGTCTTAATCCCTTCCCAGGTTAAATTATCAAGAATAAATTTAATCCAATATTCCTAAAAAAATATCCAATAATCCTAAAAATGGATTAAACAGTTAGCCTTCATATATTAATAAAACAAGATTAGGGCATTGCAATGCAGACAAAATTGACTTAACCAAATTTTCCTGCCTCAATCCTGCAATATCCTTGAATGTCATATCTGTTTAGTCATGCAGGAGACCCAAGGAAAATAGATCACAACCTATTGTTATGCATAAAATCAAGGCTGGAAGCTAATTACTGATCAATGATTAAAGATTGCTTGCCCGTAAGCCTATAAATCAACAGCCTATCAAGGTATTAAATCTTTCTTCTGAGCAGAGAAAAGAGCTGGCTCATGGAGGGAAAAGGTTATGGAATGGAATTTTCTTACTGAGATAAGGTGAGAAAGATCATTCTCATTGCCATTACAATCTGCAGAAGACATATCTTGCAGCAAGATTCTCTGAAAAATCCAGTTGATGATGTTTTCTTTTTCTTTTTAAATACTCTTCAAGATTAATTAATTTCTTCATAGACTTCCACAGTGTAATGCTGATTAATTGTAAGTCTGTTTACAATTTACCACATGCTTTTTCAACCACATTGAGCTTGACTATGCATCAATATCATTATGATCCAGAAAATGCCTATATTCACAAAAGGCAACAGTATTTATTGTGGCTATTGTAGGGTGGATTTGAATATTGAATACTGAATATTCAATACGGAACATGGTGGTAGCGTTTAGAATATGTGGCCCTCATATACTGTTGTCTCATTTTCCACCATTATCTGTGTTGGCTAGGGCTGGTGGGAGTCCACCAACATTTGCAAAGCCATGCATTACCCACCCTTATTTTAGGTATATAGCAACCCTTTCTCCACATTCACCTCTTCTTAACAGGGTTGCAGACTACAGCTTCACAGAATTCAATGGAAGTCAATGAAAAATGTTGTTTTGTGTTCCATTTCTCAGTCACACTGGGTTTGTACACCCTCTTTTTCACAGAATGTTGCATATTCTGACCAAAACTTACCCCTATGTTGCTATTACTAGCTCCATTGTACCTAAGGGCCCTTCCACCCTACACTGTTATAATGCTATTATTCCACTTTCAACATCCTGTGGAATTCTGGGGCTTGTAGTTTACTGAGGCCAAATAGGTCTCTGGCTGAGAATTGTAAATGCCCCTCCCTAAACTGCAAACCCCAGGATTCCATGGGATATAGTGTGGCTATAGTGTGGAAAGGCCCACAGTATCTTGATCTGTTGCAGGAGTTATGGCTGGAACTCATTACTGCAGTTACGAATGAACTGGATTCTGAATAGAACACATCCATTGCATTCAAACAGTTCATGCCCCAACACTTTCAGGTAAGACTGGGAAAGACCAACACTGCCGATCAGCCACAACAATATCTTTACAGATGGTTTGATGACCTTAAAGTAAGCCATCTTCTGCATTCAGTTGGGCCATTAGGATAAGATAAAGGATTACAAATTTGGAGAACACATTTTCCTGATTTTTCAGACTTGATATTCCAGACAAGCTGGTTTGAAACTAATGCTTTCTAGAATTATGATGCATCCCAAACTAATTTTCCACTGCTGCTGGAAAATATAATGTTGCAATGGAACGAGGGCTGGGAGTGTTCAAGCAATGAGGCTTGTGGACTATCACAGACAATTACGTTATCTTACAACCAAGTTGAAATTCCCTGTTGCTTTGAGGTCAGCTACAATGCTTACAATAACTCGAAGTGAGTGAGAGGGAATATGTTGTGAGTCACTGTAATGCAAAGTATTTTAGACAGAAATTAAGAGCCATGGAGACATAAACTAATAGAACTGGTTCACTGATATGTATCGATATGGCTATCTCCATTTTTGTATACTAACTGGAATCCTCACAATCAGGACTAACATGATGAATGCCTGTACTTCAAATTTTATCATCACAGTACTGAAAACAGAGTGCCTTGAAGAAGTATGCCTCCCACTTGACTCTTTGACATTTTATTGTGTTATACCCTGGAAATGAAATTTATATAACTGACATTGTTACCACTTGGTGGACACAAGATGTTTATACTGTAAAAGTGGAAAAAACATTCCAAAGACAGAAAATATATAAAATGGAAGCAAAACACAAACTATATGGCATAAAAGTGAACTAAGCGAAAACATACTGGTGCAGAGTTAGCCAGGAAGACTCACAGATGTAATTGCTCCCAAGGTACTTCTACCAAGTGTTGATGGGTGTGTCTGTGTGCGTGTACACACATGAATACTTTTGCAAACAAGTGCCGATTAATGCCAATTAAATCCATTTCAATTCCAAGTGGTAGGAAAATCGAGGTGTTGAATATTTTATTTTTAATCATTTTTATTTCTTTTAATTAATTTCTGTCCCTCTTTTTTCTCAGTATGGAAACCAAATTTAAAAACCAAGATGGCTTACAGTCCAGATTAAAAGCACAATACAGCTAAAATGGATACCTAGTAATGTAAATCAGTGTATGTTGAAAAGAGACTTATCTCTCATCTTCAGAAAATCAGATGATATTTTGTGTAAACTAGACTGGTTAGAACAGCAAGGGTCAAATAGTCAGCTAAATTCAATTAATCAGTCCTACTGGTAGCAGCTCTTGTAAGACTCTGAAATTCAGAATGACATTAGAAATCCATGTCATGATGACAATCACTGACTTCTTTTGAAGTGTCATAATTAACCACTAGTTTCATGGATATGCTCAGGAAGGATAGGGAAACTGGAATCAATCCATCCTAGGAAATTATGCAAAGCTGTCAGGCTGGATGAAACAGCTCAATCAAAGATAAGTTATATTATG
Source organism: Cyclura pinguis (assembly GCA_030412105.1). Taxonomy (NCBI): domain Eukaryota; kingdom Metazoa; phylum Chordata; class Lepidosauria; order Squamata; family Iguanidae; genus Cyclura; species Cyclura pinguis. The sequence continues at coordinate 67,901,019 of CM059603.1, forward strand.
GATATTTCTGTGAATGTATATCTCAGACCTGCAGCTTGCAACCCCATGACCTCTGGACCTATTGCAAGCAGAGCTGGCTATATGGAAATATACAGCCAAGATAGCCACAGCTTGGCTGATTCCAACAATACGGACATTCTGAGCCTAGAGAGGCATGTTTCTATATTTCCATCATAGGCCTACACCCAGACCTCTGCCATTAGTAGTGCATTTCAATTTATTGTGCATCATTTACTCAGTGTTCTGTCACGAGAGCAATAAGGACACTATGGTCTCCCACCATTAATTCAGGGTCTACCAGTTTTATTGTTTTTAGCAGTAACAGGAAGCTTCATAAAACTAGCATGCTGCCTGGGTTATTATGCTGTACCTCCTGCACAGGTATCACATTCCTCATTCATAGCAATTCAGCGAAATGAAATAAGCTCCTATTACAGAAAGCATAGAAAGCTTATTTTCCAAATAAAAACAAACAGACCATTCTTCTCCCCCTTTTACTTCAAAGCAAATTGTCTTCAGCATAGCCAGGATATATACTGCAGACATAAATCAACCCCCTTAACGAATGAACAGAATCATAAAACCAAATATAGAGCTTCAAATGGAAGTTTAAAAACCAAAAGGGAGGGGACAATAAATCTGTTCTACATTATTCCCTCTGACCCCAATGCGGAAGCTTCCTTACTGAATGTACTAGCTGAGAAGTGCCATTTCAGCTCTTTTTTCAAACTAGTGCAATATATCTACCCTTGCCAAGCCCATGCAGAAAATACGAATTTCATCCAAAAAAGGCATTCGGTGTTTAGGAATCCCTCAGAAAGACTGCTCAGAGAAGAGAGAGAGAGAAGCCAAACTAAACTGCCAACCTAATTTCTAATTGCACTAACACATCCTTGGTTTTGACAAGCAAAGCTGTTGGTTTGTGAACATCAAAATAATTTCTCATCAAAAGTCCCCCTTTGGAATAAAATTAAAATGACAAATCAATGCTTCTTCAGCAATAAGAGTGGAAAAGATGGAAACTGGAATTTGCTTGTGAGCTCTGAATGAAGGAAAGGCCGCTGCCAGTCAGATGAGAACCTATTTATAACACTCCCTCATTCTCAAAAGCAAGGGCTGTGGTATAATTTTAGAAAATGACATGAGAGAGATGATAGGAAAATCTTCACAGGGTTCACTAATTTGATTTAGATAAAGATGCATCATTGAAATGTGTTCCTGAAGCATCTGCAGGTTTTTGATGGATGCTCTCATGTGACCCGTCCCTTCCAAAGCTTGGGAGCAACTAGTTAGAAATAAAGGGATACTTATAATACATTCCTGTTTCCAATACTGCAGGCATAACTGCATTTTAGTATAATTGTAAATCACAAAGGGATGCATTCACTGAAAGAGGAGCAAAATGAGGGCATTCTCCACACACAAGAATTCTGCTCCACAATTTACATCTAGAATTTTTACACTTGCTGTGTTCTTATTCCCTTGGTAACTTTGCCTGCCCCCTTTCTTTGGATACCTAAACTGTATTTCTAAATGTTCAACTAAACTTTTAAGCTATTGCAATCCAAGATATTTGGAAACTGAAGGAAAATGCCCTCCTTCAGCAGTGTACAAGGTAATTGCTACAACAACGTAATCACAGCTTTTACTTTTACCATTACTGGGCGGTGATCTTACTAAATGGTGGAGAAGGGACATCACATGCTTCAAGTACTTGCTGATGATATCCACACACTCAACTACTCTGTTGTAGATGTTGAGACAGTCATGAAGTGCACAAGGGGAGAGCGTCTTTTATACCACAGGCCATTGACTTGCATCCTTCAGATTTTTTAAAATCATCATCACCATCATCACTATCCTCATCATTGACATCATCCTCATCATCTTCATTCATAGCCTACCTTCTTCCCAATACTGGGACTCAAGTCAGTTTACAAAACATTAACACCAATATGGTTTAAAAACATCACACACACACACACACACACACACACACACAAACAGTTTATATGATTACACCCAAGACAGAATATTAAAATTACTGCAATGATACTAGGAATTTTTGATAAATGACAATGATAAAATATGCATTGTCAATGTAAGTATGACTACAGAGCTCCATCACTGTATGTCTTGACAGTGCCAACACCCAGAAAACCTACCTTTGCAGTTTGGCAGCACCTGAAGTGTTTCCAAGGAGATCAGGGGTTTGGGAGATGTCATTTATAGTGGTCTCCCAAGTCATGTGGCACATTGAGAACAAGCAGCTGGAGAGACCCCTTGGGGTGCTGCCGCAATTGTTTGTCTCAATGTGCCCTGTGACTGAAAGAGGGCTGCAGATGTAATTCCCCCAGGCCGCATTTTGTAGTGCCTTGGAAATGCTTCAGCCAGGATGCTGCCAGCATGAAAGACAAGCTTTCATGTTCAGTCATTCATGACCATAACTCAAATCCCCTGCAGTTACAAGATTATAACTCCAGCTTGTGATCTCGCAACTTTTGAACAAGATCCCATCTAAACTCTGCTGATGGTGCTTTTTCTGCCCTTGGGACAATAACTGTGACCAAGTACTTTTAAAAAGCAACACATCAAACTCACCTCTCTTCTTACCTTTAGAGTAATGACCACTAATACATCCCATTATTAAAAGAGTTTTTATAAGAGTTCATTGAAACCCCAATATTTTTGAATTTTCTCTCCTTCCAGCTTCCCTCTCTACTCATTTTTCTGTATATATTAGTTCTTCAGTTAACCTCTGCTCAAAAAACGGTTATTATTTCTACCTTACTGCATACACAAAAGGACCTGGAACACTGGCTTGAAATAATGCCATGTGTCAGATCTGGCCTAGAGCAAAGAGCTGAGCACAGAGTTCCAGTCTGTCGTTAGTGGTTAAACAGGAAAGGTCCGCCCACTCAAGCTCCATCACTGTATGTCTTGACAGTGCCAACACCCAGAAAACCTACCTTTGCAGCTTGGCAGCACCTGAAGTGTTTCCAAGGAGATCAGGGGTTTGGGAGATGTCATTTATAGTGGTCTCCCAAGTCATGTGGCACATTGAGAACAAGCAGCTGCCCACTCAAGCTGGTAGTAGATTCAGATACCCTATATGAAGCTTTAAGATCCTCAGGGAGGGTTTTCTCTCAGTTTCATTACTTCAGAGGATTCAGTAGTATAGTCAGCCCTTCACATTCACTAGGGTTAGGGGGCACAACACCTTCCCAAAAATGGAAACACTGCAAATATCAAAATGTGCATGTATGTCTATGGAAAGGGACCAAGTCATGGTGGAGAGAACAGACACCCAGGGTACAAATGAGATCAGGGAAATGAAAGGGAAAGGGGGTGGGCCTGCATGGTGGTACTGTGAAACTGGGCTGTAAGCCATCCTTAGGTGGCCAGGTAGATGAGCCGGTAGAAGAGGAGGACGACCAGAGGTGGGTTTTTAAACAGCTGGCATGGCCTGATCGGAGCTGCCAAGAGAGAAGGTTCCCCTGGAAAAGAAGTGCCTGAGGTGGTGGGGGGCAGAGGTTGGAGAAACTTGCAAAATGATCAAATCCATGAAAACCCAAACCTGCAAATGTGGAGAACCAACTGTAATCTAGATATGCTTAGTGAGGACACAGGAGCAAGGTTTTGTGATAGTTGCCCCCAAGCTGTGGCATTCTGTTCCATGAAAGACCAACCTGCCTCTTCTATGCTCTCCTTCTGCCAGGTGGTGCAGAACTTTTTATTTGAACATACCTTTGGTGACTAACTGGCTATGTAGAAAGTTCTTTTATGTGCTATACTTTTATTGTTATTCTCAGGTTTTAAAATTATTTCCATTGTTTCAAAGTACCCGTGTTTTAATACAGCTATTTATTTAATTGTTTTTAATCATTAAGTTTTTAGATGTACCTTGTTATAATTTATGTTGTGAGCTATCTTGGGTCCCATAACAAAGACAGGATATAAATTAGAATGAACGAATGAATGAACGAATGAATGAACGAATGAATGAGTTAATCCACATATGCTAAAAGCACACCTTGGAAGTAATGTATTACAAGCAATGATGTTAGTTGTAACATAGTAACTGAAAGGAGGCATTTATTGGCTAATACTGTTGATTTTTTATGTAACATTTGCTCATTATTTCTAAAACACCCAGTTTCAGAGGATAATTGGAGGGATTTTTGCCATTTTTGGCAATTTTTTTCCCTCTGAGGCACAGTTTGTTAACATAATATGTTACTTCATCATCATCATCATCTTGCAGACATTCAGTATCACAATAATAAATAAATAAATAAATAAATAAATAAATAAAATCTAATCAGGCATTAAAAGAATATCAGCAGTTTTCTCATTCCTTATTGAAAATATTGACAACTACTATGAGAATATTTGTGTTCCTGAACGAAATACCAGTATCCTCCCCTGCCCATCAGCTGCAGCAATAAAGATAAGCATCGTTTTCTGTGCAAAACATGGGTTTGGGTGTAAGAAATAATGTTCTCGACAAAATGCACCACTGAAGGTTATTTTTTTCCCCACAAAAGCATATTCAGGAGGTTGGGGAAGTCCTCTAGGTATTTAAAAATACCTGGATGACTTCCTGTAGGTGGGTTCACTCTCACATTTTACATCTATTATTACAACTTTTTTTGATAAAGAAAAAATTATTAATCGGACCATAAATGAGGCACAGCCTGACATTCTGAGTCAGAAATGTGCCTTGGTGACTCAGTTGACTATCAAGCAGTGAATCAGTATCTGTTCTTCAGAGTACCCTGTAATGTGGTTAGCATCTGCTACAGCTTGGAAATAAGAGTTACCTGTAGCACATTTTTGGGGTGGGGAAGAAACAAAGGCTTAAGGACAAAGGCAATGGCTTAATAAGCCTATGTTACCTTTCTTTTGAAGAATAATATAACAGACGTCAACATCATTAGTTTTTCATTTAATAAGCAACACTTACTTGTTACTTTTTGTTATTACTTTGGAGAAGCAAAATGCATTGGGGGTATTTTGAGGTCATTATTTTTCAAATTGTAGATCATTTGGTTTCAATTTTAGATGGGTTATTTTTTAAAAAAAGCAGGAGCTGTTAAAAAGAGAAGCAACGAAATGAATTATGTACATTAATGATACTGCATTATTGGTGGTAAGTAGTGGTAACAAATTACATTAAAAAAATTTACACATAGCTCTCCAAGCTCTGACTTTGACATAGTACTGTCAGTACTATCTTGGTACTTTATGGCTGTCAACACCAAACAAATTCGAGATTTGTCCAGCATAGCCATGTGGAGCCTATGCAACATATGATCGTAATGGAATTGCCATCTCTTTTAATAAAGGCATGGCTGAAGGAGTGTAGCTACTGGTGGGTGAAAATGAAGGCACTGCCTCTCTCAAATAGGAATTCTGCTCCCATCCCATGAGATTTTCCTTCAGTTCCCAAATTCCTAACATAGCACAGCAGGAACTTAAAACTTCAGTTGAACATTCAGAAACACAGTTAAGGCATCCTAAGCAAAGGAACATTACCAAGGGAGGGTGAACACAGCAAATGGCAGAATTCTAGGCATGAATGCTTGTTACTGTCTCAGTCTCTGCAATGGCCAAAATTTAGTGACTGAAAGAAAAGTTAATCGGAACAGAGTTGTTACTGGGTATGCTCATTTTGCCTTCCTTGTAGCTATACCCCTGCCCTGTTTAAACCTAGCTATCAGCATCTGTTCCTATTACTTACCTGTCTCTGCAACTGTGTGTACGTATCTCACAAATGTCCTTCAGCTCATTTTACAAAACTCAAACTATTTAAAATGGGTACTCTAGTTAATAAAACATTTCAATTTCTGGGAAAGGAGGGATAATCCTTTTGAAATGTCTGAGCAAATGATAAATCAATTGTCTCATCGGAAGAGCAATTCTCCAAGTCAGAATAATGAATAGGGCTTTGTATCCGTTTGTTCCTACCCGTTGTTCATTCCTGGCATTATGGCAAATGGTATGATTACTCAATGCAATCAATTTATAAACAATCAGCCATGGTGTGGGTCATAGATTATGCACAGTTTATTTTGACAGCTGCCCATTTTTCATCCATTGACACAAAGATCTAAGGTGCAACCTTTCTGTCATGTCTTCAGAGCAAATGTGGTTATTGAAGTTATTATGTTTGCCAAGAAATAGTTTCAAAAGTGTCAATAAAGCATGACTTTTTTTTTCATAGAAGATCTGGAAATAGGCTTAAAGAATGTTAATAGATAAAAATGACCAATTCTAATTTAAATCAGAATCAATTAGGTCGATCCAGACTTAATAAAACTTAGAGCAGATCCATTGAAATCAAAGAAATTTAAGATAGTTGTGGCTAACTCAAATCCTATGGATTTCAACGACTCTGCTCTAAGTGTACCTATGCTTTGATCTAGTATAATCACTACTCCAGCAGAATAACTGAATAGGGTTGGGCAACCTGTGGCCCTGCAGATATTTTTAAACACCAGTTCCCATTAACCTCTGCCAACCTAGCTGGTGTTGAGGATAATAAGTTGCAGTCTAACAACATCTAGAGGATTAGAGGTTCAAGTATTTATTACCTCATTACATATAAATGTAATAATAACATCAACATTTGAATGTGCACTTATTGTTAACTTATGACACTGTGAGAGTATGGAATATTCAAATAAACTGAGTAGTCTAGGTAGTATTGATACAACAGAAAATCAAAATTAAGGAAATAAGTGATCTCTTCTTAGTGATGCCATTTAGACTGTTTATAATCCTTCCACACTCCTGTATCTGGTGACATTTGGCTGTCAAATCTCTTCCTTAACAGTTTTCTGTTGAAGGATCTCTTAGGAGACAGTCTCTGTTTGATGACACCTTCTACTACCAGGGTGGGAATCATTTGGTGTTTCAAATGTGGTTGGATTATAATGCCCCACAACCCTAACCATCACTACAAAGACTGCTGTCAAGTCACTGAAACATTAGACCTCTGAAGACACTTTGGAGAAAGGCCCTCTTGTACCCACACCCAATTTCTTATCTCAGTTTTTAAAAAATGAGGCTGTCATCCTGTACCAGTTTTCCTCTGGGACTAATCCTCACTGATGTCAGTGAGTGGCTAAATAGACATATATTGAATTGCATTGTTAATAATATGGTGAAATTGAGCCACAGACAAGAAAACACCAAATTGACCAGGGAAATACTGTTGGCACAAAGTTAGTATCTTGCCTGGTGATTGCGCCAGGCTAGGACTTCTTGTATTGCTCATGATCTCTCTATTACACCTTACCACCACCTTCTTTGTCTCTCACTATTCTGCAAAGTTCAGAACTCTACAGATTTTCTTTTTCCGTTTAATATGAGCATTGTTTTTATTCCAGAGAGAAGCAAGACAGTGCAAAAGCCTGAGACACACAGTTGCTTTAACTGGTAGCCATGTTTTTGCAGGATTGTTTCAGTTCCTTTCCCTTAATGTAAAAACACTCAGGGTTTTACACTTCCAGTAATGAGCAACAAGGATTTTGTAGCTACTTCTACCGAAGGTAATGTCGAAACTCCTCCTGCTTACAGCAGCCTTAATCAGCCACCAGAATGGAGCCTAATTTTGTGGGAGTGACACATTAGCTATTCCTTGCACGTCCACTTTTTACCCAATTAAGCTTGAATAGAGAGGAGCCGCTCTGTCTCTAAATGTAATTATATATCATTTTCATAGTATATTTCTTGATATGTGGTCCTTTTGATTTTTCTTTTAACAATTGATTATTATTTTATGCCTGGTATTTGACAGCACTTGAGGCCAAAAAGTTCAAATTGATGTGACAGATAGGAACAAAGAGAATAATTTTGAACAACAAAAAACATTCTCCAAAGCCGCATAGTTTAATTTTACTCTGCTAATCAATTTAAAAAAAAAATCCTTTTACTTGCATAGACAACAATAGCAAAAGAGAATTTTTCAGAATGAATTAACTTGGGACCCTAAATTTATATTCAAAATGGGGAAGGCAAGATCTTATTCTTCCTTAGCCTCTCAACTGTTGTTATACCTCAGTGGAGCTTAACCCTGGGTTCCCCAGATATTGTTAGATCACAATGCTGACTACCCTTGACAAAATGGTTTCTGAGGATCATGGGAGTTATAGTCCGACAACACCTGTAGACCTAAGGTCGGGAATTACTGCTATAGACAGTCTCAAGATGGTGTTATGTTCAGAACTGTGCAATTTCACATCTTTCAGGAACCATGGCAGTTGGACCAGTTCTGTCCTGTTATAAGGGCATAAGGAAGAATCTGGAAGGGTGTTTATCCTGATACAACAGGTCTTGTCCACTTCCAGGGGCTAGAATTCTGTCCCTACTACTGTGACACTGCAAGACAAAGGCTGGTTCACTAGGATTAATTCATTACCACAGAAATCCAATTCAATACTCTAATTAGATAACACAATCCAAAGGACACACAATAACAAATAGCCAACGTGGGGCTTTTAAATTATGTTTTGATTCTAACCCACGGGACACCAGGTGCCCTGCTGTATTAAGACTCCAGTCACATCTATTTTTCATTGCTTTAAAGCCATTTAAGAAAAATTATAAAAACCTTAAGAATTTTTTTTAAAGCATGTTTCATAACATTGAAAGGCATAATCCCAACGGAACAAAGTGGAAAAATTAAGCATTCCCAGGAAGGAAGAAAACGATAACATCTGACTGTTACAGCATGTAAATAAAATGGGGAAAAATAATTTTCCTACCACTGCACGGAGTGGAGGAACAAAATTACCCATTAATGGCCACAATAAAGTATTATTATAACAGATGCTAATATAGCTAACGTACTCATTATCGCAAGACACCTAGTGATTAAGCATGCATATCCCTTTTGTTATGCAAAAATGGCAGCAGCTTTATAGTACTGTTGCAAGGCGCTCAAAAGCAATAAAAATAAGTATGCCTTTCAACTAACATACTCTCCAGTAGCCATCAAACTTTCCCAGGAAGCTCAAACAACTGCCATTTAATTGGCTATGCAGGAAAGAAGCACTCAGACGCTCAACATTACTCATATTTTCTCCTGCCGCTTCTGTATACAATAAAGCTAACAGCAAACCATTTCTTTACTATACAATAAGCTACTGCTAATACGTATCGGCATGTCCAAAGAGGATTATTGTCAGTGGCGTCTGTAAGATCCCAAGCTCCCCATGAAAGCCTTCAAGGTGCATTTAGAATCAGAGTTTACACACATTTTTTTTTTAAAGATAATGTTCAGAAAACGGGAATAAATAAAACCACCTGAAAGGGCAGTTCTGAAGATGAATGTAACAGTAAGACTTAAGATAGACAAAGAGAAGCTTAAAGTATACAATCCATTTTGGAACAAAGTGGGCATTTCAGGTATCTGAGAGCCAACCTACACGTTTTGGTGAAAGAACGTCATTCAGACCTCCAGAGACTGTACTATTTCACACCATAGGTGGGGAAGTACATCGTTTGAAAGTGCTCCTCACTATAAAAAACAGCAACTAGCAGGCTAGAATGCTTTCCATGACAAGCTAGTTTTCTGCAGATATCCTCTGAGAATAAGAAGAACACTCAAATCAATCAGCATGCACAATGTGATATGTAATTTGAGTGGTTCTTCTGGACAACTGTTCCATATTTTTTTCCCTAAATTATACAGATGTCGCTAATCTCCATAAATGACGCTGAAGAGCTTCTGTGTGGCAGGTCTTGTCAGGACTGAACTGAAAAACAGGGTGCACTGGTCACAACAAAAGCTCTGTAAACATTTATCTTAATTGGATTGATCGTACCCTAGAATTCAACATTTTTTGGTTGGGGGGGGACAGTTGCTCTTTCTAGTTATGTTATTGACTAGAGTTTTCAGAAGTAGCTCCAGGTGGTCTCCAGAAAAAGTTTTTTCCTGAGCTAATTTTTTCCTGTGCCAGTCGTTATACAAAGTGGGTACACAACCTCTCGCAAAATGGTTGAACTTTCTCTCATGCAACTACTTCGCCCAACTGCTTGCACAAAATTATAATCCAAAATAACATTGCTAGTGCAGAGTTTCACTTGAATGGAACGAAGTTGTATTTAGATCCAAGTAAATTACTTATTTCAAGCAAAACATACAACAAACAAAAATTAAAAGAAACCTCTCTTCTATCCAGCTCACTTATGGTATTCATATTTGGATTGCAGAACTTAACTCACAAGTGGAAAGAATTCTGTGAGGGTTTCTCAAAAAATTACTGGGCTTACTCTTATGTGTTCCCACTGCAGCTATCTATTTGGGAGTTGGTATTGAGTCAGTTGAATGTAACGTTTGGACCAATGCCCTGAAACACTGGCTACAATTATATTTTTAATTGCATTTGGAAATTACTTTTTTTCTAATGCTTTTAGACCCTTTTGCTAGCTACTGGAGATGAAGACGATGATGCAGAAAAGTCTAGCTTTGTTTCATTGCTGAGGTTCTGGGCAACAGTGGGATACAGAAAGCTTAGTTTTGTGTGGTCCAAAGACTAATTGACCTAACATTGCAGTGGATGAGGTCTGCAGCCAGGCGCTCTTAGTCTTCATCGTTTTACAGTAACCCTTCCTGGCTATGGAATTCTTACAGCTTTATATCTGTAGTCTTTAACTATTGCTAAATATAGAAAATATATATATAGAAGCATTTAGTTTTGCCCGCTTCAGTGTGTTACCATCAGCATTATTAGAAGATCAATTTAATAATATCTCAGTTAATGAGCGAGTATGTAAAGTCGAAGGCTTTCACAGACAGAATCCATAGGTTGTTGTTGTGGGTTTTCTGGGCTTTGAGGCCGTGTTCTATTAGTATTTTCTCCTGACGTTTCACCTGCATCTGTGGCTGGCATCTTCAGATCCTCTGCAGATGCCAGCCACAGATGCAGGCAAAACTTCAGGAGAAAATACTAATAGAACATGGCCTCAAAGTCCAGAAAACCCACAATAACCTAATGCGTGAGTATGTTTGTGTGAAGCGGAAGCACTGGAAACAGATGAGCATGTTCTTCTGCGTGGTGTTCTCTATAAAGAATAGCTAATTTCTTGTCTGTTAACAGTCATTTTTTGGAAACTCTTCTGCACATATAGGTCATAATTCTGCACTCACAAATATTAACTATGATGGGGTAGCTCCGTTCTTGTAGCCACTTCTGACAATGCCACCCGCCAAACCTGCCTTTTCAGCCATATAGCAACCAACTGAAGGGTGCAGATCTGAGTGCTGGGAAATTACATCTACAGTGCTCTCTTGGTTATAAGATAGATTGGGAACAAGCAGTTAGAGAAAGACCCCTCAGTGTCCTGTCCCAACTGCATCTCTCAGTGCACCTGTGATGGAAAGAGTGCTGAAAACATAATTTCCTAGCACTTTAACCCGCACCACCTCCTAACCTCTTCGGCTGGGATACCGCATGGCTGAAAAGATAGCTTTCTGTGATCATATTTGGTCATTCATGACTTTAAAACATGATTCCTAAAAATTATGAAATCACAAAGCCAACTCATAACTGCTGAGCAGGAGGCCAGCCATAGTTTCCTATTTTCTTACAGATTCATCAGTCTTCATTTCTGAAAGTGTGGCCAGTTTGTGATTTCAAAAAAACTGTAGATTAGGAGTTAGAAAATAAAATAAAGATCCCAAGGTTTTATTGCACATGCAATTGTACACAGGGCCTAATTTTTCTTGCTGTTTGTTCCTTTGTAGTATATTTCTTGGTCTTTGACCACAATAAACAATATTGTTGTTGTTTCTATTGCTGTATTCATCTCTTCTTCTTTTTTATAGTAACTTCCAATCATCATCAATTACTTTACAGTTTGAAAAACTTTAGCTCCTTGACTTTTCAGCTATAAGGAACAATGCTCTAATTTTAGAAGCTTAGCTCTTGTGAGGCTTATTTACTGCATCAAGAACATTTGGGAACACTTCAGAGGAACTGAACAAAATGAAGAGAAATTGAAAGGAAGGAATGGAAAGCTGGGAAACAACCGTAAGGACTCCTGTGCACTTGGCTTACCCATAGAGGGTAATGATGACTGTGGGTTATCAGACTGGCCATGACCAATGTAGGAAGGAAGATGCTGGACTAGATAGTCCTTTGGTCTGATCCATCAGGACTTTTCTTAAGTTTTCTGTTATTAGTTATTTATCTGTACAAAAAAAAGAGTTTTTCACGCAGCAATTCTATTGTGATGCTATCTTAAATGGCACACAATATGTACTTGGACTTGCATGGCATGAGGCACTGTGGGGGAGAGTACTGATTTGATGCCCTTCATGACAGAGAGCAGGATGTGGTGTGGTTGGCACTTGGAACCAGAATGTGGCACATGAAAGGGGTGGGGTGTTAGGCTGTAAATTGTGGGCCCTTCACATGCCTCTTTGATCACCTCCATCTGAATGCATCGTTGACCATTGGCTTCAAGGATTTTCTACTCTGACTGGATTGGTTTCGTGGCAGGGGCTGAGTGGTGTGGTTGCCTATTTACTTTGTTCTTGCTCATTATTTTGTCTATTGAGGTTTGTATGTCTTTTAATTTCCTCCCAATCCTTCTGTGAATGCTTGTAATCTGTGTGCTTGTGATTTCTTCCTACTCTTTGACGGTTAGAGCACTGTTGTGCCATCGTGTATCTGTTTCCCCCCATTCCTGGTTGATTAAGCACCGTTGCCCCCACACCTTTGCTTATTGTCTGTGGTTATGCAGTGGTGTGTGTGTTATCTTGCCCCCAATTTTTTGTCTTTTCTTCTTTCACTGAGCAGCCTTTGACAGAGTGAGTGGTGACAGTTTGCATGGAACCAGTGGGGCCAGGTGATTCCTGTCTGTGTGGCCTCTGAGGCTGGTGGTGGCGCAGACAGTGCTGTGTTCATGTGTGCGCTGGTAAGGGGATGCATGAGTGTTTTTGGTGTACAACTGGCAGAAAGGGGATCCAAGCAGTGTATGCGTGTGTGTATTTTGGTGCCGGTGCTGTCTCTGATAAGCATGTGTGTCTGTGAGCAGCTGGAAGTGTGTATACTGGGGGCATCAGTTGTATGTGATTGTCACGAAAGGGGTCCAGGAGCAGGTAGTGTGTGCGTACATGTGTGTGGGGATTTAAGATTTCATTGTACACTTTTGGTACACTTTTGCCCTGGGGCTTCCTCTTTAAGGTCCCATGGTTCAGAGGTGGGGAAGGAGGCTACTCTTCAGATTAATCTGGGATTCAGGCTCTCATTTTTAGAGTCCTGTGGGTGGGAGTCCCCTGGGTTACCTTCCTGTTACAGCCACTGAAGAGCAACCAATTATTGGATTGCCCTCGGGGCTCAAGTGTTTCACCCAAGGGACGGCTGAGCATGCAGTCATGGCCTCAGCTGGACCCACATCAGGTTGCTCCTCGCGCTTAATCCAACACAACTTAAATAGTTTAGGTGAAATAAAGTGGCTCTTATTTAACCCAACTTTCTGTGTCTGGTTGCATTATTTCATGGTTGGTCATCAAAATACATTACAGTAATCTAGTTTAAATCAGAGCTTACTTTTTACTTCCTAAATAGGTAACATTAGATGTTTACCTGCTTATATGGCTGCTTTGGCATAACAAAAATTCAAGTATACCCACGGTTAACATCAAGCTTTTTGGGGTTTTTTTTTTTTTAAAGTACTGGCACTGGGAATGAACATTCTGAGGGCTGATCATTCTAATACACAAAACAATAGGGAACAAATGAAACAATACAAGCATTGCCACATATACATCTTAGAAAAATGAAGGCAGTCAGAGACAGATTACTGCAGATGGATGTTCTCTGCTGAGACTAATCACATTTACAGAATAGCTTTTACTGATTTGAGAAAATGCAGGAAAGTAAGCTCTCTTTGCTTTTCCCAAGCTCTATACTTGTGGGTTTTTTATTATTTTGTTTTAAACCCCAGAGTGTTTGCCTCCCTTAACCAACCACCACACACAGAATCATAGAATGATAGAATCATAGAGTTGGAAGAGACCCCAGGGGCCATTGAGTCCAACCCCCTGCTATGCAAAGCATTCCCAACAGATGGCCACCCAGCCTCTGTTTAAAAACCTCCAAAGAAGGAGACTCCACCACGCTCTGAGGCAGCATATTCCACTGCCAGACAGCTCTGACCATCAGGATGTTCTTCCTGAGGTTCAAGTGGAATCACCTTTCCTGCAGCTTGAATCCATTGCTCCTTGTCCTAGTCTCTGGAGCAGCAGAGAACAAGCCTGCTCCCTCCTCAACATGACATCCCTTCAAATATTTAAACATGGCTATCATGTCCCCCCTTAACCTCCTCTTCTGCAACTAAGCATACCCAGCTCCCTAAGGCATTCTTCATAGGGCATGGCTTCCAGACCCTTCATCATTTTGGTCGCCCTCCTCTGGACACGTTCCAGCTTATCGACATCCTTCTTGAATTGAGGTGCCCAGAACTGGACACAGTATTCCAAATGAGGCCTAACCAATGCAGAATAGAGTGGTACCATTACCTCCCTCGATCTAGACACCATATTCCTATTGATGCAATCAAGGATCATGTTGGCTTTCTTGGCTGCCGCATCACACTGCTGACTCATGTGATCCACCAAGACTCCTAGATCCTTTTCACACGTACTGCTATCCAGCCACATGTCCCCCATCCTATATTTGTGACTTTCATTTTTTCTGCCCAAATGTAGGACCCTACATTTCTCTCTGTTGAAATTCATTTTGTTAGCTTTGCCCCAGCTCTCCAATCTGTCAAGGTCGTATTGAAATTTGATCCTATCCTCTGGTGTATTAGCAACTCCTTCCAGTTTGGTATCATCTGCAAATTTGATCAGCATGCCCTCCACTCCCTCATCCAAGTTATTGATGAAGATGCTGAATAGCACTGGGCCCAGGACAGAACCCTGTGGCACTCCACTAGTCACCTCTTTCCAGGACTGAAAGCAGCCATTGGTGATCACCCTTTGGGTGCGGTTGGTCAACCAATTACAAATCCAACTAACAGTAGCCCTGTCCAGCCCGCATTTTACTAGCTTCTTTGCAAGAAACACATAAATAATGTAACTGTGTACCAGCAATTCCTGGTGGAATGGGAGAAAAAAAGTTAAATGGTAACAATGACTTGCTAATAAGTGAAAAGGAGAGGAACCATGTTACTAATATGTTTAGATTAGTGGTAGGTAAGGCAAGACCTGGCTCATGCGCACAGTGACATCTAGGGAAAAATAGGAACTAACTAGCTAAAATGAATTAAGTTGAATTATCAATTAAACTGGAAATTTTCTAACAAAAAAGAACAACTCAATGAAATGCATTTTGCAACAAAGGTGATTGACTTGAGCTGGAATTTGAGCAACATTTCAGAATTAAGTTATTGGGTAAGAATCATAGAAACATAGAGTTGGAGGAGACCACAACAGCCATCCAGTCCAATCCCCTGCCAGTCACACAGGGTAAGTTATCAATTAATTAAATGAGTGATAGTGCTAAAGGGCCAACAAATTTTACATTTCCAAACTGGTTCTCAATCCAAAATTTAGATTTCTTGGATTTTCCAAAACTAATTTTTGCTTTTTCTTAGTCCCTCAGAGTTAGGAAATTACATGGTTTATATTACAAGATTCAAACCACTTATTCAGTTGGTCTTCCTGTATTCTGCACTGAACACTGCATAGAGCTGATACCTTCTTGTTGATACCAAGAAACTGTTTTGAAGATCTTAACACAGGGGCTTTTGCTGAGATCCATGTTGAACCCAGTAAGCTAAAGTAGATGAGTGCATGAGTTTCAGTGGCATATCCAGGCTCGACAGTGCCTAGGGCAAGTGTGGAAGTTGCACCGAGATGCTGCTGTCGTCACTGCCACCCCCACACCAGGCCAGGAAGCACCCTCGTGGGGGCAGGTTACTGATGGCAGGCAGTGGGTGGTGGGTGGGCTGCTGCTGCCCCTGCATACCAGGCCAGGAAGGACCCTGGCGGTAGTGGGGGGCAGTGGGTGGGGAGCAGAGGGTAGGTGGACTGGCAGCTGCTGCTGCCACTGCCTCTGCACCAGGCTAGGAAGGACCCCGGTGAGGGCGGGGGGCACCAGTGGGCAGGAGGGCTGCTGCTGCCGCCACTGCTCCCCCAGGCCAGGAAGGACCCTGGCAGGGCCGGGGGTCAGCAGTGGCCCAGGCCCGGCTGGGAATGTGGGGAGGCATGCACCCCAGTTGCCCCACCCAAGACACATATCTGCTGAGTTTTCAAAAAATAATGCAACTTTATTCTCCCAAGCTCAAAACATAAATGCAGTTGAATTATATATGTTTTTTAGCTTATTAATGATTAACTAAAAGCATTGATCCTTTTCTACTAGCTTTCTTGTCTCTGTATCTGACAATATAAATAGGTGAATGGTCAATAGTGCCTGGTATTCTCTGATGATGTCATTCATTTGTACTTGCACAGGAAACTATAACTGGACATTCTCAGTAGGATGATGGTTACATACTGCTTTGTCTTTCCTTGGCTGCATTCAACAGATGCCCCTTTAATATGGCTGTTCGAAGAGGTACTGCTACCTTGAGGCAAAAGGCAAGATGGGGTTCCTCCCCTCCAGCTCTGTTCCCCATGAGAAGGGAGCAGCAAGGCAATTGGAGGAATGGCCAGAGGTAGGGTGCTTGCTACCACCTTCCCCTGCTTCTGTCACCACAGGTGGGTGTCCCCCTCAGTTTAATGGTGGGACTGGCTCCACTCTGGAAGAGTCTGGGACTCTGGTCATTTTGCACCACTGCTTTCCACCCACTCACCCACTCACCGGCCCCACCCTCATGCTTCTACATCAGCACATGCTGCATTCCAGTGTTAAGCTGAAGCCAATATATACTCACTAACAAGACAAGAACTGGAGAGCAGATGCAGGTTGACTTGGCAGATTATTTAACAGATTCATTTCGATTCCAATCCTGTTGATGCTCAACCACTTTAGACTGCTATTATAAAGAATAGGTGAGTCCCACAATAAAATGACGCAACAAAACCTCATCTGCAACAGGGAATGATCCAATATTCAGTCTGAGAATTTGCCATGCCCCCCAAGCATATTTTGAGATGTCTGGAAGTGAAAAAGACTAATTCCCTCTCATTCCCCTCTACTCACTTTAAATTTTTAACTAGGACAACTAGAGGACAACTAGGCAGTAGGAAATAGTTTGCCTGTTCTCCTGTCTTACTTCAGCTACTTCAGATTTTTTTCCATAGAGTCAGGATCAGCATTTAAACATTACAGAAAACAAACTAGGCCCTTGGCCTGTCTCAGCTCAGTGACCAATCCATAGATGTAGAACTGGTCTTAACATTTTCAGAGTGAGGCAGTCACTTCAGGGAACAGAGATGGGAAAGCAACTTTAAACTGCTGGAGAGCTATGTGGTTTTTGTGCCCACATAAGCTAGCCTGCTGCTTTCAGATGCGGTCAATGGTGCTGTCCAATAACAAGTGTTGAAGAAAGATTGTCACTGTAATCAGCTTTTGTACTTGGAATGGGACAGGTGCCACCTTGTCCTTTTGCCTCAGGCAACAAAATGTTTTGGGCTGGCTCTCGGGAAATGTGCAAAAGAAGTAATGATGACCATGTCAACAAATCTTTCTGGCCACTCACTTTCAGGAATGGGGCAGGTGGGTCTAACCTGTCACTCTGTACTCTTTCCTCACAAAATAACTGTATAGCTGAAAATTTATAGCTGCCCAGAGCTACAGAGAAAGAGAACTGTCTGTTTGCTGTATATAATTATCATTACAGGTAGAACTACATGGATGTGTTGTTAAATGACTGCCTAACCTTTTCAAAAAGGATTCTTGCATCTGAGCCTATTGACAACAGGAAGTATATACGCTGTTGTGTTCTGAACATTTCATTTAACTATTGATATTCACTGAAGTCCAATTCACATGACCTTTTGGTGTGTGGACAGATGCTGATTCTCTTGTTCTTCAAAGCTGCGAAGTCAATATCCATTGCTTTTTTTCTTTTCTCCTGTTAAGCTGAAAGTTATGCTGTGTGTCTACTGAATACCTGGGAGAGTTTCTACGTTAGGGGTTATAACCCAATCTGGAAATGCAATGTTCCAGATGCATACTTTGAACATTTCTTCTGAAGTTGTCTTCTGACATGATATGGTCACCCACAGGTTCAATTATATTCTGGAAACAGATGGCTGTGATGGTGACAGGACTACATTCTAACTCAAGGGACTTATTTAGAAATCTAAGTATTTGTACCATCTTTTGTCTCATAATCATGAGGCAATACAGGCAACATTTTGTTTTAGTTTATTTTTGACAAAAGTTTACCAAAATTTGAACATTTATTCATATTTAGGATGGAAAACCCTTTAGATTTTTTTCAACAGATCTGTGCATCCAGCATTGTATGCTTAACTCTTAAATATCTGCAGCTGAAACCCAGTGTATTCAAGAATGTTGGCGGTGTTGAATTACTGTTGAATTATTGTCTCTTTTCCCGGCCTAATCTTTAATACCAAAATTGCAGGCTAGTACAACATGAGCCTCTCCATTATAGAAATAAAAGAATTATTGAACTTGGCCAATGCAAAGGACAATGCAAACTTAGCCAATACTATATTTTCAATATATTACATTTTTGAAGAATTTATGAAAATTCATACTTTTCCTCATTTTCAAGATGGAAAAAAATATGCATGTTTAAAACATTCAAATGTGGGGAAAACTGTAGTTGACACATGTTCCTGTCCCCAGTGCAAAAAGACGTATCCCACATCTCTTGGAAGTTGGCTAAAAATACAAAAGAACTTGTACAAAAATTTTAAAAAGACTATGAGAGAGTCAGGCACTTTCTAGGAACTGGATTTCTGGAGAGCATAGACCCCAGAACGGGGAAGAGGTGGGAATGCTATACTTCGCCCTCCAAGACTAGGTTTGGGAAGCTGAGCCCTCTCAAATGATCTTGCAAAACTGGACCACCAAAACTCATATGTAGTTGAGCCTCCCCAGAATTATTAGTGAAAGGTATAGTAAACAATCGGGCACTAAAAATATGTTATCATTGAATCTTCCCAATAACACTGAAAGCTGCCTGCAATCTATTCTATGAATGCTTTCTTGGGAGCAAGCTACAATGAATACATGGAGGGCACTTCTAAGTATACATTGGGCTTACATCTAGTATATAAAAGTCAAAGTTTGTGTGTTTGTCTGTGTCAGGCGAAGATCTCATATGATTGGCTGCAGGCGAAGACCTCATAGGATTGGCTGTGTCAGGCAAAGACCTCATATGATTGGCTGCCTAAGAACATTCTATGAAATCCTGGGGTTTGCAATTTAGGGAGGGACCTTTAGAATTCTCAGCCAGAGAGCTGTGAAGAGGCTGACTGCTATGGAGATGAGGCCTAGCAGCAAGGAGGAGGACAGTGTAGTCCCTCAGGAACTCAACCTGTGTATGAATATAGATTAGATTGAGGAATATCGGTGAAAGTTATAGATACTGGACAAGACAGCTGGGGGAATTAGAGACACAGGATCTCAAATCTTTCTAACAAGTATTACCTATGAGAAAATAAAATACCAGGCAATGCCAGGTATATACGCTAGTACTACATACTTGTGTTCCTCATATCTAAGGACTCTATTAGCATGTTTCCAAGATAATGGGTAGAAAAGGTAATCTGTCCCGCCCTTGCAAATATCAGCAAGTAGGCAAAATCTATAAAAACCTACCTGACAACGATGAACCTCCAGCCTCAAAAACACTTCTAGGATCCCTGATAGGGAGACTTTAAGTTATAAACAGGGTCAACCGCCTAATATGGCAGAATGAAATAAATGCTCTGAGTGGCAGATTTGGATACCACTGTCTTGCCCCATCCCAACCTCCTCCAATAAATAAATAACATTTTATTTTAATAAAATGACCTCCAGTCAAAAGCCAAAGGACAACAACCAAAACCACAACAAACAAATGTGCACAAAATGTTTAAAAAGAAGAAAAGAGAAAACCTTGTCTTATTACATTTCATGTGCATTTGCTGGTCATTATTGTTGTTTTTGTATAGAAGGTTGGAAAGATGTACCTTCTATCACCAGTGTATTGATCTATTGGAAAAAAACTTAAAGGCATTGTTTGCCTTTTTTTTTTAATTCTTAACCTGTCTTAAACTCAAATACACTTGAGCCTTGAATGTTTTTCTGATACAATTGTTCTGAGGTCTTAAGCAGTAATGAATTGTTCCTTCAGAAGATTACTTCAGTTATACCTCCAACTGATCTGCTATTACAGTAAGGTCAAAAGTGTTGCGTGCCTGATTAATGGAATTGACTTACAGAAACTGTTCAGAGTAGAGATCCAATTACAATATAGGTCATAAATCTATGTATTTCTCTCCATATAAACCTTCCTATAGTATTAATTTGTTCTCAGAACCATCCAACTTCATAGTGCTCATAAATGTTTGTCCTGACATCAGAAACCAGACAACACTTTTTATGTGATAACCATAGTTACTTTTATTATCAATAAGGTAGTTTCTATCTATAATGTAGTTATTGCTAACTGTGACAGAATGATGCTGTTCAATTAGATAATGGTGACTTCCTGATTGGGACAGCTTCCTGCAAGCTATTTTTGGCCCATTATAGCAACGTTAAAAGTATATGTGTTATATATACACAGCCCAGTGCAACTGAAAAGGGGTTTAGCCACCAGTTATTTGCATTGTAGCTCTCTGAATGATGAATGACATAGGGTAAGGTGCACACAGGCTTGACAGATGCCACTAATCATATGAAGCCGTGAAGGGAATGTCAAGGTGCATATGAAAGCTGGTGGATGAGCTAAACATCTATGAAAAAAAATGCTTCCTGATTGATATGAGGTCAACAATTAACCTTGCTTCCCTTCACCCAGTTAATTAAATCCAGAAGGGACAAGTCAGATAACTTTGATAAGGTAGGTCAGTTAGACTAATGCATGCCAAGACAGGTCAAAGTAGTGAACAGTGAGCTTGGAGGCAGGTCTTGAGGCACTGAATGACTGAGTTAGATAAGATAAAATGGAACAGTTTTAACTGGTTTATATAATCTGACTGAGTGCTTGCAAAGATTCCTGTGAAGAAGCAATCTTATATCAGAGATTCATACTTCAGAAGCTTCAAAAGACAAAAGCATTCTTCTTGAAAAGGACTGTACAAATACTCCCACATTTGCAGACAATAAAGACTTTAAGGATTATAAATACATATAATGTTCTGAAGAGAAAGAATACTTCTGTCAGGAAGGGACACTGAGGCAAGCTATTGCTGTCCCATCGTCTTCTCTGCCAGACAGAACACTCTGACTGAATGACTGAGTTAACAGAAGACCTAACAGACCCAAACGTGCAGAGGTATCTTAAAAAAGGGAGTGTAGACCCAAACAAGCAGAGGTATCTTAAAAAAAGGGAGTGTTTGAAGAAGGAAGATATACTCTATTTCTTATTTCTATAGTTTTTGCTTGCTCTAAGTGATTCACATCATGAACTTGTGCAAAGCCCATTTATGGGCACCAATCACTGCTCTTACTATAATTGTTTCCTTAAGAAGTTATGTAGCATGCCATGTTAGAGGAGGCTGCTTATCAATCATCTGGGCTGGCCAAAGCCTGGAGACTCACTTTTGCTTGCAGTACCAGAGGATTAATGTGCATAATATGGTTGCCATATGGCAGATGTGGTGGATTTCTCACTGTGTGGATTTATCCCTGTGTGAGCCTTTCATGTGAACTCATTTGGATCAGTGATCTCCATCCTTTTGCAAGTTATCACATCTCCCTCGAGATGTGAATACTCCAAAAAGCAAACTGCTAAAATCTAGGAAGAAGGGTTGGGAAAAGTCTTGTTTCTAGTTTGTTTGCTTGTTCATTTTGATAATTCAGTCTTCATAACACTAGCCCCTCTGCCCCAATAAAATTACAGGTGGTAGTTGAATCATGTTAAACATCTTCAATTCTAAGGCTTACTCAAACTAAGTTTCATTAATAAGAAGGGTACTTTTCTTTTATGTAAAAGGAACTTTGATTCTAAGTAAATGGGCAATACTAGGGTATACATCACAGATGAGGAGGCTGGATGTCCAAATATCGTTGGACTGTAGCAGCCATGACCCTTCACCATTGTGGCTAGGGCTGCTGGGAGATACAGTCCAGTGATATCAGAAAGGGCTCGCATACATAAACAGCATAGTTTTCTTTACAGTTTTTATTATCAACTTTTTTCTTACATCAAGACAAAATACATGGATAGGGCACTAGGCTCATTTGTTCCTAAACTGGAGAGAGACGAGCATTTATCAGGCAAACTCTACTTGTTTTTACATCCCTTTCAATGATCTATCTTCTGTTAATTATCTATTCTATTAGACGGACAACTCATCTGATCACAAGAACATGAGATACTATCTTAAAGAGGGTCAGTCTCCTTGTCCACTTAGCCCAGTATTATTCAATCCAGGGACAGTGGAAGTGCTACACACAGGCCATGTGTCCACTTGATCACTGTTTGTGGGCCTCAAGTGTCCAATACTCTCAAATTTTTAGTCAGAAAAAGCATCCCCCCCCCCACCAAAGCTCAGTTACCACTCGTAGAGGACTTCTCATCTCCCAAGCAGCTAAATGGCCACAGTGAACTTGGAAGTCACAATTGGAAGTTACTTTTGTTTAGGAAAATCATGAATTTTTGAGCAATTTCATAATAGTAGGGCCTGTCATGGGTACCTAGGAGTGAAAATTGGTCCCCAGACTATTGTAGTTGCCCAACCCTAATCAATTCTGACTGGAAACCACTCCAGTAAAGGCTTTTCAAACCAGATACTGCCTGTGTACCAAACTACATTATGCATATTTCATTGTTTTGGGCTGAATGGTAGCAATAGTAGCAGAGCCACAGTGAATGAATGTCATGTCCCTGGCCTCGAGGCCTACAAGCATAGACTCATAGAATCATAGAAATGTAGAGTTGGAAGAGACCACACGGGCCATCCAGTCCAACCCCCTGCCATGCAGGAACACCCTCAAAGCACTTCCGACAGATGGCCATCCAGCCTCTGCTTAAAAACCTCCAAAGAAGGAGACTCCACCACACTCCGAGGCAGCATATTCCACTGCCGGACAGCCCTGACTGTCAGGAAGTTCTTCCTGAGGTTCAGGTGGAATCTCCTTTCCTGCAGCTTGAAGCCATTGCTCCTTGTTCTGGTCTCTGGAGCAGCAGAAAACAAGCCCACTCCCTCCTCTACATGGCATCCCTTCAAATATTTAAACATGGCTATCATGTCCCCTCTTAACCTTCTCTTCTGCAGACTAAACATACCCAGCTCTCTAAGTCTATCCTCATAGGGCATGTCTTCCAGGCCTCTCACCATTTTGGTTGCCCTCCTCTGGACCTGCTCCAGCATGAGCTGACTGACTTGCTGGCTAAAGAGTTGGATGAGCTACAGAGACTGAGGCCAAGCCTGCAAAATCAGAGCCCAGAACTGTACAAGCACTGACCTTCCCTGAAGCAGAGAAGCCAAGTGATGCCTCCACAACCATGTCTGCCAAACAATGTAGGCAGCATATGAGACAGCATATCATCAAGAAAAGAAATGCTTGTTTCCAGGCCTAGCACTGAGCCTTGTTTCGCTTTGCTCTGTGGATCCTGGATATGGCCCCAGGATGTAGGCTGCAGCTATATCACGTACAGTCTCACCTCTTGTCTCCACAAGAATGGTTTCCAGAAGATCTCCAAACAAATTTGATGGTGATTCAGGATGTTCTCTAGCTGCTTCACCCAATGTGTTGCACAGAGCTATAGACTGAGGACTTCTCACTGGTTGGGTGAAGGTTATTTTTGTACTTAGATTGCTTAAAGGGTTATAGGAAGAGTGACTCCTTATTCCCTATTCTTGGAACAGAAAGGTCATCCCTTTCTCTGACTGCCACAATCCTGATGAATGTTGCTGCACCGAGAGGGAATTCTTCACTGATACCATCATAGATTCCTAGATATGATTAGATTCCTTCTCAGATTTGTCTTCTCCTTGAGTGTTGTTGGTTCTGAGGTCAATAACTGGCTATTTCAAACTTTTTCATATGTATGTTATAGAAATGGAAAGTAAGGAACAGGAACCAGACTACCTCCAATATTCTGTGCACCACTACTCTCAAACCAAGGCCATTTCCACACCATACCTCCTTCCATTGTCCCCTTGTTGCGGTCCTGGCAGCATCTTTGCTGGGAAGGGAGTGTGATGTGAACACTCCCCTCCACACCTGGCTGGCTCCCTACAGAAAGGAGTGTGAGCAATGTGCTCCTTCTGCAGCACAGCTGGCCTTTTTCCCATACTGCACTGGGGTAGGAAGCATGTGATTGTGCTTCCATCCCTTCCGCATGGCCAGCGGTGATGGGAGCATAATATAATCGCAGGCACTTAAGAGATTTTTTCCATTAAGTGAATATCCCATGATCGCGATGGTTGGGGGCACACCGACTGCAGGACCACAATGACATTGCATGAAAACACAATTTGTGGAGCACTGCCAACGTGCCCCCACCACATGAAAGCAATGCCATGTGAAAACGGCCCTAGACTTTAGCTGTGGATGCAGAAGTCAGAAGACAAGGACAAGAAAGCATATGATTTAGGAGGAGGAGAGGACAATGGTGCAGCCTACCCCTCATTATCCTGATGTTTAATTTACATGTTAAAAAGAAACACACACACATGCACACACATGCACACACACTAATTCCATTCCAATCAACCTTTTTTCCATTTCCTGCTTTCTAGTGTTCAACTTTCAGATACGACCAAAGTCTCCAAATGTAACCAATTCAAAAATAAGTTCTATCACTGTCAATTAAGTAAAATCTGTGAGAACAGTGGTTAGATTTCTATCAGATATTCAATCTGATCTCTCAGCTTTGTTTTCTGCCTTTCTGATTGTCAACATTGGCTCCCCATGGCTTGTGCACACACAAATTCCAGAAGTTTATGTGCCATTACATCAATCTGCATGAATCAGAAGAGAAGAAAAAGGATGGCCCCATATATCTGTAAAGCTGCACTTCAAGTACTTCAACTAATATATTTTTCTTCAATTGGTTTCTTCCTCTGGAGGTCAATAATTCTTATAAAGTGAGATGGAGAGAGGGCAGCAAAATATAAGTACAGCTACAAATGTGTGTCCAGATCCTCTCACAAAGCACACCTACACTCACTACAGGAGCACTACAGGAGATATTTTGCTTGGTTGTAATCCTATGACACAGGAGAGAGTGTGGGGATATTACAGCCATATAGAAGAGGAGTGTGCTAATTGTCTGAGAAAGATTCACACAGATACCCTGTTACATATCTACAATATTCACATATACCCCATGGACTGCATCATTAAAAAGCAGCTTGAGATGTAGTAGTGATAGTAATTCATTAATCCTACATTGGCTTGTCAGAATGTAAAAGTCACCCAACGATACATCTGCCTCCTTCTCCACTTCCACTTCCAAGGAAGCAGCTGAGCTGTCATCTGCCAGAGCAAGTCCTCACCTCTATTTAGTGACTAGGAGACAGCTGCACCCAGGGAGAGTCTGGCTGCATTTCTGCCACCAGAAGCACAGAGAAAACATCATCTCTTTGGATGGTATGGGAGAAAATGTCTTTTGAGTTTCTAACTGCAGAAACATAGTCAGACACTTACTGGGTGTTCCCCAATCTCTCTTGGCCACTAAATGGATGTGGGAGCTTCCTCCAGAGGTTCAGCTCTGGGTGCAGCTGTATGTATGGTGGAATTGCTGAGCAATGAGATAATGACTATCTCCTTCAACAATGTCCCCAAAATAGCATATTCAGGTGTTTTAAGCCATACCAAAAGGTTGATATTCTTGGGGTTAGGGGCTAAATGAAGGGAGCAATCCATAAACGAGTGATGGGTAATCAAAACTGAAAAGATCTGCTCATCCCTCTCCAACTTTCTCTTGGAGGAAGTCCTTAGATGTTGATACCAGAATGTATATGAGTTAATATCAGGAATGCTGTCTCATGAAATACTATGGTACCAAACCATGTTATATAGAGCTCTTTAAACTGGACCTAAAAATATATGTTGTGATAAGCATCGCTTTGGACAGCCTTCAAAGGGGCTTAGACAAATCCAGGGTCCAGGATATTGATGTCTTCTAGTCACTATGGTTACAGTTACTTCTAACTTACAATTTGCTGATAAACATAAGTGTGCAGGTGCTATTGTGGTCATGCTAAACACCGAAATCTGTCTGGCAACTATGGGAACAGAATACTGCAGGGCTTTCCAAACGATGTGCCATGACACGTTAGTGTGTTGCCTGAAGTGTGTAAGTGTGTTGCCTACAGTCTTGGAAATGTATGCTATTATTTATAAATCATATATTTTTAAAAATATGTGAAAGGTTATCATGAGATATGTTGTGTCCCCATACATTTTGTTATTACAATTTATGTATGTTTCTGTATCTTTTATAAGGGGTTAGTTTAACCTCCAGTTTGCTAGTAAAACTGAAATTACTGTGTCACGAAATGATGCATGTCTAAAAAGTGTGTCATGAACATGAAAAGTTTAGAAAGCTCTGTAATACTGATTAGATATGACTGTAGTCTGATCCACCAAGGGTGTGTGATTGTACATGTGTGTGCTATGTATTATTGTTATTGTTATCCAGCCTTTTCCCCATATTGAGACTTAAGACAGTCTACAACAGTTAGGTGGCTTAGAACAACAGACCACCATCGCTCTGACCTCTTGAACCTCGTGACCACGATTTCATTGATTACTTTGTTTTTTTGTAATAATGTGACATTAAATATGCTAGACTCTGACAACACCAAATACCCTTGTTTTGAGTTGAAAATCATGTACCAAATGTATGTATTTAATAAATAACTAGTCCTAAAAATTTTGAACAAGGAAAATTTGAATTGGGATTAGTCTTTCTCCTGAATGTTGAAGTGGGATGATGATGATGATGATGATGAAGTTTGATGCAGTATACTAACAGAATAGTACTAATAGATAGGAAACAACCTGTGATCCCTACGTGTATTTGCTTAAACTGTCATGTACAACTCATCATTCTCAGTACCACTGAGTAGAATTCACCCAGGTATTTTGCAAACACTGAGGCATGAAGTAGTACAAGAGAAATATTACATGGATCAAGCGCTGGCTGAAGCTGTACTTTATGCTCTGCTGCCAGGGCTGAAATAATGACAAGATGAATGGGAGAAGCATGTGCTCTACAGCAGGCCAGAAGCTTGTAACATTCAGATTTTTTAAAAACAAACTTTACCTTTAAGTTTGTTTTTAAAAAATCTGAATGTTACAAGCTTCTGGCCTGCTGTAGAGCACATGCTTCTCTCATTCATCTTGTCACCATTTCAGCCCTGGCAGCAGAGCATAAAGTACAGCTTCAGCCAGAAAACTTCTTTTCAGAAGTTATAAGTATAATGATAACCAACTTTTATGGGGATCTCAGAACTATAATTGCAACTAATTACCTCTTTAAAAGAACTTATCACACTCTGTGAACTGACTGATTGTTCCTCAGTTTCCTTCAAAGGTTCTTTCTGTCACTATATTTTCACCTGTAATTTAGTGTCAACCTGAGTCAATCTGATTTTATTGCAGTGGCAATGCACTGGTGCCAAAGCCACCTTGTAAATAAGATGAAATAAGATGAGTCATCTTACTTGTACATCCTGGATAAATATCTTTAAATAAATATCCACTCTGCTGTGCAAATATCATTCAAAAATGCAATTAAACATAAGACTTATTCTGCACAATGCTTAAAAAAATACAAAAGAACCCCAAAGCCAAAGATTTTCAAATAGTTTCCCTCTGAGCACTGATACCCTCAAGGTCATACTGTAGTGACTTCATTTTTCATAGTCAAAAGAATGATTTAGTAATAATGGTGGTAGCGGACAATAGCATCCTGTGCCTTCAGTATAATAATATTCAGTGTTCCATAGGATAACGTATGGGCTATTTTTATTCATGTTTTTCATCGCAGCCACACAGAGCAGACTCATTTATTAGAAAGTTCCTTGCATCTCATTAAACACATTGTGAAGGTGGGGAATAAAGGTATAAAAGAGGTGCTCACATTTTTACAGTTTTCCTCATTAAACAACTCTGCAAAGAACCACTCATCTTTCTGTTGTGCTAACAGCTCACAGTGTGGTGTTGGCACAGTTGTTGTGCCAACAGCTTGCTCTGGTATTTTCGGTAGAGTGGCACTACAGCAGGTCGCAAGGAATCATAGAGATGGAACGGACAGGAAGATTTTTAAAGCAGGTCTTTTGGCCAACCATTCCTGTCAGTCCCAGCTAGCTTAGCCAATAGTGAGGATTGTGGGAGTCATAGTCCAAAAATGTCGGAGACACAGTTATTCAACCCTGTTTTAAAATATTTTTGTACCTGCCATCGTTGATCAGCCAACTCAGTCTAGACTACACTGTGTTCCAAATGGTGAGCAGCTTAGCAGAAAGAGAACTTAAACAAGTTATTCCACAAAGGAACACAGAGAAGGGGCAAGAGGCAATTTTCCAGCCATCTCCCAGCTTTATTGAAATTCACCCTATGGATGACCTATATATAGCTACACTGACAACTGTAAAACATGAAACCAGTGTTTCAAGCCAGGGCAGTGATCCTGAAAAACTAAGGACACCAAGCAATACGTCTAGAATCCCTTTAATCTAGACATTGGGCCATGTTTTTGTCATACGGTAATTCCCATCATCCCTTACTGCTGCCTGTGCAGGACAGGGAGTCCAACACAATTTGGAAAGCCACAGGTTGCCCAATTCTCCTTTACTCTTTTCTGTTAGGAATGAAAAAAAATGTTCACAGGAGAATCAAGTCCTTAAACTGCTGTTCTGCCGTAGGAATATTGGAAGCTATTTATATTAGCCACAGTATTTGCCCATCTCACTCAGTACTGCTGACCCTGACTGAGAGTGGCTCTCCAGGCTGTCAGGAGGGTTCATCACCTGAGTCTTCATGTCACCTGATATCCGGTTAAGGCTGTGAAAACCTGTCAGTTTCATTTTCATTGCATTTGTCAGAATTCCACTGGCTTTCTCTTCCCATCTCAGTCACATATTGAGTTGTGAGACTTGGTCCTCCTCCCCACCCCCAGCCCCAGGACAGGAATGTGTTTGTAAGTTTTGCTAAAGTGTGCAATCTTGGTATGCATTTTTCTACTTTTATGCATTCTCAGAACCAGACATGTGAATTTTGTGCATTTTGTCTTTGGTGAAACTCATAGTAAACTTCAAAAATGTACAAATTTCTGAGAAATGTGAATGAAAGACATGCCCCCCCCCCATCTCTGTACCTGTTCCTGTAACTTTTAGTGCCAGGGACCAAACCTCTGTCTCCTGCAACACTGATATTTCAATCAATATGGGAAATAGTGCAAGATACAGCATAATCCAGACAAGTTCAGCACTATTAAATCTTATCCATTGCACTAAGATATAATTAAACATATGTATAATCTTGTCCTTTGAAATAAATGGGCCTTTAAAATGTTTAATTTTGGACCAAGACTGAACAGCAGTCATGAAATTACTTATGGGTGAACAATCCCAAGCCACAATTGCCATGCAAAATTCCCACTCTCTATGTGGATATCATATTTAAGAGAAATAGTGGGTGTAAAAATGACATGAATGTATTGATACCTTTAAGAACAACATGAAAGGAAATTACCATGGAATTTAAAAAGAGAGGCCAAGTTCAACCTGCAAATCTAGTTGAGTGACTTTTAATAAAACACTCATAAAATAGACTAAATTCTTATTTTGCTTGCTGGAAAATGTTTCTATGAAAGAATGATCAAGTTGTAGCTAAAAGCTAAAATTGAAAGCTAAATTGCTACACAAAGAACTTTTAAGCCTTGTTTTGCTTTGTGTGCAGGGCTCACATGTTAACAGTAAGAGACAAAAGAGCAAAGGCTGGACAATCTACAAAAAATTATCTCCTTAGAAACACTGGTTGGGAGGAAGACATCTGACATAACAAGCTGTCATCAGACAGGGTGAGAACATGTTGGCACAAAGAAAGAGAGAAAAAATGAGAGCGAGGGAGGAAGACTGCCTCTTGGGAATGGTTGTTAACTTCTCTCACTGTGTGGTATATGGTAAACACATATTGTACGTTTACAGTTAGGCTCTGGTTAGTACTTAGGAGATGGCCAATGAATACTAGGTGCTGTAGGCTGTATTTCAGAGGAAGAAACTGGCAAAACCAGTTGTAAGTATTCCTTGCCTAAGAAAACCCTATC
Source organism: Cyclura pinguis (assembly GCA_030412105.1). Taxonomy (NCBI): domain Eukaryota; kingdom Metazoa; phylum Chordata; class Lepidosauria; order Squamata; family Iguanidae; genus Cyclura; species Cyclura pinguis. Next base: position 67,931,400 of record CM059603.1, read on the forward strand.
CAATTCATGGGGTTGCCATAAGTCAACAGACAACTTGAAGGGACATGCACACATTCACACACAAGCCTTGTTTCATTGTGTTTTTTCAGCCTTACAATGGAAGGCTTTCATTATAAAAATGACCTCTCTTTAAATTATCCCCCCCCTTTTTTCCCCCACTTCTATGCTGTTTGGGAAGAGAGCAGTTGTCATTTGGGAGGTCACCAGATGCCTACCTGGCACAAGAAAGCTAATATACATTCATACATACATACATAAATACATACATACATACAACAAAATGTTCCCCTCTCCTTTTTTTTTTTTTATTCCCTCTTCTTTTCAAAAGGCCTTTTTCAACAGCTCCCAAAGAACACTGATGTAATGCGAGCCTATTAATAGTGACTGCAAAACAAACATTTAATTCTTGGCTGAACAGCACATGCCAGAGCAGAAATCTAGCAAGAAAAAGCTACTTCAGCATTCTGGAAGAAATATTGGGACAAGGTACCTGCATGACAATAAGAAGGTCAAACACTAAGATGAAGGAAGCCAGAAAGGCTCTTGAAACCTCATCGCTTGGCAGGAATCCACGATTCAGCTTGTCCCAGCTGATCCAGTCAGTTGTGATGACAAGAACAACCACTGAGGTCAAAGTAAACAGAACCGTCCTGGAAAAGGAAAAGCAGAAAAGAGGTCATCAAATCACATAGCTGCTGTGGTGCTGGGGAAAGAACAAGATTGCTTTTCTTATTTTGTGTCTTCAAGTCATTTTTAACTTATGGTGACCCTAAGGTGACCCTACCATGGGGTTTTCTTGGCAAGATTTGTTCAGAGGGGGTTTGCCCTTGCCTTCCTCTGAAGCTGGGAGAATATGAAAAGTTGCCCAGTGGGTTTCTATGGTTGAGAGGGAGATGGAAACCCAGGATCTCCCAGAGTCCTAGTTCAAGACTCAAACCACTATACCATACTGATTCTGTAGAATAGATCCTTGAAATAGTTTGTTGCTATGCTTCTTAAACTCTGACCTGTGGTAGACATATCACAGTTTTCCCAGCAAGATTTATTCACAGAACATTTGTCACTGCCTTCCCCTAAAGATGAGAAAATACGGTTTGCCCAAGAGCATGCAGTGGGTTTTCATGGCCTAGAGAGGATCTGAACCATAGTCTCCTCTACTCCAACATTCAAACCACTACACCATGATTGTTCATCCTTTATAGGGAGAGGAAATGTGAGGCATTCAAGATTTTGCTGGATGGCATCTCCCATCACCCCTAGCCAGCATAGTCAATACTGACAAATGAACAACATTGACAGACACTTGTAGGAACATGCATCCTGCATTCCTATTCTGAAATGACAACATTTTTATACATTCAAAATATTACTGAAATGCATTCTTCTAAAAGGGAGAGGAGTCTCTTGTTGGACTATATTTCCCACCATGTGGATTCCAAAGCCAGGGCTGATGAATTCTGTTGCTACAAATCACATTCTTGAAAGCATGTAAAACATAAGAGGGGCAAGCTGGTGGGACTGGGATTGCCACAGGGAGAGAAGGCACCGGGATGACCATTCTAATAATAACTGTGCTTCCCTCAGCCCACAAAATACCTGTTTGGTGGGCTAGTGGGGCTGCATAATTCTGATATGTCTGTCCTCCTCACAAATGTGTGATTAGATATGCGTGTTCTTATGACTGGGGTGCAATAGTCAAGTGACTCTCATCTGGTAATGACTAAAGGGAGATTCTCCCTTTACAATCCCTGTATGTGGGAATGTCCTCTCCATTGCTATTTCAAAGGCAGCATCTGCTATTTGGTTTTAGATGACAGCTGAAAATATACTTGTCTGCTTAGACTTTTTCCTAATTTTTGTGCCAGTCTGTTTTTTAAAATTTATTTTCATTTTTTAATTTGTTAATTTTTGTTCCAGTTTTGGTCCACACTGCTTTCTTGTTTGAGTGTTCATTGTTAATTGAGCTGTTGTATTATTTGGGTACTATTGGGTATTATTTTATGTTAAGCAGTCTGTATATTAGGATATATGGAATGGAATGGAATGGAATACAACAGAATAGAATAGAACAGAACAGAATATGCTCTGCTCTCTTTGGCCCACTCACTTGTAGACCTGGCCCTCCCTAATTTTGAGTGGCTCCACTCACTTCTGAATGGGACAAACACGTAACCACACTCCACCAAGAGGTAGTGTGGATTGCAGTAGAAAGCAGGTTCCCTTTCACAGCTATAATACTCTAAACTCCTTACTAATCACCAGCTTTGAAGAAGTTGGAAAGTATGCCATGTATGACTTTGGAATCTCAACAAACAGCAAAATTTAACAAACTTTTATGACTATAAGACCTTTTAAAAATCCTACTATGATATTAATTTTCCTACAATATTAATGAATGGTAAACATGTTAATAAGAAAAACCTACTAACAGTAAGACATAGCCTAACAAATGAAACCCACATTTATTTGAAAAGTGTAATTTAGGCAATTCATATCATTTTGCCATACAGCCATTAAATTGCCTGTTCTGGGTTGTCTTTGCATATTAGCTCCGAATCTCCTTTCCAAATGCGCTTTAGAAATGTTTCAGACAGTGGAAGGGAAAACAATAATTCTGGATGTCAATGCACACGTGTTATTACAGGGAAGATAAATGTGTGGGCATATGCATAAATAGCAAGTAAGCAAGTAAATATTTGTTCTGGTTTCCAGTTGGATCTCTCAGACTTGTCCCAAGGCATTTTTCCTCTTCAATTATTTCTTGGATAGGAGGGGGAAAATGAGCAGAATATGAAAGATTCTTTCTCTAGAGTCTGAACAGATACCAGAATCCCATTCACTTTGCAATCAGTATGCCTAAGAAATCTACACAAACAGAGATGCTAGCAAAGCAATAAAACAGACAGGAATACAGTCATGGATGGCTAGTGTACTGGTTCTGAAATTTTGATCCTCAGATGTTGTTGGACTACAGTTTCCAGAACTTTTTGATTAACAGGGGGGGTTGAAGTCATCATTCATCTGCTTAAGACTTTCCCTTTGAACCTGCTTACAATCTTCACATCAGCAGGGATGGACTGGGTGTGAAATGAATTTTGATGACAACAATACGGTGTTAGGAACTCTCTCTGGCCCTTTACACACTCTATTTCCTTCCGTGGGGATTCCAGTAGCAGCTCTGCTGGGAGGGGAGCGTGATAGGAGTGCTCACTTCCACACTGGCTGCCTCTGCAAATGAAGAAAATGGGAACCTAAGTCTTTTTGTTCCGCAGTGCAGCTGGATACTGTTCCAGGCTGCACTGGGGCAGGACGTGCAGCCGTTATGCTTTCAGACCCTCTGCAGACCAGGTAAGTCTGCAATGGTGGCACGATCACGGGTCACTGAGGAGGAAAAACCGTCAATGATTTACTCTGTGATTGAGTTCCTGTTCTGGAGGCTTAATGGACGACACAATTTAGGTGGTCTGCCGGACCATGGAACTAGAGGGGCCGTTCTTGGTAGCGAGGGGGGCTGTTAAGAGTTCTGCAATCCTAACATGAATATATGTGAATATATTACAGACTTATCTTTCTTTGGAAAAATACTGCATGTTAATAATGATTTATCATGCCCAGAGTTTCAGTACATATTGAAAATATTCCCAGTACACTGTGGAAAAAGTTGATAAGGCGCAGTTTGAAGTTACCGTTCTTGGTTATTGTTTTTAATGTTTTGCAAGCTTTAGAGAAGAAATGTTATCTTTCATGTCTTTATTCCAGAATTAAAACCACCTCAGATGAACAGTTTTACAGCATACAATAACCACAGAACAGAATGGGCTACAACTATTCAAGCCAAATGCCAACATATTTTATTTTGCCAGTTGTAGCCCCAGTTCACGTGTCTTTTTCACCTCCCTTCTGTGGTTAGTTCTTTCTGTATTAGTTCAGATGAGTACAAGCCTCTCCTGTTCTGGATGGCTTCTTTTTCAATTAAAAAAGCCAAAGTGTGCACATTTGTTTGCATGCATGGATTCACTCACTTCACTGAAAGCAAAGGGAATCTCCACAGATGCATCTGCGTGCACACTGATGTCTATAGTACAGTATTTGGTAGTCAGATCACAGACGGTGCAACACACAAGGCTAAGCTAATATATATTCAAGGGCACATACTGGGGAGATCTTTTAAGTGTGCTGCAGTGTTACTAGAGGATTATTTTGAGCAGAGAATGTGCTGTGGGTCTGCATTCAATGGTCTTTGGTCAGATAGACAACCTTGCTCAGACAACTGAGCTCAACAATGGAAAGTTTCTCCTGTCCAGCTGAAACTCCTTGTATAGAGTGATGGCTGGTTGGCTCTTTGGACAGTCACAAAGCTTCATTTCTTGCCCTGCCTGGGTCAGCATTTCATGTGGTGAGATAAAAACGGATTGTCTAATTTTATAATAATAAAAGAGAACAGACATGTGATTTCGGATATTATTCAAGTTCTAGTCCTCAGTTTCAAATCAAAATTCCCAAGGAAGTTGTTCCTGGAAGCAACAAAAGGGGTCTGCCAGAACTTATCAGAATTTTTCTAAAGGGCTAGAAAGCAGGAGAGACTTGTTAAGGTTCTGCTACTAAGATAACTGAAGCAGGAAAAATGGGAAACAAGAAAGGGCTATGACAGTGCTGCTAGGATTTCGAGTTATAAAAAGGGTGGCAAAATGGCTGAGGGAGCACTGAGATCCTGCTGGTAAGACTTCTTAAGTTAGCAAAGGATGAGTGGGAAAATAAAAGGCTCCATGGATCCCTTGAAAGCATTACATATGAATCCACTGGGTATATTTTAGCTAGTATTTAATAAAATAGATAAATATGCTGGCTTCCTGGGCAAAAAATAAAACTTAAAGATAGATCTGTTCTACTCAAAGTGGTGATCTGTGAACTGGTGTCTGTCTGCAAGCCAATGGCTTCTGGTCCATGGCATGTTTCCAGGAAAAAAAGAAAAAGTTCTAATCAATGGGCATGGATATGGTACTGGCCTCTGGCACACAGGGAGGAAACCCTGCTTGTCACATTAGATAGCTTAAGAAGCACTAGCTTGGATCATGGCCGGAAGTAGGTACATGTCACTGCAGGAATGAAGACATAATGAAGCAGAACTCATTCTGAAACAGGCCTGGATAAAGACATTTAGTTACCTGAGGCAAAAATGACAGGATGTTGTCTCCCCCTGGCCAACTTATATAAAGTGAATAGACTTGGCAGTTGACTCTTACTTTAATTGTTAAAGCAAACTTTTATAATTGTCCAGGTTTAACAGCATCCTCCAGGGCAGGATGTAATGAAGACGTCAGCTCTGTCCTCTGACAATCTCTCATCACTGCATACATCTCAATACCTACTGCCTGAAGTGGCTGACTTGTGTTCCCTAATGCTAGGGCTGACCCTAGTGTGAACTAGAAAGTATTGTGCCACCTTCTGTACACACTCTAAAACTATTTTCATATAAAACCATTACAAATGAAAGCCAATTCATTGGAAATCTATTAAGCTCAGCAATATCTGGCTGCCTCTTTGCTTTGTAATGTGATAGGCATTTTCTACTGAGCCTAACTGGGCTTAAATTAGAACGTGGAACTTTTGGCCTCCAATGTTGTTAGACTACAACTGCCATCAGCCCCGAACATGGAGTCTAAAGAAAATCATGCTTGCTGGCTAATGAAAGACAATAGTTTGTGTCATCCACCTCATAGAATCCAATAATTTCAGTCTGAACTTTTCACAAAGGTTATGCATCCATGGAGGTAAGATCTCACTCTTTTTTTCCGTGCCACACAGAGAAGAATACATTCTAATCATGTGGAGCAGAATCAAGAAAAGGGGTCTACTTAAATCCCATTCATATCAGTGGAATTTACTGCATAGTAGTATATTGAAATCCAACTGATTCTGTTTCTCAGATTTCTTCCCAAGTGTCTTGGGCCTACAGCCAGTAAATGCACAGACAGATGGGTTATCATAGGAGAAGCAGCACCCAGGTAAGTCAAGTCAGTCCAGGTCATGCACAAGTAATCTGGGAAATTCAGTTACGGTAAAGAGAGGAGCAGGAACAAGATTTCAGCCAATCCAGAAGCCATTACACGAAGCCAGTAGTTCAAAGGTAAGGCAAAAAGACATTAAACATAGCCAGTCTGTACATCAAGAATCCCAAGAATGCACCAGCACCAAGAACACTGCCAGTCAGGGAGACTGAATAGTTCTGAGCAATGATGACTCCCATCAGCTGCTAGGAGATTTACAGAGTTCGCATTCTGGATGCCAAGTGCTTGATTAGTCAGCATTTCCTATTTAACAAGCATTAACTCCTGTGACACTGTTCCTTCTCTTTTTGCAGAGAGGGGTATTTCTCCAGCATCAAATCCTGCCGAAAAGACAGCCTCTCAGTTGCTTAAGCCAACAGCTTCAGGGAGGGAGCCATAATCTGGAGCCAGAAACTCCTCGTAACCCAGCTCCTCTGTGTCAGCTTCCTCAGAATCCATAAGGTGAGTTATGACATCAAACGCATGAAATGCTATGACCATTAGGAATATCGTTTCCTGAGAAGGCAGAGGACTTTTAAATTGCCAGCACTTCTCTCCACCTAAACTAATTTCTGTGCCACAACAGAACTCAAAACAATAACTTAGCATAGGCATATGGAATAAAAACAACAGCAACTATATAGTATTCTCCTAGTGTATAGTGTAAAGTTGTTGGGAGGAGGGCACCCTAAAGAAAGGGGGAGGAATTTGCTCTGAGCTCCCATACAATAAGGCCTCCCTTCCTCAGTGTATTCATTGGTCCCTGCCCCAGTCCCATGCCACTGCTTGCCAGAGCCCCATATACCCATGGCTCCTTGTAGCAGAGCCCCTAACATTACATCAGCCCTGGGCCCCATAAACCTTCAGAGTGTGTTTTACCCTAAAAGGTGGGGGACTTCGGGGTCCACCTGCAATGCCAGCATATGCCCAATGTACTACAATTTTCTGGGGCTGATGCTGGGGTTTTTATATCTTATTTCCTACCCTGAAGGAGGATGAATGGACAAAACGATAATGGCTTTCCCACAAAGCTGAGAAAGTTGTCCAGGAAGGGCTAATTGCCTTAACTTTAGGTAATAAAACATTAGTGGAGTCATTACAATCTCTTACTGTCTGGATGGGCAGGGGGTCTAGGAAGGATTGCTTCCAGGATAGTATCACAGTAGGTGTCTGATAGTTTCACCTGGGCAATTTCTTTTTCCATTCTCTTTGTTGCCTGTGCTTTCCCACCTAATCCTCTCTGAACTTATGACCTGGCCATGCCGAGGTCATCCTGATCTGGGTACATCCTTACAGTCACTATGTGCTTTTGACCATAAATATATCTAATGTATGAAAGATAACATACTACTCAAAGTAGAGGTGTTGGGTATGGTAACATGTGTCTCCTTTCCCCGGTGTGTTCTTTGTGCTGAAAGGAACATTATAAGGCCATTATGAGCCACCTGTCGTCTTTTACCCTGTAATGTGCTATTCACACATGTACATATGCATATATAACATATATCATTGATTAGTACAAGCTCATACAATTCCAGCTGGGTGACAAAAAATCCAGCTTAAATTTTAGAACCATAGGAATCAAAATAGAAAAAAAAAAAAGAGTGTGATGGCAGAGGAAGTCCCTCATGATATGAGAATGAGTAATGGCTATTGCAAATGGATGCCTCCTATTTCAATTTTAAACCTGTACACGGTGTTTACGTACAATATTTGCATCTGATGTACATTTATTTTATTTTCCTTCCATCCCCAAGACTCTCATGGGATAGAGATAAGAAAGAAAATGCCACAGTCTAACTAATGGGCCATGATTTGTGTGACAGAATTCATTTTCCAGGGTTCATAGCATTAATTCATTGCTGATAGTCAAACTCATTTATAGAAAGATTTACTCATGGCTTACTTGTCTTCCATAAACACAAATATGTGTGAACTTATTTTAGTTTTTTGTTAATTGAAAATCATTTTGGCCCTAAATGACAATCCAATTAATTGAAATCTCTTCCAGAGTTACTGAAATTAAAAGGAGTTTGTCACTGATTTCAGTGACAAAGCGTCACCACTTCAAAAGTTTAAAAAATGAAATGAGAAAGTAATGAGGCGTAAAACAACAAATTTTCCATCATCAGGTATTATTAAGTACCAAGTGGTATGTCACTTGAGATTAAAATTATAAGCGATCAAAATGAAGTATAGCAGAATCTTTTGTGTGTTCTACTAGTCATTACTCAAAGTGCCAAATATGATTTTATTTGCATTAATATTCATATAAAAATCTAAAATTATATTTATGTTAATTCATTGGAGAAATATTTTAACTATGTATAAAACATAGATTTTTATGCAAAAAATATAAATAAATCAGGTTAGGTCAAAAAAATTACATGGTGAAATATTAAATTCTAGAAAGCCTCATATTTTACATAGGTACAAATGTCTTTGACTTTCTATTGCCCATGCCAGTAATTTACCAAAATGAAAAGTGTTATCTGTTACAAACACCAGTTCATTTAAATTAAACTCACAAGGCTAAAGCTTTAAGTTGCAAATAACGCTGTCGCCTATCTATGACACAGTGAAACAGCCTATGAAAGTTCACAGTTTTACTTATGAAAAAAACATTTTCAATCATTACCTATCACGTACATGGCATAATGGTATGGGCTTCACCTGAATTATAGCCTTTTGGAGTACTCTTTCCTCTGTTCAGCTGCCAAAATAAAACTTAATTATCAAACTCAGGCCGAAAGCAATTTGAAAAATGACTCTCAGAGAGTAATGAGAACTATTCTGATTTTAATTTAGCAAACTAAATGAATGACACCCAAACTGTGTTAAACAGAGTAGTAGTAGGTAGGTGAGGGCATTACCCTGAGGCTTCTTTTGAATCATCTTGTCTCAAGAGTCTTGCTTGGAGAAAGACCATTTCTTTCTAATCAGTGCAACACAGGAGGTTGCGAGTTCCACTCCTTTTGTTGAACATCAATTCACAGAGTCAACAGAACTGACTTTTAAATTTCACAGCCATTTGCATCCATAGAACAGCTCTCTGGGTTTCTTTAGAACATATTGTGTGTCCACACGATATACTCTCCCTCCCTCCACTCCTCTCTTTTTCCTTGAGATAAAGGAAAAGAATGAATTTCACTAGGCACACTGCCTAATTTTATTTTTTCTTAATTACAACCAGTGAGGCTGAAATTGTTGTTTCCTTGACTTGAGATAGACTCTCTAGGATCACATTTTACAATATGCAGCTTGTACATGGAATACTTAAGGTTTCATTTTCTCAGGAGGAACTTGTTGAATGAGAAACAGCAACTACTGAGTTGAAAATAGAGGCTGGAAAACAGATTAATCGTTCGTGTCAAATATAAAATGGGATAGGCTTTTGGACTACATCTTTCATAAGCCCTAGCCAATATAGGCAGGGATTTTTCAAGAAAAGCACCAGATCCTATCTGATCATCGAAGGTAAGCAGGGTAAACCTTGGATGGAAGACTGCCAATGATTACCAGATATATACTTCAGAAGAAAGAACTGGCTAAATCACCTCTGAGTATTCCTTGCCTTTAAAAAATCCTGTGAAATCCATGGAGTCGCCATAAGTCAACAGGCAACTTGACAGTACATACATACATGGTCCTGCCTGGGAATGTTGTTCTAGATGTTAACAAACAGATCACACGATAATCTGTTCTAAAACTATTGGCATCAAGATGATTTGTGTGGTTTCTTCTGTGCTTTCTGAAGAAAGAAACAACCCTTGCATGTCTCTAGTCTGTGGATACCTCATTAATTTTCCATAAATCCTTAAATATTAAACCAGTGACCCTGAAGTAACATCCTAACGCTTTTTGGAGTATTCTGGGCCTGGAACCTTCAGCTCATTTAAAGTAGCTAGCTGTTTTCTAATCATCTCCTTACTATCATGGACTGTAGCTTCCTCCTTATATATCTAATATTTCTCCCAGACTAAAGCCAGATAGGTGTTGCTGTTTGGGCAAAACAGCTTCATTTTTCTGTGGCCATTTCCACAGTAGACTGTTATAGTGCTATTATTCTACTTTCAACATCCTATGGAATCCTGGGGTTTGCAGTTTAGGGAGCGGCCTCAAAGGGAGGGGAGGGGGCCCTTTGAGGCCCCTCTAAACTGCAAACTGCAGAATTCTATAGGATGTTGAAAGTGGACTAATAGCACTGTAACAGTCTAGTGCAGAAATGGCCTGTGTCATCTGCTAATACTTCACCACCAGAGAAGACATTTTATTTTGTTTTTAAAGCATTGCTTACTAGCTTCATCTATTCTCTGCCTTGACTTTTCTAATACCAAGTTTACAAATTCAGGTTGCTGTTAGGAAAGTGTAATGTTCCTGCTAAGAAACACAAGTAAAATACTCCCTACAAGTCTCCAATTGTTATTCTTGACTTGCTTTCTGGGACCAATTCAAGGCATTGGCTTTAATATTTAGAGCCCCAAATGGTTTTGGACCTGGCTATCAAAGGGACAGCTTGTCTTATTACAAATCTGCCTGGATGTTAAGATCTACAGGAGAGGCCCTCCTGAAGAAAACCATCCCTTGTAGAGGACTGTTTTATTAGCATGTGAAAGAGGGCTTTCTCCCATGTTGCTTCCATTTAGTGGAATGCCTATTCTTTCAGAACTGCAATTGGTTCTCAATCTTGCTGTTGTTTTAAGGAAGTCTCAAAGGCAGGTCTTTTCTATCTGGCTTTCTAAACTGCTTTGATGTTCACGGATTATTGTGATGAATTCAGTGACTGTATTGTTTAAACTGTTTTTAGTGATGCTTGTTAGCAGCCTTGAACTCTCTGGGGATGGAGTTGGAAAGGCCAGATGAAAATAAATAAATATTAAAAATCTGATTTAGTTCAGTATTGTTGAACTTACAGCCCTTTCAATGGGAAAATGTAGAAAAACTTTGTTGTGGTTCTTCCTGAACTTGGAAGGGTGAATGGCTTTGCAGGGACAGTAAGCTGTTAAACAGAGCCAGACATACTATTAATCAAAATGCAGCAAATACTGCAGTGGAACCCTAACATGGCTTTGGAGGGGCTAAACTCAAAAAAAAGAAAAGAAAAGAAAAGAAAAAAGCTTGGATCTGGTCCCAGAAAGCATCCTGGTGCCTGGGAAATTTCTTCAAAGCAACAACCTTACATTGTGGAGGTTGCATAGTATGTTTTTGTTATCTAAAGATGTCAACAGGTTGGGGAATGGGTTATGCAGCAAAAAGTAGGGAACAACTGTATACCTTCCAAGCAGGACCACATTAAGATTTTCGTAGGTCCCCAGCACTCTTGTATTCGACTCCCCACCTCACCTTGACATATCACTAGGGTTGTTTTCATAGGGCCTAAAATCCTTTTCTTATAGACCCTAAAATTCTTGTAGGCCGTACGCACTGTGCCTATTGGATAAGCAGCCCTGCTTCCAGGAAACTATAATGATAAACTGATACCTAAAATACAACACTTCTATAAAATTCATTAGCTTCATGGAATTTTCCCAGTGCATACACTTTGCTGTAGCGGTCATGCAGCTTTGGCAAACTATACTAGGATGTAAGGATTCAGGGCTCCCATTCTTCAGAATATTTGTCAGGAAGCAGGGACAGAAATGTGTTTCTCTAAATACAGTTGGGTCTTTGATTCACCAACATGTCCTGCTAATCTTTTCTGGTGTGGTTGGGAGAAACAATTCCAGTTCAGTGCCTCAGAGATGAATGACAGTTGTTGAAAGACAATGTCTCACAGTCTGCCCTCTGCCCTTTCAGTTTCCTATATCTTCAAGTACAGTGGAAAATACTGTCCAATTCCAGATGCTAATCTGGTTGGCTTGTATATGTGCAATGGGGTTCATCTTGACTGCACTCAGTAAAATGTTTTGGGCTGAATGCAATAAAGGAAGTCTCTCCCGTGGGCAAAGGATCAGGTGTATTACCACTTCCCCATCTGGCCGCAGACTGCAAACCCAGTGACCTGCTTTACCAGCACAGTTTGACTTCCAGTTTCCACAGCATGGTACCTAAACTGGATCAGTCATCACTGAGACCAAGGCTTAAAGGCACAACAGCTTTTGCAAAATTATACTCAAGAGTCTAAATTGCATTGGCAAGCTTCCTCTCAGCTCAGGATGAGACTCTCCAGAGTTTGAATTTGACCCTTTTATCATGATACTCAAGGCACAGGTTTGAAAAAAGGAACGTATTTTTTTGTATATAGGTTGTTTTGAGGACATCAGAGCACTACGGGGCATAATGTTGTATATAGGCTGTTTTGAGGACATCAGAGCTCATATGGGGCTAGAGAGATGTAACAACATTTGGAACCAGGTACGAGAAAGAAAGGAAGAAATCCACTGGCAATAAGAGAACATTACATCTACTGCAGGATTGCTAGCATGTGGGTTTTGCTTTAACAACAGCTTGAAAGTGAGTTTTCAAACACACTTGGCTTAGCTTTACTGTTTACTTTAGATAAATTGCCTTTGCTTCACCGAGCCACTATCAGTCAGTGATGCATGTCATTACTGGAGCTGAAACTGTCATTTTGCTAATGGTATCACTAAAATAACACATTAGGATGATATTGTTTTCATATGGGGGGGATATCCATACATCTCCCCAAAGTAATTACATTACCAGCAATCTTCTTAAACTATTGGTTTTGCTTAGACACTTTGCCAGTAGCACTAAGTCTAATTATTGGAAAATCCCATTACTTGAGGTGCATGAATCAACAACAAAGGAGCCAGCTGCCTGAAAAGAGTGATTTCTGACTGGTCAAGATTCTTACGAGCTGGGGCCTTGCCGGTTTGAAACCTGGAGGATACCAGAGGACAGAAGTGGACAGGAAAGGGTGATATGGTAGGGAGAATGACAAGTGATTTCTAATAAAGGAAACAGTCTGTGGGCGAGTTCCCTTAGTAACACTGGGAACTATTACCTGACATTGGTGACATGCCAAAACTACAGTGTTCTAAACCAAAATCTATTTAAAGTATCTTTAACATCTGAAATGAAAGACACAGAAAAAGAACTGCTGACCTCCAGCATAATAGCTGCCCTTATTATACGCTCTGCAAAGAACAACAATTATCCAGAAATATGATCACAAAGGTTCTGAGGAACTCACTTCATCTCTGTTGGTTTCTGTTGCAGCCCCAGAACTGGAAGGACGGAGAAGGTTGTCTTTGTGAATCATAAAAGCACTGTTCCTAGAATCATATGCAATCCCATACTCATCACCCACCCATACCAGGTCAACCCAGAAAGGAAGGAGAAATTTAGAAAGCTATTACTGTAGAACAAACTTCCGTTAGATTCCCTGTATGTGTAGACCGCATGTGTCAAACACAAGGCCTGCAGGCTGATTTTGGCCCACCAGGCAATTTCATGTGGCCATCACACCTCTCCTGCAGCTGCGGCACTCCCCCCACCTGGCAAGCCCAATCCCCAACTGGTGGGCCCCAGCTGCTGGTATTCTGAAGAGGGGCCCAGCAGCCAGCACTCACAATCTACTTCTACTGTTGATTGCTCCTCTGTCCAAGCCTTGCTGTCAGAATGTTGCCACGGGTTACAATGGCAACACTCTGTGAGGTTCGCTAGAATTGAACAGAGGAGCAGTCAGAAGTGTAAGTAAATCGTAAGTGCTGGCTGCTGGACCCCTCTTCAGAATACCAGCAGCTGGGACCCACCATGTGGGGACTGGGCTTGCCAGGTATAGAGAGGGGCAAGAGGACAGAAAGAGTCACAGGGGAGGGGGGAGCAGAAAGAGGCACAGAGAGGGGCTGAGAGGGCACAAATATCATTATTTAATATGATAAAAGAGTAGGTACATTTATATAGTCTTACAGATACAACTGGCCCTTTGAGGGCAACTATAATGCTGATGCGGCCCAAGATGATACTGATACTCTGGTGATGATGATATTGTGGGCTGATAGTCCATCCACTAGTCCTGTGCTAGATCTACACCAAGAGTGTCAAACTCAATTTCGACACTCCTGGTGTAGACCTAACACAGGATTCATAGATGGACTATCAGCCCACAGTATCATCTGCTCTGGTAGGAAGTAGCTGTCCAGGGTCTCAGGCAGAGGTCTTTTCTTTTCTGGACACCTGATATAACTCAAGAGTGAGGAGTATGACCTTCCAAATGTCATTGGACTACAACTCCCATTAGCCTTAGTAATCAAGGCTAACAGTGAAGAATGTTAAGAGCTGCCTTCCAATTTCTAGACAGCAACATATTGCCAAGCCCTGAGCCCATTCACACTATAGAAATAAAGCACTATCAATATACTTATAACTGCCATTGTTGCATCTTATGGAATCCCAGTGTTTGTCGTTTGATGAGGTTCTTTAGCTTTTTGGCAGAGAATTCTTAATAGTTCTCTTTAAACTGCAAATGCCAGGATTCCATCATGGAAGCATGATAGTAAAAGTAGAATCATAGAGTTCTATAGTGTGAATGGACCCCTGGTTTTAACCTATGACGTTCCAGGAAATGAACTAAGGATCTATTAGTTCCTTTCAAGCAAAGCCTGCATTCATAGTAGCCTATCCCCCAGGACTCTCATAGGAAAGGAACATTTCATTGGTTCTGCTTGAAGGAGTCATAGTTCCCAGGAACAAAGAAGCAGCTTCATAATCTGAGACCGCTTCCAGCTTCACTGCTTGATACTCAGGTGACATCAGTGGCTAACTGCTCCTTACCAGTTTGATTAGGAAGCTAGCTGATGAAGATTTGACTAGTAAGCAAGCTGATGAAGATTTACAATTTGACAGGAAACTAGCTAATGACGATTTTACAGAGTTGAAAGGGACTTACTTTGAAGCAACTACGTATATAGGCCTGCAGCCTGAATAATGTACTAATACTGAATGCACTAATGAAAGAAGGTTCTCTTTGCCTGAATACTAAACCATGCTTTCACTACTTCAGGATCTATTTCTGTTTCCTGAAACAGTGATTAAAAATAATAATGGCTGCTATATATGTCAGTCAGAATTTATAAAAACGATACAGTAGGCACAGTTTTCCAAAAATATTTTTGGACCATCCAAGAGCTGCAGAAAGAAAAAAATGTGAATAAATTAAAACCCAAAATATAAGCCTCAGGCTGATGTGTTTGAACTTCACTGCAAACATTATTCATACATATTTAATTGTTCCATTGAGACTTTGACTGTTTTGGAAGGGTTCCAGGCATTATTTCCATTCCATTAGCAAGCTTGTAGTCTGCGTACTCCTTAATCTAAAATGATTGATTCCATAAATGTCTTACCACTTACTGACCTGAACACTAATTGAAGTTGTGTATAGATTAAAACAAAGTGCATTGTTTTCAGAAGACAGCCAAAATATGTTGCAATTTCTTGAATATTTTAGGAACATAAAAGTCACATGGAATCAGACCAAGGACTACCAAGTTCAACACTCTGTTCACACAGAGGCCAATTCTTTGACTACACGAAGTCCACCAACAGGACACCAGTGTATCTACACTTCCAATTGAGCATTTTCCAACAAGTGATACACCTGGGATTGTGCAAGCCCCACTGCTCCCCAATTCAGTTTAAAGACAGAGTCAGTCAATCAGACTGGGCTCTAGTTCAGTTTGAATGGTTTCAGACCTCATCATCTTTGGGAAGGTCAGAAACCTGCACATGACCTCATATCATCCTTCTCCAAGTACTGTGACTGGAGAGTGCTAGTGAGATATTAGCTACAAACTAGAAGATAGAACTGTCTGGTTCCTCTTCTGCCTTCTCAACCAACCATAACGTTTTATTTGTTTGATGTTGTTGGAGACCCACTGGCTTTGAATTTTATTATTTTATACATTTTTATACCTTTTTATTTTATATCTTTTTATTCAGACAGGCTTTCAAAATAGAAAGCTTTTTCAAAACGGATTAGAGGTGCTGCATTGTTTTAACTGAGCTGTTTTTAAGAGCTTTTTATCTTTTTATTAAACTGTATTTTTATTCAGTAATGAGCTGTTGTTGTTTTGTTCCTGTAATTAATTTAATTCTGTTTTAATTATTCCCTTTTTGTACGTTCTTAATTGTATTGTTTTTGAGCTTCTTTGAGTCCCAATTTGGGGGGGGGGGAGTGGGATATAAATAAATTAATAACAAACAAACAAATAAATAAACCCAATCTCCCTCCATGTCTCAATCACAGTGGGCTAACATGCTGGTCTATGATCATAAACAACAACAACAAACAACATAGGGCTAAGCCAATCTCCTTTGGATGTGAATTGGGCTGATTCAGCTCAATTTGGATCTAATCCAGAACTGGAACAATTTGGTTCAGAATTCAGGATTTGTACACAATGGTTGCACAGATCTAAGGTACTCATTCTAACTAGCAGACATGGATGGGTCTATTATCTATGCATAGATCTAATTCTCTTTTACAGTTGTCCAAAGCATTCCTACATTTCGTGGCATTGAATTCCACAGTTTCACTCTGACAACGGTGTGAAGAAATATTTTGTGTTATCTACTGTGAATCCATTCAGCTCTATCACCTCACCTTAGGACACCATTCCAGAGTTCTGGTATTATGATGCAAGAAGAAAAGCTACCTTGTCTCAAACAAGGGGAAAAATTTTCATGACAAATGACAAAAGTGGCATTTCTACAGTGCATATGCGTATATTTCTGTTCCATGTGAAAGCTTCTTAACAGATAACTGCTAAAATGAAAATGAAGGCTTGCAAAACAACAACTCCAAAACCCTTTGATAAACAGAAGTTGAGAGAGAAAGTCACTTTGAAATAGACCTAAACCTCATGAGCACAAAATATCAGACATTCAATACAATTAGAGTCTTGGGAGCAGAGCTGGAAAAAAACACAGAAATTTACAGTAGCGCAGAATTTGAAAGAGAACTATTACAAGCTATTTCATAGATGGTACATGACATCAGATAAATTAAAAAATATTTATAATACAGGTACTGGACAATGTTGGAAATGTCAGAATGAGGTCGGTACGATATATCATATGTGGTGGACATGCCCTAAAGCTAAGAAATATTGGACTGAAATACATAACAAAATATGTACATTAATGAAAGTACAGTTTGCTAACTTACCAGAATTGTATTTGTTAAATATGACTGATGTATTAGAAGGTACTGGTATAAAGAAGTACTGCAGAATATTACTGCACATAACAACAGCTCGTATTGAATATGCAATGACGTGGAAAACTCAGCAAATACCCACATTAGAACAATGGTGGGGTACACTGATTGAAAACAAAAATGCTGATATGGTCTCTCAGAGATTAAAAGGGAAATCAGACGAAGAGATACAAAAAGAATGGCAAATTGTAACGGGTAATTGCTGGGTACCATCAGATAGAAATCTGTGATTCATGATTTAAGATAAATTATGAGGGGGCTACAGGATATATATCATGAAGCGGGAATATGGAGACGGAAATGCAAGAATCAACAAGTAAGAATAGCACTAAAATGTAGTACAATATTTTAAGCATGTTAAGAAATATTGATAATGAAATCTAGATCAGTGTGGAAGATCAGAAATATTTCATACAAGTTGACAGTTATAATTGTTTGTTTTATATCTGAATTTGAATAAAATGATTTAAAAAAAGAAAGAAATAGACCTAAACCTTCTTCGAAACATTAATATTATGTTCCAGATTCTTTCATCTGTGCTTGGATCTTGTAAATTACTTTGTTTTGGACAATATTGAATATTCTACAGATAAAAAGAAAAAAGGAAAAAAGTAAGATAAGTTTACCAACAGGGCTTATTTGGCAGAAGCAAAACACTATTGAAGGTCTTATTCAAATGCAGTGACATCGCTGTGATGTGTACAATTACTTTATTACAAAGCCAAAAATATCCTTTCAAAATATTGTCTGAGAAGAATGACAATAGTGCAACTACGGATGTGAAGAATACTTATTTATGGCCACATCCTCTGTGAAAAAAAAGAGTGTCTCAATACTCAAGACACCCCCCAGGGAAAAAAGAGAACAACTGCAAAATTCTTTGTACATAACAATTTCACTGAGGAAAATTCAGTTGCCCAAAACACAAGTGTAAAGAAGTCATGTTTGGGGGCAAATAACCCCATGTATTTAATGCAAAATGCACTGATTCCTATGAAAACATATGTAAGGGTTTTTTTTCTCACAGGAGAAAAAAAATGAAGGAAAACTATCTGTGAGGGTTGGATGGAATCCATATGTTTATGTTGAAACGTATGCAATTTGTGTTAATACAAGGATTCTGCACAGAAAAACCATGTATAGTTTTCCTGCATGTGCTTTTTGCACAACACCCAATATTTCTGCATAGGAATCAGTGTATTTTGCACAAAATGAATGCGTTTGCCCCAAAATTTGTTTCCTGTGCAGGAAAATCATTTATATTTTTTATGAAAATGAATTCTCCTCAGTGAAGTCTTGAAATGCAGAGTGCTCAAAAAGGTACAGAAATGTTTCTCTTCTATGCAGGAGGGAAAAATTGCTCAATTATTCATTCTTGATTATAGGGGAAAAAGGTAAACCTAGTTCCAATATTCAAAACTGAGCTTGCTGGGCTAACATAAAATGAATATTAAGTAAACCATATCAAAATAACAGGGAAAATGTAATGAAACAACATACAAGCATCAAGGTCAATAGACCTTAACAGACCTTTAAGGTCAATAGACCTTAATAGAATTAAAACTCTTTTTGCTGTCTGGGTAAAAGCCAACAACATAAAACTGAAGCTTGCTCTATAATCCAGATGCTACAACAGAGAACTTCTTCCGTATACTAATAGATTATGCTCCCACTAACAAAAGAGATAAAAGTGACATGTTGAAGATGATTATTTAAGCAGACAGGGCTAATTCAGTGTTCTACTGGTGACCATAAAGGAAGTTTCCTTCTATCTCTGTCCCTGTTCAGCTGTTGGTACCACCGTAAAATAAGTGTCAGAAGGTTTTGCAAGCCCTCCAGAACCACTTTTTGAAGTTTGGGGGGATGAAGTGGGCATGGAATCACCCTTTTTTGATTGTCCATAATCCCTCCATTCCATCAGAAGAATTTGATAATACCTATATACATTAACAGCTTTTGTACTCATCGAGGTAGACATGTGTCCCCTGTACCCCGAGCATTTTAAAAAATATTATCACGTTGATATGACCACTCAGAAGATAACAGGGGCTTTGTCAGTCACATGACAAATGGTCTAAACACTACAATAACATGAATTGGTACAGAAGGGAAAGAACACAAGATTCAGTTTGCATTCTAGACTGGATTTTGCATACAGAAATCTGTGCAAGCAATTGAGATTTCTAGATCACTTCACCAGACAAGATGATGCAAGGACAGGTGGGAGAGAGTAAAAGGGAAAGAAGACTTGGTCAAGTAATAAAAAGGAAGCGGTCTGTAGATTTTCACATGGGAATAGTAAGGCAATATGAGGTATTGCTTCATCCCTGAATAATTCCTAGGCTTACTTGCACCAGGAAAACAGAATGTTAAAAAAGTTTTTAACCCCCCCCCCCCAATTCCATCCTAGAGATCATCAGGAAAATTATTGAAAATCAAACTGGCACTATCATAAAGCTGTTATACCCATCTGTGGTGAGCTCACACTTGGAATTCTGTCGACAGCATTTCAAAAAAGGATAACATACAGCTAGATGATTTGTAGAAAAGAATGCCAGGATGCTGTAGGGTGAACAACCACTCACATAACAGGCCATTCTATAAATCGTTACGCATTCTTACTGAAAAATCAAAGAAAATATGCCAAGCTACCCTTCCAATAGTGCCTTGGCTTAAAAGACTAAACAGAGCGGGGCATTAAGGAACTAGGCAGCTACTGGGAGTGCATGCTCTGTGATTCCAAGTAATATCTCCAATAGAGCATTCTGTTCCACCAAAACTGACAAGAGAAGAGTACAAGGATTGTGGGTTTGTTTATTTTTAGTTTAAAGAGAGCCAGTGTGATATAGTGGTTTGAGCATAGAACTATGACTGGAGACCCCACATAGCACTGGAAACCCACTGAGGTGACCTTAGGCACATTACACACACTCAGCCCCAGAAAACTCCATGATTGGTCACCATAAGTTGGAAATGATTTGAAGGCACATGCAAACAATACAACATTTTTAGTTTAAACATAAGACTATAAAATATCAGCTACCGGATGCCCTGGCTATATTTCAGAGGAAGGAACTGGCAAAACCATATCTTGCCTAAGAACACCCTATGGGGTCACCATAAGTCAACAGATGATCTGAAGGCACACACAGAGACACAAGTCTATCAGTGTCTATTGGGCATGTTAGCTATACACAACCTTCTAGTTTAGAATCTGTATGCTTCAGAACTGTGCTGGATTCATACACAAGCTAACTAAGCTCCATTTTAGAGCCTCAGAATATAAGTAACAAATACATTTTTAAAAAATCAACATTTTTGGAGCTAATGCTACAGGGTCTCTTAAACTTAGCACTGCATAAGGCCTCGTCATATCTTAATCCAGTAGAGCTTTGAAGAATCAATTGCCATGAAAGTAAGACCAACAAAAGAAGACAACTATTGATTATGTGCATTGTGGATCTTCTAGAGGCTTAAGTGCTGTGGAAAACAAGATGCTAGACTAACTGGATCTTCAGTCTCAACCAGCAAGACTTTTCAGATGTTATAAATCCCAGCTTCTCTGAGCCCTTACCTGCTTCTGGAAGACAAGGGTCCTGTGCCCTCACACAATATATTGCCCCTCCAAAGGAAGGCCTCAGATCTCAACCTGACTCAGCCAGGCACACACATTTTGCCTGTGATTTTTTTTAAAACAGCAACAACATCAAAAATCCTTCCTCTCTAGCTTTCTTTTCCTTCCCTTTAAGCTTCATGACTGAGTGGGTGGAAAGCCTGTTAATTAATCAAGGACTGCCTCCTCTCTTGGCATAATATCTTTACCACAATGATTCCTTGACTAAGGCCATTTCCGCACTACACAGTTATAGTGCTCTTATTCTGCTTTCAACATCCTATGGAATCCTGGGGTTTGCAGTTTATGGAAGGGCATTTAGAATTCTCAGCCAGAGAGCTCTTTGGCCTCAGTAAACTACAAACCTCAGAATTCCACAGGATGGTGAAAGTGGAATAATAGCACTATAACAGTGTAGTGAGGAAATGGCCTGAATTTATGCTCCCAATATTTCTAATACATTTCATTCAGCAACCTTTCAGATAAATAGGTCACTATCAGCCACAGTATGACTTCCTCTCCTTTCATAGTATTCTTACGTAGTGATGAAACCATCTGACTGTCAATATTCTACCAGGCTGCAGATATTCTTACTGCGGTTACATTCTCTTTTCATACTAGACACTTTAACTCACTGACTCACTCATCTCAGCTCTGAAGCTTCAAGAATCAGAACACATACATCCATATATTTTCTCTCTCTTTATACGTCACATTTTGCTTTTTTTTGTCCACCCATGGCACCTTTGACTTTTTAATCGTCTCTGCCTACAGTTGCTTCCCACAACTTCTTGTAGGCATAAAGCTGTTGCCTATCGGTTTCTGCACACAAAGGAGTGATGGTTAAAGTAGCACCATCTGCCTTGTTCTAGGAAAACCATCATTGAGAGCAAAGGGATTAGGCTGGTGGAAGAAGAAGCAGTATCTGTTTGCCAGTAGTCAGATGGCTCGCTTGAAAGAAGAGTCCCTTTAGAGCCACAAGGCCAGAACAGTGCTATCCTTTCAAAACTATGAAAAACAAATCTCCAAAAACTCGATGCAAAAGATAGCCAAGATTTTATTTAAAAGCCAGGGATAATCCCATAGTGATACCATAGCTCTGCTACGGGTGTGCTAAAAGCGAGAGTTCTACCTTCCCCAAGAAAACAAGCATGCCTGCTTTTGTACATTAAATGTTTGTTTAAAAAACAAAACACAGGCAAAATATATGCCTTCCCACGGACTGATGCCTGTTGGAGGGCCCCTTTTTTGTGCATCCCCAGTGAAGGCAATACATTGTGTGAGGAAGTGGGAGAGTGCTTTCTCTGTTGCGGTTATTATGGAATATTCTCCCTTCGAGGTATTCTCCATTACATGTGTTTTCCCTTAGAAGTACTTCTCTGACACTGATGTTGGCTTTACTGCAGCATCAGGTTACTGCAGCATCAGGCTGTGAAAGCCTGGAGGTGGGTCTAATGATTTTATCCAGTTTGGTACATGTGCATTGTTTAAATTCTGTTTACTTGGTTTAATTTGTTAATTTCATATGCATCTCCTCCAACCATCCTGATGTGGCAGATACAGTCCCAATTATTGCCTCATTTTTCAGCAGCTGTAAAAAGTCCCAATTTTTTTCTCCTCCTGCCACTTTCCCCATTTATCCCAAGGTGACTTTGTTCCAGACTGAGTTGAAAGTGCAAAAGCAGTCTGCACTTAATTCACTCAGCCGTGGGGACAGGAGAGGAACGGGAGGAATCTTGGCCTTGCCTGTAAATTCAAACAAAAGCAAACTGCTGCTTGGCCACATGCATCCTTATTTTCATTTTTATATGTGAAAATGTTGAAGATATGTGCATGTTTTTTATCTTTTACTATTTCTCATGATACATTATTCTACTTTCTTTAAACTGATTAAATTGTAATACCACTTACAGATCTTTGTATACAAGGAGGGATGTAAATATTTAAATAGTAAGTAGCCAAATAAAAAGATGTTCATAGAATCATAGTATCACAGGCCACTTCTGCATGTTACCTGATCCCGTTGTCCTCCGGTCACAATCCTGGCAGCACCTTTAGTGGGAAGGGAGCGTAATGGGAATGCTCCCCTCCAAACCTGATCAGCTCCGTGCAGAAGGGCGCTCGAGAGACACGCCTCTTCCTTCTGCAGTGCAGTCGGGCTCCTTCTCATGATGCCCCGGGCAGGAAATGCCTCCATCATGTTTCCTGCCCTTCTGCATGGCCAGGAAGCATGGGAGCATGGCAGGATTAGGGGTCATTGATGGAGAAACTCCATCAATGAATTTACCCCACAATCACACTGGTTGGCAATGGGGGAAGGGCGGGACCACTACAACATGATGCAGAAGTGTTGTTGCGATCCTGCTCCTCTCACGTCCCCATGCCAGGATGCAGTCGTCATGTGGAAAGGGCCATAGAATCATATAGTTGGAAGAGACCACAACGGCTATCAAGTCCAATCCCATGGCAAGCAAGAATATACACTCAAAGCACCCCCAGCAAAGAATGGCCATTTCACACAGGGGTGGCAAACCATGGGCCATGAACCATAAGCAGACACTTGCACCCCACCCAGGCCCCCCAGAAATCCTCCCTCCCCCAGGCCATATGGGGGGAAGTGCTGTAACTTAGCCAGTCAGCCCCACAAACCTCTTGGTATGATCAATTAAAGACTATTTTGGAAGATAGATTTGGGACAAAAATTAAGTCTTAAGAACAAAAGTAATTGGAATCTGTTTATATGAGACCCAGCGTGATCGACTGGTTTTGAGTGTTGGACTAGGCCCTGGGGAAGCAGGATTCAAATCTTTGCTCAGCTATGGAAACTCACTGGGTGACCTTGGGCAAGTTACCCTCTCTTAGACTCAGAGGGCAGTGGGAAACCTCTTCTGAATCAATCTTGCCAAGAAAACCCCATGACAGGGTTGTTGTAAGTTGGAGTCATGTAACAACAACAACAACAACAACAACACCTTCAAGTTATGCCTGGTTTGGACACCTGGGGAGGAGGTGAGCTGGGCAGATCCCTCTACTTTTTAAATTTGCTCACCTTGTTCTTATTGATGAAAAAAAAAATTCCATCAACTTGGAAGTGTGATATTTAAGGAAAAAAGGGAGGGAGGCAGGGAGGAATTGGCTTCTGACTTATTTAACCATGATCCTCTCAGTGAGCATTGTCACAGGGTAGCAAAAACCAAATATCACAAAACAATAAATAATTGCACATCAGTTGCCCAAAGACCATCTGGAAGAGTAGTTTTATTTATATTAATCTCCAAACTGCTGCGAAAAGCACAGCATGGTATGTCATATTTTACTTTACAAAATTTATTATTGCTAAACCTTTTTAAAAGCTCTCAGGGTAAGCTACAATGAAAATGAAGATAAAGCTCACAAAGTGTAACCGTTTTTTTAAAAAACCTACACAATATAAAATCAATTAAAAGTAGCAGAAGCTACATAAAACGTGATGAGAAAATGTCTTAAAATACAACATAATGGCAGAGACACAATGGATTAAAAGGCCCAAAAGAATAACATTTTTTCCTGACATTGAACAATGAAGCAGGTCTATAGCTATAGCTGGTCTTTTTAGGGGAGTGTATTACATAACTTGGGGAGGGAGGGCTACTACTTTTCTAGATCAATGAATTTTGAAGAGATTTTCTATGTGACAATTCACCAACTATTCTAGTCTAGGTTTCCACTGCTGGCCCTATAGCCTACCAACTGCATATTAGGTGCCAGCAAGAAAGAACTGTTCTGTGTATACAGAATCACAGAATCACAGAATCACAGAATCACAGAATCACAGAAATGTAGAGTTGGAAGAGACCACACGGGCCATCCAGTCCAACCCCCTCCCATGCAGGAACACCCTCAAAGCACTCCCGACAGATGGCCATCCAGCCTCTGCTTAAAAACCTCCAAAGAAGGAGATTCCACTACACTCCGAGGCAGCATATTCCACTGCCGGACAGCCCTGACTGTCAGGAAGTTCTTCCTGAGGTTCAGGTGGAATCTCCTTTCCCGCAGCTTGAATCCATTGCTCCTTGTCCTGGTCTCTGGAGCAGCAGAAAACAAGCCCTCTCCTTCCTCTACATGGCACCCCTTCAAATATTTAAACATAGCTATCATGTCCCCTCTTAACCTTCTCTTCTGCAGACTAAACATACCCAGCTCTCTAAGTCTATCCTCATAGGGCATGGCTTCCAGGCCCTTCACCATTTTGGTCGCCCTCCTCTGGACCTGCTCCAGCTTGACCATGTCCTTCTTGAATTGGGGTGCCCAGAACTGGACACAGTATTCAAGATGAGGTCTAACCAAAGCAGAGTAGAGTGGTACCAGTACCTCCCTCAATCTAGACACCATACTCCTATTGATGCAGCCGAGAATTGCATTGGCTTTCTTGGCTGCCGCATCACATTGGTGACTCATGTTCAGCTTGTGGTCTATTAAGACTCCTAGATCCCTTTCACACATACTGCCATCCAGCCACGTGTCCCCCATCCTATATTTCTGCATTCCATTTTTTCTACCTAAGTGTAGGACCTTACACTTCTCTCTGTTGAATTTCATTTTGTTAGCTTTGGCCCAGCTCTCCAATCTATCCAGGTCATTTTGAATTCTGATCCTGTCCTCTGGTGTATTAGCAACCCCTCCCAATTTGGTGTCATCTGCAAATTTGATGAGCATGCCCTCTATTCCTTCATCCAAGTCATTGATGAAAATATTGAAGAGTACTGGGCCCAGGACAGAACCCTGTGGCACCCCGCAGATGTTACAGATGTTAACACATTGGATTTCCACATGATTTTCCCAGTATTCCTGCTCTGCACGGAGAAGCTTCATGTCCCTAAATCTGGAGCTACATACAACCTCTGTGGACTGCTACAATGAGCTTCACAGCCAGTGCAGATGTTGGCTTGGAAGGGTGTGGCTGAGAGGCAGAAACACTGTCTTCTGAACATGTGAGAAGGAATTATCATCCCTCTCTGTTGTGTAGGCTGTACAACTGCCTCTTCATGATCAAAACACTTTTCATAGCTAGGATTCTATACTTCCACGAGTTTCATTTTTTAACCATTGTTTTAAAGATGGTATCTGAAGGGCTTCAGAGATTTGAGAGTAGTAGCTTGGGGAGTCAGCAGAGTCGCCTGGAGTTAGGAGGAAAATCTCCGAAATCCCTTTGCACTTCCAGATGTTCCCTATATGCTAACTCATTCATTTATAATTAAAAGACTCCTTTTTTTAAAAAAAGTGGTAATTAAAGTCATCTCACATTCTCTATACTGCAGGTGAATTAAAAGCAAGTAGCTCAGTTCAAATCATCTGAGGGGAAAGCAATTGCACTAAACATCACAAAAATAAACATACAGGGGAAAAAAACTGTCCTGTTTCTTAAAAGCTGGGGCTGGAAAGAGATGTGCTCTGGAGGTCAACCCATTAGAACCTTTCCAGGGAGAAAGTTTAATCAACAGCAGGAATGGGGAGAGGGAGGGCAGTGGAAAGCTTGGTAATAATGCTCAACTATAGCCACATGTCTTCGAGTAAGCTGATGCTATGGGAGCAACTAATGCAATATAAATGTACGCCAACTCCATTTTAATACAGACTTCTGGCAACCCTGTTTTCCTTGCCAGGCTCTTTGTGTAGTTAATGGAATCAAATGTATGCTTACATGGCAGCAGAAAAAGTGATAGGCTATGGGACAGCTGCAGTGCTCAAAACTATTTGCTACGTTCAGATGTAATAGTGTAGGGTCTGAACATGTTGCTAATCCAGTCCCTTCCTTTCAAAGAGCCAGGTGTCATTCTGTGGATGCTCTCAGGGATTTGCCCATTAGCAAGAAGAAGAGGCTTACATTTGTGCCACACAGGAAGAGCTAAATATAAAACAATCTATAAATTAGAGTCATTGTCCATCACAAGGCAAACTAATCCAATCCAGAAGAAAAGAATGTAAATGTGCCATAGCACAAAGGATAAGAGACACTTCCAGGGTACTGACAATGCCATCACGTTAAAGGTTCTTAAAGAGATTGCATAATCTTCTTGGACATAACACCATGGCTCTTTTCGCGTGGTATTTTACATGCAAAAGGGCCCCTCCAGCGTTGCACAAATGTGAGGAGCGGTCCACATGACGCACTCACATTTGCGCGACGCTCCAGGGCCTGGCAGGCACGGCTCATGCTTTTTCATTTTCAGCATTAAGCCGAAAATAGTGCGCAGTTGCGCATTGCTCTGGGGCCCCGCGTGCACTTGCTGTGTGTGTGGAGCCTCAGGAGCTGGGCCGGTTGCGCTTACTGTCTCAGTGCAGCCTGGGAAGGTCCCAGGCTGCACTGCGAAAGGAAGAGGCGGGGCTCTCGCGTGAGCAGGAAGCTCGTGCG
Organism: Cyclura pinguis; assembly: GCA_030412105.1. Classification (NCBI taxonomy): domain Eukaryota; kingdom Metazoa; phylum Chordata; class Lepidosauria; order Squamata; family Iguanidae; genus Cyclura; species Cyclura pinguis. Next base: position 67,958,636 of record CM059603.1, read on the forward strand.
GAGCTGAAGAAACCTGGACGCGAGGGCCTCTCATAAGAGGCTGCTCACGTGAGCACCGCACCCCAGTGCCAAGAAAAGGTGAGTTGCGGAAAGGGCCCATGGTATGAATAAAGTACCTTGACTTGATACATGTCAAAGGTTTACATGAAATGTGTAGCTCTAATTATTTCAGCGCTCCCATTTGAAGACGTCGCCTTTGTGTGATAGATTTTCAAAGCAAAACAGGGAGAGAAGAAAAAGGAAGGGGCGATGGGGGGACAAAGTGCGTATTATACAGTCAGACCTGCGCTGCAACATACTGTGATTTACTGACATTTTAATCTATTTGAGGTTCTATCTGTTGCTTTTCCTATTGTCACAATTGTGGGAAGACAACATGTAATTACATAGAGTGAAAACGTGAGCACACTGTTCTCATTATTTCATCTCAGTTACAAAGGAAAATTGAATGCCTTGCAATTGCTCGGCTATCAGTAGATTATCGCAGTGCAAAAAAAAAGCTATATTGATTTTTACAATAGAATATTAAAAAAAAAAAAAAGAATCCAAAGCAAGAACTCTCCAAGCTATCTTTTGTTACATTATACAGGCACACCATCAGAGATGAGTTTGTTAAAGTTGACACTAAGTGCAGGAAGAGAAAAGAAGCTTTGCAGAGCTGGCATTGTGAAAAAGAGTATTTCTTTCTCTTGGTAATCTCATCTTTCAAAACCACAGGGCTGTAGATCAGGGGTGAAACTAGAAGAATGGGGAGTATGTGGGAGGAAAGGAGAAGAAGGTAGACCAACAGTTCAGCTTTCCTGCCTTCAGTCCCATTATGCCTAACTAGAATTTAGGGGGACACTTACTTTTTAGGGGGACACTTACTTTTACTACAACTCCCAGACTCCCCATCACGCATAAGTATTGGCCATGCAGCCTGGGGGATCCCTGGAGCTATAGTAAAAAAAAAAAACTTTTCCAGGAGCTGCTTCTGAGTGAAAACTGAGTGAACCACTCCTTCCTGCACCTGTTATTCATTCAGATCAAGTCCAATGAATAATCTCAGTCATAAACAAATTGAAATTGAAGAAATGATTAAACTTAGGCCATTTCCACACTAGACTGTTGTAGTGCTATTATTCCACTTTCAATGTCCTATGGAATCTTGGGCTTTGCAGTTTAGGGAAGGGCCTCTTACAAATAGATAAGGTTATTTATTGCTAGACAACCAAGCTACCACCAACCAGAACTTATTACAGAACTGGTGTATTTACCCGGCATTGCCCGGGATTTTATTTTCCTCTTCAGAACTCACCAAACTGTCTTGTCCAGTACCTATAACTTTTACCCATATTTCCCAATGCAATCTGTATTCAGAGTTATTTACATCCCCATTTGGGTTCCTGAGGGAATACATTGTCCTCCTCCTTGCTGTTAGGCCTCATCGCCATAGCAACCAGCCTGAGCTCTCTGGCTGAGAATTCTAAAGGCCCCTCCCTAAATTGCCAACCCCAAGATTTCACAGAATCTTCACAGCCAGCCAATCATATGAGGTCCTCTCGCCTCACACAGCCAATCGTATGAGGTCTTCGCCTGCACGACGCAAACAGACAAACTGACAAACTTTCACTTTTACATAGTAGATAGTGAGGCAATCGCCTCAGACAAGAGATACTGAGGGGCAAGGAGCAACAGACTATGTGACATGATGCCCTCTCTGTGCCCTTTAAGCTACCTTCCTTCTCTGATATGCAATGCAGGCTGTTATCTCTCCAACAGTGTTGAATTATGATTAATCTGTTAGCTTGCTCAGCTTCTGTACACTAATGAGATGTGACATCTTGACCACTTCAGGAAACAAAATGTCTTGGGCCAGTCCCAGTTCCATGTCAGGAACTGGAATGTTGTAACTGTTGAAATAAATGACTCAACAGCATGATTTAGTGAATTCTAGAACCAGCATGGTGTAGTGGTTTGAGCCTTGGACTAAGACTCTGGAGACCAGGGTTCAGTTCCTTGCTCAGCCATGGAAATCAAGTGTGTAACCTTGGGTGCATCACATGGTCTCAGCGCCAGAAAACGCTGTGACAGGTTTGCCCTAAGGGCCAATATGTCAGAAAATTACTTGAAGGCACACAACAATAAGAGCTTGGGACTACTAGACTACTAGAGGCTACTAGAATCCTCCAGCCACTGGCCACATAAGATGTGGTTCTGAGGGAGTTGTCCAAAAAACCCAAACATTTCCAAGCTCTGGTTCTAAGCATGGTTGGTGATTGTTGACTCCTTACAAGCTGATGAAGAGAGTTTTGCTTCCAAAAATAGGCTACTATCATTACTTGAATGGTACCAAAACAAAACAAAACAAAACAAAAAACCCCGCCACCTGCTGATGAAATAGTCAGTGAAGGAAACCAGTGTTCAAGCACTGACCGTTTAGCTACATGAAGAATTGGTTCCTTTAAGACTGTATTTAAGAAAATAGTTTAAAGTCAAGTTTCACCTATGATACAGGTGGTGGTTCTTGTGACGCATGATCTGGTTAATGTTCTGAGAACTGAATTTCATTTGTAACAGAAAAATATATACATCCATCAGTCCTGGTGCAGGATGGCTCCCTTCCTATCATAGAATCATAAGAGTTGGAAGTGACCACAAGGGGCCATCCAGTCCAACCCCCTGTCATGCAGGAACCCACATCAAAGCACTCCCAACAGATGGCCATTCAGCCTCTGCTTAAAAACCGCCAAAGAAGGAAACTCCATCACACTCCGAGGCAGCATATCCACTGCCGAACAGCTCTGACCAACAGGAATTTATTCCTGAGGTTCAGGAGGAATCTCCTTTCTCGCAGCTTGAATCCATTTCTCCTTGTCCTAGTTTCTGGAGCAGCAGAAAACAAACCCACTCCCTCCTTGACATGACATCCCTTATATATTCATGTATCATGTATTCAGATATGTGGGCTAGCGATTATACTGTCTTTTGTCTTGATTACTAAATGTCATCTGCTAGCTTAAGTTATCCTTGTTTCATCCTGAAAAAGTAGAGGAAGATCTTAAATAAAGAGACTTGGTTTTGCTAGGAAAATCCACTTTCAAATTCTCCTTTACATGGAAATGCCGTCGTATATAGAAGCATTTCAATATCTGGTGCACATTTGGTTCTCTCAACTCTCTCTCTTCCCAGCAACGGAAGCATCAAACCTGGCCTCTATTATACTATTTTACTAGTGCAGGTGTAACATCAGGGACTGTCACCCTTGGATATCTGCAAAGGGCCTGGACCCTTTGAAGGTCCGTAAGTCATCTTGAAGTTTACCTCTTCTTCTGTGTTCAGCCCTTATATTTTTTCGATTCCCCTATAATGTCTCAGGATCCCTTTTGCAGTCTAACTCCAGAGGGACAAAGCTCAAGGGAATTTGGACTTCTGATAGCCTTGCCTTTACTTCCCCAGCTGGTGGAAAAGGGCTTCAGCACCGGGACAACTTGGGGCACCAATTCTGCTGCCTGTAGGATTCACCACCATCTGCAGTGGAAAGCACTAGGTAACTCGCCTAGTACCAGCCCTGTTTGGGAGTTTCCATTTGTGGTTGGGGCCCTTGTTGTCATTTCCCAGTGCTGCTTCCTCTTCATGAATGAAGGCTAGTAGCAATCACCACTGTCATATAGGCTTGTGATATAGATCTGTAGTAAACTGACTGAGCACTAAGTGGAAGGAAAAGGGCTACTTCTGGTATAATCCTTCTAATGTCGAGGAGAAGGTATCAAGGACCAGGTCTTGGAAATCCTTCTGCCTGCTATGGACAGTCATAAGAAGACACTACTGGGCTGGATAGACTAATAAGGTAACTCAGTGTAAGGCAGTTTCCAATGTATTTAGCTCAGTGAAGAATAAGGATCTTTGGAAATGTTTGAGTCTGCTAGACTTTGATGTAGAATATTCCATAAAGGCTGAGAGACAACAAGTCTATCTACCACTGATTACTAGCCCTTCTATATCTACTATTAATATCTGGTATAGTGTTTTGGGAACCCATGAAAGGGCCTTCTCAGTGGCTGTGTTCAGATTTCAGAACTCCCTCCTGAGAGGTGCTTCCTTGTCCCCTTGTTGATGGCCTCCTACTGAGCTGATCTATATTTCTCTATGGCTCTGTGTTTTAATCCATATTTTTAATTCAATTATTTAAAAACAGGATCCTGTTTTTTAAATTGAAGCCCTTATCAGATTCTTACATGGTTTTATGGTGCTACTTTTTAATTTTTTAATATTAACTTTCTAATTTTGGAGGTTTTTTTGTTAAATTTATTGTTGGTCTTTGTTATGGAAAGGTGGGATATAACTGTAACAAATAAATAGGGAAATAAGCAATAGATAATGTGTCAGAGGAGAGCCAGGTTTGAGTGTTGGACTACAATTCAGTTCCCCCTTGGTCATGGAAACCCACTGGGTGACCTTGGGTCCGTCACACACTCTCAGCCCCCGAAAACCCTGTGATAGGTTCACTATAAGTCACAACTGACTTATAGTTCCCCATGACATTCTTGCAAAGAAGCTAGTAAAATGTGGGCTGGACAGGGCTACTGTCAGGTGGATCTGTAACTGGTTGACTGACCGTTCCCAAAGGGTGCTCACCAATGGCTACTTTTCATCCTGGAGAGAAGTGGCTAGTGGGATGCCACAGGGTTCTGTCCTGGGCCCAGTGCTGTTCAATATCTTCATCAACAACTTGGATGAAGGAATAGAGGGCATGTTGATCAAATTTGCAGATAACACCAAATTGGGAGGGGTTGCTAATACGCCAGAGGACAGGATCAGAATTCAAAATGACCTGGACAGATTGGAGAGCTGGGCCAAGGCTAACAAAATGAAATTCAACAGAGAGAAGTGTAAGGTCCTACACTTAGGTAGAAAAAATGGAATGCAGAAATATAGGATGGGGGACACGTGGCTGGATAGCAGTACGTGTGGAAGCGATCTAGAAGTCTTAATAGATCACAAGTTGAACATGAGTCAGCAGTGTGATGCGGCAGCCAAGAAAGCCAATGCAATTCTCGGCTGCATCAATAGGAGTATAGTGTCTAGATCGAGGGAGGTACTGGTACCACTCTACTCTGCTTTGGTTAGACCTCATCTTGAATACTGTGTCCAGTTCTGGGCACTCCAATTCAAGAAGGACATGGTCAAGCTGGAGCAAGTCCAGAGGAGGGCAACCAAAATGATGAGGGGCCTGGAAGCCATGCCCTATGAGGACAGACTTAGAGAGCTGGGTATGTTTAGTCTGCAGAAGAGAAGGTTAAGAGGGGACATGGTAGCTATGTTTAAACCAGAGACCAGGACAAGGAGCAATAGATTCAAGCTGCAGGAAAGGAGATTCCACCTGAACCTCAGGAAGAACTTCCTGATAGTCAGGGCTGTCCGGCAGTGGAATATGCTGCCTCGGAGTGTAGTGAAGTCTCCTTCTTTGGAGGTTTTTAAGCAGAGGCTGGATGGCCATCTGTCGGGAGTGCTTTGAGGGTGTTCCTGTATGGCAGTGGGTTGGACTGGATGGGCCGCGTGGTCTCTTCCAACTCTACATTTCTATGACTCTATGAAAGCACACAACAACAACAACAACAGTAACAACAGCAACAACAACATATCACAAGAACTGGGTGGATAAATATAGCATTGTTTAAGTGATCCCTTTGTTTCTACTGGGAGGTCCATCATCTCCTTGAGACCTTCTCAACATAGCCCTCCCATGTGTTTTATTTTCTCTCTTTTCCCATTCAGCAGGCATATAGAATTGTTTAATTAAGTACATAAAAATGGCTTTAGATTCCAATGTCTAATTTCCATTTTTCAAAGAGACAGCTATTCATCTTAGGAGGAATCTTCCCCATTATAGTGTGTACAAAATGATGCTTTTAAATAAGGAATCACACACTGAGACATGTTTGACAAAAAATGTGTAGAAATATAAAATATGTAAATTATGGAATCTCCTGAGGTAACACTGATCAATGGTTCTGAATAAACCATATCAAGTTTCCCTTCTTCTTTGAGCAATATTTAACACTTGCTGAAGTAAATTAACTTTGTCAAAATGGAGGTTAGAAGCAAGTTATTCTTCAAAGCACACAGGCAGAAAGCTATCTATAGAGAAACACATGTGGCTATAGAAACTGAGGAGCATGTGAATTTGGAATAATGGGGTTGTATAGATCTTCAACTTGTAGAATTGTTCCTAACTGGTTCTTCACAACTAACCTGTCCAAATTAACACTTTGGTGAAGTGGCTTGGACTAACGTAAGAAGAAAAATCTATTTATTTTTCAAGTACAATTTATTTATAACCAGGTTATGTGGAAAGAACACTTTCCACTCTCCTTCAGTAAAATGGAGTGTGGGCTGTGGGCCCAATCAATCTTTCTGTCAATAACCAATGAGATATATGTGTCTGGCTAAGATCTGGCTAAATTCCAAACTAAGGTCTATTTTTCATACCTTCAGCAGGACACATTCCATAAAACCACTGTGATAACAGGATTAGTTATGACCAGTGCTAACCCAAAATCTCTCACCACCCGACATGGGAGAAGAACCATCCTTATCTCCATTATCTTCGCCACCATCTCCATCTTCTCATCTCTGAAGAGCAGTGGCCAGCAAGTGACTGGCTTTGTGATGTCCTTAGCTGGAGTGCCCTGGGAGCTCCCCTGCAGCCCACCCACAAGTTTGTCTTTTTGCAAACTGTGGAAGCCTCTTCCAGCACCACATTTCAAAGGAGCTGATTTTTTTCTTGTTAGCTTTCTTTTGGTAGAATTGAGCCAAAGTATAGAAAATCTCTAACAACTTCAACTTCACCACCCCTTTTTTATATAATTTTTATTGATTAATTAGACAATATAACAATACATGACATTACAAAACCATAATGTAACACCAAATACATAAGAAACACAAACTAACAAACCTCTATATATCTTATATTCTTGAACTTAGGCCATTTCCACACCGGGCTTCTGAAATGGTGCAGAGCGACCTCTGATGGAGGTCTTCTGCACCGTAGAGTGGACTGGCGTGGACTACTTTTTGTAGTTCCACACCAGAATCCACTCAGGAGCGGACGGAACTAGCTGTGCGGTGTGTTTTTTAAAAACCTCTTTCGAGAGGTTTTTAAAAAGCACAGAGCGCGCAGCCCCGTGCCACTCCATCGCCCGGCTCCGACGTGGATTTGCAGGCGCCCGCAAGTGCGTGCCTGCAGATCTGCCGGGGGGGGGGCTTCCAGCTGGCCTCCACCAACCGGAAGAGCCTCCACCAACCGGAAGCTGCCATTTGGGACCCTGGAGGACTGCGGAGCAGCGAGCTCGCGCTGCTCCGCGTGGCGACGGACTTACCTGGCTTCAGGTAAGCTCCGTTTTTGGGCGTTTTCGCCCGTTTGCCCCCCACATGTGGAAAGGGCCTTAGTCTATTCAACAATCAAATCATAAGTGCTTCCTGCCGCCAGGACCATTAGAGATATAACCCATTCCCTTCAAAAAGCTCCATTCCCGTTCCAAAATTGTAATGATTGTTCAGTTGGTTTACTTTCTTTCCCCTTTATTAGCACATAATCAATAAATTCACCTCAAATATCTATAAAAACATCCCTTATTTACTTTAATATTACAAGTCAGTTTATCATTAATAGCTATATCCCATACCTCTTTATACCATTCATCTAAGTGAGTATCCCACTTTATTTACCAGTTCTTAGCTATCCTTAATGTTGCTGCAGTTAATAAAACCGAAATTAATTCTCTTGTTGGCCCCTTACTTTGTTCCTTGTCAAATATTGATAACAAAACTAACTTAGGATTTAACTGTATATTTTGATCAGTTATTTCTTTTATTTCTGTAAAAAATAATCACCAAAATTTCAATATACTTCCACATTCCCACCACATATGAAAGTAGGAGCCAATTTCTTGGCAACCCCTCCAGCACAGGTTGGAATAATCAGCATTTATTTGACTTAATTTTAACGGGGTTAAATACCATCTCCAAACTAACTTATAAAAATTTTCCTTTATTCTTACCAACTTCACCCACTCTGATGTTATGAAAATCTTCTGTGGTCATTATGTTTGCTTTTTAAAATATTTTTTTTCACTTTATTTCTAAACGTTTATCAGTACTCATTCCAAATCTTTGCTACCTCCCTCCTTCAGTTCTAATTCAACTTTCCATATTGTATGTTCTGCCTATAAATTAAACAGATAGGATAAAATTCATCCTTGTCTGGCCCTCTTGTGAACTAAAACAATTCTGATATAAAACTACAAACTCTTAATCCAGTTCAGTCATGCTCAGGAATCGTCATTAAAACTAGCTCTGTGTTATTAATCTACATAATAAATAGCTAATACAAGGCAGTATTTGGAAGTATGTGCCACTGTGTTCAGTAGAGCTTATTCACAGGTGAGAGCTCATCCCTGCTTGGCCATGGAAACCACTGCGTGACCTTGGGCAAGCCACATTCTCTCAGCCTCAGAGGAAGGTAAAGGAAAACCCCTTTGAACAAATCTTGCCAAGAAAATCCCATGATAAGGTCAACTTAGATTTGAAAAAGACACGAAAGCACACAACAACAAACAACAAGAGAGCATAGAATTGCTGCTTTCATCCCAATAAAGTAAAGGGTTATTTAGAATGATGCTGACTAAGCATATCCAATTGTATCCACATATCATTTGGCATTTTTATAATGCTCATTCAGTTTGCTCAGACATATAATAGATTGCTTATATTGTAAATAATCAAACGAGCAATTAAGTTAACAATGGAATATTCATATTTTACATTGGCATACATATTTTTAATTGATAACATGTTTTTGATCCTACGACATGTACCCATTAGCTTACCAACAAAAGCATGTCTGGGTTATCAGTAATACTGTTTTGTAAATGGTCACTGCCCAAGTTTTTATACACATTCCAAGTTTAATGCAGTTGGGGCAAATTAGTGGTGAGAATCACGTGGTCATCCAGATGAAGCTGGTCAACTCTCACCAATCTTCACCACTGGCTATGCTGCATGAGGGCGGGGATAGCGATTGCAGTCGAACATCTAATTCCCACATTTGGTGTAAATCCAGCATTAGATCCCACTTCAGTTTGTTGTTGTTATACTTTCAAGTCAACTCAACCCTGGTCTCCCAGAATCCTAGTCCAACATTCAAACCCTAAACCCTGCTGGCCAACTTTAGTAGACCTTCTGAAATCATTAGGGCTTAGTAAAGCACTAACTAAAAAATCTTACTCTTTCAGTACGTCCACTCTGACTGTGCTTTACATTGGATTTAGTTTATTGTCACAGGCAGTACTTTACAAAGTTCCTACAACCACAGTGAAACCATGTGAATTTACAAATTTGGCAACTATGCATCTACTACAGTAAATTATAATCTATGAAAAACTGTGCCATACTATATTAGTTTTTAAGGCACTGTAAGACTTAATTATAATTCTTAATGTCCTTTATTTTTCCTTCTTCCTCTTGCCTCTGCTTATTAGAATAGTCAAGTTGGTTGTTACTGAATGCCTGACATGTAGCCTATAAAAATGTCATTATTTAATAAGCAATGTTATCTAGGGCAACTGTATTTCATTGCTCATAGCTAAAAATTAATTGGGATTTTAAACATGTGGAGGGCAACATAAATACCTTTATTTTTAACTTTATGAGTATGAAAAGAAGCTTTTATTAAACTTAACATAGGGTTTAGATTTTTGTGGCACATTATTTCAAGGGAAAAAATAATTATATAAAAACCCATGTTAATATAAGGCCAAACAGAATATACATTGAAAAGCAATCTTAAAGTTTTCTCTTAGGCAGGCCTGAAAAGATGATGCTAAATTATGTAAAATGGCAGGAAATATGTTAACTACTGCACATAGACTTGTGGCCAAGAATTGGGACAAGTTAAAAAAAAAGCTTTCATCAACAGATGATTTCAGGAGAAATATTTTGCACAGAAAGTTAATAAACAAGGTTAACTCAAGAAAAATGTTGGGAAAGACTGCAAAGCAAAACATATTCTTTGGAATGTTGGAAGTAATTTATTTCTGGAATAAGAGATTTATATTACCAGACTGTGGAGAAGTGTGTCATTTGACTTCATGAGAATTACAAAATAAGTTGGAAAATGAATATCTTTCTTTTGAGATTAGATATTTATTGAAACTAATATGCGTATTTGTGTCTGGTTCTTGTTTTTGTTTTTGTACTTCACAGATTATAAGTAAAAATTATAAGAACATAGGTTCAGAGCATGGAAAAGTTACTGGCTGTGCTGGCTGAGGAATTCTATCTATGCGGTTATGGCATTCTGGGAGCTGCAATTTAAAAAAAAAACAGCAATGTTTCTACGCTCTGCTTAAGAGCTATGCTGGATCAGACCAAGGGTCCATAAAAGCCTTGTAGGATCAGACAATAAGTTCATCTAGTCTCGTCTCAGTTTTGGAGATGCTCTGTAGAAATCTATAACAACAGATTCAAGGCAGCTACCCTGACTTATTGTTTATTTGCCAAGAAACTGATATTCAGAGGAACAGCATCTCTGATAATTAAAACTTTATGTCACAACAATGTCTGAAAGATTCTTCTATGCCTATACACCACTTATTTCTCTTAATTCCCTTCTGAAGCCATCCAGTTTAGTAACTATGTGCTTACTTCTGTACATTAACTACACGTTACACAAAACACTTTCTCTTTTTTTTTTAATTAAAAAAAGGAAAATAAAAATAATACATCATTCTTAATAGAAATACCATATTTCCTATTACCTTCAACATGTATTTTCTTATGCGTACAAATTCATGTACAAATAGAAATCAAAGATATGAGACAATGTTATTGCATGTTGAATAAAGCTTAATCAAATATATACAATATCATAAGTATTACTTCCTTTGCCATTTCTCTGGTTTATCTTTTCACGCTTTGTATTTACACCTTTTATATGAGATTTCTTAAATTTTCTTATCTATCATTTTCTATAGTTTGGTACACTTTTTCTTTTATTTTCCTTTAAGTCTTTTATCTTATCCACACTTTCTCTATATTACCTTTGTAAAGGAAAATTGGTTACCGTCCATTTCTGTTCTTTTTTAATTTCCCTCAATCCTCCATAACGGCTTATAATCTACATAGTAATTTCATTACAGCATACTATCATTCTTCTAACTTTTGTTGTTACAGAGAAGTTTACAATTTTCTTAACGGTTTATATTGTCTAAACTTTTATACCCCATCTGCCACTAATGTATGATATCACTGGTTTACAATTCTTTTCGACTCCTTTGATCGATTTACCTTTTATAGAGTGTGAGAATAAGTCAAATTCTTTCAGTTCTATGATTTTTAAAAACCACTGTTCTAAGTCTGGTACCTCTGAATTCTTCCACATTTTTGCAAAACTTAATCTTGCAGCTGTAACCAAATTCAATAATATCCTATTATTTTTCCAGACAAAGTCTTTTTCAAACATATAGGTCACGTTTAATAAGAAAAATTCCGGTGGCATTGGAAATGTTACTTGAATGATTTCGCTTATAACTTCCTAAATCTTGATCCAATATCTTCTGGAGACTACACACGTCCACCACAGATGATCGTAAGATCCTATTTTCTCTTTACATTTCCAGCATTTATTATTGCCCGTATGGTAAATCTTATCTATTCTTTCAGGAGTAAGATGGTACCTATACATCATCTTCAAGAAGTTTTCTTTCAATTCTTGGGAGCTTGTAAATTCATTTGTGTTCTTCCAGGCTGCTTCCCAATATTCTAGTGGAACATCATGCTGCAAATTCTTGGCCCACTTTATCATTGTTTCCTTTATGGTCTCATCTTCTAATTGACGCGTTAACAAATATTTATAACATTGAGAAATCTTATGTTTGGTCTTTGTGAAAATGATAGTTTCTAATTCATTATACTTTTTTTGTGTAGCGAATCCTTCTAATTTCAAGTCCATTTTAAATCGTTCTTTTAACTGTAGATATCGGAAACAATTAATTTTGAGGCCTTGTTGATCAAGTTCTTCGCGAGTTTTAAACCTAATTCCATTTGTATTATCCAGAAATATCAAATTTTCATATCTAATCCAGTCTCCTTTGTGATCTGCCCATCTTCCGAAGAAAGCTTCCTGCGGCGAAATCCACAATGATATTTTATTGTATGTGTGTTTTTTGATGGATAGCCAAATTTTTAACAATGATTTTCTTACAAAATGATTACAGCAATCTTTATCTATTTTTGCTTTCCCATACCATAAGTACATGTGGAATCCAAATCTCATATCCACACCTTCAATTTCTAACGTTCTTTTGTCTTTTAATACTATCCAGTCCTGTATCCAAGTCATCGCATTAGCATAATAGTAGGGTTTTAAATCGGGTAGATTGCAGCCACCTTTCATTTTCTGTTCGGTTAATAACGTCCACCTGATCCTTGATTTTTTACCCCTCCATATAAATTTTGTCAATTCTTTTTTCCATTGCTGAAAAGGTTTATCATTTGTTATTATAGGAAGATTTTGAAACAGGAAATTTAATTTAGGAAGGATATTCATTTTAATTGCAGCTATTCGGCCCATTAGCAACAAATTAAGATTTGTCCATTTCTTCAGGTCTCCGGTTATTTCTTTCCAGCTTTTGTTACAATTATAATCAAATAATCCTTTATTACTGTCTGTGAACCAGATCCCCAAATACTTTATTTTTCTCTCTATTTTAACTCCGGTAATTTTAATTAACTCATAGTTTTCGGATTGTGTCATATTTTTGACCATCATGCTTGATTTATCATAATTTATTTTCAGGCCCGCTGCCTCTCCCAATTTTTTTTAGATTAATAATTAGTTGTTTAACCCCTTCAGCTGGATCTTCCAAAAAAAAAAAGTCCAAATCGTCGGCAAAGGCTCTGAGTTTGTATTCTTGACTTTTAATTTTAACTCCTTTTATCTCAGAATCTTCTCGAATTTTATTATTTAAGACTTCCAATGTTGCTATAAATGGGAGCGGTGACAGTGGACAGCCTTGCTGGGTTCCTTTATTAATATTAATTGGGTTTGTTAATTCTCCATTTATTATCAGTTTTGCCTTCTGTTCCTTGTATACTTCTATCCATTTCAGAAAATTTTGGCCACAATCCATTCTTTTTAGGGTTTCAATAATAAAAGTCCATCTAACTTTATTGAAAGCTTTCTCCGCATCGATAAATAGGATGGCCAATTTCTTCTCATTTCTTTTATCAAAATGCTCTATCATATTTAGCAGAATTCTGGTATTATTCCTTAGATGTCGATTTGGTAGAAAGCCATTTTGATCTGGATGGATCATTTGTTGCACTACCTTTTTGAATCTTTCTGCAGGTATGGAAGCAAAAATTTTATAATCCGTATTTAGTAGTGAAATAGGTCTGTAATTTTCAGGTTGTGCATGGTATTTTCCTTCTTTCAGTATTAGTGTTATGTTGGCTTGTTTCCATGATTCTGGTACAAAACACTTTCTCTTGTCTGTCCTAAATCTACTGCCAGTCAACTTTGCTGGACAACCCTGAGTTCTATTATTAGGAAGGACTGCCTTCTCTGTTTCACTTTCACCGCGATAGGTATAACTTGGGGGTTGGGGAAAAGAAAGAAAACCAGTAGCATGCCACTGCTTAAATGTGTTTCTTCTATAATGAAAAATTCCTTATGTATTAGTTCTCGCAGGAAGTTTGCTTCAACTTTTGTTTGGATTCATTTTTATTATCTCTTTCTTCAGTTTTCCAGCTCTACAATATCTTTCCTCAACTGGTATCAAGAGTCCAGAGCTATACAGATCCAATATAACCATAGCATAAGAACAGTATTATACTAGCTGCTTCTTAGAAGCACTTTCCCTAATAATCCCCATGGAGTCTAATTTATTTGGGACCATGTATACCTTAGCAACACACACACATCACAACTTCTTTTCAAAAATACCATTTTATGAGTTACAAAAGAAATATTTCTACTTTCATCTGGAATTTATATTTTCTACATTTCCCTTCCCAGGAAGGCAGACCAACTTCTTCCTTGTTGTCCTTCTATCAGCAAGTGAAAATTTTTTTAACAGATAACCTTTTTCTGACAGAATTTTGGGAAATGACTGTTTATAATGAAAGGTCTTTTAGTGGTGCGCTGTACTGTTGTTATCTTTGGATTTTTAAATGAATGAATATGTTTGAAACTGGTTTTAATTTTACAAACAGTTTAATTGCAATTTAACAACTTTTAGCATGTTTTACCTACATCTGTTTTTTAATTTGTATCCATTCTGGTTGTTGGAAGTTGCCTCTAGTTTCGGTTCCAAATAGTTAGTAGTTATTAAATAGTTTAAATTAAATTAAATTAAATTAAATAATAAACAACAAAATCATTTTCTGTAATTATACCATGGTCTAACCAATGCAATCCAAGTTCATCCTCATTAATGCTATTTTTTAACATGACATCTCCTGGCCTACACATCTTGTTGACTAGTAATACTTTTATTGTAGTTATGTGCCTTCAAGTAGACCTTGTGGTCTCTTCCAACTCCATGATTCTATCATTCTAGGCACTCCAGTGTGTAGCACTTCCATGGAAGCTCATTTGGTAGCTCAGGGAGGTTTTGCCTGAAGTAATGCTTAAGTAACCCAGCAGTAGATACAGATTTATGAGCACATGGTGCTAAGAAGGTTTCATGGTTCAGTTCAGATAGTTACTTGGCTGGCAGATAGTGCAGGAAGAGTTAATTCATGCATCACACATTTAAAATAAGGCAATACTGACCACCTGTGCAGCAGATGTTCACATGTGACCCTAACAGCACAAACTTTCCTTCTCTTTTTAGGGAAGAAAGAAGAAGAAATAATTAATCTGACTTTTGTCAACACACAGTCCTCCATATATTGTTGTTGATAATCCTGGAAGTGGAAGGCCTGAATCAAACATCACACATGCCATCCATTTGGTCCAGATGCATAATTGAATCCTGAAAACACTCTTTGGGTGTCTGGTGTTGGATGGATATGTTGCAGAGCTGTGCATAACTTGATTTCTTAATACAAGATAAATTTTCTCGGCCCAGACTGTATTTGAAGCTGGCAGAGTGTAAAGTTCTAACAGTATACTTACACAGAGATCTGGCTATAGACTGTAAAGGTCTGGAGGAAGGACAAAGTGGCAATGCAAGGGAATTTTCATAGTATACTCCTGTGACCAATCAGTGGTCATTTCCTACTGGAAATGTGTTCGGCCAACATCTTGCTGCCATTGTGATGCCTAATTAAAGTGTTGTAAAAGGATGTGCCGAATACTTCTTTATATATTGCTGGAAAACTATTTGTTCATCAGGCCAGAAGAGGATTTCTGTCTCTGTTCTACCATATTTAAAAATATGTTGTTGTCTTTGCTGCTGCTGGACAAACACACAAAATGCAACATTTAGTTATAAGTGACACTTATAGTTTTAATATAAATGATGGAGACAGAAGCTTCTTCAAAATATTTAGAGATTTTCTATGTGACTGAAAGCAGATATTCTGAGTAAATAAACTGTGACATCTCCTACCAGAATAAAATGATCCTGGTGTTTCCCCTTTTCCAGAAAGCTCTAGCAGATTTTCCCCAGTCAGGATAGGGTTTGTCCTGAAGCATCATATCTGTGACCTGGAATTAAAAAAAGAAGGAAAAACAGATAAAGAAATAAGCTGGTGTGTTTCAGTCTAGATTAAAATATTCCAATTATAAATTGCTTTTATGATGGCAGATTTTGCTCAAGGTTGACATCTCCACATAAGAAGTGTCCCAGTCCATAAGACAAGATCATACACACAGTTATTCAGCCTCATTGTACGTGAGTTTACTAAGAAGCCTCTTCCTGTGTGCTAAATGATACTGAATCATAAATAAGTACACATAGGGTAGCTTATATTCCCTTATGCATTGTGATACCTTTCTTGGAGCAAGCCACATATAAAAAAGAGGTAATACCATTTTTTTCTATATTCCACAGCAGCAACCCATGTTTCCAAAACTGTTTCCCCACCACCACATTTTTAGAGCTGTTTTTGAAGCAAATATGGCATCTCATGGCAAGGAAGAATGTATGGCAACCCTAAATGGGCACGAACAGCAACGAAAAGTGTGTTTACTGTCACCTAGTGCAATTGTTCCATTTCACATGAATGACTATTAACAAAAAGATTACTGTTGATTTGGACCACGCTTCTGGCAGAATAAAACAGACTTGATTACCATTTAGCTAAACATGCCATTGAACACAGCAATGCCACAGAAGGGTATCATCCATTTAACTGAGTTCAAAAAGAGCAGAATCAGTAGGTGCAAAAAAGTAAGTTATTGAAAGAACAGGGCGTCCTTTCATTTTGTATTTATCGGTTCTATTCTTTTTAATCTCTGTAGATATCAAAAATGGGCTCACAGCTGTAATTGTCTGAGAACACCACTCTGTGGAGAGAAGACCTTTTCAAATTCCTATTATGTGCTCTTTTGAAATTTCCTACAGCTGGGATCATAATCCCTGCATCTGTACCACATTACCGTAAACCTCTGTCTTTACTTGCCTTTGTGGAAAAATTTAAAATCCTGCTACTCTTCTTAGTACAAGCATATATAGGACTAATTTCCAGTCCTACCAATGATACCAGAGAATTCATCTTTTAGGGCAATGATTCTTCATGTGCTGTTCAACAGCAAGCGTGCAAAATTATCAATGAATTTCATGCTAGACCATAAGACATTAAAAATGTCATTGGTGCCACGCTAGCTTTTTTCTAAGCCTAGCTCCACAGTAGGATGCATTTTTGTCATGAGTTGAGACTTTTCTGTCTGCGTGTTACAGTGCCAATAAAAGCTGTCTCTGCCCATGCATAATTAAATAAAGAAAGGTTGATGCCATCATTGCAAGCTAATGCGCCACAGTGTGTGCATTTTGATTCTTACTCAGAGACATATGCAGATTTCCCCTCTACAGGTTACTGTGTCAGCACCATGGACAGCGCTTTCCCTTCAGGGTGGTTCTCCTGACCTCAGATTCCTTTCCTGTTCCTCATTGGGAATGCATTAGTCATTCCTTCAGAATATTGCAGTAGGACAAGTTGTTGGTATATTTGAGGTTGGGGGCTCTTCGGCAATCGTACATACGTGCCAAAAAGCCTCCTGTTGCTTTATTGGGCTTTGAATCCAGTCTGTTCTTGGCTGTTTGATTATTAAATAAAAACAGGGAGAAAAAAGAGATCTTGTCAGTTTCTTGGACGGACTGTTCCTGCAAGCTGGCAACTTTACAACCTGATTCCTTCTGTAGCATTTACTGCCAGCTCTCTCTGTAGAGGGAAAGACGTGGAATAATCTATCCACTGCCAGGGACTAAAAGACTATAAAAAAAGACTCTGCAAAATGTTAGAGGGGTTACTTCTGTGTTCTGGCATCAGCCAGGACTATGCTTTCAATTGCCAAGAAGAGATTCTCATAAAATGCATCCTTATATTCCTTGTATATTGTGGAATGTAGGCAAGGCTTAGGGAAGTTACTTTGGGGGCTATTGCTCCCAGAATCGATTGGCAAGCATTCAGGAACTTTCAGTCCAAAAAGTAAATTTCCCAAAATCTTAATTTAAGCCACTTTGAGAGTGAATCTTACACAGTGCTAAAGTGTGGTGTGTAAGGGTATTAGGTAAACAAACAGAAATCAACTTTGTGTTAATTTGTTAATTGTGTACTACTGGTTCAGTCAGCCATCCAGCTGATATGATGATTCTCAGGTCAAGGGGAGATATATGGATATTACTTTGGTTGAGCTATATTTGCAGGGCGCACCAGTCTATCTTTGACAGTAACATGAATTAGTCATTCCTCAGTTGTGGAGAAAAACCATACTTTGCATAACTGTTTTAGGTTTATACAAAGTCTTGGAAATAATCTCCAGGACCTGGGTATTTTCTGATAGCTACTTCTCATGCAGTAGCATTGAAGGTTGCTCCTGTATTTATCTATTGATCTATATTCCAGAGGCAGTCATCAAAAATAGAGCTTAGAAAAGGTTGTGGCGATTGGACTACAGCTCCCACAGTTATAGTTTAAAAAGTAACTTTTCCAAGATCTGGATACAGAGGGCACTTTTGGAAAGGGAGGGCTCTAAAAACCCCAAAGTGTACAGAAAGTTGCCAAGTGGACTTCTCGCATGGTTGCATCACAATAGGCTCTGATGACCTTGGGCTGAAGTTTTTCAGGCTTCATCCTTGCAAAGAATGCCTCCTCAACTTCAGGGGAGCAAATACGCATACCTCTCTGACTCATAGTATATATATATATGTATGTAACTTAGTGGCAAACAGACATTTTGCGTACAAAAGATGCCAGGTTCAATCTCTGGTATTTTCAGGTATGGCTGGCAAAGAGTTCTGTGAAACCCTACAGAGCTTTTACAAGTCAGTGTCACCAGTACTGAGATTCAGAGGGCCAATGATCTGAACAGGCTGCTTTCTCTTCTATATATTCATATATCACTGCACATATATAGGAAATAATGGGTTTGTGATCATATGACTTTGCTCAAATTAGTGCCTTGCTGGAGTAAACAAACTGATGGTCCTATTCTAATATATAAAAGCCAAAGTTTGTTTGTGTCAGGTGAAGATCTCATATGATTTGCTGTCTAAGAAGATTCTATGGAATCCTGGGGTTTGCAGTCTAGAGAGGGACCTTTAGAATTCTCAACCAGAGAGCTCTTGGGCCTCAGTAAACTGTGTCTGTCTTGAGTAGGCCAGTTGCTATGGAGATGAGTCCTAGCAGCAAGGAGGAAGGCAGTGCATTCCCTCAGGAACCCAACCTCTGTATGTTAATAACTCTGAACATAGATTGAATTGGGGAATACGGGGAAGAGTTACAAGTACTGGACAAGACAGTTTGGGGAATGAGACACACAGGATCTCAAATCTTTCTAAAAAGTATTATCTATGGGAAAACAAAATCCTGGGCAAGGCCAGGTGTATATGCTAGTTTTCTATATTTGTTGTTGTTGTTGTGTGCCTTCAAGTCAATATTGATTTTTGATGATCTTAAGGCAAGCCTGTCACAGGGTTTTCTGGAGCTGAGAGTATGTCACACATTAAAGGTCATCCAGCAGGTTTCCATGGTTGAGCAGGGAATTGAATCCTGGTCTCCAGGGTCATAGTCCAATGCTCAAACCACTACACCATGCTTGGCTCTCTATTTTCTATATAGACTGCGTCATTTTCCACCATCATGAATTCATTCTGCCACTTCCATTAACTTGTTGCTGTTGTTGTTGTTGTTTGCAAAACTGATACATTTGCAGTTACCAGCAACCTTTCTCTAAGTGAGGCAGCTCCTGGTAAGCACAGCCAAGGGTGGAAGGGTTCACTGATCTCTTGTTTTATCCAGAGTTTGGAACAAGTTTCTGGAATACAACTGCCAGGATCCCCTGGTCAGTATGGCTATTAAGACATCCAGTGTTTCACAAACTACAGACACTTGATTCACTGCACTACATGCTTAAATGCTACAGATATTTCATTATGATTTCCACATCCAAAAAAACATTGAGGGCTAACAAATAATTTCTCTGGTGGATGCAATTTCCAAAACAAAAAGATGACAAGATTTATCTGCAGGCTTCATGTGTGTCTTAAGAGACTTTGCTTTCATTATTGTGAAAAAAAAATTAAAGTCTTATGTTTATAATCCAGAATTATGGCCCATGTGACTCTGCTATCCTGTAATGCTCATTATTTTACAACTTTAGAACAAGTTCTCCCTTAACATATGGCTTTTGAGCACCCCAAGGATGAGGGAAATCCAATACATTTGGCCAATACTGATGTTAGTTTTCACCCTCTTAAATAACCATAACTTGCGTGCACATTAACAGGTGGCTCATTTAAATGTGAGCAATAAAAATTAGAGCCAGCATTAATGTTATTTTCTAAATATCTTGCAGAGAACTGTGTGTGGATTTCATCATAATTTTGTCTCATTAATTCTCATTGGCATAAGAGGTGGAAAGCAGAACTCTGGTGTCATATGGCCATCAGGATACAAGTTTCTCAAGCTTCACTTCCTTGGACTACACTGTTGAACGTAGTTCCAGAGTTTCTTCTGATGCTTTATTTATTTGTTAATTATTCGTTTAAAACTCAAAGATCTATCACTTTGTGTGAGTTAGAAACCGATTAGTTTCTAACTAATAAAAACCCACCCAGTGACTGTTCTATCTCGCCTCTGTACTCCTCCACACTTTTCCCCCACCAATCTTTGTCTCCCTTCATCCTGATGCTTGATGAGCCTTTTTCACCTGCTCTGTTACCTCCCTTCTTCCCATTCCCAGGCAGCAGCTCATTCAACTGTTTGAAATGTCTCAAGTCTTTGAAACGAAAGCACTATCTATACGGTTTGTGGAAAAATCACCCAGGTTTGCGTCCATCTTTGCCTTTCCTGATAAAAGAAAGGTACGGCATCTACTGGCTGAAGATGGTGCTGCAGGCTACAGACAGGTTTAAATTAACTAAATGTAACTATGGATCCTCCATATCTGCAGCGGTTCTGTTCCAGGACACCCCTCATATGGTGAAAAATGTGAATGCTCACATCCTGTATTATTAAATAATATTGAATCCTTCAGTATGTCCATATTCATGTTGTCACCATTTTAGGTATAGGATATGACACTCCACCATCTTTGGAATTCACAGATCCAGAGATCGCATATAAAAAGTGTCCACTGTAATTTATTTTATTTTATTTTTTAAAAAATAACACTGAGATGCAGATCCCACCCCTGTTTCCATGCCAAGCTTCAGGTGTCTATGTTCCATGGTCTTAGAGCCATAGCAAAAACAGGGAGACACAGAAAAACATATTCTATTTTCTCACTATAGATTTTTGTCCACCACCTTTCCAAGCAAGGCCTCCAAAAGGATGTCTACAATATAACATTATTAAGCAGTAAAAGAAACAGCACAAATAACTAAAAGAGCAAGACAAATCATTTAAAATATCAGGAATAAAATTAAGTTTGGTATTCTCTCATCTACGGACAGACTGCTCTCCCTCTCTCCTTTTGTTCGCACAGTCAAGGGAGATAAAATACTAGAATTGAAAAAAAATGCGCATTTTCTATGGATGTATTCTTATAATGTTCTCTTAGGAATGATTCATTTGTTTTAAATACAGTCCCATGTGACTGCTTTGTGTAGCTGTCTGCTTGTTACATGGAGTCTGTAAAAATTTCTTCTTTGGACCACAGCTCCAAGAATTACCCTGAAAATAGCTAGCTAGGACCTTGTAGTATAAAAAGGATGTTTTCTAAGCTCTGATGGAAACTTCATGTTTTCACCATAGTCCTTTGTTTGCTGATGTTTGTTGGAATGATCACATTGGCTGGAGATGGTATGAAGCCAACATATGGCTTGTGATATAAAACTGTCACTGTACCACTGCACTTAAGGCTTCTATAATCAGACTGTATTGTATGAAAGCACCCAAGGTATACTTTCCACCTTGGTGCGCTTTCATCAGCAGGGATGGTTAGAAACACCATTCTGTGCTCCCGTGCAATAGTTTTCAAAAGGAGAGAAATGCTTATCTCTGTCTCTCTACTTCTTGGACCCTCCTCCCAGCTATAAGAATATAAATAGAGCCCAGGTGTATCAGGCCAAAGCAATGGTCTGGGCAGGAAGAAGTATTTTATAGTCCACCACTGTAGGATACGACACCAGTTCTACTTTGACCACAGGCCACCAGCAGGCCAAAGCCCTACCTAGTCATGGGTGTAGCTACTGGGGCAGGGTGACAGGATTGCCTCTAAAATAAGAATTCTGTCCCCTCTCCATCAAAATTTCCTTCAGTCCCCAAATTTCTATAGAGAGCAAGGCACTGAAAACTGTCCACACTGAGATTCCATTTTTGCCATGTTTGCATTCCCTTGGTACCCCCGCACTTTCTTTGCATGCCTAAACAGTATTTCTAATTCTCACCTGATGTTTTATGTTACTGCAATGGTAGAAATTTGGGAACAGAAGGCAAAATTCATTGAGAAGGTCAAATTCCTATTTGGAAGGGCTAATGCCTTCATTTTGCTACTGCCCAATAGTTATACCCCAGTACCAAGACCAACATGCCATTGACCATATTGGCAATTAGTAGCCTATGGGAAGCTCACAAGGAGAGGGCTTGCCATCATATGACTTCGCTAACATTAGTGTCATGCTGGAGTAAACAAACTGATGGTGCTTTTTCCTATGTTTGCTGTTGTTGTTGTTGAGGTGGCGGCGGCGGCGGCGGCTGTGTGCCTTCGAGTCATTTCTAAATTATGGTGATCCTAAGGTGAACTTATCATGGCATTTTCTGGGGCTGAGAGTGTGTGATACACCCAAGGTCATCAGTGGGTTTCCACAGCCAAGCAGGGAATCAACCTTGGTCTCCAGGATCATCGTGCAACACTCAAACCATTACACTACACTGGGGCCATTTCCACACTACACTGTTATAGTGCTATTATTCCACTTTCAACATCCTTTGGAATCCTGGGGTTTGCAGTTTTGGGAGGGACATTTAGAATTCTCAGCCAGAGAGCTCTTTGGCCTCAGGAAACTACAAACCCCAGAATTCTACAGGATGTTGAAAGTGGAATAATAGCACCATAACAGTATAGTGCAGAAATGGCCTGGGTCTCTCTTTGTACGTATTAGCCAATCATTAAACAGCAGCTAGAGAGCTATAGTAAGGAATAATTAAGCAAGTACCAAATGAAAATTTTCCACATCGAACCTTACCCTTATATTTCTGATTGTTTTTCTTACTAATAGAAGGAGGCAGTCAATAGATGATAGGGTCACAATGCTCTTTAACTGCTTAATCTGCTTTTCCTTGCAATTCCTAATACCTTAATAATGCTGCGGGTTCTTAAATTTTCTCTAGTAGAGCATCCTTTCCCTTCAATGCTGCTCTCTTTTACTTTGGTCTTATGGCTACTGATTTCTCCCTTCAAAAGACAGGGTATGAATTTTATAAGCTGGAAAAATTAAAACCAACAGTGATATGGCACCAAATGCATTTCATTTCTGGAGCAGAGGTGGCAAGAAAGAAAGAAAGGAAGGAAGGAAGGAAGGAAGGAAGGAAGGAAGCAAGCAAGCAAGCAAGCAAGCAAGCAAGCAAGCAAGCAGTCTGTCCTTAGAAAGATGTCAGTGAATTACTACATTAAAATGGTATAACTGAAGACTGTTCTCCAGTGAATATGTTCTCAAGTTTGGTAGGATATCCATGGTTAACAAATAGTGGGGAAAGGATTTTACAATGAAGATATTATTTTAAATAATGAACACACACCACTTAACATTACTGATCCCTTTGCAAGCTCCCCTGATGTCATTACGGACTGCAAAGCATCATGGCTTTGGGGATTGTGTCCTCAGTTCCAGGAATACTATGAACTGTAATAAGTATTTGCAAGAAGCAAGTTTATTGCTGGTTGAATTTCATTCAATTTTCAAAGAGTTGTCTTCGAGGCACTTTCTGGAAATTACTTATTATACATGCTAGAAAGATGCAATCTCCTACTGAATGATCAATTATTTCAACTGTGTGCTTCATAAGAATGATCTTCAGGTAGTAGATGTTATATGAGAGTGGGAAAAGCTAGGACACTTTCCCCCACCCAATACCAACTGCACATCTTTTTCATTTCATAGCTCAAGCATTTATTTTGTCCTATCATCAGATCAATGTCAGGTCACTTGCAACTAAATTGGTCTAAGTAAAGGTAGTCATTAAAGAGATGCATTCAATAAAGAAAAAAATCCAATTACCTTTCTGCATTAGACGAATCAAATTCATTTTCTGGAACTTGTCAAGGACAGTCACTGTGGACTCAGGTACATCAAAGAAAGTACTTGACATTGTTGCAAGACACCAAATGGTCTCCTTTTGATGAAAGTTCTCCCATCATTGTCATGCCAGCAATTTGTAGCAGCTCCCACAAATTTGGCCATACTTGTTTTAGAGAGCAATTTAGTTTGCCTCTAAAATTCTTTTTCTTTCTTTCTTTCTTTCTTTAATTTTTGGTACAACCTCCAATTTATGTTCCTATGAAGAGGTCCTCCAAATAAAGCATTTGATCAGTCATTTTTACAATTCTCCCTGTTTGGCAAAAGCTAAAGCTTATAATTCATTATACTTCTTTCCAACAATTATGCTCCACCCTCCATCTTTATCTAAGCTGTTTTCATCACTATCATCATCATCGTCATCACTATCGCAATCATCATCATCATCACATTGAATTTATGCAAGTATTCCCATTAATCCAGAGGTATATTTTTCATCCTGTTTACCAATTTCTTTTAGTAGAGTCAGAATAAGACAACTTCATAGTTCTAAATTCTAGTTATTAAATTCTAGTTACTAGTTACTTCTAGCTACTTCATTTTCCAACAAAATTCAAAATATACATTGTGGTGATACCTTCATTAGATACCTTCATCAGATCATTTTGATATGGTTTAATTGGCAAAATATGATTTAATTGGCAAAATATATTAAAATATATTAATTGGCAAAATATAATTTAATTGGCAAAATATATTAACTGGCATAAATATAACATGTGCTCTGCTATGCCTTTATGGCCAGGCTGGACAAGAGGAAAAGATGGGCTGAACATGTGTGCTGCAAATTAGGTCAGAAGAACCATCCAGGCTTAGCCAGGTCATGGTCAGGAAACCACCAGGAAACACCCGAGATAACAGACTTGCAGTTAAGCCTTAAAAACTCAACTTTTTTTAGACAATAACATCTGGATGATTCCCACAAGACTGATGATTGTCTTAGCTCCTCTTCCTCTGACCAAGCAAACTTCTCCTTTATCCTCAAACCTTTCTGACAAGTACTAGGCTATCAGGACAGCCATTAGCCCTTTGTCACCTAATGCTAGGACCATTAGCCCGTTCCAGTCCTCATTGTCCATTCTGCAAACTCAGTTGTTTAGTTGGCCAGAGAGCTATTAACATCCTACACCTTCAGGCAGAAATCAGGTATTTAAACCCCTGGTTTTGGCCAGTCAACTTGCAGTACATTAATTTCTGGGTATCTGCTGCTACAATTCTTGATTGTGTACTGTACTTAGACACAAGTCTAAACCACATCTTTGCTGCTCTTCTGGATTGGTAAATATCATTCACTTCGCCCTGAAATATCACTATCCAAAACTTTCTTCCCTTTTCCTTTCTTCCCTTTTCCTTCCTTGCAATTCCCCAATAAAACACATTTAAACTTACTTTTGGATCTCTGGCTGGTTCTTCCTTGTAGAAGTACTGGTAAA
This sequence comes from Cyclura pinguis, assembly GCA_030412105.1. NCBI lineage: Eukaryota > Metazoa > Chordata > Lepidosauria > Squamata > Iguanidae > Cyclura > Cyclura pinguis. The sequence continues at coordinate 67,984,023 of CM059603.1, forward strand.
CGCAAATGTAAGACACCTCATTAGGTTAGCCCCATCCTCCAAGCCTCCCCTTTGAGTGAATAATTCCCCACCTTTCCACAAAGGTACTGACATTGCAGGTGGACCCCTGAGTCACCCATGTTTTGGGGTAACACTAGATCTCAAAGCTGACTGGCTTCTTCATTAAGCAAAGATGCAACACACTCAGTTCCCTCTTCCTGTATGATTGCTAAACATTATGATGTGTATTTTTGTGTATTTTGCTGATGAAAATAGGAGCTGAGGAAAATAAAGCATGTGTGTATTTTGGATTTTGTTGTATTTTGCTGCATAGACATCACGGCTAACCTGGAATATTTTTTTTTTACTTTAACAGTTTTTGAATATGCATATGTATAATTCAGCAATAGAGCTGCTATCAAAGAAAAAATGACACATCCATAGTAGCAGAAGAGAGAAAGCAAGAAATACACACACACACACACACACACACATATATATATGGGTGGCGGGATGTGGAAACTAATATCAGAATCATAAGAGATAACAGAGAACAGTAAAAGTAGTAGCATGTGGTAGCTTCCATGTCTATGGGGCAATAAACACAGTGGGTTTTAGTCCAAATTTTTAAAAAGCAATTCAAGGTACAAAGATATTTTGGTAATAGGATTCAGCACCTTAGATAGTTCCCTAAAAGTCAAGACTAAAACCTGGAGAATATTCATCATCCCACTGACATGGGATGAAACTACCAGCTGCAACTAGAAAAGAGGAAAATAAGAAGCAGTTGGTGTGTCATTGTACTAACTGTGTTTGCTTACAATGCTAAAAAAAGAAGAAGATACTGCAGCTCCAGATGTATAACTATTTTCTATTAAATGCATCAAAGTACTCTAAAATTACATGGTATATGTTGATTTATTTTTGTTTTCATGAATAGCACAAAGGGCACAAGTTGAATTTGTGCTTGATAGAAAGATAAAATTGGCATATCATAGACTTCATTGAAAAACAACTGTATGAGTTTTTCAAAACACAGACATTAATGTGACTTCCCATTATCTACGAAGGGAATCTAAAACATTTCAACAGTGCATTGCGCTTCCTCATTAGAAGAAATTTCAGATGTGGTAAGCCGTTATAAGAACAGGCTTTTTCAAGCATAGGAAATGGGTTCTAATGGGTGTTGCTTACCTCTAAGCTTATGCCACTATATTTAATATAGATGAGTGTCATCTACTGACATTGCTGGACTACAGCACACATCAGCTCTAGCCAGTTTAGTCAATAGTGAGAGATGATGGGAGCTGCAATTAAACAAGATCTGATAGGCCACCCAGTCCTCATCCATGTCTTATAGGATGCTCCAGCTTTAACCAAAATAGACACCTACATGATATTACGAAGACATTGTCTATGATAGTTGATGCTATTTCACATAAATATCCCTGAATCTGATTTGGGATGGATTTTTGGAAATAGGTAATCTGGAAACATGCAGCAAAGTGGTAGTCAAATGGTCAAAATCTACACTCCTAAATATAGTCTGGAATCTTGCATCAGGAGAGATCTGTCTCACATAACCATGTCTCCATAGCTATGTCTCCTGGTAATACAGGCTGAGTTCTCATTTGAGTTAAAATTTACTAAATTTAACTACCCTAAATGTAAACACTGGTTTATACAATACAGAATAGAAGCAGAATGCTTTGTGTATGAATGTGTTACTGAGAGACCAGCGATAACTTAGTTCCAGGCAGAATGCTGATACAAGTATAAGTAAAGATCTGAGCAGACTTGACTGGTAATAAACTCATAGCAGGTGGTGTGATGGCTGATGCAATCAGTTGGCTGATGTAACCTGGTGGAAGGCAGCCAAAAGCCAATATCTAACTATACCTGATTTGTTTATGTCTTCTTCTAGAAGCTGATTACAGGAGAGAGGACTGTTGACTGAACAGGGTTCACTAGAGATTTCTTATCTCATTGGATCAGATAGGACAGCTGATAGGCTGAGTGGAAGGTGGGAAGAGTATAAAATATATATTATATATACATATATAGGGAAGAGGGAGTTAGAAGTCATACTGCTTGGTCAATCTCCTTAGTATGAAGGAGGCTGTTTGATAATAGCTTTGTTGTTCTGAGCTGATAAACTGTCAAAGCATGCTGATGCAAACAGATACTGCCGATAAGAGAAAGAACTAGGCTATGCTAACTAGATATATTTACTATTCTGATTACAGTAGGTGCCCATTATGGAAATTTATAGATATGTAATGGATGCTGCTAAACATAGCAATGTGCAAGGATATTAACCTTTAGAAGCCTGTGCCTTCAAAAATATCTGTTTGGAGATTATGATTAGTTCCTCAACACAAGAGATGGTATTTCTTAACAGACCAATGGCTGAGTTAAATTGTTCACAATGGTAATGCTCCTGTATGTGTTAACTATAGAGAAGCCTACTAGAGATGCAGCGATAAAGATTCTTATGAAAGTGTAATATCTTACCTGCCATATATTGTATGATGCTTTATATGCAATATTATATAATGTAATGCAAGCAAGGTACCCAGACATTAACCTGTCTGTGTTTCTCTCTATGGGAAGTGTTTATGTTCGGATATCTATGACTGCAAATAATAAAATAGTATAAAAGACAAGAGAAGCTGCTCATTTTCACAAATGAATATTCTGAGATTCCAATACTTGATAACGCTTAAGTAGAGTGTTAATGTTAATTCTGCCTGTCTAGATTTCACCATCATCACAAGTTGGATGCCCAGGAAGCTAGAAGTGATAAAAGATCTCCAAACAGAAACAGATTAGCTAACAAATGGCAAAGGACCCTCAATCCTTCAATTTGAAGAGACAGTGGCATGGAACCATACCTGTTTCACTGGTTCCACCCTCCAAACCCCACTTTTTAAGCAAACTGGTCCTTTCTTGCAACATGAACATTTCTGAGTCATTGGAGAACTGAGGAATCAGTGTAGGCATGTCCAGCTATTTTCCTGTAGTTGGAAATGCTGCAACAAGCATCCACAGGGACTTCCAGGGTCCTTGAGAGATCCCTACAAATTACATCCTGGCAGCACATCCAGTAATAGAAAAATAACTGGATGTATATACACAGATTCCCCCCATCACCACCATCACCTTCTCCAATGACATGGAAATGGCCACGTTGGCAGGACTAAGTCACTTAAAAAGTAAGTTGGGAGGATTTGGTTCTCGAAAATCAAATGGTGTGTACATAATTCCAACATCTACAACTACAAAAAAAATGGGATGCAATAGTTTAAGATGGATTCAGACTGTTCTAACATTAGCAGAATGCCACCACAGTTTACATGTGAGTTTACACATAAGCATACAGTTGCTATCCTTAACTGCATGTGTGCAATGTTAGCCCCAAACTCAGACTGAGGAATTTGGTCTAGAGGAAGAATAGGGACTCTGTGTTCAGCCCAAGGCCCAAGCTCAGTTTTTGAGAAGTTGTGGGCAGGGTTTCTAGAAAAGTCAAAGGCCAACAAGTCAGTCCCAAAATGCCTGCTTGGTCATTTCTGCACTAGACTGTTATAGTGCTATTATTCCACTTTCAACATCCTATGGAATCCTGGGCTTTGCAGTTAGGGGCCTAATCTGCAAAGCCCAGGATTCCATAGGATATTGAAAGTAGAATAATAGCACTATAACAGTCTAGTGTGGAAATGGCCCATATTTCACCTTCAAGCTCTTACTGCCAGTAACTAAGCCTCAGATGAAGTATTTTAGGATGGGAAAAATCTGTCACAAAAGTGGTACACCACCAAACGTAGTGATGGAGAAAGATACATAGATATCTGGCGATGCCTATTCATGGATTAGAATTCTTGGTGTCAGCTCTTGGCTTAAAATACATACTGTTAGAAATGACAAAGGGAAAACGAAGATTCAAACCTCTACTCCACTGAAAATTATATATTCCTCCCCACTATAAGTGTTATATGCAGTGGTTTTTTTTTTGCCTACATCTGTGAATTCAAATGCTGGCTGCTCATTATAATGTACTTATGCCTTATATATATTCACCGAATAACCACAGTTAAGTGAGTATATATTTTAAAAATACACACATGCCAAAATTCTAAGAAATTAAAGAAGCCCAGTCTCCCAAAGAAAGAAATTTTTTCCTCACCATCATTGCATAGTGCTATATGACCAGATTTTTATGAGATTTGCTGCTTGAGTTATAATGCTTGGACAATTATTATTTTTCTTATGTTCTGAGCTGATACGTACAATCTTCGCTTTACAGCTGCTCTTGTTTGTCATCTCAGCTTATTTGATTAAGCATTTAATCAGTGTTTTGCATAGGATTGTGTACCTTCTGCTGAAAATCATGCTTGGCTGGTATTTAAGTAAAACCAATCAACTGGTATTTTACCTAGGTGTGCCCCCTTTCCTGAGCTTTTCCCTTGGAATCAATAATCTTTAACATCAACTTTACTTATTTACTCCACTCTAATATAGACCTGCCAATCACGTTTAAATCTTTCAGTAATGATGTTAGTAAGCAGCTCCTGATGATGCCATTAAGCTGTTTACATCCAGCATTTAACTTAATGCCTTGGAGAATAGTAGGATTTGACTGCTTTTCTTTTCTTGTCTTTCAAGCTGATCCGATGAGCTCTTGCACCGGAATAGAAATAACTGGGATGGAGGAGAACATTGGCCCTGCCAAGTTGCATGCAGCACTGCATTGCTATCTCACTGGTGCCACATACAGTTTGTGACACCAGGCTGCAACAGCACTTGCTGCCACATTCAGGGCATGACTCAACAAGATACCAATCCTTACAAAACAACTAAGGAAAGAGAGGAAGGTCACATTTACACAGTTGTACTGTAATGGGCTGGATGAAGACCACTAAACTGAAGCTGAATCTTAGGAAGACATGAGTTCTGTAGACTGCTGGATCCTCATGTACAGGAACTCAAATGAGTGAAGGATTTCCATATCTGACTGGAAGGATTTCTATATCTATTTCTGTCCTTGGAGCAGGGGGACTCTAGGGCCAGCTTCAATTGACTCACCAGCTGTGGCTTTTCCTAGACAACAATAACATACCCATAGTTGTTCATGTACTTGTAACTTCCCATATAGACTATTGCAGTTGTTCTGTGTGAGGCTGTCTTTGAAGATGATATGGATGCTGTAGCTAGTGAAACCTACACTGTTGGCATGAACATCATATAGAAACCTGGCTGTATGGGCTATCAATATAGGAGCACAGATTTGAGGTACTGGTGATATCACTTAAAGCCCTAAACAGCTTAGGATCTTGACACTTAAAGGACTGCCTCTGTCTACCAGGGAGTCATATCTCTGTATCCAACCAGTGGGAGCAATCCATTATGTGGATGTATGAGGATGTGGATGTATATGTATGAGGCTGCCTTCTTCCTAGTTGTACAATAGTCTCTCTTTGGAGCTGAATTGGCACCAAAGCTGACTTTGTTTTGATGCCAAGTTTAAATTTCACTCTTCACCAAAGTTTTGGGACACACAGATCATGGCTTGACTAGGTTATAGAGTTCTGATACAGTGTACATTCTGTGCCTAGCTTCCAGTTCTTTGAACTGTATTAAATTCTTTTAAATCATTTTAAACTATTTTGTCCTCATCTTACCCTAAGATCTTTTCATACAGGGTGGAATCAAAAAACATTTTCATAAATAAATAAATTTAATCAACAGCTGCACAGAGAGTTGTATCCATGTAGCCACAACTGTTTAATGTGCATCAACATTTAAAATGAAACCACAACCAGTGTAGTAAACAATTCTTCCCCCTTGGCTACACTCTCTGTTGGTCACGGTCACCCATACCTATAAGATCAGAGGCATTAATTTTGAGCTTCTTCCCTCTTCTAAACATAATCATGGGTATTAAAGCCGGCTTATTTCCCACACCTTTTAAAACGATTATAAAAATATCACTTTTTGATAATGTGAAAGGGAAATGGCTAGCTGTTGCCTTGGCAACAAGTATCAACTGTCTGCTGCAACTGTCCAGGCACCAGAGGGATATCCTCTGACCTCCTCTTTTGGACAAACTTAGTCATCAATGGAAAGCAGAGTCATGAAGCTCTGGACACACGCTCTGTTCTCCTTTAGCAGGTATACCACACCTTTCTCCACCTTTATGCAACCTTTATCATTCAATCCAGGAAGCTCCAGAAATGGCTGTGCATACATGCACATCACTGAGAAACCTGAAGCAGAACATCTGAATGTTGATGTCCCGAGCAGTCTGTGAAGTGATTAATAAAAGCCTGGAGCATTCATAGGAAATAGAGGATGTCATTGGTAGTCCCTACTGGCCTCCTTTCAGTGTCTCATGATGCTGCCTTCTCAAGCCAGACTGGCTCAAAACCCCATAGCTTGCTTTGGTTATGGTCACATTATTTGCATCAGGACTCTGGCCATTACCTTTGGCCACGGAAATGGTCAATCAATGATGGATGCAAAATAGCCCAAACTAACAGCGATTAGGCACTGAGTCATTTACTTTCATCACAGTACCACTCATCCCTCTGTTTGTGAGCTCTGAGAGGAGGAGGAAAATGAACTAAAGGGACAACTGATGTGATCCAATTAGGTTCTCATGTTCTTTAACAATGCATTGCTAGGAATACTAGTATTTAAGCTGCTTCTGCAATTGGGGTTCACGCAGCCCAAGTGAAAACGACTGCAGTAAGTGGAAGGAAAAAGAAGAGGAGAGGTTTGTTCAGCTTCAAGCCCCCTTGTTGCAGATCACCAGCTCCTGTGTGCTGGCTACAGTTTCTCTTATATTCTCTCTGTGGGTGGAGAGCAGGCGTACAGAGAAGTAGCTACAGGTAGGACAAAACAAGAATGTTACTCTCCCCCCCGCAAGAATTCTGGCCCCCCGATTTAATGTTCATCCAGTCTGGAAATTTCTAGCATTCAAATTCTAGCAGTAATTCAAAACTTCATATGAACATACAGAAAAACAGCTGAGGAACCTGAAGAAAAGAGGTAGGCAAAGTTACCAAAGGAATGTGAAGAAAACAATAATAAGTTTTCAAGGTATGAACCATTTTCAGTGACTCACTCTCAGCAATACTAGAAAATTTGGGGCTGAAGGAAAATTTCATTGAGGGGGAAGAATTATTATTTGAAAAGGCAATGCCCCCCCCCCCAGTAGCTACATCTCTATGAGAACAACTGTTTTAGCAAGAAAGAATCTAGTTGTGGATAAAGATTTACATTTTATTGGGCTGAAACATTCATGGACATGGTCTTATTTCATCAGACTTAACAAATATTCTTGAAGAGATGAGAATCTTTACTGAATGATCTTTGATCAATAAACAAAGAGGTTTTTAAAAAGTTTTCTCCACTGATTTTAGTAGACCTTTAATTCAAAGTACATATCTTAGTGTTTCTATACCAGTCTGAAACTGTAAAAGTACTTGTGGCATATGCAAGATAGTAGCAAAATTTAGATTTGTTATTAACTTAACAACAAGAAATTATTTTCTTGCTCTTATGTTATTATCCAACAGAAAATGAGGGAAAAGTTGTGAAGAGTTATTTTCTTTGCAATACTCATCAGCAGATTTCTTGTCACCATCTGTGCCTATGCCTACAAAGATTTTAAAAAAAAAACTAAACAAAAAACCCAACAACAGAGAAACTAACACCTAATTAAAACTTTTTGAAGGTACCACTGCAGCACAGATTAAATTCAAACTCAAACAGAATCCTGTCTTAAAATAATTATTTTCACAGCTGATAGAAATGTACTAATATGTTCTTTATGTAGTCCTGTCAAATGCACACAAAAAAGTGTTGAAACTATATTTTTAGCCATGAAATCTGCTTAAGCCCACAAGAGTCTGTTCTGTCTTTCTGTTGATAAATGAACAAGGCTGAAGTATCAGGGATCTAAGCTTCTCTCACTGTGCTTCAAAGCTTCTGTTCCTACACAGCTGTTTCCTCTAAACTATTGCCTCTCCTTCCCCCACTGCATTATGTACTCTGTTGGGTTTAGGCAGAACACCTCAATTATTGTTTCTTAATTGTCAATAAACTTTACGTCTCATATATGCACAACCCCTTTCTGCTTCTTTCCATCAGCAGGCAAAGACTTCTTTTATTTAGGCAAGGAGGAAGGAGGTATCAAAACTGGAGGAAGGAACAGCAACAATTTACGACATGGAGACGGACACCATACTACCTGCAAGAAATAGCAAAGACTTGGGCCATTTCTGCACTACACTCTTATAGAGCGATTATTCCACTTTCAATATCCTATGGAATCCTGGGGTTTGCAGTTTAGGCAGGGGCCTCTAAGGCCCTTCCCTAAACTGCAAACCCCAGGATTCCATAGGATGTTGAAAGTCAAATAATCACGCTATAAGAGTGTAGTGCCGAAATGGCCTTGGAATGATTATTGAAGAAAGTCAAGGCAGAAAGTGCAAGGCACTGAATGTTAAGAAAGCAAATATCATGACCAAAGATGATTTAAAGCAGATGATGAAGCCAATGAAATTGTTCACAGTTTTCCATACCTTGGCTCAGTCATTAATCAGAATGGAGACCGCAGCCAAGAAATCAGAAGACAGCTAGGACTTTGAAGGGCAACTATGAAGGACCTAGACAAAATCCTCAAGTAGAAAAATATATAATTGAATAGTAAAGTTAGGTTTGCCCATGCCGTCGTATTTCCAATTTCTATATATGGTTGTGAAAGCTGGACAGTGAACAAAGCTAATAGGAAGAAAATCAATTCATGTGAACTGTGCAGCTGGAGAAGAGTTCTATGAACACCGTGAACTGCTAAAAGGACAAATAAATGGGTCCTAGGGCAATTCAAGCCTTACTTGTCCCAAGAACCCAAGATGATTAAACTGAGACTATCATACTTTGGCCACTAGAAAAGACATTAATCCTTGGTAAGGTAGAAGGCAGTAGGAAAAGAGGAAGACTGGATTACAAATGGACGGACTCAGTCAAGAAATCCATGGCCCTGAGCCTGTGGAACCTGAGCAGGGCTGTTGAAGATAGGGTGACTTGGAGATCTCTCATTCCTAGGGTCACCATAAGTCAAAGTTGACTTGACAGCAGTTAACAACAACAAAGCTTAAATAATGCATGGGGCTCCTCTTTCCTCTCCTTTTCCCATATTACTTCATGTCTTCAAGTGGCTTCCTGTGTTTGCTTGAGAAAGATGGGCAAACAAACCCAGAGAATCTCCAAAGCCTAGCCCATGAGAAGGAATTGTGATATCTAGCAAGAATGCCACACAATTTTTCTGTTTCAGAAATAACTGTAGGAATGTAGCTGTAGATGGATTAACCCTAGTGTAGGTGGATTGACAAACGAAAGAACAGGTGGAATCTCTCATTTACCAGTCAATCATAATGAAATGCTCATGAGCATTGTGCCTGGCTTCCCATTACACATTACTTCTGGATGGTAGGAGCTGTTTGACAGTGGAATATAGAACTGCTCTGAATGGCAGTGGACTCCATTTAAGGATCTTTGGAGGTCTTGAAGTTAGATGGCCATTTCTTGGGAGTACTTTCATTGTATATTCCTGCATGACAGAAATTTGGATTAGATACCCCTTGCAGGCCCTTCCAGATCTATGATTCTATAATTATTAACATTTTTACATAGGAAATGTTTCCATGTAAGAACTGGAATGTCCAAGTCAGAAAGGGGCTAGTTCTGAATACACATGTAGAGTCTGGAGATTTTATGTGTGATGGTGAAGCTGGCATTGAGCTCATTCATTTTCTTCATTCTCAGTAAACATCTTGCTTCACAGCCATTGATCAGCACTTGCAAAAGTTACTTTTGCATTATACTTCCAAAATTCTCCAGACAACATGGCCACCAAACATGCTGGCTGGAGATTCCTGAACTGTAGTCCAAAAAGTAACACGTCTGAGGTGTGCCACTGATTCACCTACATTTGCAGCACCCATTTTCCCCAACAGCACACTTCAGTAAACTCAGTCCCTTAAATAGCAGGGAGTAACTTAACAGTAGAATTAAACATGTAACTTTTACTGGGTTTAAATGTTTTAACTGCACGTCTGTGACATTATTCTCCTTTCACAAAATGAATGTGGTTTGATCAACATTTGTAACAATGTTCTATTTCTGATCATTCCTTCTAAAGCAAAAATAGCGCAGAACAAATCGGGACTCTTCATTGTGTATTATTAAAATAACTGCAGACACTGCAGGTTATTTAAGAATTTTATTTTAAAAGCTTTTTATTCCAACTCTCATTTTTAAGTTAAAATTGACTCAAGATTTCCACCTTCAGAATTTGCCTTTTAAAAAAAAAAGATTATATTATATGCAAAATAAACAGATCTGCTTATTTTGTGGTAGCACAGTGGTTCTCTAGACTCTTTTGCTATAAATGTATTGACATATTTTTCTGTCTTCTGCCATTGAGCTGATAGACTCTATGCCAGTGTCTTTCAAACTTTGGTCCTCCAGGTATTTTAGACTCAAACTCCCTGAAGCCCCAGCCAACATGACCAATGCTCAGGAATTCTGGGAACTGAAGTCCAAAACATCTGGAAGGCCAAAGGTTAAATATCATTACTCTGAAAGTGATTTTATATCAGCTTATAATTTGAAAGTGGGGTATGAGTGTTTCCACACATATTTTTAGGTTTGGCAACAGATTAAAATATTTTAACTGATGGGTCAACATCACTGGAGTGAGCTGCAATGAGCTCTGAGCTTCTTTGCTCCTTTTTCTGCTGTGTCCCATTTCAACAATGAAACTGCATTCTTCCACTACTTATTTAGGTTAATGACATGATTTATCATGTGGCTATCCAACTTTTGAAGTGTTGCTATAACTATAATTAGTTCTAAATAAGCCAGAGTCATAACCCTGAAGTTGGTTTGTTTCAAATAAACAAAAGTTAAGATTGACCACAATATGTTGGATTTGTATGAAAAAACAAAAAGAAAAAATAGTATGTAAATGTTTCCAAGCTTGTTACGTGCATGCCAAAGGAGAAGGGGTAGCGTGTGTGATCAAGGGTTGGTAGATGCTGTAGCTCAACAATATCTAGAGGGCCAAAGTTTCTGCAGTCCTGTTTTTAGGTTTTGTCCAAATCAGCCCAAGCCATCTGTCTTTGAACTGACTGATGGTGATTTATTAGTTCAAATTCATTCTACCATTTCCTTCTGAATATCTTTACTGGCTATTGGTTCAGCCTGAGAAGAAATTCGGTTTAACAGAGTATGTTTGCATTCCATCTTTTGCCATTCATTAGACTAGAAATCACTCATGTCTGCTAATTCAAAGGACTAAAGATCAGCACTCAAAAAGAGGCAATTCAATGAATATTACATCTGGCAGTGTAGTGAACCCATCATCTAACCACTCTTTCACAGCAGGGTGATTTTCATGTGTGCACTGAGGTGGACAGAAAGAAAAAAAAAACATGGATGCTCATCACTCTCCAGGAATTGTTGCCTTTTGCAGTCAGAGGAATCAGATGGTGAGTTAGCCCAATTCTTCATGGACTGAGGGTCAGTTTGAATATCTCAATCTGTACTTTTGGTTGTCTTTTCAAGAAAAACTGTTCCACTACATTGAGAAGAGGTAACCAGTAAGGCTATCCCTAGGATCAATCAAATAGTTTCTGTCAACCTGCCTCCCTTGCTCTGTTGAGATGACTCCTAAGCAAAATTTTTCACCTTCTCATTTAAAAAAAATCAAAATTATGTAATTTCTCACATTGCAGTCACTGACATTGTAGTTAACATTGTTGAAGAAGCACCATCCCACACCATGTACAGTTTATTAAAAATTCACTTTTGGGAAGAAGAGGAATACAGGAAGAGAGGAAATGGGGCCTATCTCTGTTCTGAAAAAAATTAAAATTCCACAGAAGTGGCAAATGGCGCCAACCCATCCCAAGTTGGCTAATGATATAGCATAGGACTTGAGAAAAACAGGACTTATTAGAAGCTAATCAGAGCTAGGTTAAAACATTATAAAAATCATTTAATTTATACTGGGCAATTCCATATACGTCTCACAACAGTACAGGTCAGCATTAAAAATTGGTAGATCACACTTTCATTTACAAAGATACTTTTCAAGACTATGTCAAACTGTAATTTGAATGAAATGGCAATTAGTGGCATACCTCAAACCAGAAAATGAGGGAAGGAATCAATACCAAGAGTGAAAGGAAAAAGGAGGTAGGGATGAGAATCATACAAATTCAGGGATCTTGAAAAGTGCTTGAAATGTCAAAACATGGTTTGGCACAGGACAGAAAGCATATATGAAAACAAGAGATGAAAATGGGATTTCTTAATGTCAGGAAATTATGACAAGAAAAATTCTGGACAGATCATAATCCTCACAGTGTGTGATTTATTCTATGTGAAAAACACACATTTTTGTGATGAAAATGATATTTTATGTGCAGAAAGCAAGTTTGCTGCACAGAAATCATTCCTGCACATAGTATCACCACATATTTTTAACCGAATGAACCCTGAACCACAAACGTTTGTTTGTTTCTTTGTTTAATATCCCACATTTCCTCCAGCACAAGATTCAAGGCAGCATCCTCAGAAAGTTCTCAGAAAGTCCTCAGAAGCTGCATAGTTTTCAAGGACTTTCTCACATGTGATAGAAATAGTAACATTATTTGTTCTTGCCTCTCTGTGTGTGTGTGTGTGTGTGTGTACCTTTAAGTCACCGTTATGGTGACCTTACGGATTTTATAGAGTTTTCTTAGGCAAGGAATACTCAAAGATGTTTTCCACAGTTCCTTCCTGTGAAATATACCCAAAGCACTTAGCATTCATTGGAGGTCTTCCACCCAAGTACTAACCAGGGCTGACCCTGCTTAGTTTCCATGATCAGATGGGATCTGGTGTCTTTAGGGTATTTAATAAAATTCATGAAGATTTACATCCTGAGTCTGGTATTGTTGAGCGTGACAGAAACACCAGCCCACCCTTGTTTCCCAGGTAGCATTATGGAGCTGAAATTGGGCCCTGAATCAGGTCAGGAAGGAGTCATACAAAAACAAAAACAAAACACAATCACTCTTGGCCAAGAAGGAACATCTTGGCAGCCCCTGCTGTCAGCTTAGCAGCAGGCAGTGGTCTGAGGAAGATGAATAAAGCTTTATTGAAACATTAGGATTTTTATAGAGATTCCAAAGAGAGAGAAAATGTGCACAAAAGTTGCTTAACATAAACAAGTCAAGGGAACAGAGAACAGATCATTCTAACATTCTACCACAAGCATCATTGTTTCTGTGAACAAATGCATGTTTTCAGTCAGTTATCTTATTGACTTTTGACACATTTCAAGAAGACAGAATGACTTGTTTAGAATTGCTTAGGAACTCTGAAACAAAACATTAAATGCTTGGAAATTTTTTTACTCCCAACAGTATTAAATCTGAGTCATGCTACAGTCTTGTGGGATACCTAATGATAGTCTTTCACTCCTTCACTGGATGAATCTGAAGAACCAATAAAGAGACAACAGTGGTCACTTTGGGGAGAGTTCTAACCTATGCCTTCCACTATTGCAAAAGCAAACTGAAATAAAACAGTTAGGACTAATTTGTTGCTAAGTAGAAATGAGATGAAGGCACAGAACAACTTCTGCTCTACACTATTTTTTGAGAGGCATTATCTAGCACAACTGTGAATTTTCAGCATATGAAACACAGCTCCCCTATGCCTGAAGGCCTGGATTTCCTTTACAAAGAAAACATTTCTTCATCTACGTGATACTTCATTTTTTACTCATAAAGATTTTGTCACCAAGTTATAGAAGAGAGAGAGAGGTCTACAATCTTAAATTTATGAATTTTCAGACCAAATGTCAGTCATTCTAATGAGCATAAAACTCTTGCTTTTCAACATGTGAGGAAGCATCCACTTGTTTTTTTAAGTGCCTAAATTACTAGATTTTGAATGAGGAAAGGTCTAGTTGAGATGACTTTTTTTTTTTTTTGGCATTCAAAGTAAATTTACATTTTTACACTAAGCAAAAAGAATAATCTATTGTCTGACCTGGCAGCTATACGCCCATTAGTTAGAAAGAATGCATAGCAACCACGTTACTGAAGGGTCATTACATGAAATTTTCTGCAACTCAACAACAGAACGTAAATTGTGAGCTTTGAATCTCAGCTCTGACTAGAAGGAAGTGCAGAAAGATAAATACCCTCCTGGAAGCTCTGTGCATTAGGCTGGAAAAATGCCTGTTCTTACCTGCCAACCTTCTGTAAGAGTAAATATAGCACTTTGACATCTACTCACTATATACATTTGTGTATAAATAATTACATATCAAGTGAGTGCTAAAGCAAATCCCACTGTGGAAGTCATACCCTTATGCATACCCAGGAACAATTGAGTATTGCAGAGAAATCAAGTATATAATTGTGGCAGTTCACATAACACAGGGATGCACGTATGCATATACACAACACACAGAGTACTCTTTCTGGCCTTCCACTTTTACTCACCTGGACCTGCACAACAATAGTCACTGCTGGGGACAGTAAAAATTGATGGTCTCCATGGAAGAGACCAGGGTGTGACTGTGACTGTGGAGTGTGACAGCAGATCACAACATGAGCCAGGGGTAGGGCTTGTGCTATTTGAAGCTAGCCCTCTCCTGCTCTTGTTCTTGGACTCTGGTGATCAACCCACCCTCCTGCCCTCATTGCAGTATGAGTTTATCTGGTCACTTCAGGGTCAGATAGGACTTGCTTCCCCTCTTTTGCAGTTTTTTTTTCCCCTTCCCTATCCCATACTGTAGTTGATGGCACTGGGACAATAGGCTTGAGGTGGTATATTAAATAGGTTTTCCTTTGCCAGGTGGTGGGGAGAATAAGACTTGGATGTTTACCTCTTGGCACCCCTTTGGTGTAGGGTAGGGCTCTGGAACTCTCTCTTTAGGGCCTTGCATCTCAGAGGGTCAGGTTACCCTTGAGATTCACCTGGGATTAGGGCTCTCACTTGACGGGCCCTATGGCTTTGGTGGGAGTTTCTCAAGTTACCTTCCAATTATGCCAGACTGGGGAGCAACCAAAGCAATTTGGATTGCCCTTGGAGCTGAGGTGTTTCACCTAAGGGAAGAGTATGGGGATTCTCACCTGGTGACATCTGGTCTTAGCTGGATCTACATCAGGTGTTCCACCCTAGTTGCTTTTTTACAGGCCAACACAAGTTTAAATAGGTCAGATTAAATAAAATGGCCCTTATTATCCAATTTATGTGCATGGTCTCTTTATTTCATGTTTGAGCTTCAATCTTCTTTTAGTGCCTCCTATTGGAGGATGTCAGAAGAACAGCATATCCTAATAAATCCATGATAAACCTGCAGTGCTTTCAGAGACCCAATTGTTGCACAACAGCAACAATAAGAAGTCTCTTTTGTTCCTTTCTAAATTAGAGAGGTCTCATTAGAGACCTCTCTAATTTGGGGAAGAAAACAGTGAGTGGATTTTTGTGTGAAATAATGTAAACTTCACTTCTGGTCAATAAGTCCTGCACTGATCACTTGCTCAGTAGCGACAAGTTTCTTCTTTTGACATTCAAGTTGCCAGGTTTTCAAAGTAGCAAGAAGGGATGTGCTGAGTTGACAATCAGGAAGCACAGCTGGCCCTCCACATTTGCAGGTTTAACATTCATGGATTATTTGCTGCCCTCTCCACTGTGGCCCTATGCCATTTTAAAGAGAGTTTGGAGTCTTTCTGCAAGCCTCTCAAGACTAAAAGAGACTACGTGAGACTATGGATGTGAGGTAAGGCTTGCAAGTTCCTATTTAAAATGGTGTAGGGCAGCAGCAGAGGCAATGGCAAGTCCCAGCCAACTGTCTGGTTTTGGCTTCAAAGTGGCAGGGTTCCTTCACAAGACGAAAGTGGGCAGCATGCAAGGTTTATAAGTTGATTTCTATAGGAACTTGCAAAGACTCTTGTGTGTGTGTGTGTCTATATATTACTTAGTTACCCTTCTTCTTTCTTCCCAGTTGTTATAGCACCAGACTCATTCTCTGCTCTGTTCTACATCCACCTTTTGACCAGAAGCCAATTGACTAGGTTAAATGTTCCTTATCCTAACTTTGTAAATAAATGAAAGTAATACAGGCCCTTTCTGCAACTTACCTTTCTCGGTGCTGGAGCGGGGGGATTGCGCGAGCAGCCTCTTGTGAGAGGCTCTCGAGTCCCCGTTGCTTTAGCTCCGCAGCATGAGAGCCCTACCTCTTCCTTCCGCAGCACAGCCGGGCACTTTCCCAGGCTGTGCTGGGGGAGGAAGCATGAGCACCGCAGCTCCGGAGGCTCCGCATGCATGGCAAGTGCGCGCGGGGCCCTGCAGTGATGTGCGATCACGCACCATTTTCAGCTACAAGCCTCATATGAGCTCTGCCTCATAACTCTTGGACTCTGTCAAGTTTTACGTATGACTCACCCAAAACTGTCCAGCCAAGACACCCACTTCCATATGCTTCTTAGCAGTTTACTCATAGTTATCAGATGGATTTCTAACATGCTGTTGAGTACTGAGTATATGTGTTTGTGTGGGCTGGGAAGATTGCTAAGGAAAACCTGATATTTGATGAGGGGGAAAAATGAACAAACATTCTGAGGATCAACTGCTTAGTAGTACATTTCATCTGGAATGTACAAAGATGAAATTATCCAAGTATTATCCACGTGCTCTCAAATGCTAGGATTCAGTTATCAGACAAAGCAAATCCTCTAGATTTTGTTGTACAGAAAATTCCAGCATTCTTCAGTAGGACCCCCAGATCTCAGAGCCTGGTCCTTCTTCTCCAGTCTTCAGGGCATGGGGAAAGAATTAGGGTGCTACCTTGAAAAGCAGTGTGTGTGTGCGTGTTCTGCATTGGTTAACTTGCTGCTGTCACTATTATAGAATCATAGAATCATAGAGTTAAAAGAGACCACAATGGCCATCAAGTCCAACCACCTGCCTTGCAGAAATATACACTCAAAGCACCCCCTTTTGATGCCCCATTATTTGACAACTGCTCTTTTGACACTTCCAAATTAAGGACAGTTCCATTAATTTGATTTCCACTATTTCCACTAGGTTTTCCACTATTTCATCAGTTCTTCTTGCCTACGAGGCTCACCTGGGAACTGCTCATAAGCACACACTGCTTCAAAGCAAACTGAGAGGAGGAAAAAGGCTCTAAGCTGGCTGAGAGACTTTGCAAGCAGCACACGTGCGGTCTTTCCCAAGTAAGCCACTATACGTCCTTCATGCTCCCTACAGTACAGTACATGGGTTCCACTTTTCCACCAATTCCATTTTCTGACAGTGCTCCATCCCTAATCTGTCAGATAAGTGGGGGAAGACTGTACCTGAGTGCAACCCTGCTTGATGTTTAATTGATTGTCTTTTATGACATTATCAGGCCTATCCTTGTAATATTACCTGGATCCACCCCCTAGTCCCTAGGTTTTGACCCTGAAATCTCAGGGGCTGGGACAGACCTGACCTGACAACTCTATACCATTGGCTGTACTGGCTAGGGCTGCTGAAAGTTAGACATGATTCTCTCCCCTGAGTTAAACTCTCTAATTGCTGTATTTAATAGTCTTTAATGTATGGGTTTGACAAAACTATGACCAGGAACCTGGGAGGGGCATGGATATCAGTCTGCTGTGTCCCAAGCAACAGGAGAACAGCTGCTGGTCAGTAAGTCAGGATTGGGAGCCTGTTGCAATCCCTGTCTATTCCCTATACTGTTGAATATGTAGGGATAGTGAATATGGATCAGTGATAAATGCATAACTCTAGCTTACACATTTGTAACTGCAACATGAATTCCAGCTTTTGTCATTAAAAAAAAAACAACCAGGAGGAATAAAGCCCAGTACTTTTCTAGAAAAGTGAAGGATGCCAAGATGTACTTCATGTCTGTATTGCTGTATTGCAGGAAAATCCTTTGATTTTCTTTTTAAGGAAACATAGATATTTGGAAAGCTGAATAGAGTTTTCAATGGCTCTCTTGACATGAAAAAGTTGATTCATTCAATAATACCATACTTGCTATTCCAGTCAACATTTCTTGAGGAGTTTAATTGAGGAGGAGGAAAGAGAAGGTCCCATTTTAGAAAAGCATACACATCTGTAAGCAGCCTCTGAGAGAAAATATTAATAGAAGGGGAAAGAGATGAGGCCTGTCATAAACATTTATGAGTCTGAAATAGATGGAAGAGGTTACAGCCTTAATACTTTCCTCATCATTCTTTATACCATCAAAAATTAAAAAGCCT
This sequence comes from Cyclura pinguis, assembly GCA_030412105.1. NCBI lineage: Eukaryota > Metazoa > Chordata > Lepidosauria > Squamata > Iguanidae > Cyclura > Cyclura pinguis. The sequence goes on from CM059603.1 coordinate 68,002,352, forward strand.
AGGACTCTTTTCTAGGCTGTGGTACAGCATTTTAGAATAGAATTGACAAGGCTTCCAAAATGAAGGCATCAGTTCATGTTCAAAATCTATAAGAGGTGTCCAGCAGCAATAAATGCAAATACATAATTCAACTGTATAAACATTGTCAGGCTTTTAATGAAAAAGCAGATGAATGCAAAGAAAAAAAAATGAAATAATTCTTCCCCTCCCTGAATGATTAATTTTTCAGATACTGCAATTGGCAGAAATTGGAAAATTTGACACTTTTAAATATGCAACAAATACATCCTTTGTGGCTTTCTTTGGCAGGCTGGCTGAAAGGATGCTGCTATCAGATCAATAGTGAAATGGCTGAGACACAAAGAGAAATTCTTGCTATATGGGATGGATTTGAGGGGGGCTCTTTATTTCAGGGCAGATTCACATGAATGACTCTTCTACAACAGCCTGTGACCACCCACTACATCATCCCATCATCAGCATTCTTGATTAAACAATTCATGGACACTGTAGGGGAAGAGAATATAACAAATGGAGCAGTACCCATGTTACCCTGACGGTACGCCATCTGTCTCCTCACTCCATCTCTCCAACTCATTGGTATTTCATGCTGAGCAGCCTGTCAGAATCTCAAAGGGAACAAGATTTCTCCCCTTCTCCACCTGCTTCCCATGTTTTGGTCAGGGTTATGGTAATATCTTTCAGCACCTTCCAAGCTTATAACTTTGGAAGTCATGTTTGAATGCTTCACTTTTCTTTCTTCCCACATCCAAGCTGTTTCCAACTTTTCTGTTTCTTCCTTCTTACCTTTGCAAATACCAGCCCTCTTTTCTACGGTGAGTGGGCCGACTTAAGACCTGAGAGATCTAGTTTATTTTTCAACAAAATCTCATGATCTACCAACCATACTCAAATGAAGAACTGTAGCTTAGAGACCAGACATACACTTAAAATTAATGAACAGGGCACATGATCTGAGCATAAGCTCAGCCTAAGATGATTTTTTTTCTAGTCCTACAACTAGCTCAATGTTCTTTTAACCAAAAGTTCACTCCTGTATCAAACTCACTCCTGAACTTCAGATGTTCTTATTTCAATAGCTGAACCAGGCTAGAAGATTCCTCCTCTGTTTGTATTTGTTTTTGTTAACAGGGACAGCCCCACATATTTCTTAGCCCAAAGAGAAACAGATATTGGCATCTTTTCTCTCACACAACCTTCCAAGTCAAGGCGTTGTGGCACATAAACGTCTCTCCCCATCCCTGGCAAAATTTACAGAATACAACCACCACTCAACAGATGACAGCCAACAGATGATACCCAATATTTGGCTGGCCCTGAATTTTAAACCACTGGGAGAGGGAAAGTTTAGAAAGTATTACCAGTAGATTCAAATTTTTCTTCTCTCTTCCCACTCCCTGCCACTTTAGAAAGGATCTTTGCCTTGCCATCATATCCTTGTACCAATAGTACCCAAAGGCATAATTCCACAGAACAAATCTACCTTCTGCCTTCCCCTATGCTAAAATACTTGTCCAAAGCATCATCCATCTCCCACCTAACCTCCTCCAACCTTCTCTCTGCTGGCTCTTCTTTCTGTCCCCAGTGATTCAAATGCCTTCCCTGAACAGATATTTCGCCTCCCAACTCTACGATCATGCAGTTCCACACTCACTGCATCTTTGCACTGGCATTTCAAAGCTCCTGCTTCCTCTGTTCTCATCTACCACATTGCCCTTGAAATTGTCCTTCCCCTTACCTTCTACTACCCTTTTTTTTCTCTCTGCTAAGTGGAAGGTTAGCTCCCTTCTATTAATCCTCCCTGTATACACATCTTCTGCAAAACTGTTCATTCTGTCTGCAACCACTTTCATGTCACTCATTAAGACAATTCCTATTCTAGAAAATGAGTTTTATTTATAGTTATGTAAAGATGATGACCATGCAATTTAAAAAGGTGTACAAATGCCTTTTGAAACTAGAGACAGAAGATGAACCTGTAAAAGAATATGATAAGGCAGGCCCAAAATTTTGGGCACAATGATCAACTGGATGTATGAGGGGAAAAAAGCACTGTCTAATAATATAAATTTTACTTTCTATAGTAATTCAAAAGAAAACATTTATGAGATTATGTATAGCTGGTATCTAACCCCAAATAAACTATCAAAAATGTCTAAGGATGTTTCAAAGCAATGTTGGGGCTGTCAAGATAAGGATGGCTCCTTTTACCATATGTGGTAGATGTGTAAGAAAGTGAAAAGTTATTGTTCTAAGACTTACATGTTAATCCAAAAAAAAATTAAAAAATTAAAGGTGGATTTTGTAATGTCAGCAGAAATGCTTTTGTTGGGTATTATAAAGAATTTGACAGTAAATATGGATTACTTCTTCAAAATATGATAGCAGCCGCAAGAACATTATTTGCTCTGGAAATGGACTGAAGCACTGACAATTGAAGAATGGATTCTTAAGGGTGCTAAGTTAGCCCAAATTGCCAAACTAACATGGATTTTAAAGGATAAGCCAGCTCCAGATTTTTGGCAAGATTAGAAACTGTATATGGACTTTTTGAGAAATAAGAAATCTAACAATGGAACAATCTGTGGCTATGGTTACTAGTAAAATGGGCCCTCAGTATCCACTGGGGTTTGGTTCCAGGATCCCATGGATACAAAAATCCATGGATGCTCAACTCCCAATGGTGTAGTGAAATGATGTCCCCTATATAAAATGGCGAATAACTCAAACTTGTGCCAGAGAGAGCCTGAGGATCTGTGAAATGGTGGGAGGCTACAGCAGGGTATGCCTACAAATAAGCATAGTGCTTTTTGCACAGCAAAATCAAGCTCTGCTTTTTGGATTTTTTAAAAGTATTTTCAAGCTGATTTTCAAGTTGATTGAAAACATGGATGCAGAACCTGTGGATATGGAGGGCCAACTGTAATTCCAGTAGGATTATTTAGTTGGAGCTGCAATGATAGAACAATTTTATTTTATTTCATTACATTTTGCCTTTGGGGGCGGTCAGAGCACTTTTGTGTTTTGGTAAGTTAGTGTTTACTATCTTGGTTAGGTAGGCCATTTCCACATGATGATGTCATCTCAGCATGGGGATGCATCAAAGCCGGTCTGCAATGCACGCCGTCATATGATGAATCCTTCCAGAATTGCTGTATTCAAATGTATTCAATGCTCTGTCTCTTCAAGTTGCTGTGGATTAACAGCCAATAATAGTTACAAGTCAGAAAACAGTCATGAAGCAATGGAGAGCAGACAACAAAGTCCTGCTCCTATCATGTCCCCAGCCATTGCGATCACATGATATACCATTACTGGAAAAAATCCTGTAATGGCCTTCCTTCCAGCAATGATCACATTGCCAGCAGCCATGCGGAAAGGGCAGAAATGCTACCAAGTGCTTCCTTCCTCAGTGCAGCACAAGAAGAGGCTGGCTGCACTGCAGAAGGAAGGAGCATGTCCCACACACTACTCAACCGCTGGCAGCCAGCCAGGTATGGAGGGGGAGCATTTGGGTCGCACTCCCATCCTAGCAGTGGCACTGCTGGGATGATGCTGGGATGTCACAGGATCACAGTATGGTGCAGAAATGGCCATAGTGTTCAGTGTCTTAGTACTGTATTTTAGTTTTAGTCTAATTTTAGTTTTTTTTCTTTTTTCTTTTTCTTTTTCTGAATGGTTTTACATTGAGTGTGAATTAGATTGATTGTGTTATAAATAAATAAATAATCGTTCCTATTCTCTGCTCAGTCTCTATCACCAAATTCAGAGTCTTTTGTTGTCTGCTCTCCGTTGCTGTGTGACTGTTTTCTGACCTGTAACTATTATTGGCTGTTAATCCACAGCAACTTGAAGAGACAGAACATTGCGCCTTAATACATTTGAATACAGCAGTTCTGGAAGGATTCAAAACAGAGAATGGCAAGCAATTATTTCCCTTTGTCTTCATTTGGAGACAGCTCTGTCTATGTAAAGTTTCTCCAAACTGGGAGAGAGAAATCCTCTGGCAATTATTCCAAATAATTATGAGAGTTGTTGCTGTTGTTTTAATACCTGGGTTTGATTAAGTGGGATCCAACTAAAAATAATATATGTAAACCCCATTGTAATCTACTTTGAGACTTTCTTCTCCTATAGTTGAAAATGATCATGTTTTATCTGAAAATAAGGCCACAAGTGTATTTATCATGTTCAAGAGCATCTTGTTGGCTGGTACACATGCACATATGCGCGCACACACATACACCAGCATGTTTCAGAGTTAATGGACTTACAGCAACCACCCATTCTGGCCCACTGCGAGCTTGTAATTTGTTCTAATAGCCTGGTGAAATTATAGTCTTCATGACTGACTAGACGGCAAGTGTGGTCATGCCCCTGCTGTGCTTCCTGTCAATCTTTCAGCCTCTCCTAGGCTCCACTCTGTTCTTCTGGGCGGCTCTGAGGAAAAGCTTAATACAATTTAGCCAACCATTTAAATTTTATTGACAGCCTTGACACACATGGACCTCACTGGGCTGCCTAGGAGCCCAGCAGACTGTAAGACATCTCCAGAAGGGTTGAGCAGCTAGTGACACTCACAGGCACCAAGGGGTTGTGAGAGTTCTAATTTCATGAGCTGTCTGTATTGGAATGACAAAATCAAGGCACAAGTGGAACAGGGACAGTGCTTATGGCACCAGTATACTTAGGCAACAAACAAGATCACAGAAAAAGAACATATTGAAACAATATGGTATCAAGCTCATGTGTGGCATGTCAGAAACATAAACTGCACAGTGATGTACCAGATATTTCTTGACAGTCAAGAGGGGAAAAAATGAACCTATGTTGCTTCAACATCCCACTGTAGATGTGCTTTAGGTATGTAAATCTGTTGGTTCATCTTTGCAAGAGTCAGGCTAAGGAGAGGGATTGCAAACATTAAGAACAGAATGGATTCCCATGCCAGTCACATTTTTATTACAAGGCAGCTTATAATTGTATGAGTTTAACAATTTATAACAATATGCAAGCATAATTTTTAGTTTAATTAAGTTTAATCATCAGTTTAACTTGTTGTGTAAAAGCCTCTCAACATTCACTCAGGCTTCAAATTGCCACAAAATTGCACCTATTCAAGGAGTACATTGACAGAGTACTAGTCTTGCCTTGGGTGCCCAATATCTGCAAATGAGACTGGCAAAAAGTTGAGCAAGATACCAGCCAAGATTATGGGAGAAAAGAATAATCTTTTAACCCACCTCTCAAGTTTGATGTATAGCGACACCTGTTTCATATATACAAGCTCCACTTCACTCCAGTTTTCAGTGACATGATCCAAGTTAGCATGTTTTTCCATGAGCAAGTCAGAGAGTATAGCATTTTTTTCCATTGGCTGAACTGGTTTTCTACATACTTCCTCAGGGTCAAATGAGATGACATACTTAGCATGGTGGTTTGTTTGTTTTTTCCCTATGAAGTGCTCCTGCAAGTGGTGAAAGATGTCTTTTGGTCATATCACATGATCTCCCTCACTTGTGTATCTTGCATTTAGCATATTTTGTTTTGTGACTGATTAATGGAAAGTAAACACTGGCCTAATTTTGCAAGACTGCTAATAAATATACCTCTGAGGAAATCCTGTTGTGGAATGGAAAACATTAATATTAAATACTAGGCACTCTCCTTAACATCTACCCTGAACCACAGTCTCTTTTTGATTTCTTCTGGTCATACCTTTAATACAATTTGTAATAGTTTCTCTGAAATAATCCTGAGCAATGATATTTGGGGAAACTTCTTTTTAAGAGGCTTCTAGTTTCCCTGCCACAGGAACAAGAGTTCCTGTGGCTTTCTGAGAAAATGAATATCAAATCCAATAAATATATGTAATGTATGTATACTCTGTCCCTTGTGGAACAACTATGCAGCTGAAAACGTTTGGGGAGCGTAGCCATAAACTGCACACACTGACTTACAAAATGACTATATCCCCATTGTGATAGGATTCAATGTTTTGAATGTTCCACTAAGACTTGTACCTGTTTCAAGGCCTTGTGCACTTCAGTTCTTTATCTTCCCTGATGAAATGCAAACCCATTTTTATTCCTACAAATGTAGGAAGGTAGTGATATATTTCATAATTCATGGGGGTGGATTGCTTTAAAAAAAGCACAAATGGCTTTTTAATGGAGATTTCAAAAGGTACTTGGAAATGTTGCATAGGAACTCTACAGCTTTTCTATCAGTTTAAGTGTTAGAAATTCCCATTCTAAGTCATGTAAAACAATAATAAAAACTGAGTAAAGACAAGATTAGATTGCCTTATACCTAGACCCTTTTATCAAATGCAATATTCAGATGCGAATCAGCAGAAATCCATTTATACTTGCCAGCTTCTATTTCACTCATATTAAATAATGTAGAGAGGATTTCCCCCCCTCCCCAGTTATCTCTGTAGTAAAAATTAAAATAATTTATCTAGCTCAAAAATTTAGGGCTGGAACCTCAGAGACAAAGACATAATTAGGGCCAAACTAGCTTCTATTTGAACTAGTGTATTTAACAATGGCGGCTGCTGCTTTCCATGTCACCAGAGTGGTAACACCATTCCAGCTTTTGTTCTGAACTTCAAAGGAACTATCCAGTGTTCTGAACACTAGCTCACCAATATCTTCAGCACCTTGGATACCCAAGGTAGATATATCACCCTACTAACATGGAAAGCAACAGCAGAATATTTATAATTTGTGAGAAAACTTCTCAGGGAGCTTCAGTCAAGAACATGTTGCCCATGTAAACTATGACAAGAGAGCCAAAGGTTTGTCAGTATTCTGCTGAAAATTCATCCTCCACCTGGCTGATGTTTGCTCCCGAAGGTGCTATTGGAATATCGGTGCCTGATGCACCACCATTCCACTCCTTATGACTGCTGTCCCAAAATACTGCAAGGGCTGTCATGGAAATGATGGAACATATTTGTTGTTTGTTGCTCCCGGGGGAGAAAAACTGAACCAACAACCAACAAATTGGAAGAAAGATGATCTTTGACAAAACATTCTTAAGAATTTCATAATAAAGGTATCACTATCATCACAGCAACCTCTCCAATCCCTCAGAAAAAAAAGATGAAACATAGCCACAATGGTGGAACTCTATACTTCAAGAAGTAGATTTTATGTCATCGCATGCTAGAAATTGTTTTCCTGAGGACTCAGCCCCTCCAAAAGCAGGTGAAGCAAGCTAACTTGGCTTCAGCTGATATGCATTCACCGCTTCAGTGCCTAAATCTGTCTCCACACCTAAGAATACAAAGACCTTTCCAAGAGATTAACTGCACTCTTCCATCATAGTGGAGACAGGATTCATACTGGATTGAAGCAAGCTCCCTGCTTAGAAGGGGCTGCTTTGTGACTTCACACAGAGAATACCTTTTTTTTTGTTTTGCCTCTGTTCTATTGCCTTTGTTCTCACTCAGCTTATGACCATAGGGGGCCTCACTTTTCATCTTCATACACTTCCTAAAAACATCTCACAACAAAACGTAGACACCATGTCCAAGACCCCTCCCTAAACTGCAAACCCCAGGATTCTATACGATGTTGAAAGTGGAATAATAGCACTATAACAGTCTAGTGTGGAAATGGCCCTGGTCTAACACTATTACACTATGCTAAACAGTTTAGCAGACTGCCTCATGAAATCCTGGGCCCTCCTAATATGTTTTTAAGCACAGGTTGGGTAGCCACTCTTGAGGATGCTCTACTTGGGCATCTTCTGTGTTAGAAAGGTTGTACTAGATTGTCTATGACTTCCGCGCCATTTCTTTGAATGTATATCTAAGAGACTGCACCTCAAGATCCTGCAGAGACCAAACTGTATTTCTAAATTGCAGTGGGGACCAAGAAACAGTTCCATCTCATTCTGGTTACAGAGGAGATGTAGAGCATGACTTCTTTAACAGAAAATTTGGTACCAGAGGCAGAAATAACATGGAAAGAATAGAGAAAGGTCCTTACTCCAGAAAAAAAAGAAGAAGAATAGGTCCCTGTGTTTCAGCAAACTTTTTATTCAAAATTAACACTATGCACATGTGAATTAAACAGCCAGGTCAGGTACACCTTACGTAAATAAAGAAAAACATGTTGAACCTTCTGGAGACTACTTGAAAGCTTCTTCCAAACTGCATCCAGTGTGCATCCTATAGGTAGTGGGTGAGACAGGCTTATCTACTTTCCTCTATTCTTTGTTGTGCTGTTCATGAATGCTCAGTACAAGATTCTGAATGGGGATGCTGTCTCCTGTTGTAGGCTGGCAAACACAGCTACAGTAGGATAAGCTAGAGTAGAATTCCGCTCATTTGTAGCTCAAGCATTATTGAATTGTTTACTCCAGACAAGTTGTTGCAATGTAACACCGAAAGAATGTTTCTCTCCATCCTTTCTTCATCATCCACCCGGTAACCCACCACCACCCCAAAAAAACCCTTCAAGCTAGACGGAGCACAACAAAGAAAAGGAGAAGTTGGGTGAGCAGAAAAATATTTTGTACAAAGGAGTTTCCTTATCAGAGGCTTCATTAACTGAGATATCTCTGTATTTCAACCACACTGTCACAAAAACTGATACCTCAGGTTGATCAAGACCTCTACCAAGAAGCTATGGACAAACTGGAAAAAGAAATATCTGAACTCATAAAGAAATATGTTTATTCTGTGCCAGCCTTTCCACAAAACTTTCTGCTTGATTGCCTTAGCCAACTGAATCCTTTTCTTGTAGTAATACCAGCCTTTCAGTTTTACTGTGGGGATCAGATGTCCTCATTGTGAATTTCCTTATATTGTGTTGGGGGTGAGGCTGGTGACAGTATTATTTGCAATTCTTGTTCGAAATACAGAACTGAACAATTAATTCCTCCAAGTAATATTTTAGGAGAAAGGGGAAGAGCAGTTCTAAATAAACAGTATCCCTTGTCATAGGGCATTTTCATAAACGACATCAGGAATACCTATTAGTCTAAAATGTATCACTTGCTAAGGTCATTAATGGGAGTCATAAACCAGAAGAAGGCTATTTAAAGTGAATGGTCACCGTAGTCAATATAGGCTTTTCAACTGAGTCACAGATACAGAAAATGCAACAACAGATTTTAGCATCACTTTTGAAAATGGCCATAGATTTTCTGTGGGAAGCTGCAAAGAACAAATTAGCCATCTGTTCTGAAGCCTTCCAAGCTGAAATCTATTTCAAGTGCTACCTCTGATTAACACTGGACACCCACACATCCTCCCCTTCTACAAGATACACATCATATGTAAGCACAGAATGATATGTTTTTATAATTAATATATATTCATGATGGCACCTTTTGATACTAAGTCTTCAATGTTTTGGTGGCTTTTTATTTTTTATTTTTTTAGCATAATTCCAATGGAAATATTTGCAGCTCAGAAAGACAAGGAAATCTTTAACAAACTTAACTATGAAACAGAGGCATTGAAAGCATGACTCAAACGGGCTTAGAGGAAGAAAAATAATCTACATATTCTGAAAAATATAAGACAAAGTACAAATGACTCACACATCCTTTTCTCTGTTTCATTCTGAAGTGTAACTTTCTTTTTCTGCAGTGAGATATCTAAGCTGTCCCCATATTGAGAATCTGTGTGTCTTAACTGTGTGGTAAGATGTCAAAATTTCCCATTCAAGTGTCACAAATGCCCTGTTCAGGCATTACACTCCAGGCTTTCTTAAACACAAGAAAAAAGAGAACATCTAGACTCCCTCCATCCCCTCTGCCTTCCTCCATCATCATTTTTCTCACATGAAAAGCAACACATCTGAAGAAAGATTTCTGTTCACATGGAAGTATTCTAGGGTTCTCAGTCATGTGGAGAGACTCCAAGCAAACATCTCTTTTTCAGATATCTCATTTTTGTCCAGAGGAAATCAATGATGGGAGGATGCAAGGGTGAGTCTAGGTGATTCCCTGTTCCAACATTGAAGAAAGTATGGTAATACCCAAACACGGCAAAAGAAATGTAGGAAACAGAAAATGCAGGTGACTTGCACTTCCTGTCCACATTTGTCTGCTTTCCATTGTGGAGAGCAGCCATAAGTAAATGGTGAGGAGGGGCTGTTTCTCAGTGGTAAAGAACATCCTTTGGATGCAGAAGGTGGCAGTTTCAGATAAGCCTTGGCAAGAAGAAAAAAAATCTAGAAGTTCTGCTGTGTTTGGTACAGACAATACTAGGAAACAGTTACTATAAGATACATTCCTATGTTGCCATGTTCCATACTGTATAATGTTCAGAGAGGCTCTAATCATTTTTTTTTATCTAAGCGTGAAGCCCTCACAAACTAACACTATTCTGGTGTGTATGTTTTTGTATGTGTATGCTTTGCACAAGCACTTCTGCTAGAATAAGAAAGAAGTGAGTGATTAACAATTTATTTGCAATAAACTGCAATAATCAATTTATTTTGCTCAGGGTTGTTTATTCTCTTTAGAGCTGCAGTCTTCAGCCTCATCAAACTTGCAGCGTACCTCTAGCCAAGCATTCTTATTTATTTATTTAACCATATATTCACATAGTAGTCTTATTATGTAGTTTATTTTACTTCTATATTCATCTTCTGGGACATCCACATATACAGCCATCAGCTCAGTTCCCCGAAGAATGTCTTTGCAATCAATAAACTGCTGGCCTCCAAAAAAAAAAAAAAAAAAAGATAAGTCATTCTTCTTCATCATCCTACACCAAATTTTCCAACAATTTTTGATTCTTCTTTATTTCCTACTTTTGCAGCTCAATTGCCTATGATTATCCTGTATTGGAAGTGATCAATTTCCTCTTGTACTCCAGCACATAATTGTTCCATTTCTTCTTGTTCTAGCATAGCTGGAGCATAAACTTGGATTATGGTTTTCCACAAAGTGTAATTGATATTATTCAATCCAGCTTTGTATTATACCCCTTGGCAACTTTTGCTACATCTCACCTCCTTATTAATGCCATCCCATTTCTTCTAAGACCATTTCTGCACTAGAGGCCATTAATACAATATACTGTTACAATTGTGGCATTGCCAATAGTGATGCCATTGGGTTAGAAATGCTGTTTTCTGCACCCTTCCATGCACTTTGGCAATGCTTGGGAAAGGATAGCACCTGGATAGCAACAATGGTGTGTGGAAGCACAGTTCCTGGACTGTTAACAACCTGCTGCTATGGAGGTATAGCGATGTCGGGCGGAAATTGCCTAAGATTGTCATTTCTGGAATAAAACACTTTGTAATGTAATGTAATGTAATAATAACAGGAGATTTCAATTACCCGGATATATGTTGGCAGTCAAACTCTGCCAAGACAGCAAGGTCCAGCAAGTTTCTTGCTTGTCTTGCAGACAATTTCATGGTCCAGAAGGTGGAAGAGGCCACAAGGGGATCAAATATTCTAGATCTGATCCTGACCAACAGGGATAATGAGGTAGAAGGGGTTGGATCTTTAGGGGGCAGTGACCATGCCCTATTGGAATTTGGCATTCAGTGGGAAGGAGAAGATAAGTGCAACCAGACACTCATCTTAGATTTTAAAAAAGCAGACTTCTGTAAACTTAGGGAGCTGCTGGTTGGAATTCAGTGGTCAAGAATAGTGAAAGGGAAAGGAGTTCAGGAGGCATGGGAGTTCCTTAAAAGGGAGATACTGAAAGCACAGTCTAAAACTATGCCAATAAGGAGGGAAAATGGAAGGCATCTGAAGAAACCAGAATGGTTGACTAAAGAACTCTCAGTTGAGCTAAGTGTTAAGAGAAACGTGTACAGGAAATGGAAGAAGGGGGAAACCACCAAAGAAGAATTTAAGCAAGTAGCTAGGAGATGTAGGGAGGAGGTCAGAAAGGCTAAAGCACAGAACGAACTTAGGCTGGCCAGAGACATCAAAAACAATAAAAAGGGCTTTTTTAAATATGTCCGTAGCAAAAGGAAAAAGGAGACGATAAGGTCGCTGCGCAGAGAAGATGGCGAATTACTAACAGGGGGAAGAGAAAAGGCAGAACTACTTAACACCTTCTTTGCCTCAGTTTTTTCCCAGAAGGATACAAGCACTCAACCTGGCGGTTGGGGAGCAAGTGAGGAAGCAGGGGAAATGAGGCACATAATAGGTAGAGAAGTGGTACAGGAATACCTGGCCACACTGGATGAATTCAAGTCTCCAGGGCCAGATGAATTGCATCCTAGGATATTAAAAGAACTGGCAGAGGTCATTTCGAAACCACTCGCTATAATCTTTGAGAAATCTTGGAGGACAGGAGAAGTTCCAGCAGACTGGAAGAGGGCAAATGTTGTCCCCATCTTCAAGAAGGGAAAAAAAGAGGACCCAAATAATTATCGCCCAGTCAGCCTGACGTCAGTACCCGGAAAGATTCTGGAGCAGATCATTAAGCAGTCAGTTTCTAATCACTTAGAAAGCAATGCAGTAATCATGAGAAGTCAACATGGATTTCTCAAAAATAAGTCATGCCAGACTAATCTTATCTCTTTTTATGACAGAGTTACTAGCTTGATAGATGAAGGGAATGCTGTGGATGTAGCATTTCTTGATTTCAGTAAGGCCTTTGACAAAGTTCCACATGACATTCTTCCAAAGAAGCTAGTAAAATGCGGGGGACAGGGCTACTGTTAGTTGGATTTGTAATTGGTTGACCGACCGAACCCAAAGGGTGATCACGAATGGCTGCTTTTCATCCTGGAGAGAAGTGACTAGCGGGGTGCCACAGGGTTCTGTCCCGGGCCCAGTGCTGTTCAATATCTTCATCAGCGACTTGGATGAAGGAATAGAGGGCATGCTGATCAAATTTGCAGATGACACCAAATTGGGAGGCGTTGCTAATACGCCAGAGGACAGGATCAAAATTCAAAATGACCTGGATAGATTGGAGAGCTGGGCCAAGGCTAACAAAATGAAATTCAACAGAGAGAAGTGTAAGCTCCTACGCTTAGGTAGAAAAAATGGAATACAGAAATATAGGATGGGGGACACGTGGCTGGATAGCAGTACGTGTGAAAGGGATCTAGGAGTTTTAATAGACCACAAGCTGAACATGAGTCAGCAGTGTGATCCGGCAGCCAAAAAAGCCAATGCAATTCTCGGCTGCATCAATAGGAGTATGGTGTCTAGATCGAGGGAGGTACTGGTACCACTCTACTCTGCTTTGGTTAGACCTCATCTTGAATACTGCGTCCAGTTCTGGGCACCCCAATTCAAGAAGGACATGGTCAGGCTGGAGCAGGTCCAGAGGAGGGCGACCAAAATGGTGAGAGGCCTGGAAGCTATGCCCTATGAGGATAGACTTAGAGAGCTGGGTATGTTTAGTCTGCAGAAGAGAAGCTTAAGAGGGGACATGATAGCCATGTTTAAATATTTGAAGGGATGCCATGTAGAGGAAGGAGAGGGCTTGTTTTCTGCTGCTCCAGAGACCAGAACAAGGAGCAATGGATTCAAGCTGCAGGAAAGGAGATTCCTCCTGAACCTCAGGAAGAACTTCCTGACAGTCAGGGCTGTCCGGCAGTGGAATATGCTGCTTCAGAGTGTGGTGGAGTCTCCTTCTTTGGAGGTTTTTAAGCAGAGGTTGGATGGCCATCTGTTGGAGTGCTTTGAGGGTGTTCCTGCATGGCAGTGGGTTGGACTGGATGGCCCGTGTGGTGTCTTCCAACTCTACATTTCTATGATTCTATGATTCTATGTAATATATGATTGAAAATGTCTCCTTCCTGTTCACTTTAGCTTGTTCACCCCAGGTATGATAATGTTTATATTTCAATTTCTTGTTTTACCATTTCTAGCTTCAATATGCAGTACTAACAAATATTAAAATATCACTGCCATTGTCTCTGAGAAATCCTCTGCCAATCTCACTCCATACTGCCTAGCAGCTCTCCCTCACTACATTAAGGTGTTTGGCACATTTTGTCTGACTTCTCAACAAAAGCCTATCTGACTTGGGAGATTATACCAGTAGGAACACAGTGCCACCATCAACATTAGAACATCTAGCATAGGCTATTTGATGCAAACATGAGTAAACAAAGTCTGATAATGGGAGGTAATAGTTGCTATCATACCAGAAAGTGTGATTAATCCATCTATTATCGTGAAGTAAGAAGCCCACAACTGCCTTAAGCCTGTCATTTGTTTACTCATGTGAATATACAAATAACAGGTTGAAGACAGCTGAGGGCCTCTTGCTTCATGATAATAAATACATTAATCACACTTTGCAGGTATAATAGTGACAATGACTTCACACTATCAGATGCAAAATGTTTCTCATTAAGTGCTTAGCAGTAATAATTTTTAAAGGAATAGCCTGGATTTTTTTCCACAAAGTTTTTCTTCTTTAGCTTCTTGCCATCTCCTAGGAACTATAGGTTGTCCATCACACTAAGACTGATCTACACATTCACATGGTACTAATGTAGGGAATACTTACATTTCTGGAGATCTTGGGTTCCCATAAATATGTTAGGAACTTAGGATCAGGTGAGATACCTTTGCCTGTTTACCTGGTTGAATTATTCACCTGGGCTATTTAGTTAATACTGGTAGCTTCCATTGTAACTACGGTTACTTTCCAAGTTTTGGGTTGTTATCTCCAAATTCTAGCCATTCAGAAGCCTGGTTAATAAAAATACCAACATGGAAATAAGAGATTCCACAAATCTTTCTGAGATAGGGTCGCATTTCCATTCCACCACCTTGAAAAGGCCTTTGTTTCTTGATAAGTACTTGGTTTGTTGAGTTGACCACCCATCCCTTGTAGAATTACTTTTGTTATTTTTTTTCCTATCACCTATGTTAATCTTTTAAATGATTTAGATTTGTGATGGGCACTCACCACAAAACCTGTAAAATGGGAGGACCATAGAAGTACCATACGTATAAGCAGGTTTCCAGCCAGAGGCAGAGGTGGAAAAGATACTTTCTTAAAATAATCAGTTTGCATTATCATTCCAAGGTCCAAAAATACTTATTTCTCACTATAGTTATGACTGTTAAAGTGACTATTTACTTTCCTCTTTCTCAAATGTAGCTAAAATAGTTATCTATTACAGTAAGCCCTTCACATTTGTGGGTTTCTCTTTTGCAGATTTGATTATTCATGGATTATTTGCTGTCAGCTCTGCTGCCTCCCTATGCCATTTTTAATAGGGACTGCAAGCCTTGTGAGACTGAGAAACTGAGAATGAGGCTTGCAAGTCCCTATTTAAATGGTGTGGGGCAGTAGTGGAGGTGGCAGTAAGCCCCACTAGCCACCCACTTCTGCCTTGTGAAGAAATCCATGGTGGGTTAAATATGGTGATCATACCTTTTTTTGTGTGTTAAACATGGTTTGAGAGGGCCTAGAGTTATTCACAGTTTTTCCACATTCACAGGAGTCCTGTGCCCCAAACCCTAGCAAATGTGGAGGGATGACTGTACAACTGTTACAAGAAATTGGCCTGTAGTACAAAACACACTCTCCTCCTATCTTCTTTGTTGCTGCCCCAATATCTACAATGAGAATGAGGCAGTAGCAAGCCGTCATTTGAAGCATGTAATATTCCTTCTACGTCATTTTGTGGGGCTACTAAGTGCTCCATAGCCATAAAAGCAACTAAAAGTTACATGATCCAAACAAAGTGACCCTACTGTTATGTTACAACTATCATGTAATGTAGCTGTACCTCCATTACTGAGGCAAGAATTAACTGGGGAAAAAGAGAAATTACAAGTAACTAATCAATTCCAAGCACCAGCCTGAAGATATAATAATGTTTGTTATGAGATTTCACAGAGTTTGGGAAACACTGTGAGAATGTATTACACTGTTAGCTAAACAGAAATCCCACTGGAGCAGGTGAAAGAAAAGAGAGCAAGGGAGTGGGGACAAGATGTGTAAGAAATCTCCCTCAGGAACAGGCTGCTAGACACTCTGCTTGCTTCTATGAATAGCATCTCCCTGACTCTAATGAGGTCATTGGTTACATCCTTGTGCAGTGTTGCTTGTACTAAGCAACTTGGGTTATATATCTTATCCGTTTCATTCTTTCCATTTCACGCTTCACAGTTTAATTTCATTTCCACGGCTGAAGTGCAGCTGAGTTGTTAGCTACACGGTACTACTTCAGATGCCACTGAAAATTCAATTATATCTCAGAGGAAGAAAAATAATCAGGAAGACTGACTTTGATCATAACCTAAATTGTCATGCCCAATTTCTTGACAAAATAGTGAGTCAGTGGCAATGTCATTCACATAAGGAGTCTCCTACTTGCCATCTTGCACAAGCATGAAATTCTCAGGGGGAAAAAATGGTAGCCATTACTACTGTTCTATGAATATGCCATACCCTAGCATAGGAGGTGAACTGACCATTTTGCTCCATATTTTTAAGTAGATCCCAGTGACATGGATGTTCTACTCTCTACTTTTTAAATGAGTGGGTGCTTAACAATTTTTTATAAATGGGTGTGTTTTTACTTCTTTATTTTAAGAAATACTTCCGCTGATGTTTTAGTTAAATCTTTAATTTCTAGATAGCCTTGAGAGGCCTTCACCTTGAAAGAGCATATACAAATATTTTAAATATATAATTAATAAACAATTCTGCATAAAGCCCTGGAATTATCCAGAATGAGTCATATGACTTCCTTTCCTTATTATGGATTGCTAAATCAGAGTCTTTTGTGAAAACGAGAAAATGAACTAAACAGAAAAGCTGAATGCACACCAATATGCTTCCAGCTGCTATAGACACAATGGAAGTCTTGATCACTTTATGTGAATGCAGATGTACTTTGAATAGCAGCATACAGCCTGGTTCCTTGGAACTCTTTTTTGTTTATTTCCTATGTTCTACAAAAGAAATGCAGTTAAAAGATTCCATGGTCTGTGTACCGGATCATTATTCTCTTCACAGATAAAACGACAGACGTTTATAGAGTTAACATACTTCAAAAGTTTCTTAATTTTGACAAAATGAACTCCTACAAACAAAATCTATCACAACAACCAGAACAATTCCTAATTGACCTCTATGTAGCTTCACCTTGGTCTGAGGACAATACAGAATATAAAGTACTGCTTCAATACATCTTCATTACTGTGGTTACCACCCACAAAATTGTTGACAAGCCAGTAGAAACTGTGATGCGGTACCTGTAAACTGCTGAAAGAATTTGCTCATACGGCAGAGGGTGATGAGGGCCAAGGGACCAGATAAAGTTGTAAAGATTAACAGAAAAATAATTATCTGGAGGAAAGTTCTACAGATACATAGGACTGTCAAAAAAGACAAATAAATAAACCCAGAGGCAAATTAAGCCTGAACTGTCCTTGGAAACCAAGATGACAAGGATGAGCTGTCATACTTCAAATGAATAATGAGAAAGCGTGGCTCATTAGAAAAGATAATAATGTTCAGTAAGGAAGAAGGTAGTAGGAAAAGAGGAAGACTGCATTACAGGTGGATAGATTCAATCAAGGTAACTATAGACCTAAAGCATCAAGACATGAGTAGAACTGTGGATTAGCAGGGTGATTTGAGAGTATCTCATGCATAGGTTTGCCATAAGTCAAAGTTGACTTGACAACAATCAACAAGAACAAAATTTCCTGGGACCTTCCACAAACCCCTATGTTTTCATGGTATGTACATCATATGTGTCAAACACAAGGCCCACAGGCTGAATGCAGCCCCGCCAGGCCATTTCATGTGGTCCTCATACCTCTCCTGCAGCTGCGGCACCCCTCCCACCTGATGAATCCAATCCCCACATTGCAGGCCCCCAGCTGCCGGTATTCTGACGAGGGGCCCAGCAGCCAGCACTTGTGATCTACTTCTACTTCTGACCGTCCACGTCTCACCATCAGAGCGTTGCTGCGGGTTACCATGGCAACGCATGGCTTATGAGAGTTGGACAGAAGAGCAGTTGGAAGTAGAAGTAGATCATGAGCGCTGGCTGCTGGGCCCCTCTTCAGAATACCAGCAGCTGGGGGCCCATAATGTGGGAATCGGGCTCACCAGGTACATAGAGGGGAAGGGGGATCAGAAAGAGCCACAGGGGAGGAGGGGAGCAGAAAGAGGCACAGCACGGAGCAAAAGGAGGTACAGAGAGGGTCTAGGGCAGAATGAGCCACAGAGAGGGGCTGGGGGGCTGAGAGAGGCACAGATTATTACTAAAACCAGTAATGATCAAATGCAGAGGCAACTATTTAATATGACAAAGGAGTAGATACATTTATATAGTCTTACAGATACAACCAGCCCTTTGAGGGCAACCATAATGCTGATGCAGCCCAAAATGAAATTGAGTTTGACACCTCTGGTATACATCATTCAGAAACAGACGCTTTCATCAGACTCTGTACTTCAAGTTTACTGCCAACTGTATGGGCAAGTTTATTTTCTGCCTACAGATTTACTCTGCAACTAATTTTAAAGCTTCGGCTATTAAGATACTAAGGGAAAGGACATTCACATATGGAGTTTTCCTGTTCTAAAACAATGAAGGTGACATGTAGCTTACACTACTATCATGACCATGGGCTATTCATTTTAGAGTTAGAGGGTCATCACTGCCAAAAATAAAATGTTCCCTTACATCATTCCTTCCTTTCTCCTTCCTTTCTCACCTATTAGAGCAAGGGTTAATTCCTTTAAATTATATTTCAATTCACTTTTTTTTAAGGCCCCAAGTTAAAGAAAACAGAGATTCAGGCTTTTTAAAAAAATAAAAACAAAATCCTTAATAGAAATGTGTACTTCCTTTGTAATGAAATGTGAAAATAAGAAATCTAATGCATTGTTTGTAAACGGTACATTTGTCATATCTGTAAGAATGCACCCTTTAGGGATTTTTAAAGAATGCAACATATTCAAACAGAGTCAATAGATTAAAATACAATATTTGGAGAACATCACCAAACCAGTAAAATCAACTCACTACAACTGAAAGCAAGTTAACTGAACTGTAAATAACTGAAAAGGTGCATAACTTGTTCAAAATGGCATGAACTTCCATCTACTTCCACTTTCTATTTTGTGGGTCCTTATTAACACTTTGATCTCCCAACCTAGCTCCATCTCTGTGTCTCACAAAGCTGCTACTACTCAGCGGCTTCTTGCTTCTCTTGCATCTTCATTAACCTGCACCAGTCACAATCTCTGCAAATGCATACCTCTGCATGTGTGAATGCATGTAAGACAAATATATACAGGAAGCATAAGACCGCAAATATGAATCTCTGGAAATACAGATTAATGCAACATGAATACATACTGAAAGCCAGAAGTGGGGAGTGGCTTTATTGCTTCAGAATGGTGAATCCACGCTGAGTTTTACAGGAGCTGCTCTGAGCTCTACGAGAGTTATTCAAGGTGCTGCATTTGTTTTTGGAATAAGATCCAGCACCTTGGATTGCTCCCAAAAAACACTTCTCTAAAACCTTGTGTGGATTCACTGCTTTGAAGAAACAGGGCCACTGGTTGCCCCTGCGAAGAGTACTCCCTGTCACTTGTGCCCTCCTTCTTCTACTAAGCACAAAATACAGCTTCTTTTTCTTTCCCAAAACAAAATGCATGCACACTTGTAAAGCTCAATACGTAACACACTCAGACCCCTTTCTCCCTCTGAATCTTTTCCTTCTCCTTTAAGCCAATGGTAATGTAGATAGAAGCTTGGAACACCTTGATCTGTATCAAGAAACACAAGTTTATACTGGGGGAGGGGGGGGGATCATAGAATTGTAGAATCAGAAGAGACCACAAGGGCCCTCGAGTCCAGTCCCTGCCATGCACTATGCAAGCATCCCTGACAGATGGTCATTCAACCTCTCTTTAAAAACTTCTAAAGAAGGGGCCTCTACCACACTCCAAGGCAGCACACTCCACTGTTGAACTGGTCTTACGGTCAGGAAGTTCTTCCTAATGTTTAGATGAAAACACCTTTCCTGAAGTTTGAATCCATTGTTGCATGTCCTAGTCTCTAGAGCAGCAGAAAACAGGCTTGCTCCATCCTCCACATGACATGCTCTCAAATATTTAAACATAGCTCTCATGTTACCTGTTAACCTTCTCTTTTCTAAGCTAAACATACCCAACTCCCTAAGCCTCTCCTCATAGAGCATGGTTTCCAGGCCTTCTGCAGTTTTGGTTGCCCTCCTCTGTACACATTCCAGTTTGTCAATATCCTTCTTGAATTGTGGTACTCAGAACTGGATGCAGTATTCCAGGTAGAGTCTGGCCAAAACAGAATAGAGTGCTACTATCACTTCCCTTGACCTAGGCACTACACTCCTATTGATACAGCCCAGAACTGCATTGGTTTTTTCAGCTGCTGTGTCACACTGTTGACTCACCTTCAGCTTGTGGTCTACTAAGACTACCGATCTCTCTCTGTCTCTCTCATTCTCCCTCTCACACACAGAAAAAAATTACAGGAAGAAAGTAAAACAAAAACATTCACGTACATAGTAACACTGGATATAAAGGACACAGATTTTGTTTTCATCATAGATCTTGAAAGGAAAGAAGGAGAAAGGGGTACAAAGTTGAAATATATATTTACTTCTACACACTGGCAGCAATTTGTACTAGTGAACTATGGGTCCAAATTATCCTGTAAAAAAAGTTTCAATATGTAAAACAATCTCCTTGTTATGTTCAAAACATCATTCTATAAACCTCCATAAGCCTTCATGAGTTATCAGCAGTGAGAAGGAGTCCAACCAAGTCCTTATGATTTGATTTGGAAACCAGTATGCTCTTGTAAGAGTAGGAATAATTATTTTCTGAAACCATGTAACTCCAGGACATTTCAATCAAGTAAGTGCATTCCTTCCCACATTTCCTCCAACATTTACCATCAAATTCTTTCCTTTATAAAATTCACCTCCAACTGAGTTAAATACCAACAGTGAATTAGTATATAGCTATGCTCAAAAGTGTATGAAGAGATCAACATTGTCAGTAAGTTCTAATCTTTTTCTGTTACGTCCTTTATGATAAGGAGAACATTCAACATTCAAACAGTGAGAAATGATGCATCTGTATAAACTAAAAGACTTTTATATTGGCTTGGGACATAAATCTGGCACTCAGATTGAGGAGCTGTTGGGTACCTTTGAGGATTCATGGTTTCAAATGCATCAGGTTCTACATTAAATCTCATTGAAGGGCATTAAAAACAGACACAGTCTTATAATCCTGCACGTATTATAAATAATTAA
Organism: Cyclura pinguis; assembly: GCA_030412105.1. Taxonomy (NCBI): domain Eukaryota; kingdom Metazoa; phylum Chordata; class Lepidosauria; order Squamata; family Iguanidae; genus Cyclura; species Cyclura pinguis. The sequence goes on from CM059603.1 coordinate 68,023,622, forward strand.
AACAATCTTATAATAAGGCATACTTGAACCCCATCATTTTGGTTCAGGATTCTAATCTGTTGTCACTATCCTGCCAAATTCCATAGTAGTTTTGTGTGGCTGGGAAGCGTTTCTGCATGAACTGGCAAGGAGTTGTTCTATGATGGCTTCACCCCATGTGTTTCAATGAGGGCACTCCCAGTATTGATTTCCTAGATGGCAGGCACAGATGTCTTATTTATCAAATTAGATCAGGAAGCCCACAACAGAAACACATTGGACCACTTTCCTCAGGCCGAATTAGCTGCCTGATAACATGGCACTGTTTGCCACTGACATTTTATTAGCTATTCAGTAATCACTAGCCAGATTGTCTGATCCACTTTCCATGACAACTATTCATTCCTCCAAAATCTGAGCTTGTTGAACAATAGAACATTTGCTTTTCTCTGATAAATATTAAATCACGCAACAGTTTTCTTTATACAAAGACTAGAGAGCAGAAACCATCAAAGGAAGACCACACTCAAAGAGATTCAGCTGCAGTTAAGATGATGAATGGTTTCCCAGACAACTATGCTAGATGCCAACATCTATCCATTGAGCAACTCTGTATTTCTTAGTCTAAATCTGCACAACTGGATGATTTGCTGGCTGCTTGTTTTTCACAGTCACCAAATCAAAATAGTGTAATTTGTTCTGGACATGCCACTGACATATAGCTGTAGCCTACAAAGTTAAATAAAACATCGCATTTGTGCTATTTTTCTTTTTTGTTTTCTTGCCACTATTGGGAGTTTGGTGCAAGCAAAGCTTGGGAAAGTTACTTTTTTCAGTTCAAGGTCATTTTGGCTGAAGGGACTGTAGAATTTATAGCTGAAGACGTCATCTGCAGCAAATGGCAATTGTGGTATAAAAAGAAAAGTAGCATAAACACTATGTTTTCTTCAGAATTCTAGGTCCAAATAAATAGGAAGCAGAAGGTAAATTTGATTTAGAACAACTTTCTTCAAACAGCAGTCCCTCAAAATATTTTGGACTAAAACTCCCATCAACCACATTGGCAGCATGGCCCAATGTCAGTAGGACCAATTATCTGTGGATTGGACTTTTAGGCAAAAATGTCTGGAGAACATAGCCTGGGGACAACTGGTTTAGAAGGAAGATTGCGACTGACAACTTCAGGCTCATGTGGTATTCCTTCGTTTTTTTCTTCCTCTGCGTGACAGAGAAGGTAACAGAAAGCTTCAGCTTTCAATCCAGTAGGAAATCACATGTTCCATGTTTCATACAAATTATACCCTGCTCCAACCAATGTTATTTAAACCAAAACAGTATCAAAGTCAGCTTTAAATGATCACTGTGGATCCAGATTTTATGAGCAATAAGCAGATGCTTCAATAGAAAATAATTCCTAGCACTTTCCTGAAGTGCTACAGTTACACACCAATTAACAAAGTAGATGAGTTCCTGGGCATTACTACTTTAATAGAAACTTTGATACCAGAGGCAGAAATAATATGAAAAGAATAGGAATAGGTTCCTACACCATAAAAATGAAAAACAGTTCAACATGTCTAAGCAAACTTTTCATTTGAAACTAACAATATGCACATGTGAAACGAAGCAATCACATTAGATAAGCCTTGTGTATGTGAACAAAAACCATTTTGAATCTTCTTGAAACCACTTGAAGGATTCTTACAAAATGTATCCATGGATGAATTTTTTGCTTTCACGAGGTTCCACTTTTTTCTGATTTCTGTTTTGGTGGCCAACATATACCTATATGCTGGTTTTTTGGTTTTTTTAACACAATGGCGGTACTTGGAGAGGCAGGCTGGTCTCCCCTTTTCTTTCTGTATTCTGTTCACACATACTCAGTAAGGAATTCTAGAGGCTGATGCTTTTTACCTTGCCTGTTGTAGACAGATACACACAGCTACAGTAATATAGGCTAAAGCAAAATCCCATTCTTTCTCAAGTCATGCTTTATTGCACTGATTACTGTGTACACTCTGGTGTAATCCAAAACTGCCAGCCTGTTTGTCTTTCATCCTCCTCTCAGTGCTAATGCTGCTAAAAAAAACTTCCAGCTAGATAGAGTACCAGGAGGAAAAAGGGAGCTGGGCAGGCATAAAAAGACTTTGTAAAAAGGAACTTCTCTTTCAGAAGCTTTGTAAAGGGATGTATGCCTGTATTTGAATTCTGGGAGCTAAGGCCATGCTGTTCTCTCTCCCTAATTTCTGTGGTTCAAGATTGTACTGGATTCAGTGTAGCAAAGTGCAACTAATTCAGGGTCCAGAGTTAGATAAGGTAGCACAAAGTTTTCTAACAAGTTCACATCACTCACAGTCTAACACACTCCAATCCCAAACACCATATCTTGGGAAAGTAAGTCCCAGAATACACCAGCCAACTTGGCCACTGGTCTTGATGGCTGAAGGATTCTGGGAAGTCATAGTTCAAAAAGTTACTTTTCTAAGCTCTGCCAAACAGAAACATGAACAGAATTTATATCAGATACAAGAGCAGTCAGCTGAGAAACTTTGGTGCACTGAAGTGATGGACCAATCTTTGATGAAGGGAACCTATTTTTGAGCTTTCATTACTGAAGATTCCAGTTACGAGTTAATAGGTTATAGGTTAAGGAAGAAGAAAATAGACTGAAGGCCACTGAAATGAATTACATTTCTCTATTCCTGTCACAATTCAGGTAAAAAGCGCAATTTCTGACAACAATAAAAGCACGCTTAACAATTATACATTACATATATGGACATATATACTGGCATCCTATTAGTGGCACATGGAAGCATATGAAGTCCAGTGCATACTTCTGTATGTCTTTTTTGGTTATTGTGGAGGTGGCAGTCTTTTCCTCCCTTTGCAATGATCAAAGCCCCCGGGACACACCATTTCTCTACAATAGCTCCCCTCTACAGCCATTTCGTGGTTGGTGGAGAATGGTTACATGTGTGCGTGAGGGGTAATCAGAGAAGCATCCGGCTATGACCCCTTAGTCAAACACACAGCAATTACATCATCTGCTGATTCCTCTAGAGGACCACAGTCAATCTCAATGGATGATATTATCATTTTTCTTCTGGCTACAGTGACATAGCCAGATACTTCTCTGAACTACCCACCCACCCACTTTACACCAGCCACCAAACAGCCATGGAAGGGAAGACTCTCACAGCCAAAGATTGGGCTCTGGGGTTGGTGAGTGGAACCATCTTGTAGTTCCACCTGAAGACCTTTATGCTATGCTGAGCCATGGAGAGAAGACAGCACATTGCCAAATACAGAGCAAACATGCTATTCAGAAAGAAGCGTATTGGAGACATATTCTGAAAGGGTCAAAATAAAGACTACCAAAACTTTAATAGCAAGGCCAGTGTGACCATGAACACAGAATGCTGACGATGACATTCTAAACTCAGAAAACACCTTTAAAACTAATGATGAAATCTGTACAGTTACTTGGGAGCAATTTTCACTGAGCTCAGTGGGGCTTTTGAGCAGACATGCTCAGGATTGCTGTGTCAGTAATTTTATTAATACAGGGGTGGGCAAGCTCTGAGGTGCCAAGGGGAAACACTTATATCCTAGCAGGTGCTGTAGACCAAACCAACTCCAAAAATCAATTCTAGAATTGACAGGTTTAGTAAAATCCCTTTGGAGACATGGGAGCAAAAGAAAGCATATGGGCCTGCAACTTGTTATAAAGAAGAATCATTGCTCCTTGAGGCATCCAGGAAAACCAGTTTTCATTCACTCTGTCTCAGGGCATTCAAGAAGGGGCCCAGGTACCACAAAAATAATCCTGAGATTGTGCGAGTCAGTGGACCACATAGGCTATTTCCGCACTAGACTGTTATAGCGCTATGATTCCACTTTCAACATCCTACAGAATCCTGGGGTTTGCAGTTTTGGGAGGGGCCGGTTGGCCCCTCCCAAAACTGCAAACCCCAGGATTCCGTAGGATGTTGAAAGTGGAATCATAGCGCTATAACAGTCTAGTGTGGAAATGGCTATAATCTCCATCCCTACATTAACAGTTTGTAAGATTCTGTGGGCTACAAGGGGATGGCAAAATGAACACATTGCCTCAACAATTAAGCCTTCTGCCTCCGCAGTAATATCTGCCTTCATTTGTCAGATCTGTAGCGTTTCAGTAACTTAAAATTTCAGCTGAGAATGTAGAAATGAAGTTTAGGCATCCACAGAAAATGGACAGGCAAAGTCACCAAAGGAAAACGAGCACAGAAGAAGCACTGTATTTGCTGGCATATTAGACTCACTTTTCCCCCAAAAAAATACTGTTTGAAAATGAGGTGCCTCTTACACACGAGTGTGTCTTATAAGCCAGCAAATAGTATTTGCCAGTGTATAAATGGGTGCATCTTATACACGGCTGCGTCTTTGCACCAGCAAATATGTTCAGTGCACTAGATGGGAATTATTTTCAATGTCTTACTCTCCAATGCTGGAAATTTGAAGACTGAATGAAAATTTCACGGAGGGGGGGCAGAATTCTTATTTGAAGGAGCAATGCCATTATTTTGCACCCCCTCCCCCAACTACACCACTGGGCTGCAGCTATCAGAAATATATTTGCCACATCAGCAGCATTCCCATTCCCTGAAATCTCAGGGCAAAAACCTACGACCTGGCCAAGTCTTTGAATGTTAAAGGGGCAAAGATTGGGTGGGAGAGTGGAATTCCTTTTGCGCTAGCTGACAGTGGAAGTGAGTATGAGAAGAACCAAGGTAAACAGGAACAGAATCCAGGTAAATTTTGGCTATCCAGTTTATACGGCAACCCAAAGCCAGGTGAAGAAAACAAGCAAACTCATTTTTGATGGACAGCAAACATGTTCAGCAACAGCACTGGCTGCCACCTTCCCTTCTAAGATTCACCTTCCATGGACTCTATCCTGCTGCCAGGGCTTCTGGAAGTCTTACCACCATCCCAGGGGGAGTTTTAACCCAGGCCATGCACTGCTGGCAGAGCTTGAGCAACAAAGAAGCTCTGGCATCATGATGGTTCTGGAATCATGGGCCACCTTTATTCAAATAGCATGATGGGCCCAAGTGGACACATTCACCATTTCTCTCCACTATTCTTTCCCTTCAGCCCTAGCTTTGTGGTGCATTGACCTTGTGGGTGCATAACACATATGCAAACACATTTGCACTGAACCAGTGAATTCTGGGAATGAGTGCAGATGAGTATCTAGGTTTGACTGTCATGTTACACACACACACACACACACACACACACCACCCTTTTTTCCTTCAATACTACTCCCCCTGAGACCAGAGGAAGCAAAATAATTTCCTGAGATTTCAGTCAGCCAGGTGAAGTATTCAGAGCAATGAAATACAGTAAATACATGATTTAGTCTATTCTCATCTGTATTAAAAAAAGAGACACCCTCCCCCCCCCTCCTCCTGGAAACAGTACTTACTAAAGCAAATGGAAGTTCCTCATAAATATTAATGCTACTTTTTGTAGCAGAAGACCAACAACTCATCATCTCTCTTCCCATTTATGCCCTGGATTACATACTAAATTTCTCAGAGGAATTCCTGCTCTGATTAAATGACCATGCGTATTTACTCAAATTGGGTTTTCCTTTTAGTGTTGTCATTCAGTTAAAGAAATTTTAATTGATTAATCTTACAAGTTTTAGTTTTTTCAACCATTAATCAATTACGGCTGCAGTCATAAATATAAATTACTAGGGGGAAATCTCACTGAATTTTGGAGGAGATTTTTTTTATAGCAATTATATTCAGAGTATCTTACTTTATCTTATTTTATTAAAAAAAACTGCTTACATTCTAATTTAAGGGGTACAATAGCCCCGGAGGGCAGTCAGAGACATACACTGTGCAGCTGAAGTGGCTTTAACAAGAGTCATCTCAGATGAAGCATTACTTCTGTGGTATGGAAAATATATCTGATAATACCTTCAAAAGTAGGTTGCTGAAAGCAATAAAGGCATGACACAATTTCTTACATATTTACTTATTTACATTATTTTTATGCTGATTTTCCACAGCTCAAAGCACCTACCAAAAACTGATAAAATATATTCAGAGGAAAATGCCATAGAGTCAAAGAAGAAAAATGAAACTGCGATGACAACATTGAGCTGTCTGCTGAATCTGAGTTAAAGGACAGCTGGAAAACCCGGGGCCTTCCCATTGCTACTATACTCCAACTTGCCAGCCTGCTGACTGGTAAGCACTGATAGGAATTGGAGTACCATAGCCTATTCCTTACATTTCTGATCTAATGCCTTTTGTGCTACTAAAAGCCAGGTAAAAAATCAGCACATTCTAAAGCAAGAGAGGGAATCAGATTTTGTACTGCAACTACCAGCACTCCTCACTACTAGCTATGCTGGCTGGGGCTTCTGGGACTTGTGGTCCTTCATCGACTTATCTTCTCACATTTCAAAGATGAAAACCAGGCCACATGTGGCCAAGAAACCTCAGAGTGTAGTTCAGACAGCATAAGTTATTTAATGAGGAAGGACACACAAGTTAGGAGGGGGTATGGCAGTTTGCCTTGGCCTAATCCTACTAGGAACGGTAAGACTTTGCCCCTTTCTGCCCAGCTGAGTTTATGCAGTGCAAACTACTTTAGCACTTCAGTTTGCAACCGAAGGAAGCTGAGGAACAAGGAGGAAAGTAGGAGGAAACAGAAACTAGAATGTTTAAAAATTTGCTTTAAAAAGGGGGACAACAGAGGATTAATCAGTACTGTCCCTGCAAATCCAGAGAGCTGGAGGTTATGCTATACCCAAAGGGCTGCATGATGCCAACTCCTTTGTAAAGGCAACAGTAGCTCTGAATTACAGAGGGAACATTGTAGTACATTCTGTTCACCCTCCTCTTCCACCCTCTTTTTAAAAATTTAGTCACTGACAATATTCACTGCCTTTTTATTATTGTGCTTCACAACCAATCTGAAACAGTCTTTTAGATTCCTCTTCCAAGACTCCTATTGACATCAAGGGAACTATTCAGCACCTAAGTCATTCTAACCATTTCAGCTTTGTATTTCCACCACAGGAAGGTATCCAGCTGTTATCCATCACGCCACACTATTACCTTCGGGGTTATTTCACCTGAATTGTGCTTTTCCAGGCCTTCAGGCTATTTTGGATTTCAATCACCAATTACACTTTTCTCATTTAACTTCCAGTTTGTTGGTTTTTTAAGAAACAAAGCCTCTTACCATCCAAGCTGTGACAAAGTCTCCCATCCAAGTCCCCACTGCTGCTACCTTCATAAAACTTTCATTCCTGATGCCCATGAAGTCTGTTACAATGTATGCCCTGTAAATGCAAGCACATAGACTGTGAGTTACAGACAGTCATTTACTGCAGAATTATTGATGATTTGGTTTTTCTGACACAGGGAAGATGGGGTGAGGGAATAGTTCAGCTGTCAGTATCAACCCTGTTTTTCTTTTATAGTTGAGATCAGTATGTGAATCATGTGACTCTTCAGATGTTACTGGACTGCCAATCCTTGCAGCCTTAGCCAGTAGTAAACGATGCTACAATAATATTTGGAGGATCACATGATTCCCACACCTCTGGGGCACTTTCTCATTACACTATGATTCTACTTTAGCTACCATAGTTGCATCCTATGGAATCCTGGGTTTTGTTGAAGCAAAAGAGCTCTCTGGATGAAAGTTTTAAAGATACCTCTCTAAACTGCACATTCCAGGATTCCATAGCAGGGTGTTGCCCCCTTGCGAAACCCTGTCCCAGGGTCTACCACTTTGATACAAAATTAATCTAACCCATCAGAGAGGTCACTCGAATGTGCACGTAGGCAATAACAGTCATACGATCGAATGAACCAGATCAGGCCAGTAAAATCCCCAGTCACGTAGTAACAGGAGACCTCATGTTGTGATAACCCATGGTGGACAAAAGGTCCTTAACCTTTAAGGAGTCCACTTGAAGGGAGTAAAAGTGTTCCCAGAAAATTGGGCACTGGAAGCAATAAAACCTTATCAACTCCATCTCCAGAAACTCACACCACAGCCTCAAAGCGGAGGAAGATCCTGTTATTTAGATTACACTTTGTTATCTTCTGAGAAATGCCAAGTGTGGAGTTGTTTTTCTTATTCTGTCCCTGTTTCTTCTCCCCGGCAAAGGATTTGCCTTCAAAATAAATTTTTCCTACAAATAGTCCCTGTTTTTGGGCTAGTTAGGCAGGAGAGAAAGGTGAGGCAATGAGTATGATGCCTCTTGGTCACACCAACTGACCGGTCCCCCTCCCTCCTCAGCATCTCTTCACTGAGCTGCTGTTCGATCGCTGCTTCCCAGACCAAAGGACTTCAGGAGGAGGTGCAGTATTACCCAAGCTGCAAATCTCTCAACAATCCCTCTATCTTATTTCCACTCTTTATTTCTATTAGCCCTTGGATGTGTGTGTGTGTGTGTGTTTGCATTAGTACGAACTACTACTATTCAACAAAGTCATTCACTGGACCTTTTTGTGTGATTTCTGACTGAGCCTGACCCCGTAAACATTGGGTAAAAGATGCTTAATTACCCTGCCCTCTTTGCATTGCTAAAGCAGTGCTCATAGCTAATTTTCCCCACAAGTGATAATTTTGACAGCTGTTGGGAACCCCCCTAAGGGACCCCCAGCAAGCAGGGTAACAAGGGAACCAGTTAAAGTAGAATCATAACAATATAATTGTACAGTTTGAAAGGACTCCAATGTCTGGTTACTCACTGCATTTATACCCTGATTTTCTTTCATTAGACAACTCAAGGCAGCATATAGTCAGGGCCCGCCTAAGATATTTTGCTACCTGACTCCATGAAAATGGCATCCCCTCTCATGTCAATTGGTTTGGCAGTTGAATCTTTTTTCAACATGAGTGATGAGACTCAGTAACTTAGATGATAGGGTAGAGACAATTCTGCAGATGACACAAAACTGGAAGGTGTGGCTAACACATTGAAAGATAGAAACAGAATTCCAAAGAATATAAATAAACTAGAAAATTGGATAGAAATTAATAAAATGAAAGACAATACAGACAAATGCAAAATTCTACATTTAGGCCACAAAAACCAAATGCACAGGTTTAGGATGGGGAATACTTAGTTCAGCAGTATTGCATGTGAAAAGGCAGTAAAAAAGGTGAATGCTATTTCAGCCTGCATTATTAGCCTGCATAATTTCCAAGTTGAGGGAAGTAAGAGTCCCACTGTATTCTGCACCCGTCAGGCCTCATCTGAAGTACTGTGTTCCATTTTAGGCACCTCATTTTAAGAAGGATATGGACAAGTTGAAGCAGGTTAAGAGAAGGGAACAAAGATTATAAGAGTTATAGAGAACAAAGCATATGAGGAAAAGTTGAAGGAATTGGATATTTTCAACTTGGTGAAAAGAAGACTGAGGAATGAAATAATTGCACTCTTTAAATACCTCAAGGGTTGTCATAGAAAGGAGGGCACAAGCTTCTTCTAGAGGGTAGGCGGAGGTCTAATGGTTTGAAGTTAAGGACAGTAGATTTCAGGAGGAACTTCTTGACAGTGAGCACAGTTTGGCAATGGAACCAACTGCCAAAGAGTTGGTAGGGCCTCTTTTTCTGGATGTCTTCAAAAAAAGACTGGACAGCTATCTGCTGGGATACTTTAGCTGGAGATCCAGCACTGAACAGGGGGTTTGGACTCAATGGACCCATGAGGCCCCAGTGGAAAAAGCCTGGAGTGTGTGGAGAGGGGGGAGGGGCTACGGCATAAGGGGTGCGGCCACTGTGTGTGGGGGCGTGGTTGTGTTGCATGGGGGCATGGCCAGGGCACATGGGAGCATAGCTATAGGCCAGGACGCCCCAAGAACATTGCCGCCCAGGGTGAACCACCACCCCCGCTCCCCTGTCCCTACATAGCTGTGAGGCCCCGTCCTACTCTGTGATTCTATGGCTATTTTCTCCCATGTCTTAAGGAAGGAAGCTAGCTTAGGACCTGTGGTGCAGGCTGTGTGGTGGACACTTGCCTCCTCCAACACCAGCTGCCAGTGACCTCCTCATTTTGCTCTAATGACAGAGTTGGCCCTGAGCAGAATCTCCCACTCTGGCCCAATGCGACTCCCCTTCTGAGTAAAAAGCCGAAGACATGAATGCCAGTGGTTGATCCCAACTAAACTTGCTTAAGGATTAGGCAACATGTAGGTAAATCACATTGGACCTACATTAGTTCAACCTAACAACAGGATCTAGGTCAGTGGGTCTGGCTGGATCCAAGTGAGTGTAATGATTTAGGACTGAATGAGAAGAAAGGTATGAATTAGGAATAGGGTCATCTTTATGTTGCATCACACAAGATTTCTTTTTGTACTAAAGTCATCACAGTACCTGCCATTTATAGAACACATGCTGGCTTTCCAATGATGCAGTCTGCAGAAGCTTTCTACAGTAATTCTCTGGATATAGTGTATCTTGATTTCACTAAGACTTTGACAAGATATCACACGATACTCTTGCAGCCCAGTCCGTAAAATGTGTGAGAAACAGTGCTATTTTTGGGTAAATTTGCAGTTGATTTTCTGACTTGATTTTCAGACTGTAATCCAAAGAGTGTTCACTAATGGTTTCTTGTCATCCTTGAAAAAAAGTTAGAAGTGGGGTGCTTCAGGGTTCTGTCCTGGGCCTGATTTTCTTCAATATATGTGACTTGGAAGACAGAATAGAGGGCATACTTCTCAGATTTTCAGATGATACCCAACTGGGAAAGGTATATGATATCTCAGAAGTCAGAATCAGGATTCACAATGACCTTAACTGGTTGAAAAACTAACAAAATGAATTTCAGCAGGGAATAAACAAATAATCGGGGTGTGTGTGTGTCAAATGCATGAATATAGATCAGGTGATACCTGGTTTCATACCAGTACATGTAAAAATGTTCCAGGGTTCTTCATAGGCTACAAGCTGAACAGTATGATGTGGCAGCAATAAAAGCTAATACAATTATAGGCTGCATTAACAAAACTAAATGTACAGATTGAAGAAAGCAACATAATCACTTTCTTTTGCCACAACTCACATGTAATACTGTGTTCAGTTCTGGGCACCACAGTTTGAGAAAGATGTCTATAGAAGGACAACCTAGCTGGCAAAGGATTTAGAAATAAAGCCCTATGAGAAAGGCTTGTATGAGAAGATTAAAAGGTGGGATTATAGCCCTCTTTAACTATCTGAAAGGCTATTAGGTGGAGGATTGAACAAGCTTGCCTGCTGTTTCTCCACAAGATAGAATCTAATCCAGTGGTTTCAAATTAAAAGAAAGGAGATCCCAAGTAAACATTAGGAAGAACTTCCTGAGGGTAACTGCAGTTCAATAGTGGAACAATCTACTCCAAACTTCAGGAAAAGAGATTCCATCTAAACATTAGGAAGAACTTTCTGATGGTAAGAGCAGTTCAACAGTGGAATGTGCTGCCTCCTTCTTTAGAGATTTTTTTAAAAAAGCTAATGGTCATCTATCAGGAATGCTTCGATGATGTACTCTTGCATGGACGGGGATTAGACTCTAGAGCCCTTATGGTCTCTTCCAACTCTATGATTTCAGAATGTGGTATCTTCATTGGATACTTAGACAGCTGTCGGATGGATACATCTCAGGAATGCTTTAACTGGATTCCAGCACTAGTAGGTGGTTGGGCTAGATAGCCTTTGGTATTCTTTCCAACTCTATGAGTTGCTTTCAATCTGAGTAGTGAAATTAGACATGCAAGTAGAGCACTATCTCTGCCCAGATTGCTACAGATCCATGTTGATTCAATGAGATCTGCCAACATCTTTTTCATTTTTTAAAGAAAAGTTGGGGAAAAGGCAACAATCCAGGAGAGGAAGGATTAATTCTTCCTGTTGCACCACTTCTCCGATTAAATCTGACCTCATTCAAGCTGTTGTTAGCTACAGGAAGGAAGAATGAGGAATAACCAAAGAAATAAAAAACTGTGTCAGAAGAAGATCTATTTTTCATACAGCAGCTAGCAGTCCTTGAACTGAAGGCTCGCATAAAGGAAGAAAAACCGTTAAAATTCTTTTGGCTTGACTTTCAGGGTTCTGCCATTTAAATAGCTGCTGCAAAAATGAAGGTGTTTGAAATAGAGATACTTGACCTGTGACCAACCAAATGATACAGGTTTGTATCTGGAAAGAACAGTGCAAACACCATTTTTCACAGGATCCTAACTAGAAGCACTTGCCACATGTTTCATCTGTCTGTACCTTTAAGTGACTCAAAAGAAAATGAATTACTCACTGACCCAATGAAAGCGAACAGCCAATTTTAACCCAGCTTTATACAAAAAGGAATGCGCTTTGTCTACAAGTTAGTGGTGAGCAGAAAAGGTATACTATTCCTGGATCTTTCCTGTCAATAAAATAAAGTAGTGCAGAACACCTTATGCCAGAATACATCTCAGAACCTCCCCCAAGACAGTGACCTCCAGTTGTATTCAGCAACATTCCTGTCATCCCCAGCCAGTCTGGCCAGCGATGGGAAGGCACCAGGTGAGGAAAGGCCTTCCAGTGCCTTGCCCCTTTCATATAATATACGTATACGTACACAAGGATCGTGATAGAAAAATGACTTGTTTCTGGTCCTCTGTCCTTGTTTTCTAGAAAGCTTCTAAACCTAACCTATTGACTTTCTTTCTGTAAGACTCTTTTTTTCCCCTCCAGCTCTTAGGGCTCATGCAAAAATGCTGCAACAGATAGAAGCATCTACCTACAAGTTAACCAACTCTCACATCAAGAAAGTAAAAATAAATTAGGAAGGAGAATTTTACCTAGACCTCTCTACACCATGCTTTCATGCTACCCTCTTCTACCCCTCCACCAGCTACTTTAAAATGATGAAAAATTGGGTCTTTCAATCCTCCCACACGAAATCTGAGTTAATGGTCGAGGACTGATTTAGACCTTATCTCAGTGTTTTGTTTCTAAAAAAAGAGGGATCCCAGCTTAGCCCATGCTATTTAACCCTTCAGTAAGTACTCAGGAAAATCAATGGTTCTTCAACCTTTTTTTTTTTTTTTTACTAAGAATCACCTCAGTAATTTAATTTCTTGCCAGAGAGCCCCAAGTCTTAACTCAAGATTTAAATATTTACATGTAAATTTAAATATTCAAATATTTATTTACATTTCCAAATATTATTTATTTATTAAAAGCTTCTGGAGACTAGGATTCAAATCCCCATTCAGATACTGGATGACCTTGGGCAAGTCACATTCTCACAGCCTCAGAGGAAGGCAAAGGCAAACCCCCTCTATACCTCTTGACAAAAAAATGCCAGTGATATGTTCACTTTAGAATTGCTGTAAGTCAGAAGTGACTTGAAAGCACACAACAGCAAAGTGCTGCTGACGGGGGGAGGTTCTCTCTAGCCATCGTATCTATCTTCTTTGAAAGCTGACTTATGTGACCCAAAGGCAAACTTATCACAGGGGTTTTCTTGGCAAGATTTCTTACCTTTGCCTTTCCCTGAGGCTGAGACAATGTGACTAGCTTATGTCACCCACTGGTTTCCATGCCTGAGCAGGGATCTGGCATCTGCACCTGCCACTGCTGTTGGTCTCCAGCAGGATGGCTCTGCCGACAACAAGGGGTCCCCGGACCACAGGTTAAGAACTACTGTGGTAAATGATAACAGATTTGCTGTCAGAGGAAAGTGAAATTCTGTTTCTTATTCTTCCCACTGTATAATCCTTCTCCTGCATCTTCCACAATCCCACCACAATTCCTCACAGTTGCACCTTCATTTTCCTAGTGCTTTGTTCTTCATAGCACCAGCGGCATAGTTCCTTCTCCCTCCTCCCCATCTAGGATCCTTTTCTTTCCCTGTGGTCTGTGTTTGAAGTAAAGCATTTCCACTAACAGATGGTCTGTTTCTGCCAAGGAACTCCCAGCAGCCAAAAACAACCACAGTGGCACCATTCAGGGAAGGAAAAGAGCTTTAGGTGATTCACATATATTATGGCAAACAAGTAATGGGTATTTGCATACAGTCTTTAGATATTTGAATTGTACATTGAAATCTCCAATGTTCGTGGTATCATTTATATTTACAAATTATGGCATCATACACACACGTACAGCATCGATTTTGAATTCTCTGTTTTAGCTATTTGTTTTTTGTTGAAAGAAAGAGAAAGCCTTGTTAGTTAGAAAATTCCTGGAGAAGCCAGTTGCGTAGGGACGGGGGCGTGGGTGGAGGTCGCAGTTCACCCCAGGCGGCAACGGTTTTGGAGCATCCCGGCCCATAGCCACACCCATGTGTGCCCTAGCCACACACCCACGTGACCTAGCCACACCCCCAAGCACAGTGGCCATGCCTCTCATGTCATAGCCCCATCCCCTCTTGCCCCCCCCACACATTCCAAGCTCCCACCACTGGGAGAAGCATTTATTCCATTCTCCTTAAAATTTAATGATTCTCAGATTTGATAGAACCATGCATCAAAGGCTTGATTTGACCAAAACTCAGGACTTTTTAGAGCACGGATGGGGGACCTCTACGTTTGGTTTAGATGTGGTCCATAGGACTTTTCCATCCACTTGCAAACATTTTCCTTTCTTATCTCATATAAGAGAAAAGATACTTTATAGAGCCTCGGGTCTTGTTGTGTGCAAATGAGCTCTGTTCTGCAATCTGGGAAAATATCAAATGGAACTGAGCTCTGGTTTAATCTAATAATTAGAATAATGGAGCCAAATGGCACTCCATTCCAGCATTATCCAACTTATACTATAATATGTTTCAGTGGTGTACACAGTATCTCTTTCTGTTGAGCAAAATGAAGCTGAGCTTTTAGAACACAAAGTAATGAAGCTTTTCTTCCTTTATCAATGATGAAGGGAAAAACAATCCCACAGAACAATTTCCTTTTTCTCCTAATGGAAGGGATCGCAACAGCAATAATTTCATTTAGTTTGATGGTAAGCATAGTTTTGCAGGCTGTCTGTGGAACGAAAATACATACATTGTAAATTCTAGATGTATTTGGAGTGGCAAATAATTGACGTTAACAAACCATTATGACTCTCCTGGCGTGCAAATATACTAAAGTGTTTGCCCATAGCTATTTGATGCTGTCAAAGATCTAACAGTCAGATTCCAGTGCTGAAAGTATGCATGAGATCCCAGTGTGAACAAAAGCCTCTTCTAAACATAATGAAGTTCCCCCAACAACCAAATCTAGCACACATGCCCTAGTATTAGACAGAGCTTGCAGAAGTTACTTTTTTGAACAACAGTTCCTGGAATAACCCCACCACAGTGACCATGCTACCTAGGAGACACTGGAAGATGTCATCCCAAGATAGCTCTTGTCCTAGGCTTACATTTGGAGTTGAGTAACTGGCATGTTTTACTTTGAGAAGAAGGTAGAATAGAAAACAGAAGAACCGCTTTGAGTCCCCTCAGGGAGAAAAGCAGGGTAGAAACAAAGATGATGATGATGATAACAATAACAACCACCACCACCAGTCACTGTTATAAATGCTATGTCTCCCTGCGATAAGTGGGGACAAGTAGAAAATTAAATATGCATTATTATGACCTTCAATTTCCTGACAAGAGTGTTAATCAGTGTCTTACTTTTTAATATTATATTGGAAGAGGGAAAGAATACTAGTTTTAAGACCACTTCAAAAAACACAGCAATGCCACTTGACAGTGAAATTCAGGCTTCAAGAAACCATGGCTGGCATTCAGTATGGAATTATGTATATGTAAGTGGCTTTACACATGTGGAAAATTGAACTGAGTAATTTTGCAATGCCTATATTTTCATGACATTGCATTGTATGGGCATCCACTGGATAACGATAGCCAGTGGACTGACTGATGTGACATGGCCCAATGCATAATGGCCATAGGGACATTCCCCTATGAGCACACAGGCACCAGCTAGAAAGTACCACAGCACAACAGGAGAGTCAAAAGAGTCAATGTGCACCAAAGCATAAGAAATAAATTATGTTGCTGTTGTTAGATGCATCACAATGCAACATCGCACAAAATCATCCTTAGATCAGTCCAGACAAGGGATGGAGAAAAAAAGTAGTGATATGGACCTTGAGTGCTTTTTTTTTTTTTTTGGGCGCTCAGGTTGAGGAGATGATGAAAGAGTGCTTGCTTGAGTGCAGGGACAATCAGTGTGCAACCTTCCAAAAGTTGGCAGGCTGGAACTCCTCTCTCAGCCACAGACAACCAAGTTACTAGTGACAACAACAGCTGCAGGACTACTGGTTGCCCACTCCTCCTGTCACTTACCTTCCTTCTTTTCTTTTTTATTACCGTCTATTCAGCCAACAGCTACTTAATTCAAGACTGCCTCATAAATATACTTTATGCTGGGGTATACAAAATACACAAACATCACCTCCATTATGAAGTTCTTGTTTGTTTTGATCCAAGGTTCACCTTCTGTTGCTGGAATGGCTCTGCTCTTAAACACTACTTCCACCCAGTTTTCAGGGATCCCTTGCTCTCCCACACACTATAGATATCCTAACTTGTGTGTAGCATTTTTAGGGGTTGCTATACGTAGAAAGGGGTGGTGAAGCCTACCATCCCAACTGTATGTACAGTCCTCCCTCCACATTCACAGGTTTGACCTTCACAAATTTGATTAATCACAAGGCACATACTTGCCTTCCCCTGTCACCATTCTCTTCCTCTCATCCCTTGCATTCCTCACCCCAGGCTTGCCAGGCTTGTTTAAAATGGATGGGGTTTTTTCTGTTTTCGGTGAGCAAAGCCCTCCTCCCACTGCTGGAGGCACGACTTATCTGCCACGGGGTTGCACTTTCTGCTGTATAATGGCTGCTGATTGGTCAGGTGCTCTCTTTGCTACTACCCTTCCTTTTTCAAGATGGCTACCAGAAGCAATTAGAAGGAAAGAACTGTGCTCTTCTCCCTTTGAGGGGAAAGTACCAGTAAGTCGTTTACTGTGTCTTTTTTCTCCCCTGCTGGGTCCAGAGACAAAGGAATGGGAGGGGAAGCTCTGGAGGGAAATCACAGGAGGGGGTATGCAGGATTTTTCCACTTTTGTGAGGGTTCTGTGCCACTAACCCTTGCAAATGTGAAGGAAATATTATACTTGTATCAGAATCCATCCTTGGTCTTTCACCGCATAAAATGAACAGAACTAGGCCACAGAGACCTTATGGCTCAGTGTTTCTGACACAGAAAGCTTTCAATGGGGAGTGGCTACCAGCCATACACTACAAAAATTGATCTCTGTGTATATATGTCTGCCTTTCTTTCCCATTCCCATTATAGCTAACATAGGAAAAAAACTATACATATAAAAATACCCTTAGGCTAAGATTGTAAAACAAAGATACTCAGTTTAATTAACCAACTCATTAATTAGTAATAATTCCATTTATTGGATTGTGTGTGTGAGAGAAACAGTATGAAGTTTTCTATAATTAAATGTATCTAACACAGTCCTCTGTCTTCCCAATACACCTCCACTAGCTGCTGAACCCACTTCATTAGCAGTATGTTTTCTCTAGTTTTGTCTAATCTAGTCATGGGGAGTGGAGAGAGGAGAAAACAGCTCCAAAGCTTTCACTTTGATCCATGCTGAATAAAATAAAGGACTGTGTTGCTACCCAAGCAGTGTGTGGGTAGTCTAATGCACAGCAAGCACTAATTTGGATTGTATGTTAATTTAACATATATTTGTATGAACTTTAATACCATTAATATGTAAGGCATGGGTTCTTTCACACCAACCATTTTTCACACAAAATACCTCCTGAGTAATGTTTGTTCCTTTTCTGAAAGGCATAGATGCCATTATTGTTTCATCCTGTTTTTTCTGAAAAATTGGGACTCAAAGTGGCTCACAATTTGAAAAACAATAAAATTAAAAACAGAGAAAAAGGGAACAATTAAAACAGAATAAATGAGTTACGATATAAAAACAATATCTCATTACAGAATAAAAATGCAATTAAAAAGATAAATAGCCCTTTAAAACAGTTCAGTTAAAACCATTAAAACAATAAGCATAACCAGCCCATCATTTAAAAGTTTCTGTTTTAAACCCCTGTCTGAATAAAAAGGCCTTTGCCCGCCACCAGAATGGCAACAAAGAGAGAGCCATTCTGGCCTCCCAGGGAAGGGAGTTCCAGAGCCTAGGTGCAGCCACCAAGAAGGCCTTCTCTCACATCCCCACCAACTGTGCTTCTGATGGTGGTGGGACGGAGAAAAGGGTCTCTCCTGATGACCACAGGGCCCAGGTCAGCTGATACAAGAACACACAGTCTATAGCCTAGACCATAATCATCTAGGGCTTCATAGGTCATAAGGAGCACTTTGAATTGTGTCTGGAAAAAGGTTGGCAGCCAAAGCAGCTGTTTCAATAGGGGCATAGAATGGTCTCTGTAACCTTCCCCAGTTAACAATCTGGTTGCAGCTCTTTGGATCAAGTGAAGTTTCCAAGCACTCTTCAGAGGCAGCCCCAAAGTAGAGCATGTTACAGTAACCCAAATGGGATATAACTAAGGCATGTACCGCTGTGGCCAGATCCAACGTCTCAAGGAATGGATGCCACTGGAACACAAGCTTTAGATCTGCAAAAGTACTCCTGGTCACTCCAAGTTCAAAGCTGAGTTCAAGAGTACACCCAAACTGCAAACCTGTGTCTTCGGGGAGAGTGTAACCCCATCCAACACAGACTGAATCCCTATTCTTCTGACTGACCAAGAACACCTTTGTCTTTTTTTAAATTTTTTTTAAAATTTTCATTAATTATAAAGAAAAAACAAACAAAACATAACATCACGTGGTTACCATAAAAGTGAAAAAGAAAACATTACAACGAAATAGCTTATATGGTTACTTCTTTCCAGATCCTTTTTCATCATATACGTATTCCACATGTTATATATCATATTGCTTATATATTTTTGTTACATTCTTAACTCTATCCTTTTCAACTATATTTAACCTATTGCTGTTACTAAATATGATTCTATTACCGAACATATTAATACTAACTCTAACTTTAAATATAACCTTAAATATAACTTTAAAAATAACCTTAAATGAAACCCTAAATGTAAGCCCTAAGTGTAAACTCATCCCCCGAGCCACTTATCTTTCAGCTTACTCTACTTTTCAAAATTGTAACTCTTCTTGTGGAGGTGTGACACTTCCCTCCCTTATTAGGACTTTTTCCACAAATATCTTCCATATGTCTTCAACATCATTCCCTTTCATTATTCCTTTTTTGACTTTAATTCGACATGTTAGCTTGTCATTAATCACTATTTTCCACACTTCTTTATACCAATCCTTTATTTGAAAATCTTCTTGCATTTTCCATTTTCTTGATATAATTACCTCGCTGCAGTTAATAAATTTGTAATTAAATCCTTCATTGCTGGGGTATAATTAACCTTACCAAATATAGATAATAATGCTATACTCAGACATATTTCTAAGTCAATTCCTGTTATCTCTTTCATCTCTTTAAACACAATTTGCCAAAATTTCTGTACACCTTCACAATTCCACCACATATGAATATATGTGCCAATCTCTTGGAAACCCCTCCAACATAACCTTGAGTGTTTCTTATCTATATGATTTAACTTTACTGGTGTTAGGTACCAAGAGCACCTCTGTCTTGTCTGGATTAAGTTTCAGTTTGTTTGCCGTCATCAAGTCCATTGCTGTTGACAGACACAGATATAGGACCAAGACAGCCTCCTTGGATTGAGGTGGAAAAGAATAGTAGACTTGGGTGTTATCTGCATATCAGTGACACCAACCCAAAACTCTGGATGATCTCTACCAGCAGTTTCATGTACATGTTAAGTAGCATGGGGGTTCAAAACAGAACCCTGGGGGAACCCACAGGCCAACAGGCAAGGGATCAAAGAAGGATCCCCCAGCACTACCTTCTGGGTTCACCCCTCCAGGAAGAAAAGGAGTTAGTATAAAACAGTGCCCCAGTCCCATCTCAGCAAGGTGGCCCAGAAGAATACAATGGTTGATGGTACTGGAAGCTGCTGAGAGATCCAGCAGAACCATCAGGGACATACTCTCTCTGTCCAGTTCCCTGAATAGGGAACCAAAGGCAACCAAAACTGTTTCTGTCCCATAGCTGGGCCTGAAACCAGACTGAAATAGATCTAGATAATTCTTTTTACCACACACACTACCACATTTATATGCTCTCTTTTCTTTTAAAGATAGCCTTTATTTCTATAGACCCTCTCTTATAAGAGAGCCTATTAACATGCTGACATTGTTAAATTTTGTATTAACTGGAACAGTTACTTCCTCTCTTTAAAAGTAACATTAAGATGCTGAGTGGAATGTTCTTCATATTCAGTTTTTTCCCTCAAAGATAGTGATGGAGGGAAGGGACAACTTTTAGCAGGAAAAAAAAAAGGAAACCCTTAAACCTCTGGTATTAATGTAAAGGTTAGTCCAAACTAGACTCAATGAATCAATTGCTAAATGGTATGTGAATGCATATGTAAATCCCTTTGATTCAGTGTATTCTAGTTATGACAAGCAATTGTATTTTGGCCTATGTGTCTCTACAGTCTTTCCCCTTCTCTTTCCTGCTCCTTTGGAAGCCTTCCCACTATTTCACGTTTCCTCCCAATCAGGGATCGCTCATTGATTACAGTGGTATTGAAATGCGATGTAACCAATCAGAGCTGGAGATCTGTGATGTCTTTAAGAGTAAAGAGAAATACATTCCTGTACAGCTGACAAGATTTTATCTAGCCAGCAAGGGATTACAGTAAGGCAACTGCTGCAATGCAGGAACCATGTAAAGATGACCGTTTGCAATGGGACCTTCAACTGAATGTATTCTAACCTGCTACTAGCATCTTACTTAAACTGAAGGTGTTGCTGCTTTTTTCACTTTGATATCATTGTGCCACAGTATTATGACTGATCTGTGTTGAAAGGATTTAAGCTGAATCCAAGCAGCTGTATCAATTTGTGTTATTGTTCACAGAAGAGGATTTTAAATATCCTCTGGATGAGATGAAAATGCATGAATTCAATTAAACATACTGGGGCTGTGTATTTTGAGACACAATAAGGTTAAGTGGATATAGCCCAGATTCTGGACCTAATTTGATCACATTCAGAACAAAATCTGAATCAAAATTCGGAAATAAACATTTTGGTGCTGTCTATTGATTTGCACAAGCGTCAAGTAGTTGCCTTCAGGGTTCAGGTAGGAATTTTGCTTCCCTATTGTCTTCATAGATGTGAATGTGTTTTGCCTATTCTGTACTGACTCTTCATAGTACCTATGGCATGATTGGCTTTAGATCTTGTTTTAAATCACTTGGTTTAACTTGCTTTATTAAACTCACTTGTGAGTGGTTGGGTTATTTGTTTGAATTGGTTCAACCGAAGCAATTTCCACACTAGACTGTTATAGTGCTATTATTCTACCTTCAACATCCCATGGAATCCTGGGGTTTGCAGTTTAGGGAGGGGCTTTTGAGGATTTGAGAAACCTTTGAGAAACCCCAGGATTCCATAGGATGTTGAAAGCAGAATAATAGCACTATACTGTAACAGTCTAGTGCAGAAATGGCCTGACAGTTACAACTGGCATTTTTCAGTCTCTTTTCGAAGGCTAGAGCAGGAAAGGAGGTCTGTGGGCAGCTGGAAATGAGCACGTGAAAGGGAGTTCTCCAGCTTGTTTCTGTGGCCTGAGTTGCTTATTTTTGACATACTGAAGAGGAAGTAGATACACTTTCTTTAGAGCACACCATATTATGCATGCTGCTACAGATCAGGTTTAAATAAAGTGGTTCTTAGTTAACCCATACGTTTGTGTGTTTGCCTCTTTCTTAGATGTGGGTGGGAAATTTAGCTCACTGACCCTTCTCCACACCCTGGGAATTTTCCTGGCATTTTCCAATATTATTGAGACATACTTTATGGCTTTCTTTTTCTGTACCAATTACTGATTGAGTTCAGGGCAATTCAGAGTGAACCAATTTGTGCCTGATCCAGTTCGGCCCGGGTCAGCCAATTTTCTTCACAATTTGGCAGAATCACATGCATAGTCCAAAAACATACTTCCCAGAAGGTATTTGAATGTGCATCTTCAGTCTTTTAATACCATAAAGCCAAACGATGTTGTGGAGCGATGCTTGGGGGTGGAAAGTAATATGTTGAGATTTCAGGATATACTTTGTTGTTTATCATCTTAAGAATGCAAACAAAAACACAGGAATTTGTACACACTTTTGCCACCTCTGTTTTTGGCTTCCTGAGTGTCATGCTGAGCAATTGTTCCTAATTGTTTCTGTAATAATCTGCTGCAAAACCAGAAAAGAAAATGATTTCAGGCTAATTTTTTTTCTCCAGTGCAAACACTTAAGGGTTTATTTTCACATTACATTTGTAAAAAGCCTAAGTCTTTTCAAGCCATCTCTGTCTAATTTAAGGAGCTAGTGCTATTAGGCAAGCCAGTTTGTATAGCTTTGAGTACACAGGAAAGTGGCAGCATGAGCCCAAAACATATTCAGGGTCAAGGAGAATCTGACTATGTGGTTGTACAGGTCAGGGCCTCCTCATAGACCCCACAGACCAGCAGTAATGCAGGGAACGCAAGATTACTTCTCTGAATTTACTCCTGGTAATATTTTATTTGTTGTAATTTACTGAATTTCTAGACAGTCCAATAACCACAGTTTCTCCACAATGTACACTACAAACATGAAATACAAACAATAAAATGACAGTTGAAGATAATGATAAAATCAAGGTGAAACCAACAGCAAGGAAGACAGGGACAGTCCCGATCTATACTCTGTCATCCCGCTTTTTCAGCTTTTTTTCAATGTCCCAATTTACCTTCCACTTTCCCTCTTTCTCCTGAGTGAACTTCAATTGCTGCAAACTGAGCTCAAAATGCAAAAGTAGTTTGCACTTCGTTAGGTCAGTGGTGGGGAGGGAGGTAATAGAGTCTTGCCCTTCCCAGCAGGCTCAGGCAAAAGAAAACTGCTGCAGACTTTCCTAGCTTGTTTGTTCTTCCTCTTCAATAAGTCTTAACATCTCGACAGCCTCAAAGCATCTATAGCCAAAGGTAGAAAGAAACATAAGCCCCAGCATGGCTTGGTAAAACATCCCTGTTCTACTCACGATATAATTGGTATTAGCTGTCCATGGGAAGCTGGGAGTCTGGACCTCCTTGCCTAGTCTTCAACCATGCTTTCCTAGGGACAGTGAGGCAAGCAGCACCTCTCCTACCCCCCTCCCATCAGTCCCAAAAGTTTCTCAAGCCTCTCTTACACTTTGTGATACAGTGTCTTATAATCTCTCATCTTGGAAATATGTTGAAGCTTTCACACCTCTCAAAAGATGGTAGTCCCTACTGGACAATTGCTTCTCATAGTCTCTGTCAACCCTACATGCTCCTGACCCTAATAAATGTAACCTAACCAATCACATCATTACTAATTTCTTTACCTGGAAGACAGCCCACACCCTATTATCACACCTGCTGTGCTACTTTTTCTGAATGAGCTAAATCTCAAACATGACGGTACCACTGATTAAAAGACAAAAATTGTCATTTTTCTGTTTTTAGCTATCTTTTGTTCTGGTGGCAAACAGGAAAAAGTGGTGAGATCTTTATTGGATGTTTCTAAATTGTAACCTTGAAATATATTTAAAAGTGCCAGATCTGGTTTCAAGGAAACCAAATGGTAATTGCACATATTTTTATTTGCACTTCTTTCCAAAAAATCACTGATACATGTTCAGCTTTCAGAAGACTTTGCGTGAAATGGCTGGCATCCTGTATTGCCATTATGGATTTGTAACCTAGAGTTGCATATCTGTAGCTGCCCCATATTCAATAATACTATGTACTCACAACTGGGGCATGATTGCCACAATCACAAATGCCCCCAAACCTGCCTTAACAGCCAGCAGCCACACACAGTGATGCAGCTCTGTTCTGCTCATGACCAGAGTGTGGCAGGATGACATTTCCAGTCCCCTACTGCCAGTCAGTGATGCTACAACAAACAAAAGCCAGACTCCTATCACAATTCCTTTTCACATTGCAGATTGCTGGCAGGAGGCAGCTTGAAATGTCCTTCTGCTATACCCTGACTGGCAGTAGGACAGACCTCCATTGCTCAGTGAAGCTGCTGGCTATACTGAAGTAAGTCTGGGGGCTCTGACTTATTTATTGAGACAAATAACAGATACTGAGATAAATAACAGATGTTGCTTAGTTATGCATTCATAACTAAGTTGCCAATTTAGAATCTTCACTAATATGATTAAAACAACTGTGGCAATAAGGCAGTGAGGTCAAAACAAGAGGATAACAAAGATGCCAGTATCTTGGGGCTTGGAGAGCACAAAAGTAAGTGATTTTGTACCAGAGCTGTGTAGATATCAATTGGTAAAATTACCATCTGAACAGACACAAGATTAAAAACTAATGAACTATAGCCATATACAATTTAGATAGTTTTACCAAGTCAGTCTACAATGAAGCAGTTTATAATCTGCTCCCTGTATCTTTTTGAATAGAATGAGTAGAAAGAATACAAGCAGGAGGGGGCAGGTAGAGAGAACAGAAAAAGTCTCCTAAAGGAAACTTGTAAGGAATGACTTCATGGCTTATAGTCTGCATAACAGTTCCCATCATACACAGTTCCCATCATGCACCACACTTATGAAATGTGCAGTGAGAGTTTATTACAGGAATCTCTTTAACCACCAGAACATATGATCTGATTTATATAAGGAAATATCAATGACAGACAGAACTTATAACTCCATACCTTGCCTCCTAGCACATATGAATAGCTTTTTAATAGCCTTCAAGACAGAGTAGGATTGATAACAACAATAAATACACACACGTTTGTACATATACAATACACACTGCCTTGTCTATTTGATGTGCAAAATTCATGAGTTACAGGCCAAGTATATTTTTTTCCTTTGGTTATATGGGCTTAGAACCATGTTTACCAAGTATATTAAGTCCCCAAGGTGTTAATTAAGCAGACACACTTCTCCATCTAGGTACACAAAACAACACAGAAACAATCCTCTGAACCAGTTCAGACAGGAGGACTTCAAAGAGTACCTAAGGATATTATAAATCCCAGTCTCTAGAGGTAGTGGAAGCAAACTGCAGTTTAGTTTGGTTTAGATCTTTAACTTTACATGCTGCAAAATGTTTCATTTTATTGGCTTTCCTGAGATACAGGTCTGCCCATTAAACAAGAAGCTACCGAACAAGGTGTCTGCAGAGAGCAATGCCATTCTCCAGATGTCATATCTCCTCTAACTTGCATCTCATCTGACCTAGGAAGAACTAGCATACAGAAACTAGATAGATCATTCCATTAACTGCTCTTATCCATGTGTGTGGTACAACCTCTTATAATATTTTCAAGGGAGTTAAAAGGAATTGCCATCCATATAGACTTCATTTTGAGGATGAACACAAGCTCATGGTTAACACTATGCACAACTAATTATCGAATCAAAACTCATGCTCTTACCTATGTTTGTTCAAAAGAGACCCTTATGGTTTGGGGATAGAATTCAGCACCTTGGATAGGTCCTTTAATGTCTAAATTAGAAAAAAACTCAGGGCAGATTCACTGGCCCTTTGAGATGGAAATTACCCTCCAAAATGCTACATTATGATAGAGTACGTTTAAACAGGACAGCCAGCATATTGTAATGGTTTGGACTATGACTCTGCAGACCAGGGTTTGAGCCCCTGCTCAGCCATGGAAACCCACTGCGTGACCTTAAGCAAGTCACACTCTCTTATCTTTGAATGAAGGCAATGGCAAACCCATTCTGAACAAGTCTTGCCAATAAAACCCCATGAGAAGTTTGCCTTAGGGTCACCATAAGTTGGAAATGGCCTGAAGTCACATGATAACAATGCTTCCACAGATGCAATGGTGGGAGAGTCAGACTAGAGAAGACTGAGAATGCTATGAGTGCTTGCTGTAGTACCATAAGGTATTTTTGGAAGAAAAGAAGGAAGTAGATTTTAAACAGAAATCTCCTACTTCCCAAAAGCTTTAAGAATTTTAACACTTTATCAAGTCAGCTAAAGAGCTCATCCCTTTTCGTTCCCCAAAGTCCTCACAAATATCCACTATCCCTTCCCTCCCCCAAGCTCCCTAATTCCTAGCAGAATCTGCAACACAGCACAGTTTTGAGGTAACAGTTGAGCTAAGCTATGGGGAAATCATCCCTGTTTACATTTATTACAGAGTATTTACTAAACAACATATTCTTCTGATGTTCAACTAAAAAAAAAATCCTTCAGCATGACTTACAGAAATGACAAATGAAATTATCCCAGTTCATGGGGCTACAATTTGAAAAAAGAAGACACACGAAGGAAAGGGACTGGAAGGGAGAAGGGAAAAAAGCAAACTCAGGCACTTGATTGAGCACAGCTCAACAGGCAGCTGGAAGAATTCTAAGCACAATCGGAGTGCTGCAGCTACTTTTCCCTCTGAGGGCCTTCGTAGTGGCAAATGGTAACTGGAGGAAGGAGGGCTCTTATCTTTTCCATGGGTAACGTCCATTCAATATTTGGATTACCTTTTTTAAAATAACAGTTATTCATAGTTATTGTTCTGAGGTCTAGAGAAGTTAAAGTAGCCCTTTATTTTCCTGTCTCTCAAAAGCAACTAAGATTTGCTTTTTATTACGTCTTTTAAGAAGTAATTAGTTAAAGTGACTGTTCCTAGACCCAGAAAAATAGTTGTGGTTGCATCAGCATTTTTTAATGTAGTTACTTCCTGTTTCTCAAAAGTAACTAAGATGTACTTTTATTCCTGCTTTGATTATATTTATGGTTATTGTACCAAGGCCCAGATAAATAGTTAGCTGTGGCTATACTAACATTTTTAAAAGCGGCTGTTTACTCTCCTAGTTCTCAAAAATAACTAAGATTCATCTTTTCATTGCTTTTTTAAAGAATCTGTTCTTTAAGTCAAATCACATTCTCCTCCTGTCCACTTTACCACCATCTCAATACCCACAAGAGTGGATGAGGCAGCAACAGGAGAGATGGTGTGAACCAGCACCTAAATCCTGTGATATTCCATCTTCCCTTTTGCATGAAGCCATCAACCCACAGTGGCAACCAGTCATTCCCTGGTCAATGAAGCAATGAATCTGCTCTGGATTTCAGCCTGAACTTCAAAGGAGCTATCTAAGGGGTTGGGCATATTGCAGGATGGGGTTGAGCACCTTGGATCCTTTCTCAAAAGTTCAGGCTATAGCCAACATAGGAGCCATTGCCATAGGCCATTGCACATTTGCACTGATAAAAGTAAAATTTTAAAATTACCGTTAGAGAGAAAAATAACTGAGAGGATCCCTCAATATGTTAGAAATGTAATGCTACTTAGGCCTTAATTATGGTGAAAAACAATGAATTACAAGAAGCCCATAATTTGTAACTACTTACTTCCTCTCTAGATGTACATTACCAATCAATGATGTAGACTCGAGCTGATAGACTCAGACTCAAGTCGAACTTAAGTTGCTTCAGCGACTCGACTCAGACTCAACTCAGCCATAAATGATGCACTGACTCAACTCAACTTGAGACTTGTATATTTTTAATGACTGACTTGCTGCCATTGTTCAGTAACATAACACATTCATCCAGAAACCTTACAACTTTGAACAATTCCTCCATCTCTTTTTGCCTACTGGTCCCATGACAGTCTGTCTCAAGCCCAAAGTGTGGGTGCATTTCTCAGAGGGAAACAGCAAACAGGTTAGGCAATGGGCTTGAGGTCTACTCAGCAGCCTGTCCCCACTGCATATCAGAGGAGCCTTCTAAAACATTTCCTAAGAGGAAAAGACAAGATTCACCCCAAGAGTGCAGGGTGCATTTCTCAGAGGGGAACAGCAAATATGTTAGGCAACAGGCTTGAGGAAGAAAGATCCTTCCTTCTAAACCTTTTGAATCTTCAGTAATGGGGAGAAGATAGGATCCTATTTCCCACTTCTGAAACTGCAGATGGCAAAATTGCAAATGTGGAGAGCTGACTCTGCTTAAACTGTTAAAACTGACTTTTTTTTTTACTCTATCGAATAATTCTGGAATTTTGGTTGGGGTATAAAGTTGGCTTCCAGACTTGAGACTTGATTTGAAATTATCTTCAAGGATTTAAGACTTGACTTGAGATTTGAAGGTAGAGACTTCAGACTTGACTTGAGACTTGGAGTAAAAGGCTTAAATACATCACTGTTACCAATCCTTTATAGCAGGGGAGAGCAACATTTCTGAGTATGGAGGCCAAATGGTTCACCTCCAGCACTTCCTGTAGATCCCAACAGGCCTGGGAATGGTAAAAAATGGCTGCAAGTTACAGTCAGACATTTCCATGTAAAAAATAGCCCCTCCTCAACATTGCTAAAAGATCTTCTAGTCAGGGGTTGGGGTCTCCATGCAGCCCAGGGGGTCCAAGAAAAGCCTCAGTGTGGCCATATACAAGCCACAGGCTGCACTTTGTTCACCTTGATTTATGCAGGAACAAATATGTACTGTAAACCAGTGATGATGGAAACAGTGTCAAATACACATACAGAGAAAAATCTAGAATGTCCCATTGGCGTCCATTCCTGTCGGGGTTTGGACTTGCCAGAAGAATTAGCAAGGCATGTAAGTAGGTCTCATTTCCACCCGATACAGGTGTTTTACATGCTTGAAGGAGGCATCACATAGGCCATTTCCGCACTAGACTGTTATAGCATTATTATCCCACTTTCAACTTCTCATGGAATCCTGGGGTTTGCAGTAACAAGAGTGGCTGGAGGCAAATTCCAGGATTCCATAGGATGTTGAAAGTGGGATAATAGTGCTATAACATTCTAATGCGGAAATGGCCATAGTAACTGGGCATTTGCTAGTTAATCAAGGAGGCCTGCGGCAAAAGATAATTATAATAATCTGGCTTTCAGTGAATGCATTCTTGGTAGTAGGTTGAGCAAGCTTAGCTCATGATGAAGGGATAGATAAGAATATTTTCATCACAGAATGTCTGAGAAACTGTTCTTCCACTACTTAGGTTGGGGTGATTTTTCCTTTTTTGGGATAGGAAAGTTTGAGCACTTTCTAAGACAAGAGAGGAAGGACATTTAAAGATTGGGATAGATCAGATGATCTGTATTGCATAAGTAGGCATACTAGCCATATCCCAGCACAGGAAACCAGTCCACTGGGGCAACATTCTGTTCATCATGGGAAACAGTGGAAAGCAGCTGTGATGAAGGACTGCTTTGTCCTTTGCCTTGGGCCATTTCCACACTACACTGTTATAGTGCTGTTATTCCACTTTCAACACCCTATGGAATCCTGGGGTTTGCAGTTTAGGGAGGAGCATTTAGAATTCTCTGCCAGGGAGCCCTTTGGCCTCAGTAAATTACAAATTCCAGAATTCCACAGAATGTTGAAAGTAGAATAATAGCACTATAACAGTGTAGTGCAGAAATGGCCTTGGATTTTACTGTCACATACCATTTGATATCTACACATGATCAATAAACCACTGTTTCAGTGCACCTGTGACTACATTTCATTTTGACAGATCCTTAATTCTGAATTACTCCCCCAGCTAACTTACTTTCCTTCTTTCTTTCCTATCTGCCCACTGACAAAAGTTCTCTGGGCAGCTTACAAAAAGCTAAAGACCCCTTGGCTTTTCAAACAGCACCAATTTGATTCAGCTCCCAACTCCCTCTTTATAGAGCAGATGAAAAAGTACACCAGCCTTGGCTCAGCAAGAGTTTGAAATGGATTTCAGGAATCAAAAGTACTGAAGGAGCACATCTGACATCTACCAGAGAAACTTCAATGCATAGCTGTGCCAGTAACCTCCCACTGATGC
Organism: Cyclura pinguis; assembly: GCA_030412105.1. Lineage (NCBI taxonomy): Eukaryota > Metazoa > Chordata > Lepidosauria > Squamata > Iguanidae > Cyclura > Cyclura pinguis. The sequence goes on from CM059603.1 coordinate 68,053,592, forward strand.
CAGCCATTATGTGTACCAAACAAGTCACTGGGGTTTGTGTGGGTTTTTTTTAAAGCCCCAGGACAATTAATAAAAGAAAAGAAAAGTGCACTTAATTATATTCATTGGTGTTAAACTATGCAATTAGATTAATTAGACATGGGGGTTAGCTACTTTACTAAGTAACAGCCAATTAGATATACACTCAGCAGTCAGATAACTTTTAGCCTCAAAGAGCTCAGACGAAATCTGAAAGTAGAACTGTAGAATAAAAGGAAGTGGGCAATTTGTAAAGCAACACAGCACTACAGCCACTTACTTAACATGTTTGTACCCTAACATTAGGGTATTTTTGTTTCCCTTGAAACAAAGTACTCCTTCTCATTTCCTGTTCACCCATGCTGATTTCATTCTCCAAGTGCTGCTCCATAGGCAGCCAAAACAACAGTATCAACAGGCAAGAAAGAAGGATCATTACACTCAAAATTTGCAGAAGTAGATCTTTCACCAGCAACAAAGACACCCTAAGACAGGCCACTCTCTCTTCCAAATGCAGCTCAGCAGTCACAGTCCATGGCACTGTAACTAGGTGTTCTAAAACAGATTTATCCTAGGTGGGCTGCTTACACTACACAATTACAGTGCTATGATTCCACTTTACTTGCAACAGTTCCATCATATGAAATCCTCAGATTTGCATTTTAGGGAGGGAGCTGAGACTACAAACCCCAGGGTTCCATAGGATGCATCCCTGGTAGTTAGACTGAAATCATAGTGCTATCACTATGTAGTGTGAAAGGGCCCTCAAACACATAGGCCATTTCCTCATTACACTGTTACAGTGCTATTATTCCACTGTCAACGTCCTATGGAATCCTGGGGTTTGCAGTTTAGGGAGGAGCCTTTAGAATTTTAAGCTAGAGAGCTCTTTGGCCTCCGTAATCTACAAACCCCAGAATTCCACAGAATGTTGTAAGTGGAATAATAGCACTATAACAGTGTAATGTGGTAATGGCCATAAGCAAAGGAAAAGTCTACCCCCATTCAACTGGTGTCACTCTTTTCATAAGGAAAGTGAGTGTTTTAAAAGGATAACCTCCACTATGCATATAGCCTTACCTCACCGAGTCACTGGTCATATGGAGAGGCTGCATTCCTAGTTTCAGATTAGAATTCTCTTTCTGAAAATATCAGTGATTAGAAGGGAGGGCCTAGCTTGCTCTCTCTGCTCACATGTTACTTTGAATGCTTGAATAGGGCTTGGTTTTTCTAGGACAAAGCACTGGAAGAAGGGTAATGAAATGAAGCATGTATGGAGCTTGGACACTCGTTAATGTTAAAGGCCTAAGGTGAATTGCCAGTCCCAACTAAAGCAGGCCTACAGAATCAATAGTATTACCTAACTGTTGATTAGTAACTGGATTTAGGTGAAAATATTTAGGAAAAGTTATAAAATTAATTTGTTACATTGATTGTCAATAAAAAAAGAACCTGAAGACCATAAAATATAAGAGCAAAATAAAACAAATTAGAAACTGTGTCTAAGACATAAACAAATCAAGTAAGACCTACAGCACTGCTTAGAGCTTAAGAGTTTTACCAGCATTTAAAAAAAAGAATACGTCTAAAATTCCTGAGAAAATAAAAGGTCTTTAGCTGAAGCTAAAAACGACATCAGATAGACACCTGGGAGCATTCATACTACACAGTCATAGTACTGTTATTCCACTTTAACTGCCATGGAAACATCCTATGGAATCTTGGAGTTTATAATTTGTTGTGGCACTAGAGCATTCTGGCTAATAATTCTAAATGTCTTTGACAGTTAATGTTGAATATAATTCTATAATTGTATAATCCACTCAAAAGACTTTCTCCCTACAAGTAATCTCATTTGGTGAGCGTATGTGGTAGAGAGCCTGTGAAGGTGAACTCAAAATGCAGGCAGGTATATACAAGAGGAGGTATTCTTCAAGTCATCTAGGGCCAAGCCACTTAGAGCCTTAAAGGTTAATATCAGCACTTTTAAATGGGTTTGGAAGTAATCTATATAGCAAGGCAGATTGCAAAGCACTGGTGTGATGTGATCACATTACCAACAATTTTGCTGCTTTATTTGGAAACCAGTGGAAGGCTTTCAGACTATTTCCAAATGGACCGGAGCTTGGGGTAGAACACCCTAGACCCCTTACTTTACTGTTGCTGAAGTCAGCTAGGTGTAACAATTACCACATGTTCTTTGCCTACCCTCATTTTGGGTCCCAGCCTCTGGTTTTGAGGGAGGGTTGTTGTGGGGGTTATTTTATTTTCATTTGATTCCTTGGATTGTTTTCCAGATTGCAAGTTCCCTGGAACAAGGCCTGCCATTTAATGGTTTGTTAAAGAAACATGTGCATGGATATCAATGAAAGGGAATATGAATGGTACAACGTCAATATCAAAACAGCATGATGCTCTACAAATCTAGTAATTGCATTTGAGGGTAAACAGCAACCAAATGGAGTAGCTTCTAGAGCTAGAATTTCATGAGAATATTTTCTTAAATTCTGGTTTGAAATACGTGAGCGGCAAAAATATTTGAGAAGATATCTGCTTGATTAGAAGAAAGGGAATGGTCTATGACCCTGGGTGCTTTGATTTACGGATATGTGCAGTAAAACCCTATATCACACTGTGTTGGTGCCTTTGATTTTTGAAAAGGTTAAGACTTAAAATTGGCAAGAGACAGGAGCCTCTTGGAGGAACCTAGTTTTTGCTATGTAAAGATCACTGTTTCTCTCCTTCTCTTTCTCTCTCTCTCTGTGTTTTAAAACTTGGATGTTTCACAACACTTTCTATCAAGTGGTACTGAGATTCTCTGTCCTTGTTTTCTGTTCGGAGTAAATTTAGGCAATTACTTTGCCTCTCATTGAAACACACTCTATTTTTCATTTAGTACATGAGGCAACCTCTACTACTTTGCTTGCATATAACCCAGGACTCTATTTTAGATAATCTGTGCCTGGAATATTGATCCAGGGTTGCTCAATGTTGTGATGTCCACTTTAAAGATAAAGGAAACCGTGTTCTCATATGAACCTGCTGAGCTGTTGAAACCATCTATGGGCATTTTTCGAGATAGAGTGGTGATTACCAGATAAAGGACCTCATTGGTAGCAATATTTTTATCTGTTGGATCACCATTCTCTTTCTGCTGTCTTAGTGCCCTTTCACACTTCACCTTTACAGCACTATATGTCCAGTTTAACAGCCATAACAACATCCTAGGAAATTCTAGGACTTGGAGCTTAGGAAGGAATAAATGGAACTCTGACGCAGAGCGCTTCTGGGTCTCAGCAAACTACAAACCACAGGATTCCACAGAATGCAGCCATGACAGTTAAAGCAGATACATAGTGCTATACATGTGTAATATGAAGGGGCCCCTATTACTAAATCAGACAACTTTTAGGAACCACATGGGGAAAAAAATGCTTATTTTCCTAAGAATTTAACTAATTCACGTGGTTTGAGTTTAAACTGTTTTTGATCTATTCCTGCCTTTGTATGGTTACTTTGTTTTATTCAAAACTCTCTATGAATAGCTTCCTTTTGTCTTCTCTTTTAATTGCTAGGAAGCTTCTTTGTATATTTTTACAAGTGAAAGCTGGGAGAAAAATCATTTAAATAAATAAGTCTTATTTGACACTGGCAAGTAGCGATGAGGGAATGGATAACAAGGCCAGGGTGACAGTACTTGAAAATGGAAGAGAATGATAAACCACTAAAACAAAAACAGAAAATACCCAGAATTTCTATAATCCAAACAAGTTGTCTTGCAATAAAAAATGTGGGGGGGGGGGGTTTGCAGTGAAATAGTTCGGGTATGGTATATATGTACTAACTCTGAGATAACTCTCACTTTGTTATATAGAGCGTGATGACAGTAAGTGACTTGAAGTTTACTAGCTCAGGGTTGTTTCATCTTCTCCCAAAGGAATACTATCTTATTTCTGGCATCTCCAAGACTTCATAGACAGATGTCATAGACAGGGAAGTGAACCATGTGAACCTCTCTCTTATAGTCAAGATCCCTGTCTGTGATCTGAAAGGGCAGTGGGCCCTTTGATTTCCAAAATATGATCATCCCCACACTGTCTGAGCCAACCCTTCTGCTTAATAGCTGTGGCAATTGCCGAGCTTTAATTCAGTGTCAAAAAATTGCTTCCAAGCAGTTTGTATCACTATTCATATTCCCTGGCCCAGAAAAATCTCTTATTCAACACCCACATTTCAGTCTTGCTTCAGCTGTGTTTTTGTGATGGAAACTGCCTTGGTTGGTAGGTAATCTTTCCAGGAGCTAGTCAGGGGAATGTGTGTCCCTGTTGGTTCTGCTAGATCCTTCAGCAGCTCTCAGTACTGTGTATGATATCCTTATGGACAACCTGGCTGGGATGCAGCTGGGGGTATGAGAAGCATTTCACAGTGTCCCAGACTGACCTTGAGGACAGCAAGGCATGCTGGAATACTTGGGCCAGCCCTTGGCCTTCAGCCTATAGATCTCATAGGGTTTGATTTTATCCTCTGTGCTTTCCATGAAACCTCTAGGAGAGATGATGTATAGACAAAGTGGGTTTTCTGCAATACACTGATGATACTTGGTATTTCCTCTCCATCACATTCTAGGGAGAGCATGAACCACTCTTTGGAGTCAGTGATCGATTGGATGAAGATAAGCAAACAGAAATTAAATCTGGACAACACAGAGTTGGTATTGATTAGGAAGTCCAGGGATGTTATGTCGGTCTGTTCTGGATGGAGTGGCACTCCCCGTAGAAGATCACCCTGCCTTTTCTCCAGGAGCAGGTATCCTATTGGGTATCTAGGTATCGGCTGTGAATTCTGTTGTTGTTGTGTGCCTTCAAGTTGTTTTGGACTTAAGGCAACCCTATCACAAGGTTTTCTTGGCAAGATTTGTTCATAGAAGGTTTGCCTTTGCCTTCTTCTGTGGCTGAGAGTGCGTGACTTGCCAAAGGTCACATGTGGGTTTTCAGCGTGGAGCAGGGATAGGTACTCTGGTCTCCTGGAGTCAAAGTCCAGTGTTCAAGCCACTACAACTGGTTCAGGAGTGTTGCTTGCTCTCCTAAGTTTGACTTGTGTAACTCCACCAGTACAGAACACTTCTGCTGAATTTTTGATTGGGACAGGCTACTGGGATCATATTGGATCAGTTTTGGAAGTTGTTACTTTATATTGAAGTGCAGGGCAAGATGAGTGCAATTACCATTAAAGCCATACATGGCTTATGACCTGGTCCCTTAGCAGACTCTTTCCTTCCACATGAACCTCAGCATGAGAGCTAAAAAGCTATTTTTGAAACGCAATTCTCAGAACTACCCAGCCAGAATGGAGGCTAGAAGAATATTCTAGGAATTATAGATCAAAATAGATATTTTCCCACATTCTGGGTAGAAGCATCCAGTATATGGAACTTCCTTGCTCAAGGGCATTATCTTCTTTATCTGTATTTCATTCGCAACTGAAAACATTTCTCTTTAAACAAACATTTGACTCACCTGGCGCTTTAATTGATTGATCTATTGTTTGCTAGTTTGTCTCTCTGTGGTTTTGTTTTTGTTGCTACTTTTATATTGCTGTAGATATATTTTACTGATTGGCTATTTTGTAAGCCACTCTAACCAACTTGTTTTGGGGAATAGAAAGCAAGTTCTTAAAATAATGAGTAAAGATAACCTTAACAAACATCACTCAATTTTTATTCCATCCAGGTTTTTCAGTCTTAATACTTCTTAGCTGTGTTGCCATGGTTGAGGAGAATGAATGAAGCTGACTACAAGTGAACCTGAATTTAGATGAGTCTGATGTATGCAGGCCTTATGACCCACTGCAGATAGGGGGAAATAGCTGGTTATTGTTAATGGGGGTTAGTATCCTTTAGATACTCAGGGTGCAGCTTTGAGTCTCGTGGATCATCACAGCTTCTGGAACATCAGGTTAGGAGTACACGCTAGCAAGGCTAGTCTGGTATGATGACTGTGGAATTCTCCTTTCAGTTCAGACCTAGAAAATGTCTTCCCTATTTTTTCCACCTAAAGGCTGGACAACTTATAAAATATCCCCTTATCATTTCCTTTACTTTGTACAGATTGCATCCAATAGGACTTGTCATGAAACTTACTACTTTGGAATACTGGAGAGCTGATGTTTGAGAGCTACAAACCTAAGGTTTCTTTCTGAATAATAAGTGCAGTTTTGTAGACCTTGACACTACAGCATTATTACATAATTTAGGTGTAAGATGAACCAAAATTAATGGAAGCTATCCCCAAGTAACTAGACTTTAGTTAGCTTCTCATGAAACATATATTGCCCAATATATTGCTATGTTAATCAAATAGGAAGTCACCAAACACAATGGATAACTGTAAGCCCATGCAGACATTCAGCCTTCTCCATGTGAGGACTAAGAATGGAGAAGAGATATGAGTGTACTTGTAAGCTCCACCACCTTTTCTCATATTCGCTTGACTGCAAGTAAGGTTGCATAGAGTTGGAAACCTGGTTTTGTTAGACTTCCCAGTCACAGGGAGGTGTTTACTCCCCTTCAAGTGAATGCAAGTAGAAACCCTCTTCAGACCTATCTGCTTACTGTGGGAAATGTGAGGAACTGAGAATGAGGACATGCTGAGCCAGGAGTGTTAGTAAACTTTAATAGGACCGCCTAAAGTGCTGAAATTCTTTGGGAGGATTAAGCACTTTGGACACTCTTGTAAAAAGTTTTGACTAAAAATCTTAGTAGCTCCTCTGTTCCTACTGGCATGGTAATCAACAGCTACCACCATAAGCTATGTCCACTCTCCTACTTTTAGCTTCTGTGAACAAGCTAAATACCTCCAAAGGGCTTTAATCATGAAGGAAACTTGTATTGCTTGGCACAGTGTCCTACTGAACAGCTACATTTTAACAAGAAATGTCTCTGAAAATCATAAAGCATCTGTTGCAATTTATTAATTCATTCCAACAGGATTTCATTAACAGCATCATGTTACTAATCTAGCCTGCTTCCTTAAAACAACCTATGTGATGAGATTAGGGTTTTATGTGCACATTCAGAATCAGAGGACTTTATCCTGGATTTACTATTGTGTCCAGAGAGGTCTCAGTGGGAGTTATTTACTTTCATACTAATTATAATCAATAATTTCCCTACCCCAATTGTGCAGCTTCAGGCCAACTTAATCTAACAGATGGGTCAAGTACCAAGAGAGGGTTTTAAACACAGCAAGATAGTGTTGTGGGCTCAGATGAAATAGAATGCCTGGTTCTAATTTTTCAAGGCCTTTGTAAGGAAACTGTGAATCTAAATGACTGTTCCCAATGTGCATCATGCTACATTCAGAAACAGTCAAAGGAATCCCATATGTGCTTTATACAATAGGCTCAGCTATTTTATTAATCAGCTACTGTCATCTCATTAGAAGGATTCTAGTTACTACTCAGAACAGTTTCTCCATTCTATTAAGTTTTTCTGCAGCTCAGAAACACAGAGAACATTGTCTCACCTTAGAATAGGGGAGGAGTAAAAATGACCTGAAGAGATTGGACACAGGCGAAGCTGTTGGTGGGTTCACTGCTACATGGACACGTAAGTGACACACTGCCACCAGTCAAAACTATTATTTCCCTGTGAACTGCACCTGTTGAAAGATACCCAAAGCCACCTCTTCTGCTAATGTTACACATATTCTATGCACCTTTACTTGTGTATATGAACCAGACATTGTTACTGCCATGTCCTGAAAGGGTGAGGGGATAGAGATTTGTGTGTGTAAATGAACCCAAGTTCAAACCCAGATGTCTCAGCTGAAGGGATCTCAGAGAGCAAGCTGGTAGAAAGTTCTGCCTGGCATCCTAGAAATTCAGAGCACTATCAAATGAGATGAGCCATCAATCTTACTCCATGTGAGGCAGCTTCTTAGATATTTTCTCCCTCTGTTTCCATTGAGAGTATCTAGCTAACCTGTCATCCAGAAGACAGAGGAGGAAAATGAAAGAATGGAACATGGTGGAGAAACATGGAGGTGCAAATGGATAGATCAAGAAGAGGCAGGGAGTCATGGCAGTGGGGGAGAAGCCAGTGCCACATCTCTGAAAGTCAGGAAAATCTCCTCATGAAAACCGATTGAAAAACAAACTGAAACATTCTCACTTCCATTTTTAGCTTAACTTTGTCTTCTTTCCAGAGGGACAGAATAATTTCTTCAGGGGGATTTATGGTTTCCATCATGACAGAGGAACATATAAGGCTGGATTAAGGTTGTCAGGGGTTTGGGTGGTCCCTTTGTGTACACATAGTTATTGTATGAGTGGTGGCATAAAAATTAAATAGTAAAATAAACAGCAATATTTAAAACAAACTTTATGCTTGTGTCCTTGACTAAAACTGCATCAAGCTGTTAGTCTTACTGAAACTGCAGGACTGAAAACGGGCTCATGCATAAAGTTTGGTTTCCCATTCAAATACTAACCAGGGCAGACCCTGTTTAGCTTCCTAGATCCAGCGGGATCTGGTGACTTCACGGTATTTAGATGTACTACCAAGTGGAAAAGGGTGTAGTTGGCTTCCTTTTTTTATCCAATTATTTCCTGGATCTCCCAAGTCTTCTGTTACAATGGCTTTGTGTTCTGCTTCAGACTTTTGGGCAGGAAAAAGGGTAATTGTTACAAATCCATCTTTGAGGCCTTCACAGAGTATTTGTTCCAGTACCACTGGCTATCAATTTAGAAGATGAATTAAGAGCCAGAAGGGTATATTGGTTAGAGTGTTGGACTATGACTCTGGAGATCAGGATTTGAATCCCTGGGTGACCTTGGGCAAGTTATACTCCCTCAATCTCAGAGGGAGGCAGAAGCAAAAACCTCTCTGAACAAATCTTACCAAGAAAATCCTATGCCCTAGGGTTGCCTTAAGTTAGAAATGACTTCAAGGCACAAAACAAAAAGAAATACATGCATATGACATCAAGTCCTTCAAAACTAGTTTTGCAAGGAAGATAAAGAACTTTTCTGTTCAATTATCACAAGCTAATGTTGTGGGCAAAGCTGAGAAGTGAGACCAGCAGTTTCAGAAAACAGGAGTTTATTTTACTGCACAGGGATCTCAGTCTTCCAAAAAGACTGAGAGAGCCCTGTTTTTGGTTCCAGCATATCTTTTATACTTTCTAAACAACAAATACAGGAAATGATTACCATATAAGAAAAGTGTACAAATTACAATAGTTCAAGATTACAGTTTCAAAATGAAGCATCTCAGGACAGGGAGTATTCGCCCTTGGTTGCATTGGCTCCCAAACTCCCTTTATTCCAAGCATTGCCAGGTCCACATACCTAAACCTTTGATAAGATAGGAAGTGCAGCTGTCCGACTTATTTCTCTCTATTTTTCTACTCAAGCAAACAACTTCTGCAATTTAACCCTTCATCACTAAGATCTCAATCATCTATAGCCAGTTCTGAAGTTGCATTTTATTATGATCCTCAAATACCCAGTAAAAAAGTGACATCTGAATGTGTGTGTACTTGCCTTCAAGTTACCTGTTGACTTATGGTGACCCCATGCATTTCATAGGGTTTCCTTGGACAACAAACAAACTCACAAGAAGACATAGATTCTGCTTACATCTCACCTTTCTCTTCCAAAACCAAGTTTTCTTCCATTTCTTCTGAAATGTGGGGTGTATGTGCCTTCAAGTAGCCCATCAACTTCTGATGACCCCATGAATTTCACAGGGCATTCTTAGGCATGGAATACTCAGTGGTGGTTTTGCCAGTTCCTCCCTCTGAAATACAGTCTACAGAACCTGGTAATCATTGGTGGTCTCCAATCCAAGTACTAACCAAGTTTGACCCTGCTTAGTTTCCAAGATAAGACAGGATCTGGTGCCTTTTCCCAGCTCAGTGTGGGATGACGATGATAATGTAAATCTTAATTATGCATACAGAGAATCTGCCATGTTTGGAAGGGTAGCTCACACAGTGATCACAATGATCTAATCTGAATTTGGAAATTTTATTTTTTTAAACAATACCTTTCAACTTCCTTTTCAGACTGCAACTCTCAGACTGAGGAATTCTGGGGGCTGCAGTCTCCAAATAATGTTTTCAAGCTCTGGATTTAATATTCAAAAGAAAACAAAATGCCAGGCATGCTGGCACTAAGGTTACAAGTTCTCTTTACAGAATCTTCAAACAGTTTTTCAAAAGCTGGCATACTCACAGTACATGATGTAAATTAAGAAGGCATTGTTCTTTGACATTGTGAACATTTTGTTAGGTTACTTCAAAGCTCTCACTTTTGTACAATAAATATTCCAAGAAACAAATTTATGTATGCACCTGAGGGAGAGGGGCATAATAGAGAAAAACCAAGGTATAAATCACCAACATGCTATTTTATTTTTTGCAGCTTAAAAAAATAACATCTCTGTGGATCTGCTGTTTTTTGGAATCAAGCCAATCTTCATTCAGGATGCACTTTTGCATGTACTGATTAAAATGGGTTACTCCAAGGTACTCTTAATGGATTGGTTTAAACTAATTAAGCAGATTTTTCCACTTAATAAAATGAAATTGTATGCCAGATCCTCTCTTTGCATGAAATGCCGTGTTTGTTAGGAATAAAGCTACAGTGTTATATGTTTATATGAAGAAAGGGAAGAGCTTGGAACGGCTGTTATTGCTATGTGCCTCCAAGTCCTTTCTGACTTATGGTGACCCTAAGGTGAACCTAACATGAGATTTTCTGGGGCTGAGTGTGTGATATGCCCAAGATCATCCAGTGGGTTTCCACATCCAAGTAAGGAATTGAACCCTGTTCTCCAGGGTTGAAGTCCAATGCTGAGACTACTATATCACAGTAATTAACCTAATAATTTATTTATCCTTGTAATTTAATAACCCTTGTAACTGTTTTATGTTTGCAATAGCCAAGATATAACTATCAATACAATTGTATTACAGCTGGACTTTAACAAAAAATAATTTCACTCCTTTTGTAGTGTAACTGTAATTCATCTAGTTACCCTTAGTTATTTTTGCAGTTATGAGAGCTATAAGCTAGAGTAAATGATGAGGAGATACGTATGATGCGATGCATCTTTCAAGTGCTGGCTCATGCTCTGCCTCGCACTTGGTTATGGGTTTTGACGAAATGACAAAGCAGCAATTTGTAGCACTGTCGTTTTTAACAGCAACTAAAATTAACTCTTCTGTTACTCTTCAGGAATAGGGGAACGACTTTCAAAAATTAAAGCTACAATGGGTTCCAGTTAATAATTATAGCTAATTGCTTTTTAAAAATATCTTTCTCAGCTCTGGGACAGGGGCCAGTACTGTTAACTTATTCACTCTGACTAGCTTCTGGTGATGCTGTAAAGCACCCTGCTTTATATACGTGCATTTCATGTGTTCAAATGTTCATTTTCTGCAGTTAACAGAACTCAGAATGATAACCCAGATGCCGTATTTATCTGTAGCAATCTCTAAGATTCATTCTATCAGAAACTTAAAAACCCACAACTGTGACATCTATTTATATCTAACCACAACAAGGAAAGGAAGAACAAAACAAAGACTCTCTTACATGTTCTCATGCAATGGTAACAAGTTTCCTAGAATGACTTCAGAAATGGGCCTAAATCCCAGCCATGGCAGTTTCTGAAGACAAGTTCAAACCCCATACAGGGGAAGAAACAGGAGCCAAGCAGCTTGTGACAGATGCTAGTGCAGTTGGTATCTACAATGATCTGGGCTCTGGCAGTAACATTGACTTCTGTGTCCTCAACAAGAACAAGCTGGACTTCCTCTGTCCTTGTGATATACCCTACAAAAAGGGGGAAAGGCAAAGGAGGTACAGATGTGAGTAAGGAACTATATAAGGGTTCCCACTGAAAAAGTTACTCTCTTGGAACCTGAAGTGAAGATGATACAGTACAAACAATGGACACATGCTGATTTTATCATAATCCTTTGGGGGGGGGTGAGGATTTGAAATTGGAATTCTTTATGCAGAACTAATAAAAACCAGTAAGTACTGGGTTGGAAAATAAGAAAGAAATAGGGCTAAATCAAACCCTAGCATTTGAAAATCATAAACTCTGAAATTTACCTCTATATTTCAAAGTAAACATCATTTAAACAAATTAACTTAGTGACTGTACTTTAGTCCCTAGCAGAGAAGAGAAGCCCATTTAAAAAAAATATGGATTTCTACCAGTTTGGCAGATGGTATTTCAAATTAGTTGTAGAGCTATAAAAATGTGTTAAGTCCCTTCAGATCTGTCAAGGGATCCATGCACTCTCCAAAGTCTATCATCTGGAAACAATATGTAACTCATTATCTTCCTATATAGCCATCAGAATTTGAGATAAAGCTTTCCAAGTTCCTTTTGGGATCTATTCTATACCCACTTGGTGCAAATCCATATAAAAGAAGTTGACCACATTTATTTGTGACAGTGGCTTACACAGTCAAAATTGCAGGACTTGTACACAACAGGGGAAGTGGGTATCAGCATGTGTGGGGAAACACCAAAATTTGTATCACATATTAAAATTTCTTTCTGCACAAAGAAAGGGAACATAGACTGAAAAACAGGAAAATGAAGAAATGCATATGCATGAGTACCAGGCACTCAGTAAATCCTTCTCTCCTCCTCCTCCTCCATTTATAAAGAGAGGAATGGAGCATGTTTTTTTAACTACCAATGACTCCAATACAAATCTGAGTAAAGAAAACAGAGAAATAGTCGGAGGCATTGCGGTCCATGCCTCTTTCCTCTTCTACAGATGTCCGTCAAAATGTTCTTTCATCTTTACAAGCATCTTTCTGTCTCCTACTCTTTTTTTTCAATACCCAAGCCATTTAGCCAACCAGTTAGCCTAACAACTACTGGCCCAGCAGTTCTTCACCCTACTCAATCCAGCTAATGAGCATCAGAAGAAATTTAAATGGTGGCTAGGTCCAGCACCTGGCACTGCTTAACAGATGGGCTAGAAAAGAAGTTTGAGTAGAGGCCAAAGTAGGCACCAGCAGAACCTGGATCTCCCAACTGTTTCAGTCCCAAGCGAGAAAGTCTTGATTACCTCCTTCCTTCCTATTTCTTCCACTTTCAAACACTCTTTCAAATCTACTGCTAAGGTATTTAGAGATGAGAGCAGGGTTTTTTTGGTAATTGATGTCAAGTTGCCTTTCAGTTACCCTGACCCTCCAAGTTATTGAACTGTTATAAACAGCCCCAGGTCTTGGAAATTCAGGGCTACAGCTTCCTTGATTGAGTCTATCCACCTGTAATGCCATCTTTCATCTTTTCCTATTATCTTCTATCTTACCAATTACTATTGTCTTTCCTAGTGAGTCATGTCTTTTCATGATACATCCAAAGTACAACAATCACAGTTTAGTCACCTTGGCTCTAGGGACAATTGGGCTTCATTTGCTCTAGGACCCATTTATTTGTCCTTTTGACAGTCCATGGTATCTGCAGAACTCTCATCCAGAGCCACATTTCAAAAGAGCTGATTCTCTGCCTATCAGCTTTCTTCACTATCCAGCTTTCACAACCATACACAGAAACTGGAAATACAATGACATGGACAATCCTGATTTTATTATACAGTTATGTATCTTTCCACTTGAGGATCTTGTCCAGGGCTTTCATAGCTACTCTTCCAAGTCCTAGTCTTCCGATTTCTTAACTACAGTCTCCATTCTGATTAATGACTAAGTCAAGGTATGGAAAATCTTGAAATATTTCAGTCTCTTCATTATCTGATTTCAGGTTGTATAAATCATCTATGCTTATTATTTTTGTTTCCATAATGTTAAACTCTAAACCTACCTTTGCACTTTCCTCCTTTACTTTCTTTAACAGTTGTTTCAAATCTTTCTATTCTACTAGTAGTATGGTGTCATTTACATATCTGAAATTGTTAATGTTCCTTCCTCTGAGTCTAACCCTGCTTTATTTATGATATTCAGCATACAGGTCAAAGAGAGTGATAAAATGCAATCCTGCCTAATCCCCTTGCCAATTGGAAAACCATTCTGTTTCTCCATATTTTGTCCTGATGACAACCTATTATCCTGAGTATAGTTTAAGCAGCAAGACAATCAAATGTTGTGGCACACTCATTTCTTTAAGAGAGATTCATAGTTTTTCACAATCTACACAATCAAAGGCTTTGCTATAATCTCTAAAACACAAGTTGATTTTCTTCTGAAATTCTTTGGCATACTCCATTATGTTTGCAATTTGATCCCTAATGCCTCTTCTTTTCCTGAGCTTAGCTTTAACATCTTGCACTTCTTACTCCATATATGCTGCCTGTCCTTGATGTAAAATTCTGAGTATTACTTTCTTGCATGGAAGATTAATGCAATGGCCCTGTGGTTACTGCAATTCCTGGTGATTTGTTTCTTGGGACTGAAATGTATATTGAGTGTTTCTGATCTGCAGACCATTGTTTCCTCATTCATATTAGTTGGTAGATTTTAGACTGAGGAGAGAAGAAATATCAGAAAATGAAGGGTGAGATCCCTCCATTTTCCTGGCACAGACACCACATGTAAAAATGAGAAAAATAAACCTCTATCTGCTTCATTGGCCATTTCCACACCGGGCTTCTGTAATGGTGCAGAGCGATCTCTCACGGAGATCTCCTGCACCGTAGAGTGAACTGGCGTGGACTACTTTTTGTAGTTCCACACCAGAATCCACTCAGAAGCGGCCGGAACTAGCCGCGCTGCGTGTTTTTTAAAAACCTCTTTTTCGAGGTTTTTAAAAAGCACGGAGCACACAGCCCTGTGCTGCTCCATCGCCCGGCTCCGACGCGGATTTGCAGGCGCGCGCAAGTGTGTGCCTGCAGATCTGCCGGGGGCGGGCTTCTGGCTGGTGAGCTTCTCCGGTTGGTGGAGAGCCTCCACCAACAGGAAGCCGCCATTTGGGACTCCAGAGGACTGCGGAGCAGCGAGCTCGCGCTGCTCCGCGTGGCGACGAACTTACCCGGTTTCAGGTAAGCTCCGTTTTCAGGCGTTTTTGCCCGTTTCCCCCCTCACATGCGGAAAGGGCCACTGAATCTTGAAGTACAGATCAAGGAAGTAGCACCAACCACTCTTTCTTCTTTAGCACATTATCATTTCTTGACAGCCAGGTGTTGAACATCAGACCAACAAGCCACTGCTGGCAATAAGTTGCAAGATATCTGAGTTAAGTGAAGGGATATTCACCCATGAGCTGGAGAACACACTTCAAGAGAAATGTTGTAGCATTTGTTGCAGACTTTCACTGGTATATTATAGTTCTGTTTTTACTCAGATCTGAGAAAGGACATTTGTCATGTTGTTCTCAAAGCCTGAGTAGGAAATAAGGCTGGAATGTAAAGAGATAGGTGGGAAAGAATTAAAAAACAAACTCTACACCTTTTCCAATGCGCTTTTATCTGCATAAATGCTTTGCTTCTCAGATTAGAAGCAAGAGTAAGCATGAGGCACATAATACAGATGTGGCCCAGTTAAACAGCTGTTCTAATGAACAGTTCACACGGCTCTCAACAGGTTAAGAGCATTAAGCCTCCGCTCCTACAGAGCACTAATAGCAATTTCTATTTTTTTACCTCCCTAGGAATTTGCTATAATGTCTCTTGTTGAGGACAAGATGCTATTGCATTTTCTTCTTTCCTGAGGTACAAGAAAGAAAGAAAAAACCCTGGGTGAGATCTGTCAAAAATGTACATATTTCATCTCTATATGCAGGATCTGAGCAGCCTTGTACATTGAGATTTTATATTATAACCATTTTAATTCTTGACAGAACCGGAAGTCAGTGGGAGCCACTGTTGCCTCCTCCTGGGAAAAAAGGCTGCCATGTTTAAGAGGAACAGGTGCAGGAGATTTTTGTATAGCAGTACTCTTTCCATTTGGAGAAAAAGGACCTGTTTGACTGCCTAGGTTCCCTGTGGACTATTGTTCTGAAAACTGCAAGACATCACAATAGCAGTCCTAAATGAGAAACCTGTATTTCAGAAGAGAGCCAGCACAGTATATTGGTTGAGCATTGGACTACAACTCTGCCAACCAGGGTTTGAATCCTTGCTCAGCTATGGAAACCCACAGGAAGGCAAAAGCAACCCACCTCTGAAGACAGTTACCAAGAAAAGCCCATGATAGCTTCTCCTTAGGGCTGCACAAGTCAGAAACAACCTGAAGACACACATCAACAACAATTATCAGAAGGATAGGTGAAGTAATTTATTTCTGATGGGAGGCCTAAACTGGCAGGAGGGAGGTTTCCCTTTCTTCTTTTCTCATTTTTCCCCCAGGGTTTGGCTAGTTGTACGAAAATAGCACAGATCATAGAGGTGTCTTCAGGCAAGAAAGCTGCATAATATCAGAAGGACAGACGCAGGGGCTAGGAAGTTATGACACTTAACAACCAGTTCAAGACCTTTTCAGTAGTGAATAGTTAGTAACATAGGAAAAGGGACATGTCACAGTTCCATTTGCACTCCAGCCTATCTTGCCACCCCAACTAAATATCATGTTCTCTCCGTATTCCACACAGTTAACAGCATTCTTCCAAGGAGATAAGAGATGGAATTAATTGCAAAGAAATGTGTAACTGTAATGTGAATATATTTTGCTAAAATTATTTATTCTAAATTAGACAAATTACCTGAAGGCTGTTAAGAGTTCATTAACCCTAATGAAATTTCTCAATTCCAGGATAAGAATTAGAAAACAAGCACTTTTTAAAATTGAGGTGTCAGCCGTTTGCACAGCTCTACACAAAACTAGTGCCTTTTCCCTTTGTTAACCCAAGCACATTACACAGGCCCTTTTTGCACGGCGTTTTAAAGCGTATTAGGCACGCTCCCTCCCCGCTTCACGAGCCGCTGTACCGCATGATGTTCTGGTGAACCAGGTGCTATCACAGCCACGGATAGTACTGATAGCACATTTTCTTATTTTTGCCTGAAAGGCAAAAATAACCTCCCTTTCACGCATCGTTTGCGTGACCAGAGGGCCTGTGGAGCTGTCGTCCGGTGTGCTTCCGGGAAGGACCCGGGAGTGGGCGGGGTGTGGGCAGTCCCTGCTGCTTGTCCCTCATGCAGCAACTCCCAGGGGACGCTCCGCCCAGCAGCAGGCCGGCCGCTGTCCCCATCGCAGCAGGGAACACTGCACAACACATGGCCACGAGAGGCCACCCTGGAGGCTGCGTCGCCACTCACACTCGAGACGACAGCAGCCCCTGGGGTCCAGCCGACTGTGTTTTTTTTTTTAAAAAAAAGGCGCTATCGTTAGCACTTTAGCACGTTAGCACGTTACCACCGTAGTACGAAACAACCTGTTGGCAGGATCTATCGTGCTAACGTTAGCACGATAGCCGGCAAAAAAAATCTAAAAAAAGAAACACCACTGCCCAATCAGGGGTGGTGGGGCGGGGACAGGGCGAGACCTAGGCGTGGCCCAGGATGCCGACATGCGGACAAGCCACCGGGCAGGGACTGGTGCTCTCTCGCCAATGTCCTGCTGTATGCAGACTGCAAGGGGGTCTCTACTGAGCCTCTTGCGATATTAGCAATATCGTGAGGGCTCTGGTTCGTCGCGCTATCAAGGTAAGGTGCGGAAAGTCTCACAGTAAACACAGGAGGACTGGCTGATTGATTAAAAAGTATGCCATCAAATGCTACTAAATTTCACATCTCACATTTAAATTTTAAAACAAGGCAGCAGCTATCACAGTGTGACAATGCAATTTGTGCAATTTGCTAGATATCTCACAGACAAATAGGAAAAAAATGCAACAGAATTTATATCACCAATATCATTACTCGACTAGATTTTCAGTCTGTACTTTATGAAGAAGAAGCAAGTTGGAATGGTAGGTTTTATCAGAATCCTACCTCCTCCACAAAAGTTTGGAGAACACTTGGAAAAAAACATTCTCTAACAGTAGAAGCTAGACCTGTCTATCACTCAACTCCACTACCTCCCTCCCCATTTCACTCTCCCTTCCCCCTCCCCGAGGGTTTTCACAGAAATCAAACATAAAAGATTGTTTTTGTTTTCTCCTGCCTTTTTAAATGCTAAATCCTTTTGCAAAGCTTCAGCCAGGATCCAGTTTGGGCTCTGGAATGCAGCCCACCACCTGGGGAGGCACCCGAACCAATCTGACACAGACTAATTCAGCCTAGGATTTGGGCTTCATTCAAATCCAACATGCATAGTTCATATGGTGTTGCTGAAAATTATAATCAAGGCCATTGATTCTTATGTAATGTTGTGATCCTGACTGGCAGTGTCAACAATCTGGGACTTCACATAATACCCCTTTAAAGCACTTGGCCTTGATATAATGCCACTTTGAATTATTTCCATGTTCATCTAGGTTATAAGAATTGGAGGAACAAAACAATGGAAATGTTGCCCTTGAGTTCTTCAAAGGCCCTGAGAATTTGCAGCTCTCCTACACAGGTCATTTTCCCATCAAGGTCATCTCTGTCCATCTCCCACTGTGTTGAACGGCAGGTAGCAAGACAAAAGTTACAAGACTACTATCATTCGAGGAGACAAGCACAGTGGGGAGAAGCTTTTAGTGTACGACTCTGCAATGAGAACCACAATCTACAGTTCACCCATCGGCCAGTTGGCTCTGAAAGGATCCTTTCATGTGACAGATGCAGACTGACAGAATTTTGTTCTCATTTTGCTTTTGAAAAAGGTAAGATACTGTAATGTTTTCCTGCTTGTTATCTGTTGGAATAATAAATATTCTTAGAAGGAAAAAAACATTGAGCTTGGAACTCCTTCAGAAGCTAACTGTATTTATAATCCTACTGTCTCTTTCTGAGCTCAGGGTGATGAAGTAGCAAGTGATGATCCGTCTGGCAAACCTTACTATTATTTCTATTGCATTTTCTTGTATACTGTATACTTTCCGACCTTTTAGCTCATTTATCCTCAGTGCAAGCCTGCAAGAATTTCTAGGCAGCCCGAGAGTAAGTCCACCCAAGACGACTCCCACGAGCTTCACTGCTTAGCACCAATTTGAGCCTGAAATCCCCATGTTCACACCCTACAGTCTATCGACTGCACCAAATGAAAGCACAATGGATGCAAAGAGCAAATTTTTCAGATGCTACGTTGCATGGAATGCCATGGCACTCATGCTAAGCTACTCTATAAACTAGACTAGAAATAAATTAGATATAAAGAACTGATTTAAGTCAGCTCATCCTCCTGTTAATAATTGTGATTGCTTTATTCCCTCTCTTGCCAACTTTCATGTGGCAGCCAATAGATTTAACAGCATATGACAAGAGTCTCGCAATTTTCTAGTTCAGAGATTGGTAAAAATACCATTTAGATAACAACTTCCCAGATCTTCCTTTGCAGTGGCCCCAGTCACAAAAGTAAAAAAAACCATGAATAATTCCCCCTGCCCTCATTTTCTGTCCCATTGTCTTCCAGGGCTCTTCCCTCCCATTCTCTTGCCTTTGCCCTGGGGCACGAGCCTTCCTTCTGTGTGCCCTGGGCAAAAAGCAAGAGAATAGGAGGAAGGAAAGTATGCATCTCTGCAGGTGGTGCTCCCTCTCCTATTCCCTTGCTTTTTCCTGTGGAGCACATTCTCCACACAAAAGACAAGGGAATAGGTCAAAGGTGTGCGCATGCTTTCCTTCACTGCACACAGTGTTTTCCCTTCCCATTCCCTTCCCTTTTGCCCAGGTGTGGAGAAAGAAGGCACGCATGCACAGGAAAAAGACAAGAAAATGAGAGGATGAGATGAGGGGGAAGCACCCATGCACCTCGGAAATAATCGAATTTGCAAAAGTCAACCCCACGAATATGAAGGGAGGCCTGCATTTGTATACAGTATATGTAACTTTTCTGCCTATTCTCTGGAAAGAAGAAAGTATTAATAGTTTGAGATCACTATCCTATGCTTAGCAGCAGGAACTGCAATGACAGTTCAGGTTCTCTAGGGCTGAGTGGTCATAGAAGAGTTAGGTCAGTCCAGATCCTACATGTGCCATCAGGTTATCCAAAAATGAGGGAAGGGGATAGCAAGGTCTCAATCATTCCAAAGTAGCTCACAGGGAAAAACCAGCCACAGAGAACACTGACAAGGAAGGAGAAAGGCAGGACGTATACTTTATAGAAAGTACAATGGGTCAGGAATTCAACAAATCCAAAAACACAAAAAGTCTTAGACTAATTGTTTGCACTACAGACTCTTTCTCTTCTGCAAGATTTTTAGCTGCCTGCCCTTTACAAGCCAGATGGATAATTACTTGCCCTATAGTATTTAAGTTTGTATATGAGTTGTTAGCTCCTCTTCTGTTCCTGTATGGTTCACTGTTTCAGAGCTAGGAAGAAAAGCCACTCTCCAGCATTCAGCTGCTCTGGAGTAGAGCGGTGGCTTTTTGTCCACATTGTGTCCATTATCAGTATCTTCACTTGACTTCTTAGACTTCAGGGAGGGGGCAGCGTTTTCACATTGTAGGCTCTCTCTGCCCTAACTACGACAATCTCAAAGGGAAGTGTATAAGATGAGATATAATGCATTGGTACTTGTTATTCTCTCCCCTGGAAAAAGTTGCTATAAACTTCTAAACAAAAATTAAGAGCTTGCACCAAAACAACACTCCAATTTTGCAGACAAACAGAAGGCCACAGAAAACTGCTACTAACTGGGAAACAAGTGGACTTTTCAGCTATTCTGCACATCAAGCCATTGACATTCATGATTTAGTCATATATTTAAATGTGTCCACTGCCTTCCCAAAATATTGTTATGTGCCTTCAAGTCGACTCTGACTTACAATGACCTTATTATTATATTTTCTTGGCCAGACTTATTCACAGGAGGTTTGCCATTGCCCTCCTCTGAGGCTGAGAGAGGCTGAGAGATTACCCAAGGTCACCCCTATACCACACTGGCTCTTCTTATATCTATAGCTTGCTCAGTGCTGTAAGACCTAACCTATAGCAGCTCTAGCCACAACCTTTCACATGCAAATCATGTGCCATTCCATTAAGCTACAGCCCTTCTCCCTTACCTCAAGTCTGTCACCAAACACAAGCAAGTGAAAAGCAGAACCTCCATATTCAGCTGCTGTATACATCTGGGCACAGGTATACCACAACTTCAAACATCACACTCAGCATTCTTGACTCAGAAGCAAGTCCCATTGATCTTAATGGGACTTACCCTCAACATCTAGGATTGCAGCCTAAACCTATTTAAATCCAGTTAAATTGTTACTGCTTCCACATCAATGTCTCCTTTAGAACCTTGTGACTTGTAGTTTCATATAGCTGTGGATCATTATGTCCCCAAGTCCTCAAAGGAACTAATTTCCAGGTTCTTCTGGCTTAGACCCCGGCCATTTCTGCACTACACTATTATAGTGCTATTATTCCACTTTCAACATCCGATAGAATCCTGGGGTTTGCAGTTTTGGGAGAGGCATTTAGAATTCTCAGCCAAAGAATCCACAGGATATTTACAGTGGAATAATACCACTGTATCAGTGTCGCACAGATATGGCCCCAAGATAACAGGACTTAATGTCATGTAAATAAAACAGCCAGGCATCCAGAAACTGTATACCTCATAATAAAACCATCCACAAACAATATCATCAAAATGGGTTAAGTGGCTATTTAACCTGAGTATGTTCTCTACGATAAAGCAGTCCTTGAACAGGAGTATGTTCCATAAGATAATATGGATGTTCAAAGACTAAAAGAGACTTTACACGAGAGTACAAATAGTAAAGCAAAATAGATCAGAGCTGATACAGGGCTTTGTAGGAAGGGAATTTCAGAGGTGTCAATGCACCTCATTTTCCCAACAGAAAAATGCTGTTTATGCTCATGTAAATGGACCACGGGCTACATGTTGCCTCTGCTCCAGTTTTGCATTCCACACAACCAAACATTCCTTGCAAAGGGCGAACTACACTACTAGAAGCTTCTAGGACAGGGATGGGCAAAGTGCAGCCTGTGAGAAGTTTAGGAAATTGTACTTAGCATTCTCAGCCAAACAGCTCTAATGCCTCAGCAAGCTACAAATGCTAGGATTCCACCACATATTGCCACGGCAGTTGAAGTGGAATCAAAGTGCTCTAATCACATAGTATGGAAGGGTTGCAGGAGTGGGAAACTTATAGACCTCCAGAAGTGCTTTTATTCCAACTAAATGACAATGATGACTGAGGTTCATGGGAGTTAGAGTCAAGTAACATTTCTGAAGGACACAGGTGTCTCCCCTGCTTTGCTGTAAAGAACAGGTGCTGCCCCTGTATCTATTACGAGATAGCAGCAGTTCTTTTTAATTACAGTGCTGTACAGTTTCTCTCAGAATGCTAGAGAAATGTTAACATCCCCCTTTTGTGAATATTTCAGAGTTATTCCTCAGAGTCCCTGCTGACCTTATTACCTTGAGGGCTGCAATATTTTAATTACAGAGCAAGTTGCTATTGATCAGATTGTCTATGATTGATTCCTGATTATTCCTGTGTTAACTGGAGATTCAATTTCACTTGTATTATGTCAGTCAACATAGGTTACATAAGGACAGTAATAATATTCTTTTACTGTTTTCTTTTCAATGGACTGTGGACTGTAAATAAAGATTGATTGGTTATTAAAATATGTAAGTTAGCAGTATCCTTTCCAGACAAAGGGGGCAATTACAGGGAGCCTCATGGCTCTGAAGCAATATACGCTTCATTTTCCTTGACTTCAAGGCGCAGTAACAAAATGGAACTTTCATTTCCGCTTATCAAATGTTACCCGACAACTCTTCACGGAAAGAACAGCATCTCCCAAACTGCTGTAATTCACCAGGGATCCCCCTCCTTCAGGCTGATTTACAGAACTGTGCTGACTTATCTTTGAGATAAACTGTCTTTTCCTTTTGCTGCAAAACAGATATAATAAATGAGAGAAAGGAAAGAATCAAAAGTGAAGTTGGCAGAGAAAAGTCTGGGGAAATCAGAAATGAGAACAGGGCACGTCAGCCTAATGTGTCAGAACTGTGGGTAGAACTATTACTGTGGGAAGTTGACGTTCCCACTCACGAGTTTCCAATACGTTTGTTGTGACATATGCCAACTAACTCCAAAGTTCGTTATTGTTCAGTGAGGACTAAACCATTGTTATGGGATTTGTCACACATTTGATTTCATTGAAAACAACAACAACAACAACAAGGACAACAGGGAAGATGGGCCAAATCAGAGAGGGGCTCTAAACTACTCTCTCTAGACTGGTTCTGATTAGGAGGGGGACTTGCCATTTGCCATCACCTTAATGCAATGGGGACTGGTTACTGATTCCAACCAGAATGATAGAAGAGTCACTTCTGCATTTCAGGGCTAACCACGTGACATACAGCAGTCTCATTTAACAGACATTAATGGAGGTTTCTCTTTTGACCATAGGAGAGTCTCGATTAGAGTTGTGGTGGAAGAACAGGCTAAAACTGCACCTAATCAAAAGAGAGTGACACATTTTTAGCTGCATTGCAACAGATGGGAATTCATTCATTCATTCATTCTTCTCTCAAAACCAAAGTTCCAAGGAGGCTTACAGAAGGTTAACTAAAAGGTTCTGAACACACAGTTATAATCTTGAAACACAAGCGAACAAATTATATCAAAGAACAACAGAATTAAAAGCGATTTAAAAGTGCATCATTTTTATTAATGCCTTCCAGCAGAGCTCAAACAATTTGTTTGCCTGGCCTAATATTGTCTGCTCTGACTGGCAATAGCTATCTAGGGTCTTAAGTGAAGGCCTTTCCATTTACCTACTACCTAATTCGTTTATTTTTAAAAAATCCAGAATTGGCTGCGATTGAATTGATGATCTTCAACTTACAAGGCATATTTTCTACCACTGAGCAATAGCTTATTCCTTGATTGGAGCTAGACAGGCAAACATTATATCATTCAAATAGAACTGTCTACCTACTTGGATCAGTAGATGTATTTCCCATTATGCTTCCTTTCAATGTGCTGTTGCATTGAACAGACGTGATGAACCAAATTAAAATAAATAATGTTGTGGTCAGACAAAAAAATCTTTGCAAGGAACATGCCTCTGTTTAGGAATATGGTTCTTCCAACTGTCCCAATTTGGCAGGACATTCCTGATTAATCCTCTGTTGTTTCTCATTTTTTTCCAGCTCCTTTTAAAATGTCCCACTTTCTCTGTTCTCTCATTTCCCCCTTCATCCTCAGTTTACCTCAGCTGCTGCAAACTCAGCTCAAAGATGCAAAAGTAGTTTGTACTCAGTTAAGGAGGAAAGGAGAGAAGAAAAGGAAAGGGAATCTTTCCCTTTCTCGCAGACTCAGGCAAGACCAAACCACTACAGTCTCTCACAGCTTATGTGTTCTTCCTCAGAGTGAACACACTCTGCTTCTGCTTGGGCACATGTGTCCCAGTTTTCATCTTGGAAATGTTGTAGGGTGTGCTGTCAATGAACAATTGTTAGAGTATGCAAACAGGAGGATGATAACCAGTTCATACTCTGCTTATGGGCTTCCCAGAAGATTCTGGCTGGCCACAGTGTGGAAAGAATTCTGGGAAAGATCAGCCTTGGGTCTGGCCCAGCAGGGCTCTTCTATTTTGCTCATACACAGAAGGCATTAACATGCTACCTTTTAGTTCCATTATCATCCACCATACTGACACTTTGTCACATATAAAGCCAAAAAGTATGTGTACCTTTGGATTTTGCATTTTGAAAGAAAGAAAAGTCCCCATCAGCTTGAATTATCAGGACCACTGTGGGTATTCTGCAGCTGTTAATTTACCCACAGTGGATACTCTGTTGTTATTAGAATTACTAATTTCTTTGGCACACTTATGCCCACATTTCCTTCAAACATCTCAAAGCAGCTGTGGTACAGCTCTACAACAATCCCATATGAATGTGATAAAGGCTATGAACGAACTGAGAATTTGGTGTCTTAAAATCTTTTAATATCTTTCTAAAGCAGAGAGAGGCAACATCCAGATATTTCTGGATTAACAATTCCACCAACCCTGTCTACCATAGCTAATGGTGAGAAGTTGCAGTTGGAGCCATAGTCCAAAAACATTCTTTCACACTACACAAGTATAGCACTATGAATCCACCTTAACTGTCATGGCTATGCCCTAAGGAATCTTGGGTTTTGTAGTCTAGTGAGAAGTGAGAGCCTTTTAGCAAAGAATACTAAATACCATTTCCATACCCTCAAGGCACCAGATCCCATTTGATTTTGGAAGCTAAGCATTGTCAACTCTGGTTAGTACTTGGGTAGGAGACTGCCAATGAATCCCAGGTGCTGAAGGCTATATTTCAGAGGGAGTAAAAGGCAAAACCACCTCTGAGTATTTCTTGCCTAAGAAAACCCTGTGAAATTCATAAGGTCACCATAGGTTGATAGGTGACTTGAAGACACATGTGTATACATAAGCTGCAAACCCAGGATGTCATGGGATGCAGCCATGGCAGTTAAAGTGGAATCATAGTGTTATATTGTTCAGTGTGAAAGGGCCCTTGGAAGAATTTTCAAAGGAGTTACTTTACTTTTGCAGCAAGATCACAGACTATTGTTGACACTGTTAACAGGTTTATTGTAACATGAGCTTTCATGGATTATAGACCATTTCCTGAGATGCATGGGAAGCAATTCACATAATCTGTGCAGTTGGGAATGGGATGTCAACAGTGAGTTCATAGTTCAGTTATACACAGAAAATAGTGACAGGGCAATTTTTGTAATACTAGTCATTGACAAAACTGTTGGTGTTAATACAAACATCCTGGCAATATGCAAGACAGTTAAGACATGTAACATATGAACATCAGTTACACTATACTAATTCTGCTCTGCAGTTTATCACTGTGATCTGTCTTTGAAATTCTTTCCAACGGTAAAACAATGAAGAGTAATTCTGCATCATATGGGTAATTGTGATGTTCTGTGCTGCTGGAATCACAGAATTTTATTGATCCTTGAAGACATACTGTTGTAGTTGTTGCTGTTGCTGTGTATCTGCAAGCCATTTCTGATTTATGGCAACTCTAAAGTGAACCAATCATGGGATTACCTTGGCAGAATTTGTTCGGGGGGGGGGGTTGCCCTTGCCTTCCTCTGAGGCTGAGAGGGTGTGACTTGCCCAGGGCCAATCAGTGGGTTTCCATGGCCAAGCAGGGGTTCAAACCCTGTTCTCCCAGACTCTTAGCCCAGCATTCAAACCACTAGACCACATTGGCTCTCTAATGAAGACATGTTAAATCCCACAAATCCCACAGATTGAATGGGTCTAATCTAATCAGGACTAACAACAGGATTTAGATCACTTTGTGATAAGCTGCCAGTTTAAACCTTTGCACTAGACTGGAACTTGTTGATTAAAGTAATTTGGCCTGACTCAACACTCAAGACTTCCCCTGAAGTTTCCCTTGTTCTACCCTAGAACTCTGAGGTCAGTACTCACAAGGTCCCTATTCCTGCTCTTCTTTATAAACTTCTCTTTAGAAAAGGGATTGAGAGGCTACTTTCAGGGTGTAGAACAGAATTTTCCAAACTGTGTGTCGCAACACATTAGTGTGTCACCTGCAGTGTGTAGGTGTGTTGCATGAATGTAACAGGCAGAGGGGCTGCCTCTCCTGCTGCCAAGGCAGACCAGGCCCAGGTGAAGGGGCTGCCTCTCTTGCCACCAGTCTAGGCCAAGGAAGACCCTGGCAAGGGTGGTGGCAAGTACTAAATTACTTACTGAATTACCGTGTCGTGAAATGATGCATGTCTAAAAAGTATGTGACCAACATGAAAAGTTTGAAAAGTTCTGGTCTAGAAAATAGTCAAAACTCAGGAGGCTGAAGAGAAAGAATTTCCAAAGGTCAGTTGGTGAGGGTCACAGTGATTTCTTGGACTTCCAGGATGGAATCTTGTCAGTCAACTCCAACCAAGGTAGACCCATGGAAACAGTTGTTGGATAGTGAGTCAACACATAAATAAATCCAACTGATTCAATGGCTCTGTTCTAGTAAAATCACTAGTCTCCATTCTCTATCATTTTCCAAGTCATGTTGTCATTGTTTCAGTGGCCACTGCCACATGCTCTGAAATCCTAAACATCTCAATGGCAAAGGCTTATCCTGGATAAACTTACAAGTGTGTGGTCACATATACAGACAAACAGGTATGTGTTCAATTGATACTTGTTCAGTGCAAAAAACCTGGGTCACTTTTGGTCCAAAACAGACATAAATATCCATGTATCCAAAACACCAGAGCTACAACAGCCCAGAGGAAAGACAGGACTTGTGGGCTGGCATCAGAACATAAGAGCATTTAAAAACAAACAAAAAACTACAGGTCTCAGAATCCCAGAGGCCCTGGTTAGAGAATGGTCTGGATGTCATAGTCCAAACAGCTTGGCAAGCATCAACAGGTCCCCTAGGTTAACTATCCAAAATAGTTAATTCCCCAGCAGCAAGTTAGGGTTATTTATATCTATAAAAAGAGCCACAGGATCCTTGTCCAGCCATCATATCCTTGTTGATACAATACTATCCAATGGTCTAACTTTCTCAGAACAGTTATGCTCTTGCACTGCAAGCCTTAAGAAAAAGACAGCAAGCTCACTTCAGTGGATTGTCAGGCTTCTTCCATTACCTTTCCATTGCAGCTTCTGCTATTGGCATGAGCTTTAACTCCTGGGAAGAGAATGCATGGTCCTGAAATATTCATAACCTGACTGAATTTATCAACAGAAAACCCTGGTGGGATAACACTTAAAATGCCTGCTCTCACCTCTTTGCGGCTGCACGCTATGAAATAAGCTAATTGCTCTCAATTAACTGACAGCAACCACCAACTGCATTATCCAAGGATTACAAATTAAATTCTCATCATGCCTCTTTGTGAAGAGGAAACTACATATAAACAGTCTAATGGACTTTGATTAACTAAAGCCCACTTGGCTTTTTTTTTTTTTGGCTTTTATTAGAGTCAAAACAAAATTTCACATTATTCTTGTCTTCATGTCCAAATAGACATGTGTGTAAAGGGAAGGAGGGGTTGTCACACAGCTAAGCAAATGACATGAAAATCAAACGTGCTTCTCAGTTGTCTCTGCAGGTCATGGATGCCAGTTGCTGCTCAGACACAGGCATGACAAAGTCTAGCTCAGTCTCTTGGCCTCCTAAAAATCTGCAAGAGGAGATAAACTGTAGCCTTTCAAATGTTGTTGGGCTCCAACTTCCATCAGCCCCAGTCAACATGGCTGATGTTCAGGCATGATGTACGTACAAGTGTGACACAATCAGAGGAAAACAGGTTCCCTCGTCCCTTCTCTAAAGGTTCCAGGGAATGGACCAAGAGGACATCACCCAAGGAATCTCCCATGTCTTGCCAGTAAGAGAGCTACGCAGTCCCCAAGCTCAAAGTTTGGGCACACTCTTTTTGTAAAGATAATTTTGCACACCATGAATAGGAAACCTGTGAGGGTCAGGAGACTGTCCCCCATCCACCAGGAGTCCAACCCCACCACTAAATGTTGGCATGCAGAAGTGGTGGCAAAAGACACCTTTAAAAGCAGCCCTTTTGGTTTAAAACAAGGTGTGTGGAGAGCATGCACATTTTGAAGCTGGCTAGTGGTTGCAGGAGACTTGCAGGAGTGAGAACTGCCTTGAAAACAAGGTGTTTGCACTCGCAGAGGGCTCATCTCACTACAGATGTCATGCACACATATGGATTCTGTGCCTGTATACTGCTACGTTCTGAACATTTTACATCTAAGGAATTTGGAAGGAAATTCTTGTGCCCTACTGCACATGCTAAACTCCAGACAGTTCCCACATGCAGCCCAGTTGAGGAGGGAGAATGAGAGCAATTCTGTGCCAATTTGGCTGGGGCAAGTTTAGAACCTGTCAGCTGCCTGTAGAGTCCCACAACAGAGCTGTGCATCTCAAGGACTTGTTCCATCAGGCCTCCTTTAAATGAGGTGCCAAGCTTCAACCATGTAAGTCTCCCCATGGCATAACCTACAAAGTCTATGTCTACAGTTTTCCTATGTATCTAATGCACTTCCAAGAGAAAGTTTCTTTTTATTATTCATATTATTCATACCGTTAAGAACAACTGAAAAAAAAACACTAAGGTATAGACAGACAGGAAGAAAAAGAGGTAGGGAAATATGAACAAGGTTAATCAGCTCTAACTTCTTATGATAAGAAGGCTCACCCCAGTGCTATTACTGTGGTAGATAACAAGCAACTGGATGGGAATTTTTGTTGTGTGCCTTCAAGTTGTTTTCACATTATGACGACTGTAAGGCGACCCTATCATGAGGTTTTCTGGGGCTGAGGGTGTGTGATACACTGTAGGTCACCCAGTGGATTTCCAAAGCCAAGTGGGAAATTGAACCCTGGTCTCCAGGGTCATAGGTCAAAGCTCAAACCACCACATCACAGTGGAATAGGGGGAGCCAAGCTCTTCAGCACATGAAATGGAACAAGAGGATGGGCCTTCTGGGAAAATTCACTGTTCTAGAAAGTTCTGAACAAAACTCTACAGACACAGAACCCATACATACATACATACATACATATATGTATGTATGTAATACATAAAGCCAATGAAGAATTTATTCTAAGTTACCTTACTTTCAAATAGGCAGAAGAAAACATCTGGATTTTTATGCAGTCTTTATTAAACATCAACCAAGAGGTTCCAAATCTTTTTAAAGTGGAAATAATTTCTGGGTGTAGGTACCTTCCAGAGGCTTCTTGTTTATATAGCAGCTAGGTATGAAAATATTTCTCATTCCTGATAATGCTGGGGACAGATCTGTGGCCTTGTTTATAAAGCTGCATATTTTATACACAAGGGTAAAGCAAATGCTAGAACAAAGTTACTTTAGCATACACTCTGTCAATATTCAAGAGAAGAAGATTCTGAAAACCTTGCATGGTTTAAAATTCCACTTATCTACAAATTCACTAAAAGAAGGGCCAGCTATTTATATATAGGTATACGTCAGTTATCAAAGTAGATGTGTTACTGATCATTACTTCTTTAACTGAAAATTTGGTACCAGAGGCAGAAATAACATGGAAAGAATCAAGTTCGGTTCCTACTCCACAAAAAGGAAGAGCAGTTCACCTTGTTTCAGCAAACTTCTCATTCAAAACTAAACAATATGTACATATGAAATGAAATAACTAGGTCAAGTAAGCCTTGCTTAAGTAAATGAAAACACTGTGAACCTTCAAGAAACCACTTGAAAGCTTCATTCAAGATGGATCCAGGGATTTTTTTTCTCCTCTACTTTTCTTATCATTTTCATTTTAGCAGGGAAACTTACAGATCTATGCTTTTCTTAACATGATGGGGGTAGTTGGTAAAGCATACAACCATAGAGTTGAAAGAGACCCCAGGGGCCATCGAGTCCAACTCCCTGCTATGCAGGAACATCCATCAAAGCATTCCCAACAGATGGCCATCCAGCCTCTGCTTAAAAACCTCCAAAGAAGAAGACTCTACCACACTCTGAGGCAGCATATTCCACTGCCAGACAGCTCTGACCGTCAGGAAGTTCTTCCTGAGGTTCAAGTGGAATCTCCTTTCCTGCAGCTTGAATCCATTGCTCCTTGTCCTAGTCTCTGGAGCGGTAGAGAACAAACCTGCTCCCTCCTCAACATGACATCCCTTCAAATATTTAAACATGGCTATCATGTCCCCTCTTAACCTTCTCTTCTGCAGACTAAACATACCCAGCTCTCTAAGGTGTTCTTCATAGGGCATGGCTTCCAGACCCTTCACCATTTTGGTCGCCTTCCTCTGGACATGTTCCAGCTTGTCGACATCCTTCTTGAATTGAGGTGCCCAGAACTGGACACAGTATTCCAAATGAGGCCTAACCAATGCAGAATAGAGTGGTACCATTACCTCCCTCGATCTAGACGCCATACTCCTATTGATGCAACCACGACTCGCATTGGCTTTTTTGGCTGCCGCATCACACTGCTGACTCATGTTCAGCGTGTGATCTACCAAGACTCCTAGATGCTTTTCACACATACTGTTATCCAGCCACACGTCCCCCATCCTATACTTGTGACTTTCATTTTTTCTGCCCAAGTGCAGGACCCTACATTTCTCTCTCTTGAAATTCATTTTGTTAGCTTTGGCCCAGCTCTCCAATCTGTCAAGGTCGTTTTGAAATTTGATCCTATCCTCTGATGTGTTAGCAACCCCTCCCAGTTTGGTATCATCTGCAAATTTGATCACCATGCCCTCCGCTCCTTCATCCAAGCCATTGATGAAGATGTTGAATAGCACTGGGCCCAGGACAGAACCCTCTGGCACCCCACTAGTCACTTCTCTCCAGGATGAAAAGCAGCCATTCGTGATCACCCTTTGGGTGCGGTCAGTCAACCAATTACAAATCCAACTAACAGTAGCCCTGTCCAGCCCGCATTTTACTAGCTTCTTTGCAAGAATGTCATGGGGAACTTTCTCAAAGGCCTTACTGAGGTCAAGATTTGCTACATCTACAGCATTCCCTTCGTCTATCAAGCTTGTAACCCTATCATAAAAAGAGATAAGATTAGTCTGGCATGACTTATTTCTGAGAAATCCATGATGACTTTTAGTGATTATGGCATTGCTTTCTAAGTAATTACAAACTGACTGTTTAATGATGTGCTCTAGGATCTTTCCTGGAATTGATGTCAGGCTTACCGGGCGATAATTATTAGGGTTCTCTTTTTTTCCCCTTCTTGAAGATGGGGATGACATTTGCCCTCCTCCAGTCTGCTGAGACCTCTCCTGTTCTCCAAGAGTTCTGAAAGATTATTGCAAGTGGTTCAGAAATGACTTCTGCCAGTTCTTTTAATATCCTTGGATGTAAGTCATCTCGCCCTGGGGACTTGAATTCATCTAGTTTAGCCAGATATTCCTGTACTAATTCTCTATTTATTCTGTGATGCATTTCCCTCGCTTCCTCACCTGCTCCCCACACCCCAGGTTGGGTACTTCTATCCTTTTGGGAGAAAACTGAGGCAAAGAAGGTATTAAGTAGTTCTCCCTCCTTACTCCCCCCCCCAACCCGGTTATTAATTGGTCACCTTCTCCATGTAGTGATCCTATCATTTCCTTGTTTTTCCTTTTGCTGCGGACATATCTTAAAAAAGGCCTTTTTATTGTTTTTGATGTCTCTGGCAAGCCTGAGTTCATTCTCCTCTTTAGCTTCTCTGACTTTTCCCCTACGTCTCCTGGCTATTTGCTTGAATTCCCCTTTGGTGGTTTCACCATTCTTCCATTTCCTGTACATGTTTCTTTTAACCCTTAGCTCAGCTGAGAGTTCTTCAGTCAACCATTCCAGTTTCTTTAGACACCTGCCATTTTTCCTCCTTATTGGCACAGTTTTCAATTCTGCCTTCAGTATCTCACTTTTAAGAAAGCAGGATAATCTGCTTTCTTCTTTCATCTCTTTTGTTGTTCACTCATGCTCAGTAAGCAGTTCTAGACATAGCTGCTGTTTAACTTGCTTAATGTGGACAGGCACATGCTGCTACAACAGGATCAGCTAAAGTACCATATTTGCCAGCGTAGAAGACGCACCAGTGTATAAGATACACCCCATGCATTCACTGGCAAATACTATTTGCTGACGTATAAGACACACTGGCATATAAGACGCATTCCATTTTCAAACAGTATTTTTCAGGGAAAAAAGTGAGTCATATATGCCAGCAAATACAGTAGAACCCCATTCTTTTCTGGATCAAGCTTTGCTGCATTGTTTACTGCAAACATGCTCCTGCAATCCAGCACTGAAAGTCTGGATTGCAGGAGCATGTTTGCAGTAAACAATGCAGCAAAGCTTGATCCAGAAAAGAATGGGGTTCTACTGTATTTGCTGGCATATAAGCCGTGCGGAAATGGCCTCTGACAAGAAAATTCCTTTTTCCAGTCTGTTTACATTCACTCAGCCCTGACCCTTTTTCCTTGCTCTTTGGATAGCCGGAAGGTTTTTTTGTTTTTTTGTTTCTGGCAGAATCAGCACTGGGAAGATGGTGAAGGAGAGCAGGAGAAACACAGCACTGAAAGTCTGTGTTTCTCCTGCTCTCCTTCACCATCTTCCCAGTACAGATTCTGCCAAAAAAACAAAAAAACCTTCCAGCTATCCAAAGAGCAAGGAAAAAGGGGCAGGGCTGAGTGAATGTAAACAGACTGGAAAAAGGAATTTCTTTGTCAGAGGCCATTTCCGCACAGGGTAATTAAAACAGTGCAGTGCGTCCTCCACGGAGGACGTCTGCACCTTGGAGTGGACTGAGTTTGGACTACTTACCAGAGATCTGCACCTCAGTCCACTCCGAAATGACCCCACGTGGTCCTCCAGCGTGTTTTTGAAAGACCGGAAAAATCAGATCTTTCAAAGTGCCAGAGCGCGCCACTGCATGCCTGCTCCCTTTTGCAGATTCGCAGGTTTGCACCAATGCGAGCCTGCGATCTCCGGGTGCGGGCTTTAGGTGTGGCGAGCTTCAGCGGTTGGTCGGGACCCACAACCAACCGGAAGCTGCCATTTTAGAAGCCGGAGCAGTGCGGATCTAGACCACGCACTGCTCCGATTAACCCTGGACCGGACCAAGGAGCCAGAAGATTGGGTGAGTAATGGCACGGAGCGATTCCCTCGCCTCGTGCGGAAATGGCCAGAGGCTTTGTTAACTGAGGTATGCCTGTACTGCTTCCATCTGTAGTTTCTTAATATCACTATTATGCTGGTAGTAAGAAGGCAGTGATGTAACAGATGTCTGTGAAACAGCATAACTTCAATAATTATGGCTAATTTAAAGTGACTTCCTTATAAATACATCATGACAAAACATGTATAAGTGCCATAAGTAAGTACTAGGTATCAACTTATTTTAGCTATTTGTCACATGTTATTTTAATGAGCATACACCAAGTTATGAAAGAGGTCTGTGGCCTTTTTAAAGATACTGGTCTACACACTGGTCCTACACTGTGCTGAGAAAAAAAAAAGACTGTCCATCCACATTATGAAATACAATAAAATAAAGCAAATTTCCAAGCAAGATTGATAAAAGCAGGAACTAGCACAATCAGCTATGGAAGTAAGCTATATGCAAATTTGGAACATACAAAAAGATCCATAAGAGCTGAAATATATATTCCAGCCGGATACCAAAAATATTGGCTGTTATTCCAGAGAATCTTATTTGTTCCACTTGGCTGGGTAGAATCAAAGTTGACAGACAGTAGGATATACACAAGGCAAACACAAGAAAGTGTTCCATGCACTGATGAGCAATGTGCCTACCTACAGTAGAGAAAAGCCATTGCCACAGATGGGGTGGCAGCAGATTTTTGTCTATTCTCAGTTATTTGAAATGTGTTTCATTAAAGTTAGTAGGAGTTCTGACCATTGCCCTTTATTTATTTACTTGGTAAAGCATATGAATAATTGGA
This sequence comes from Cyclura pinguis, assembly GCA_030412105.1. Classification (NCBI taxonomy): domain Eukaryota; kingdom Metazoa; phylum Chordata; class Lepidosauria; order Squamata; family Iguanidae; genus Cyclura; species Cyclura pinguis. Next base: position 68,088,136 of record CM059603.1, read on the forward strand.
GCAGTTAATACCTGCTGGACAAATCTGTGTGGAGCCAGCCAGTCACCACTCATGGAGTGAGATGATGGGGAGACGAATATATAAACCCAAAGATTTGTCTATAAAAGGGTTAGATAGGGCTAGTTAGAAATAGAAATAGCAGCAAAGCCAATTAGGAAGAGATGGATGAAGGAGATCTGTAAAGAGTCTGGGGTGCTGATAGTGTAGAAAGTGGTCAGAGAGAAGAATACTCTTGCTCAAAATGGAGGTGTTAGATTGTACTGTGTGCAGAAACTGCATAAGGCTAGAGGTTTATTTTATTTCTTACACAATAAATCTTCACTGTTTTATTTTCAACATCTCTATCTGACTGCTTTAATTTAATCATTAATACAGAATACTGGTCATACTTTACCGCTTGCCCAATACAGTGGTGTCTTTGAGACCAAAGTACCAGGTCCAGGGAAGGATCTTAAGAAGTAAAAGGGCAAGATGAGTGTCAGGATCCTAAGCATTGAAACTGCTGGGCCAACTGGATAGGGGATCCATGCCAATGCCTGTGGTCATGAATAGCTCAAACTGCACTAGATTGTCAACAACAATAAATATTATTATGGGCATCAAATCTGATCTTGAAACTAAGGGATTATCCAGTGATGAAAATAAAAGTAGCTTTCAGGTTTCATTAGTCATGTATACACTTAAGTATTAGCACATCACAGAACATCGGTGCAGAGCTGAATCTCTACCATGTTACATTAGTTTTCCTTGAATAATAAATGAAACTTTATTCTCCATGGACTTCCATGATTATAGAAAATTACATTTACTTATTAATATACCATTTCCTATTTAAAGCATTTAATGTTCTGTACACTGTGTAGAGTCCCAGGCTGCCAACAAAATGTAATGCAAGTTAGATGTTTCATATTACAAGGAAAGAGGTACTGATGAAATTCTCCCATGAGAATGAAGCCAGGAAACATTCATCTTGATGCGCACCTCCTGGATCAATATATGGACCGGGTTAAGCTTGGTAATAACTTGCTACCAAGATGTTACCTGCAGCACTTTCCTTTGGTAGAGTAATGATAGAATTCCTTCTGCAATAACATAATGACTGGTAACATTATCACTTTCTAGTATTTAGTTATTACTCTAAAATATTCATTTTGTATTCTAAATTTATCAAAATACATTCAGAAAAGTAAATTTTGAGAATGAAGTGTTTACACATGTACCAATGTAGGTAAACCATATCTTCAAATCTGTATTTCTAAATGCATCTTGTCTTAAAGTAAGTCCACATTTAAATCCATATATGGCCTCACTGCATTATTAAGCCTAATTGACGAGGAGCCAGAAGAACTCTGGACTGAATCCGGGGATATTATCACGAAGGAATGCAAAAAGACTCTATCTTCAGCCAAACAGAGAGAGAGAAGCCTCAATGGATGACAGATGAAATTCTTCAAGCAGTTAAGGACAGATGAGAAGCAAAAGTAAAAGGTGACAGAAATAGTGTCAGAATCAGGAATGCAACTGTTCAGTGACTTGTGCACACAGACAAAAAGAACTACAACAATAACGAATGCAATAATGTAATAACAACAAAAAAGGGAGAAGAAGAGGTCTCTTCCACAAGATCTGAGAAATCAAAGGGAAGTTTAAACCAAGAGTGGGGATGCTATACAACTAGCAGTAGAACACATTACATGACCAAGTAGAAATAAAAAGACAATAGAAACAATATACTGAAGAATTACATATAAGAGATGAAAGGAAGACAGGTTCATTCAAGGAAGAATTGTTTGAAGATGAGCCTACAATTTTAGAAAGTGAAGTAGAAGCTGCACTCAGAGCACTTGGGAGAAATAAATCACAAGGAACGGATGGCATACCAATAGACTTGGGTTTTTTTTTTAATGTAACTCTTTTCCTGCAGCACATTTCAAATGACTTGATTTTCTTACTATCAGCTATCTTCACTGTCTAGTTTTTCACAACCGTATAAAGGAATTGGAAATAAGATGGCATGAACAATTTTAACTTTAGTATTCAATTATATATCTTTGCACTCAAGGATCTTATCTAGTTCCTTCACAGCAGTCCTTCCAAATCCTAGCCTTTATTGGCTTATTCTGATTAATTAATGAGTCAAGGTATAGAAAATCTTTGAATATTTTGATGCCTTCATTGTCTGCTTTATAGTCATAGTAAATCATCTGTGGTCATTATCTTTGTTTTCTTAATTGTTACTCTGGTTTCTGGGGTCCCTTGGGGGACACCTCAATGCGCTCCACATGATGGGGAATGGAAACTAGCCAGACCACAAGCAATAGCAATGCGAGAGGCAGGGTAACCTAGTGGGGTCTTTTTACCCAGTGTTTACGGGGTCAGGCCAAGCCAAAAACCAAACAAAGATGCCCAATAAATGATTTTATTGAAGGAAAGTCTCACACAGCAATGCAATCACTCACACACTCACTCAAGACCTATTAACAAGCAAAAGAGAGGAAACTGCATAGGGGAATATTGAAGAGGTGTGCCTGGGGTGATACTGCACCTTTGTCCTGAAGTCCTTGGTCTGGGAAAAACAGCAGAGAAGTGGGGCTCAGCACAGAGAGGGCTGAGGGGATCACTCAACGGATGGAGCAACGGTCTGCTGGGATGATTGGGGTGTCAGGGATTCCAGGCAGGGAACCCTGGGAAAATGATCTGCCCACTGCAAAGATGTTGCATCATGCCCCAGCTGTGGGTAATTGCAAGGTTGCATAAAAAACTGGGGTCGTGTGCAGATGGTAGAGGGAGGTGTGCAAACCTCTACCTGATTGGTTGTAAATATGTATATAAGAAAGCAACCCCCAGTATGTATTTGTCTGTTGACCAAACCGGTGTCTGGCGCAAGCCTTTGTCCGTCTGTTCTGTGTTTTGCATATAATGGAACTTTTCTGCAAGATAAAGTGCCTCCTGTTTGGAAGAAACTCCTCTGTGTGTAAGTATCCTTACTGGGGAATAAGGCTGCTGCTGTTGGCTCGCTGAACTCTGGTTTTTCCACCGCATTTCTGTGGGGCTGAAACTCCTATCATCCCCCAACAGTGGTTATGGGCCCAGACCCAGAGTGCACAGCATCCACAGAGCACCTGTAGTTGTTTTTCCCCTGGATACTGGGACTGTTTTTGACTGTTTGCCTGGCTCTCTGGTGCTTTGGGAGTCTGCGTTTTGGCAGAGAGACAGTTAATTTTCAGTCCGGTGCTGTTTAAGGACACTTTGGAGGAGGAAGCCGGCCAGCTGCGTTCCTGTGTTTTGTTTTTACAAAGGCAGCAGCATGACTGAAACAAGCTTTGTGCATTTTGAAAGACTAAATGACACAAATTATCAAAGCTGGTGAATTTATGTGAAAGCGTCTCTGATAAAGGAGAACCTGTGGCACGTTTTGGAGAGCGAGAGTCAGCCGCCTGCCAGTGCGTCGGCTGCTGAGATAGCAGCGTATCGTGTTGCTGACAAAAAAGCCAAAGCATTTATTTTGCTAACTTTAAGTCCTTCCCAGTTGATTCACGCTGCTGCTGTGGACACAGCATATCAGCTCTGGGAGGCTCTGAAGCGTGTGCATCAATCTTCCTCGTGTTTGTCCAAAATGCTATGGACGAAAAGACTGTATAACACAAAGTTATGTCCCAGAAGCTGTGTAAGAGAGCACCTCATGCTGATGAAACAGTTATTTCAAGAGGTAGCCAATAGAGGGATAAATATTCCAGAAATGCAGAAAAGTTTTATTCTGCTGGGAAGCCTCACTAAGGAATGGGACTTTTTGATGTACAGCCTGCAGGGTGTGCGTGAGGAAGAGCTGACTGTAGACTTAGTAGCCGGGAGGATCCTGGAGGAAGTCCAACATAAGCAGTTCGATTCCAGACTGCAGTCAGAGGGAGAGGCAGCTCCGGAGGAAGCATCTGTCCGGGTAGAAGGAGTGTGCAGCTATGCCAGACGCTGCTACAGATGCAAGAGAGTCAGCCATCTCCAGAAGGACTGCATAATGCCAGCGCTGAGCAGAGGGAAGAAGACAGCCCAGAAGTGGAGGAGCGTGTCGTCACAGGCTGAAGGCCATGTGTTTGTGGCAAAAGAACAGTCTGAGAGTGGTGTGTGGTTGCTAGACAGTGGTGCAACTCACCACATGGTGAACAATTTAAAGCTGTTGAATGATGTTACAAATGCAAATATAACAGCAATTTCCCTTGCAGATGGGGCACCAAGCAAGGTGCAGAAGATGGGTACTGCATATGTGCCATGCTTTGGTAAATCAATAATGTGTTGTGTGTCACCAACTTGCAGAACTGTATTATGAGTGTCTCCCAACTGACCAGTGAGGGTTACAAAGTGGTGTTTGAAGGGGAGAAATGTACAATAACTGCAAATGGTGTGTTTTGTGCAAAAGGGGTGAAAAAGCAGGGGTTGTACCACATGTTGCCCAAAGGAAAAGTGGCAAACGTTAACCCTATGTGTAACAAACCTTTACATGAAAAGTGTGTACATTATCTCCACAGAGTGATGGGACATGTCAGCTACAAAGGTTTGCAAGAGTTGGCAAAGGTATGCCTTGGGTTACAGGTCCAAAATTGCCCTAAGTTCCTAGATTGCTCTGTATGCAAAAAGGTTAAGGTAAAGGCTTACCCCATTGCCAAGAAAAGCAAGTGTGTCACCCAACGGCCTTTTGAGGTTGTACATGCAGATTTGGCTGGGCCATTCAAGCCAACTGAAGGGCAAAATAGGTATGTCCTGGTAATTGTAGACAGACATACCAGGTACTCCTATGTCTATCTGCTGAAAGACAAAAGTCAAGCAGCTGAAAAGCTCCAAGAGTGGGTGAATGCTGTTGAGAGGGAACTTCCTTATAAAGTAGCTAGTCTTGTATCAGACAGAGGGGGAGAATTCCTGTCCAACAGCCTGCAAGCCTGGATGCATAAGAAAGGCATAAGGCATAAAACCACCAACCCCGCATCTCCCGGGGAGGATGGTCTTGCAGAAAGAAGAAATGGGCTGTTAAAACAAATGAAGGACTGTATGATGGAGGATGCCCAAGCCCCAGCAGGACTTTGGGGAGAAGCAATAGTGACAGCAAACTACCACATAAACAAGATGTGGAGCTCAAGTGTGAAGCAAGCTCCATATTACCTATTGTATGGTAGAGCATCTACGTGTTTGGGGTCAATTTGCTAGTGTGTATGTTCCACCAAGCTTCAGAAAGTCTGGAGAGGAGAAATCTAGACAGTTACGCTTTGTGGGATATGAAGGTAACAAATATAGATTTCTACACCATGCTGGCAAAATAGTGTATTCCAGGAGTGCAAACTTCGAAATCCATTCAGGATGGGATAGACTGCACTGTAACCAAGAGGTTTTGATTCCCCTGGGTAAAAGTGTGAAAAGTGTTCCTGAAATTCCTGAAAATAGAGGGGCAGTGATGCCTGATGAGGAAAAGGACAGTGTCCCGGATACACTTGAAAGCTCTGAAGATGGAAGGGCGGTGATGGCTGATGATGAAGAAGAAAGTACTGAGGAAAGTACTGAGCAGGAGATGCCAACAGTCTCACTCAACGTCACACCAAAGAGTTCAACACTGCCACCTAGCGCTGAACCTGCATTTACGGTCAAGAAAGAGCCTCGCACTGAGGTCAGCACTAGTTCCAGCAGTGGTTCCAGTAAAAGTGGGTCAGGAAGTACCCAACTTGCTGAGTCAGGAAGGAAAGTTATGCTTATTCCTAAAAGGTCAGGAGGAGGTTATTTTGTTGTCCCGTGTGACTGAAGCAGAAAACTTAAAGTGTAGAACTAAATACATTGGGGTACGATACCAAAATGTGAGGCAAATGATCCAGGATGGGATTTTGTGCTTGCGGTATTGTCCATCTGAACACAATATCGCGGATTTGCTCACAAAGGCACTTCCAGTAGTAGGCCATGAGAAGTTGGCAGGTAAACTGGGCCTTGCCACCAGAGTGTAAGGTGGATGATGAATTGTACCCTTGAATGTATGTACTGTATGTATTATGTAACATGTATTGTATGATATGTATGGATTATGAAAATGTCCTACACAGTGGCCTGACCATTTTGGAGGGGATTGTCAGGGATTCCAGGCAGGGAACCCTGGGAAAATGATCAGCCCACTGCAAAGATGTTGCATCATGCCCCAGCTGTGGGTAATTGCAAGGTTGCATAAGAAACTGGGGTCGTGTGCAGATAGTAGAGGGAGGTGTGCAAACCTCTACCAGATTGGTTGTAAATATGTATATAAGAAAGCAATCCCCAGTATGTACTTGTCTGTTGACCAAACCGGTGTCTGGTGCAAGCCTTTGTCTGTCTGTTCTATGTTTTGCATATAATGGAACTTTTCTGCAAGATAAAGTGCCTCCTGTTTGGAAGAAACTCCTCTGTGTGTGAGCATCCTTACTGGGGAATAAGGCTGCTGCTGTTGGCTCGCTGAACTCTGGTTTTTCCGCTGCATTTCTGTGGGGCTGAAACTCCTATCATCCCCCAACATGGGGGTGATCCAAAGAACTGCTCAAAACTGGGACTGTTTGTAGGGGGAAAAGTACCTGGAGGATTAATCCTTTCCCATGGAGAACAATGGGTGTTGCAGTGGGCACGAAGCTCCACCATGGTAATTTCCTTTGTGTGATGGGATTGCAAGGTGTTGCCAAAGTCTCAGGATCTTCGGCTGTGTTAGTTTGTGGTGTGAAATGGTCTTCGCCTGATAGGATATATGCTCAATTTGGGTCAGACACGCTAATCCCCTCAAGTCAGCTTCTCGGGGCTGAGGACCCTTTGTTTATTGTGGGTTTCCACACCTTGAGGTCTCCTGGGGCTACATGAATGGGATTTTACTGGCCTGACCCGGTTTTTGATTCTTTGACCATTGCTGCCTACGTGCCCATCCTGGTGACCTCTCAGGCACATTGAATCATATTTTAATATCAAAATTGTAGACCCCGGGATAGGGTTTTTCCAGTGGAGTAACATAATGTTCAACTGTATATCTGCTTTCGCACTTTCTTCCTTGTCTGTTTTATACAGCATCTAATAACTCTAAATAATGTATGAAAGCATAATAGTGAAAACCTTTTTTTTTTCAGTTTTCTTTAATTAGCAGATTCATCTGGGAGGAGGGCAGAACTGATAACACCAGCAAACACCTGCAGAAGCAACACTGACCAGAAGTAGAATGATTAGGTCTTGAATGAAAAAGGACAAAAATGTCATCATTATATTCAGTTCTATGTTTGGCTGAGTCAAATATTTTCTGGAATTGTATAATATGAATTAACATAATGGAAAGGACTCTCTGTACCCATACTGAAGTGGAGTGTCATTAAGTAAGCTGAATCAATTATTCCAAGAGGAAATTAAAAAGACTCACCCGTTAGATTAACATGTTTTTTGCCGCAGTGGGCCTACCAAACTTTTCTAGCTTTTTTTTTTTTTTTATGAGCTGCATATTGCATGGCAAGACACCTTGAAGGAGAAGGACAATCAACCACTTTAATTAAGCCTGCTGAAGGTCGAGTGGGTAACAAATCTTTTAAATCTTTTTAAAAACTTTTTAAAAACCAGGAAGCTTAAAAATGACTGCTTGTTTTAAAGTTGTGTGACAGATTCCAATTAACATTCTTTTATAATGTTCTTTATACAGTACAAAGCTAATAAAAAAGAACAAAAAAAAAGTATGGCAATCAGAATTCTGTATTTATTGCTTCCCTACCTACCATGGTTGCCAATTCTCAGGGTCTGGCCCTGAGTCTCCAATTTTTGTGGATCATCTCCAGGTAGGAGATAGGATGCAAATTCTCCAGTTTTGGTGGGCTTACCTCCAGGCAAGAAGAAAGAGCCACATGCAAATCTCTAGCAAACCTAGTAGAGCAGGAGTTTACCGTAATTTTCAAGGCTTAATTTTTTTTTTTTTGTTTTGTTTTTGCTGCAACTTGCAAAGATTGTGTAAGAGGCTCATGTATTTACTTAGTTAGCTTCCTCATTCCCTCCCTGTCATTGTGGTGCTAGGATTCACCTCCGACTTGGCTCTGCATCTATCTTCTGGCTAGAAGCAAATAGGCTAAATTAAATATTCTTTATCCCATCTCCTTAAGTAAGTGAGAAGGAATAATTGTCTCATTTTACCATGATATGAGAATAGCCCCTTTAGTTAAGATTTATGTCTGCATTTCCTAACAGAAAAATATTGTCTGTGTGTGGGTGTGTTTGAATGAGAAGTAGTAAGCAACTATGGTTCTCACTTAATGTATAACACCTAATGACATCACCAGGGACCATCCTGAGGTCTCACGTTTTGGCCTAGAAACCTCAAGGTTTGGGACAGTCCTGAACTGGGCACTCTACTATAGTTGGCCCTTTGCATTCACTAGGGTTAATGGTTTAAGACCCTTGCAAAAGTAGAAAAATCACAAATAAGGAAATGTCTGTTTGAAGAGAGCCAAGGCACAGTAGAAAGAATGGGCACCCAGGGTCCAAACCAGGTCAGGGAAAAGAGAGGGGGAAGTAGGTAGGTCAGCATGGTAGCCCTATAGTTCCTCTCTTGCCCATCTCCTTCCTTGAGTGTGAGGGGGGCATCGAGAGAGGGTTCGTGGTGCTGAGAAATCGGGCTGCAAAATGTCCTTGGCTGGCTAGGCAGAGAGAGGAGGAGAAGGAGGACCACCAGAAGCAGATTTTTAAAGGACTGTGTGGCCTGATCAGAAGCTGCTGGGTGGAAGGGTTCCCAGAAAAGAAGTGCCTGATGTGGGAGGGGCAGAGTTGAAGAAACTTGCAAATAATCAAATCTGTGAAGGTCAAACCTGCAAATGTGGAGGCCCAACCCTTCTTACTGAAAACCTTGCATACTCCACAGTCTTCCAGATATTCCTTAGCTCTCAGTTCCAAAGGCCTGTGTGCATTTTTGAAGATCAGAGACATGTCTACTGAGAATTCTGCGTAGGCTAATTTCTACCTGCCTTCATGCAGAAAGGATTTTACCTATCTCTTGCTTTGGATTTGGTCCATTATCAAATAGTAAATTGCTACTGCAATTAGCAGAATTGTCACCATCTTGCTTAGAGACAAATGGAAGGGAAGAGTTGTTCCAGCGGTACAGTTGTACCACACAGCATGCATCTAATCCCAGCTGAGCAACACAGCTTTCACCAATAGCTGGCAAAATACCAAACTGAACGTGATTAATGAAGGATTCACTATATAGATGGCCTAATTAAATAACAGTGACTAATTAGTAATTAGAACCTGATTCAGACGGATAAAAGCATTTAGATATGTGAGATGGAAATCTTGCCATTAAAGGATCACATATTATGTAGTAGGTAGGCAGATAGATAGATAGATAGATAGATAGATAGATAGATAGATAGATAGATATGTAGGTAGATAGGTAGATGAATCTATTTGAATAGCATTCTTGCACTATAACCAAGCCAAACCTTCTTCCAAAATCAAAAGCATTTCCTGCACTGACAGACATGTAATACAAAGCACACGGAGCATTAATGTAAATAGAACTTACACACCAACAACGTAATTACCATAAATGGACAGATGCGGCTAGATTAAATCTGTTGCAGCACAGAGTCTTGTGGTATCTTAAAAAAGGATATGAAACAAATGGGTTATAGACTACATGAACCCTCCTGCATGACTTTGTGGGCCCCAGAGTTCCCCAAAGATTCCCTTCACTGCCCTGATATTTTTCATTAAAAATAGAGAGCCACATTCCCAGAGGCTAGTTAAATGTGATTCTCCCTTCTCTTTTTTAAAAAAGTAACTAGGGCCCTTTCCGCACGGCATTTGCTATGCAAAAGGGCACCTGGAGCGTCGCGCGATTGTGAGGAACGATCTGCACGACGCACTCACAATCGCGCCATGCTCCGGGGCCGGCAGCCGCCAATCATGCATCTTTTCATTTTCGGCTGGAAGCCGAAAATGCTGCATGATTGCGCATTGCTCCCAGGCCCTGCACACACTTACCTGGCGTGCGGAGCCTCTGGAGCCATGGCAGTCACGCTTCCTGCCCCAGCGCAGCCTGTGAAATTCCCAGGCTGCGCTGCGGAAGGAAGAGGCGGGGCTCTCGTGCAAGCAGGCAGCTCGTGCTGAGCTGAAGCAGCAGGGATGCGAGAGCCTCTCGCCAGAGGCTGCTTGCGCAATCCCTGCACCCCAGCACCGGAAAAAGGTAAGGTGCAGAAAGGGCCTAGGTCTGGAATTCTGACTTCTTTGGTTAGGTGTGTGGTTCATGCTTGCATGATTGCCTCCAGGCCTGCTGGATGCAGCCACCCTTGCCTTAAATGAACCAAATATGAAAGCTTATACCATAATACAATGTATTCATTTCTAAGTGCTGTAAGACTTTCTGTTGTTTAAACCAGCACATGTTTCATGGAGAGTTTCAATTAGTTTAGATTATATGGGTTATAAATCTTGTTTCAGTTGTATGCCTTCAAGTCAACTCTGATTTATGGTGATCTCACCACTGATTTTTATTTTCCTGAGACTGATTCTGGGATAGTTTATCCATTGCCTTCCTCAGAGGCTGAGAGCGTGTAACTTACTCAAGGTCACCCACTGTGATTCAAACCTTGGCCTCCCAAGTCCTAGGCCAGTCCTCAAACCATTACACTATGCTTACTTTTTTATGAATCCATGTACATATTTTTGGACATACATATCAGCCTGACAATATTTCTGAACAACATATCAGCTTGAAAATTTAGATTCCCTCAGATGAGATAAATGTACAGTCCTCCCTCTACATTTGCAGGTTTGACCTTCCCTTCCCTCAGTCTCCCCATCCCATTCCCCTGCCTTTTGCCCCGGTGTGTGTGCCTTCCTTCCACACACCCAGACAAAATGCAAGTGAATGGCATGAGAGACATGTGCGCACTTTCTCCGGGCATGGGGCTGCCCCCTTCTATTTGCATCTTTTGCTCAGGTGCATGATAAGGAAGCATGCCCGGGTAAAAGGCAAATCCTGGGAGGGAATGCTCATTGGGCGGGGGGCAGGGGGTATTTGCATTTTTTTTAACTTTCACAAGGGTTCTGCTCCCTGAACCCTTGCAAAACTTGAAAGGCCATTGTATTCCTTTTTGTTCTAACCATGATATCTCAAGAACCTCTTAACATAGCATTAATTTTCAAGAGGATCTCACAAACAATAAGTGATGTTTGTAAGGAAGCGTGGGAGATTCATAACACAACCTTCATTGTTTTGAGACTGCAAGTGAACTCCACATACGGAAATCCAAAATCTCCACTACCATATCAAAAATTATTTTTCATTTAACTTGATTTTCTCAACTTAGGAGGAAAAGTATAATTGTTAACTGTAAAGCATGAAGAATGTGGTGACAAAATAAGATTATCCAGTGCTAATGTGGTGTAGTAGGCTTGAAGACAGATGGTTTATGGAGACAGAGAGCTTCTTTGGTTGGAGTTTGAACACAATGCTGAGTATGAAAGGGACTGCATTGTATCCTCCCTTGAGGCTGGGAGACCTGTTCTAATGTTGTTGGTTTCCATCAGCCTAACGTTGGTGAATCGTAGCTCATCAGCATGTGGAGAGACATAGGTTCTTCAGCTCTGCTGTACTCTTTTGAAGGACTTAATTGCTAGATTCCCCATGAATGCTGTATCAGCCTGAATGCCATTCAAGCATAGGATCTCACGGTGAAAACAGATAACTGTCTGAAGCCAAGCAACCAGTCCTGCTGCCCAGGATACAGTGGGCATAGACATCTCAAAACACTTAGGTTTCCCCTTGCTTTGGTTGTCCTAAGAAACTATCTTCAACTTTTTGGCAGAAGCAAGCAAAAAATCCCATCTGCTTCCTTGTTAACATTTCCAAAACGCCTGCCCAGGCCATATGTGTGCCGTTGTTTCTTATCATTTATCTATCATATATGGAAAAATAATTAGACAAATATGATTAATGGATGGGAGCATTCAGCCCTTGCAGATGGCAGTGCTAAATATTCATTTGTTGCAGAGGCTTCTTTGGGCAGGTAAAACAATATTGTTCCTATATGTAATTTTTAATTCTGCATTTGAAAGCTCTGCCAGAAGAGAAAAACAAAACTTTATTTCCTGGCTTCCTCCTCATTATTCCTCCCCACACATCCTGAATAACAATAGATCAGATGATTCCACTAATATAGTTTCAAGCTACCATTGCTTCTAAGCTGTTGCTAAATTCTGGACAGTCTTGCAGTGTGTTAAATAAGAGAAAGCAAAACGTTTAGTCACAGTGCCCTCTAGCTGTCCTCGCTCTAGTTTCATAATATTCAGTGTAAATTTTGGGCTGAAAAGAGAACCAAAAATAAAATCTGAAGAACTTATTTATTTCATAGCAATGTAGACAGATATGACTAGTAGGCACCAAGGTACATGCCCTGTAAAGTATAAAAAATAAGCTAGCATTTCTTCCCACCGTATTCTTCTTATAGTTCCCTACATATAAACTACTACAACTAGTTCTCCAAGATGACAAGCTACCAGATTAATCTAGAGTTGTCTGATCACAAGGGAGGGAGGGAGAGACTGGCTTTATTGCTATTAAAACTAGTCCCTGTAGGTATAAAATAAGGACAAATTGTAGGTGTAAGAATATTTCAAGATGTTTGTGCTACATGCAACGGCAAAAAATATAGCTGCTAAAATGTAAAATGCTGACACCTTAAAAGTAATTTGGTTAATGAGGTCAGAAAACCTAACGGAAGAGTAAATATTATCAGATCTACCTGGAAGTTTGTTAAAACTGAAGTAATATATAAAGAACCTTGTAGTACAGATAATATAACAACACTTGCTGAATTGCTTCAACTATACCCAATTGCAAAGGGCAGACATGTTAGCATAGGAGACAAAAGAAGCTGCCACAGCTCCATCATGCCTAGTACCCTTCCCTGTAGGCTCAGGTAAAAGCAAATTGCTGCAGTTTCTCCTACCTTGGGTATTCTTCCTCATCAAAAACTTTTGCCATATTTGACCATACAATGATGTTGCTTGGTCACTCACATCTGTCTCAATTTTCATCTGTGAAATGTTGGAGGGTATGTCTATCTTCCTGAAGGGCTGCATCCCAAACCCATTGCTTGATTATTTCTTTCGCTCTGAGAAATTTCAAGTATAGTAGAGCTGAGGAAAAATCCATTGTAGCTTCTCCTCAGCAAGAAATTACAAGTTACTATATTCATCTTGTCCCTTCTCAGAGGTGCACACCTTACCAGTATTTTTAAAACTTTGCTTTTAATCCCCCCCGCAAATCTAGCAGTAGAATATTTATTTTAGAATCCTGCATATTTAAAATATTCCAAACTTATTTGACAGAGCACTGAACTTTAAAGATAAGGAGCCTTGCTCTGGTTTCTGTAATTGTAACCCACTACCGTTTATTTAAAAACTTTACTTCTAAGTACATTTAGTGGGAAACAATATCTGATTAATCTGAAAGAGACACATAGAAATTAAAAAGTCAACATAGTATAGTCATTTAACTGTTTCACTAGGATCACAAAATACCAGGGTTCAAATCTCCTTTCAAACATGGAACCCCATTGGGTGACTTGGGCAACTCATATTCTCTCAGCCTAGGAGGAAAGCAATGGCAAACTCTCTCTGAACAAATCTTGATAAGAAAACCTTAGGATAGGGGTGTCATCAATCAGAGTCAACTTGAAGGCACATAACAACAGACAGTAGCCAATTTGGAAACTGCAGGGAATTCAACATGCCAATGTTACATGCTTTGCTAATAGAAACCAGGTGGCAAGCCTTGTCCTACCATGAGGCACAATGATCCATGTTGCTCAGGTGGTATATCATGAAGAGGGGATGACAGACAGCACTGCCCATTTCTTCTATCACCACTCCCACTACTCTGCACTGCAGCTGCTGTCACATATCAGCAACATATGAAACACTGCAGATGCCACCATTAAAGAACAAGACTATGGAACAGGTGGCAAATACTACATCATGACTCTGTTGAACTTCAAACAGAATTTGCTGCCATCAAAGCATTGCAGCAGTGCTATGGACAACTTGCCGGAGTGACCTCACCCACAATGCCACACTCCATAGGAAGATCTCTTCCTGTGAGCGTAACAAACAGGTGGAGCAGCAATATGGTCTTGTAGATCCTGGGACAATGGTGCTAGCATGATGGATGAGGTGGCAAAATGGGGAGAGAAACAGATGACAGATCAATGCCAGTGAGAAGCAAAAGGTGGGGTTGCAGGGAGCAGGTCAGCTTCAGATCGTATAATGTCATGGGCCAGCCTTGTTCCCACTATGCTTCCAAGGTCAGTTACAGTTCCTGGTTTTATCCTGTAAAACCCTAGATTGATTAGGACTCAAATCACTGTTCAACGGCCTGCTCCCATATCAATCTGTCCATTCACTGAGATTTTCATTGCAAGCTTTTCTTGTCCCCACCATCTGTCTTGAGGTCACACTTGGGACACAACCTTTTTTGCGGTGACTCCTTGCCTATGCAGTGTTCTCCTCAGGGGGGCCAAGTTGGCACTGACATTGGCATCTTTATACAAGAGGTAAAAAAGCTTATTTCCCCAGGCTTTACGAACTATTAATTTGAATTAGTTTTTTTTGTGTGTGTGTATAGTTCATGGTTGGGGATCATGTAGCCTTTCAGATATTGTTACACTGCAAGTGCCAGCAGTCCTATCCAGCCAGTAGCGAGGAAGCCTGGGATCTGCCGTCCAACAATATCTGGAAGGCCCCATGATTCTCACTCTGACTTTCATTCTTCTTGCCTTTATTTTGAATATTCTACAGATGTATTTTTTTCTCTTTTCTAGATCTCTTAGCCTTCCTAGTGATAACAGTTGGTTGTTCAAAGTGCACAAGAACATATAGAAACACCAATAAAATAAATCTCAAGAACAAAGAGCCACACAACACATCCCATCTGCCCCAGGATTTTTGAAATTTAGTTAAATGTGGCAAACAGTAGCTCCTTTTGCTACATCACAAATTGCAGGGGTTTCCAGAAGGAGACTTTGATTAGGCATGATGACCTCTTTTGAAAAATGTAAGTCAAATATCCCACTGGGTATACTCAAGTCCTTCCACACACCTAAAGTAGCTCTCTGGATCCCAGCCAAAGTATTCAGAGGATAAGTGCATGGATAATAAAAATTAACGAATACAAAATTAAATGTAAGGGAGTGCCAAATTAAACTCATTTATGTCAGTGGGACTGATGGCCTGATCCTAGGAGCAGCTGGGTGCCAAATTAATGATGGCAGTAAGTAATGGTTAAGGATGAAGCACAGAGACTGATGGAATACGAGGAGAAGCAGTGCTGTTGTTGCCAACACTGTAGGGTATGAGTGCCACTACAGTAGTGTGTAGTTCTGACTGGCACACCAGTCACAGCCACTCTTGTTACATGCAGTGTGTTTAAAGTTGCAACATTAGACACCATGCTGGTTAAGAATTGGGTATGCTACTTCTATGTGGGGAAACACTACTTCCAGATGCTATTGGAGAGGTATCAAGACATTTTGCTGCCAAAGGTAGAATGGCTACTGGCACACAAGCCCTGCCAACTCATCCAAGTTAAGGTGCACAGTACTGAAAAACAGCCAAATTATTTGGGCTAATAAGGCAGAAAATCCCACAAGTACCCCTCCCAATTCTTGGTAGTAAAAATGCAATAACAGCACAGTAAATAATGACCAATTTGCTGCCTTATCAAAATCTTCTACCTGAGGCTGCCATGTCACTGTCTTATGGTAGGGCCAGCCTTGGACAGTAAGCATGGCCCTCTTGGTCTAATTTCTGAAGAGGAAAATGTATGGCAGAAAACATCTTTACTGAGAAAGTTTATCCGATTTTACCTTTGTTAGAGACCTTTTATTTCCTCAGCTAAATAGCTAAGCCTCCTGGTCCAGAAACAATTCACCAGAGACAGAACTCCTCACAATGGCCCTTTCCACATGTGGGGGGGGGGGACAGGCGAAAACGCCCCAAAATGGAGCTTACCGGCAGCCGGGTAAGTCCGTCTCGACACGGAGCAGCGCGAGCTCGCTGCTCCGCAGTCCTCCGGCGTCCCAAACGGCGGCTTCCAGTTGGTGAAGGCTCTCCACCAACCAGAGAAGCTCGCCAGCTGGAAGCCCGCCCCCGGTAGATCTGCAGGCACGCACTTGTGCGCGCCTGCAAATCCGTGTTGGAGCCGGGCGACGAAGCGGCGCGGGGCTGCGCGCTCCGTGCTTTTTAAAAACCTCGAAAAAGAGGTTTTTAAAAAACATGCAGTGCGGCTAGTTCCGGTTGCTCCTGAGTGGATTCTGGTGTGGAACTATAAAAAGTAGTCCACGCCAGTCCATTCTACGGTGTAGAAGACCTCCGTGAGAGGTCGCTCTGCACCATTACAGAAGCCCGGTGCGGAAATGGCCAATGTCTTCCTTCTTCCTCATTAAGCAATTCTGTCAGTGAAGAGATTTCTCTGGAAGCTAGCCAGGAAATCAGCAAGCAGCAGCATGAATGGGACTCCCTCTCCCCTCCGCCATAGTTTCAGCCCAGTATTCAGAGGAGACACTAACATTCATCATGTGCCAGTTTTGCTGAGCTGAAACTCTGCAAACTGAACACCTCAGTTCTTTAGGTACAAAACTGAAATACATTCAACATGCATTTTTGATCAGTCACATAGCGACGGGAGGGGGGTGATGGGGGCAGTTCACCCCCACAGGAATGTTTTTGGGGAGTCCTAGCTTGTAGCCATGCCCCTATGCACCATGGCCACACCCCACACCCCATGGCCACGCCTCCCTCCCACCCACCCCCACACTTCAAGCCCACCACTGTTTTTGACATAGCAATCTCTTTATAAAAGGTACACAGTGGAAAGGAAGTTGAATGGAACTAGGGTTCTCCAGGTCTCAGAGCCTGGCCCTTCTTCCTTAGTCCTTAGGGCAAATGGGGAGGAATCTCTGGGTGAGAGCTCTGCTTTGAAAAGTGTACATACATATATATTCCTCATTTCTTAGATTTGGTGGTTTTTAACTTGAACAGAATACTCTGTGCAACTGTGGTTGATGCTTAATGTATCCTGCTTAATGGCACCTCCAGGGACTGACTTTTGTACTTGAAGGACCTAACTCGGTGAATGATCTTGTTTCAGCACTAAGATCTTCAGGAGCAGCCCTTCTCACTCTTCCACCACCTTCACAGCATGATTTGGTTGGAATGTAGGAAAGGGCCTTTTCTGTGGCTACTCCCAGACTTTGGAACTCCCTCTCTATGGAGCCTTGGATGGCTCACTCTTGCTCCCCTTGCACAAGCAGGTGAAGACTTTCCTATTTCATAGAGGAGCTGTTAATGGTGTGCTGTTTTGTTGACTTTTTATATTGTCTTTTAATGAACTTTAAATCAATTTAAGCCCCATAGATTAGATTATTTAAGTACATACTGATGTTTTCATATGTTTTTAATCTATACTGGTTTTAATGATTGGTAGGTTCCCTTCAGTACCATTATTGTAGTAAATGTGAGACATAAATGAATAAAATCATAAATCATAACATCATCTTTGTAACATCACCAAGGTTGACCTCCTGTGACATCACAAGGGGCCATCCCTAGGTCTCAGGGATAGTCCTGACCTCGTAACCCAAACAGAACAAGCTTGTGCCAATTACTGATCATAGGATTTTGTCAACATTGTCATTAAGCACCATGGCAATTCTGTGCATCTAGATTTGGAACATGCTTATGCAAAAAAAACACACACACACACACACACAAACACAAAAACAAAAACAAAAAAAAGCCCAAAAAGCCAAGTCAGGATTAAACCCAAAATTCATAGAGGGAAGCAAACTTATACAAATAACTGAAGCCTACGTACCGTACGACAGTGCGTTAACTGGAGCTGGCTACAGGGAGCACACAACTATACTGTTGAAACAGCTCCATTGGCTGCTGGTCCATTTCCAGGCACAATTCAAAGTGCTGTTTTTGACCTACAAAGCCCTCTAAACCATGGGTCCAGGTCATTTGAAGGACTATATCTCCCTTTATGAGCCCAGTAGAGCTCTTAAGATTATCTGGAGAGACCCTTCTCTCTGTCCTACCACATTCTCAGGCTCATATGGTGGGATCAAGGGAGAGTGCCTTCTCGGTGGCTGCTTCCATACTTTGGAACTCCTTTCCTAGAGAGATCAAGATAGACCCATCCTTGGTCTCCTTCCATCTGCAGGTCAAAACATTTTTCTGCCATCATATCTTTACAAAACTGGCTAGGGCTGGACTTTTAATGCTCTGCATTTCTGTTTTTAAGGTTCATATATCTTTCAATGCTTTTTAATATTTTTAAGGTGTAGTGTTTTTAACTTCATAAATTGTCAAATTGTTTTTTTAAATCTTATATTTATACTTTTATGAATGTTTTGTATTTTTTTCATTTGCATTGTTCTGAATGTGTTAGCTGCCTCAAATCCCATTATGAGGAGAAAGGTAGAATGATAATACTAGTAATACTAATAATAATATGAGTAGAGCTAGTCAACTGCCCTCTTCAGAAGAGCTTAGAAAAGTTACTTTTAGGGAAGACAACTCCCCAAAACCTCTGGCTGTCAGTGATAAATGAGGGATTCTGAGAGCTGTTATCAAAAAAAGAAAAGAAAAGAAAAGAAAGGGAACTTTTCAAAGCTCTAGCTAGATGCTTCCAGTGCTATACAGCTTGGGCCCAGGTTATCTGAAGGATTCTTTCCCCCCCTCATGAGCATACTAGAACTCTTATGATCATCTGGAGAGACCCTTCTCTCTGTCCCACCACCTTCTCAGGTGCCTTTCGTAGGAACAAGGGAGAAGTCGCAGTGGCTACTTCCAGACTTTGGAACTCATTTCCTACAGAGGCCAGGGTGGCCCCATCCTTACTTTCCTTCCAACGGCAAGTTAAGACATTTTTGTGCTGTCGGGCTTTTATAAATTGATTGGGTTTGGGTTCTTGATGCTGTGCAAATCTGTTTTAAGGTTATTATAGTTTTTAAATGTATTTTAATGTATTTAATATTTTTAGCATGTAATATTTTAACTTTGTAAATGGTTTAATTGGTCTTTTTCTACTTTATATTTATACTTTCATGAATGATTTAATTTGTACTGTGTTAATGTTGTGAGCTGCCTTGAGTCCCACTGTTGGGAGAATGGTGGAATATCAACTAAAATCGTAGTAGTAGTAGTAGTGGTAGTAGTAGTAGTAGTAGTAATAATAATAATAGGGTTATAAACTTTGCTGGGGTAAATTAAAAGCTGTGCAAACCAACCTTAATGAAAGCCAACTGTAGATGATGATGTCAAGCTAAAACTCCTGTCCTGTCTTCCTGAACATTATTACATCTTTTGTGCACTGAACTCAGAGTAGCTTCTCCATTACTACAGGTAATTAGGTACCAATGTGTTAGGAGCATTTTTTATTGCTAAAAGCCTAATTTGAATCTACCACCCCTTATCAATCACTATAGCATTTATTCGGGGTGTTAAAACTTTATTTCCAACTGCTGCCAATTTTGTGCTAATTTATTCCCAGTTAAGTAGTACAAAGGGACTAAAGAAGGCATTACAATGATTTAGCCAATGCCATTGTACAGACTTTCCCTTCCTCTAGTCTGATAAAAAATATTTCTAAATGGAATGCTCAATATTTTTAACTATATTGCTTCAATTTTAATAGGTTCCAATACTGTAATTTTCCTCAAGCTACAATGGGTCAGGGGCCATAGCAGCAATCAGCCAGAACAGCAGTCAAGGTGACATGTCTTACTTCTCAGCAGCCGAACCATTGCAACATATATTCTGTCCATTTTAATGCCACCTCAAAAGTATCTATTCTACAAAACGAAGAAAAAAAAGTCACTCCAAAAGTTGTACTATAATATCTGGCCTATACTGAAATGTGGATTGAAGATGTGTTTTGATGCAGGGAGGTGGCCAACAGACCTCAAAAACATAAAGCTGCCAGCATAGTAAATTTATTCTTTATTTATTTTCCTCACAAAATTCTATTCTGTCCCTTGTTATGACACGGGAAAGCCAGTGGAGTGCAAGCTTTGGCAGGTTTCTACCAGGCTAGTAAGGCTTCAGGTTAATCTCCGGTGGTAGAATAGGAATCTGTCATTTGAGGAACAGCCCCTGTGTGTATCGAGAAACTCATGACTATGGGCCCATTCACACTATGAAATTGTAGTGCTGTGTTCCTCTTTAACTGCCATGGCAACATCCCATGGAATCCTGGGACTGCAAATTTCTGGACAAATGTTTACAATGCACGGAGCCAGCATAGTGAAGTGGTTTGAGTGTTGGACTATGACTCTGGACACCAGGGTTTGCACCCCTTCTTAGCCATAGAAAACCTACTGGGTGATCTTGGGCAAGTCACACTTTCTCAAGCTCAGAGGAAAGCAATGGCAACAAGCTCTCTGAACAAATTCTGTCAAGAAAATCCTGTGATAGGTTCACCTTAGGGTCGCAATAAGTCAGAAATGATCAGAAGGCACACAGCAACAATAAAACAATTGACTAGTGTTGCAGTGAGGTGTAGTCCAACAACACCTGAAGGGCTTCAAGTTTCTTACCCTGGTCTGTCGCTAAGTGACATATTTATATATGTGTGTGCATGTATGAGGGAGGGAGGGAGAGAGACTTCCAGGCCAGTTGAACCACCAGATTCCCATTAGAAATAGGATGCAAGTCAGAATGTGTTTATGCCACTACTCTCTGCGGGCCTCCCTACAACTGAATCGTTCAGCCTCAAAATAAAGAAATCTAATTTTTCACAAAAGTATTTTGCTATTGCTCATAATAGCAATAGCATGTGTATTTCTATACTGCTTATCAGCTAAGTGCTCTCTAAGCGGTTTACAACGTTTTAGCTAATTGCCCCCAACAAGCTGGGTACTCATTTTACTGACCTGTGGAAGAATGGAAGGCTGAGTCAACCTGGAGCCCGGCAGGATCGAACTCACAACCTTGTGGCTGCAATACTGTGATTAAACCACTGTGCCACCAGGGCTCCCTGTCACTGTGCCACTAGGGCTCATAGTAACCTATTCCAGCCATAGCACATGCAGGAATCACTCAGTTAATTTGATATTAATATCTGGATTAAACTTCCCAGTCCTAGTTTAAAATAACAATACGGACTTCGCTTTTTGAATGTTCAGGTTGAGCACGCTACAGTTACCCATAATTTTTCTTCTGACAACCCCGAACATTATATTGTTGGAAATGGAGGGGGGGAATCAAAGCTGCAAGTGATTATTATTTTCCAGTCTAAATCAAGACATGTGTTGAATTTTATATGTATAATTAGATATGTGTGCTGTTATCTTGACTGATGCATATAACAATGGATGAGCCAACAGGAGTAGGTGATATTGTCTGTTTACTTCGGCTGCACTCTGAGACAGCATACATTTCTCTGACAGAAACAGGAATCTTTGGTTTAATTGGAGCACCAACGTTTACAGGATTTTGCAATATGTAACATATAAGATACAAAGCCTGAGAAACTGTGTTTTCTTCACAAAAACATCACAGATGGGAACTGTTGTATTATTCCTTACATTTAGAAAAGGAACAAAGAGGTGGAATAGCTTTCAACATAGTCCATCTCTCTCTTCCAAAAGGTGCCCTGGATGTTGCCATGGTTACCTTAGACAACATCTTGTTGTAAGTCTTCCGAGGCGGATGACCATGAAGTGCCATAGGCACTGCTTTCCTCTTCCCTAGTATTGATGGACTTCCTACCCCTCCTCTGGAATAATTCCTTTATGAACTGCTCCTTTCTGTGCAGCCTCACACAGAAGAAAAACAAAATAAAAGTCTCGTAATACCTTCAAAACTAACGTATTTATTGTGGCCTGGGCTTTCCCAAAATTCTCCTTTCCCACTCTGGCACCTCCCAGATGTTAGATTACAACTTTGAGCCTCTCTGGATACCAACCATACAGGTTGGGGCTCATAGGTGCTACAGTTCAAAACATCTGCAAGCAGCCACACTAGGTAAGGCTAGACTAAACCTTAGTTTGACAGTTGGTCTTCCGCATTTGTGAGTTTGACATTCGGGAATTTGATTGTTCATGAAGTGTGTGCCTCTCCTCCCTGCTGGAGCAAACAACAGGAGGGAGGCAGGAAAGGGAGTCGGGATGGATGGCACAGGCACATGTGTTCCCTCCCGTTCCTCTCATAAATGACTGGGAGATGGAAGGAGAGAGGGATGGGGAGGAAAATTACGAGCTTGCATTCCCTTGCTCACTCACTCGAGCAGGAGGAGAGGGAGTTTTCCATAGTTTTTCAGTTTTGCAAGTGTCCTGCACCCCAGACTCTTGTGAAAGTAGAGGGACTACTGTATAGATAAGCATTCTAAAGAGACAGGAAAAGGAACACAGCAAAAAGTAAAGGGAGGGAATCTTGATAGATGTTACTAGAAATACATCAAGTGCAAGAAGTCTAAAAGTCAGCTGTAGCTGCATCATGTTGGTATGAAAAACACAAATGGGCTCAGGATTCCAACAAAAGAAATGTGATCCCAGTTGACATGCATATGACACACTAGCAGGCACAGCAAGATCAGCATGGCTAATACACTTTCTCTAGCAACTTCACAATTCCCAGTACTTGTGATTCCTACCACCGCCACCGCCACCACCAAAAAATGTAGGAACTGCAGCTGAATTGGAACATAACCTGAAGAGTTCTCTACAGACAGATTCCATTCTAATTCGGTTTTTTTTTTCTGTTTTTAAGGCAACTGCAAAAATGATTATGATGGAAGTTTTTTTGTATGGGAAGCCTGTATCAGCTCTTGTTACTGACTGTTGCATGTATAGAGCGTTGAGCAATGGATACAACAGGAGACCACTGACAGCTTTCAAATGCTGGACCCTGTGGCTAGACTTGGAAGTGCAAAAAAAAAAAGAAGAAGAAGAAGAAGTCCACTTGATCTTTTGAAAGCCTTTTGCTGCTCTCTGGTGGTTCCCTGGAGAAATGCACTAGTGAATGTTACAGAAGATAGAAAAGAAACACTGGCCACGGATCTGAACATTAGAATTTCATTTCAGTGTAATATGCATTTTGTATTGCTGGTATCATTTTAGAAACTAGCGCTTTAACTACTAGGCAAGCTTACGTACATTTCTTCCTACCAAACAGAGAGAGAGAGAGAGAGAGGGACAGTGCAAGTGCACAATGGAACACCCTGGAGGGAAAAGAGTACTGTTAAAAGTGCCAAGTCTGTGTTGGAGAGGCAAAGGATGGAAGGCTCCTCCTACTGTCTTGGCATGTCACCCTGCTATTCCCTGCTTTCTGCTCTCTATCATGCCACATTGCTCTCTTAAGGTCTCTACAGATAAATATAAGGAACTACAAACCCCAGGATTCCATAGGAAGTTGCCACAGCAGCTAAAGTGCAATCATCATGATATAGTGGTGTAGTGTGAAAGGGCCCAGATTTATCCAAAAAGGCAAGGAGATACAGGGAGAGTTCAGCTCGCAAACTGTAGCTGGATAAATCCTTCCAACTTCCTCTCCTCTGAAAGACTTCAACTTGTTCCCCTAAAGAGGCTGAGAGGACTATAGAAGCCTACCAAGCGACAACAGAGACATTAAACAGGCAAAAGATGCAACAAAAACCTCACAGATTAGCTACGTGCCTTATCAGTAGCAGCTAGGGGAGCCTGAACTTTGATATCACGATCCTGTCAGCCAATGGGGGCAATTTACGAGTCTCTCTTTCAGATTGTAGTTCTCAGTTTTTTAGTGTTTTTCATGAAAACTCAGCAGCTAGAGCTATGTTTTAAAAATAGCTGCTTATTGTGTAAATATTGACAATTGTGAAATACAGCAGAAATTACTTTTGCTACTAAACGAGACTTGGGCTAGGCTCTGCAGTGTGAGATTCTCCATATGTTGTCACATGACAATTTCCAGCCATTCTAGCCAGCAGAGCCAATATGGAGGACAACATTTTGTTCACCCTTGCATGATTCCCATCGACTCAATCAGCAAAATATTTTGAGTGCTACACTTCCAGCAATAGAGGATATATTTCATTTTGACCTGTTTTGCTTTTGCAGTAGTCTGACTGCTGAAAGCAGCCTAGACAAAGTTTATGCCTCATACGGCCAGCAACTGAAGCTTGCTAGCCTGAAATCAGAGGATACACAACCATCAGTATCCTTACTCTGTTTCAATCTGTTTCCTTTCTGATTCAAGGGTCTGACTGACCTCTCAAGACAATTCATGACACACAAGGGCCCCTCCATTCCAGCCTGTCTTCCTTCTCCTGGCTCTTTTTTAGCATTATGTTGTTGTCATCAACCAGGCTACTTTGGTTTCACTGTGTCTTGGTTTAATTTCCCCTTCTGTGGATAATCTTGATTAGATGTCTTCCATAGGCTCACACTTCCCATGATCATTTTATACTGTCTGACTGCTTTACTTTTGTGGGCAGGTTCCATCTTGCATGTTCTGAGCCTATGTTCCTACTGAGGTCCTGCTCATGCAGAGATCTTCATGAAGGTAGTCACATGAACAAAGAGAACACAGCACCTGCACCTTTAACAGTTCTGTTAAAGAACAAAATTCAGAAGATAGATCTTGCGTGATAAGCTGCATCTATTGTTATGTCCAATACCGCACAAGCTGGGACATGTTCCATGCTTCTTTGTCATATGACTACCCTGAATGAGGCCCCTGAAAATCCCTCAGTGGGAAAGCAGACCCACAATATGGAGTCTTAAACTTTCCATCAAATATTGAATTCTATGAAGTTGTGCCCATGTATATCTTTCATACAACTGGCCTTGAGGCTTAAAGTATAAAAGGAAATGTGAGATGATCAAGACTGAATACAAAACATACCACTTTCCCAGCCATATGAAATTAGCAGCTGGAACCAATGCATGTAAAATAATAATAATAATAATAATAATAATAATAATAATAATAACAACAACAACCACCACCACCACCACCACCAAACAACTCAAGTAATATTCTCTACCCAAGAGACACTTTTTCAGTCATGAGATGTTTAATGTCATCATGCTCCACTGGAAATTTAGAATGAATTTGTTTCTTTTTGTGATGTTTATATCCAACATTCCTGTCTATCATGATGTATAAAAGACAGAATTTTGGTGTAGAGAAATCATGTACCCTACCTCATGTTACCAGCCATAAGGAGACACAGATTGTATATGTGAGAAAAAATGAAGAGGAAGAGGATGGTACTGAAGAACATTGTCATCCAAGAACCATGATCCTCTCTGAACATTTTCAATCGCAGCAATTGACCTGCAATGAGAAGATTAGAAATGTGTTAAGAGAATTTCCTCTAACAGGTCCCCTACTGCTTGACATAAAACGGAGAGAACACAGATGGAGTATATGAAGCTCAACAATTGAATCAAACTCCAATAAACATGCAAATAAGTGTTTCCAACGAATAATACAGTCAACAGTTCCATTGTAAGACATCTGTTTACACTGTAACAGGCAGGCACCTTTCCCAACCATTGTCACATGTCTCGGGAGACGTGACAGTTATCCCCAGTTCATTTAACCATGAAACAGTTCTATGTAATCAATTCTGTTTAATTACAGTATTCCCTGTGGTGACTCCCACAGAGTAAGACATAAAAGAGAGCTCTCTTAAAGGGTCCATGTCTAACAATGGTAAAAAAGTAAATTTTGAAATGTATCCCTTCTCATGCAAGTCCATATAGCAACAACTTCAAGGAGAATCCAAAATTGCAGGCAGCTGTATTGATCTATTTTTTTAAAAAAAAATCTAGTAGTTTTCATCTCTACCAAGAGCAGGTCTTTTGTGAAACTGATGATTCTTGCCATTCAAGACAAACACACCCCAAAAATACTTTAGATTACAACAGGAATAGCACAAAAGAATAAAAATAGCTCATAAAAATACACTGTTATGAAGTATTTTGATTTACTTAAGTGCTGAGTTATCATTCAGCAACTGACTCAGTGGATCCACTCTAGTTGAAACCAGTAATTGGATTTAAGCCCTAGATGTATATTTCCAAAGCAGTACATGCTGTGTATTTCAGTAAACTTACCAGTTTGCACATCACATCTAGTGAACTGAAAGCAGCATATGCTCTGGCAAAACAAAGCTAGGGTCACAGAGAGGAAAGAGTACCCTAATAGTAGAGAAAAATGTTCACCTACTGTAGATGTTTGTGCCCTAAAATGAATCACTCCCTGAAATGAATAGAAACACATTTAATCAACAAAGCTTTACAACAAATATGTTTATTTGCTAAATCAAGGTGCACAACCTGTTGCCCTACAAAAGTAATTGGTCTGAAAATCCTATCATCCATCATCTTTAACTATACTGACTAGGGTTTATGGGAGCTGTAGTCCAACAACCTGGAAGGCTACAGGTTGCCCATCACTCTTGTAAATGTTCATTTATTGTTGAAATGTCGTAACAACTAATGCTGAAAGCAAAAGAAAAAAAGCAAGAAAAAATATATGCTAAAAGCAGCAGATAAAACAGAAATAAAAATGAACTAAAGGAAAATCCTATAACAGGAGGTTTAAAAAGGTATGAAAAGCTTGTGGAAACAGTATGGATTCTCTTAGGCTCCTAAAAGATGTAAATATTGAGCCAGCTTTTGGCTGCTGGAGAAAAGGCAAATTCCATAATGACAATAATTACAGAAAAATACATTTAGATTGCAAGTATCATATAGAATTTACAGAAATCTACTGTGCAGGCACAATTGCAATATGAGCTTAACCCTAGGAGGCCCCCCCCCCGGGTGTAAACGTATTGAATCAATTGCTGGACGGTAAGTAAAGAGGATGTAAATTCTACTGATGGAAAGAATCTTCTCTAGTTGGGCTTAGCAACTGGGTTTAGACTATTGTGTTCAGTTCAAATTATCACACCTCAAAAACACTATTGGAGAATTGTAGAAGATGCAGAAAAAGGCAACCAATATCATCAAGGGGTTGGGCCAACCTTCTTTAAAGAAAGGGAACAATGTTTGTTGCTCTTAGTTTAGAAAACGTTGAAGGGGAAAAAAATAGATTGCTGCCTCGATGCAGTTCTGGGCTGGTTGGAGGCTAGCCAACTGAAATCAAGACCCTGAAAGATGAGGGCTCTGTGAGTAGGCAGATCACAGGCTCTGGAGTTACGTCATCTGTCTTTTCTAGGATGGAGTTGTACTCCTATTATGGGGACGGATGTGTTATCTACGGTTGGATTCGTCTTTATCTTTGGAAACACAAGGGATTGCAATGGCTAAGAGAACCTACTCCCAACATTGGCAACTCTGGCTATTCCTGGAAGGGATAGTCTGGCAACAGTGATTCATGCACTGCTAACATCAAAACTGGATTATTGTAATGCACATGAGGCTACATTTGGTTCTGGTTTGGAAGCTGATTTGCTAGTGCAGAATACAGCCAATAGGCTGCTTAGTGGGGTCCATCATTGTCAGCCATAATGCCTGTGCTGAAAATTAATCACTGACGCTAAATAGCTATTGAGGATGGCCCAGCATATTGATCTTGGTTTATAAGAGCCTAAATATCTGAGTACTAGTTTATCTGAAAGTCCGCCTTCTTCTGTTTAGACCAGGATGGTCCCACACTCTGTTGGTGAGGGTTTGCTTACTATACCATGGCAAAATTAAGTCAGTTTCGTTGCAGTGCAGAGGACGACCTTAGCTATTATGGCACTCTCTTTGTGGAACAATTTCCTCAGTGGCATCAGGAAGGTTCCCAATGCAGAATGGTTCTGCTTCCAGTTGAAGACTTCTTTGTTTTCGTAGGCATTTTTTCTGATCCTCAACTTCATCAGTTACTTCTAATGATTTTAATGAAAAATTGTTATAATTTTTTTAGTGTTTTATTGCCTTATAAGCTTATTGCATTTCCTTATTTGTAAACACAGCAAAATAGCAATCTGCTTTGGGGTTTTTTTTTAATGAAGAATGATACAGACATATTTGAATAAATAAATGATGAAATAAAATCAATATGAGTTATGCATAACATTATGTCTCATGTTAACAAAGCTGAGATAGCTGACTGGGACAAGTTTTTTCCTCCAACTCTTCATAGAATCATAGAGTTGGAAGAGACTCCAGGGGCCATCTAGTCCAACTCCCTGCTATGCAGGAACACCCATCAAAGCATTCCCAACAGATGCCCATCCAGCCTCTCCTTAAAAACCTCCAGAGAAGGAGACTCTACCACCAGCATATTCCACTGCCGGACAGCTCTGACCGTCAGGAAGTTCTTCCTAAGGTTCAAGTGGAATCTTCTTTCTTGCAGCTTGAATCCATTGCTCCTTGTCCTAGTCTCTGGAGCAGCAGAAAACAAGCCCACTCCGTCTTCGACGTGACATCTCTTCAAATATTTAAACATGGCTATCATGTCCCTTCTTAACCTTTTCTTCTGCAGACTAAACATACCCAGCTCCCTGAGCTGTTCCTCATAGGGCATGGCTTCCAGACCCTTCACCATTTTCGTTGCCCTTCTCTGGACACATTCCAGCTTGTTGATATCCTTCTTGAACTGAGGCACCCAGAACTGGACACAGTATTCCAAATGAGGCCTAACCAATGCAGAACTCTTACTATACTTGAACCTGGGGTCACTCTTGGAAGCTAAATGGTGGGAGATTCAAGAAAGATAAAAAAGAATTACTTCTTTATACAACTGCTACTGGAAATGGAGTGTTTGCCTCAGCTTGTATAGTTTGAAAGAGGAGTTTGACCAATGTGATTTATATTACAGTGATATTTCAGTTAACAAAGCCTCTTACAAAGAAGCTTCTTTTTACATTGTAAAAAGTCTCTTTCCCCACTGTCTTCTTTGTAGCTGGAAGTTTTGAGCAGTATCAGCATTAAGGGAATGGTGAAGTATGGCTGGAGAAACATGGGCACTTGGTGTTGGGTTGCAGCAGCATGTTTTCAGGAAACAATGCAATAAACTCTGAGCCTGAAAGAAGCAGGATTCTGGTCTAGCTGACCTTATGTAGTTGTGTGTGCCTGTCTACAGCAGGCAAGGTAAACAGCAACTGCCTCAGAAATCTCTTACTGGATATTATTGTTATTGCTGTGTTCCTTCAAGTTGTTTCTGATTTACGGCAAGCCCAAGGAAAACTTATCACAGGGTTTTCTGGTGCTGAAAGTGTGTGACACATCTAAGGTCACCCAATGGCTTCCCATGGCCAAGCAGGGAATCAAACTCTGGTCTCCAAGATTGCAGTCAAACACTCAAACCACTACAACACACTGGCTCTCTCACCATACTGAACACAATAGGCATCAAAACAGAGATAAAAAAGGAAAGCAGATAAACCTACTTCACTAGCTCACCCAGCATGTTAAAAAAGGTATACATTTCGTTACGATTCCCAAAATGGAAACCATTAGAAAAGCTGTGGCTTTTAATTAGAAAAAAAGCATCCCCACATGGATTTTGTAAGAAGACTTCAAGGAGTCTCTAGAAGGGTAAAAATGGTTTTCTTTACATATGCAAGGCTTAGTTGACCTGGTTCTCTGTGCGTGGTTTGTTTGTTTTTTTTCTTTTTAATATCTGCATATTATTATTAATAAAATATAATATAATTACTATTATAATACTATTATTATTTTCTGAGTAAGACATTTCTTGAAACATGTTAAAATGTTCTTCTTTTTTTAAGGTGTAGGAATCTATCCCTATTCTTTCCACCCCTGGTACCAAATTTTCTGTTAAAGAAGTAAGGCCCAGAAACACATTTACTTTATTAACTGAAATATACTTGTATTTACTTATTCAATTTATATACCACATTTCTGCATAGAATGGGACTCATTCATGGAGGCTAAGACTACTAAAAGCTACTAGTCATATTACTTCCAGTATCAGAACCATTATATCTCTTTATAGTAGCTTCTCGAGACCCTAACTGTAATGGTGCTATTAACTATATTTTCTGAGAAGTGTAAAAGGAGAACTTTTATCATGGCAACTCAACCATGCAGAATAGTAATTATACCTGCCGGGAGAATTTCACTCGGTGGTATAATAACAAAGCAGTCATTAGTCTTCTAACAAGATATTTGCAATACCTTTTTATCTCCATAAGACTAAAAGGATCTTTACTGAATTAGAGCCATGACTATATTCCCATCATAATAGGATTTTTTTAAACAGTTCAGATGTAAAATCTAGTCTGTCTGATTTCAGATATGGCAGTCCTACTTACAGCAGAGTTAATAAAACACGTAAATGTTAATTTACCACTTTCTTCCTATTGAGGTAATATGTTAAGTCAATGATGCCCCAGTACCAGAAGAGATATTTCAAGGTGCAAAGCACAAAGAATGTGATGGGGTTTTACGAACTAATAGTTATACAGATGTCTTTTCTGGATGTATTTCTATTGAGAGAGGCTATGTAAACCATGGAATGTAAAATTATCTGTCAGGGAGCCTGACTGATGCAGTTGTCCTACATCAATTTAAACAGAATCACATTGATTTTAGACAGACAGAAGCCAAATCTATATATACAAAATCTATATATACAAAAGTGAAATAAGTCAGAGACCTGAGATAGCAAAATGGGTTAGTCCCCTTTCGAAAATTTTCCCCTATAAAAAAGGAGGAAAAAACCCCCAGCCTTCCCCAAATCCTTTAATGTAAGCAAGAAGCTCTCACATACTAGGATAAAAGTTCTAGGTTGACCCTTTCCCTGCAGTGCTGGTTATCTACTTAAAGAGAGAGAGAGAGAGAGAGAGAGGGAGAGAGGGAGAGAAAGGAAGGAAGGCAGGCAGGCAGGCAGGCAGGCAGGCAGGCAGGCAGGCAGACAATGTGGAGATGCACTCAAGCTAGTCCGCAATGCAAGCCATCACAAAACATTGTCATGGTCTGCTCCTGTCACGTCCCCAGCCATTGTGATTGCGCGTTATAGTACCACAAGAAAAAAAAATCTGCTAATAGGCCCCTTTTGCATGATGATGACATTGGCTGGGGCTGTGCAGAAAGGGCAGAAGCACAGTCAAGGCGCTTCCTTTCTCAATGCAGCACAGGAAGAGGCTGGCTGCACTGTGGAAGGAAGGAGTGTGTCCCGAACACTACCATCTGCAAGCAGCTGGCCGGGTGCAGAGGGGAGTGTTCGGGACATGCTCCCATCCTGGCAAAGGCACTGCTGGGATGATGCCAGGACATCACAGGATGCAGGTAAGGTGCAGAAAGGGCCACGGTCATTATGTATGTTATTAACACATACCTACAATCTGGAATGGTACAAAGTACATTTTCCTATGAATTTAACTACTCCTTTATTTTACTACACATGTGATATGTCCTCCAACTGTCCCAATTTGGCAGGGACGGTCTTGACTAATCCTCTGTCACTCCACCTTTTGTTTTTTTCAGCTGCTCTCAAAATGTCCCAGTTTCTCTCTTCTCCTCCCACTTTCCTCCTTTGTCTTGGGCTTACTTCAGTTGGTATAAAATGAATTCTAAGTGAAAAAGCAGTTTGCACTTGGTTAAGGAAGAAAGAAGAGAAGAGCAAGAAGGGGAACCTTGCCCTTCCCTGTACATTTAGGTAAAAGCAAACTGCTGCTTCCTGTTCTTCCTCATCAATAATGTTTGCCATCTTGACCCTTAATGTTGCTAGGCCACATGTGTTCCTGTTTTCAGTGGCAAAGGGTATGATGTGATGAACTGAAATCCATATCTGAAGTAACTTTCCCCTGTGCAAGAATATATTTCCTGCTTTCTAACAAATATCTCAAGTTTGTGAAAAAGTTGCTACTTCCTAATAAGATTAGCCAAAGTTCATGACAGATTTGGGCAAATATAAAATACTGCAGTCGAGAAGACAGACTAATGAATAATATTGATTTTATTTTTGTTTTGTTTCGTATTGTATTATATATTTGCATTTTTGTATCCTGGAAACTAGTACTGCAGAATTTTAGGTCTAGTAGGAATTTCACAGTCTTGGACTTATTCATCATTTTAAGATGATTTTTGATTCGTTTACTTCCTGTTTTTGCAACACATTGGTTATCTCTCAACTACTGTTTGTAGGGCTAGGAGAGATCACCTTAATATGACATGATCAAAATCACAGCCTCACACTATAATTTGAGCACAATACATTATCTGAAAAGCAGAAAGGAATAAAATGTTGCAGTGCCATTTAATTATAGAAAGGTTTTCCACTTGTTCCTCTCTGATGAAAAGTATTTCTTATCAAATATTTGCCAAACCAACATTGTTCTGTTTCCCACCAGCCTCCCCTTGTCTTGAGGGAAAAACTGCAAATGCACATGTCCAATGAGCCACACAGGCTTCCTCTCTCATGACGTAATAGTTGTACTTTAGCACAAGTTACAATAATTTCAGGCAGCAACACAATACAGAACCAACCAGATAAATTTGCTCTGATTGCCTCCCATCTCAAAAGGGTTCCATTATGTATGTGTGTGTTGCTGAGAGACACTGTCCACAGACATCAAAAGCATAAATAAAGCAGCTGGTTAAATCTGTTTAGGGTGTTTACTTTTTAAAGGAGAAGCACTGTTGCTTTTTATAGAATGCGAAAGCAAGCATGGCCAGTGACAGTTCTACCCAAGTTAGAGACATTAGTCAAGAGATGGGAATTCTACGGCCCTCTGGATATTGTTGAACTACACCTCCCCACATTCCTCACCAGTGGCTATGCTGCCTAGGGCTGCTGGGAAGATTGGACTACAATACCCAGAATCGTCCAGACAGCATGACCGGTGATTGGGGATTCTGGGAGTTGTAGTCAACACAACTAACCCTCTGGTTTTATTTGCTTTAAAATCAAGGACGACAACTAACAACTGTTGTGCTGCTCCTCTCCCTCTGAGAGATGCCATCTACACCTTCACAGCTACCCCAACATCAAAGACTGGATAAGCAGCATCTGTCAAAAATGGGAATTGGTGCCAGGCTATTTCGGGCTTCCCAAAGTCTGCCAAGTGCACCAACAACAAATAGGCCAAGACTCATGCTGTCAAAGAAAAATTAAAAGCCTTAAAATGCCTTAAGCTATTGTTGTGAGAGTCATATGTGTTTCCTGGGATTTCTAAAAATCTCCATCTTGTTATATACAAAACATGGACTGAATTGTTGATTCATCTTATCATCTGAACGGTAGCAGAAATATAGGCAATGGTTTCTGAGATTATGAGAGAAAATACACACAGAGAGAGACACATGCAAACCAGTTTACTTTAAAATTCTGCGGAAGTTGGAAGAGCAGTTTAGCCTCTGTCTATAAAGGGGAGGAGTCTAGGGACCAGAAAAAAGTGGATGCAGATTTACCCTCATGCTGTTCTCATCGTTGCTCTCTCACACAGATATGTGGATTATCGAAACTGCAGAAGAGGACCAAGGACTAATGGGAAGTTTAAAAGATGGTCTGGAACTCACAGTCATGTGTGACAGAGAATTCCACCATTTTTAAACAAGGTAAGAAAATACAATTATTCTAATTAAACCAGTTTTTAAGTATTTTGAGCAGATGCCTGTAACCAGGTAAGAGTATATAAAAACTTACAAACTGATCTTGAGTTTTAAGTCATACATAATTGTGAATGCCATGGAATGGTTCCCCACTCTACACATTTTAGGTTATACTACCTAATTTAAGTATTTTAGTACAAGAAATATTTTCAAGCAGCTCCTCATGAATTATAATAAATGCCAATCTCATCAATTCATTCTACCTTGACATTAAGTATCAATATGAAATGTTAAATTTCTACTGACATAGTTCATTACACTTTAGTGGAGTGTTAATTGTGCATAAAAAGGGGGAATTTGTTAATAACCTAAAAGTTAAGTATCAATTTGCTGTATTTAAAGACATACGAGCAACTCTGCCTTGCAAAATCTGCATTTCAGTTTGTACTAAGGTATATTAAGGTTGAAATGCTTGAAAAAGTATAATTGTGAAGCATTATTTGTAAACCATTACTTATAACATTTCCCATAACATCAGCCCTGAAAAACAAAGAAACACATACACAAATATCCCCCTCTCATCAAGCTAAATTAGATTGTGGCATGACTGGCTGATCCAAAATGCAACCAAGTGAAGAAACATAATTCATGAGGACAAGCTGGCATTAATTTGGAGACATAACAGCTAAAGCAGAACAAAAGCCAAATCTTAAAAATTAGGCAACATGTACAAATACAGAAGATCTACGACACAAAATACCATCACTTTTGTGGAACTTGTGGTTCTAGGACTGTTTTAATATTTGCATGTGAGGCTATATTTGGTTTGGCAGAAAGTTAATTTTAGAACATACTGGAAGACTCCAAAACATCTAAAACTTAAGGACAAAACTAACTGAAGAACAAATTATACCATATATACAGCAAAGAGCTGCCCCACTATAATCAATTGCTAAGTTCATTTGGAGAGGCTATTACGTTGAGAACATTACATAGCGCTTTTCTCAAAATTCAGACTCAATGTGTTTTTCAAATAGTATTTTATTCATCGGTGTTTTAATATTGTTTGTTTGTTTGTTTGATTTATAGTCCACATTTCTCCCAAAATGGGAATCACAGCAGCTTACAATATGAATTAAAACAAAACAATTAAAATGATATGTAGTGCAAAAGTTAAAAAGACATTATACAATCAATCCAACTAAAACATAACTTTAAGACATTAGTTTAAAACAATTTTAAAAAACACACAGCTTTATTACCGATTTTTTAAAAATCAGCACATCCACAATCTGAAGACCTGTTTAAATGGGAAGGTTTTTTTGCCTGCTGGTGAAGAGAGAGGCCCAACTGAGCCTTCCTTGGGAGAGCAGGAAGGAAAATGGCAAAGAAGTTGGGAATGTGAGCTATGGTTCCCAGGGGTGAGAGAGAAGGGGACTAGTAAGGCAAAGAGGAAGATACCAAGCAAGAAAGGCAAAAGGCCTTGCCGTACTACACTGATATCATTCCACTTTCAACAACCTGTGGAATTCCGGGGCTTGTAGTTTACTGAGGCCAAAGAGCTCTCTGGCTTAGACTTCCAAATGTCTCTTCCTAAACTGCAAACCCCAGGATTCCATAGGATGTTGAAAGTGGAATAATAGCACTATAATGCATGTGGAAAGGCCCACAGTCTCTCTCAAGCTGGATTTTTTTTTGTGGAGTATGTGTGGAATATGTGTGGAAAAAGTGCCGAGACTGGTAGGATTAAGTGCAGGTCAATGCAGCTACAAGCCAACAGAAGGAAGTAATTACCCTGCCAGCTGAAAGATCCAAAGAAATCAACGTGAATACATTTCTGAGGATTACCTGTTGGGCAGAAAATATTTCAATATTATTCTGCATATTGTCTGACTATTTACATTTTTACCTGTCATTGAGGGAGACTTCATAGCAGCATGGAGATTAAGAAGGGAACAGCAGTTATGGATGTCTTTTTTAATTGCCAAAAAGAAAAGAAAAAAACACCACTTAACTTATGCTGCTGGAAGGCAAGGTGTTCTCCAACTACCAAGTATCAGGATTATGGAAATGAGCATTCTAATAGCACATTAAAAAGTAGTATTAAGCAGGAAAAGGCTTAGAGTGTTCTGAAAAAGTTGTTTCATAATTGCAGAAGCAACTCAAGGTTAAGTTACTTTTGGAATTATTCACTTAGTTTGACCTGGTCTGGCTTTCGCTTTCTTAACAAAACAGCTGGAAAGCGAGGGTACATCCAATCAGGATCATAGCATAGTGTGATTCTGACTTACAGTGACCCTGTCATGGGTTTTCTTGGCAAGATTTAATCCAGAGGAGTTTTGCAACTGCCGCCTTCTTAGTCTAAGAGAGTGTGATTTGGCCAAGGTCTCCTATTGGGTTTCCATGGATAAATGGAGATTGAGGTCTCTCAGAGTTCTAGTCTAACACTCAAATCACTACACCACAGTGCTTATGTGTACAACAATACTATAGTGGAAAAGGAATTTAACCTGGTGCAATCACAATTGGAATTACCTATGTAGTCTTGCACTACTTACTGGCTGAGGGATTAAAATTTATACAGGAATTCTGTCCTTGGTGTAATCAGATTTGTAGAAGGCAGGAGAACCTACATAGGACTGCTATGCTAGCCTTTAATGTAAGTATTATTTAGAAAGGGCATGCATACTCAGAAGTATGCCTGTTTAATGAGACTTAGTCTCTGGTAAACATATATATTGGCAGAATTTAGGAGTTGCAGCTTTCCCTTATTGTAAGCCATTCTATTCAGTATGCTGTATTCAATATCATTGAGCCAATGTTTCGTAAATGAACCATTTTAAAACATTTTTTTGAAAGGTACTGCATTATTGTTTCAGTCAAAACAGTGCCAAATGATATGATATAGGTAGGTAGGTAGGTAGGTAGGTAGGTAGGTAGATAGATTTCTATCTTTTTTAAGTTGTAAGCTGCCTTGAGTACTGGGATATAATAAAAAAGTGGGATATAAATATATATTTATCATCATCACCATCACCATCTCAGAAAACCCCCTCATCTACCCACTGTTGAATGTAATTCATATAATATCATATAACATTATCCATCTATGCTCTTATTTATACCCTGCCTTTTCCCCAGCCTCAGACTCAAGGTGGTTTACCAAGCAAAGAGAATGACAAATATAAATACATATGGTTAAAACCATACAAAAATTGTGATTAAAACAGTATTAAAACTATCAACAAATTAAAAAAAACATTTAAAACATTAAGACAATGAGTAAAAAGATCAAACATTTCAAAAAGGCCTTTTCTTGTAAAACAATCAATTCTCTAAAACCTGCTAGAATAAAGAGATCTTTCCCTGCCAACAAAATAAAAAAGCAAGGGGGAGCCAGCCTAGCCTCCCTAAGAAGGAAGTTCCAGAGCCTGGGGGCAACCACTGAGAAGGCCCTTTCCCACATCACCACCAAACATGCCTGTGAAGGTGCTGGAGCCAAGAGAGGCACTTCCCAAAGATTTTAAAGCTCAGGCAGGTTCATATGTGAGGATATAGTCTGGACTCTATCTATCTATCTATCTATCTATCTATCTATCTATCTATCAGTCATATGCCACTTTAGTCCAGAATTGGGATTGCAGGGCTCCAGGACTTTTACTTCTTGAGATCTTTTAAAGTTTTGAAAGCAGCTGCATGACTTATTTTTCTCCTTTCAGGCAAAGCCCATGGAAGAATACTAAATACCACTTGTGACCTTTTCTTCTGCAACACTTACAGTGGACCAGAATGGTATTGCTACTTTGTGATTATGCTTTTCTTTTTAGTTCTGCTCATAGGATTTCTGGGGAATACATTCACGCTACTCTACTATATATGCACTTGGAGATCATGGACCAGTAGCACAATCTTTTTGTTCAATCTGGCACTATGCGATTTCACCTGGATTCTCTTGATTCCTTTTGCTGTCTACTACCACTTACATAAGCAAGCTACATATTCCACCCAATTATTCTGCCAGTTCAGAAGAACCTTCTTCGCCATCAATATCTATGGCAGTATCTACTTCCTCACACTCATCAGCTTTGATCGATACATAGGTGCTGTCCATCCCATCCGCTCCTTGAAAAGGTGGAATAAAAACAAAGCTATATTTTGTACCATGGCTGTATGGATTGTCATCTTGATAGAGTCCATTCCTGATGTTTATTACACCTTTGTGGTCCAAAGAGGAATGGGGTCTGTAGCTTGCCTTGACAACATTGGAGAGACTCTGTATTTTATGGTTCCATTCACAATTTTCAGAGTTCTATTTGGCTTCCTTATTCCAGTCCTAATCATATTTATATGCTATACTTTGACTCTCAAAGTGTTACAGAAAATGAAGAACCACCAGCAGACAAGACAAAGAATTGTGAAGCCCCTGATGTTGGTTTCAGCTGCCATGATCGTTTTTGCTGTGGCATTCATTCCCTATCATGTGATGATATTAGCAGTGCTAATCTACAGAATGAATTACCAACTCAATGCTGACAATATAAGCCTAATATTTACCATTTATAAGTTTACTGAAATCATCTGCAGTATCAGCAGTTCCCTAAACCCATTTATTTTTATGTTAGCCAGTAAGAAATTCCAAGAGAAGTTTAAAACACTCCGGTGCTCATCTAGACAGAGGTGCTTTTGCTGTCAATCACACCGGGTAAGGGATATTGCGATTGAACTGTGATAGATAACAGTCACAAATGGATAGAAGCTTGTCAAGTGGCTGTACAATATAAATATGAGATAAATGTGATTTCATAACCATTTCCACAATTTAAAAAAGTCTGGAAGAAGCAAATAAAACCTGAAAACTGAAAATAATATAGTAGCAGCAACAAGAAGAAACATCAAATTTCAGAATCACCTGAACTATCTTGAAATTTCTGCAGAACAAACACTTTTTTTTTTTTTTTTTTTTTGGCCTTTGTAAAATCTAAAAAGGAGTTAGCCATTGATGGTGCCACCAGGGCAGGACAGTGGGTCAAAGGTGCAAAGGCTCATTCAGCAAAATGACCAGCCCACTGCCACAAGGAAAAACTTACTATAGCTGTAGAGACTCTTTAACCAAAGGAATTTGCTCAAGAGTAACATCTCAAGTGTAGCATCTTGAAAAGTAACTCTTTTGGATTACATCTCCTAGAACCTCCCTCACCCCCCGCCTGTAGGGACATGTAGACCAAAAAAAAAGAAAGCCCTTTTCTGACCTCTGGCTCACTGTAACTGTCAAATAACCTCAAGTAGCATAGGAAAATGAAGCAGAGCTCTGGTTGATAGCTAAGTGGATGGAAAAATTCATACTGAAAGAGAGAATAATCTAGGCCAGTGCTACTCAAAGTAGTGGTCCAGAGTCTAATATCAGTCCAAAAACCGTCAGCTGCTGCTCCCTGGAGATTTTTTTTCCTGGAAAGAAAGAAGTAATTGTAGCCAATATGCACAAATATGGTGCCAGTCACTGGCACATTGAGAGAGGAGAAATAACTGCCAGTACTTGACATCACACAGCTTAAAAAGCACCAATCTCGTGTGTTTTATAATTATTTTGGATCTCCAGGGATGATACCAAATCTATCTACTGTCCTATTATAGTCCAGGTTACCAAGAGCTCCTTCATCCTTAGCAAAACTTAGAAAAGTTACTTCCAGCTACAACTCTAAGAATTCCCTAGCCATCATGGCAAACCCAGAACTAACTTTTCCAAGGTCTGAATCTTAGACACAGAGGAATGTTTTTCTGCATGTTTAGGCAGATTTTTCTCTGAAGCCCTCGAAGAGCACTCCAAAGTCTGTCGTAGGTCTTGCCCGTACCGCATGGCTGCCCCGCAGTCATGACATGATGGCAGCATTCCACGGGTTCTGCTTCTGCACAACGTCATCGCAGTCCTGCCGCCATCTTGTCATCGCGTGAGTGCGGTGTTTGTAAAATGGAAAAAATCTGTTTTACGCTTACCGTTGCGCAGCACTGCCACCTTTCCCAGCCATGTGGAAGAGCAGAAGTGTGCTGGTGATTCCTTCCTTCTCAGTGCAGCAATGGCAAATGCCCAGCTGCACTGTGGAAGGGAAGAGGTAGGGCCAGAGTGTTCCCCTCCAAAGAGACTGGGCAAGGTGCGGGGGCGAATGTTCCTGGCATGTTTTCCCTCCCCGCCAGGGTGGCAGCAAAAGGATGTCGCTGCTCCCCGCCATCTGGAAAGGGCCTAAATTTCAGTTCATCTCACAATAGCAATATAGGCAGCTGATTTAAGAAAGGATTCCAGATCATACACAAGGCAATCCCTCATATAACCATTTGGATCCTGGTCCTTGTTAATAATTAACACACTTGTGTTCAGTTTCTATTTTTAAAATTAATCACTGGAGGGCTTCTTGAGGAAAAACAGCTGGATATTTATTTCTGCAGTTCAGCTATCACTGAGTTTCTACAGCTTTGCCCTGGTTTACTGTAAAAAGAAAAAAAAATTACCAGAACTGCATTCACTTCACTTTGAAAACACCTCCCACATAGCCTATATATCTATATCAAAAAAGGAAACAAACATCTCCTTTAAAAAAAAAACTTCAAAAATGCCAAACTACAGAAATAACTGCTTTGCTTTGCTGAGTTTTAGCATCCTAATTTAGAGAGTTTTCTCCAAGCCTAGTGGAGGAAAGGGTATCTTTTTTTTTCTCAAAGCATTTTTTGCATAGATGTTTTAAAAAGAGCAAACTGAAGTTTTACAGTATGAAAATTCTTTACAGATAGACCACTGGGTTCCATCAACAGAATTCATATTTCTTGAGTATATGAATGCTAAGAAGAGAGACTTACAACAGATGTAGATGCTACCAATCTTTACAGAGGATTTTCAGTTTGAAGAGCTACTCTATGTTCAAAATTATGTCAAGCAGCCACTGCGTAAAGCTGCCAAAACAAAGTCAAAGATGAAACAGAAAGTTCTATTACCCACCATGTGATTTAGCAACTGAACCAGAGCAAAAGTTTGGACTCTGATAGAGAGTCAAACTAAGAGCTTGGAAAAGTTGGTTTTGAAGACTACAACTGTCAGAATGCCCTAGCCATGCTGGGTATGGGATTCTAAGAGTTATGGTCCAAAAAAAATTTAAAAAGTGGGGGACAGAGCCAAAAGAACACCCATTGCTTGGCTTATGTTCCAGTCAGCTAAGATCTTTCTCTCAAGTCTAGGCAAGTGTTCACCCCGGCTAACCAGGACCTGAAGCTTAGGCTAGATTTGCACGTGCACCCAATACTCCAGTACACAGGGTAATGTTTAGTTCTCTGTATCCAATTTGTTGTTGAAGTAACTGGATTGGAAGTAGGCATCCATTTGCAACATTGCCCATGCTGCCATCACATGTCTCACAGAAAACAAACAGAACACACATTCAGTACCCACATTCCATCATATAAAACTAAGCTCGATGGTGAACATATCAATGACATCTGCTTTGGGAGAAGTACTTTTTTGAACCTACTATGTATAGTGTATCCACTGACTGAGAGATTTTGGGATTTATAGTGCAAAAAGTAACTTTTCTGAGTTGTGATTACTACAGAAGTAGCACTACAAAACCATAGAAACACGTAACATCTTTAGCTTTCTAGAGAGTCAAGGACCCCTCTACGGTAACATTTAATTTTAGATTCCATTATGTTTTTTTTTTATTTATTCACACTAGAGAATATATCAACATGATACACAGATCTTCTTACCTGTTCTTGAACCCTGGTAATCCATATTATACTTCCTTTACCACTTTGAATTCCTCTGATAGGCCAGCTCTGCAGTAGGTCCTTTTCCCTTGCTTCACACACCTTGACAGCAGCACCTGTACCAATTAGGTACATCAAGGGACCTATCATTTTCCTAGAGCCCAGAGTTCCACCCTGAGTTCAGCTGAAGCACAGATAAAAAGAACCCCTATCTATTACAGCCCAGTCAACTGAATCTAAGATGTAAGAGATTCTGAAAAGGAAAGACACAAGAATGAGTTTTGCAAAGAGTAA
The DNA here is from genome assembly GCA_030412105.1 of Cyclura pinguis. Lineage (NCBI taxonomy): Eukaryota > Metazoa > Chordata > Lepidosauria > Squamata > Iguanidae > Cyclura > Cyclura pinguis. The sequence goes on from CM059603.1 coordinate 68,129,703, forward strand.
CCCACCAGGACTCCTGTAGATTGGATGGTGACTTGGAAGACTTATGGGATGGGAAGGGTTGCAGGCCATTTGCTCCCATGTTCCTCAAGATGTCAGAGGTTCCTTGAGATGTCAGATCTAGCCATGGTAACATATGCATTGGTTACATCCTAGTTGGATTACTGCAATGCACTCTACATGGGGCTGCCTTTGAAGAGTGTTGGGAAACTTCAAGTGGTCCTAAGAGCCACAGCCAACTCCAACTGGAGCTGGCTACAGGGATCACACAACTCTCCTGCTGCAACAGCTCCACTGGCAGTTGGTCTGTTTCCAGGCACAATTCAAAGTGCTGGTGATGACTTTTGAAGCCCTACATAGCTCAGATCCAAGTTATGTGAAGAACAGAATTTATCCGTACAAACCAGTCCAGGCCTTGAGATCTGCTGGAGATTTCCTTCTCTCCACCCCACCACCCTCTCAGGTACACCTAGTGGAACAAAGGAGAGGGCCTTCTCAGTGGCTGCCCCCAGGCTCTGGAACTCCCTTCCTCGAGAAGTCAGACTGGCTCCTTCCCTACTGTCCTTCGTTTTTATTCAGACACACATTCAAAGTGTGATTATATGTGGCCTGTCTAATAGAACATGCTAGATATTGTGTTCTTAATGAATATTTGAGTTTTTAATTATGTATTTTAATATTGTTTTAATTCTTTTCCATTGTTTAATTATGTTTTAACTTTTGTATTATGTGGGTTTTAGCTATGTCTTTTAATTGTAAGCTGCTTTGAGTCCAACCAGGGTGAAAGTGAGGTATAAATAAAGATGGTGGTGGTGGTGATGATGATGATGATGATTTTTCAGGAGTTAAAAAAAACAGGAAGTGGCCAGAAGTACATGTTTAGTTGGGGAGGCTTTTAAACAACCTTTTAACATGTATGAAGGACAGGGATCTGTACCTTATTTAAAAGTAGAATAGTTGCTCCTAGCGAGTTCCAGCAGCAGCAATTATTCCCTTTTTACTAGATTTTTGATGGGGGAATGGTCCAAGGTTTCAAATGTTCTTAGGAGTCCTGCACACAGCCCTCTTGCCACCTGCTTCTTACCCCTGCTGTAGAGATACAAATTGCCCAATATTTAATCTCCTATGACCCATAGAAATGTTAGTCCTGCCAAACGCCCACAGAGCCAAATGAATTGAATCTTCCTTTCGTATCGGATGTGTTTCTTCTCAGTCCAAATTATATGGCCTTCCAAATGTTGGACTGAATCTTTATGCAGTCCTATTCTGCAGAATCATTGGTGGAGAACTCTGGAGCTACAAGTCAGCAATTCCCATCCCCATTCTAAAAGCTAACATTCATTGGCTAAGGAGGTGAGGTTGGGCCAAAAAAACAAAAACAAAACCTACAAGCACCTACAGAAGGGTCTTGAAGGCCATATGGCATACTAGTACTGGGTGTGGCTACAGGCACAGGCAGGACAGAAGCGAAGTTCATGGCAGCAGACGTAATTCTTTTCAGTTTGATCATAACTAAATTCCTATAAAGCATACCTTGATTCAGTGAATTAAACAGAGGTAAGTCTCAGTGCAAACGATGCTTACATTTTATATATAATCTACTCAGGAGTAAGTCCCAGCACAAATGGCTACAGAATAAAGTTCAGTGCCATGAAAAAGCTTCCTAGGCTTTAAAAACTTCTAATCTCTGATCACAGACTAGAGGTAACAAGTAAACAAGTTTGCAGGCTGGATGGAAAACTGCTACAGGATGCTTCCAGTAGAAGAGGCAGAAGTCACCTGTCCCCCCTACTGCCCCAAAATGGCAGCTCTTCCATATAGGAATGCACCCCTTCATCCTCTATAGTCACTCTTTAGTTAGCTTTCCAGATGCTGAACATGCCAGGTGTTTCACTGCACTAGCTAACACAGGATACTTGAGTGAACAGCTGCCCAGCTGTGTGCACTGACGCTCAAGAGTGCTTGGCAAATCATGCTCTCTGTTGCAACCCCTTAGATAATGTTCTGCAGAGATACAATCAAGGTTCTAAGAAAAATCGATGTTTCCTCAGTGGCACCAATCTAATTCTGATGTCACTCTGATAAACTTGTTTCTGTACAAATTCAAAGGCATTCAACATCTGTTCGTATTTACCTAGCCATATTTGAATCTGTAAATACCTTTTAAACATTCTATTATAATATCACTCCTTTCTGTTTGAGTTGACACATTCAAATAGTGTGGAATGAGCTCATTCCATTTTCCTGCAATAAGGGAACAATTAACTGCTATATTCAACAGGAAATGTCAACATAGCCTCCAATTAAGATATATGCTGCAAAATGTGTGTTACTGTTTGCATCCCTTCTTAGAAGAATTTGCATGAATTCACAGAATTTTCATGGCAACCATAAAGCTCCTCAAGATAATCCTAACAAGATGGGATGTGCTAGTTGAAATGTTTTAATTAACAGTGTAATCCATTTATGCGCCACGAATGCCAAAAATAAGTAGCAATGCAATCCTTTTCATGTTTACTTAGAAGCAAGTCCCATTGTGTCAAGTGTAGCTTACTCTCATGAGACTGTGCAAAGGCTGACAATCCTTTGCCCATTTACCTGGAAATGAACCCCACTGAACATATTGGGACTAACTGGTAAATAAATACATATACTATTGTGTTCTTGGTTTTATTTATGAAAATCAATTTAAATCATTTACATGAATGACACAAATCTTTGCCCTAAATCAGCTATTTTAATCAACATTTTTCACTATATAACATCAAGAAAGATCATAGGAGGAAAACATGCTCAGCTGCAGAATAACTTATTGGAGTTTGCAAGCCATTTTTTTTATCCCTCAGGATTATCCAGAGCTTGCAAAAGTTCCTTTTTTGGATTCATTCAGATTCCCCTAGCCAGCATGAGTCCTAGGCTAGAGGATTCTGGGAATTATGGTAAAAAAAATTTTCCCAGAGTCTGAGGGCCTTTTCACACTGCACAATTATAGTGCTATTATTCCACTGTCAACATCCTGTGGAATTCTGAGGTTTATAGTTTACTGAGGCCAAAGAGCTCTCTGGCTGAGAATTCTAAATGCCCCTCCCTAAACTGCACACCCCAGGATTCCATAGGATGTTGAAAGTGGAATAATAGCACTAAAACAGTGTAGTGCAGAAAGGCCCTGAGTTTGCTACTAAAATACCTTTTAACAAGTTTCATGAGGATATTCCTTTTCAAAATCTGAGTGATGCTTTTCAGAATCAGACTGATGCCTTTGCTAATTCTGTTTTTGAAGGCCCTAAAATTTTCGTAGGCCCTAGGAATTCTGCCTAAAGTGCCTAATGGATAAGGCAGCCCTGTCAGCTGGTTTACTCTCATTGGGACTAAATGGATTTAGATCCTAAGTAGTATTATTAAAGCATTCTTTATTTTCAAGCACCATAGCATGTGTAAGTACCATAGTAGACAACAGTCCCACATCACAGCATATTATCATTGTCTGAGCGGATGAGGTAGATCTCTTATTCCAAGTGTTCTGAGTAAGAGAATCTTAGATTATACATACCGAGTTTCACCCCAACCATATCTTCAGTATCATAGACATCATAAAGGCACCAGAAGACAAGGAGCAGAACTGGAAAATCTTCTTATGGCCATGGTGTCTGGGGCATTCTGGAAACTGTAGTGCAAAAGTTACTTTTTCACGCTTTGCATATGAGTGGGCTATTGCCCTACTCATTATGCCTTTGACATGTCCATCTGAAGAGGTCTGCAAAGCATGTCACCAGTAGCCAGAAAAATTGCCTTCAAGCTGTGCTTCCCAAATTAAGACTTCAGATGTCATTGGACTACAAGTCCCAGAAGCCTGTGAGAGCTGGAAATCAAGAACACATTTGGACTCAAGTGTGGGAATCACTGTGTTAAGGCCTTTCTGCATTACACTATCATAATGCTATTATTGTACTTTCAACATCCTGCGGAATTTTGGGGTTTGTAGTTTACTCAGGCCCAAGAGCTCTCTGGCTGAGAATTCTAAATGCCTCCCCTACACTGCAAACCCCAGGATTCCATAGGATGTTGAAAGTGGAATAATAGCACTATAACAGTGTAGTGTGGAAAGGCCCTTAGACTATATTCAGAGGTAGCCATTTTGACCACATAGCAAAATACAAGAAATTCCACAAAAAGGGGATACCTTGCTTGGCCAACCAAAATGTAGAAAATGCATCTTGCAAGCTTTTGAAGTTTCAGTGGCTTCTTAATCCAGCCAAGATGGTAAACATCATACAGGAGAAAAAACATTGAAGATGCTAGAATCACAGACCTCCATTCTGTCTCAAATGTTAATCTGTTGTCAGTTAAGATGGTACTGAGGGATTTCAATGCAGGCAGAGACCATTCCTTTCCTTGGCCATGTGAAAACTAGCAACAAAAAAATTATTTTCCTTGACATCTAGTTGTCTTTTATTGCTCTTTGTCCCTACCGGACTACCATAAATGAGAGGACGTGGTAGGACTCGATGAAGCAGTTTTCTAGTTCATTAATATTGAAAATATTGACCGCCCTAAATTAACTCAAAAAGCTCATTGCTAGGAAGAAGGCAAACTGAACTTTGCCAATATCCTATTGATATAGCTGGTACCATCATAATTGGATGGGATGCAGGGACTTGCCATAGCTCAGTGACAGTAGGTATGCTTTGCATTCAGAAGATTAAATCATCTACATCTCCACTCAAAGGATTAGGTAGCAAGTGGCTAGAAAAGCTTCTCCTTCAAACCGTGGAAAGCGACTGGCCATCAGAATAGATAATGCAGTCTAGATGGACAGATAATGCAACTTTGAAAAACTACTTTCATTTCAATTGCATTGTAACACTGTGATTTATTTAACTGTATTTCAAGATTGTAACTTTTTGTTTTACCTGTATTAATTTTTTAGCCTTACTTTGAGCCTACATGCATTCCAGCTTTGGGAGAATGGTGAAATATTAAATATGTTTTTGTGTGTTTATCCAACTGTAGGCTGGGCAGCACAACCTATTTCTTCATCTTCTTAGAAGGGAAACAAAAAGAACTTGCTGACAGTCATGTTACTTAGACAAGGTATATAGAAGCAGTTTTTCTACAGTGATGAACATGTACATGACATAGAACAAATTGTTGTTGTTGTTATATGCCTGCAACTTTGACTTATGCCAGCCCTGTCCTAGGGTTTTCTTGACAAGATTTATTCAGAAGAGGTTTGTCATTGCCTTCTTCCAAGGCTGACAGAGTATAAATTACCCAAGGTCACCTGGTGGGTTTTCATGGCTCAATGGGAAAGCGAATCCTGATCTGGAGTCCTAGTCCAACATTCAATCACCCTGTTTTTAACTTCTAAAACATCCTGTTTTAAATTTTAAAAGTAGTAAACAGATATTGCTGTCCTCCTCACTTCAAATACACAGATTGTATTTCCTTGTGAAACAAAGTCAAACAAAACAAGAGCTGTGAATGCAGCAAAATCATGAAAGGGTACATCAAGAAACGTTTTTAAAGAACATCCCTTTGTGGTAGATTTTTGTTTTATTACTCTGAATTGACTTCTGGAAAAAACTGCTAAGCTTGTGCATCGAGTGTTTGGCATGCATCTTGAATACAGTGACTGGCATTAGTTAATATTCCAAATGCAACACAAATCTCTATATTTCAGTTGGTCAGAATAAATATCACAAAATAGTCTGCAAATGAGTAAATTCACCAGCATTCTTTTTCTGATATGATGGCGAGGTGTGAAGGGAAGAGGAGGAAAAAGGTGTTGGTAAAGAAGATGAGAGGATGAGTCTTAGCTTTCAGTATTAAAAAGCAATTACTTGCAATTACAATTATTTTAAATACAACCTCTTCCAACCTGGTGATCTCCAGGGTTTAGTTTGCAACTCGCATCATGCCCAACCACTGGCCATGCTACCTGTGTTTGACTGTATTCCAAATCATCTGAAGAGCACCATCACATTGGAGAAGAAGGCTTATAGCAGGAGTGAGAACTGTATGGCCTCTAGATATTGCTGAACTGCCACGTCTAGCAACCCTAGCACATGTAGCCAATGGTGAAGAATGCCCATAGTTCCAGTTCAACAAGATCTGGAGGGGTATACAATTTCCACCTCTGGTTTTGAGCCCTTGGTACGCCTGATGTTTTAGGCCATTTCCACACTAACCTGTTATAGAGCTATTATTCCACTTTCAACTTCCTATGGAATCTTGGGATTTGCAGTTTAGGGAGGGGCCTCAAAGGATGTTGAAAGTGGAATAAAAGCACTATAACAGGCCAGTGTGGAAATGGCCTTAGACTCACACTCCCAGAAGCCTTCATCAAGGATAATATGGCCCTTTTCGCATGGCATTTCTGATGCGAAAGGGCCCCTTGAGCATTGTGTAAATGTGAGGACCGGTCCACACGATGCACTCACATTTGCGTGACGCTCAGGGGCCTGATGCGAACCACGCATGCATTTTTTCATTTTCAGCTTGAAGCCGAAAATGGTGTGCGGGCGCGCATTGCTCCGGGGCCCCGTGTGCACTTACCTTGCATGCGGAGCCTAGGGAGCCGGGCCGGTCACGCTTCCTGTCCAGTGCAGCCTGGAAAGGTCCCAGGCTGTACTGCGAAAGGTAGAGGCGGGGCTCTCACGTGAGCAGGAAGCTCGTGCAGAGCCGAAGAAGCAGGGAAGTGAGAGCCTGCCTCCGGAGGCTGCTCACGCGAGCCCCACACTCCAGCACCACAAAAAGGTAAGGTACAAAAAGGGGCTATATGGTGGAAGTTGCATTCCAAAACAGCTGGAGAGCCTCCACTCCTAGTTTAGAGGCATAAGACTATTGATGCTCTCAGCATTTGCTGTACTCAAGACCAAAGAGAGTTGGCTTTCCCAGGTCTCAGGAACCTCACAATCAGGCTGTAATTAGCAGAGTTCAGAAAAATTGTCTGCAATCCCCAGAATCCTTCAGCCAGCATCTCATAGTTAGCACACTTTTTAGGTTCTTCCTGTGCAATTTCTACAAGAGACACAAAGATTATTACCCCAAAGCTATTTTTGGAGGAAGATGTGGAACAGTGGCAAAGATAAGTTCATTTCCACTTTTCTTCTTGTACAATCTGAACATGAATGTGATGCCCAGAAAATGTCCTTCCACGACCCAGATCTGTCATCAACCAAACGTTTTGAATGGCAGTTAACAATATCTATGATACTCCACTGACATTACAATTTCTCTGCATTTATGTGAAGGCTTCAAAAGAAGTTCATTCTGCATTTTGAACATCCACACTTCATAGGCACATTTTTTTCCCTAAAAAGTCCTCTCCACTTATTATTTATCCTGTTCATGGAAAAAAATGATGCAATAGCTGAGAAACTCCAATGTCAAAAACCCACAGGCTGTTTTATGTAAAGACCAGCCAAGCGGCTTCACTTTGCATTTTGAATCTGCCAACAATCCCAGTTAAATGTGTGCTGCAATTTTAACACATGCCTGATCTTTACAGCTCTCAGCCTTGTTTAAAGGCTGACACAATATCCAGGGGAAAAATGAGGAAATTGAGGTGATGCTCTGGCAGTACTCAAACAGTTTAACTACACAGAACAGAGAAAGCATGGCAGTTCTGTGTGTATAGCCTGTCCATGTCTGAGTATGGAACACAATTTAATTTTGTTTGTTTAACTTATATTTCTTAGATAAAGAAAAATAGAATTAAAATTCAAAAGTTACAACAATATTTACATTATCATATTGCAAACATTCATTTAAAATAGTTAAAAGCACAGTTAAATTACAACAACAAAAACAATAACATACAGTACACCCCAAGTGTGGCACACTTCTACAGCTGCTAGTTAAAAGTGAAAAGCCTGGATGAGCAAACAAGTCTTTGCTAGTCATTGTAAACAGAACAAAGGAGAGATCTAACCTCACCTCCCATGGCAGGGAATACCATAGCCTGGAGGCAGCCACCAAGAAATCTCTCTCTTATGGCCACGCCAAATGTGCATGTGAAGATGGCGAGACTAAGAGAAAGTCCACACACACACACACACACACACACAATCTTAAAACTCTGGCAGGCTCTTATCAGGATATACAGTCTTTCAGATAATCTGGTCCCAAACTGTGTAGGCTTTATAGGTCACGACCAGCACTTTCAGATCAAAAATTGCCTGAGAGGCTAAATTCTCTCGCAATCCTCCATGGGCCAAATGATGTCAGGGGTTATAGCTCTGTTCCCTGATCTGAAGTGTCACTTGAAATCCTTCTAGTGGGTGCTTCAGGTAAGAACCTCGTTTTATTTCCCTGCCCATGAAAGGGCATAAGAGGACAACTGAGTAAAACCCACACAGCCTGCATTTCCAAAAAAACCCTGGAAGCACCCAAGCAGAGCTCTTTGTCTCACTCTCCTGCCCCCTAGAAAGAGTGGGGCTTTAGAAAGGGGTGGGACCGGAACCCTTGGCAGGCCAGGTTAGGCCTGGGTGGGAGACTAGAGTCCTAAACTTTTTTTAAAAAAAGTTATTTTAATCATGTTGTTTTTTAAAAAGGCTGCTCACAAAATCTTCTGCTCCTTCACCACTCCTTCTCAGCCTGGCTTACAGCACAGGGTCATCATAAGGAAACCGGGGGAACTCTATATGCCAGCTTCAGCAAATTGGCAGAAAGGTGAAGCATAAACTTAACTAGTAAAGAAACAAACAAGGAAAATTTCATTTTATTGAAGCCTTTTTAAAAAGGCCACATAAAAACATTTACTGTGCTGATAATGTTCTATATGTAAATAAATTCTTTTAAGGACTAACAGTGAGAACTCTCCTAGTTGGTTATTCTTAAACTGTGCAATAGGTAGGATGAGGCATTTTTGACTCTCTAGATGTTTTGAACTACAGTTCCCACGTGCCCTTATCCTTGACCACCTCGGCTAAACCATTTCTCATCCTAGCAACAGGCACGCCCGTAGCATTCCAGACCGAGTAAAGGAAGCAGCAGTAAGTTCCCCACTCTCTTTCCTTCTCATCCAACACTCCATTTTGTATTAAAATTGGGAAAGGATAACAGGAGCTTCTTGAAGCTGCTTCTCTTTTTATTTTTAGAAGGATATTTGTATCATCCATGATGCCAAGTTTTGTTTTGTTTTGCTTTTTAAAAACAGCTTTCCATACTTGGCTACTGGAAACTGATGATTCACATGTAGCAGCTGCTTGTCAATTCAGGTATTTATGACTATGCCAGTATTTAAAGTATTCAGTCACAGGCATCCTGCTAAAGGCATTAGCAAATCCTAGAGGTTATAGCCATAAAGGCCCAAATATCTCATGCCACTTCACTGGAAATATGAAAGACTTCTTGACTGTGTTGTGTTCAAGCATTAAGCTTGAACAAGGAATTCCGAAAGAGGGGTGAAGCATGCATACTCTCCAACTGTTCAAATTTGACAGGACAGTTCTGATTAATCCTTTGTCATTCCGCTTTTTCAGCTGCTCTCAGAATGTTGCACATTTTTTTCTCCTCTACCCACTTTCCCGCTTTGTTCTCAGCTTACTTCAATTGCTGTAAACTGAGTTCAATGTACAAAAGTAGTTTCCACTCAATTAACGCAGAAGGAGAAGAAATATTTAATTAAACAATTATTAATAGAGGAACAGGCAGTGATTGCCTATGGATGGAAGGATGAAGCAAAGTGGAACCTTAGCAGATGGAAATACTATATAGCAGACCATATGTTGTTTAGGTAGTTGTGGGTTTTCCGGGCTTTGAGGCCGTGTTCTATTAGTATTTTCTCCTGATGTTTCACCTGCATCTGTGGCTGGCATTTTCAGAGGATCTGGTGGCATGAAAGTGAGACAGAGTATATATACTTGTGCAGTCCCTGGGTGGGAGGGAGCAATTTGCATGTGTTACAGTTGGCCTGTGTAATGGCCTATTATTAAATGGGATATCCCCCAGGGTGTATTGTTTGTCAGGAGATATGCATAACAGTGCATTAAGTACATTAGCAACCCATTGTATTGTCCTCTGTAGAGGGACCTCCAGAGTCTGGGTGGTGTTCATTGGCATATTTTTGAGTCTATATGTTGTTTGATTTTATATTAAGAGAAGAGGACGTTATATCTAGGTCAGCTGAGAGAAGAGAACTGGTCCAGGAGGTGGGAGAAACTGACTGAGTTTGTAAAGAAGAGGGCTATGACGATGTGGATGATAGAGTTAAAATCATATATAGAGAAAAAGAAATGAATTATGAAATGTCATTCCAGGGATGGGTGGGGAGGGAGGTATGAAATATAAATGTTGTGCATAATTTGTATATATGATGAATAATTCAAATAAAATAAAAAAAAACGCAACAGGAAGGAGAGGAGCAGAAGGAGAATGGAGTCTTGGCCTTCCCAGTAGCCTCTGGTAAAAGCAAACTGCTACAGCCTCTCCTAGATTCTCTGTTCTTCCTCATTAATAATTTTTGCAATCTTGACCATATTCTGCTTGGTCACACCTGTCCTGGTTTTCATATCTGAAATGTTGCAGGGTATGGGCATAGGGCCACGTAGCCATTCAACATTCCATCTATTCCACCTACAGGTTTCACACCTTGAGCAGGAAGATCAGCTGAATGTGCACAGAAAGTCCCCTGCAATCATGAAGCCTTCTTAATCACACTTCCCAACTGCAGGAAAAACAGAATGTGTGTAGAAGCCCCCTTCAGACATTTCTACTCAATGCAGAAAGGTGAGGTCTCAAAAAGACCAAGTCAGCAGGGAGCAATGAGATGAGGAAAGAATCAATGCCTTTACACAGCTCACGAGATCCTGTAGCTTCCATAAACCACTGCTTTCCTGATGCATAGATTACAACTCTTATTCAGATCAAAAGAGCAATAAACTCACATGTCTCTATTTACTGATGCAGAGCCTGGACAAACTGCTTTTTGGAATTGCAGCTCCCAAAATACCCCAAGCAGCAGAGCCACTGTTGCCTTCTGGCAACAATTATAGATTATGGTCAGATATAGACACCACTGGTCATGCTGGATGTTGTAGTATAAAAATTAAAAGCAGCAGTCCCCCGAACAATCATCCTGTCTTAAGGGTTTCTGAGAACTGTAGTCCATAAAAGTAGCCATGCTAGATGGATATTCTGGAAGCTGTAATCGAAAATAAAGGAACTTTTCTAAGCTCTGTTGTTGTTTGACTAACTAACTAGAAGTCATACAATTCAAGCAAGGTTTCTCAGGTCATACTCAACTCAGGATAGAATATTACATTTATCTCTCTTGTGCCAATTTGCTTGGCAGTCAGCTGCAAAGATGGTATGATCAGCATCCAATGCTTTGCTCTCTTGACTAAATTGCCTTCTGCAAGGTACCTTCTGCAGCATCTACTACATTCAATATTTTCTGACAGTTATTTATCAGACTTTTACTATTGCAGTCTAATAAAAAATATTTCATCCGGAGATGACACAACTTAGGCCATTTCCACACTAGGCTGTTATAGTGCTATGATTCCACTTTCAACACCCTATGGAATCCTAGGGTTTGCAGTGTAGGGAGAGTCCTCAATGGCCACTCCCTAAACTGCAAACCCTGGCCTTTTTTACACCTTACCTTTTTCTGGTGCTGGGCTGCGGGGCTCGCGCAGGAAGCCTTGGGAGGAACGCTCTCGCATCCCTCCTGCTTTAGCTCCGCAGCTGCTTCCTGGTCGCGTGAGCACTCTGCCTCTTCCGTTCGCAGTGCAGCCTGGGACCTCCCAGGCTGCACTGGGGAGAGGACACGTGACCCGAGGCGCCACACACAAAGTAAGTGTGTGCGGGGCCCCGGAACAATGCGTGACTCTGCAGCATTTTCGGCTTTGAGCCGAAAATGAAAAAATGTGCGTGCGGTCCGCGTCCGGCCCTTGAGCGTCGTGTAAATGTGAGTGCATCGTGTGGACCGCTCCTCACATTTACATGACGCTCAAGGGGCCCTTTCGCTTCAGAAATGCCGTGCGAAAAGGGCACCTAGGATTCCATAGGATGTTGAAAGCAGAATCATAGCACTATAATAGTCTAGTGCGGAAATGGCCTTAGTCCTGGAGGTTCAGCATTCATTGAAAAGATGGGAGCATACTTTGGAAACAATACAAGGAAGAAAAATGTGCCTGCAAATCCCCTGTAGAACTATAGTGACTCCATGCATTTCATAGGATTTTCTTAGGCAAGGAATACTCAGAGGTGGTTTTGCCAGTTACTTCCTCTTAAATATAGCCCACAGACCCTTGGTATTCATTGACTGTCTCCAATCCAAGCACGAACGAGATCTGACCCTGCTTAGCTTCCAAGATCAGATGGGATCTTCTAATTTTAGGGTATGTAGGCCAGCTACTTTGCTCCTAGAATTTCTTATTTCAGAGCTGAGTAGCTTTATAAAATGACAATGAACCATTAAGAATTCTCCCTCTTAGCTACTTCTTACATTGCATTTAGAAAGCACAGTCATGCTCATCTGCTTATGAAAGAGATGGAAATGCATGGTAAGCATTCAGTTATTGGATAATAGCCATTATACCCATTAATTCACTAAGACCACAATCCTGTAATACTTACATGGGAGCAAACACTTACATTCATATTTGTATTCATTCCCCCCCCCCCGCCCCACTTATGTCCCCACATCTAAGACTGACTTGCCTTAGAAGGCTAGCGTAAGGCAGGAGTGGGCAGGTATGGCCATCAAGATGTTCTTGGATTGATGTTCACCCATCAGCCTTGGCCACTATAACCAGTGGTGAGGGAGGATGGGAGCTGTAGACCAAAACTTTCAGGATGACCATAGCTGGGCTCTGATGTAAAGGGTACAAACTAGATAGTTGGAATTTCTTTGAGAACAATAACAGGTTTCCCATCAATCATTTATTTTCGAAGTGATGCTACAAAATCTGATCTCTCTTCAATTTCTTGGTAAAATGAACTATGACATCCCTTGACACCTTTCTGAATCTTGCACAGCATGAATTTATTCTGTAGACACAGTCCACTCTGTTACTATGTGTGACACCTCTCGTTCCAAAAAAAATTGCCAAGGTTGTAATCATCTTCTCCTTAATATCTTGATCAGAATTTTCCACTATATCTCTAAATCTCAAACAAAATTATTTTTTTCTTAATTCCATCAAAGCCAAATTGTTTTGGTCTCTCTGTATTTCAGTGTTCGTAAGTTCAGTTTTTGTCTCCAACACCTGGACTTTCTCATTAACTTGCTTCATCTCTACAGACACTTGAGATAAAATGCCTTTCAAATCTTTAATCTCATCTCTTGTGAAATCCACTCTCATTTGAGCCAACTCCTCTCATTAATTTAAGATCATCCACCACTCTTAAAAAGGCATCAGGTGATCCAGAAATATCCCTAGACAGATCAGTCAATCCCCTCCTTTCTTCCACCTTGGCCATCTTCCTTGACATCATAGTTATTGACACAACCTCCCATACAAAGAAAAACTCAGCACCAGTGCTCAGTCTTTTCCCGTACTCCCTAGCAGGACCAATCTTTTCACCAGGCTGAGCCTTTAGTTCCTTGACAATATCTTTAGTAGGTGCAATATTGCCATTCTCAGGCTTCTAAGTTGCTTGTTACAATGTCCAACAATTTTCACTTTCCCACAGTCTGTTATGTTCCTTCATAAACAATCTTGAAAATGTCCAAATTTCTAATGTTTTACAGCTTCAAAATCCAATCGTTAGTTCATCCATTTTAAAAACGTTGTTAAGCCAAACTCTTGTTAAGTGTTTTGGTTTATAAACTCAGCTCTCTTGTTAATTTTTGTTGTTCTTGTTGTGTGCCTGAGAGTTGCTTCCAATTTATGGACACCCTAAGGTGAACCTATCGTGGTGTTCTCTGGGACTGAGAGTGTTTGGTGTGCCCAACGTCACCCAGTGGGTTTCCATGGCCAAGTGGGAATTGAACCCTAGTCTTTAGGGTTGAGGTCCAATGCTCAAGCCACTACACCATACTGGCTCTCTGTCAAATTTTACAACCCTTTATATCCCTCTCACAGAAAGAAATCATTCACTGAGGTGTAATCCAGCGACTGAAACGCAGATCTCTCAATTGTTAACAAAAACTCCTTTGATCCCAATCAAAATCCCCTCACAGTCAATCAGTTTAGGAATTTAGGATATGTGGGTTAAGTGTCCTTTAAAGTTGCAATGCCGTTTAATGAGGCACTTTTGCTATTTTCTCCCAATGCCTCCTCACACCCCTCACACTTTGACCATCCCATTCACAATGGTCTCCATGTGAATTGTATTGTTCAGAGGCTACAAGGGTGATCTCACTGACTCCCCCATAAATCCGTGTGTGTGTGTGCGTGTGCGTGTGCGTGTTTCACCAGCCCAGTCCCCCTTCTGCCATCATTGAAGCTTCCCTGTCTTTGCCAGAGACTATGAGTGTCAGGAATCTTTCCCTGCCGAGCCGCAGCCAGCAAAGGAGGAGGGAGGTCAAGAATACCTTCAGGGAGAGTCCAAATATACCAAACACAATGAAAACGCAAGCCAAGCCAGGTCAAGGTCCAGTCCAAAGGTTCAGGAGGCAGAGATCCGTCTGGAGGGTTTCAAGGAGCAGGAGCCATGAAGGTCGTGAGGGCTTACTAGTAATTTGCTGCAAGCAAAGAGCAACCATGCCGGCAGACTTAAATAGCCGCTGTGAACAGGTGCTGCTTGTTATTGTTTCCTCACCCTAGTCCATGCAGCCTCCCTCTGAGCAGCCTGTTTCAGCCTTCTTCATGATTGAAGGCTGATGGTCACAGGTGGCTGCCACTCTTCTGCATCATTGCTGGTTCCCTCTCCATCATGAGCTGGCTGCGGCAACTCTGTCTCTGTTTGACCTTCCAGTTCAGGGGATGTTTGCAGGTTGACTTGCTCACTCACTGGCCCAGTCCTTGGTACATTCAGTTGTTCCTTGATCTCAGAGGCATCATCTGTCCCACCCGCTGGCTTGATCCCAGGCACAATCAGTTGCTCCTCAATCACAGGAGCAGCATCTATCATACTGAGAGAGCATCCACCTGCCACAACTTCTTCATTGGAAGTCAGATTACAAACTAGATAATCTATAATAATATTATAATCTACAATAAGTGTCTCTGAACATTCAAAGTACTATATAACAAAACAGAGAAGTCTGGCTATTGTTATAGAGATAACTTCTTGCTCAGTTTTCTGGTCATATATACAAGCCTAATGAGCTAGAAATCAGTATGAAAGTCTCTTCCAAGGTTACAGATGAGAAACAAAACAGGGTGTTTCAAGAACCACACATACCTCTGAACAGAGAGATTACAACCTCACTTTCCAGTATCTGGATTTCTGTGATACTTGAAAGAGAGGCACCTTTCACGTACACAAATATGATTGCCAGAATGAAAACTAGAAGTAGCCCCTGAAACTTTAATGGTTGTGCAGAAGAGGGAATTTAATCAGGTACTGCTTATTACCTAGTTGAATAAACACATGCTAAAATCCCCTCTTCTATACAATTATTAAAAGTAAAAGAGCCCCCCGCCCTCAGTTTTCAGTCTGGCAATCCTTTCATAAATGCATTTATATCATCTGAGTAACACATGGATGGCCAAAGTGAACCTGTAGGCTGCATGCATTATTTACTCTTCTTTTTGCAGCCTGCTCTTTATTTTTTTAAAAAAATCCTGACATTCCTGCTAGTCTACCGAGAAATATGTTTTACCCATTCTATGTCTCCCCATCAATTGCTGAATGTCATCATTGGGAAGAAAAAAACAAACCTTAAAATAGCATACGTTGTTAATGGAAAAGTATTTCTTTAAAGCAGGGCTGGGAAACCTGTAGCCCTCCAGATGCTAGACTCTTAACTCATGTCAGCCCAGACTAGTTGTGAGGGATGACAAAATTGTAGTTAATCTTTGGGCCCATTTTTGTTCCTCATCTTTGCTTTAAGTCTTGGCATGCAAGCATTCATGGATCTTTGTGCTATGAGCCTCTCCTGAATGAGATAATGTTCTGCTGGCCATATAGCTGCATAACTGCAATAAAAGAGGGACATTGGGAAGGTAGGTTAGTTGCTATCTCAAGACTTGGAGAAGAAGACTGGAGAAAGTGAAAGAATTCAGTTAGAACTTTTGTGCAAGGCTAAGAGAATGATAGACAGCCCAAAATCATGTAGTGTAAGTTACCCCCTGAGCCAGTTCTCAATTCCATCTTGTTTCCTTTTTTTCTCCTTTCCTCAGCAGATTAATAAGGAGGACTGCATGGAGACTTGGCCATCCCAAATGTCCTTCTAACAGCTATAGTCTAGTCTCAGGTACAAACAGGCTATTGATCTCGTCAAGCTTGCCATGGTTTTACATCTGCCTTTTTTTCCTGGTGGAAGATCTTATTCAACAATGCATTTAGAAGTATCACACTTTCTGACAATGCTGTCTACTGTCTTCATCCTCAGATACAATTCAACTCAAAATTTCTAACTGTTGGCTGATCCCCACACTGATATTGGAAATATGTATATCAACACAGGGCCAGCTCCAAGTTTGAGGATGCAGGAGGGTATCTGGCAGGATGGGCACATGAGGTACAGGTGAGCTTTTAACATTTGTGCAGAAGAGCTATTTAAGCCAATGCATACTACAGATTTCACCCATTGGAATTCCCTTTTTCACACATTTACGAAAGGTACAAGAGCACTGACTTCTTTTTGATGTGGTTATCAAAGATCTTGGGCAAAAGGTAACATCTGGTGTGCCCTTACACAAGTGTATTTGTCAGCAGCACTCTGAGGACACTGAGCTACCATTCTAAATTATCATGGTGCTAAGGTGTGCAACTGTGAGAAGTTAAAATGGAAATGCATGGACCTAAGTGCCTAATGTGAAAAATCTGGTGCATTTGCCTTAGGATGCTAGGTGCCAATGCTATTGTATCAAGCAAGAGGTTGTGCTACACTGGCTGGGAGATTTTGGGACCTGTCATCAACAATGTTTCCCAGCTCTAGGAGGTTTCATAGGAGTCTGGGGCAGAGGTGTAGGTGGGATGGGGGTGAAGGCAAAATAAAGCATTGTCCTCCCAGAAAAGAATTATGCCCTCCACTGAAATTTTCCTTTGCTCTCCAAATTTCTAGCATTGTAGAGAATGAGGTACTGAAAATCATTCACACTGCTGTGTTTGTATTCCCTTGGGAACTTTGCTGCCCCATTTCTTTGGATACATAAATTGTATTCCTTAAAACTCAACTGAAGTTTTAAAGTTACTGCAATGCTAAAAATTTGGTGACTGAAGAAAAATTTCAGGGGAGGCAGCTGCACAATCCTTATTGGGGAGCAATAAGTTCACCCCCTGCCACCCAATAGCTTCTTCCTTCTCTGCTACCCACATCTTATGCCTTCACAACAGATTTAATATGATCCATGAGAACTGTCTTTACACATAAGACACTACATAGAGATTATACTGAGAGCTTCTTTGTTGGCATCCCCAATACTTCTCATTTTAAGGCTCATGTCATGGAACTGACAGTGGCAAGACTGAAACAAATGACCTCAGATGCATTGCATGCTCCTGTGTAAACATCATTTGCTTCAATATGTGCATGTACATTTAGGCTAATCATCCCAATGTTGAAATAAAACCACTCAGTGCTAAGAAGACAAGATGGGAACTCCGACAAGAAAAATTAAGATCAGATCGATGTCAGCCTGCAAGCTAGGAGATGGTCTTTGAAAAAGTAATCCTGCTTCTGAATCAAATTCCAATTCCAATGCAATGGAAGTGTTCATACCTTCTCCACTTTTATGCCCAAAGTAATGTACAAAAGCTGAATCATTATTCTTGGGTACTAGATAAAAGCTCTGAACATTCTCTTGAGTAATGGCTGTATCTTTTCATGAGGTCTTTGTGGCTTTTATTGGGCTCTGCAACTATGGTGGAAGGGCAGGAATCCAGCAGACCAGAAGTAAGGAACTGTGGTCTGCCAGCTGTTTTTGGATTGCAGTACTCAGAAACTCTAAATGTTGCCTATGCTGATTAGGGCTTATGGAATTCAAGGGATGAATCAGGTAGATCAGCTTTTCCCTTACCTAGTTCTAGCTGGGAGTGATGGGAGTTGCACCCTAACACAAATGGAGAGAAGCAGGTCAGGGAAGATAACTGTAGATCAGAAAGGCCATGGAAGAAAACCCCATGACTCTCTGACAGAAGAAAGATGTCTGTCCTTCCTGAAATACTGTACTTCAGCTACTATCTTTGCCCATGCTGAGTGAGGCTTATAGCTTCCAGGTAAGTGGCGTGTGAATCCATTCCAGGTTTCAGTATGAACTTTAAAGAACTGTCCAAGTTGCTGAATTCCATCCCCAAAATAAGTTCAGTGCCTTTGATAGCTTTTTTTAAGTTTAAGACTAAGACCCAGAGTACCCCAGTGACATGGAATTGATTTATATTCATCAGTTCACTGACAGGGAAGCCACAAACGTCCACTGTTTGGGAACAGAGTCAGTGGAAACTGCAGTAGCCAGACTGATATCTGATGTGCACTTTAGAGAGCATCTATCACTTTTCTTGACAGCCAACATGGTGTGATGGTTTGAAAACTGGACTACTGAAACCAGGGTTTGACTCCACGCTTGGCCATGGAAACCCACGGACTGACCTTGGGCATGTAACACACTCTCAGCCCCAAAAAGTCTTGTGATATGTTAGCCTTAGAGTCACTGTAACTCAGAAACTTGTGTGACTTGAAGGCACACAACAACAACTGTTCTTGTACCAACTGCAATGAGTTCCAATTTGCTTCCAAGATGAAGTTCAGGTTCTGGGTTCAACTTTCAAATCCCTAATTGCCTGGGCGCCAGGATTTCTGAAAAGCCACTCACTCCCATATGAACCTGCCCAAATTTGAGATCTTCAAGGGACACTTCATTGTGTCCCAACCTTCCAAGAGGCTAGGCTGCTGAGTACACAAAAGGAAAGGGTTGCAGTGGCACCTGGACTGTAGAACTCCCTCTCAAGAGAAATCAGGCTGTCTTCATCCCTACTGAGGTTCTGGCAAACCACCATGACTGCATTGTTTCATACACTCTTGGTCTTTAAAGTCAGGGTTAGCTTTTGGGAGTATTTTAACTATGTGGTTTTTTTTAATTAAAAATTATATTAACTTGTTTTCAAATAATGCTTATATCTATCATACATTGTCCTAGGAGCCCTAGCAACTTGAGAGATACAAACAATAACTTTTAATAAACAAAATAAATATCAGTAATGGGGGAACTGATGATGAACACTAGTTGTTAGAGATCCTAGTTCAAGACAATGCTCTTCCTCAAATCTGCTCACAGCCTTCAGAAAAGATACAGGGTATGAAAACAGCACTCAGCATTCCTTTCCTTTCTCACATAGAGTCAGTGTCCATGGTTCCAGCCAAGGAGCAATGGCATCCTCCCTGGGCAAGCTGGCTCTAATCTCAAATGCTGCCCAATGACATCCATTTCCTGCTTCTTTCCTGCCACAGATCAGGGAATCCAGCTTAGTCACTTGAGCATTTTCTTTGTACTCAGCACAATGTGCAGGAATAACCCTACCTGTTACTTCTTTCAGCCTGTGGCCCTCCCACCAGAGCTGAATTCAAAAATGTGGGCTCTGAGACTTTCTTTATGCTGTCCTTTCAAAATCTGCAGTGTGCAGAATGCCAACAGTCATTAAATACATGAATCTTAATATTTCTTTTGCTACAAAAAACCTGCAATAGGGGAAGTACAGAAAATGGATGGTGCTGGACATACCAGAGGTAGGAAGATTAGGGTTCCCAGATCTCAGGGCCTGGATCCTCTTCTCTAGTCCTCAGGGGGAGGGGGAGGGGGAGGGGGAGAGGAGGAATCTCAGGGCAAGAGCACTGCATTGAAATGCATATTTTCCTCAGATGTTAGATGGGGTTCTTTAATTCAGTGGCATACCCTGTTCTGCTGCAGTTGATGCTAAATGTATTGCACTTACTGACATCAGCAGGACCTGCCTTCTATGACATTACAAGGTGTCATCTCTAAGTCTCAGGTGTTGACACTGAAATCTCAGGGGACAGGATAGTCCTGGCAACCCTAAGTAAGACCAATTCTTTTTCTCTCTTTCCCTGCAACATTCTTTTCTCTCTTTCTCGTCATCCCTCTCCGCACCCCCACCCCTGCTTCCTTCTCACTGAGCTGGCCACAAAGACCTATACTGATCACTTGAACTTAATAGTATAGGAAACTACCTTAAACTGAGTCAGATCTTTGGTCCATCCTCAGTTCATCCTCATGTGATGAATGGCATGACACAGAGATTACAAAAAAAAATGCACTGGAAGCCAAGATTGTCATTTTTGTTGGTCTCAAAGAAATTATGTACATTTTAATGACTCCTTTTTGTAGATTCCTATAAAATGCAGAACAGTGAAACTGTTGCTTTGCCACGAGGACTAGCTCCTATCCCTCTTCAAGACCAAGCAGCTTATTGTTAAGGCACAAGTCAGTTATTGATAACAAAAATGAGGTAAGTCCCAGAATCCTCAAGGGATGAAACTGATTCACTTTCATCAGGAAGGCCCAGGGCCAGGGTAGTATGCAGAGAATGAGGATGATGTTCCTTCTTATGATCAGTACAAATAAAACTAATGGTTTTATTTTAATTCACACCTGCAGTTAATTTGCACAAGCAGCAACAAAACACTCTCATATTTGTACTTTTAAGTTCAAAGAATGAGTTGTCCAAATCTGATCCATACTCCTCTTAAGGCACAGGAAAACTCCACGCCAAGAAACCTGCCCATCACTACTCCAGAATTCTGTCAGCAGGTTGTTCTGTATCAGAAAACCAGTGTGATCAAGACTGTACCAGAAGTGTCAGTGGCAATTCCGGTTTATCTCCTCTCCAAGTGAAGACAGCACACAATCTTTGGCTTTCACCCAAAAGTGCCAAAAGACACTGCAAGAAACACCAGGGCACTCAAGAGACATCAAGTTGCAGCAGCTCATATGTAAATACTTGTGAATGTCATTTGCAGAGTCTCTTTACCTCCCTGGTAGCTGCAATAAGCAACTCCTTTTGAATGGCAGAGTAGAATATTTCCAACTGTTCCCATCACTTGAGTGTTCCTGTTTGTATCCGTTTCATCATAGACTGACTGAATCTTTATTTTTGAGTCTCTTTACAAATATAAAACCATTGCTAGGAAAGGATACTGTTTACAACAGCCCCCAGAATCTGCCTACAGCAAAGCCAGTGGCCATGTTGCTTGGGAAATTCTTTGTATTGTAGTCTGAAAAGTAACTTTTTAGAGCTCTACTGAAACATTACCCTACATTTCTTCCATTAATGAGATTTAAATCCTCAGTTTCTTGGCAGTATAGTCTGCCAAGAATCCAGTATACTCTCCTAGAAGACAAGAGACTTAATTCCTTTCTCAAAAATGGCACTACAATTTAGACATATATATCTTTGGGTAACATTTCTCCCTCTTGGCATATCCCTACCTATTATGTGCCTTAGTAAGACTTGCTACACCCTCCAGCAGATATTTGGACAACCAAACACAGCAGGATGAGATTACTGAAATCTGGTTTTATTCATTTTTCACAAACACCGTGTATTAAAAATGCATTTTGTGACCAAGAAGTCTGGATGGAGATTAATTTCTCAAAGCATAACTCCACATATAAAAGTTGTTATTCACCACAAGACAACTGGAGTAGCTCACTGAAGAGAATGAAATGCAGTAACATTGCTTTCATCTCTTCATCCATTCCTTTACCCATTGCAATTTTTGCCTTCTCTCACAGTGATAGTGAGACAAGGCAGATTAAAAATGTGTTAGCTCCAAGCAGCCTATTTCTCCATTGCCTTATTTCCTTGATGGCAGCTGCTCCTGCCGCCACAGCCTACGCCAGCCTACTTATGCCAGGGTAGTGAATTAGACTGTAACAAATGTGTCCCAGAAAATCTAGTGTTTGCTAAAAGATATTTCATCGTATTGCCCCTTCTCCCCCTTCCAACTGCTGCTTTAAAAACCTGCTCAACCGTGTTTGCAAACTTAACAGTACATGTGCTGTATAAAATGATTATCACAGGTACTGTTGAAGACTTGTTTTGTCTCAGTGTGGCCAACTGTACAGTTTCACAAACAGATGAAGAAAGGCTGGTCACCTGTTTCTGTGTCATTGAGGGTTTCTCATAAAAACTTTTGACAAAAGCGGTTTATTTTCAGATGTTAATGCACAATGCTCAGCACATAGTTGTCAGTCCGATCCAGTGCTTTTTATTAGTCCTCTGGCCGTGTCTTGATGGTGCATGCATTGTGGTTAAGATAAAATTGGTCACCTTCTGAAATTTTATCTACCTATAAAATATTAGCAGGTTTAAAAAAGAGAGAGAGAGAGAGAGATCTTGGCCCTGGTATACATGAAAGAAAAAATATGTGATGGCAAATTAGCTAGCCAAGGTGAGGAAAAGTCTTACTTAAGCTTTTCTTCACCTTGGTTGACTTTTTGTTTTTTTGCAAGCTTGTTTCCCAGGGACAAGATAGTGCTTCAGCAAAAATGCTGCAGTGTTGCAGCTATTTCTCCTGAAATTCTGGAACAAAAGCACAGCCTCTTGAACCAGAGGACTCAATCACTGCAACAGCAAAAACTGGAAATTACACACTGTCAAAAAGGAATAGGAAAGAAAGGTATAGGAAAGAAAAAATGAGCCCCTACATAGGACTCTGCAGTATTGTGCAAGATCCAAAAGTGTTGCCATTTGTTTACACAGAGGTATTACGGTATGTCACCCTTTGACAGGTAACATAAGCAAAGTAGACTAGCTTCTGCCCTAAGGAGCTTACAGGCTAACTGCCTGGTGAAGAGAAGAGATAAACCTTTGAAAAATTTACTTCTTTGTACACCTCCCGAACTGCCTAGACAGTGTGGCCAGCACCTATGCTGGCTATAATATTCTGGGATTTATAGTCTGAAAAAGTAACATCTCCAAACTTTAGTAACAATAGAAGATTGATTAGTGTGATCTAACAATTAGAAAGATTGATTTTTGACAATCAACAGACCTGGGTTCAAATCTGTCATTTGCACAGAGCTCATGAAGTGACCTTAGGCTAGTGACATACTCTCAGCTTAACCAAACGTTTGGGAGAATAAAACCATTGTTTTAAAAAATGGAATACTGTTAGGAAAAAAGACTTTCCTAATTTGAGCAGAGTGGAGAAGTGAAAAAGGTTTGCTGACTATTCCCATCCCAATCTTTTCTCCAGCAAAAAAGCAGGTTTTTTTTAGTATGGCTTTCATGTAAATGATGAAGATATAAATCCAAGACTTAAATCCTTAAGACCAGAGGTACCAGAGTTTCACAGAACAAGCTGAAATGGCAACTTTCCTGTATATCAGAAGTGAAGTGAACCCAGTTACAGTACAGAAGGCCAGTACAACATTTTTACTTTCACATCTTAGCACTGACATGCTCTGCTCTGTCTGATGCCAATGCTTGGATCCTTATAGTACCTGCTGGTTGAGACTCTGTACCTTGCCCTCTTCACTAAACATTTTAAAAAGCCCTGGATTCTCTGTACCAATTCAACGGTGTTTGACTGGATTGTCACCAGTGTCTCTCCATATCCAAAGCGAGCATAAGGAGAGGATATGAACCAAGCTTGTTTATAACTAATTACTTATAATTAAATCTCTCTCACACAAACTAAATTACACTATGATTTTTCCCCTGACTATAGCTGTGACTTTTTCACTATAGGGTGCAACTTTAATTAAATGTCAGAGGAGAAATATCACATCATTCAAATGCTGGCACATGCTGTGCCTTGTGCTACTGTTTTGCACTCTCTTGTGGCTAGAGGCCTAGAAGCCAAGAAGACTAAGCTGAGACTCTTGTACTTTGGACATGTCATGAGAATACATGAATCATCAGAAAAGATGAAAATGCTTGGCAAAGTAGAAGGCAGTAGAAAAAGAAGAAGACCACATTACAGGTGGATAGACTCAGGAAGCCACGACCCTCAGTAGGCAAGACCTGAGCAGACCGGTTGGTGACACGGATGTCTCTCATTCACAGAGTTGCCATAAGTTGAAGCCACTTGATGGCAGTTAACAACAACAGCGACAAATATTACAAGAAAGTGGACAGCAGGATAATATTTTTTAGCTGTAGGTCAGTGTCTGGTAGCAATTAGATATCTGTGTGTTTTTTAATGTTACGAAAAAAATTAGCTATGTCTGAGAAAGGGGAAAGTAAAGAATTGAGTGGGTTTTTTAAAAAACAGAAATGAAACTATCTTTGTAACCAACTACTTTTCCAGATCTTGGAATTATAACGGTAACTCATTACTTCTCGAAAGTACATTCCCAAGCTTTGGGTCACAAGATAACAATCTGCTAATGTAATGGAGGCCATCCCCCTTTTGACGTAAGACTGAAAAACAGCCATACAGCGCAATATTATGCTCAAGCATCTCAGTTCTAAGAAGTTTCAGGGGCTCCAGTATTTTCTGTTTCCTTTAAGCGAAGTCAACAGAGTTTGGTGGCATGTCTGTGATATGTTTACTTATGGTCCATATATATAAAATGAGAGAGCCAGTGTGGTGAGCATTGGACTAAGACTCTGAAGACAAGAGGATGTGGGCTCACAGCATCACCACGCTGGCCAATATTCCTATTCACACATTATATGTTAAAGGGAACCTATAGTGCCATGACATTTCCTGCAGAGAGCTCTTTGTGACCTTTCAATCTCAGTGCCAATCCCCACACAGAATGATTTAAAAAAACACCCTTGTTGCTTCTATTGCTCTCACAGACGTTTGCCTGGGCTACCCCAGATTTCATTAAAATCATGTATCACTTGTTGTGAGAGACAGTATCTACACTGAGAGAGGTAATTACTGAAATCTTAGACCCAAGAGTTAAGTGGTTTGAAAAGGATTCCTAGCAAACGAGAGGCACTGAAGCATCACTTCCTGTTGTTATGATCATATGGCAATCTCGTCAGTGGGTTTTCTTCTTAGGATTTATTTGCAGGAGGTTCTCCTTTGCCTGCCTCCAAGGATGAGAGAGTATGACATGCCCAAGGCCACCCAGTGGCTAAGTGGGGATTCAAAACCTGGTCTCCTGGAATTCTAGTCCAACAGTCAAACCACAAAACCAGGCTGTCAGGGACTCTTAAAAGGTTGTTCAGACCAGACCAGAGGATCCCTCAACCCGCATGTCACTAGAGTGGTGAATTCACTGTTTTCTGGGTTTTACTTTGAGTTTCAAAGGAGCTGACTGATGTAGTCCAAACAGGAGCTTTTTCAAGCTTTGGTATACACCAACTTCCCCCAGCACATAATAGTATAAATAAAGCTTGATTCACAAGTCTGATTTAGTAGATTTGACTTCATCATTGCCTACTTTTAGGTTATAAACACACTTGATGTACTCAGCTGTCTCCGGAATCTCTGGAAGACATATATATGTCATTTTAAAAATCCAAAAATACCAAGGTGATAAAGACTGTTCAGTAGTGTTTGGGAAGGATTAACATAGCCTGCATGCATTTCTGCCAATATCTGTTCAATGAAAATGCTTGAAATTGTCAAATCAACAAGGAGACAGTAGAATGGGGCATAGTTTGTGGATAAGGTAATCTAGAAACCCATCATTCTGCATGTACAGAATAAAGATTTCAGATAATTACCACACCATCAAGTCCTATTTCTTGGTTAATAGAGAAAATTGTTTATAAAAGAGCAGTTGACAATATTATACATGTAACCACTCCATAATGTAAGTGGGGAGAAACTTTGGCTCTCCACATGTTTTAGACTTTAGTCCTTAGAAACCACAGCCAGTGTTACTAATGGTTGGACTGTCAAGATTGTAGCCCGGCAGGCAAGGTTTTCCTATGAATGGACAGCACGGAGAAGAGGAGGTGTGGCCGGACAGCCAGGTGCAAGGCCAGCAGGATTGTTATGGCTACGTCTTGTGTATTAGAGAAGGCCACACACCAGAGTCACCCCACTTGTTCCAGGGTGACAAGGTAGCATAAAAAGCCTGGTGTTTGCCTTGACCAGCTGCCAGTTAGATGCCCTAGCTGGACCTGCCATGCCATTGGCAGTATACTGATTGTAAGGGGAGATGCTGCCCGATTTTTCTCCGTTATCTTCTGTTATTCCTGTTTGTCTAATTGCTGGGATGCTAGTATGTTTTTGCTGAGCTTTATCTTAGAGTGCGGCAATAAATCAAGCCTCTAAGTCTTACTTAATTAGCCTCTGGAATTCTTTCTGCTTCACTGGGACCCTCTGCTGTGGCGAAGCCTTGCTTCACAGATTGCACTCTGCTAATACTCAGAGGAGCCAAATCCTACCAACCCTTACATGGAGATGATAGGGTGATAGCCCAAAAAATCTTTAGGGCTAAATGTTCCCTGGCCCTGCCATAAGCCATTACAATAAGTGGAATTTTAACCATATATTGACAACACCACAGTAAATGAAAAGACATGAGCAGGATATTATACATTATACTGATTACATTGGTCTTAGTCACACTGTGGTGCCAAGTGATTAATAATCAGGTATGACTAAGAGATAACTTCTAGGCAGGACAGCAGGCAGGTGCTGCTTGCTGAAACTCTGCGGTGAGGAGAGTTTTCATAGTAAAAGTGCCAGCCGGAGGGATTTCTGGCTGGAAAAACTCACCCTGGACCAAAGGGGGAGTGGGGGATCATGTACAAGGGTCCAGAAGTCCCATTACTTGCATTTACTCACAAGCAAACAGATAATGAATGGGAAGGACCAAGGGAGTTACATCCTTTGCCATGCCATGAAATGTAGCTGCTCTGATCTGAGGACCTGATGGCCCCACACTGGCAACCTGCTTTTTTCTTTAAAAAAAAAGAAAGAAAGAAAGAAAACTTCTCAAACAAAACTTTGGAGTTACAAACGTGAATATTTTTTTCTGCTTAAAATGGGACAATAATGGAAACCTCCTCAGTCACCTTCTTTCTGCAACCAAGAGTCAAGTATGTCTTTTTACCCTGTAACATTGGGACAAACAAGAAGATTAGGGACTGATGTGTTTAAAAAAGAATAATTAAGGATATACGTGAATACAGACTGATTTCATCTCCCTTACATGACTGAGACCATTTCTGCACTAGACTGTTATAGTGCTATTATTCCACTTTCAACAACCTATGGAATCCTGGCGTTGGCAGTTTAGGGAGGGGCCTTTGAGGTTACAGTAACTGTCTAGCGCGGAACTGTCAGGCGTGGAACTGTAACTGTCTAGCACGGAAATGGCCTGGATTAATAGCAATAGCAGTTACATTTCTATACTATTTATCAGTGCTAAGCACTCCCTAAGTGGTTTACAATGTGTTTGGCAATTGCCCCCAACAAACTGGGTATTCATTTTACCAACCTATGGAAAGATGGAAGGCTGAGACAACCTGGAGTCCTGCAGGATCAAACTAAAGTGTTGTGGCTGCAGTACCAGCATTTAACCACTGCACCATCAGGGCTCTTAAACTTTTAACAAGGGGAAAATACAGCATGAGAAAGTACAAGCACTATCTCTTTGATGCTGGGAAGACTGACTTGCTGGTTCTTTTGGCTAGGTGAGAGGACAACTGGACTGTTAATTCTGTAACTGCTGGGCTGAATGAAAGATTGAATCTTCCCAGGAACTTTCTCAGGACTTTCTGCAATGGATGCTGCGGGCGCTACATTCCTTGAGAGAAGAGGGATTGGAGGGATTTGATAGAAAACCTGATGAATGACATCAAGACAGAAGGGAGAGGTGGGACAAGAGTGGAGAAATGTGAGGCTAAAATGGAAGAGAAGGAGACCAAGAATCAAATTCAAGTTGAGTTAATGGAGGGATTAGCTATTGATCTGGGGGAGATGAAGGGCCCAGAAATTCTGGTTTGTGAAATGGGGAGTACAGCCCAAGGGGAGGAAAGGGGGGAAGCTAATCTGAAATTGATCTGCAATAAATTTACATTGATGGTTGAACAAAACCAAATTAATTTAATGAAAGGATTAGCTGAGAAGAGTGAACGGGGTGAGAGAAAGATGAAAAAGAAAAGTTCCCTGTCTCAGGACAAATACTTTAAAAAACCAAGCAGGAAGAACTTGGAAATATTAACAAAGGGTAAGGAAAGGAACCTAAGAAGTTTGGGGGATTCATGGATAGGGTGGATGCAAAGGAAATTTAAAATGAAATGGGGAAAATGGGGGGTTGGCTGAAACTAGGGCCATTTCTGCACTGGACTGTTATAGCGCTATTATAGGGCTATAACAGCCGGCCCCACCCGAAACTGCAAACCCCAGGATTCCATAGGATGTTGCAAGTGGAATAATAGCGCTATAACAGTCTAGTGCGGAAATGGCCAAGGTTATGAAATGGTTACAGATATAAAACAGTGAAAGCAGGATTTGGTTAAAAAAAACTGCAAAGGATTCCACAATATGCAATGGAATAGAATTTAGTAATGTTACATAACACATGAAATACTTACAGTTTTAAGTAGTGAAGATTAATACCATATAATTAAGTTAGCAAGTAGCTTTCAGTATTAAGATTAGAAAAACCAATGTCTTTCATCACACAAATGCAACATGTAATAGGATATAAATATTGATATATCATGCTAGATAAGTTAATCTTAGGTAGAAGAAAACTCATTTTACTTTTTTGACTGTTCTAAAACATGAAGAGGACAAGGGGAAGAACGGAATCATTGACTATTGCCTTTGAGGGGCCTGAAATAATTTGAGTGTTATACAATATTTAAAGAAAGAATTCTTTTTCTTTCTTCTTTAATTTTTTATGCTTTATGCTTTCTTTCTTTTTTTCCGTATATTTATAGAATTTTATTATCAGTGAAGATATTATCAAAAAAAAAAAGAACTATGACTAGTACAAGCCTAAGCTAATACTAGAAACCAGTACAAGCCAAAATCCAATTACCAGTCTCAAGTGAAAAAACAACAGCTACAACTGTTGAGTGTAAATCAATGCTTGTGCAAATCCCACTCATTTGGTCTACTCTTGCTGTGACTCATAAGTGAATTTAGGCAACAGACTTTACTTTTTAAAAAATATCCTCCTAATTCCAAGAAGGGCAGCATGGATAGTCCTGCTCTCCAATTTAATCCTCACAAAAACCTTGCCAAGCTGAAGGAACAGGTGAACACAAAATCAGCCAACAAGCTTCCTAGCTGAGGAAGCCAGCCTTCCTAGCCAGCCTGCTAGTGAAGCTTTCCACCATCAAGTGTGGTGAGAGAAGCTAGAAGTATCTATTTTTTCCCCTTAGGGATTTGTCCCTACCTCTATACTTCTTCAACTGCTATGCTGAACAGGAAACAAAGGTTAGATGAATCTGGCCCAGCTCTACTGTTCGGTAGAGTGAGGTGGCCGCCACAGGCTGCTCACTGGAGTGTCATGAAAAGACAGCAAAAATGTGTGTTCAGTTTATTGTTATTATTGTGCACCTTCTAGTCATTTCTGACTTATGGCGACCATAAGGTGAACTTATCGTGAGGTTTTCCAGGGCTGAGTGTGTGTGATGCACCCAAAATCACACAGTGGGTTTCCATGGCTGAGTGGAGAATTGAACCGTTGGTCTCCAGGGCCATAGTCCATGCTCAAACCACTATACCACAGTGCCTCTCTGACTTTGGTTCATTACTTTTCCATTTTTCAAGCCCAGAAGAGATAAAAGGGCTTGTGTGATTTTCTGCCTAGAGGACTAAAATAACTTGGCCATGGATATTAGGTAGCTTGACAGGGAGGAGAAGAAGGTGCCATTTCTGTTTCTACATCTAGTTCTAGGAACATAGGCCCTTTCCGCATGTGGGAAAATAACCGGGCGAAAACGGGAGTCACCGGATTTCCTGAGCGTCTGGGCGAGTCTGTCGGGACAAGGAGCAGTGCGAGCTGGTTGCTCCGCACTGCTCCGGCATCCAAACTGGCGGCTTCCGGTTGGTGGAAGCTCTCCACCAACCAGAGAAGCTCGCCAGCCTAAAGCCCTCCCCCAGCAGATCTGCAGGCACGCACTTGTGCGCGCACGCAAATCTGCACCGGAGCGCGGCGACGGAGCGACACAGAGTCGCGCGCTTCGTGCTTTTTAAAAACTTCTCAAAAGAGGTTTTTAAAAAACACACTGCGCGACAAGTTCCGGTCGCTCCGAACCGGACTGAGGTGCGGAACTACAAAAAGTAGTCCACCCTAGTCCACTCTATGGTGCAGATGACCTCTGTCGGAGGTCGCTCTGCACCGTTTTAATAGCCCGGTGCGGAAAGGGCCGTAGTGTGAAACCCAGGATGCTGCCACTGGCAGATGGAGGCTCCCTGACTAGTGGGGTGGTGACTCTTTTTTTTCCTGGGTTTCCTTTTGAATGTCAAAAGAACTATCCAAGATAGAGATGAGTTAGCACTTTGGAAAGCTCATTTAATGTTTGGACTAAAACCTGAAGCAAATTTGTCACCCACTGACATGGAAGCCACCAGCTATTAATGGATGCTACTAACCACATGAAACATTCATTTAGCAGACTGTTTCTCCTAATTTTTGTTGTGTTATTATTTGTGTTATTTAATTTGTTACTCACTGTTTAGCAGTCTCTTCACAGATGTTCTCAAAGTGATTTACAGCACAGTTTTTTGGATCAACAACTGTAACTGGGTTGATGTTGTTGTGTGCCTTCAACTCATTTCTGACTTATGGCGACCCTAAAATGAACTTATTGCTGGGTTTTCTTAGCAAGATTTCTGCAGAGAGGGATTGCTGTGCCTTTCTCTTGGACTGACACAGTATGACCTCCACAAGATCATCCAGTGGGTTTCCATGGCTAAGGAATAGCCAGACTCTTGCGTTCCAGAATTTTAGTCCAACATGCAAACCCCTACACACCACACTGATTCTGTGTTACCTGGCAAACTGTCAACTGGTGAGCCAAGTTTATATTTATGGCTGAGAACATTCACCCTTATAATACCTTACCTGAAAATTTTAACAGGTAACAAAATGATTATGACAATAAATGCTCAAGCAAGACAGATTTCTGATTTATCAGATCTATTCTGTTTTTCATTACAGCCCCATGACTACTAAATGCGATAGAATATTTTGAAAAAAGAAATGAAAAAAAGCTGGCGATAGTGTTCCTGGATGCGGAAAAAGCATTTGACAAAGTTAGATGGTCATTTATGTTGGAATTGTTAAAAAGAATGGATTGTGGTAACAACTTTGTCGGATGGATAGAGGCTATTTATAAAGAACAAAAGGCTAAATTAATTGTAAATGGAGAATTGACAGAGGAAATACAAATCACCAGAGGAGCAAGACAAGGATGTCCAATATCTCCCCTGTTATTTATAGCTACTCTGGAAATACTGAACATGAGCACAAGATCTAATCCAGCTGTAAAAGGGATAAAAATCAAAGATCAAGAATATAAATTCAGGGCATTCGCCGATGACTTGATTTTCTTCATAGAAGACCCAATAACAGGAATTAAAGAACTGATAGCCCAAATAAAAAAATTTGGAACAGCAGCAGGACTAAAAATAAATAAAAATAACACTTTATATTATGACCAAAAATATGAAGCAAAAAGAGAGAGAAGAAATTGTAAAATTATCTGGATTTAAAATTGAGAAGAAAATAAAATACTTAGGAATCTGGTTTACAGAATCAAACAAAGATTTATTCGACAACAACTATAAAAAAATGTGGAAAGAAATCGAGATGGATTTAAAAAGGTGGACGAATTTGAACCTGTCTTTGTTAGGAGGAATTGCAGCCATGAAAATGAATGTCCTACCCAAATTTAATTTTCTATTTCAAAATCTGCCGATTGTCACAAATGATAAACCATTCAAAGCTTGGGAAAAAGAAATATCTAAATTTATATGGGCAGGCAAGAAACCGAGAATTAAGTGGAAATTAATGACCAAGTTACCAAAGAAAGGAGGATGTGGTCTACCAGATCTAAGACAATACTATTATGCAAATACCATGATGTGGATATGTGATTGGATTACCTTAAAAGACACGAGAACGTTAACAATTGAAGGAGCTAACATGAGATTCGGTTTCCACGCGTATTTGTGGTACGACAAAGAAAAGATAGATAAGGGATTCAACAATCATTATATACGAAAATCTTTAATTAGAATATGGAAAAACATAAAGAAGCGAACTTATACTAAAATACCTTTGCGGTTATCTCTGCAAGAGGCCTTTTATGGAAAATGGGCTGATAAAAAACAAGATTGGCTTAGATATAAAGATATCATACTGAGTGATAGACCGGATGTAATTAGAATACGAAAGTTCTTCTTCGGGAAGAACTCGAAGAAGATGGCATTAAACTGAATTGGTTCCCATATCTACAATTGAAAGAGAGATTCATAATGGATTTAAAGTTAGAAAGAATCTCAACACAAAAATCGTATAATGAACTAGAATCTATAATATTTCTAAAATCCAAACAAAAGATTTCATTTTTCTACAAATACCTTCTTGCTAGAAAAATGGAAGATGAGAATATAAAAGATGTAATGATAACTTGGGCAAGAAATGTTCAACATGAAATTCCTCTAGAAAACTGGGAAATGGCATGGAAAAATACATCAGAATTTACCAGCTCACAAGACTTAAAAGAAAACTTCATTAAAATGATGTATAAGTGTTATTTAACACCAGAAAGGATAAATAAAATGTATTAAGTTGGAAATAACAGATGCTGGAAATGTAAAGAGAAATTAGGTACATTCTACCATATTTGGTGGACATGTGCAAACACAAAAAAATATTGGATTAAAGTACATGAGATAATAAAAGAACTATTTAAAATATCATTTCCCATGATGCCCGAATTATACCTGTTAAATATGACATTTATGTTCAACAAGACTTTCCAATCAAGAAACAAAAGAGTAATACTTTATTTAGTTACCGCAGCAAGAATGGTATTTGCTAGATCATGGAAACTACCGACAGTTCCGAAAATAGAACAGTGGACTCAAAAAATAGCCGAGTTAAAACAATTTGATGTTTTTTCATTACATTTAAAAGGGAAACATACAGAAGCGAGTGAGAAAGAGTGGCAACAAGTCATAGAATTCATGAAGAAAAAAGGATATTGGGACTGATTTTGATATTGTATAGAAGTAGATATCGAGGAAGAGGCTATCAGATAAGGGAGGATATTAGAATATATATATGTGAGAAAGTATTCGGAAGGGGAAGAGTTTATGTAAAAAAAAAAAGAGAGAAGGAATGTTAAAACTATGTACAATAAAGAAAAGACACTTTGAAATGGTAAAGTCAAACTGAGATAAGTTGAATAAGAAAAGACATAGGTAAGCTTCTGTTTATTATTAAAGAAGAGATTTGGGAGTTTCAATAAAATAAAGTAGCGCAGAAAAGACTCTAGGATAGAGGACAAGGAAGTCAAGGAAATGTAATACAATAAGAAGATACAGAAAGTAGAATGTAAGAAGAGAAAATGATACACATTTCCACGAAAAAATGTAAATAGTAAATACTTGTATATGTAAGAAAACATGAACGAAATAATATGTATGTTATGATTTTATTATTACGTAATATTTAATAAAAATAAATTGGAAAAAAAAATAATACCTTACCTGAAAATTTTAACAGGTAACAAAATGATTATGACAATAAATGCTCAAGCAAGACAGATTTCAGATTTATCAGATCTATTCTGTTTTTCATTACAGCCCCATGACCCACTAACCAGGTGGAAAAGGTTTGCAACTAAGGGGATCAACAGAGTATCTGTACTCTCTATAGCAGTTTTATTCCCCTTTTAATTATCATGTCTCTGTCCTACAGAATACTAGGATTTGTAATCTGGTGAGGTAATCTGAATTTTCAGAACTCTTGCTTGAGTGCACTAAGACTCTCCAGCAGACTAGAGCTTCATCAAACTACAAATCCCAAAGTCCTCAGGATGGCACCATAATGATTAAGAGGCAAATGACACTTCAATGGCAATTTAGTACAGATAAATTCAGAATGTCTCTATATATGTCCTGGTGTAGGTTTTCTTTCTTTTTTTTTTTTCCCCCAGTACACAACATGCCATTCCTGCTGAAACCAAACTCTCTTCACTTCAGCAGCAGGAATTTAAGCAGGAAAGGTTATTTTGTTCTTCTCTGTGCTAAACAAGAAATCCTTGCTGAGTGACTACAAGCCAGCAGAACAACCAGTAAATCCCAATCTATGTTCTGCCCGGTCCTATGCTAGAAACTATTTCAGCAGATGTAACCTTGTCTTAGGAATTTTGTACAAACTGTAGCTCCCTGGATGAAATGGAGTGGGCATTGAATAGTTCAGTGATAAAGGCCCAAGGTTCTTATATAGCAGAGCATGCCAACTTCGAAAATCTGTGAGGCTCACTAGTCCCATACTTCCAGTGCAGGCTTACAATAAACATGTTACTGCATATTCTATAGAGCTTGGAGATATCCCTTTTCTGGATTACAATTTCCAGAATCCTCCAGCAGCATGGTCAAGGGATTCTGGGGACTATAGTATTAAAAAAAAAGGTTTGCCTTCCCTCACAAGCTGTGGCAAACAGTAATAGTAGATAACCATACCTTATCATAAGAGAGTAATATAGATAAAGAAACGGTTGCATTAGGAAATATATCACCCTTATATCAAGACTGGATGGAGAAAGTGCCATGAAGCATATCTTGAATGAGGAAAGTTAATGCCCTCTTCATTAGACTAAACAGATGCATCTTGCTGGGTTTTTTTTAACACCATTTGGCTTGGAATCATTGAGATTGATGACCTAACTGAGACATCTGTTTTCAAGACACATCTTTCTCTGCTGTGTAGCACATCCCATTATGCCACCCCATTAGCTTAGCTGTGCAGCATTTTCCTCCTGAAAGTGTCGAACGGTAACATCGCAGAGAAAAAAAAGCAAGAAAGGCTTTTAGCACATGGTGGGACTTACCAAATAAGCGCTGATGGAACAGGAACTTGCCAGCTATCAGTCCTGTGAGAATGGCAAGTAGCCACAGGAATACTTTTAGAAACCTCCAACCTCCACTCTCCAGATATTTATTTGCTACAAAGGAAAAGCAGTTCCCAACGACAATGACATTTGCTTCTGTCTGGCTGTGTGATACTGGATCTTCAGCGAATATCAAAAAGTTGAAGAAGATCACCAGGTAGGCTACAATTAGGCGAGACCAGGGGTGCTGGAAGTAGTAGCGAAAGTCTTTGCCCATCCTGTCACACGTCAGCCTCTGCAGGTAGAAATAAGTCCTGGGTTATACATATTACTAGGGCTTCATGTTTACACATTCCACTTCCCAAACTCCTTTTCTCTATAGAAGAGCTCCAGAACCCTCTGCCCCTTTGAACAAACTTGCCTTCTCACCAGATGGTGGTGTGCACGATACTTGGTTGATCCCCAAATCAAAGCCCATCACATTGACAATAGAAAAAAAGAGAACAATAGTGGGGTGATGAACTGTGAAGCCCAGGTACTTATCATGAAAGGCATTCAAGAAGATTCCCTGAGTGCAGCTAGCCATGTTTACCCACCTGAAACAAATCTTTTGTAAAACAAAAGGATCTCCATTGCCCATGCAAAACCAACCCACCACAAAGACACTTTCCTTTACAATGTTGTTGTTGTTGCTGTGTGCCTTCAAATCATTTCTTCAAAGCATTTATGATGACCCTAATTCATGGGTCACCATAAGTCAACAGTCAACTTGAAGCCACATACACACATAAGGAGAACCTATCAAAGGATTTGATCAGAGGAGGTTGTTATTGCCCTCCTCTGAGGCTGACAGAATGTGACTTGCCCAAAGCAACCTAAAGGGATCTTGTAGCACTCCTGAGACTAATTGAGAGAAGGTAATCCAGCAAGTTTCAGACCACACTGACCATTACTACAGCTCACAAGAATGGACTGTTGCCAGTGACTATGGGAACATCCAGAGTGATTAAAAAGACCCCAAAGTCCTAGCTTTTGTTCCTATTCTTTTGGATTTTATTCTCGAGATCCCTACATATTTTGTTTTATCACAGATAATTTCTTGTCATTTCCCAGTATGATCAGAGATGTATACCAGCTCTCCATGTCAATTTATTTTAACCTAGGATAAAATCAGAAAAAACAAGAACAAATCTGAGGCTTTGCAATCAGTCTGGATGCACACTATTACACATCCTTTTTAAATTTATTAAAATACTTCTGTTCTTCTATGTTTCCAAGGATCTCAGAGCAATGTATAATAAAATCAATTTAAGCAATTTAAATCAATTTAAAACAATCTAAAATATGAAACAGTAAAAATAATTTATGGTCTAAAACACATCAACCTGTCTAACAAGTCAAAGCAGTTAAAACCATAACCAGGGTGCTACAACTGTAGACACCCTTTCCCTCATACTCATACAAAGCATGTGGGACAGAAAGCAGAACATTTCCAGCAAAGCTCAGTCACTGAGCAGGGATATAGTTATCTAAACTGTCCCTCAGAAAGGACAGAGAAGCAAGGTGGGGGACATTAAAAACACTGGCCAACCACAATAGATAGGTTGCAAAGCACTCTCCCACATGACTGGATTGGAATCTGTCAACTAAGCATATTTTCATCAGTTAGGAATAAAACTTTTTGTTTTCTTATTAAGAAGGAGTATGAATAGAAAACCTACAACAGCTGGAATTCTCCTTCACATTATAAATGCCTCTCTATTCACTTTTCTGCATTAAAGTGGTCCAAACCAAAGCAGCTTAGATGAATTAATGGAGCCCAAATCAGCTGCTGCTAACTTGTCTTATTGCTTGGAACAGGTTCAAAGCATGACTGACCTTTTCTAGATTGGGTCAGTGTTCACATATACAATGTAAGAGAAGCTGCAATGCAATTTAAGCTACACACACACACACACACACTAGTATCCAACCAAAAGAAGGAGAGTTCTAAATACTGTATAGAAGCAGAAGAGCCATCCAGTTAAAAGATGGTGCAATGTTTTGCATGTCTGCTCAAAAATGATCAAATGCAGACTTAGCCAGGAGTAAGCATCATTGAACACAACGGGTTCATAGAAGGCTGAGTTGTTATATTGATTTTCTGGTTGATTAAATATACCTATGGATAACCATGGCTCTGAAACAAGAAGCATATTTCCTTTGCTTTTAGATGATGCATCTGCGATAACAGGCATGATCTTAGAGGTATCCTTTTTTGTCCTCGAGGGAATACCTCTTAAGAGGACACTTGTCATTTTGGTAGGTACTTGAATGAAAAACAATGGGTAAGACCCAGCGTGAGGCAAGTGGAAGGCTGCCCATGTAACTTTTGATCTAATCAATGTTTTGAAAAATCTGGCACCTGATAAAGGAGTTAATTAAGAGCTTGTTGCTGTTGTTGTGTGCCTTCAAGTAATTTCTGAGTTATGGAGACCCTAAGGCAAACCTATCAGTTTTGTGGGGGGCTGAGAGTGTATGACATGCCCAAAGTCACCCAGGAATTGAACTCTGGTCTCCAGGATCAGAGCCCAATGCTCAAACCACTACACCATGCTGATTTCAATTAAGAACTTACCTGAGTAAAAAAATACTGTCAGTTAAATCCTTGAAGCCTAAATCCTTGCTGTGGGTCAGGAAGTAGTTTTCCTGCTACATTTAAGACTGTTGGCCAGCTCTATCATTATTACTAAGAATGAGGAAACTGTCTTAGGCAACGTACGCAAGGTGCAACAATGGCAGCCCTGGATGTTACTCACCACTGGAATCTGCACAGCCTGTCCTGAGTTTTCTCAGCTAGTTGGTATCTTCAGATGTGGTGGGTGATATGGTCCCCCACTGCCAGATTCCTGACTTTTACAAAATGGAATAGGTACAGTGGGAGGGGCTCACCATCCTTTGTGTCAGGAGATAAAATGATGTAGGCCAGCCTTGTGGCCACACTGACCATGTTCTTCAGCAAGACTGTTGGGATTTCAGATGAACACGGAGAGCCAAGAGATAAGTTTAAACAACTTTAAAAGAGCTACCAAAGATGCTGACTCCTGTATGCCAACATAGTCTCAGCACCTTGGACAGTTCCTTTAAGGTTCAGGTTAAAACTTATCACACTGACATGGAACCAAGAGCTACCATTAGATCTTCCTGAAAGCAAAAGTGAGTAGACACTCTTTGCAAACTTCTCTATTCAACATGGAGAAGTCAGAAATGGATGGCATAGTGTGAACATGCAAAGGGACACTGGAAGCAGGGCTCCCATGCCCAACCCTGCTCCTTGTCCTCATGGCAACCTACCCTTTTCAGGCATAACACCTACACAGTTCTATATGTTGCAAGACTCAAGTGATACAATGAGTCACATAAGCTGTTTGCTTGAATACATCTCTATGTTCAGAATGGGGGGGGTTGGTGTCTCTTCATACAGAATCACAGAATATGATTCTGTGATTTCAAGGGCTACTCCAACTCCATGCTATGCAGAAATACATAGCTAAAGCTATCCTGAGAGATAGCCATCCATTCTATACTTTAAAATTTCCTAAAGAAGGAGAATCTACCACACTGTAAGGCAATCTGTTCCACTCTTGAACAACTCTTACCATCACTTCAGTGAACAAAGTCAACTTACAAACTGACGTGGGGCATTCAAAGGCGGAAAAAAAATCTAAGAAAATACATTCCACTGATTTGTATATAAGGTTTTTTTTTCCAAATTCATACTTTTATTATTAGGGAAAGCTAATGATAAATGGGGAAGCTAAACTTCAAGAAAACAATTTAAGCAACTTGGTTTGTCTCATCAAAAACACATTGTCAGTTCATTCGTAAGCTTTATTTTGTATTCATAAAGATAACAAAGCAGCTACTGTTGTGGCTTTTTCCAAGGCAGGGTGCCAATAAAAAAGGCTAATAGATCTTTTAAGAAGAATGCTGTGGGACAAGTCAATAGTTACAGCAGAACTGTGTCAAAGTCACAGGGAAGTAGAAAAACAAGATTTAGGACTTTATAATATGCTATCATACCACCACAAACACACCCAATTTTACTAGATTTGATGAACTAAGTGGGCAATGATTAGATTATTACTTGAATAGCAGGGCATTGGGGAACACCAGAAGTCTTTGAGTAGGGTGACAAAGGAATCTGTGCTGAAATCTTGAGAACCTGTCAGCCTGAACTGAGATTGCTGGGCTAGATAGACCACATCTCTGACATACTAAACAACTTCCTAAAATTCATAAGAAATTAATTATTTGTCTCAGTGACAAACATTACTGTGAACAACGCCACTGTTTATAAATTACTGCATCTAAAATGAATCATCACTGGAACAAGATTTTATTCAAACAGCACAATTAATAATTTTTAAGGCCATTACTTCCAAAGGTAATCTAAATGATCCAAATTGTTACCTAGATGTTGAAAGAATGCCTCCTTCCAGGTTTCAAATTATGGCTCTCTTGCAATTTAGTCTAGATATTCCTTTATTCATTGTTCAGACTGGACACTCTTATAGGCACAGTTTCATCACAGTAAGTACATATATGAGAGTGATAAATAGATGAATGGGAGAGTGATCTAAACTAAAAATCATGGCAAGAAATAATCTGAAATCTTTTGTCTTTGTGCAGACTTTCTAATAGATGCATATATGTGTCCTCTCACCAGGCAGATCTACCACACCTCGGTGGGATTCTTAAAATGTGATACATTTCAAATATTTTCTTCTTATGTCTATCTCATCCCACTAGGACTATTGGGGGAAAAAACCCTGTAAAATATGAGATTATTATACCCATTTTGCAGATGAAGAACTGAGTCTAAAGTAGAGGCCAACTTTTCAGTTTGTTGCTTCTGTTGGATCTGAACTTGAAACTACCTCATTTACTCTGTTCTCCACCAATACACCAGCCCTGTTCCTACATTGTACTATATGACTATAAGAAATCATATGCAAGCTAAGTGTACTCAGTGTTATGTCACTTCAGCTATATGCTGCACAGAGATGAACACACAGATACTTCATTAAAGATATTTTAAGACTGAAAAGAAGGCACTCTAGCTCCCATGATCCCTGGCCACTGGTCACATTAGTTAAGTCTGATGGAAGTTGTAGTCTTATCAGAACCCTAGTCAAGGAATGCTGCAATATATATTGAATGTTTAAATCAGCAAAGAGCTTTTTTCTCAAAGTGGAGAAGGAAACATAGGGCTTAATAAAAAAGAGGATTCATCAAGGCTGCTTTTTTTCAGTTCTGAATCGTGCAAAACAACAACAGAATGTTATTAAAAGGCATGTTTATATACTGTTCCATCATTGACAGCAGACAAACATCTGAGATTCACATTTGTGTTTCCAGAGGCTGGGGTAGATTTTGCAAATAAATCCCTCAATAAGATAGGCAAATCTCTCTATCATTGTTTTGGTTTTGGCATTATTATCGCTATTACCTAGTGGTGGTGGTAGTATACATTTATAGCTGCCTAAAATTAACTGAGATCTCTCTCTCTCTTTCTCTCTTTCTTCCTTCCCTCCTTCCTTAGGCAATCCTTGCTCAAAAGTTCACCATCTAATAGACAAGATATCAAAGGAATGGTTTCAGAAAAATATGAAAAGTAAAGTAACAGTGGACCAAGTAAGCATATGCATCTGAACACTGCTGCACATAGTATTCCTAGATGTACCCTGGGAGCCTTTAAAGCCCTTTTAAACAGGTTCCATACACTGGTAATTTAACCAGCCACATTTTCATAAACAATGCCAAAGCTTTGGTTCTTCCAAAATTACTCAAGAGATAATAAATACCCCAGTGCTACTGTGCTTCTCTTACAGTGTTGTTGAGATAGAACTACTTCACAGAGTTGCCTGCTAGAACTTCTATCTTGCCCCACTGTTTTCAGTGAGTGGAGTAGGGCAGGGTGCCCATAAATATACTGTTTTAATTTAAACTTTTAGAAGTACGCAGTTGCCCCTTACGTTTTTGCAAGGTTTAGAGTCTTAGATTGTTATAAAACTGTTGCCCTCTACCTTTTGAATTGCTCAGCGGGTTTTTATTGTAAGATTTTACAATAGGATTATAATATCTTGCAATATCGTAAACCAATAATAAATATCCAGGCAGAAATAAGGGCAAGCTTCCTTCCACGACGGGGCTCCGCCACCTTTTTGAGCTGTTAACTGCCTACCCACATAAACGAAGGCTCATCCCTCTTAGGCAGCCATTCTGAAACCGAGCACTGAGCCGCGAGCATGTGCAGAGTGCCTCTCCTTCCATACCCGCTACCCACGCTGGTCGCCCGCATTTCAGAGGACAAGGGCTTCCTCGGCTCGGGGGGCGCAACTTCCAGGTAGGTTTAAACCGCAGTTCCTCCCCCCGCCCACACACACACACACACACACACCCCAAATTTAATCACTGTCTTGTCTTCTCTAAGGAGGGAAAGAAATCTTAGGGGAAGCCAACTCACGGGGGGGAATCAAACGCCCTCTGATCGCAGCGGCGGGGCAGGGCGGCAGGGTCGCAGGGGGAGGACTCCCAGGCGCGAGAGAGCGAGCGCGTTTATACTCACCACGTTTTTCGGATCGGGAAAAGGAAAATCTCTGCGGCTGAAGCGTTCTGGCTGTTTGGAGTCCGATCCGGCGACAGGGGCTTCGGTGCGGCGCCCGCCTGCCTGCTATAAATACATCACCAGGCGCAACTCCGCGCCAGAGCGGCCCACGCCTTCCTCCGGCAGCGGCGGCCCCGGAGCGGCCTTCCAGAGGGTTTCCCCCGCCGGCGGCTTCAGGCGGCCGCCTGGATTGCTGCTGGCGGCGGCGGCGGCGGCGGCGGGCGGATCGGGCACCTCGGCGGCTGCGACAAGGCCGGTCAGGACTGGAATCGGGGCTCCCGCAGGCAAACGCGGCGGCGGCGGCTCTCCGTCTGTCTCCCTCCCTCCCTCCCTCCCTCTCTCCCCAGGCCTCGGTGAAGAATCAAACCAGGGGGTGGGAGGTGTTGAGTCTTGCAGGAGTTTTGTTTCCACACACACACACGCGCACACGCGCACACGCACGCATCAAAGGGCAGAGGGATTTCGAGACACAGGGTCAACGAGGACCTTGAG
This sequence comes from Cyclura pinguis, assembly GCA_030412105.1. Classification (NCBI taxonomy): domain Eukaryota; kingdom Metazoa; phylum Chordata; class Lepidosauria; order Squamata; family Iguanidae; genus Cyclura; species Cyclura pinguis. The sequence continues at coordinate 68,171,863 of CM059603.1, forward strand.
GAACGCGCGGCATGCATTCACACACAACATACACGGATGCCCGGCCTGGGCGCACTGGCCTCCCTCCCTGCTCCTTGGGGTTGTTTACTCTATGTAAGCGCCCTTGAACTCCACCTCCCGTGTAACCCCCTCCCCGCGGGAGATGAGGCGTTCAACCGTCGATTTTTAGTGCGGTCGAGCATGTACAGAGTGCCTTTCGTCAACAGGTCCGGATTAAGATGGCAGCCTTCCCAAGTGCTCTATTTCTCCTTTCCACTTTTATCATACCCGACTAAGTTCAGGGACAGCACTTTTCTTCACCCCCCTAAATGGTAGGTTAGCCTCCTAGAATCGTAGAATCATAGAAATGTAGAGTTGGAAGAGACCACACGGACCATCCAGTCCAACCCCCTGCCATGCAGGAACGCCTTCAAAGCACTCCCGACAGATGGCCATCCAGCCTCTGCTTAAAAACCTCCAAAGAAGGAGACTCCACCACACTCCAAGGCAGCTGAGGGACAGCCCTGACCGTCAGGAAATTCTTCCTGAGGTTCAGGTGGAATCTCCTTTCCTGCAGCTTGAATCCATTGCTTCTTGTCCTGGCCTCTGGAGCAGCAGAAAACATGCCCACTCCTTCCTCTACATGGCATCCCTTCAAATATTTAAACTTGTCTATCATGTCCCCTCTTAACCTTAACAACATCCTGGTTGTTCCTAGGGATGTTGATGCCACAAATTCATATTTCTACAGTGGTTTTGTGTCAGCGGGGTGGTTAGAAGCCATTAGGAGACAGCAGATAATGCAGTATCTTGCAAAGCCTGACTTTTCTCCTCGATGTTGTAATTATTAAACTAAAAATTTAATCTTTAGGCTATCTTCACAGGTTGGCTTACAATAACCCAAACAAATATTCTCTGTATAACCATACAGTATATAAAATCACAACAGGTGATAAAGTTGGTATAAAATTAACCCTAAAAATCACCCAAAAGCCAGAATAATAAGGAGAAGGATTTTCTCCTTAGACGGCCAGAAAAGAAGCTACTTACACCTTCCTGGGAAGAGAGTTCCAACGTATGGGGACCACTCAGGGGTGTAACTACAGAAGACATCAGAATTCACCCCCCTGCATTAGATTTTCCCTCAGTCTCCTAATTTCTAGCATGACAGTAACTTTAAAAATTCCATTGAAGTAACAGTATAGACATCAAAAGAAAAGGGGAAGCAAAGTTACCTGAGGACACGAGAACACAGCAAATAGAAAAGTTCTAGGTGAGAATGGTTTTCAGTGTCTTGCTGTATGCAGTGCTAGAAATTTGGGGCCTGGAGGACAGAAATTGGGGAGGGGGCTGGTAGAGGACAGAATTCTTACTTGAGGGGGCAGTGACTCATTTTGAGCCAGAACTCCCTCCCCCATTGCTTCATCCCTGTACCAGATCCTTCTCAGACCTCGCTAACTGTCAGAGATGGAAAAGATTCTTTCGTTGTGTGACAGATCCTAGAATCCCCCAGCTGGCACACCTCCTGCTTGGTATGATGATATCAGAATTCTTATTTCGGTGAATGACCTCACTCCCCTCCACATAACAACCCATGGGACTGCTACTGAAAAGGGTTGTTGTTGTTGCTGCTGCTGTGCCTTCAAGTCATTTCCAATGTATGGCGACCCTAATATGAGCCTATCACAGGATTTTCTGGGGCTGTGTGTGTGTGATATGCCCAAGGTCACCCAGTAGGTTTCCATGGCCAAGCAGGTATTTGAGCTCTGGTCTCCACGGTTGTAATCCAGTTTTCAAACCACTACACCATGTTGGCTCTCCTAGATTCTCACGAGTCTAATACTTCTTGCTGAAGACCAAAGAGCAGAGCCACAGAAGACAATGGTAAGACTCAGGGATGTAGGTAAGACTTCATCTGGCCAGATACACTAGTGCCAAAGCATATGAGCCATTAAAGGCTTAAGCCAGCAGCTTAAATTGACTCTGGAAATCTGTATACAAACAGTGCAGCTGGGTGAGAATGTGTATGTGATAGCTGGGAATCCTGTAGCCCTCCAGATGTTCGACTGCAAGTCCCACAACCTTTAGTCAGTGTGAGGAATGTTGGGAGTTGCAGTCCAATGCCAGCAGGAAGGCCACATGAATCCTGCTTGTGGTATATGATCAGAACTGCAAATATTTATATGCTGCTGATATACAAAAAATTCAAAACAGTGTACATCAATAAAATTCAAAATGTATACGATATGCAAATACACAGAATGCAGTCACAAATTCTTTTTGAAGTCCAAGGGATAAATGTTAGGATGAACAAAACAGGAGCAGTTTGCTAAAATAGAGGTTGCTCAAATAAATTCTAACATGTTGCCACAATGAAGGACAGTTGGAGAATGATGGGATTCTGACGGAAGAACATTCCACCTGCTAGGTGGCATAGCACTGAACGCCCTGCTCAGTGAATGACTCAAGAGTAAACATCAAGAGTAGATGGCACCATCAGAGGGGCTCTTGAGCTGAGCTCAAAGATCAAATAGACCTTACTTCACAGTAAATGCTGCTTCCTCCACGGAAAATACTGGAACTGGGCTTATTCTGTGCAGAATTGTCATGTGATTGTTTTGCACAGAAAACAGCATTTTATTTTCTGCACAGAAAATGATGTTTTCTGTACAAAGCAGCAGCCCCAGGTGACTATTTTGTAGAAGTAAATCTTTAATTGTGAATATTGCAAATAAAGTTTGAAAACTGCATTTTCCAAAGACTTACTCACAGCGGGGGATAAAACTGCTGAAATTACTCAGTGCGTCCTCTGAGAAGAAAATAAGCTAAGAACTACATCGTTGGAAGGCAATCACTTATTCTCATATGCATCTTCTCTTGCAATGAATGGCACCTAGATGCAGTGAAGAAAACAGGTACACCCATGGAAATGTGAGGGGCAGCTAATTTGTCTCCTGTCTCTGAAGAAACAGCTTTCTTAGGCCATTTCCGCACTAGACTGTTATAGTGCTATTATTCCACTTTCAACATCCTATGGAATCCTGGGGTTTGCAGTTTTGGGAGGGGCCAAGTGGCCCCTCCCAAAACTGCAAACCCCAGGATTCCATAGGATGTTGAAAGTGGAATAATAGCGCTATAACAGTCTAGTGCGGGAATAGCCTAAGACGGAAGACAGGTTTAACCTATTTCACGCAATAGGATCATGTTTGCTTTCCTATAAAACTCATTGGGAACCACTGAGATGTGACTGTATGGTTGTTAGCCTATGTCCGTTAACTCATCTCAATACAAGTTTGGTATTTGTAAGTCTTTGGGGAGGGGAAGTCAACAAGGCACCATTGTTGCAGCCTGTGCAAATTAAACCATCTTAATGACTCAGTTTTAACTGATCTATGTAGGTGCCTTGACCTATTTGTTATTTAAATTTTGTAAAATGTAAATGCACCGTAAAATGTAAAGGAAATACACATCATTGAAATCAAAGGGACATGAGATTTGTTGTTGTGTGCCTTCAAGTCATTTCTGACTAATTGTGACCCTAAGATGAAGCTTTCACAGGGTTTTCTGGGGCTGAGAGTATGCGTTGTGCCTAAGGTTGCTTCCATGGCCAAGTGGGGAATCGAACTGTGGTCTCCAGGGTCAGAGTCCAACCCTCAAATCACTACACCATGCTGGTTCTTCAACATACTGGGGATTGGGCTATTAGTGTGTTTGGCAAAAACATTTTTGTTGTTTACGTTTTTAAAAAAAATATTTTTGAAGATTCTGTTAAGCTGATTTTAATCAAACAGAGGCCTTCTATCTGAAGAACTTTTTTCTTTTAACATAAACTCTGTATTCTCAGCTTAATGATAATGGTGATAATTTGTAGTGGACGTTGTTACAGTTAGAATAGCTTTTTAACTCTTGTAAGCAGCTTAAATGCATCATCCGCTTGCTGCCCTCATAATGACCCTAAAAGGTAAGTCAGTATTGCTATCTCCCATACAGCAGATAGGAAGAACAACAATTGCTTACTGAAATCTATCCAGTAACTTTATGACACAGGCTAGATTTAAACCAGAGACTTGCTCATTTGTTGCTTAGTCTCTTAGTAACGACACTGGACAAGCCTGATGTATGCCAGCCTTCCCCAACCTGACGCCCTCCAAATGTTTTGGACAATTTTCATAATTTTCATAATCTTCAGAAAGCATGCTAAAAGAAAGTGATGGGTGCAGATGATGGGAACTGTAGTCCAGGATGTCTGGAGAGTGCCAGGCCAAGGAAGTGTAATGCATGCCATCCCGGGAGGGGGGGAATCTTTAGAGTTCTTTTTAAAATTATATAAATTATTATTTTTGGCAAAAGCTCCCTCATTATCAATCTTAAATCACACTGAGATAAAGGAGTGGCTTTATCAAAAGAATATGAAATGGTACTATTTAAGTGTATTAAAGAGTAATGTATCTGTTTAAATGAGTGGGTATGAGTGTATTCCTTTGTCCAATTTAAAACAGGACAGAAGCATAAAGCGAATCTGCTGAAATTCATTCTTAGCTGACTTGCAAAATGTTCACAACTGTTGATGTTGCAAGCAAGCACCAGCTATATCAGTCTTGAAATTTTACACTGTTCACAGGGCTTCTCTATATCCTGTCTTTATTGTTAGCTTTTATATCTGTCCATTGAACTGTACTATGATGATGTAATCTACAGGAGCAGGGGAAGAAAGCAAATCACTGGGCAAAAGCCTTAGGTCATGGTGTTCTTTTCTCTTTAACCAGACGGGAAGGAAAAGCCCTTAATATGCATGCATTTTTAAGCCACGGTTTTCTTGAGCAGCAAATCAACCCATCAGACAATCGTAAGTGTATAAATTGTTATATGCACCCCAGATGCTCAATTATAAAAAGACCATGGGTGCAAGTGTTTTACCCTAAGTTTTGTTTTCTTGCATGAGATCACTGGAAGTTTATGGTGATTTGTGTGTTTGAGTAAGATATGGGTTATTTGCATATGAATACATAACCGAAATGTTGATGGGGTTTCACAACATTAACATCTCTACAGACCTCTATTTCCCAATTAGGTTTCCTGGAGTTCCCTGGCTCCATAAAGATGGCCCAGAATTCTTGTTAAACCTTCCGTCTCCCAGCTTGATCTTTCAAGAATTGTAGCTAGATCCTCTCATACTGCCATCCCCCCCAAAATGCCTGCATTTTCATAGATGTTCCCTTACCACATTTCTTAGGAGAGGGGGAGAGAAGAGGGTTATCACGTCAGATATTTGCTAACTCTTAAAGCCAATGACCTGGGCTCTTCTAGACTGATTAAAAGACATGTAAGCTCTCACAATAGACACCCTTGGGTTTTAATAGTTGTCATTGCTTCCATGCCTATGCATTCCATTTGTTTGCAGGTCTGTTTGTAGTGATTTCTTAGGCTGTTCCAAAGGTGTTTTTAAAAAACAAACAAACAAACAAACCAAAAACAGGGCATGGCTCACTGAGGTGGTCCTGTGCTCCAAAGTGCAAATTTTCTCTCCACATTTTTTAAAAATGTTTTCTTTGAGCTATCATATTATAGTGAAAAGTGTCATTTCACTGATGCACTTTAACTCCCTTTTTTCAAAACAAGGAGAGCAAAGAAGAGAACAGGAGAATTTTGTTTTGTTCCCATTTTATTATCTGGGAATTAAAAAGATATGCACTTGAGAGTGGGAATAAAATGTTGCACCAAGCCAGAAATTATCACAAAATAGTCCAGAACAACAGCAACATTATTTGGATAAATCCTCTACCCCACTCCACGAAAAAAAAAAGAAAGAAAATCCCAAGAACTACAGCAACAAATATGATGATTGCCTGCAACCTGTTCTATTTCTCCCTAGAGATCAAATTTCAAAAATGATTTGCAGGGTTTCTCCTCAGTGGCATGGAATTTATGCCCTGGGGTACAGCAATATCCTCACCATCTCTCCAAGCTATTTAACATGTATATAAAACCATCAGGAGAGGTTTGTTCCAAGATTTATTGTGCAAAGTTATCAGTATGCTGATGACACCCAGCTTTCTTTTTTTCTTTTCATCTAATCCAGCATAAAGGTGGATGTCCTTGGCAAGTGCTTCGAACCAATAATAAACCAGATAGGAACTAATAAAGTGAAACTCAGTCCAAAGAAGGAATGCCAAGTATTAAAGGAGGAGGCATTCTGCTCATTATTGATGGTGGTGCCTGATCAGATGCACAGCTCAGAAAGAGGAAGGAATGACATTTTGGATTACAGCTCTCAGTATCGCTCGGCCAGCACATGCCCAGGCTAACTAGGGAATTCTGTGGGTCAAGAGCCCAAAAAGGGACTTTCCCAATCTGTGGCCTTGACTATGATGCCTAAACAGCTTCTGCATCCGAAAGTATCTTTCATCAATTCTGATTGGTTCTCTCTTGGCAAAAAATTATCTTAGTACCATTTCCCATGCCTTGATTACCTCCAAAGCGGATTGTTGTAATGAATTGTAATAACAAACTTTCCCAAAAAATTTCTCTTATGATTGATTTTAGTTGTATTTTATTTTAATGTATGTTGTAAGCTGCCTTGGATCCTGAATTGGTTGAAAGGCAGGGTGAAGCTGCCTCTGAAAACTATCCAGAAAGACATTTCATTTGGTTGAAAATAGAGCAGCCAGGTTATTCACAGTGACTCCTCATACTTAAAATGATGTGCTCAAGGATCCCCTCTGGGGTTTCTTTCTGGGCATAATTCTAACTGTCCATACTGACATATAAAAACAGGACTAGGATGGCCATAAGACTTATGTAGATGAGCTTCACCATTTGCTGAGTGTCTCATTAGAGGCCTTTGGAGTGACCTTTGGAGATCAAGGAGGTGCCTATCAGATGTGGCACCCTTGATCTGGTGGCACTTTTCCCAAGATCTTGGTACCTTCTCTTTTTTGTCTCTCCATTCAGCAGTAAAGTTCTCATGCATATACAGACTTTTGGCTGAATCAAGTGTGCTGGATATTAGATGTGGTTGTTGTTGTGTGCCTTCAAGGCCTTTGTTTTTTTTTAAAAAAACTAATGGCAACCCTAAGGTAAATCTATCACTGTGTTTCCTTGGCAAGATATATTCAGAGGAGGGTTGCTTTTATCTTCCTCTGAGTCTGAGACAATGTGGCTTGCTCAAGATCACCTAGTGGCTGAGTGGAGATTCAGACCCTGGTCTCCAGAGTTGTAGTCCAACACACAGACCATTATACCATGCTGGCTGTTCTATAGACCCTTCTAAACCACAGTGAGAGCCTGCATGGCATAGTGGTACAACCACTCGACTATGACTCTGGTGACCACACTTCATAGAATGGGACAGACTTCAAGGGCCATCAAGTCCAACCTCCTGCTGTGTACAAATACACCATCAAAGCGTTCCTGACAGATGGCCATCCAACCTCTGTTTAAAAACCTTGAAAGTTTTGAATCCCTGCTCAGCCATGGAAATCCACTGGGTGACTCTGGGCAAGTCACATGCTCTCAACCTCAGAGGAAAGCAAAGATAAATCTCCCCTGAACAGATTTTGCCATGAAAACCCAGTGACAGTTTTATCTTAGGATTGCCATAAGTTGGAAATACCATGAAGGCACACAACTACAACAAGCCACAATAGCATGGATGAGGAACCTCAGGCCCATAATCTGGCTCAACAAGTTCCTGAGTCAAGTCAGAACTTGCTGGAAACATACATTCATTTGCCTTGGCTTCCTTCCTCATTTTACCCCATTTCTCCCCTCTGATTCAATATTAATCAAATTTGACTAGGAGACAGTGTTCTGTTCTGATTAAACTAACCAGAAATATAGAGCAGTTCATTCTTCCTGAACTGCTCTATATTTCTGGATCACTTCAGTCTTCTGAAGAAATCTGTATGGCTACTCATTGCTTTCCAGATCTCTTTAGTGCTTTCTGGAGCTCTCCAGTGATGCTTGTTTGTTCTGGAAGCGCTGCGGCAGACCTGAAACCAAGTGAAATAACTAAGGAGGAACAGTCATCAGTGTAACCATTTAACACTCTTTAATAAACTTGACAGCCACTTCTGTCAATACTGAGATCCTTATTCGAACAAGAAAAGCTGCTGAAGATGTAAGCTGCCTGCTCTAACACGTTTCCCTTGTTCTCAGATTCACTAATATCTGAGTGAAGAGAAACTTCCCATTAAAATCTCTATATTGGTGGTACAGTTGCCTCTGTCTTGTACTAGAAAAAACATTCAGCAGATATGCTATGAATCAAAAGGTTCTACCACCTATGTCACAATTCAAAAATAGCATAACTCAATGGAGTTTAATTTTGTTTAGAACTTGTATCCAGGCTATAAGAACTTTTCCTATATAGTACTAAGACCTTTTGTAGATCACGAGGCGGTGACAATGATTTTAAACTGTTTTCTTAATGTTAATTATTTTAAAAATGTATTTATTTAGCTATTTTAATATCATCACTTGTGTTTTTATTTTACGCTCTTGTTTTTAATCTTGTGGTACACCACCTTGCATTTCTGTGTGTTTCTGTACATCTGAATGTGTGTATGTGTATATTTGTTTGTTGTTGTGTGCCTTCAAGTGGTTTCCAACATATGACTACCCTAACACAAACCTATCACAGGGTTTTCTTGGCAAGATTTGTTTAGAGGGGGCTTTGTCCTCCTTTGAGGCTGAGAGAGTGTGACTTGCTCAAGGTCACCCAGTGGGTTTCCATGGCCAAGTGGAGATTTCAACACTCAAACCACTAACCACACTGGCTCTCTTTCACATATACACTCAGATACAGACACACATACCAGTATATACCAGTATTTCAAGGTGGCTGATATCAGAATAGGGGAAGCATATACAGGACACTTCACAATTTATTGCTATGGATCCATTCAAGTGTGATTAGCTTGTACAATGGACTACGCAATAGTTCAAGCACTTCAGTGCAACATGCTAACCATCTTTTGATACCAGTGGTTACTGAGTATCTCTCAAGGATACAAATGTATATATTCCATCAGTTTTTTTTTAAACCACCAGTGCAGCTAGAAATCAACTGCTAGAAAACACATCTTGCATTCTGCAAGCATAGATCCTTGACTGCTGCGTGGTTTTCTCAGTGAAAAGCTTATGCAAATTGTGGATGAGCAACAGAATTCTCACAGTCATATGTGGCTCATGCCCAGCTTTAACAAATTATGGCCTGTCTGGTTGAAACTATAATTTTGCTAATCACTAAGAATTAAAAGGGAAATGAGCTTTCTTGGCACAAGATAAATTGCTTTTTTAAAAAAAATCACACTTAATGAAAATCTTTGCATCTATCATATAAAGAGTCAGTGCTCTTATGCTACTGTTGTTTTTAAAAGTTGCTGATATTGTTATTTTTAGCAATAGAAAATGAAGGTGAGTCCTAATGTTAAACTCTGTGGGGTTTATTCTGAAGTAAACAGACAACTGGGTCCAGCTGTTTCATGCTGAACAGAGACTATAAACATGATCAGACTTTGTTGTTGCTGCTGGTGTGTGCCTTCAAGTCATTTCAGACTTATGGCAACCCTAAGGCAAACGTATCACAGGATTCCCATTAAAATCAAGAAAATGTAATCCCATAATGTCTACTTAGAGCTAAGACCTACTGAGTTCAATGAGACTTTTGAAATATACATGTATATAATGCCTTTTTGCCAAAAAGTTGTACTTAAGGCAGCTACATTTGAACAAAATTTAACAAATACAATTAAAACCCAAACGTTGATGGAAACACAAATACACATCAACAGAAAGAAACAAGAACACCCAATCCATCTGAGTTCCATTCAATAACTTGTTGTTTGTTGTTGTGTGCCTTCACATTGTTCTCAACCTATAGTGACCCTAAGGTTTTTCTGGGATTTTCTGGGGCTGAGAGTGTGTGATGTGCCCAAGGTTCACCAGTGGGACCCCATGGCCAAGTGGGGAATCAAACCCTGGTCTCCAGGGTTGTAGTCCCATGCTCAAACCACTGTACCACTCTGGGTCTCATTCAATAACTACCTAGTTTAAATTCTAAAGACTTTTCTAAATGAAAAGGGCTTTTTGATTAGAGGAAAAAGAGAGGGACCCAACATAATTACCCTTGATGTGACATTTCAGAGTCAGAGGGCAGCTACTGAGGAAATTTTCACTTACTCCCCAGTATATGCAGGCATGCATGTGCTTCAAGTCACCTGTCAAATTATGGTGAACCCGTGAATGTCATAGGTTTTCTTAGCCAAGAAATAAGAGATGGCTTTGCCAGTTTTTGCTCTGAAATATAGCCTACAGTACCTAGTACTAGCGGTCTCCCATCCAAGTACTAACTAGGGCTAACTCTGTTTAGCATCCAAGACCAGATGAGATCTGATGCTTTTAGAGTAGTTAGGTCCTATTACAAACATGGACTTAAAGAAGGGCCTTTTGAACAAAGCAGGACTTATTTCAAGCCAACTGGTACAGGATTGCACAGGTCTTCTGCATTGCCATTGTATACCTGAGTTTACATTCAGGTAAATTCAAAGCACATGGCTGGGCAACCTCTTCATTAGGACCCAGCAAATGCCACCAAACTCTTGAAAACTTTTGTGTTCTCCAGAACTCTGCATCTGCCTAGAGGTCTCTCTCTCACACACACAAAACATAAGAGATAAGAAAGAAAAAGAAAAATCCATTTGGCTTCACTTTTTGAACTTTTCCACTTCTTTCCTTACGGTTTAGTTGTTCCTCACGACTCAGACTGATAAAGAAGAGTTTGGGAGAACTCGGAAGTTTGCACATTTCTGTGATCTTTTTTGACTTAGGCCATTTCTAGTGCTATCGTTCCCCTTTCAACATTCTACGGAATCTTGGGGTTTGCAGTTTCGGGAGAGGCCTTTGAGGCCCCCAGAATTTCCATTGGATGTTGAAAGTGGAATAACAGCACTGTAACAGCCTAGTGCGGAAAGGCCTCTCCCGAAACTGCAAACCCCAGGACTCCATAGGACGATGAGAGTGGACTCATAGCGCTGTAACCGTCTAGTGCGGAAAGGGCCTGAGTTCTGACAATGCCATTGCCTATTTATGGCTTTTATTTTTGTTTTCCCGGGCCAACCAGCGCCTCTCTTCTTTTCTTTTGTTCTTTTCCTCCAAGTTAACTTCCTTCTAAGGCATATCGGTTTGGGATGTTACTTGGACGGAAACCCGCGAAGGGGTTTGCTCATTTCAGTGGAACTTCTCCCCCACGCCGCTGCCCCCGTTTGGGTCAGCAGCCCGGGCCATTCCCGCACGAGCGCCCTCCCTAAACTGCAAACCCCAGGATTCCACAGGCTGTTGAAAGTGGCATCATAGCGCTATAACAGTCTCGTGCGGAAATGGCTCCCGCTGCGGGCGGAACCCCGGCTGGGCCGCCGGGCCGGAAGGAGCTGCCGGCCGGGCACAGCCATGCGAGGCGCTGAGTGGCGGCGGGGCGTCACGTGACGGTCCCGGGCCGGTCGGCGCTCTCCCGGCGGCTCCTTTACCTTTGCCCTCCTCCTCCTCCTCCTCCTCCTCTTCCCTCTCCCCCCGTCCGAGGCTGCGATTCCCAGCGGCGGCGGCTGCTCGGCGTCATGTCCCACCAAACCGGCATCCAAGGTACCTCTCGGATGGGGGAGCCGCGTGGCTTCGGGTCTCCCTCCCTCCTTTGCTCCGGACTCTTCTTTCTCCCTGTCCTCCCCCCTGGTGGGGCCCACCGCGCTTCCCTGGGCGCTTGCCTCTTCTCTCTCTTTCATTCTTTCTCCTCCTCCTCTCTTTGAAGCAAGGGCTGGAAAGCCGGGCCCGAGATGGGCCAGACCGGCGGCGGCGGAGCGAAGCGCCTAGTTAGCGGCGTTTGGACTTCTGAAAGGCTTTTTTTCTTTCCTCCCCTCCCGTCTAGACCAGGCTCTTAAATCCAGTGCCTCGGATAGCAGGAACTTAGTTCATCCGTGTAACCCGAGAAACAAGAGAGAGGGGTGTTTCTGAGCATACGTAGAGTGCTTTTCCTGGTTTGGGGGGAGGACGGGACGGAGATCCTAACCCTTTCCTCTCTAGTCTTAAAGAAAAAAGTTACTGCCAACTCCCGGTATCCTAAGGGCAACAGATCCTGTCCGATCTTGGACGCTAAGCGAGGTCAGCCTGGTTAGTTCTTGGATGGGAGGCCGACAAGGAATCCCAGGGGCTCTAGGCTATGTATTTCAGGGGAAGGAACCGGCAAAGCCACCTTTGGAGTGCTCCTTGCCCGTGAAATCCATGGGATCGCCCTCAGTCGACTTGAAAAGCACGCACGCACGCACGCACACAGCTCATGCAAGGTACCCTCGTCCCTTCCTTGTTCGCCTCCTCGTTCGAGTCGGGGAATGGAGGACTCCGGGCCAGAGTCCTGGCAGCGGAATCTGCCCCCAAACCGTCGGAAAGGCACTTTTTCTTTAAGGCGACCGTCGAGCGTTATAGGCCTTTTCCGCACTAGCCTGTTATAGCACGGTGATTCCGCTTTCAACATCCTATGGAATCCTGGGGTTTGCAGTTTCGGGAGGGGCCGCTGGCCCCTCCCGAAACTGCAAACCCCAGGATTCCATAGGATGTTGAAAGTGGAATCACCGTGCTATAACAGGCTAGTGCGGAAAAGGCATAGTGGCTATTTCCGCACTAGACTTATAGTGCCATTATTCCACTTTCAACATCCTATGGAATCCTAGAGTTTGCAGTTTAGGGCAAACCTAAACTCTTTAGGGCCTTTGAGGCCCCTCCCTAACCTGCAAGCCCCGGGATTCCATAGGGTGTCGACAGTGGAATAATGGCACTATAACAGTCTCGTGCGGAAATGGCCAGTGTTTCCGAGCTGCCACGCCGCCGGAGCGAGAGGACGTGTTGGCCGCGTTGCGACGGGATCAGCTGCCCTGAGGATACGAGCAGGCGGCGGCGGCGGCGGCGGCCCGCGCTGGCCTCTTTCGAGCTGCACCTGCCCGGCGAGGACAAGGCGGCGAGCCCGTCCCTAGCGCCGGAGAAGCGGGGGAAAGGCTGCGGGAAGGAGCCGCTGGCCGTGGCTCAGGGCGGGGGCGCAAAACTTCCCGGTTCTCGCGGGCTTGCGTTCCATTCCTTATCCGGGAGCTGAGCCGCCGGATCCTCCTCCTGGTGTTTGAATGGGAAGGTTAGCCCCTATGAGACGGACGGTCCCGTTCTGCGAAGGAAAAGGAAGCCTGGCGAAGGGAAGGCAGGGAACTTCTCAATAATAGTTGTGTGTCCAGGCAGTCCCTGGTGTTGGGCATCCAGGCACGTACCTAATTTAATCAGAGGACTTTTTGATCCCTGCCTGTTGCATTCGATACCTTCTGCAAGTGACTGCAAACCACGAATGAGATTAATCCCCAAATACGTATCTTTTTGCAATCTAAGGCCCTTTCTGCACTACAGGGTGACAGCGCTGTTATTCCACGTTCGCCATCCTGTGGAATTCTGGGGTTTGTCGTTTCTTGAGGCCAAAGAGCCTCTCCCTAAACTGCAAACCCCAGGATTCCATAGGATGTTGAAAGTGAAATAATAACACTATAATGGTGTTGTGCAGAAACGACCTCTGATCACTTGTGTTGCAAAACTGCTTTTTTTCTAAGGTTTGATAAAGAATTCTAGGGATTTGTCTTTATTTTCATTCAGATATTTTTAGTGGTGGGTAGGATAATAAAAATTGTTAGGATACTGATGTGTGTAAATGTATTTGCAGTTTTGCATTGACTTCTTTTTTTAAAAAAAAAGAAATTGGAAAACAATCGAAATATCAGGATTGTATGTGGTAGACAAGCATCAACTCATGAAGTTTTTGAATGGGAGACGGAACACCTGGTAGCAATTCCTTTAAAAATGCCCTGAGTGATAGGTGTTGAGGTGGAAATCAGTGGCCTATGCTAGCCTCAGTTATGGTAGACCCACCAAATCAATAGTTGAAATAATGTCAACACTCATGTAAATCCTATTGGTTCAGTGGGTCTTCTCCTACTGAGACTGTTCTTAGGTCTATGGCCAAGGTGGGCTGGGTCAGGATGCAGAATGAGAAATTCAACAACTGATATGACTCATTTATTTATTCAACTGCTTGGTGAGTCTGTGATGCAAAAAGCTCAAATTTCCTGCTTGCTTCACATATAACTTACGTGAGGATCTCAGACAAAACAACATGGACAACTATATTTACAAGGTGTGCAGTTTGTAAGGGTCTCCCTGAAGTGTATCTGGTTACTGTTGGTAGAGGCATCATGGCCAATTTCTTAAATCAATCAACAGCTGGAGATTATGGTGATTAAAATTATTTACATTTACAGACAGACTACAAAAAATTCTGCAAAACATGCTAGTATGGCTTTTGAAAGTTGGGTGTTCTAGTTGAGGTATGGCCTCTTGGGTCTTTTAGGATTAGGAGTGTGATTTTTAATGGGCTGCCTGCAAGGGGACAGAGAAGACTTCCCTTCTTTTTCCATTCATCCTTCAAAAATGTTCAAAGGAAAGGAAGTTTTGCCCTTTATGAGATCCATGGCCATACTTCTTTGTACAAGTGATAAGATTCAAATTATGCTGTCCAATTCAAATTGTGCTTCCCGTAACCCTAAGGGGACAAAAGATTGATCTGCATTGGCTGTAGCTCGGTAACATTCGCATGACTCTTTGTGTCTGTCAGCTCCTGTAGGAAAATACTTTTCCAGGTTGCTATGCATGACTCATCTGCTGACTGCCAAAGCTAGGCACTCTAGCACCCACTCACACCTTCTGCCTTCTCCCTAAAAAATTAAAATGAAGGGTTGATGTGTGCTTCGTGTCTAACTACTCTCAGGCACATTGAATATACTCATACTATTACTACTGCTGCCCATCATTATTGTTATTACCATCTTCATTTAGCAAAATTGAGACTCAAAGTAGTATAACAGTTCAAATACAATCAGGTTAAAGATCAACATTAAAATAGAATTAAGCTATTGACATGCTAAAAACAATTTAAAAGATGAAATTAAAAGTGATGAAAGATGGTTTTTAGAAAAGAGACAGCACGATTTAAACACTATGGTGCTCTCTTAAAAGCCCTGGCTTAGAATCCTATATCAGCTTATACTTAGCTAATTACTTTACTAAGTAATGTCTCCTGGTCTGACCCCTGAAACTCTAATAGAAGCATCATTCCAACTATACTCTGATTGTTGGCAGAACACATCTCCTCCCCATATAGATGTCTAGTTAAGTAGTTTGGGGAATGGGTTATGATCATGACAGTAATGTCAAAAGCGTGATTAAGTAGTGATTTTGAATACAAAGTTACATAAATATTGGGTTCTTAAAAGTATGTTGAAATGAAAGTCTTTCCATGCTGAGGGAGGACAGTAAGGGGAGGGACATTCTATTCTTCCAAGAAAGAGAGTTCCAGAAGCTGAGTGTAGCCACCAAAAAGGTGCTATCTCACATTCCCATCAGACATGCCTGTAAAGGTAGTGGGACTGAAGAGAAGGCTTCTCATGAGAATCTCAACCTGATGCCTTCTAGATGTGTGAACTACAAGTCCCATCATCCAGCTGGCATAAAGATTGCAATCCAACATTTCTGATGGGCACCAGCTTGGAGAAGGCTGGTGCAGATGATGTTATTAAACCCAAGCATTATATATTCTGTTGTTTCAACAAATCTGTTGGTGTAAAACATGTTGTCCCCATCTTCAAAAGGGGCAAAAAAGAGGAACTGAACAACTACCAACCAGTCATCTTGATGTTGATACCAGGAGAGGATTTTCTCAAAAACGAGTCATGCCAAACCAATCTTCTCTCTCTCTCTTTTTTGAAAATGTTGTAAACTTGGTAGATAAGAGGAGAGCTCTGGATGTAGTATACCTTGATTTTAATAAGGCTTTTGATAAGGTCCCCCTATGATATTCTTGCAAGCAGGTGGTGAACTGAGGTCTAGATATTGTTAAAGTGAGGTGATCTGACAGACTGAACACAGAGAGTACTCACCAATGGTTGTTTCATCATGGCTAGTGGGGTGCCTCGGGGTTCTGTCCTGAGCCCAGTATTGTTCAATCTCTATAAATGACATAGATGATGAAATAGATGGCATGCTTATCAGATTTCCAGATGACACCAAATTAGGGAGGTAGCTAACACCCCAGAGGACAACATCAGAATTCAAAATAACCTTGACAAATTGGAGAACTGGGCCCAAACTAGCAAAATGAATTTCAACAGGGATAACTACATCTATCCAAGAAAAATGAAGTACACAACTATATAATGGGTAACACCTGGCTTGAAAGCAGTGCATATGAAAACGATCTGGGGATCTTAGTAGACCACAAACTAAACATGAGTGAACAGTGTGATGCAGTGGCCAAAAATGCAACCCTGGGTTACATCAACAGGTGTATAGGGTCTTGACTGAGGGAAGTATTAGTGCCACTCTATTCTCCTTTGGCCATCCTTCACCTGGAATACTGTGTCCAGTTCTGAGCAGCACTGTTCAAGAAGGAATTGAGAAAATGGAATGTGTGGAGACTGAGCAAGATTATCAAAGGTCTGGAAACCAAGCCTTACGAGGAGCTACTTAGGGAAGTGGGTATGTTTAGCCTGGAAAAGACAAGACTGAGGTGTGACATGATAACTATCTTTAAATATCTGAAGGGTTGCCTTTTAAAAGATGGACCCAGCTTGTTTTTTCTTTCTGCTCCAGAGACTAGAACAAAGTCTAATGGATTTAAATTACAAGAAAAGAGATTCTATCTAAGCAATAGGAAGAACTTTTTTTTACTGTAAGCTGTTCGACAGTGGGATAGATTGCCAATTGTTAGAATCTCTACCTTTGGGGGTCTTTAGATAGAGGTTAGATGGCCATCTTTCTGGAGTGTATTCCTACACAGCAGGGGCTGGATTAGATGTCCCTTATGGTCTAAGATTCAATGAAGGCACCAGATTTCATCTGATCTTGGAAGTTAAGTAGAGTCAGGCCTGGTTAGTATTTGGATGGTAACTGTGAAGGAGTGCCAGGTACTGTAAGCTTTATGTTTGAGCAGTTGTTTTTAACCTGGTGTCCACGAAGTCCTTCTGCTGGACAAGAACAGCAATAGGTATGCAGCAGCAGGCAGGGGTGCAGGTGCGGAAACTGCTCTCTTGTTTGCAAATGAGAGAGTAGTTTGGACATGTTTACATGCTTGCCATTGTGTCCCTTTTATTAGGGACACAGCAGCAGGGAGTGTGGGCACTGAGGAATATGGCAGCAGACATGTGCATGCACTGAAATCATGACCAGGGTTTGATCCCCACTCGGCCATGGAAACCCACTTGGTGACTTCAGGCAAGTCACATTCTTTCAGCTTCAGAGAGAGGCAAAGGCAACAAATCTTGTCAAGAAAAGCTCCCATGATAGGTTTGCCTTAGGGTTGCCATAAGTCAGTTTTCAAAAGGGAGAGACATGACGGCTAAAAAGAACTTTCCCCTGTCAGCATCCCTGTGTTGTTGTGTCCTCCAAGTCATTTCAGACTTATTGCAGCCCTAAAGTGAACCTCTCACAAGGTCTTTCTTTCTTTCTTTCTTTCTTTCTTTCTTTCTTTCTTTCTTTCTTTCTTTCTTTCTTTCTTTCTTTCTGCAAGATTTATTCAGAATCTTTGCCTTTGCCTTCCTCTGAGGCTGGAGAATGTGGTTTGCCCAGGGTCACTCAGTCTCTGTGTGGGGATTTGAATCCTAGTCTCCAGAAGCTTTTAATAAATAAATAAATAAATAAATGTTTGAATATTTAAATCTAAATTTAAATATTTAAATCTTAAGTCTTGGGGGCCCCTGGCAACAAATTATATTTACAGGGAGTGCCCTGTAAAGAAAAGGTTAACAATCACTATGTTAGAGGAAAGCAATGGTATTCATTGCCTAAGAAAACTGTATGAAACTCATGGGCTTGCCATAAGTTGGCAGGCAGTTTGAAAGCACGTACATATTCCACCAGGGAAAGTTAGCTAATTGTTGACATATCAGTGACCAATTACACTGGTTATCTCTGTATTGGATCATATTTGTGAACATCCCTTGCTGATTTTCTTCACTTGTTGGAAGCACTCACCCATGACTAGTGTTCACATTGTTCTGTGAACTTATGTTTAATATCCCAAGATGTTACAGCTAATATGCTCAGAAAATCCACCAGAAAACATTATATATGGTGGTGATAGAATAACTTTCCTCAATCTGGTGTCCTCCTCCAGGGAACACCAGGCTACAACTCCCCACTACCCCCTCTTGGCTGGGAATAAAGGGAATTATCGTCTGATAGGTGTGGGTTCCAGGATGGAAAGCTAAGATAAAAAAATGATTTTTTCACAGAAGGGCTGGGATGAATTCATACAAAACAGGCTCAAACATAGGTCCAGTACATGCCAACAAAAAATATTTAGCAGATTCTAAATAACCTTACTGGCTTAGGTGGTACAGTCCTCCCCACGGCTGTATGGTTTCACCTTGATTTACTATATTTTTCATGCCTTTCTTAGTGGAAATTGAGCTTTACAACTTCAAGCTATTGTATGCTGAGAGATAATTAGCTTCTTTCTACACAGGTACAGCACATATGCCCAAGGCCAGTGCTGTAGGTTTGGATTGCTACAGTGATTTCACATTTTCTCTGCTTGTTGCTTGAGTGCAAAATCCATTTCCAACTTGGAAGATCTGTGTCATTGTGGTCAAAGGAATGAACATGGAGTGCCCATGCATAACACAACAGAATTCCACTGACACCAGTCAAAGTGTTGAGAACAGGCGACAGTTTCAAATATTTTCAAAAAAAAAAAAGAATAGAATTAGTCATGATTTCTTAGTATAAAAACACATAATCTCAGTAGATAAAGCTTGATCCTGCTCTGTGTTTGATAATACTGTGACTGTGTTTTTGTTTTACCATTTGAAATGCTTTCTTCAAATTAATTTATTTTTTTAAAAAAACACAACCTAACTGAAATGCCTGGAATCTGTTTGTCCTTTTCTCTTGTATCTTTTACAGCTAGTGGAGAAGTCAAAGAAACCTTTGCCAGAGCTAGAAATGGACAATACAGGTTTTTGAAAATAGTTATTGAAAATGGTATGTGCTGCTTTCCTGTTCTATCTTCTTTTAGAGTGTTCTGTAGATGACTAAAGTCAATGTGGTTTACCATCCTGAATGCAAATCACACTTTGCCAACCTAAGAAGAAGGCCACAGCAACCTTCTTCTGACTAAGGCCACTTCCGCACGTGGTGAGGGAATCGCTCCCTGCCACTACTCACTGGATCTTCTGTGGGTCCGGTCCGGTCCGGGGTGAGGAGGAGCAGTGCGTGATCGTAGATCCGCACTGCTCCGGCGTCCAAAATGGCGGCTTCCAGTTGGTCGTGGGTCTTGACCAACTGCTGAAGCTCGCCAGCCTAAAGCCCGCCCTGTGCAGATCGCAGGCTTGCATTGGTGTGAGCCTGCGAATCTCCATCGGAGAGCAGGCACACAATGGCACGTTTCAGCATTTTGAAAGACCTGAAAAATCAGGTCTTTCAAAAACACGATGGAGGACCACTTGAGGTCGCTCTGGAGTGGACTGAGGTGCAGATCTACAGTAAGTAGTCCGGACCCAGTCCGCTCCAAGGTGCAGGCGTCCTCCGTGGAGGACGCACTGCACTGTTTTATTTACCCCATGTGGAAATGGCCTAAATCTTGCCAAGAAAACCCTAGAAGAGGCTACTTTAACTTGGAGTCAAAGGCAAATAACAGAAATTATGTAAAACAATGCACATAAATCAAGGAATAGTGCCTAGGTACAAGCCCCATTGTTGTCAAGAAGGGTTGCTGTTGCGTAATCCTGTAGTCATTTCCGACTGAACAAAACATGTATGAGGATTGTACTGTGATAGTACATTCACATCACTCCAAATATTTTGCTAGAGGAGTCTTAACTTTCAGAGACGAGGAGAACAAAGACTCTCCTGGTGCACTTGTCCCTTTTTTTCTTGGCACAAATGGAAAGAGAAAGAGGATAGCAGCCCAGTGCCAGTGTCACTCAGGATGGTATGTCCAGAGCCAAGTAATTTCTGAGCTCTCATCTCCTCTTTCATTTTGTTTGAGTCTACCAAAGAGCAGAAGACTCCTACCCAAGATTCTAGCACCAAAAATCTGCCCAACCCTAACCTAGGTTAAGTTATGATGGTTTTCTTAAGAAGCAATGTCATTACTGTTAAGCTTTTAGTCTGTGTGGTAGTTGGAAAATTTATTGAATTAAATTGTTAAATTTCTTAGGCATGCAAAAATCTTTGTCATTAGTATTCATTAGTGTTTAAATAGGTCATTACTTCCTAGCCCTTGTTGTCTCACAGAACAACTGAGACTTGGTAGGCTACATTGTATTTTGTTTCAGTTTACTCAAGCTTTTTTCTTTGTATGTCAAAATAGCAGCTGCAGCTAACGAAGTACAAGCTGCTACCATGTATTTTCAAATGACAGTTTCAAATAACAGTAACCTTAACAGTTGGTTAAGCTAAATGCTGAATACCCATCCACCTCACATAGAGTCTATAATTTCTAAATGCAGTATTACTTCTCAAAATCTCTTCATTTTCAGAAATTTAAGACAAATGTTTCTTTTTGTTTATAAATGTTCATAAAAACACTCTAATCTATAGATATAAATATTACAAATAATATAAAACCCAAGTTTCCTGCTTTAGAATTCTGCCAGTATGGAACTGAATAAGTTACAACTCTTTAATTTAAACTTCTTTACCATAAACTATTCCATTCCGTGGAGGAAAAACTAACTGCTTCTATCACTTTGGAATTTCAGTGATATTCTATTCCATTTGATTCCTTTATTTATACATTGCTTCTTCCCCAAACTTGAGCTCATGGCATCTTACTTTTTAATGAAGCAGAATATTTTTTTTTCTTGTTTTCAATAGTGTACTGACTAATACTTTCTGTCCTTTTACAGAGCAGCTTATTGTGGGATCTGCTAAACAACGTCATGGATCTTGGGAAGAGGATTATGATTCCTTTGTTCTGCCACTCCTTGAAGACAAGCAGCCATGCTATATACTCTACAGATTAGATTCTCAAAATGCCCAAGGATATGAATGGATTTTTATTGCATGGTCTCCAGACCATTCTCCTGTATGTAATAGGATGAAACTTCTAGGGACTATTAGAAACACAAGTTGAATTCTTCAGAGCATGATTTTTAAAATAAGCCAAACCAATATGGCTTGCCATATTGTAAAAACTTGCTTGCTTATCACCACACATCTCCTACCACGCATCTCTCATATGCACATACAAGGATTTGTGCACACCTAGGGCAGCAGCCTATTAGTGACATGTGTGTGGCTTATAAATCTATATGTCTCTTTATTGATGGAGTATAGAAGGCTATTCTTTAACCCCTTGTGCTCCATTAAAAACCTGCCCCACCACAGTTGTCAAGCCCTGGTAGGGATGGTGGCTGCTGTTCCTATTTAGTGGTGGGAAGGGGAGGGTGGAGACAATTCAGACTATGAAGATGTGGCTGCTCTGGGCTCCTAGATAAGAAAAAACAGGGTATACACTCTATCTGTGAGCACGCCATTATTTTTTTTCCTACCCGATACAACCGGCTTCTTTAACATGTGAATTGTCCCCTCTCCTCCCTACCAGTAAGCAACAGCAATAAGGGCCTCTTGGACTTTACAAGCTGTTGGGGCACAGGGAGGACATGGAACTGCATGAGGAGAGCATTATGCTTAGTTGCCAGGTAAAATAAAGGACAGGCCTCCTGCTTTAATGGTTGTAGAAAATGGAATTTCCACTAATGTTGTTTTTGTGACACCTGCTGAAATTCCCTTTTCTATACAACCATGAAAGCCAGGACAGGCAAAGTGCAGCTTCTGAGCCATATGCTGCCCTCAGGGTTGTTTTGCAGCCCTGGTGATCAAAACATTTTATCTTCCACTGGCTCTAAAGAATTGCCCTCAAAGGCCCTCTAGGGGTTATATGGGGTATCTTGCCACATTTCTGTCCTCCTCCCCCTCCCCCAGCCATTTTAAGCTCAGAAGAAAGCATTTTGTAAAAGCAGAAGACGGTCAAGGTCAGAGATCTGGGTGGCGGGCCAGCCCAGAGAAGGGAGTGTGAGAGCCAGCAAAGTCCAACCGGGAGGAGACTAGCAAGCACTTTACACAAAGGAGTTCATTACCAGAGCATCAAGCAAAAGCCGTAGTCAGAGTTCCAAAGATCAGATCAGAGTTCCAAAGATCAATTCAAGGTAGCAGGAACCGGGTGCTGGGAGCAAGGAACAGGCAAGAGGAGAGCTTGAAAGAAGTTTGCCACAAGCAAAGGAAGCCTTCCAGGCAGGCAGTTATATAGCCTGAGACACAAGTGTGGCTAGGCACTGCTTCTTGAACTTAATCAAGGAAGCCTCCCTTTGCTCAGCTCTTCTGAGTCTCCGCCTTGTTTGTGGGCTGATTGGCACAGGCTCCCAAGCATCTTCAGAATCGGATCCCTGTTGCCCTAAAGGAGCAGGCGGAGGAACGTCCAAGCCCGCTTGGTCCATGGCAGCAGGGGGAGCTCTTGAGCTGCAGGACTCATCCCCAGCCAGAGCCACAGGGACCGACAGCTGCTCTGACAAGGGCTTCAGTTATCACAGAGCCAAACAGGAAGTTACTTCTGCTCACTTCCTGTTGTTAAAAAAAGGCCTTTCCTGGAATTAACATGGCAAAAATGCCCACACATACCAAACAGTTTGGAACCATGCAGGCAAAGCATTATGACTTTTAGTAATTTAGGTATGTGCAGCCCTCCAAGGTCTCCTGGGGGTTAATGTGCCCCCCCTGCACCTCTCACAATTGCCCACTCCTGCATTAAAGGGACAAGAGCCCTCTCCTTTATTTCACCTGGCGGCTGTAGCTACATTCTTCCTGCTTCATGTAGGATTTAGGTCCTGGTCTCGTGGCTCTCTTCCCTATAGCAGTCGTATGGGTGAGGGTGATGTCATGGGGTGTTTTCTGGCAGCTAACAGGGAAAGGAAGTCCTGGTTGTATGGAAAATAGACATATGTTACTGCAGATATGGTTATGCCACTGGCACATCAGTGACAGCTGCTCAGCATAGCTTGCTGCTGAAATAATTTGTTTCTCCATTGTGGGTGCAAGGAGCATGGACCCCAGATTGGAGGGCCAGAAAAGGATTGAGTCCCTGCTTCCCATAAGGACTAGATCCAAATGATCTGGGAAATTTGATCACCAAGATTTCTATGTGATTAAGCCTCTGCAGGAATTATCAGCCCAAACTCTGCTAAATGACTGAGCACTGAGAAATATAGAGACAGCGGATGCTGTGAGCATTCTAGGAAATAATAAAGAGTGCCTTCAGTGTATCCAGCGCAGATTTACTTGGGAGTCAGCTACACAGAGGACACTTCTATTACACCTTGTGCTTGCAAGAATCCTCATATTAAAGAATGTTTCACTGTTAAGTAGAAAGGAAAAGGATTTTGCTTTTCCCCTGCAAACGAGTAAAAACAATAACATGTCTGTCAGTGTTGTGCTCTCTTCTACATTAAAAACAATTCTGGGGCCTTACAAGGAGCCTTTATTTCTGGCGATTGGATACGTTAAAGTATAATATATTGAGAAAAGGAGGAATAGCTTTTGTTGTCTAATTTTTCCGGCAATAAAATAAAATATCTAGGCTTTCCTTGACAGTATTATTACAGATGGACAATGGAGGTAATTGACAAAGACATCAGTTATCTTCAGATTCAACTGCTACTATTACTAGTTGTTGTTGTTATTTCAACATTTCAACCCCAAACTCTGAAAATAATATTAAATAGTTTTTTAAAGAAATAATAGTTGTCAGGTTAGAAAAATCAACCCAGTGCTTTTAATCTCTTTGAGGAGTAGCTTTAACATTTAGCTTCTATTTCAGGATGGGAACTGTGACTCTCTGCATGCTTTTGGACTGCTGATCCCATCAGTCCTAGCCATTCTAGCCAATGATAAAGAATTCTGGGAGTGGCAGTCCAGCAACATCTGGAGAGCCACATGATTCACAAATTTTGTAATTATTTGTTTTGTTTCATTAAAACAAAGCTGCCTTTTCAAACCTATCAGGTCCGTCAAAAAATGTTATACGCAGCTACCCGGGCGACTCTGAAGAAAGAATTTGGAGGTGGCCATATTAAAGATGAAGTATTTGGAACTAACAAGGTGTGTATTCTGAAAAGAGAGGTTTGTCTGGATTTATTTGTGATATCTTGAGAACAAAAGCTCTTCCATTTCCATGTCTAACTGAAAATGTATCAATTTGTAAACCTCTGATTTTCATCATAAGATCCAGAAGAAGAGGCTTTAGAGAAAAAGACTGCAACTGAGTTGAAAATACATGCCAATCCATTTTTTTTCCCAGGATGATGTTTCACTGAATGGTTATCGGAGATACTTGGTAACTCAGTCTTCACCTGCCCCTCTGACTGCAGCAGAAGAAGAACTTCGGCAGATCAAGATTAATGAGGTATTGCACCCTGGCATGGAAATGAACCTTTCTTTGTTAGAGATTTCTAAGGAGAGGCTGGATGCCCACCTATCTGGGATGCTGCAGCGCAAATTTCTTCCACTGGCAGGGGATGAACTACATGATCTTTGTAGTCCCCTTCGTCTGATTTCTGAAATGTTGACAGGAAGTCAGAAGCACATTATAAGCAAAACTGTCTTCTGAGAACCAACAAAAAGCAGGGGGTATCTGGTCCTAATTACCGTGTGTATAAATCTTGTCTCAAAGGAAGGGGAACAGTGCTTCTAGTTACAAACAATTGTAATAGGTATGCCTGGGTTGGAAACTTGAGTAAGGATCTAAGTTTCTTAGTCTTTAAGAAGAAGAATTTTGTATATTCTTATATAAAATCCAGTTTGCTATACAATATGCATATAATTGTTTGGCTGGTTTTAAAAAACAAAACAAGATCCTAAACTGTTTTTTTAACAGCTATTTTCTGATGTCTGCTTTAATTGTATTAAATGCTAACATGCCCTATCTATTTATTTCTATCAAAATACTGTATTATCTTTGAATTGAAGAGAGTTACTCAACTCTTGGTTAACAAAAGAAGGTGACAGACGAGGCTTCTGTTCATCTATTTTAATCAGAAGAATCCATCACTTATATAACTCCAAAGTTTTAAGATTTTTTTATAAAAGGCAGGTTGCCATCTTGGGACTTTGAGATCCACAGATCAAAACAGATGTGTTTCATGGCAAGGTGAAAGATGTAACTTCATCATTCTTCCCATTCATTACATGTTTACCCAGGCCCTTGTGGGAGATCCCTCATTCCACCTTTAATCCAGAGCAAGATTCTTCAGCCAGAGATCTTTCAGGCTACCATTTTTACTGTGAAAACTCTCCTTGCTGCAGAGCTGCCTCAAGGAGTATGTGCCCACTGTCCTGCCCAGAAGTTGACAGCCAGCATAGAAAGAGGTACTGAGTACCTCTCCTTCCCCAACATCTCAAAAGATATATTTGTTGGTGTCATCTTAGTTATGTCCATTTATGTTCCTAACAAAATTCTGATCTCTGTACTCTCCCTTTCAGTCTTTCCATGCAGCACCATTTTTTGTACAGAGCAGAAATTAGTTTTAGAATATTCACCATTTGTTTTTTTGTCCAGGTACAAACTGAAGTCAGTGTTGACACTAAGCATCAGACCTTACAGGGGGTGGCATTTCCTATAGCTAAGGAAGCCCTCCAGGCGCTGGAAAAACTGAAAAACAAACAGCTGAACTATGTGCAACTGGTAAGTATATGCTTTCACTCTTTGAACCTGATGCTGAAGCTCTCCATGTTGAGAAATCAGTGGTCAGTTTTCCCAGTGCTGTCTGTGGAAATGGAAAAGACCTTCATATGGAGTTCTAGAACTCTGTTCTGTATATGCTATGATAATAACTAGCATATTTGTAATAGCTATTAGTCTGACCCAGATTTAAGGCATTTGCATTTCTACAGGAGGAAACTGGCTTCTTCAGTCCTTCCTCTCCATGACAGCTTTTCCAGTATCCAGACAATGCTGCACATATGAGCTATGATACAGTGGAAAGAGGAAATATCCCCACAAAATGGGATAGAAATTGGATGGAAACACTTTCCGTAAATGGAATACTTCCACCAGTGCAAGGCAGATCTTTTGTCAAACTCATTGCATTTTCCTGATTAAAATTGTGGGTGAGATTCTGTCCAGTCCTAATGGAACATAACATTATACTGTGTAGTTATGTGAGATTCCACAGTGTGTGCCTTGCAGAGACCTGTCCATAGCTATCTATTTCTGCAACACCTGGCTCTTAAGCATTCTTAGAGCCAAGACACTGTGGAATGGGTGGGTTGCAAAATTCCTTTTGATACTGAAGAAATAATTCTGTGCAGAATAGGTACCTATCAGATGGTTACTGCTTCCTCCAGCATGGGTATTCGCATGGAGCAGACTAGTGGGGTCTGTTTGTGCAAGGTTTTGGATACCCTGATGCATGAGCACTGAACTATCAAAATATTAGTACAGTGGCTTATTGGATACATGATTTAGCACCCTAGAATCCTAGCCTCTGTGTTGTGATCAAAAGTGTCTTATCACAGACAGAAGACTCTTTCATCCAGCAGAGATTTCTGTCAAGAGAATGGGGAGGGAGGAATTTTCACAGCTGCCACCTCTCTCCTCCCATATCCGATCCCAATGGTTAGTGTAATTTTCAGAACACTGTGGGAGATGTTGGAAGGAGCTCCAGGGGAAATCAATAAGAATTCCCCCCACCATTTTGGTGATTGAAAATCTCTGTTGGATCACAGAACCTTTTCCCAGCATTCCTGGATTTGTGTCTTAGTTCAGGTGTAAATTCATACTCTACCTAATTTTTCCCCTTTAGTATTCTGTTTAATCAGTCATATTGTGTACAAACTTTTTGCCAACCAATGTTTACAGCAAATTGATATGAAACATGAAACAATCATCCTGGCTAGTACACTCCCAACTGAGCTGAAAGATTTGCCGAAAAGAATTCCAAAGGACTCTGCACGGTACCATTTTTTCCTCTACAAACATTCCCACGAAGGAGACTACTTGGAATCCATAGGTATGGAAGCATTTTCTGTGTTCCAAGCAGCTGAAACATTTAGAAGTTGCTTTGCTAGGGACTGTGTCATAAATCAAGGACTTAGATCTGTTTGGTTTTGCATCATCTTAAAAGCTTTTTTTTAGCTATAATGTGCAATAAAATGTCTTTACTCCCAACTTTTCCACAAATCTTTGTTAAGAATTTTGTGGAATAACTTCTTCCTGTTTGAAACCATTCTGCAGTGTTCATCTACTCTATGCCTGGCTATATGTGTAGCATACGAGAGCGGATGCTGTACTCTAGCTGCAAGAGTCCCCTCCTAGAAATCGTGGAAAGACAGCTGTGGATGCAGATCATCCGAAAGGTAAGAATGTGGTTTGACCACTCTTACTTCTTGTGCCATTATAGCCTTAAATTTAAGCATGAACTTGAATTTTAACAGAACTTTGAAAAATTCAGAGCTTGGAAAATTAACCTTTCTTTTTCTTTTTCTTTCTTTCTTTCTGTCTGTCTGTCTGTCTGTCTGTCTGTCTGTCTGTCTGTCTGTCTGTCTGTCTTTCTTTCTTCTTTTCTTTTCTTTTCTTTTCTTTTCTTTTCTTTTCTTTTTTGGACTACAGCTCCCAGAATCTCCGAGCAAGCATATACAGTAAGCCATAATAGCTGTGGGATTCTGGGACCTGTAATCCAAAAAGGTGGCTGAATTGTTACCTGAGATAATGTAGAGAAAGTTGAAGCCATCCTTCCATGTTACTGCTTTAGGATGGATTTGAAAAATTGTGAACAGAATGAAGTTACATACCAGTGTTACAAGTGATTTCTATAGTTGTTCTTTATTCTCACAGAAGAACAGGGCATCAAAGTATGAACAGTACAGGGTGGGCAGCTTCCCAATGGCAGGGGGCCCCACTGGTCTCCCAAACTACCAGGAACTGCACTTTCCTGTGGTAACACCACCAAAGTTCGTTTCTGTCCTGACGAACCTTCAGTTTTCTTGTTCCAAAGCAGAATTGCACATACATGAGGCTTATGGGTGTACAATTCTACATGAAAACAAGGCATATGCTCCTTTCAGTGAAAACTGATGCTCTTTCATTTACTACTCCTGGGTCATAAGAATTCAGTGACAGTGGCAAATTTTGGGGACCAAAGCTGGATGGGGGTATCCATGGCCTCAGCTTTGACTAAACAGGCTTTCAAAGGCAAAAGGACACCTTATGGTGTCCAACCTATTCTCATGAACACTGTCTGACATGCAATCCCAGCTAAAGTACACATTCAATCCTTCATTTGCACCATCAGTATCTCCACAGGAAAGCATGTGTGAGGACGTGTGTTTTCACACTGATTGTTTCATACCACGCAATTAAAGTACTAGGACTCTAACTACCACAGCAACATCCTGTGTATTCCTTTACCACTTTTTTTTCTTTTAACTTCTTCCTTCTGTATTTTTCACCATATTTTTAAAATCCAGAAATTT
Source organism: Cyclura pinguis (assembly GCA_030412105.1). NCBI lineage: Eukaryota > Metazoa > Chordata > Lepidosauria > Squamata > Iguanidae > Cyclura > Cyclura pinguis. The sequence continues at coordinate 68,200,438 of CM059603.1, forward strand.
TTTTTAAACCACCAATTGTCTCAACATGGTTGGTTTTTTTGTTTTTTGTTTTATTAGTTAGCTACTGAAGCTTTACCTCTCCTTTTTTGATGGGTTTTTAGGTCCCGGGCTGCTTATTAATAAGTAAAATGCAAATAATTTCCTTTTATAGAGATGTTAGTAAATTTACAAAATTGTTATCCACTGATTTCAGTAGGCTTAGGTGCATCTAAATGTGCATGTTTATAAAATGAGTACAGAAAGACCAGTAATATAAAATATAATCAGAGTAAAATAATGCTAGCTGCCTTCAGCTAGCAAGAGAGGATTCCACACACTGATTTATTTAGTTCATTTACACAGCATCATCAGTATATGTTTTACAGCCATATAAAAGATGCACATGGATGCTTTTAGCTGATTCAGATTGTTTCATTGATTTGGGGTGGTGGGTTGTTAAAGCTTATGAAACAAGCATCAGGAACAGTGCCTAGGTTTTTTTTAATAGCTGTCCTCCCCCACTCTTTTTAAAAGCAATTAAATGCCAGATTATCTTTTCTCCTGTTTTAATTTCAGATTGAAATAGGCGATGGAGATGAGCTAACTGCTGAGTTCCTTTATGAAGAAGTTCATCCTAAACAACATGCACACAAACAGAGTTTTGCAAAGCCAAAGGGGCCTGCAGGAAAAAGAGGGATTCGAAGATTGATCAGAGGTCCAGCTGAAACAGAAACACCTACTGATTAAACCCAGCAGGTCAACTGGGAACAAAAGCATAATTGGGGGGTAGAGAGGGATCCGCTCCAGCCTTTAATAATAAAAATAGAAGCATTCCACATTGATCTTTTCCAGGAGACAGAGAAAAAAAATGACTTTCAATTGCACTTATCTGCAATAGATCTTATTAAGGTCCACAGCCTGTGGCTGTAATGCAGTGCTTAAACAGTAAATTATAAGCTTGCAGAATGCTAGTTCTAAACTGAATTTATTTCATACCTACAAAATACACTACTGCTCCTTGATTTCTGTAGATTATCTACATATGCAGCCACTTTATTGGCAAAGTAAAAGGAAGTCTTAACTATGTTCTTTAAAACCTTGAAATTAACTGCATCGTGTTCTTCTCTTAGAGAACTTCTTTGGAATTAAAAAAAGTGAGGAATAAGCCTTGTATTATCACTATGTTTTCCCCATCTCTAAAGTATTAATCAAAGGAATATCTTATTTGTATATTCTGCTTCATGTCTTGATCCTACACAATTATGTACAAGCAAGCTCCAGGGAGATCAATGGGTTATTGTTCCAAACAATCAGGCCATGGAAGACTGAAATCTAATTCACTTGCTACAGTAGTCCTAAATTAGATTCTGTTATAGCCTTCTGACAACACATTTTTTTGCTTTTTGATCTCAAAGAATAACACTATTTTTTTTTCATAAGCTGTGTCTTACAGTAAGGTTAAGTACTACTTAATCAAGAAAATGTTGCTGATTAGAATGATTCTGTAAAGGACACAATAGCAGTAAGTACTGATTTTCCTGTCCAGATAATCGGATGTAGTTACATTACAGAAGCTGCTGTGATGTTAGTGATTCTCAGTACTGACACTGTTCAAGAGCAAGCAGTTGGTGTGTCCTGAGGCATTTCTAGTACAAATAAATAAAATAAAGGTGCTCTCAAGGCAACATGTCTTAGAATGTAAAGCACTCACAGGTCTGAAACTACTTTTTAAAAACATGTTTTGTTAGAAGCAAGTCTTTCAGCTGGTTTAATACTCATGGATAGGCTAAGTGGTAACTTTTTTTTTCTTGTTGAGTAAAAACTAGTAATTCTTTTAAGTATGTCATGGAGTGCATATGTGGTTGTACGCCACACATTGCCTACCTTTGCTGTAATGGATGGAAACCATGAACATTACTTCTTCCAAACAGTTCAATGTGAGAACATGGTTACAACGCATAACTAACATATTAACTTCCAGTACTGAACTGTGTGCTCCCCTCTGCTGCTATATGAATTGCTACATTTCAAACAGATGTAATAAATATTTATTTGTTTAGTAAATCAGTTCTTGGTTTAAAATAGATATTAAAAGGGAAGCTCTTTACAATTTTAAAGGACTTTAATAAACACTAATTCCAAATATTTGAGCCAGAATAGGTCCCTATGTTTCCAATACAATATTTCTGCTCTAGGCTTTAATTTCTGTGACAGAGTACTTGTTGCTATTCTCAGTTTGCAACACTGCATAGAAAGATATACAGGCTACGGTAAATTCCAAGAGTGTTTATACAACTGTTTTCCTGTCGTGTCAATCTGCTGCCTTTGCTATACGTTTTTCAAGGCATTCTTTGACACTTCATTTTTTTCTGAGCACTGCATTTCTCCTTTTTGGCCAGTAGTTACCTTTTGATAGTAATATAGCTGTTTCCTGTACTCAGTCTGCACCAATAATTCAATGGAGGAGATTGGGTTCATTTTTTTCCCCTTTCCTATGCAATAACCCCTGAATTGGTTGTAGTCACTGTAGCCACTGTCTTTCTGTAATAAGAGAACTGGCCCTAAGAACACTAAAGACATGATTTATAGTGCAATCCTGTGCATGTTTATTCTGAAGTCTCACTTAAATTCAGTAGATCTTAATTCAGATAAATTTGTATAGGAACATAACCTGAGAGGGATTGTAATAAAATAGTATCAAAACCTGAGGTGTGCCTTCTGTTGCATTAAAAGAAAAATCAGTCACTTAGTGGTCCTGTATATTGAGATGTTGATAATGTTCTCTCTTAATATTTCAATAATTGTAGCACTTACTGGTTCTTCTCTATTGAACTATTCAACATACAAAGTAAGAATTTGAACTTGGATCTGCCATGTCCAACCCCAATAATTTTCTTTTGTAGTGCATATGGAATTAGAATATTGTCATATTTTCGTAGTAAGTAGGTGTTAGCCCTCAAAAAAGCTAACAGAAATTAAAGTACTATTAAGGTGATGGATAAATTAAGCTACTACTGCATCTACTCCAAAACAGTTTAAAGATGTAATGTATATATGTAATGATACATTATTGTGAAAAGTAGACATGGATCCAGCACTGGATAATTCAGACAATAAAAGTAAGACTGATGTGCAAACCTTATGGGTTCAGGGGCCACTGCTATACCTCTCAAGACCCACTGTGGATTTCATCAGCTCTCTCAAAAATGTAACTGGAATTCCAGTTCTATTTCTTTTAATGTTAGGGAAGGCAAAACCTTTTGCCCCAAAACAAGGCTTGTGACTCATTTTAAATTGGAGTAGATTGTTCCTAAGGCTTCTTGGAGCTGCAGCCTCTTTGTTGGCTAATTTTTTCAATGGGGATGGGAGCTGGCAGAGCAGAGTAGGGAACTGCTTGGCTTGGTGGGCAGTTTTACCTCCACCTACATCATGGGGGTCAATGAAGGGCAGTATGCTCAACCGCTGTAACCTGTCAAGACTGCCACCAGTACCGGGGAAATAAGAGGATCTGAAAAACACACCTTGCCCTACCTTACTTTATTAATGCCAACAAATTCTTTTTTCTTTCCCTCCCCATCTCGCTTCAGGCATGGGAAGGTGACATTGTCTACACCTTGTGTTCTAGCTTGTTATTTATTCACAGTTGGGCAGAGGGCAAAAATGTTTACTCCCCTTTTACTCCTCCAAAACTTATAATGGAAGTTTTTGTTATGCTGAAGCAGAGCACTTGTTTCCCTCAAATGATCCTACTTCTTCTGAGATACACTTAGTCCATGGCTATGGGGAAGGTGTTGCATAGCTATTTCCACTTCCCACCTTCTGTATCTATAAACATGAAAGTGAGGTTATAGATTGCTTCCAGTAATAATCTTGTCATAATCAGAAGTTCTATTAAACTAGAAAAGCAAGTTAGGGATGAAATTAACTCAGGGTTCTTCATTTAGATCAGGGGTTGGCAACTGCATGAGAGCAAGAGTCCAATACCTCCCCTCAGGCTGCATTTCACCACCGCAAATCCAAATCTCCATTTTCCATTGCAGTTCCTCTCAAAATGGCAGCAGGAAGTGACACTTTATCACTCCCTGACATTTTGAGAAAGAACACTGAGCAAAATGGGCACCATCTGGAAATAATACAGTGCTCAGGGGTGCTTGTGGGGGCCGGGGCATTTTTGGATGTCTTCACTGTTTGGTGGCTTTCTGTATGGTTCTGTAGGGGAGAATGTTTGAAAATCATTATATTAAAAATATCTGATGGGTTGTGGGGGCTGGTGAACAGCTTTGAGAGCCAAAAAAGTGTAGTCCTGGAGTTGCCATTTGCCCGCTTCTGACTTAGAAAGTGAACTAATAGAGCATTAATATACTAGAAGACAGAAAGCAACTACCTTTGAATAGAAGATTTGAAATAATTTTCTTTGAGAACAGATAGACATACCTTAACTTGTACTGAAGGGCAGGACAGATAAATATTGATAGTAACTTATGTTTGCATTGTAAAAGACTCTTCGTTTTGTCTGAATAAAGCAAATTCTTTATCATCTATACTGTAGTCTGCATTTATGTTTAAGAACACTGTCCTCTCTCAAGAACATTATTATGTATTGAGAAAGACAGAGATGGTGTCTGCCCTCTCATGAGTTCAGCCTATTATAGGCAATGGAATGTGGTGCAGCGGTGGAGTCAGAAACCCATCTGGCAGTTAAAGAGACAGCTAATACCAGTTCTGGCCAGCTACAGGATGGAATGTGGCACAGTTCAGGGAAAGGTTAGGAAAAATACAGTTTTAACAGTGAACTGTGTATAGTGGGCCAGCCCAATATTACTTATGTTTAAAGACCTTGGAAAATAACTTTTAGTGCTTAGTGTTTAACCACTGCCTGAGCATAGTCTGTCAAGATATTCACACACACGCTTGTCCCTTTTCAGAATTTATTTCCCTTGACATAACCCTACATTGGGATCTAGAGAACAGAACTCCAGCATAAGAAAGATAAAATGTGCTCTGCCACATACTTAAATAGAGAAAGCTGAAAAGAAAATTCAGAACACAATTGCTTCCATATTGGCCCTCTGCAGACCCAACTCCCAAGTGAAAAGCAATTTTACAATATTGCTGTAGACTTCTAAAGCCTTTTGGAAAACAGCACCTTTTCAAATGACACACCCCTCTGTCTGGGAGATGGTTCTTTCGAATACAATACAGTGAGGAAAACCATTTTTTATCTGTTAACAAATACCAGAAGCGCATCACTGGTAGCTCCGAATTTTAGGGATAGTTAAAGGCTGCTTGTTAAGTTTTTTTAGGTGCTACTGCTTTAAAAAAACCACTTATGCCCTTTTTTGTACTGAATTTGGAGTTTTCTACCTTAGAAAATCATAGCAAAATTATTTAACAGCACAAAACCCAGCACAGCATTTGATGCAAAGGGACAGGGCATTAAAACGAGTATTACAGCAGCGATGAAAAAGGGGGAAGGAGCAATGGGAAAAGGCACAGAGCTTGGAGCTATTTTGTATATCTGGCTTCAAACTGGTATAAATTTATTTGATCTGTATCCCACTTTTATCCTGAATGCATCTCAAAGCAGCTTAGTTTATCCTAGTAGGCTAGGTTTAAAGGGAGTGAGAACAGGTTGCCTTTGCTAGACGGTGTTTATTGAGCAAATCAGTAAAGCTCTGCAGATCAAAGGAGAACCATGGAAATTGACACTGAATTAGTAGTTGGAAAATACTAGATTTCAGTGTTCAAGAAGCATGTTTCTGTCCTTCGCAGCTCTGAAATAAAGTATGGTTTGTATGGATCTAAGCCTAGTTAAATTCCCATGGGGGAAGGGTGTGTGTTGTGCTGGTAGATCTACAAAGGCAAGCACAGCTCTCTGCTATCCTCTATCACAACAGCAGAAGTTGAACAAGCTTATCTGACCAATTATTTGCATAATTTACCAGTTTTACAAACTATCTCTCTGCAGGGTACAGGCTACTCCAAGCTCTGAGCACATGGAACCTAGCTATCTAAATACTTACTATAAGCACATCTATGTCAAATAGCTTCTATATGGCACTTGTTACGTCCACTGCAGTCTTATTAGCTGTTGCCATTTCTTGAAAGAACTGCTTACAAATCCCTTACTAGCCAATAGTTGGCATTTGCTCATTCTGTTTCATCTTATCAAGTTTGTTTTTCTCTGCTGAGAAGATGTATTCCAGCTGCCATTGGTCAAACCACATGATCTCTTTTATGTATTTCATACAAAACAGAGTAAGTCATCTAATTAAATCATCATCAGCATTTTAGTTCACAGGAGGAAAAAAAAATCTGTGGCGTCACCACGCTATTAAGCTTTTGTCTATCACAGCTGTCTGGTTTCAGCTGTTCATACTTTTATTAGGATCTGAAGTATCTTAGTCAAAAATAAGTTCAAGTTGTGTTCAGTATGCATAATTACATTCCATTTTTAAGTCTGGCAGTTGCAAATCTAGAAACTGGATATAAATGTGGCTACAGGAAAAGAACAAGGGCTATCATAGTCCAGAGAATCACACCACCAGCTTTGTTACTGCCTATTTTCCTCAACAGTTTCAGAGAGAATGACATAAAGAGAAACCCAAGCTGGTTCTTTAGATTTTAAAAAAAAAAATATTTTCAAGCTGTGGGTGATTGAATCAGTGGATACAGAATCCGTAGATATGGAGGGCCAACTGTAACTAACAATGCTTGCCAAACGTTCATGAACTTTAACTCTGAAGCTTCTCAGGCCTGGGTAGCGATGAAGCATTCCACCTAACTCTTCATTGCAATAGTCTTCCAGCTCCTTCCCCATACACCTATTTTACAGGCAAGCATCTGAATGAGGCTTTAAAGTCCTTCACTCTAGAGCAGGGGAAAAAAACCAGGGGTCACAAGAAGGTGCTTAGGGGACTGCATGGAGCCCATGAGATGCTCTTTGTACACCCCTGCTCTATGGTACAGGAAAGATGACAACAACAGAGACACAAAATACATACCTATTTAAAATCCACAGGTTTTAACAACTCTGCAGGGACAAACCTGCTAATAAAAACAAATAGTTCATTTAGCTAATAAGGCCAGGCCATAGAAAGAGACCTTATTCAATCAATATTTCTTGCAAAAGTTGTTTGACCTGCAAAAGAACCAGAAATACAAATTAACTATCAAAAAATGAAAACACACAGAACAATACTTTAAAGCCATACAGTGGCAAAAATCCTTGTACCGTCTTAATATCTGGCCTCCGGTTCTTCTTCTCATTCAGACACTGGCAAGCAATTGAATACATCTGTTCAACTGATTCAATACTCCAACTGCTCATCTTTTCATCAATATAATCTTCAAGAGTCTTTTCTTCATCTTCAATTTCCTCTTTGATTGTCAGCTGTATGAAAGCAGTAATAGCACTGACTTCAAATGATCCAATTTATTGAATACCCAAACCGAAACATTAGAAGACGAGCAACCAAACGAAAGGAGAATTTCAGTAAAAAGGATTGTGCTACTGTAATTAAAGCACAGTTTGAAGAAGTTACTCTTTTTGGACTACAACTTGCAGAATTCCCCAACCAGTACAACCTTGCAAAAGCTCTGAATTACATAGCATCATGATTTCCGGCTGTCATTCAAGGCTGTCATTTCACATGCTTTAGCTATGAGAGTGCCAATAACTGATGTATTTAACTAGAGAGACTCATGACTTCTCCTGCCCCTGTAAAACAACACTCAATGTTAGGGGTCAAATTCCTTTATTTTACATATGTTGTTTATCCACTCAATCTTATTTAGGGATTCCCATCAAAACACAACCACAAGGAAAGAATGGTAGACAATTCTCCCTTTCCTCAAATCTATTAAACATGTGAGAGTTGAGCAAATCACTGTATTCATATTCAAACATTTGTAAATTATTCTGTGAGGAAAAAAATTCATGTTTAGTTAATAATAATAATAAATATAAACCTAACATCTGTCATAAGCATACTTAACAGGGGCGCTATTTCCCTAAGTGTTCTTTATGACTCAGCAAGATGGAAGCTATGGCATCCTTACCTCAGCATATTGCGGCTCCTTGCCATGCTAGAAATGCCCAATCTGAGGAGCTAAAACAGTATGGGAAACGACTACACCATTTGTCCTTCCCGAATGCAATCAGGTGTCTGGTGTTACCAATACAGCATGGAAGCAATGCCACATGATACAGTGATTTCCACACCACTAAGTTTGTATCCTAATTGTCATCTAAAATCTACAAGAGAATTAAATCCAATACACATCCTCAGACATTATTCATAAAGTGTTGTAATTAAATAAGGACAAAAACTTTCCTGTCTGTCTTAACAACAACTAATGATTTGCAATAAAGTCACAAAACAGGAAAGCAACACTAAATTCTTCTACAGAATGTAATACTGAAAAGATGGTTCCAGTCAACTATAGTCAACTGTATCTAGTCAACTGTATCTCCTACCAGAATTCTAATCCACTGTAATCATTTCAAATGATAGATTCTTCAAATCTGGCATAAAAAGCTAGATACTGGTTTGCTGAGATATGTGATGAAAATTATATACAATATTTTAAGGATAAGAAATTACCAGCAACTGGGGATCTCGATTTTCATCCACGGGATTAAGCCCAGTTATTATTTCGAGTAATACCTAAAGAAAGATGAAAGCACTTGAAAAACACAAGTAATACACATGTCATGAACTTCTATCAGTTCAATGAAAAGCTGCTGGAAGAAAGATTTTAAAGGAAAAGCTATTGTGACTGATTAAAGTGAGATTTTATACTGCTCTTCATGAATTGATCCCAGAACAATATTTTGAGAATTATTTGCCAAGATTCCACTTGCTGAATTTTTCTCTGGTTCAGACATCAACAAAAAAACTAACCTTTATTTATTGACTAAATATTTATATTCTACTATATATGCAAGAATCTGAGGCTGGCATATGAGAAAGTCAATTTAAAGAGTTTAAAACAATTTTAAAAGGTAATGATAATTTAGACAGACTAAACACATATTACACAATTTAACAACTTGGTTAAAAACCAGTTAGGATAGCTAATGCAATTTAGAACTATGCACATATGGAGTAGGAAGCACCTCCCACTTCTTCCCTATATAATCGCTCTTTCCATATCTCCTTAACAAAAAAGACACAAGGTTTGCCCTAGCTCAGGAGTGATAAAAAGTACCAATCACAGGCAACATGCGGACTCTAGGATTGCTTCTGTGTCCCCCAGGTTTCAAACTTTTTTGCCCCAAAGTATCCACTTAGGGGTGCTAGAGCAATTTTGGCACATTTGGGAGCCCCTGGCATTGTTTTAGGCCCAGGAGAGAACATTTTTTCCCCCCAAAAAAGAATGAGCCAGATGTTGACCACCTGTTGGAAAAAGGTCCCAAAACGGCTCAGAGAAAACATGGTGAAAGGACCCCCATTCCCTCTAGGGGGTGTTGGGGCATGGGGGGGGGATTCAAACAACATGGGTGTGAAGAGGCCTTTTCAGTGTTAGAGGGGGGTTGTCCAGCTCTGCCCTAGCTGGAAGGCTATTTCCAGAGAAGAAAAAACAAACCAAACCAAAAAAGAGATTATCTCTGGATCTGTGTGTCACAGGCTTCACCTATTGGGCAGGTTGAGTTACCTTGCACAGTTGTACACTGTGGGTACACAGTTGTATCCTTTCCCCATCTATTCTGTCTCTGAGAAAAGAGTTGTTGACCCAAGCTCAAACTGAGGACCATCTCTGGCCTGCCAGAGGCAGCCCTCCTTGCCTCTCTACCCTTTCCCTTTCCCCTTGCCCAGTTGTTCTTTGTAAGGTATATGAGTGAATTGTTCTGGTCAGCAAAACATATGCTGTTTCTGCTACATGTAAGTACTGAGAGAGTGATTTGAAAAGCATTTCAGATTTTCCTCGCGTAGCAACAAAGGATTCTTTTCTCTCTCTTTTCTAAATAAATAAAATACCACGTACCTTTTCTAAATATTGTATACTTTATGCATTTTGGTCCTGTGAGAGGAACTTCTAAATTGCAGAAACTCTGTATTCCTTTCCATTTGTTATACCTTCGCTCTTAAGAAACTGAACTGCTTATAGTGTAGACAATGGGATTTTTAAAAAAATAGAGAAGAAGGATATGTTAACCTTGCACACTGCTATACCTGGTTGGGATGAGGATAAGTCAAGAAACTAATTGTGTGGAGGTGGAAGGATGAGTATACAGGAAAAGTAAACAAGAATAGGTATCATGACCCGGTAAGAGTAAGGGTGAACGGGGATGCTGTGTTAGGAAGTCAGCAAAATTAGGCCTCATGCAAATTATATTTTATTATTTTAAGAAAACCACTTTGAGGAAGCACTTGGAAAAAAAATATTGGATAGGAACAGAGACATGATGTTCTAAGGGAACAATAGAAAATTGGGTGAAGATATCTTTTTTTCCCAGTTTCTAGGAAGGAGATGGCAGTTTCTTTTCTCTTTCCTGGATCTTGGCATCTCTAGATATAAATTTAAAAACAGAAAGAGCATTCCAGGATAAAATTATGGCGGAGTAAATGTAGCTATGAGACTGGGCACCTCCTTATGGCTTTTTTTTTTACAGCCCTTTAACCGTTCCAGGTTCCCTGGATTCACATTTTCAAAGTAAAAGTAAAAACAAATACCCCCTCCCAACCAACTGAATTTCCTCCCTTCTTCCAGAAACAGCAATTCACCCTTCAAATGGATTGCAAGCTCTGCACTGTGTAACATCACCAAACACCTATTTTTCAAAGAAAGAAAAGGATTTCAGGCTATTTTCTTTTTGTTACAGCCTTTCTGGCAATCTGTGCAGCCCCCAGAAGGTCACAGAGTCAGAAAATTAGCCCCCAGAAGTGTTATAATTGCCTTGTATTAAAGCTTTATCATAGAAAACATCTATCACTGGAAAAATCAATTCTCATGTTCCAAATATAAAACAATCTTGGAAACAAATAAGAGATAAACACCAAGAGTGTAAGGCTGGGAGTGGAGGATAGAGATTGAAAAACTATTCACAGATATTCAAACAACAGATGAAAAACTCCCTAACAAAGAGAAAATTTCACAGTGAGAATATTCACAGCTGAGGATTTACTCTGTGCAAAAATGGGAAATTTGTGGACAGTAATTATATGTACAGGAAGCAATTCTTCTGCAGAGAAAACACTACTGCAAAACAAAAATCAAGCAAAAACAAAGGGTTTTTTAAACAGAATAAGTCCGTAATTGCATTCTTAGAAATCTATCCAGTTTTTGAATATTTCCTTGTAGTAGGGAGAAAATTGATTTAATTATTATTTTTTATTTCCCATGAGAATAAAATTAATGAAAATTTAGTGGTTATTTACCTTGGCCTAGAAGTAGCCAGGTTACCTCCTTTCCATATGACTTTCTTTTTTCCTCTAAGCCTTTTGAAAGAGATATTTTAACAGAGATATTCTTAAAACTATTTCTCAAATCAAAAATGCTTCTTTCTTCATTTAACTCATCAGCACAAAAACAATAATAAGTGGCACACAGCTACTCACCACTCCAAAACTGAAGATATCTGATTTAGGAGTGATCTCCCCACGCAAAGCTTCTGGTGCCATATAGGCTGCTGTTCCCACTATTCTCTCTGTCAGGATGGTATGTGTGAACTTTACTGATGCTCTTGCAAGTCCAAAGTCAGAAAGTTTTGGCACAAATTGCTCAGTTAGTAAGATATTCGCACTGAAAAACAAACAGAAGTACTGCAATCTATAGGGTATTCTTTGCTCCTCCACCCACCCATGCACAGAAGCAGTAAAAAACCTTAGAACAGAAAAAAAAATAATAGGGATTTTTATTTAGCACTGGCAACACAAATTATTTTGACATATTTGCACTTTGTGGAACAAATGGAAAAAAAGCCAAGAGAGAGTGTGTTACCCATGTGGCAACTTTTGCCTATGCAAAAAGGCAAAAAAGATCTAGGAAACGATAGGCCAGTCAGTCTGACCTCAATACAAGGAAAAATATTAGAATGGATTATACAGGATCTTGATAAGATCCTATGAGTATCTTGATGACAATTTAGTGATTACTAGGGGCTAGCATGGGTTCTACTGACTATGATTGGGTCACTTGTTTAATAGATGGTGGAATGCTCTGGATGTCATTCACACGGATTTCGGCAAAGCATTTGATAAAATCCCCCATGATATTTTGGTTAGCAAACTGACTAAATATGGCATAGATCAAAACAGCACCAGATAAATTCATCACTTGTTGGCAAACCATTCTCAAAGAGTTGCCATCAGTGGCAGAGCTAGAGCACCACTGGGTTCTGGCCTGGGACCAATGCTCTTCAATATTTTTATCAATGATTTAGATGATGGGGTAGAGACAATCTTCAAATCTGTGGATGATACAAAACTAGGAGACATAGCTAACACATTGGAAAATAGGAACAGAATTCACAAGGGTCTTGATAGATTAGAAAACTGGGCTGAAATTAATACTATAAAATGAAATTCAACAGAGAGACCAATGCAAAATTCTACATTTAAGCCACCAAAACCAAATACACAGGTATGTGATGATACTTGGTTCAGCAGGACTACATGTAAGAAGGACCTTAGGATTATTGTTGATGAAAAGTTGAACATGAGACCACAGTGATGCTGCAGCAAAGAAGGCAAATGCTATCTTACCCTCATTAATAGAACCATAGTTTCGAAGTCAAGGGAAGTACAGTGGGCCCTCAGTATTTGTGAGGGATTGGTTCTAGGAACCCTCGTGGATACCAAAAACTGTGTATATTTAAGTCAGCTTCACAAATCTTGTAGTGCTCTCTGGAGCTCCAAGAATGTGCAGCACCAGCCAGCTGCTGCCCTATGCCATTTCTAATACGGGCTTCCCGTTTAAACTTCATGAGGCAAGGTTTACACAGTAAGTCCCATGAAAAATGGCACCAACTGCCCACTTCTGCTTTGCAAATGGACCATGCTGTCTCAAACAGAGAAGCAGGTGGCTAGTGTGCTTTCCACCATGGATTCAAACATACAGTATTGTGTACATTTGAATCCATGGTGGATTAAATACACAGATCCTAAGTTTTTGTACACAGCAAGCCCCCTGTGACAGTCCCACTATATTGTGTACTAGTCAGGCCTCAACTGACTGTAATACTCCATTGTGCACCATGATACTGCATTCAGTCCTAGACACCTCATTTTGAGAAGAATATAGACAAGGAGAACAACAAGGCTGATAAGAGGTATGGAGAACAAAACATATGAGGAAAGGTTGAAGAAGCTGGGCATGTTCAGCTTGGTGAAGAGAAGACTGAAGAGTGACATAACTGCACTCTTTAAATATCTCAAGGGCTGCCATAAGGAGGAGAGTGCATCCTTGTTCTCTGCTGCCTCAGAGGGCAGTACTAGGCCTAATGGTTTTAAGTTGCAGAAGGTTAGATTTTGGTTGAACATTAGAAGGAACTCCTTCTCTGGATGTCTTCAAAAAGAGGCTGGGCAGCAACCGGCTGGGGATGCTTTAGCTGGAGATCCTGCACTGCGCAATGGGTTCAATCAAATCACACATGCAGCCCCTTCCAACCCTACGATTCTATGAAAACAAAACAATGCAACAACCTGCATACAGCAACAGTAATCTTGCACAACTGGCTTCCACTAATTAGCAGAGGGAAACCACAGCAATATCAACAAAACATCAGTTTTTCCTTGGGTCACTTGAAATGTTTCAAGAAAATAGAAAGCATGTTTGAGGATCTGTAATGATAAAAATGATGGGAAGATTTTTTGTTAACATGATCATTTGCTTTACAGATGTTACCTTTTAACATCACGGTGAATGTGGTTGTTCTCATGTAAAAAGCAGATTCCATTTGATGCACCATGAGCAATATTACATCTTGTTTTCCATGGAATTGGTGCAGTATTCTCCTTAAAAACAAGAGCAACAGTGGAATTGCATCAATTTTTCTCTTCAGCTAACCATCAAATCCATAAAATGCATATATAATAACCAACATCAAACAAAACCAGTCACAATAGCATTGAGTCTTTTGTTGTCAACATCTGACAAGTTTGTTCTACTGTCAAGGCCAGACAAATCTACTTTAGTGCAAAAAGCCTGTTGAAAATAGACAAAGAAATCTTACAATCTTTATGGAACTCTCCACTGGATAATGCCACAACGGCTGCTTTACCATGAAAGTGCATTCTCAGTTACAAGATCACTAAAACAAGTCACATGCCCTTTTAATCCAATCACTATATTGTTCTGATTAACATTTATTTGCTATGAGTTTTGTTTGAGTTCAGGAGGCATTTTACTTCCCAAACAGAAGGTAAGTACAAAATACAGCCTGGCTTGGATGTAGGGCTAAATCATGGTTCAGTTGCATTAATGCAGTGCCCCATATTAACAGGCACAAGGAGACAGAAACTTTTTGAAACTTGTTTTAAACTAATTAGAGTTTGTTCTAATATTTGCACAGGGGAGAACTCTGGTTGGCTTAATCAAAAGTGGGGATGTGAGGGATCAAGATCAATAAAAAAGATGCAACTAACAATAGTTTACAGCAGGGTCTGGCAAAATGTGGCATGCAAGACATAGGCAGCCCCCCTGGGGGTCATAAATTTTACCGTCAAAGGCCCTCTAATGGGCAAGGGGGGCATTTTTACCACACTTTGCACCCTCCAGGCCATTTGAGGCACAGGAAATGAAAATATATTACAGTACCATCATAGGATATTTCCCTGATTTTCTGCCCAGCCATAACACTTGAATAAAGGGGGGCTCTATACACACAATCATTTTTATAGAGAGATCTACTCTTTCCACAGTAGAAAGGGAGAATGGTATAGAAGACAAAGATACTGTGCAGAAAATAAAACATCCATGCGTGCGTGCATGTGTGTTTGTGTGTGTGGTGTAAAACCATTAAACTTCTAGGCACTGACAATGAGCAAATGTGTCACTCACCAGGCAAGCTAGCCTGTCAAGCAATGAGCCATTTGGCATATACTCATAGACAAGGCAAGGCTGATCAAAGTCATCTGCGAAGCCAAGCAATTCTACTAGATTCTCATGCTGACAACTGTGAGAAAAATAAACAATCTCATTAATATGGGCTTTCACGTTTTCACCATTTACTCATCCGACAACTCAAGGAGCAAGAAGGTTCTGAAGAACCAAATTAAAAAAAATTATCACTGCTTATTAATAATCACTCTTGACATTGACTATGCAGGTTTATCCAATGGGAAGAAGTTAGTTTCATTCAGAGCTTACTAGCATAGCAAGTGTTTCGTATCTGCATCCACATGGGACTAGGAAAGAAGCCAGTATGAAACTCCAGACAGCCACTGCCAGTGTTGTAGAACTTTTGACACTAATCAGTTTTCGTATGGCATAAAGTTTGGTGGATAGTGTTCGTTTCATTATGTGTGAACAATACTGAGAACCAAATTGGATGTGGTATTATATACATCTTTAGCTATGGCATGCATTCATTTAAATAATTAAACATTTGACTCAAGGGAATTAAAGTAAATAAAGATTACAAAATGGAGGGCTTTAGTCCTTTGCCTCCATCATAGTCTTGATTCAGCAACGGCTCTCTCACATCACAGCATGAACTAATTTTAAAAAAACATGCAAAACAGGGCGAAAAACGTAAACTCTGCTGCATCTACAACTTATGAAAGAATCATGCATCATTTTTGAGCCTAAATGAAAAAAAGAAATTTCTAGCATAAGCTTTCATGCACCTCTGTTCAATCTGTGGACTACAGTCCAAGAAAACTAGAAATGTCTTTTTCTCAGTTATTCTCAAAAGTTTTACAAGACTCCTTTACATCTTTTTATGCTAACACAGATTAACATTGCTATGTCTTTGAATACTTCGCCATGTCTAGCTTCAGACAAAGATAGATGCATCAATGCACTGCTGAGCACAAATAACCAACACCTGAAGAGTTTCCAGGTGCCCCAACTTACATTAACTCTACATTCTGAACAGTTGTCTGTGCTTTGTACTGGATTTTTCCTATATTTCTAAAGCAGAAACATACTGCCAATTAACCCCACACGCCATACTGCAATGGTGTTTCCAAAATGCTCAGTACTTACTTTGCCATTATCTTTATTTCTTGTTCAAACTGCTTTTTCAAGTCTTCAATATTAACACTGGCCAACTACAAGGAAAAATTAAGACAGAATTAACTAGAAACTCAAGACATGTATGTGCAAAAAGATGGAGGCAAAACTTCCAGTTCAATGTCATAATGTGGAAGTTTTGTACCTGGTAAGACCAAAGAGGGCTGCTCACCAGAAGACTATCTTTAAGGGACTTTTCATACTGTAAAATTAAAGTGCAATGATTCCAGTTTAGCTGTTACAGCAACATCCTATGGAATCCTGGGGTTTGTAGTTCCAGGATTCCAGGATTTAGAATTCTAGTAAGAATCAGTGTGGTGTAATGGTTGGAGCACTAGACTATGGCTTTGGAGAGCAGGGTTCCCATGCAGGCATGGAAACCCATTGAGCTGACATTAGACAAGTCACATTTAGCCTCAGAGGAATGCAAATGAACAAATCTTACCAAGAAAACTCCATGATAGGCTTGCCTTAGGATTGCCACACATTAGAAATGACATGAAGACACACAATTTAGAATTCACCAAACAACAAACCCCAAGATTACATAGGATGCATCTATGGCAGTTAAAAGTAACTGACCACTGCACCATCAAAAGAAAGGAGGGAACATGACTCCTTCAGTGACAGACATTCTTAAGTCCTGAGCCTTAAAATCCTATGGCAAGTAAATTCATTTATACCTTTGCAGGGAAGGTTTCCTTTCTATTATGACGTGGCCCGTGAACTGATTATTTATCTTATAATTTAAGAAGGGAGGACCAATCGGTAAGTTCCACCTCCTGTACATCTGGTATTCCAGATGATACTGGACTGCAACTCTCAGCAGTCATAGTCTGCACAGCCAATAGAAGAAATGCTGGGAGTTGCAGGTCAATCACAATGGGAATGTCACACTTTGCCTATCCCATTCTATAAAGACACAGAGTGGTCATCCAGGAGAAGGCAAAATTTGAAGAAGGAACATAGATACAATAGCAGATAAGGACTTAATTTATCTTCCCTCCCTTGTTCTGAGGATGGGGAACAAGTTTTTAAACAAGTGGAAGACTAAAATTTGGGGGAAAAAATATTCCTGAACAAGCTGTAAAATCCGTTTTGCCATTCCAGAGCAGGAAACTAGGAGTTTTAAAGGGTAACCAAAGGCATGCTTACTAAAAATTGTAAGTCTTGCATCATTCTTTCACTCTTAACTTTAACAGAACATACATAGGATTGCAGTCTTAATCTTATATTTATTCCTTTGGTTTGCACTTCAAAAGTCAGAAAACAAATTAAGATGGTGACATTTCTGTCACCTGGGACAGATGACACAGGCCTGCTTGACCACAGTGGGCAGCTTATCTTTATAGATTCTAACTGATCACATAAAACTACAAAAGTCATGTGTCCTCTAGCAAGAAAGCAAGTATTTTTGACCTATCCTGATGTGCAGATTTACACAACCATTAGGTACACAGGAAGACTTGAATTTCTATCACAGCAGACACAGGGCTGTTTAGCTGTGGCATTAGAATAGTAATGCCTCAAGCAAGCAATTACCTCAAGCAAAACCTGCAACATGTATCCCTGCCCAGAATTCTTTAGCAGGAAAGAAACAGTCCCTTTAGCAGATTCCTAAGAATTCTGGCACTTACAATTTTGAAATATCTTCCAAAGAATAGATATTTCGTTTATATTATTTCTTATAGGGAGCCCTGGTAGTGCAGTGGTAAAACGCTAGTACTGCAGCCACAAGGTTGTGAGTTCGATCCTGCCTGGACTCCAGGTTGACTCAGCCTTCCATCCTTCTGCGGGTCGGTAAAATGAGTACCCAGCTTGTTCAAGGCAATTAGCTAACATATTGTAAACTGCTTAGAGAGCACTTAGCTGATAAGCGGTATAGAAATACACATGCTATTGCTATTATTTCATTTCATCTATTCCACGAATGAAGAAATACCAAAGAGGCTACAGACAGATCTTTTGTTTATCCAGGGCACTGCCTGTGGAATACAATGCCTTTTATAGGTTACTTGAGGTAGGTTGGGTATATATTCAGCACAGCGTACAGATTGATATTCTGATCCTTTAGAGGCCTTCAGTTCCATTATTCTTCAAGCAAAGCTCGTAGCACAGCATTAATCAAATACAGAACACATAGTGACAACCTACAGCAGTAAGTTTTTTCACTGCCACTGTTCTGCCATTGATGCACCCTTTGTAAACCACTCCAAAGCCTCCTTCACCAAGCTTGTTGCCACCGGCTGACACTGTCTGATCATCAAAGTTATTTGTAAAGCTTTTCAGCTCATGAAAGAGAAAGTGCTGCAATCCTGAAAGAAGGAATGGAAAATCATGAGTGGAAATCTCAGACAAAATGTTAGTATCTATAAAAGTTGGAGTAAAAACGATGATAATTTCTCAATCTTCAATCCTAGCACCACAAATCTCACCGCAATGTCATAAATATTTGTCTTTCTTTCTTCAAGAGATGCTGGGAAAATACGAAGACTGAGAGCACAACGAAGTCCAGATATTCTTACACAACACTCTATAAGCTCACAAATAGCTAATTCAAGCTGGTAACAAATAGAGATATTGTAAAGTTTATAGAAAAATCAGTCCAGTCCAAATCAAGATAGAAGGGTGGGAAGCGTACCAGAGTAAGAGTTTGTATTTCAGTACAAAACTGTGACATAATGCAAGTCCTGATTGCATAATTTAAAAGCTCATCTCAGTAGACTTTCCAAAGAGAAGAACTAGCAGGCACAAAAGAATATAACCACACAACCTTTAGATCTTTAAGAAAGTAAAGTAAAGTAAACAACTATTGACTTCCAAGTAGCTGCCAGTCTCCGATTCTATCTCAGCTTTCCACATGAGGACGACTATGTTCTCAGACTGAAGGATGGAGTGAAGTGAAAGGTAAGATCAAATGATCAAAAGATCATCAAAAGCAGAACCACCTACCTGTATAATTGAGAAGTGAGCCACTCTCCTCTGTACTCAGACCACAAGAAACTGATGTTATAAGCTGATTGGCTGAAGCTGGGAGAGGTGACAGAAGTGCTGCTTGCTTTTCCTCTGCCGGAAATTCTTTTTCATTTAGACGCATAGTTTCTTGTATGGGTAAGAATAATGAAGCATCTTCTTTCATCTTTACAGTATCTGCCATGAAACAATAATAATCAAACACGGTTTAAAAGATTTTAGATTGTTGGTACAGATTTCCCCAAGAAAAGATGTCATTTCTTGCCACAAATGGCTGTGTTCTAGAAAATTAAGCATGCTCATTCATGAAAAACTACTATTGAGGGGGATTCCCTTTCAAATTACATACCAGACATGCCACATGAATCATCATTACCTGGAAGGAGAAGTCTGGCTGGTGCCAAGAACTGATTCCTAATCAGCAAGTCCACCAAATCACTAACTGTACAGTTTACTGTGCCCCAGTCATTCAGTAATTCACATGTAGGACTCTTTCCTATTTGCTTAAGCGCTTCAAATCTCCTGAAAAGGAAACACAGATTTCCTTCATGAGTGAATAAATGAAGAAGCCTGTAATTTTAAGAAATGTAAAGTCTCAAGAACTATTAAACAATATTCACATATCATCACGTACAGACACACATAAACTGGATAAAGCAAAATCCAAAATAAGGCTGAATGTGTCCTATGTGTTCTCTGAGTCATAACAAAATAAAGGCCCAGTGCTCTGCTGGCTATATAGTACTAGAGAAGCTGAACCTGCTGTTTCTACCTGTTCATTATTATCAGTTTCCTACATCATCAGCAACAGAACTGCCTACAGTATTGGACAAAGAATGTGACATCAATTTTTGGTAACTTTCCAGCACCAGTTGGTTGCCAGAACTGTTCTCACTCCCAAAATGAAGACACAAGACAATATACAGGATAAATAGCTTATCTGCAATAGAATAAATCTTCCTGACAATAAGAGTATCCTTGTTAAACACATCATGTTGGGCAGCTCAGTGCAGTGTGAGATTTGCGAATCCAGCTTGTGAAAACAAATCTTTCTATAAAAAAGCTATAAACAGCTACATTTATTGTGAACAGCGTAGGTTATGGTATATTTTAGTTTTTTCTTCTCATAAAAGATTACATTAGATCCTGAGTTGTTCAGCTGAGGTACATGCTAATCATAAAACAGTATTTTCTCTGTGATTTCTGTGCACTACCTTATATGCATTTGGTTGTATCTGTTAGCTCCAGATGGGTTTTTTATATCTGATGCTAATTTTTTCCATCCTTCCTGTGGATCAACAAAATCTGCCAGTTGCTTGATCATGCCATAGCTAAGGCAGCGCACGTATGTTGAAGGAGTTATGGGCTTGTTCATCTCCAATTCCTGACCAAAAAAGAAAAAAAAAGTGTATACACATGTGCATGTTAAAAAGGAGTTCCAAACCACACATTTCTACAATCAGGAAGTTATAACACAGCATTTACATGCCGCCAGGATTTATTACTAAACATTGCAATTTGCTCTCAAACTACTAACATTTAAAGGATTCTCCATGAATTAGAATACATTGTAACAAAAGTTCCCAAGTAAGGCAATATCATTCTAATCAGAAAGAGGTGCTAAGATACAAACTGATGCACATTGTGAAGCATTTCCTGGGGACAAATTTGGGGGGGAAGACAAACTGACCTTAATAAATAAAAAAAAAACCTAATTTTTCATGAAATCTGAAATATTTTATAATTACTATATTTAGGTAAATACTTAGGTAAAAATGTCTCCGAGCAAAGGTCTCTATGGATACAACACACTTGAATGAGGGGGAAATCATTCCACATAGGCCACTTCCGCACTACACTGTTCTAGTGCTATTTTTCCACTTTCAACATCCTGTGGAATTCTGGGGTTTGTAGTTTACTGAGACCAAAGAGCTCAGTAATGCCCCTCCCTAAACTGCAAACACCAGGATTCCATAGGATGTTGAAAGCAGAATAACAGCACTATAACCGTGTAGTGTGGAAATGGACAAAGTTTACTTGAGACAAACACACAGCATAAGCATTGTAACTTGGGTCCCTCCAAATGTCGGAGGACTACTCCAGCTCTTGATTTTTTTTTATTTTTTTAAATCATTCTGTCTGAGGACGATGCGAGCCAGAACTCAACAACATCTGCAAGGCCGGCCTTAAGTTCCCACACACCGTGTTAACTCGTGTATCCCATTCATACGTAAGAAGCACCACCAAACAAAGAACGACGGACTTTTTCCGCTTCCCCTTTCACTTGCAAAAGGGGAATGGATTCCAGTCCGGTTAGCCAGCGCCCGAGAAGGGAAAGGAGCGAAAGTAATTGTTACTCCACAATACTTAAACCGGGGTAAAGAATATACAAAGGGGTTCGTCGGGTTTGGGTGCCTCGTCCAACTAAGACAGGACCTTAGAAGCTTAAACCAACCCTGCTGCTTAAAGAGGAATATAGAGGCGGAGGAAAAAAATGGGACAGCTCACCTTTTAAGGTCCCCAGGTAGCCTCTTTCCCCCGCTAAGCGAGGGCTCCCCCGGAACCCTCCAAGGCGGAAAGGCGCCCCCTCTGGCTCCGCCCAACCTCACCACCATATTGTTCAATCTGGGAACTTCCCCGCTCTCACTTCCCTTCCAATCTGCCGCGCCAATGTGCGCACTAATTCTGCGCATGCGCCCAATTCTCCCCCCTCCCTCCCCACAAGTCAGGCCCGTGGAAGAGGAAGGCAGGTGGGGAGGTTTCTTCACAAAGTAGCAGAAAGGTAACCGAGAAGCTGAAGGGGGTGCACTTTCTGCCGCTCTTATCACTTCGGCATGTGTTGTGCTTTCTGACTCGTACCGCTAACTGATTGCTTTGTACTGTTTTGTTTTGTTTTTTTAGCTTGCGCCAGAATGGTATCGCCCTCTAGTTAATAGGGGGAACAGAGGGGACCTTCTTTCCCCTTTCGCTATTAGAGCCGCCCCTATTCTTTTGACGGCGGTGGTGTGCTCTGCGCGCCCGGACACGCCTCCTTACCCTCCCCCCCCCTTCGTTGTTTTGTAAATGGAAGAACCCCTTCGAGCCCGGGACTGTCCAAGTGGCTTTTGGGGGGGCGACAGCCCTCTCCCCTCCTGCTAGCAGAGAAACTTCCACAGATACGCGTGAAGGGCGAAAGTAGATTTGTTGTCTGGGTGGATTTGGGTACGGCTGAACTGCCGTGAAAAAAGACTGGTTCTCCCGCGTCCTTCCTGGAAGCGGGGTTGGGAGGAGTTGGGCGAATCGGGTCCACTCTACTTCACTGGAAAGCAGGCTGCTCTTCTAGGATGCTTCGCTTTTCTTTCGCTCTTAGAAGCATGTTAGGAAGTATGCCAGGAGTGGAACACCTCAGATCTTCCAGGTGTTGGACTGCAGCTCCCATCATCCTTGACCATGCTAACTGGAGCTGATGACAGCTGTAGCCCAGCACCATTGGACAAATGCCAGCTGCTCACCTCAGGATTAGACAAATGAAAGTTTGTAGGAACAACTGCTCACTCGCCCTCTCTTTTGGGAAAGGTCTATTTGTTTGTTCTCCGCCTCTCTCTTTCTCTGGCATCTTGAAAAGGACAGAGTCCCATTCCTGAGTGAAAGCCGCAGTTGTTGCTTGTAGGAGCAGCCAGACCTCTTCCAGCTCTTGCCCTCTTTCTGGGTGACATACAAGAAAGATTTTGAATCCAGTTCTCATTACTAAAACAATCAAGAGATACAACAAGGGAGTGATCCAGTTCTTTTTCGGCATGCATGCAGCATCTCATCTGCATGTCTCAGCTTCCTAGAGGCAGTGATTGTACCTGATTATGCTGCAGGCATAGTTGAGGCCACTCTGTCTGCACAATGCCACACAAGCTGGTTGGAGTCGGTGGCTGCTTTTCTCACTGTCCAGTGTTCTCCGTGGCACTGGCCAGAAAAAGACAGTGAGCAAGCCAGTGGCTATAGTAGCCATACCTGCATCGCTTCCTGTGACTGGCCTTCTCTCTACTCTGCTACCAAAAGAGAGAAGAAAAATGGAGAGAGGCAACCACTGCTGTCTCCTACAGCTTCATTTGCTGAGCAGATCTCCCCAGACCCAGACCAAGATCTTATTGTCTGGCTAACAGATCGTACATCTTGACCAGCGTATTTTGGGGGCGATGGCTCCTTCTTTCTAGGTATACAAGTGCAGCCAGGCAGTGTCTGGGTCCACACCCATAACCAGTCTATGGCTGAGGACCACAGGAGACCTTTGAATGCTCTTGTACACCTTAACAAAAATATTGCACAAGCAGGTACTTTGATACTTTTGGCACAATCCTAAAAATTAGGGTTGTACCTCTCCAAGTGAGATTGCACATGAATAGCAGAAGACAGTAATAAAAGTAGGTCATTATAACCAACGTACACTGGAGGCGCAGGAGCAACAGCTACCTGTTTGGTACTGGCCATCTGTATCAGAGGGATGGGAGCTGTTACGCATGGCGAAGATAAGGACAAAAATCTAAGGGTTACTGTATCTTAGGAGAAGCTGGGCAGTATTAGTGGAATATCCAGAAATGCTGGCCCATCAGCATCTACCTACCGTGCCAGTGGGTTCATACTGCCCCACATGAAGCGCATACTTCACTCACAGCATTTGAGGTATGTTGCAGCAGAGGGCAGCAGTGACCTTCACTGCAGATGCAAAGTATGACATATTTTAATGTTAAAGAGCACACTGAGAAACCTGTCACCACTAAGAAATCTTTCGTGGTAAGCAGAGGAGCCTGTTTATTCAGCTGTCTTTCAGAAAATTCTGTTTGCTTGATATTTCCTCACTGATGTTATGAAGAGGTTTGTATGCAGAGCATATACAGTAAGCAAAATTACACTCTGAGGAGGCAGGCATGAAAATTGGAGGAAAACACACAATTCGTGTATGACATAACATTACTTGGAAAAAATAGCAAAGACTTTTAAGAAGAAAGCTCAAAAATTGGGTTACAGTTAAATATTCAGAAAACAAAACTAAGGAACATAGATGATTTATGTAATTTTAAAGTGGGTAATGAATACATCAAAATAGTCAAAGACTTCCTGAATCTTGGTTCAGGATTTAATCAAAATGGAGATCATAGTCAAGAAATCAGAACACTAAAACTTGAAAGGGCAGCTGTGAAGGAACTAGACGATTCTCAAGTGTAAAAATGTATCATTAAATAGAACATTAAAATATATCATTAGTATTTCTGATTTCTGTGTTTGGTTGTGAAAGCTGGACAGGGAATAAAGCAGACAAGAAGAAGCTGAACTCATTTAAAATGTGGTTTGTTGTTAACTGCCAACAAGTTGACTTTGACTTAAGGCAACCCTATGAATGAGAGAGAGAACTAGCATAGTGTCATGGTTTGAGAGATGGACTATGGAGACCAGGGTTCAATTCGCCACTTTTCCATGGAAACCCACTGAGTGACCTTGGGTGCATCACACACTCAGTCCCCAGAAAACCCCATGATTGGTTCACCTTAGGGTTGCCATAAGTGGAAGTGACTTGAAGGCACACAACAGTAACAACGAATGAGAGATCTCCAGCTGCTCAGGTCACAGATACTCAAGGGCATGGCTTCCTTGATTGAGTCTATCCATCCGTAATGTGGTTGTTTTTTTCCTCCTGGCATTATTGTCTTTTCTAGTGAGTCGTGTCTTCTGTTAATATGCCAGTCTCATTTTGACTTCTTGGGAAAATGCAAGCTTAATCTGCTCTAGGGTCCATTTATTTGTCATTTTAGTAGTCCACAATATCCACAGAAGTCTTCCCCAACACCACATTTCAAATGAGTTGATTTTCTTCCTATCAGTCTTATTCAAGGCCCAGCTTTCACAGTCATACATACACTCCTAAATTCAGTATTCAGTGATACATCTTTACACTTTAGGATCTTGTCTAGTTCCTTCATAGCTGTTCTTGTGGACCTGGAAGAGAATACTTTGGACTGCTAAAAAGAGGAATGAATAGGTCCTACACCAAATCAGGCCTAAATTCTCAGTAGAAGCCAGGATCACTAGACTGAGGCTGTTGTGGCTTGGACACATCACAAGATAACTATAATTCTTGATAAAGTGGAAAGCAGCATAAAAAGTTAGAGACCACAGTATGGGTGGATTATTTCATTCAAGGAAGCTACAACTCTGAATTTTCAAGACCTGAGCAAAGCAGTTGATGACCATGATTCTTGGAGTTTTCTCATTCATAGGGCTGCTATAAGTCAAAATTGACGTGACAGCAAATGACAAGAACAAGTTATATTCAATAGATTTTAAAATGTACTTTTTATTTTTAAAAAAGTATAAATGACTTTCTCTAAATTTAGCTTTTCACAATCTACGCCATTCCTAACATACAGAGAGTAATTCTGCCAAATGACTTGATCTTTTTATTTTTTTTTTCCT
The DNA here is from genome assembly GCA_030412105.1 of Cyclura pinguis. Taxonomy (NCBI): domain Eukaryota; kingdom Metazoa; phylum Chordata; class Lepidosauria; order Squamata; family Iguanidae; genus Cyclura; species Cyclura pinguis. The sequence goes on from CM059603.1 coordinate 68,226,013, forward strand.
TTTCCAGACTGTCTATTCTGCAATGGAAGAAGGTTCTGAAACACCACTAATACTTTACTCTTCCACTTATGTGAATGATCATGTTGGCTTCTGTGGCAGTATCAAAACTTTCCCAAGTGACTTTGTAGTGACAGAAATTAATATGCAGGGACAGTTAGTTAATGAAATTGCAACAGAATCTCTTCCTAAATCTTCTGGAACTCTGTCAGACCAAAGCAGGAGCTGCCAACAGAATTCCAAAAGGCTCAGGCTCAGTCCTTCAGAGCAGTGCATAGATGAGGAATATTGCAAAGGCCAAGATGTGGATGTTCATTGTACCTCAGAAGTTCTTCATTCCTCTGTTGGAGAAGACAAAGAGCATCAAGTAAATAACATACCTGAACACTGCTGTGACAAAGCAGTGACACTGGATTCCTTCTTAGATAAAATAGTACGGGAGCAGCTAAATCAGTTTGCTTGCTGTATAAAAGATATGTGGAATTCTAAATCTGGGCCGGAGGATTTTTCCACAGAATTCTCTCTTGGTCCAATCCCTGAGAAGAAAGTTCGAGCTAACTTGCATGGTGCCATTAGACAGGAATACCCTTTCTTAGCCACAATTACAAAGTGTGGTGAGATTGTCGTAAAAGCAAATCAGGATTACCGGGAACTCTGTGAGCTGGTGTCTGAAGAGGAAGCTTCTGGTTTTCTAAAATTTATAGATGCCAAATTAGAAAATTCAAAGTTTGCTTTTAGACCTGATGGGAATAAAGAACATCGTAAGAGAGTTCACCATTTCCTTAGTAAAAAATTTGGAAAGCTTGTGGAAGCAAAGTCTTTTCCTGACTCTGAGCAGAAAGTTGTAATTATGGTAAGGTTTCGTGAGAAAAATGGATTCCGAAAAAGGGCTAACGCTGAGAGCAGAGACAAAGAAGAAATTTACACAGGTGACTATGCAATAGATTTGTCAGTTTTTAAAATGGTTTGTTATATTCTTTCAATTAATCAGCCCAGACAGTATGGTCAGTGTTCAGTGTTCAGGAATGATATGAAGTCCCACAACATCCAGTGGAGCATAGGTGTCATGTCAGATTGTTTTTTCAGCCAAATCTACCACAACTAAATCAATGTATGTTAAGGAAGGATGCATAACTGGCATGGGGGTACGAGGTTTAGCCCTGTGTCTGCAACTAATTACAATCTCACCAAAACAATGTTTTCATATTAACATGTAGATGGTGTAGTCTACTGAGTGCCATCACTTTTCAGCTACAAGCGAGATAAGTGGATAGCCTCCTTTATTTATTTAGAGACCACATTTGCAGAGCAGGCTAGGTGTGGGTGCAAGTCTGCATTATAAAGTAGATTCAGGTGTGGGCTTTGTTGAAACAGCCCCTGTATATGATGTGAAAGGGGCAGGACTCTTTTTGTCCATGTGGCACTGAGGATGGGCAGTAAGTATATAGCCAGCTACCATTTGGGTCTGATTAGATATTACATCTTAGATGGTACATCTTTCAGACAATTCACAAATGTGCAAGTAGTTTATTACAGATACGGGAGCCCTGACCTGGATCAGGATCTAGAGTGGTGGTAGGTTGACTCATAGGGGTTTAACCTTTGCCCCAAACCAGATTCCACGCATCTGTCACATTCACACCATTAATGTTATGAAGAAATCTTCCATTGGTGCCAATGAGATCTTTCTTCATACAAACAGGCAGCCTCAGAGAACCAACCAGGATCTGGACTTCTGTGGGAAGGAAACAGTTGTCATGCTTCCAACTATTTGTCGGGTTCCTGGTCTTCATTGTTGTGTATGTGTGTGCGTGCAAGGGGGTATGTGCAACTCATAAGACATTGTGTGCTAATTCCGTGACTGGTGTAGTGTTTAGTTTGGCCTGAGGCATAAATGATCTGGCAGTGTTGCTGGAAAGTAGTTGATTAGAAGCTTCATTTTATTTTGGCCTTTTTCTATATATTAATACTGTAGAATTGGGTACCATTTTTGAAAAGGATTTATCCTGCGTAGGATATAGAGCATGCCGCTGTTCAGTGGGCAGCTGTGTGGGGATTATTCTGGCTTTTTGATTTCATTAGCCAGCCTGCTTGCCAAATAGCCAGAGCCATACCATAACTGCCAAAACTGAAATCCAACATCAATTTTTCTTCTAAAAATAGCTATTAGCAGATTAACCTCTAGCTGTGCTTACAGATAGGCAGCTACAGTAATCTTACTACCATAGTTACTGACACTTCAAAACTACCTAATACAATATATTTCTGCATAAGCTAGTTTTTGTGCCTTTTGCCTTAGCAAAACAAAGTTTAATCAGTAAAAAATCCAATGTTCTAATCAGCTGCCTACTTGATCATTATAAACAGATCTTATGTTTTCTCCTTTCAGGTATGCAGGGCAAAACTGGCTTACTGCATAGATTTAATTTGTAATGATGTTTTTACAGCCTTTACTCTCCAAAAAGAAAACCTGGAAACACTTGAAGCAATTAGCTATTTGTCTTCTGAACTTGGTGTGCTTCCTTCAGACTTCAGTTACACTGGCATTAAAGACAAGAAGGCTATTACCTACCAAGCTATGGTTGTGAAGAAAGTGACTCCTAAAAGGTGTGTATTTATTTAATTTATACCTTGCTTTCCCACCAAAAAAGGCAATTAAAGCAGATAACAGGAATAACACACTAGAAATAAAATGCTCATTAAAATATGACATTTAAAAAGTTTAAAATGCAGCAATAAAGGACTTAGGTAGGAATGCTGTTGATGTGTTGTGCTGACCTAACAGTCTGTTATTCTGGCATAATGTATTTTTTTTCAAGGTTGTGTGGCAGTAGTGGAGAAAGGCACAGAATCATAGAATCTTAAAGTTGGAAGTTCAACCCCCTACCATACAGGAGTATGTATGAAATATGGCAGTCACCAACCTCTGATTAAAGACCTCCAACAATGGAGAGTTTACCTCTCTTTGAGGCCATCCATTCCACTGTTGAACGGGTCTTACAACAAAGAAATTCTTCCTAACGCATAGGTGGAGTTTCTTTTCTCATAATTTGAATCTGTTGGTTCATGTACTAGTCTCTGGAGCAACAGAAAAACAAGCTTGCTCCATCTCTTACATATCGTCCTTCAGAAAGCCATCTCTTCACTCTCTGGAAAGCACTGCGAAAAAAGAGGTGTAGTGTAGTGTTTTTACGTTATACATTTTTAAGGTTTTTTTTTTTTCCTTTAAACAAAATGATAACAGTTCTTATATTTCCTGGCATAGAGAAGAAACTTGCAAGCATAGTTGCCTCCTCTTTTTTCCAAATGGTAGCTGCAGTGGTTCATGTGGAAGAGTGGTACAGATATTCTTTATGCAGGCAAGCAGGTGATCCATTCCTCAGTGGTTTTGTGGGCAATTTACGTGAAAAAGGTGTTCATGATGGAAGAGTCCCCATGCAAGAAACATGCAAAGTTTCTGAATTCTGACGTGCAGACATTGAACAGTTACTATCATTGAAATCTAATTGAAGGTGTTTTAAAACAGGAAAGTATGGGAAGAATAGCCATCTCACATAAGGAAATTTTGGAAGAAAATACGTGATGAAATTCAAAGAATTTATAATTTAAATTTTGAAGCCAGAGTTTTATTTGTTAAATATGCTAGGGAAACAAAGAGAAATAAGATGCCATCAGAAGACATTGTTATATTTCATAACTGCTGCAAGATTGACGTATGCACAATATTGGAAAGGAAGGAACTATGTTGATATAAAAGAATGGAAATTAAAAGTTCTGGATATGGTAGAGATAGAAAAGTTAACATTTTCACTGAAAAATAAGCCTGTCCAGAACTTTGAAAGGGAATGGAGAGAAGTCTTGAATTGGATAAAGATATAATATAAGAAAAGGGAAAGGAATAAAGCAAGATTGTTTGTAATGTAAGGCAACAATGTAATAAGGTAATGTAACAAAGCAGCAATGTAACAATGTAAGATGCAACAATGTAAGATTATCTTAAACAGAAACTATATATGAATGGAATGTAAACAAGCAGACTGAACTGGAAAAAAGAAAAAAGTTTGGAAGTGGGGAAGGTTTTTTTTTCACTTTCAATTTAAACTTTAATAAAAATATTTTAAAAAAAAAGAATAGGCATCTCACAATGCCTTCCTTGCCTCACTCCATCTGTTCCACTGACCTATTATGATGGTAGCCACATGAGGGCAAGATAAGTAGAACACTACTTATAGTTTGTGTTTTATTTTATTTCACAATGCAACACTTTGGTGTGGAAAATTGCAAAGGTGCACGTCACAAAAATAGGAGTTGTACAAGCTTGTAGAATGGATTTTTTAAATATGTTTGTGAGAAGTTTTTTTTTTTAAAGATCTAAGGTAATTTCATGTTAGAAAGAAAATAACATATTAGAATTTTAAGAAGTGAGATGCTTTTGTTTAAAAGCAGGACAGAAAAAGAGTGTAGACTGGAATATACTACAGTCATCCCTCCACATTCACTAGGGTTAGGGGCACAGGACCCCCATGAAAGTGAAAAAAACGTGAATAACTCTAGGCCCTCCCAAACCATATGTAACACAGAAAAAAAGTGTGACCACCATATTCAACCCACTGTGGATTCCTTTGAGACATCAGGGTTCGTTCATAAGGCAGAAGTCGGTGGCTGGTGGGTCTTACTGCCACCTCTACTGCTGCCCCACACCATTTTTTAATAGGGACTTACTGGCCTCGTTTGCAGTTTCTCAGTCTCACAGGCCTTGCAGTCCCAATTAAAAACGGCTTTAGGGAGGCAGCAGAGATGACAGCAAATAATCTGTGAGTAATCAAATCCACAAAAGTGAAACCCGCAAATGTGGAGGGCTGACTGTATATGATGCCCTTGGTTTTTGGTTTTTGTTAACCATCCCCACACAAAAAGATGATTTTTATCATCCTGTGTTGTGGTTATGTGCCTTCAAGTCAACTCTGACTTGCGGTGACCCTATCCTAGGGTTTCCTTTGAAAGAGGCTGGCCATTGCCTTTGTCTTTGCCTGAGAGAGCGTGGCTTGCTCAGTGTCACTCAGTGGGTTCCCATGGCTGAGCAGGGTATTTGTACCCTGGTCCACTAGGATCCTAGTCCAACACTCAAACCACTATACCACTTTAGTTCTCATCCTCACAGGTAGGCAGCTTCTACTTAGACTTGCCTCACCTCATATAGATTGCTGTTTTCCACTTCATTGCGAGCAGGATGATACATGCCAGTTTTGTAAGTGGAGACTTGACGTTTCGCTATTTTTTTTTCATAGAGTCATAAAGTTGGAAGAGACCACAGGGGCCATCCAATCAAATCCCCTGCCATGCAGGAACACGCATCAAAGCATTCAACACACATCAAAGCATTCCAAACAGATGGCCATCCAGCCTCTGCTTAAAAACCTCCAAAGAAGGAGACTCCACCACACTCCGAGGCAGCATATTCCACTGCTGGACAGCTCTGACCTTCAGGAAGTTCTTCCTGAGGTTCAGGTGGAATCTCCTTTCCTGGAATCTCCTTTCCTGCAGCTTGAATCCATTGCTTCTTGTGCTAGGCCCACTCCCTCCTTGACATGACATCCCTTCATGGCTATCATGTGCCCTCTTAAGCTTCTCTTCTGCAGGCTAAACATACCGAGCTCCCTCAGCTGCTCCTCATAGGGCATGGCTTCCAGACCCTTCACCATTTTGGTCGCCCTCCTCTGGACACGTTCCAGCTTGTCGATATCCTTCTTGAATTGAGATTCTTGAAGATCCACGGAGGGGGAAAAGTAATGAAAATAGCCTGAAGGCCATTACTATCAGATTCATACTTTGTCTCCTGGAATATGGTGAAGATGGAAATAATTTTTCTTCCCTTCAGAGTATTGATTAATTGGTACTGAAAAAAAGTGTTTACTTTGGATTTTTATCCTACAGCTAGATATTTAGCAAAATGGCATAATGTTACTTGTCTTAAAGATATTTTCACAGTTAACGGATTGAACCTTTTAACTTATATTCTTTCAGCTTCAGATCCCTGAAAAATCTGTTGTTCATCAAAGACAAACATCATACCACCATGCTGTAAGCTATAATGACTCCATCCTTGTCAGGCTTACAAAAACAAACTCATAGGACTCTTTTTCTCCTTGGGTGTGTAATGTACATGCTTATAATTGGAAACATAGCTGGCAGTTCAAATAGCTGGCCTTGAAGGCTTCACTTAATCTTTCACTTGTTACACATATGCAATCTCTTTTCAAGCTGAGGAAATTTTTTTTTCAAGTAGAACTGTTGCAGAAGTGTACATTTTGATGTAGACCAAGTCCCTCCTTCAAAGCTGCTTATTTTTGCAAAGTATTCTGCACAGTCTGCTGTCAGTTAGCTCTTCCGTTTGTTAAGCTGTTTCTTCAGTAGACTTTTACTGAATGCTGGTCTCTCTCAACAGCATTGTCGTGTCCATCTTGCTTAAACAGTTAGGTCTCTAGGCTGGAAAAATATCTTTCAACCTAGAAGTTGCACTAGGACTAAGTAGCAGCTGCTTCCGGTAGGATTATTTAAGTTATTTTGTTCTAATTCATATTCCTTAGAATGCAGTTGTCTTTCATTTTAAGTTCCTTTGGGTTTCTCTATATGGCAAAAACAACAACTTGGAAGCAGCATTTTCTTCACTATGTCCAGGAGACATTATCTTGTTTGACAGCTTTAAATGGTCTGTTTGAGGGTAGAGAGCCAGCTGGTGTAGTGGTTTGAAAGTTGGGCTGTGATTCTGAAGACCAGAGTTCAGATCGCCGCTTGGCCATGGAAACCCATTAGGTGACCTTGGGCAAGTCATATTCTTTTAGCCTCAGAGGAAGACAAAGATAAAGTCCCTCTAAACAAATCTTGCCAAGAAAACCCTGAGATAAGTTTTCCCTAAGGTCGCCATAAATTGGAGATGACTTGAAGGCACAACAGCAGCAGCAGCACAACAACAACCAAGGGTGGGCAATATGTGTCCCTCCAGATGTTGTTGAACTGCAACTCTTATCATCCTTAGCCAGCATATCCAATGATGCGGAAAGATAGGAGTTGTAGTCCAGTATCTGGAAAGTGATATGTCCGCCTCCCCTGTCATGTCCCTTCCTTGTTTCTAGGAAAAAACACTCTATTTAAAGCATTTAAAGTTTCTGTATACTTCCTTTCTGTTTGCTGGAGAATAACCCAGACAGCTAGCAATTAAAACTATAAACAGTCACTAGTAAAAAAGCCAATGTGATATAGTGGTTTGAGTGTTGGACGTGTCACTTTGAGAGACCGAGGTTTAAATTCCCACTTGACCTGGAAACCACTGGGTGACCGTAAGCAAGTCAATTTTCTTAGCTTCTTAGGAAGGTAATGGCAAGCCCTCTCTGAATAGATTTTTCCAAGAAAACCTTGTGGTGGGTTTGCCACGAGTCAGAGACAACTTGAGGACAGACAACAGCACAACAACACCACTAAAAACATAAGAATATATACAGCAGATACGATTGACAAAAAGCTTCAGATAGAATTAACTAAGATTAAAGAACCAGAGATAATGCTTTTCAAGAACCAAAAAAGTTACCAAAAGGAAGCTGAAAAATATCTGTGATTATTACTGATTTATTACTTTGTAAATTATTCCCATACACATCCCAGCAAATGTTGCGAGGATTATGGGCTTCAAAATTCAGTTTCCTGGTACAGAAGAGCAATTTCAGTGAGGTTTCTGGTTTAGAACAGAGAAAGACCACCCCTTCTAAGCTGCATTTACTACGTTTCTTTTAAACTTGGGATTGAAGAAACTGTCATAGTTTTTTGGCTCTTTAGCACTGCCTCTCATTTAATTAATAACATAAATAAAAATTTAATTCTGGAATTACATTAATGTTGAAATTCCAAATTAAGACAGTCACTTTAGTTAACACACAAATATATTTTGCAGTTTGGTAAACTTAATTGATAGCTTACTTTATTTAATTAATTAGCTTCTAGCTCTCTCCACTTCCCAAGAAATCACTTCAAGACAGCATTTAATGCTATGTTTTGTATTGGTATTAATTTCTTCAGGAGTACAGGAGGTTTCCTGCTACATAATTTCAGCCCTTATTTTGTCTTCTACACAGTTAAATGCAATCAGAGCTGGCTTTAAATGACCTGCCCACTGAGTAGCTAAACCATTTCTGATATAAGCTGTTGCACTAAACTTAAAGAAAAAAAGAGGAAGTATAACATGGAGGTATTTTTTCGGGTGAAATCCGGTATATGTCTGCACAGAAGTAAGTTCTGTTGGGTTTTGTGGAATTTATCCCCAGTTAAGTGTGTCAGATTGCAGCCCAGATTGGAATTCCCAGCTTTGCAGCTACTGTAGGTAAAGTGTACAACCAACTGCATGAAATATACATGGATTCCTTTTTGTGCAGAAAAGATCATACCCTTTTTCTTGACAGAATTGTATGTTCCTAGCAAGTCAGCTTCCAGCAAAGCCACCGTCTAACTAAAATAAACAGACAAACAAAAACAACTGTAACACTATCTAAAACTTGGTATCAAATTCCCAAATGTCTTTTTTTTTCCCCTTGCAGATTAAAAGAGCTTGGAAGCATAATTGCAAAAAAAGGACTTGGTCTGTTTAATATACACGCTGTAAGCCAACCCTTAAGGCTTGGTCAGCTGCAAGGAAATCACTTTGCTATTATTGTGAGAGATTTAAAACTTCACAGCAATGACTGTTGTGGGAGCCTAAAAGAGAGGGTTTGTGAAGCAATGGAGAATGTCAAGGTAGATATCTCTGACCTTCATGTTCCCTGTGATTTTATATTGCATGCATTACTTGGTTTTGCCTAATGATGATTATAATCTTTCAAACTTTTAATTTTGTAGAAAAATGGTTTTATAAATTATTATGGACCTCAGCGTTTTGGACAAGGACAGAATATCCATACCGATCAAATTGGATTGGCTTTGCTGAGAGAAGAAATGGTACTTGTTTATATTTTTATAATCTCCTTCCTCCTAATAATTTATGGTGTTTCATGTAATATTCGTTATCCATTTTTATTATCACAACAGTCTTATGTTGTGGGCTGGGCTGAAAGATAATAACTGACCCAAGATCATACAATGAACTTTGGAGCTAGGTGGAGATTTGAGCCTGAGTCTCATATTCTACACTACTTCTGTGCCTGTTCATCATATATAATGTGTCCACTCTTACCTCTGAATTAATAGCGGGTTGTTCATTTACCCATTTTAGGATCCTGATTGACAAGCTCTGTCCCAGACAAATTCTGTTCTCAAATAGATCCAGTTTTCTGTTTTCAAGATGAGTGGCTTTCAGAATCAAAGCTGCTGCTAACTTAAAAAAAAAAGTTGAGAATACAGAAAGCAATAGATAGTATTTGTGTTTGCTTGCTTTAAAGGTCAAAGCTGTAAAATTGTTCTTCACCCCAGAAGATTCAGATGATCCTGTCAATAAGGCCAAAAAGTACTTTTTTCAGACAGGTAAATATGTCACATCACTAATTTCTTTCTGTAGACTATATATGAGAAGCAAATGCCATGGCATTTTGAGATCAGAAACTTGGGAGCTGTTAGCAGTAACATTATTAAAATCATTGGAAGTGGGTAAAGAGTTGTGCCTCTACACATGTGTATGTAAGGGCATTTTCAGTATTTCCTTTTTATATTGTTGATAATAATTTATTTCCAGTCAATCAAAGAGTGCTAGTTTCACTTTCTCATGAATTCATTTATGGTGTCCTACAATTTGGAAATATACATAAAATGGTATAAAGAAGGAAAAACTTTAAATGACATAAATTTGAATAACCTCAGTCCTTTCAACTTTAGAAAAAGATTATAAAATAACCTTAAATAAAATAATGACGTATAATCATTAAAATAAAACAGCAGTGATGATAAAAATCCTGGACAGATGTAAACACAATTGCATTTTGTGCCATTTTGGACAGTAGATGTTTACATATAATCACTAATACTGAAAATTTTTCCACTGAAAATTAATAATGGGAGGTGTGATGGGTAGTACTAAAGATACTTGTTTCTCTTTCTGCCAAAATTGTTTTGAAGTTGTCATTTACCAAGTCTTCAGAAATGCAGAGTGATTATATTTTTAGCTGTGGGTTTAAAAACTGTGGTTGTCCTTGATCTTTTATGGTTACTCTGATCTTCAAGCTTTTCATGTGTGTATTACCTAAATTTCTGAGATGACGCTCTTCTGAGACTGGGTAATTGCTGAGTCTCACTCCTTTGCTACAGTGTTGCTTGCTTTTTTCAGTGTTTAGAATTAGAGTTAAGATTGGTAAAACTTCATTCTTGGTAAATATGTTTAGTTTTGTATTGTGTTAGTTACCCTGAAATTGAAGAGATAATGGTTTAAATTACTCAAAATTTTTGAGTGGTACTGCTTCCTTTTTATTGATTTTGAGCACTGCTGACTAAAAACCCATCATTTTTCCCTCTAAAGCTTTGTGCCATTCCATTATAGTTTCACTTTTAACTGGATGGTAAAGGGAGTTCCCATGCTACATTTATGCCCTGGCAGAGGTATTGTCTAATACATTTTTTTTATCCCAGCCATGGTTCAGTGTTATCTCTGCATGTGCCCATGGGCTGTCCTTTCATGAAAAGCACTCCCAGCAGCCTTTCATAGGTTATCTTGTGTGGAATTCTGGAGAAGGGAAGAAATATAGTAGGAATTTCAACCACTACTTCTTCTCTTTCCAAAGCTTTGCACAAAGTAAGGTCAGACTCCATCTCTCTTTCAAGCTGCTGCACTTGCTTAGAGTTGTAGTAGGCAGATGGAGTTTAAAAGGGGGCAGGGTAGTTTTTCTCCCCCTTTTTCATACCCCAGTGTAAGCAAGAGTAACTTTATTTTATTTTTATTTGTATTTTTATCCTACCTTTCTTCCAGCAAAGAATTCAAGGCAGCTTACAACAAGTTAAAACAAAGTTCTGCTAAAATCTATTAATACAAAACTTAAAAAAAAAACACAATTGAACAGTACTTCTGTTTAAAAATACAAGATGAAAACAGTTTTTTTTAAAAAAAACATGATTAGACCCACACACAACACACCCATCAAAAGCTCAGTCTGCTGCAACAAATTAAAAACCAAAGGCCCGCTAAATGAAAAGGCCTTTGCCTGCCAGCAGCAAGACAGCAAGGAAAGGACCAACTAAACTTTCTGTGAAAGGGAGTCCCACAACTTGGGAACAGCCACCAAGAAGGCTTTCTCTCATGTCCTCATCAGGCACCTGTGCTAATGGTGAAAATGAGAGAAAACCTTCTCCTGCAGATCTCAAAACCTGGACAGACTACTATAGGGAGATACAATGCTGTAGATAGTCGGCCTCTCCTCAGAGCTCTTTGTGTCTGCTAAATCCCCAGAGTGGTAAAGAGTGAGGAGAAACTGAGGCCAGAAAATAGGTCAAATCTATGTTTATGTTTCCCTGCTTCAGTTAACCAGTATTAAGTGTAAAGCATCACCAGACAAAATCCTAGCCAAGGCAGTTTTCACCCTCTAACCTTTCTGCTTGTAAGATGATAACCTGGGTTCCCTAATGACAACTTATGTACACCCCTAGGGGCTCAGCAAATTAAATCATCATTATGAGAACCCAGCATATCACCTTACAAATAGAAAAGTTGAAGAGATGAAGATTTAGCATCTTAATTATAGTTAACCATGGCTGATGGGGGACATCTGATCTACTTATAAAGAGAACAGGTCTCTCTTGTCCTAGTAGGGATCTCTTTCTACATGGTGGGTGCCACAACAGAAAAGGCTCTCCTCTGCACCACAGCTAAATGTGCCTCACTAGCTTGCAATAGAGTAACAAGCAATGCAATATTATAGATAACCTGGTTCTAATCTGTATAGTTGTTTATTATGAATTATTATCATTTCTTTATACCCAAAGAAGCTGTTTCAGTGCTAAACCGGTATCTGCCATCTGTACAAAACTGGAAGAGAGGAAATGAATTGAAGCATAATCCAGATAAAACAGAGGTACTCCTGGTCAGTCGAAAGACAGAACTGGGAGCAGGAATTCAGCCTGTGTTAGAGGGGTTTACACTCCCCCTGAAAAGGCAGGTTTGCAGTTTCAGAGTACTCCTGAATTCAGCCCCAGTCAGTGGTGACCAAGAGAGCATTTGCTCGGTTATAGCTAGAGCATGCCTATTTCTGCAGAAGTTTGAATCTGGCCATGGTAGTACATGCCTTGGTTACTTCCTCTTTGGATTACTGTAATGCACTCTGTGTGGGGCTATCTATGAGGAGTGCTCAGAAACTTCAGTTGGCCCAATGAACCGCAGCCACATTGTTAACTGGGGCTGGCTACAGGGAGCACACACCTCCTTGTTACAACAGCTCCACTGGCTGCTGGTCTGTTTGAGGGCAGAATTCAAAGTGCTGATGATGGCCTATAGACCCCTATACAGCTTGGCTCCATGATATATGAAGGACTGTATCACCCTACATGAGCTTGTTTGAGCACTAAGATCTTTGGGAGAGGCTCTTGTCTCTGTCCTACCACCTTCTGAAACTTGTATGGTGGGAACAACAGAGAGCACGTCCTTGGTGGCTGCTCCCATGCTTTGGAACTCTCTCCCTAGGGAGGCCTAGATGGCCTCATCCTTCTTCCACCAGCTAGCTAAAATATTCTTTTGCTTGTCAGGCTTCTAGAAACTGACTGGGATGGACTTTGAGTGATGTGTGATACTATTTTATGGTTTGCATATGGTCTTTTAATGATTTTTAATGTTTTTAACTTTATATATATTTTTTAATTTTTATAGTTATACTTTTATTGAAGCTTTATATACTTTTTACTCTGTATTGTTTTTAAATACATTGTAAGCCACTGTGAGTCACATTATTGGAAGAAAGATGGGTTGTAAATGAATAATAATGATAGTTTTGCTAAATGGCCACAATATTATATGATTCTCTCTCTATGATGTGACAGGATTATGTGACCTTACTGTGACCCATCTAAGTCTTATTCCTCAAACACACTTCAGAAGCTTCACATTTTACTTTCATTTCTAAAAATTCACTGCAAAGTTTCCTTTCCATCTTTGTCTCTTTCATGTATCAGGTCTTTCTTTGCCGCTCACAGCATAACTGGAGCTGTCAGGGGAGTTGACTGCTTGACTAATGTAACTAGCCACTTCAGACTGCCAGAACTTAATTACTTTTCCACGTCCTAAAGAACTGCATAGAACAGAGAGACAGTAGTCACCTAACTAAGCATGGAAGTGCAGAAGGCACCATAGCATTAGAACATTTACAGAATTTCTATTTTAAAATTGAGATATTATTTGGGAAAAGGATTTCTCTGCTTGGTTGTACATTTCTCCATTTTAGATTTGGAGATGAGAAGAAGTGGAGTGCACTGTGCTTGCTCAGGAAAATACACACACTTGGTGAATTTTGCAGAGGCAAATTTTCTTCTTGGAAGATGGTATTCTGAAAATGTGATTTCAGTTCCTTCTGTAAAGCAGAGTTCTTTATACAGGAAAACACAATTAAGGCCTAGCTATCAGTTTGGTACAGAAATGGACACCTTTAGGATTTTCCGCATTCTCTTCAGCCTCCTGTATATTCAGCTTTGCATTATTTACTGGCAACAAAAGTGCATGCAACAAATCTATAAATTTTGGCAGAGTTTAGAAGAACAGGCAGAGCAATCCTGCTGGCAGATATTTGGTGGGAGAAGCACAAAGGCGGAGAAACCGTGTTATCAAAAGCACTGCCACATTCTTGCCAGCAGGGTAGAACTTTCTATTCCTTTTCCCCTTTGTGGCATTATTGTTTTGTTTTCTTTTAATGTTTTTTATTCAGTTTTTTTTCTTGCAGCTGCAGTTTATTGGTATTAATAGAAACATTAGTATTTCTAACTTTCCTTCTTCCCCTCCATAGTGATGTGCCATAAAATTACAATATAAAACAAAACAGATTTTAAAACCAAGGCCTGGAAAAAAAAACATTTTTTGACTGCCTGTCAGAAAGTCAGTGAGGACAGAACCACTCTGACATCACTAGGGAAAGGCATTCTACAATTGTGGTGCTGATGTAGCAAAAGTTTTGCCCTTGACAATTTCAGTGACCACTTTTTGGGGTTAGCATCTTTAGCTTGTTGCAGGAAAACAGCAAAGACAATGCTTGGAGGTTAGGGATCTGTCCGTTCTGTAACTCAAAATATGAAACTTCCTGAGCAGAAGCACAGAGTGATGTGACAAGCTGGATATTAAATTTAGGTTGTGCACAATTCAACAGAACTCCAATTGTGAATATTACTTAATGTTAGGGGATGGTGGTGGTAGTGATAAAGATGATGGGAATGAAGTATATTTATACCTCACCTTTTCCCCAAAACTGGGACCAGGTTGGGTTGCAAATTAACATGAGTACAGTATAGGTACAAACACAGAAGAGGTCAGTATTAAAAACAGAGAGAGATGAACATTAAACTATTAACAATATTTAAACTGCTTAAACGGCACACTTAAAAAGGATAAAAAAACTGTTCAGAAACAGTACAGTTAATATAGCACAGCATCCTTTTAAAAGCCCTACCCTTAAAGATGTTTAGTTCTAAAAAGCAACAAAGAGGGTTTCATTTTAGCCCCCCTTGGAAGAGAGTTCAAGAGCCACATTTTTAGAATACTCAGTGGGGTTCCTCTCAGAGGAAGAAAATTCCCTTTCTTTACTGGTAGATTCTGCCTGAAGAAGAAGAAGTAGGTAAGAGGATCTTTCGCACAGCCAACCACTTCTCTGCTAAATGATGCTCCTTTGGGGGCCCTAATCTGCCATGATTCAAAAAGAATCAGCAGCTGAGCCTTGAAAGTGTGATCTGCAAGCAGATTGTGTAACTCTATCCTTAATCCTTTTTCTGTATTCTTCAGAGGATGCAAAAGGTACTCTTGCGATGCTGCCTGATTTTAAAGTAAGAGAGAAGATGTTACTGCGTGCTTTGAACCGCTATGGTTTAAATCACGAGGGTTGTATACGAGGATGGCTCAGCATTCCTCACTCCATGCGTATTTTCTACATTCATGCGTACTGTAGCAAAATTTGGAATGAAGCTGTGTCCTACCGGATTAAAGTCTACGGTACCAGAGTTGTGACTGGCGATCTGGTCTTTTCTATAGAATGTACCGAAAGTTCTTCACCAAGTGACAAGGTAAACAGGAATATATTGATTAAAAATTCTGAGTGAATGGTTTTACTTTTTTGTTTAGATTAGATTCACTTTCCTTGTATGGTCTCTAAAAATAAATACTGTACATAAAAAAATAACAGTAAAACTTGGCTATTCTGTATGTTCCATAAATAAACATCAGATACCATGCTACAAAAGATGTGTCATTTTTATTGTTTATGCTGCTGTGCATGTTTTAGAAGCAAATGAATATATGGCTATCTTGGCTATATTTCATCTCAACTGAAAGGTGGAACAGATACTGTTTGTAAATAGATAAATAACACACTGTGTGTTGATTTTGCCTGTTTTTTATTTTGTTCAAAAAGCTATTATATACATATGTATATATTATAGCTTATATATATCTATATTATCTATATTTATATACATTGATTTTAAAACTTTCTCTCTTTCTAGTTTTAAAGTAAAACTCAGTCTTAACCTAGTAGGAATTGTATGTATTCTTCAATAACAAACTGAACATTAATTTCACATTCTTTACTGTTTAAGATGGTGTATTCTGAGATTACAAATGGCATAAATGGCGAGCCAAATCAAACAGTTGTTTCCAGTGTTATCCTGATTGAAGTGAACCATTTCTCCTTGCAAATACATTGCGCAGAAACACTTTACTTACAAGATTTTGATTAGGACTGCAATCCCATCGCTGAGTGGTTATCAGACTTTGGTTCTCCATTTGTTTTTGGCTTCAACTCCTAGAAACACCAGCTGGCTTGGAAAATAGACATGAATTTTGGAAGCTGAAGTCCAAAATATCTGGAGAATCAAAGTCTGGGAACCACTGCTATAGCCATTTTTCTGAGAGTAAGTCCCACTGAATCAGTGGGCTCATTAATATGACCTGATTTCTGTAGGATTGTGTAGTGGGTATGCAGTTGGTTTGCAGTCTGCATTTCTGTGCCCATAATTATTTTTAAAAAATCAACAAGTCTCTTCTCTTCTATAGCTTCTTTAGAGATTATTTGAAGAGGTAGAAATCTTTATATAATAAAATGTGTTGGCTTTTTATACCAGGTCCATATTGTAACATTTGAAGAAGAAATGACCAACAGATACACAATAGATCAAGTAAGTTTATTTAGAGGAACTCATGTATGCTACTTTGCATTAATAGAGAAATGCGAGGCTTTGTTGCATGTGTTTTAGTTTAGACAGCCTGGTTTTTTATTAGGTCAGTCTTACTCAAAGTGGTGGGTCTCCAAACTGGTGTCAGTCCCTGAGCCATTAGCTTCTAGTCCCTGTCAAATTTCAAGGAAAGAAAGAAACAGTTGTACTTAGTGGCCACAAATTTAGTGCCAGTCCCTGGCACATTGGAAAAACATAAATATATTTGTGGGTCCCCCACATCGAGTTGCCTGTGAAGCACCACACTAGACCATTCTACTGGTAAACCCAAAGAGAAAGAAATATGGGCCAGACTTAAGACTTTCATAAGAGAAATGCTGATTTCTTCATTTGTCTGGGTTCTCTGCCTTTGTCTGGGTTGTCCCACCAAATGGTACCTCCATTCTTTTTTGACCAGCATTTCTACTATGTTCTTCTGTTCTTGAACCTCCCATACTCACACGAGTAGCTTAATGTGATTTCAAAAAAAGGTTTTGTAAAATTACATTCATATTGTCTTCTTCTTCCCAAAGGTTATTCTTCCAATGGCTGGCTACAGTGTCCAATATCCCACCAATAAAGTGGGTGAGTGGTATCATGAAAGGCTGGCTAGAGATGGCCTTCAGATGGGCTACTTCCGACTTCCTGCATTACAACTGAACGTGCCTGGCTGCTATCGACATATTCTGAAATATCCTCATGCTCTGTCCTATAGTTTCTTAGAAAGCAATGGGAAAGATACAGGAATTGGAAATCCGTCCTTACAGGACTTAACACTTTCCCTTTCTGTGTCAGTTTGGCTAGATCCTTCGTGTTATGCAACTGTTTGTTTGGGAGAAATCATGAAGTGTGACCTTTAAAGGAAAAAAAAATGCTTCATACCAGTTTACAGAAATATGGGCCCCTCATTAAATATGGCGCTGGTTTCAAAGGGGGAAAAGGTGGTACTGAAAGGAAAGTTTTGAGATTTATTTTATTAATATAATTGTAAGTTGTGCCTGGATTAGGATGGGGAAAAGCAGTGCTTTATATCAGTTATTTGGAAAATGTGAATTTGTGGACTCCAGAGAGACTAAGGGCTCTTACAGAGAGATCTTTTCTAGTTCAGCCAGTCCAGAAATACAAAACACCTGCTCTGTCTTTCCCTGTCACAATTTTTTCTGCTAAGAAAAAAATATGAAAGATTGCAGTTGGAAGACATAGAAGGGCTACAAGTGGTAGATGGATGCCTGGATTCCTGCAGAGTAGCGACAGGATAAAAGCGTCATCTGGAAACATCTGAAGTGTGGAAACCTAGATCCATTTACGTGGCAGTAAGCCCCACTGAGATGAATGGGACTTGTATGGTGGTAAAAATGTTGGATTGCAATGTAAAAACTTTATACCAAAAACAAGCAAAATAGAATTAAATAACTAAGTGTATCATTGCTGAAGCTGAAGAGAGGGGAGCTGCAAGTAAGTATACACTGATGGCAAGATCTGTGTTTTCATGATGAAGAATGGAAGTGATACAATAGACACTTTCCCAGTCCTTTCCTAACTGGCCAAGAGTACTGCCTTCCATATAGTTAGATCAGACTTATACTTCAGAGATAAGCAAAGTGTGGCTTATTGGATGATGTTGGATTGCAATACCCAGCATTCCTAACCATTGGTTATTCTGGCCTGGGCTGATGGGGGTTGTAGTTCACTATCTAGAGGGCTGGTTGGAAAGTGCAATGCAGAAAATCCACAGCTAAAGCATCCCTGACAGATAGCTATCTGAACTGTGTTTGTAAACATCCAACAAAGAGAGTTCTAGCATTTAGTTGCAATATTCTTTTTGTTGTAGTTTGAGTCCATGGGTTTAGGTTGTGCTCTCTGTAGCAGCAAACTTGCTCCGTCTTTTGTATGACAGCCCTTCGAAAATTTGTAGATGGCTGTCATATCACCTCTCTTCTCTAGCTTAAGACTAAATAAGTTCCACTGAATATATTGTGGTTTAGTTCTGAGTAGACATGAATTTAGCTGGACTCATGCCCCATTAGTTTGAACAAACTAAGTGAAATACAGACAATTCCTTCCACTGCTCATTTATTTAGGTTTTATCTATTATATACGCAATGAATGTGCAAGTAAATGCCAATCCTAAAAGAGTGCATAATTACCATAAAACAGCAATGGAAATTTTAAACACAGTGTAGAACTAGAAACAGCCAAATGTGCAACCAAGAGATGTCAACAAAAGTTTCAGGACAGGGACTTAGTCAAGAGCGGCCAATGAAAAATGACAATGTTTACCAGAGAGGTGGTACAGGAAACAAAGTATTTCTCAAAGTGGTTTCAGAGAGAAGGCAGAGCTTCCTGCTTTTGGCACTTCTCATATCCATAAAGACATATCCATTGTCTTTATCCATTGCAGCAGTGCAATGAAAAACCTCTCTCAGATGTTGAAGGGTGCAGAGAGAAAGATGCAGTTCCCAAAACCTGCATGCTAAGCCGTAGCAGGACTTTCAAAGTCACAAACAGCATTTTGGAATGAACCCAGAACCCAACAGAAAGCCAGTGCAGCTGAACGCAAAGTGAGCAATATGTTCTGTTGAGAGAAACAAGTTGCAATGTTTTGTGCCATGTTCTGCTGTTCTGATTAAGAAAGATGGCACTGAGTTTATTTTTTTGTGAAAGCATCAAATCATCTTCAGAGACTGCCCTGCAGTATTTAATGTAAGAGGTTACCAAAGCATGAAGGACAGAGACCAAATCTGTTTTTTGAAGAAAAATGCTGACCAAATTTTCACAGCTTGTGATCAGTGTTACATCATGGTGAGAGATCATTTGATTTGGCAGTGATAATAGAAATATCAGCAATAGCCCCAGAATGCCCACTGATACTTAATTGACATGAGTAAATAGGGAGGAGAAAAATGTCATTTGATGAATGGACTAATGATGAAATTTTTTCAAGCTACATTAATCTCTGTAATGGAATGAAAGTTTAATGTAAACTGTAGTTCCTAATGGAATGAATGGAGAACATGATTTCCAAGTTCATAGTACCATTTTGTTCCATAGCCATCCTTAAGCTGTTATCACAGAAGCAGCTATCCTAGGAAGGGACTAGATTCTTTAATTTAGTTGCTCCATTACAGCTTAATAGGTGAGGAAAAAATACCATACCAGCTTTTGCCAGCTGCCTTGCAATGATCTATATTATTTTATTATAATAGGTGAATATTTTAAAGGTCATGAATAGGACCTTGAAAGGCACATCAGTTAATCATATTTTCATGCATTTATGCATAATGGCCAGTTAAAAAATTATCAGATGACTTTCTGTTATGGGTAATCTGTCTGCATTTGAAGAATATTTGAAATAATTTAAGCAGTGTCTTAAACAGTCCTCAGCCTCCTAAGTAGCCAGCAAAATTATTAGATGCATTCGTTGCCTGTGTTGTGTTTTGTCTGTAGGTGGCGCCACAACTTTGCAGGAGTTAAGCCAGGGAAGTAATTTTGTGACATGGTATATATTGTTCAACACAACTTTGACTTCCTATCTCTTTGTCCCTCAGAGGTAGTGGAGCTTGTTCTGTGGGGTGCAGCTTCTGATTTTAGTTTCTAAAGGCTACAGAGTTGTTTGTGAACTAGAAATCAGTTTTTGGGGAACACGCACTTTCTGCATTAGATGCATATCAGCTGTAAGCTACAGCTATTGTATAGAAAAAAAATTGTAGAACTATTCTTCCTATGTTGTAATAGGTCTTTTAAAATAAAGGCAGTATTATCAAATAGAAAAGAGAAATACGTTATATAAATTTCTGGATGACGATAGTTCAGTGAAGACTGGTGGTTTCCTTGTTAGTGGGACAGTGAATCTGTTCTGGGTTTTGGTCTGAACTTTACAGTAGCTGTGCGAGTTGCTGGACTTAGTTTCAGGACAGATTTCATCACTTTGGACAGCTCCTTTAAAGTTTGAACTAAAACCCAGAGTGGATTCACCACTCCACCGACATCAAGACTTAACAGCTGTTATTTTGGTGCTTTTTTTGTAAGTGCTTTTTGAAGTATTGTATCATAACACTTGTGCTAAAAGAGTTTGTGATAAGGAAATTTGAATTAGTCACTAAGTTTCTTCTACATGTTCACTAAATGTGCAGGTTAAGTCCGCAATATCTTCATCCAGATGAGGATGTGGAGCTGAAACCTATGCATCTTTTCAACAGCGAGGTTAATTGGCCCAGTCAAAGGGATAGCTTGTCAACATATGTTGTTTCTTTCTCTGGGAATAATTTATGTGAACAAAGAACTCTATATTGTATGAAGACTTGGAAAATAATCCCATTCAGCTGTCTTAGGCCATTTAATTCTCAACTTTCCCAGGGCATTATTATCTGTTTTATTGTACCATATTTGCACCAGAAAAATTAAAACTCTCCAGTCTAAACTTGAATAACTGTTTTCTCCAATGATATGTTTAAGTGTTGCCCACAGTAGCATAATGTGAAAATTGAACTGGTTGAACTTCAGGTCAGGAAATAGGGTCTTAAATGTTGGAGAGTTTTAATTTTTTCCTGTGCAAATATGGTACAATAAATCTTGGGGGCAGGGGATAGGAGGTACTTCCAGGACTAAGGACATAGCAAGAACACCACCATGAAATGATACCATTTGGTGTTGCCCATTCACAGCATAGCTGCTGTGGTGCTTTCACAACATTACTTTCATAGAATAAGCCCTGCCAGAAACGACCAGTTCTTTCCATAAAGAAAATATACCACAACTCCTTGATAGGTAAGATATCCCACTGGAATACTATAACCTGCTTATAGTCTCAGAATTTAGTATCTGTTAAAATTGCAGGGTTGATTCGTCTGGAGCTAGCTGTGAAATAATACTCCCATTTTTGTTTTGTTTTTAAAATACATTCAGTTACTAGATATAAGGTACACTATTCAGTCCTGTGGTTTTAGTTGCTGGTTGGATCTGACCAGTCTGAGTCCAGCAAAAGGATTTGCTATGTCTTCATTAGCTGACCCAGCTGCTGCTATGTCTATATCCATTGGTGACACTCTCCAAGTTCCAATGACTAAACTTCACCTTGAAACTGCTCATGGAGTAAGAACCTTTTCCTTTCTTTGTTTTTTCTAATGGGACAGGAACTTGTTGTTTTAAAAAAAAAACAATCCCCCACAAGATCAGTTATGAGTTTACATCCATAAAAATATATGTGAATTGTTTGTAGCTGCTGTTTATTTATTTGTTCCATCTACAAAACAACCCTGTAAAGTAGGTCAGGCTGAAATTTTCACACTTTCACCCAGTGTGTTTCTTGGTTCAGCGTGGATTTGAACTTAGATCTCCCAAGTCCCACTCCAGCACCATAACCAAGGGCCAATGTATCCATTAGGCATTATGGGCATAGTGCTTAGGGCCTATGAATATTTTAGAGCCTACAAAAACAGGATGAAGGGCTCTACAGAAACATCCCTAGTGGAACATTGAGGGGAGGCACGGAGTCCAATACAAGAGTGCCTAGGACCTACGAAAACCTTAATGCAGCCCTGCCATAACCACTGTACTACACTAGTTTTCTCCATGAGTGGATGGATATGTCACTGTGGGAGCTATTTTTGCATTTCCCCATGGGCTAAGTTCTTTAGACAGGAGCTTGAAAGTATTGGGTTACAATCAATGCGGTTAATGGGGGAGACTGTTAACAAATGTATACCAAAGTGACATTAAAAAAAGTAATGCAAACCAGGTGACTTTGTTGGTGTAACAAGGGCATTGTAGACACCTTGGAAGGTTACTTTTAAGGGTGACTAGGACTAGGGCCCATATCTTAGTGAATAAGCCAAACGTGCACAACTGTCTATTACCGTAAATCTACAGCATTTTCAAAGCATTGACAAAGAGTGGTCTAAACTTCAGTTTTCCCTCTTAGGCAGTCAAAGCCCCTGTTTCAGTCTATCCCCCTTATCAATATATAAAATAATAGCTTTAAAACGACAGAAAATTTTGGAGAAATGTATAGCAGGGAGAAATATTTGATATTTATAAACAATGCTAAATATGGTCATTCATCATGAGGGGACCTATCTATACCTAACCTAGAGATATATTATGAAACATTTTAACTGGTGCAAATGGCTAAGTAAATAAAATAGCTTGGATACAAGGAAGAAGATATGGTACCTGAATAGCATGACTGGGGCCATTTCTGCACTAGACTGTTACAGTGCTATTATTCCACTTTCAACATCCAATGGAATCCTGGGGTTTGCAGTTTTGGGAGGGGCCAGCTGGCCCCTCCCAAAACTGCAAACCCCAGGATTCCATAGGATGTTGAAAGTGGAATAATAGCACTGTAACAGTCTAGTGCAGAAATGGCTACAGACAATGTAAAAAAATATATATATAAAAAAACAAAATCCATCTACAGAGGAGATTTTGAAATGTGTGTGTGTGTGCGTGTGTGTGTGTAAATCCTGCCACCATCACCATAACTTTTTTTCACACATCGTCTAGTCAAACTCTTACAATTCTCACTTTCAAAAAGTAATGGGGAAAAAAAAAGCAAGCAACACACCAAGCAATATAATGAGTTACTTTTTCCATCTCTGTAATGTTAAACATCAAGAGCTTACTTTCTGAACCCTGGAATGAATAATGGGAAAGAATTTCCTTCTGAGATTAAATTTCCAACAACTGATTACAACTAAGAGTTTTTTGTACTACTCTAGGCTGAACCTGTTTTACAACTCAACCTGATTTCTAATTTCTGACCCAGCATTGCTTCCATACCCTGTGACTAGATAATCCCTTGGTGTGGATGTAACCTCTCTGTTTTGGCAACCTCACGCTCCGAGTTCCTATGACTCCAACATATGTTGACAGATTTAGTTGAATTCTGTTGTTCCCAGTTGTGCTTATTCCCTGATCATGACATATGGTATGCATTACAGTTTTTCAGAAGCAAAGGGTATGTGTAATTTACAAATAGATCTTAAATTAGGAGAGCTGCTTTGCACTCAGCTTGCATCAAGTGAACCATTATATACAGATTACAAAACTTTATTTTCTTTCCTCATTTGTAGAGCTACTTACCATCTTTCTGATGAAGAATGAGCAGCACTTCTGTTTAAAAGCACATGCTGTTGGTTCATAGCATGTAGAAAATTATAGGATGTATAAGACGTTCAAAGACTGTTAGAGTTGTGTTGCCCTAAGCTTAAACAAATATATGTATTATGCCCATTCAGTTGTAGAGTAAAACTGTCCTATGGCAGCATTTATTTCCAATATTCATTACAACATATGTAACAAATATTTTTTTTCCAGTTAGTGAACATGTATCTCAAATTAAAACAGAAGAAGCATGTTCTACTTTTATTCCATATTTTCTTTATACTAAATTTGTACTATCTCAAGAATAAATACATTGTACCTTTAGTACATATTTTCTTTATTTTAGATTTTTTTAAAAAAACAAAGAAACGGTAAATAGTATTTGCCCTCTGGCCTCTTTCCTAAGTTCTTTTTGCTGTAGAAACCATTTAATAACTTGTGACTTCAAGTTCATAGGTCATATCTGAGAAATTCAGAGCAACCTAAGAAAACTTAATTTGGAATGACATATGGTCCAACCCTCCATTTCAGACATGGCAAGAGGAATTCAGATTTTGAGTCCTTATTTATCCTGTTTTTTTAAAAATGCTTCTGTTGACTGTATTGACTTTTCTTTCTTAGACTGAACCTGGAGTTTGAATTAAATATGAGTTCTACCTGCAATTATTAGCATAGCACAAGAATTCAGAAAATACAACCAAAAAAGTTTTGTTTATCCTGTTCTTTGGGTGGAAAAATCTCCTTGAGTGACTTAGAAGATTAATAATAAGACAGGGCCTTGCCCTCAGGCTTTCTATCTAAAAGATAAGACACAACAGGAAAAGGGATTGGGAGGTCTAAATAAACAGAATGATTGTCTAGAAGTAGATTTGGACATCTTATGTGACTATGGCATGGTAAAATTGTAGCCCTTTCAGTGTATCTGGTCTACTGTTAATTTGGGTGGCCCTTCCATCATCTATGGATAGAAGATAAATTTGTTTTGCATTTTCATGTTAACTTCCCTAATCTTCCCAAACCAACATGTAAACCACAAACAATTATATTTCCATATCGATACACTGTTTGAGGCAACTCTCCTAAAAGACGTACAAAAACTGTCAAAATTAGAAAGGTCCTGATAGAAATGTGTATATTAGTGAAAAGAACAGCATATTGGGGAAGATGTTATAGAAAATTGGATGCAAAAATCTATATAAATTCTGTGTAGAATGTCCTGCTTTAAAATACTACAAATTCATGAATTTAAGGTTGAAAAGGATTAGAAACTGAGCGTAACCAAAATAGACAGATTTATTCATTCATATTCTACTATGCCATGTGATCCCGTTTTCACTTGGTGGTTCCTCACCCAGCAACGAATAAAAGGAGGCTTCAAATTTCCAAAACAGAAGCTTATCTTCCAAGTAGCAAGATGGTGCTTTTAGCCTCTCCAGTACCACTTCCAGCAGATTCTTTTGTGTCTCCCAAGTTGGAAAATGTTCCACTATTGGGCCCCTAGGTGCAGAACCTGGAAAAGTTACTTTTTGGACTGCTGCTCCTGGAATCCCTCAGCCAGCATGTCCAGTAACTTTTCCAGTCTCTCCCCAGGAGGTTGTTCTAATGAGCCTGCATCATTTACTATGCCAGAATTAAAATAACAGAATTACTACAACATGCCATGAGCAAATTAGAAAATCTTACACATTTATTCACATTTTCCTGTAGCTGTAATCAGAATCTAATGAGTTAATATCAGACCACAATGCAACAATCAGGTTCAAATAATATGTTGGCTTGACTTAATCTTTTTTCTTTGCATGAAAACTATCAAAAGACCATTTAAGTGGAGGGGACCATGCTAATGAATCACATTTCCTGCATTGTGTAAGATTTTATAATTCGCCTACTCAGAGACATTTCCCCACATATTATTAGATTGCCTTCATTTAAAATCTTCCAGGCATGTAAATAAATCAGCTTGGGGAAATATCCCTAAAATCAAGTTAGTTCTAATTTCATCTTTATCAGAACACATTCCAGCACAATGTGGAACTGGTTTCAGCAGTAGAACTTGTGCCATTTGGGAGATCGTTTGGGGATATCTGAGCAGAACGAGGCCCTCTCAAATTGCACTCTATTTTAAATTGTTTAGATGTCATGAAACATTCCAAACAAAATGGTATACACTACAACTATATACTGATTTTAAAACTCCTTGGATTTTGAGCACTTTGAGTTTGCTTAGTTTCTTGAACACCTATACAAACATGCTTTCACTTGAAATTATTGGAAAATTGTTTTTATGACCTAGACATAAGCAACTAGGGCCTTCAGATTATGACCTTGATGAGTGGTGTACTGAAAAAGTAGCATCAATGCAGGAATTGATCCATCATAGCATGCAGGATTCCTGTATTTTTTCCTAGATTGGTGGAAGAGAGGGCACTCAATTTCTGTTTTGCCATCAATGCAGAAGTACATTGGTGGAGTCTCCTTCTTTGGAGGTTTTTAAGCAGAGGCTGGATGGCCATCTGTCAAGAGTGCTTTGAGGGTGTTCCTGCATGGCAGGGAGTTGGACTGGATGGCCCGTGTGGTCTCTTCCAACTCTACATTTCTATGATTCTATGATTCTATATTGTATATTTTCTACCACCAAAGCAATGTCATCTCTAATCCCCTCACATTCAGGAAGACAAAGGAGAGGATTGGAGATACTGCGTAGATGGAGAAGCATCTCTTTCCAACTCTACCTCAAATGTGTGGTGAGAACAACATAAAGGTCTGCTTGCTGTACATACCTCCAATATTTCACAGATGAAAACTGGGCTGCATCAGAGTTTTGTCAAGAAGTTTGCTTTGGCCTGAGTTGACGAGGAAGGGCAATATTCTGCCAACTCCTCTGCTCTCCCCCTGCTATGTTAATTGAACACAAAGTACTTTTGCAGTTTGAACTCAGTTTGCCATCTCCTACTTGAAATAACAAGGCAGTAGTAGAACAGAACTGATGAGGGGTGCACCAAGCTTTCTGGTGGGAAAAGGTTAGCCTGATGCCTTATGATGTAGGCTTTTATTCAGGGTATCCAAGATCTGTTGATACTCTCAAAATATTCAGATGTAGAAAGATTTCCAGATGTGTTAAACTACAGTTCATAGAGCCAGCCCTACTGCAAGGCATAGTGAGTCAGTTATCTCAAGCAACAGATTTGGGGTATCGTTGTGGGCCAGAAAACTGTTAGTTCTTGACTTCCTATTATTGTTGTATCTTTAGCTACGGTTAGCTATCTGCCATGACTTGGGTGGGAAGGCGAGTGAGAGGAACTATTAGTTGCTCTCAGTCAGGCAACAAATGTCTTCACCTCTTCTTAAAAACTCCCATCATGTTGTTTAGGACTGATAGGAATGGTAGTACAACACAGCTGGAGGCTGGAGACAGCAGCTTTATACAAAGTTGGTATCTACTTTCTAGTTATCAGCTTACAATCAAATATGTCTACTTGAATTGAAGTTTTGGAGAGCATAGAGTTTGAACTAGCTCTAGATGCACAGGCAGTCTACCCGCTGCATTGGATGCTTCTTATTTATTACAAACTTTCATTTTCTGCTCTTTTTAATTTGAGAAACCACACATTTCCTTAAATGGTTTTGTGTGTTGATGCGAATTTATGATTACTTCATGTTGGAAAGTATGTTCCCAATTATTTTTTCTTCTCTCTGTTTTCTCTTCTGTTTTATTTAACTCCAGCTTTGCTTGCTTCACTCAAAGCTTTCTCCTTATACACCCTTCGGTGCCCTCACCTCAGGAGGCTGTAAATAGTGCCATGGTTGCTAAGCAAAAATGTGACCTTTACTGCTGACCATTCAGCTTTGCACTCTCCCTCACACTCCTTCTGTACTAGTGCTGTCTCCGGTTTCAAAATGAACTGCACTGGTGCTTGGTTCAGATCTTTTCACAGCTCAATTCATTAAGGAAGCAAGTGTATGAAACATCTCTGTAAAACAAGGGAAATTTTAATTGTAGCAGCAAAAAGGCCGAGGGACAGAGTTGTTTTCAGTCAACTGTGCTAGCATGGAGAACCCTAGAAGCTTACCTCACAGAATCAGGTGGGCTTTGAAGTGGTTACACACAGATCTTGACAAGAAAATAGGATTCTGCAACTTTGCCAGAAACCTGTCATATATTTTCTGAGACATATCATCCGATCTTGATACATAGGTTTTCATTTTGTCTGTTTCAGAACTCATTCTTCCTTCTTCTGTTAAGGAATAGCTGTACGAAGTGAGTTGTCATCTTCAAAAGCCAGGGGTGCCTCCATTGCTTTTAAAGGCCCTGTTTAGCAAACAACTGAAATGCCATTCTTGCTAACCTGAGCCGCTTTCTTGTCTGCAAAGACTTTGGTGAGGTATTTGAATGGCACTGCAGAAGAAAATAAAAGTGGAGCTCTTTGAAAAACTACTATTGATGATGATTTTTTTTCTACTTCAGACTGTCATGCTTCCTCTAATCTAGCCAATGGCAGACTTGGGAAGCAGTTTCATACTTCTGTTGCAGTAGTTCATTAGATGCAGTTTGCCCTCAACAGTTCTGGCTGCTAATGTGAGAGCCATTGTGTTTGATTTTTGGACTCAGAGAGACCCAACTCAGCCATGGAAACCCATTGGTGACCTTGAACAAATCACACTCACTCAAAAGGACGGCAATGCCAAACCTCCTCTGAAGGTAGCTTGTCAAGAAAATCCTATGCTTGGGTCTCCATAAATCAGAGCTGACTTGAAGGCATGTATCGGCAACAACAACAACAACCTTATACGCTTGTATGTTGTTTTTGTGTGCTTCCATGTTGTTTCCAACTTATGGAACCCCTAAGCTGAACCTATCACAGGGTTTTCTGGGACTGTGTGACACACTCAAGGTCACCCAATGGGGTTTCCATGGCCAAGCAGGGAATGGAACCCTGGTCTCCAGAGTTGTAGTCCAGTGCTCAACCCACTGGCTCTATATAAGCTTATATCGCTTGGTAAAAGTAACACTGGAAGAAACTAAAAAAAATTGGTCTTAAAACAGGTCCCAACTAAAATAGACCTACTGAATCAGCTGTGGGTATCTGCACTTGGCAAGAAGTGGGTGGGTTGAACTACATGACTTTTGGGATTCATTCCAGTCAATAGCTTTATAGTTAATCAACTCTTATATAAAATCCCAGTGATTCAGTGGTTCTACTAGCATTGAAATTAGCAATGGGATTCATGCCATTTTCAAAAAGAGCAGCATGAAAACATCACACTCTATATGCAATGCTCCAATCCTATCCCTAGCTGTTGGAAGTGGTTGAAAAGTGACTCATTTCACACTGTATTTGTCTTTGCTTCTAATTACAGTCGGCTCTCCACATTTGTGGGTTTCACTTTTGCGGATTTGATTATTCACGGATTATTTGCTGTCATGTCTGTTGCCTCCCTATGCCATTTTTAATAGGGACTGCAAGCCTTGTGAGACTGAAAAACTGTGCACTAGGCCAGTAAGTCCCTATTAAAAGTGGTGTGGGGCAGCAGTGGAGGTGGCAGTAAGACCCACCAGCCACCTACTTCTGCTTTGTGAAGGAGCCCTGCTGCCTCAAAGGAATTCATAGTGATTTGAATATGGTGATCATACCTTTTTGTGTGTTAAATATGCTTTAGGAGGAACTAGAGTTATTCACAGTTTCTCCATTTTCATGGGGGTCCTGTGCCCTTAACCCTAGTGAATGTGGAGGAGTGACTGTAGAGCAAAATAGGTACCTTAAAAAAGAGGGAGAGGAGACATATTTTCAAATATTCAAACTAGAGATGGACAACTTATGGTTTTCCTGTTGTTGCTGAGTTCAGCATCTCATCATCTCTAGTCAATATCACCCATGGTGAAGGATAATGGGAATTGTAGTCCAGCAGCTTAGGAGAAGAACACTTTCCCCAGCCATTGAACGGTGTTAGCTGTATCTCCTTGTTGCTAGCTCAGTAATCATGAAAAGAGATCTCTAATGCTTTTGAAGCTAATCTTTTAAACTATACCAATACTTGTTCCTGTTGACAATTAACAGTTGCTGCCTTCTCTCTGGTATAGAAATTGACTTCTGCATTATTTTTTGGTTAGGACCCCCCACACACACACATACACTTGATCCTAAAATGATCCGGAGAGGACCAGCAATGTAGAAAAATTGGATCCCATACCTCTAGAGGAAATGGGCGTGGTGCAAAAAGAATTTCAGAAAACATTTTAGGAGTGATGCAGCTCTCTAAGGTTCCCCAGGGTGCTGGTATATCTCCCAACTTTTTGACCACCCTGGAACAAATCAAGTGATAGAACAGATGTAATTCTATTCAGTCTCTTAGAAGACAATATTTTGTACCAAAGTGATATTTGGTCCTAAATAGATCTATGACCTAGTTAAAATCCCTCTGATAATCAGGTTAGAAGAGCTTTCTCTTCCTTGAAACGCTACCATCAATAAAGTAGATAGGACTGAGCTAAGGGTATGTTTAAAAGTACAGGTATGTATATTTTATGTATAACATATAATTTCATGTATGTTTAAGTATATACACATATTTTTTGGCAACATGGAGGCTGACCACGTAATGATGATTTCAAGGCACATTTGAAGTGAGATACACAGGTATACCTTAGTCAACAAAGTTGATGTGTTTCAGGGCATTACTTGTTTAACAGAAAATTGGGTAGCAGAGGCAGAAATAACATGGAAAGAACAGGGATATGTTCTTACACACACAAAAAAGAAAGAGCAGTTCATTGGTTTTCAGCAAACTTTTTTTTTCAAAACGAATAAGCACGTATGAATTGAAACAATCAGATCACGTAAGCCTTGCATAAGTGTATACACACATACACACACACACACAGGGCTTAAATCTTCTAGAAACTACTTGAAGCTTTCTTTAAAAAATGCATCCAGGAGTGATTTCTTTTTCTTCCACTAGCCTCCACTTTTCTTATGTTTTCCATTGTGGTGGGTAGACTTATAGATCTATGCTTTTTCAGCATGTTAGGGATAGCTGGTGAGGTGGGCTTACCTGCTCTCCACTTTCTTTCTCTTTGGCTGTTCACACATGCTGAGTAAAACATTATGGGGACTGCTACTATTTACTTTGCCTGTTGTATGCAGACACACACAGCTACAGGAGGATAAGCTAAAGCAGAATCCCACTCTTTCCCTCTTCAAGCTTTATTACATTGCTTATTGAAGGCATGCTACTGCAACCCCAGTCTTCCTCCACCATTGTCCCGGTGATGCTGCTAAAATGTTTCCAGCTAGTCAGAAGACAAGGGGCAAAAGGTGAGGACTGTAAAAAGGAGCTTCGTAAAAAGGAGCTTCATTGTTAGAGGCTTTTTTAACTGAAGTATGCCTCTTCCTTATATTCTTATGAGAATTAGGTCTTCCTGTGCTCATTGGGGCTTTCTCCAGGGGCGCTGTGCATTAGGCTACAGGCTTTAATATTTAAATAGACCCCATTTCTGAAGACTGAACTTAAAAGGCCACAGCAGTTTTCTTTA
Organism: Cyclura pinguis; assembly: GCA_030412105.1. Taxonomy (NCBI): domain Eukaryota; kingdom Metazoa; phylum Chordata; class Lepidosauria; order Squamata; family Iguanidae; genus Cyclura; species Cyclura pinguis. The sequence goes on from CM059603.1 coordinate 68,257,004, forward strand.
TAGCAAAGCAGCTTTGTTTGCCCCTGCCATCTTGCTCTAAAACGTACTTGGGCTGGCTGTCATTTCTCTAGGAAAACACATTTATAGTTGTGTTCCATCTACTGTGGTGTTCACAGTCTCACACAATCTCCACCTCAGCCTCAGAACTGCAGCAACCTTTTCAGAGGAACTGACAGGATGAGAAGAATTAATGGAGTTGGAAAATATAAGGCATGGTTAAGTGAGTAATTAAAAGGCTGGAAGAAAAAGAATATTTAGGACAACGTCTAAACCTATCATTATGAGAAGAACAGAGGAATTCAGATTGTATAGAATGGCTGTACGGAGGTCCTCTCAAAGAGAATTGTTAAGGAAGTAACTGTATAAATTGTAAGTTCATAGAATCATATGGGTGAGAATAAGAATATGAATAAGAAGGAGGTTATCTCATCCAATACTCTGCTCAATGAAAGATGAAAATGGGTGATTGATGAATTCTTCAATTTTGTTTTCTCCCACATTTGATTTTATTTTCTAATTATTTCAAGTTATTTCTAATTATTTTCAAGTTATTCCCTGAAATCTATGAAGATATTTATGAATTCTGGAAAGGGCTTGTCAAAAAAAAAAAAAAGAACCAGGCACCTTTAGTGAAGAAGAGGCTACAACTTCCTGAAACAGTTGATTCCACTGTTGAACAGCTTGTGCTGTTAAAGTTCTCCTGAAGTTTAGCCAAAATCTTACCAGCAATGCCCACCCATTGGTTATAGTCTTGCTCTTAGGGATGGGAAAAAGCAGCCTTGGTGCCACATTCAACCCTCTGCAAGGCACAGCTTCATCCCAAAATGTCCCCAAATGTCTTCTAAGGGATGTTAGGGAATTTTTGCCACATTTATGCCTGCCAACTCATTTTAGGCCCTGGGAAGGCCTTTTTGCTTGATTTTGAAGGAAGTGACTAGGTTTGCCAGTTCATAAAAGTCATATAGTTTGGATTATAGTTTGCATTTGGATTTTGGTCCAAAGTCTGAGATTAGGGATGGCCCATGGTGATGTCAGTAAGGGTTGTGCATTAAGAACCAATCACACTTGTTCACACCTTTTATTCAAATATCACATGCGCACGCACACACACACACACAGCATATTTTCCTGCTCGGAAATTAAGAGAGAAATTTAAGCTAAACGGTTTGTTGTTAGAACAAGTCGAAATGAGGAGTTTATTCTTTCTTAGTTACTTGGGAAGATGGGATAAAGACTATCTCATCTAGTTTTCTCCTCAGAAGGTGGATGCAGAGCAGAGCCAAGGGTAAGCCCTGGTGCTACAATGACTTGGAAGGACAGAGAAAGCTAAACTAAGTAAATGCATAGACCCCCTAGGGACAGTGTTTGCAGGTTCCAGCAACAAATTGCAAGTTATGGCAAAAAGCTGCTTTACTAACTGAGCTGGAGATCTATAAAAAGCCCTTTCCTCTTGCATAGAGCTAAAACCCCTAAGAGTGGGGAATTTTCTTCTTCATCTGAGATCTCCTGCCTGGAAAATGGCTCATGAAAATTGGAAACTCAGGGCCTGGATCTGAGATCTAGCAACCTTAACATGTATATAGCTGTTTCATCAAAAGTGGGGATGAGATATGGAACACAGGCACAAGTTTGTCCGCCGTTTCCCTCGCTCTTGGCTGCTTCATAGACCTATGCGCATTCAGCATCCATATCTGAACAAAAGTGTTTGCTAAATCATACTTAAAAGCTTTGGAGATCCGGGATCCTGCAGGACCTTCGTAAGTATGTTCTCCCAAGGGCTGATGCAAAAAACCTTTTTGTGTGCATACGTGCCTTCAAGTCACTTACTGACTTATGGCAACCCCATGAACTTCATAGGGTTTTCTTGGACAAGGAATACTCGAAAGTGGTTCTGCCAGTTCTGTCCTCTGAAATATAACCTATACCATCTGGTATTTGTTGGCAGTCTCCCATTCAAGTACCAACCAGAACTGATCCTTCTTTGCTTGCAAAATCAGATTGTATATGATACCTTTAGGGCATCTAGGCCATGCTAAATGCTACTGACTGTAGTCTGAATGAAGATTTACAGAGCAATTCTATATACATCTACAAATCTATAAATTCCATTGATTCATGGCCTCCAACATTTCCAGGTAAAAACTGGGACGCGTGTGGTCAAATGACATCAAGATGATAAAAGTTACTAGAGAGGAAGAACACACAAACCAGGAAAGGCATTAACAGTTTGCTTTTGCCTGAGCTGACTGGGAAAGGCAAGATTCCTCCTACTCCTCTCTTCTCCTCCTTGTTGCATGAATTGAGTGCAAATTACTTTTGCACTTTGAACTTAGTTTGCAGCAATTTAAGTAAACTGAAGACAAACCAGGAAAGAGGGAGGAAGACAGAGAAACCAGGACATTTTTGAAGCAGCTGAAAAAGTGGAACAGCAGAGGATTAATTGGGACTGTTCCTTGCCAAACTGAGACAGTAGGAAGGTATGCTGAGTTCAGTGAGGCTTCCTCCTAGGTGACAGCCTTACATGTTTGGCTTACCTTTATTGCCGAATCTAGAATACAATTGCTTATGTAATAAAACCATTTCATATTATTTTCCTGTCTGTATTGGTTAATAGCAGCCCCTTGGGAGAAGTTAGACTGTCAGACACACTAATATGGAATCATGAGATGGAAGCAGAAAGCAAGTACTGAAAAAAAAAAAAGTCTTGTCATGTTTAAAGCTTGTGTTTTATGTGTATGCTATTGCTTGAGACGTTTACTTTACTTGAGAACATTGAAATGCTGGCTTGATGTACTTTTTATAACCAAAGAGAGTTACAGTAACGGGGGAACACAGTATACTGGGCAATCTCTCTCTCTCTCTCTCTCTTTTTAATTAATAGGAAAGGAAGCAAATCCAAAACCTGGCCTGTACAGCCTCAGGCATTAAGCTGTCAACTAGGAAATGATCCCTGCCTAAATGTTTTTGACAGATGACTGGTATGATATCAACACATCAAGGGGGAGGAGTTTAAATCCCACCAGAGGTTAAGGAATTCCCCAAGCATGGTGTTGTTAATATGAGTTGGTAAGGTATAGTGGATGCAGTACCAGGCTTGGTCTTGGGAGCTTTACATTAAAATTCTTATTCAGCTGTAAAAGTTACCAGAGTGACCTTGGGACAGTTACTGACTGCCTCCCTGCCTAACCTGCCAAGATTTTTGTGAGGACAAACTGGGAGAAGGGGGAGACACTGTTTACATGATCATCAGTTCATTGAAGAAAGGGAGAGGAATAGGTGTAAACAATAATCATATCATAAAATGTTGGCCATCCTATTGCAATGACATAGACCAAGTAATTATATTGGGAGGAGGGGATATAATCATTTGGTACAATAAAAGCGTCCACCATTGAGAGGATGAGGAATCCAATCTCACGTTATGTTTACAAAATGAGATATTGGATTGAGACTTAGATGGAATTAGAACAGAATCAAAGAAATAAAGCTAGTCATGCCTCTGTTCCCATTAATATCATGGAGTCTTGATGAAATATGACTAAGCCTCAATTACTCTTACCACAGTAAAATAATGTGAAATAATGTGTTACAGTGTGGCCTACATGGGGATCATAGTTTAAGGACTGCTTCCTATGAAAGGGGTTTTAATAGATGGGTAACATGCTTTTCTGTCAGTGTGACTTTAAACTGCTTCTTAATGTTAATTATTTCAAAAATATATTTATTTAGCTATTTTAATATTATTGCTTGTGGTTTTTTTTAATTTTATGCTCTTGTTTTCATCTCGTGCTACACCACCTGGCACTTCTATTTTGTGAGAAAAGGGTTTATAAGTGTGTGTGTATGTGCATCTGAATATGTGTGTATTCATTTGTTGTTGTGTGCCTTCAGTGGTTTCCAACTTATGACTACCCTAAGGCAACCCTATCACGGGGTTTTCTTGGCAAGATTTGTTCACAGGGTCTTTGCCTTTGCCTTCCTCTGGGGCTGAGAGAGTGTGACTTGCTCAAGATCACCCACTAGTTTCTGTGGTCAAGGGAGAATTCAGACCTTTGTCTCTCAGAGTCCTAGTCCAACATTCAAACCATACTGGTTCTTTGAGTAATGGTACACAGTAGCAAGAACTTAATAAAAGTAGTTAAAAAACACCTTGCCTAAATAATGGTGAGAAAACTGTTTGGGGTTCAATTTTGGGACAAATGTAGGGCATGAATAAAATAAAATGAATACCTGTTTGGGGTGTTTTCAGATGAGCCACCCAGCCAACCTGAGTGAAAGTGGCTGACCAAAGAAATCTTCTAATGGAGATGAGTATAAGATGCCATAGGTTGGCTTTTCCCTTCCACAGGGATGTTACTCTTATCATCCCTAGGCAGCAGGAGAGGAGTTGTAGTTTAACACATCTGTACTACATGGTAAATTGGTAAAGGTTGCTGTAGATGCTGGCTAGATGTATGATCTTTTGCCTTACCACCAACAGGTTGAGCAAGCAGGACCCGTCTGTGGAAAAACAGGATCACCTGTCACCTGACCTATTGAACTCTGGGATACCTTATGGAATGGCAGATGGAGGAAAATCCCTTCTTCTGAAAACAATGTGAGTTCTTTTTGTCTGCTAGGGCTTGGTCTGTGGGTGTGGGTGTTTTTAATCTTCTAATCAAGGTATTAGCTGATTATGAAGGAAAGCCACAGGGATGAAAAGAACTGAGATGGAAAAGAAAATAATAAATGAGGTAGATTAGTCACTTGACAGCACTATATTTTGTTACAGATTTTTTCTTTTTAAAAAAATACAGACCACACTCATATCACCAATGATGTTAACGAATGCATGTCTTACATTGTTAATGTTAGCACATTTAATTCCTTTAGCAGATGGATCATTGTTACCATCTGCTTGGAACAGGCTAAGCCCTTTGATTCTTTTCTCCTTTATTATTAATCTGCTATTAATTGCTTTGTCTCTTTTTCTGTGGAGACAGAGCAATTAATAGCAAATTAATAGTGACGAAGAACAAGATCAAGGGAGAAAGGAACCATGCTCATTTTACACTATTGGGGAGGGTTATGGTTATCTAAATAGCATGCAAGGAAATCTGTTCTGGATTTTAAAGAAAAAAACATCTCTGGGCAGTGCATTAGTTGTGCCTATTAACAACACTTAGGTTTGAGTATTCAGTTAGACTACTTCATAGTAGTTAGATTACCAGTTAATAAATCACTGGAATTGTATTACTAAGTACTATTCCAATGGGAGAGGACATGAGTGGGCATCTTATGGGCTTCCAGATGTTATTAGGAAACAGTTTTCATCAGCTCTTGCTAGCACAGCCAGCAGGGAGCAATGATGGGAGGGTTGCAGTTGGTAGCTTCCATATTAATGGGATGGTAAATCAACTCCATGTTTTAGTTTAAAGTCTGAAGGAGCTATCCAAGCTGATACATGAATTAGAGCAAATTAGAGTTTGGCACCTTGGACACCTTCTTGAAAGATCAGACTAAAATCCAAAAGGGATTATGTGCCTTACACATATTGAAGCCACCAGCTGCCATTGGCTGCAAGCCAGGAACATCTGGGAATGTCACAAATTGCCCATACTGGGAGATCAGTAAGTCCATACAGAAGCTTTTTTTTTTTTTTTTAATATCAACTTCACATAGGGTTTCCAGGTGGAACAGAGGTCAGGGCTCTGAGTACCTTGTTTAGAAGAAGGAATTTCAGCTGATTCTGCTTGTACAAGACCCCTGTTTTGTATTTCACCTGGCAACCCTAATTTAATACCTAATTGGCAGACAATTGAATAAAGAGGAAAATTTATTTTCTGCTTTGTGCTTTTTAAGAATGCAATTATGAAAGGATGAGCATTTAATTTCACCGAGCAAGGCTTTCTTGCATTCTTCTTTGCTCTGAAAGTTTTGGGGAACCTTTGGGAAAGGTGTGGGATATGGTGCCTCCCCTCCTTATGTAAATGGAGGAACAGCTGAGGCTGCAATTGTATAAACACTTATGTGACAGTGAGGCCCATTAAATCCAGTGGGGCTTACTTCTGAGGAGAAGTATAGGGTTGCACTTTTTGGATCCAAGCCATTTTGTATATATGGTCATTTAGTCATTCAAGTAAATTATGTTAATATATGAGAGGATGGCTTTTTTTTTTTAATCTCTTTCTTCCGGCTAATGATGAGTGACTGAGCAGAATGCAGTGAACACCACATCTGCATTTCCCATTTGACAGTAATCAAACAAGCAACACTAAACAGAAACTTGCTCACATTAGAGAGCCAGCAGTCTCTAGATCTTCTCCCACAGCCCTTTCTTCCACTAATCTTGGAGTTAATTATAGTTACTAAAGTGCTGTGGAATGAAGTTATCTCACCATGAAAACAGAGCAGTAGCGGAAGTCTTGGAGGGATTATGTATGTATAACTGTCAGATACCAGAGTTTGTGAACAAATACTGAGGGCAATTTGGAAAAAGTAGGTTCTTCAACCCTAAATAAGAAAAGTCTATTTCTTTTTGATTTAGACATGACATACTGCAGAAGAGAATTTTGACCAATTAACCCTTTTTCACCTCTTCTTCTATGACTGTACACATAAAATACCAGGGCCAAGACTCATAACTGGACTTTTTTGGAGAGTATTTATACCTCTCCATGCATTTTTTCTTTTAAAATGCCCTTTCCCGATTTCATTCATGTTCCAGTTATATGCTCAGAGTAGTGTATATACCAATGTTCAAGTACTTTAAAATATCACAGATAAAATAATGCTAAAGACAAACAAGCAAACCCAGTCCTTGGTCTTAAAATGTTCTAAGGCAGGCCATAACACTAGCCTATTTTACAAATGCTTGATTTAATTCCTTGATATTATGCTACATACATATATGCTTTGTAATTTAATGTCTGTGGATGACATTGGATACTGATCTTATTGGCATTGCATATATTTCTTCTAGTTCTTATTTTCATATTGTGTTACATTGTAGATTGATAGAATATGATGGGTTGTTGTTATCTGTAGGTCCCACCTTTTTCCATAAATCCCAGTCTGGAAATCGGGGCTTCAAAGTAGAATATATACAGATATTTGACTATATACAACTATTTGACTGGCAGCTCCTCTTCATTCTTCGCTGCTGGCATGATGATTATCTAACATGTGGCAGGACTGTCACCCTAGAGAGTTGTTCTTTGACAACAATTTGCCATTGTGTGCTTACAACTCTTCCCACCTTCTCAGCGTTCTGATTATTAAACCATTCTTAGGATAAGCTGTTTTGGGCTCTTTGTACTGTGCTGGACTACATCCCTGGTGATTAGCCGCCTCTTGCCTTTGAAGATTTAAGTGCAAGAAAACTATAGTTCTCTGACCTTTCCATTTATCCTCTGAACTCTCTAAAGATTCTTGTTTGGAACAATAGCAGCAGTGCACACACTGAACTGACAGAATGGAATAGAATGCAGCGGTTTGCATAAATAAAACATGGGAATGAGAGCAGGGGGAGAGTTCCTTGTATTGGTGTCATCTGCTGAAATCATCACCACTGATCTCTACACTTTTCCTGTTTTTGAAATTATCAAGTCTCTTTCTGTGAGATCTAGTTTAATTTCCTAGCTTCATTATGAATCTACTAAGTGAATCATAGAAAGGCTTCAAATTTCTGATTCACTACAATGACAGAAGTGAAACAGGGAAGTTAGAAGCTTCTAACTCTGTATTCCTTTGTGATTCTATAACTATATGCATGGGTCTCACATCTTATTTTACCCACTCCTGTACCTTTTTTTTTATGTTAGTCAATCTTGACATTCACTCTTCTCAGAAAATTAGAAGATATTTGGCAGTTCTTGTCCATTTACAGATAACATCCTTATTTCCGGGTCATGGCAATAAATAGTGGGAACTGTAGTTGAACAGCATTTTGAGGAGCTGTGGCTCCCTGCTTCTGCCTTTAGAACTTAAAAAAAAAATCATAAAAGCTAATTAAATTTATGGAACAGCAGAACTGCAGAAACAGCAGATCTTGAAATGGTGATGGTTTACAATTATTAAATTGTATTTATTTATAAAAACAATAATTATTTATAAAAATAAAAATGCATATCAATGCATCTCTGCCCATTACTCATGTTGGAAGGGCTAATGAGATCTAGAGTGGGGAACTGAAATAGGGCCTTTTCAGTGACTGTCCCAATCTAGACTATGGGACTTCCTTTTTAGATAAGCTAGGATGGCCCCTTCCTTGTTGTCCTTCTGTTAGCAGGCACAAACTTTTGAGAACTGAAAACTTTTAAAAGAGTATATGTATTGAGTTAATTGTATTGTCTAAAACTGTTTTTTAAAGCAGTTTTAATTATAAGATTTTTTAAAGCATTGTCAGTAGTTTAAGTCTATTGTAATGCTAAACTTTAGTATTTTTATAACTATATTGTTCTTGTTTTAATTTGTAAGCCACTTTGACTCCCAGTTTTGGATAAAAGGTGGAGTATAAATAAAGATAACAACAGCAACAGCAATAACAACAACATCTAGTGGGCCACAGGTTTCCTAGTTCTGATGCATAGTGAGAAAATGTCACAAAATGTACATTAGAAATAACTGTAGATTTTGTAGTAGTACAACTATTTGTGGAAATCTTTAACAGTACTGGGCAATTCAATGTTTAATAGCTATTTAATATCATACCCTCAAACATTTCACAAATGAAAACAAGGACATGTGGTCAAGCAACATCAGAGTGTGCTCAAGGTAGCAAAAGTTACTAATGAGAAGGACCTGTCAGGCTAGGAAAGGCAGCAACAGTTTACTCTGACCTGAGCCTATTGGAAGATTCCACCCTCTCCTCTCTTCTCCTTACCTATGAGTTAACCAAGTTCTATCAGCTTTTACATTTCAACTTAGCTGGAAGCAATTGAAGTAAGCTGAGGACAAAGAGTAAAAGTGGGAGGAGGAGCAAGATACTAGGACATTTTGAAAGCATATTTAAAAGTGATAACCTAGTCCAGATGTAGTCAAAGAACAGGCCACACATAAAGAGGCTGCTTGTGCCTACAGTGATGGATCCATGAGTTGGAGCATATCAGGGAGTCAGGAAAGACAAAGAGGCAAATATGTTAGCTGCTGCAACAATAACTACATTGTGACTGCTAATTCCAGTAGGAGAAGTTAATATTTTCATTTCTTTTTTAGACAGAAAACTTTGAGATAGTGTTTTAAAAGTAATTTTGTACAAGATGTGCATATTTGACAGTAAAGTGCTTAACACATTACTACTGCTTATTACTTATAATAAGTTTGCAATAAGGCTCTATCCTGATTGTTTGACAGGAGTATCAAAGACCATTATTAGGAGGATTAAATTTCAAAGGAGCCACTTTAGAACACACAGAGGGAGAGTGTGTTATGTACACACACTTGTTGATCCTTTGATCCATTTGCAGGTGAAATGTTGTTGGGTTTCTTCTAGGATCAAATACCAAGGGACTAATTTAAAGAAAAAAAATCCATTCTACAAGGTGGGAAGTCTGACTTACTAAAGAAACAAAAACCTGCTTCTTAATTTAGCCAGGACCACAAAAGCAAATATCGTCAAATTCCATACTGCAGACTTGCCTTGCACCAAACACAGTCCTGCTATATTTGATAAACTAAGAACAAAGGAGGAAGGCTTCATGGAATTATAGAATAATAGAGTTGAAAGTAACTCCAAAGGCCATCTAGTCCAATCCTGTGCTGTGGAGGAATACAGAACCAAAGCATTCCTGATAGATAGCGTCCCAACTTCTGTTCAAACACTTTCAATGAAACATCTTCAATCACTTTCAGCCACGCCCTGAGGCAGACCATTACACAGTCAAATATCACGTGCCATCAGCAAATTCTCCCTAATACATATGTGGAATCCTCTTCTTCTTCTTCTTCTTCTTCTTGATGATTTGAATCAATTGGTTCATGTCTGAATCAACAGAAAACAAGCTTGCTCCAGCTTCTGCATGATATCCCTTCAGATATTTAAAGGGGGCTATCATGCCACCTCTCTTCATACATACTACTGCTAACACAATTGACTCTCAAAGGCCTGCCTGAACAAAAAAGTCTTAACCTGCCAGTGGAAGGAGAGCAGGGATGGGCCAACCAGACTTCCTGGAAGGAAATTCTACAGCCTGGGAACAGCTACAGGGAAGACCCTCTCCTGTAATAAAAGAAGAAACTACCAAATAACATAATTTAGTTTAGAAAATACTGTTTAAATTTTAGAAATTGTAAATGTCCATTAAAAGAAAAAAAATTCTACTATATTGTGGCACATTTTGCCTTAGCGTTCCCCCAATCTAGTGGACAACTCTCCCCATCCTTACCAGCAGGCTATGGTGGCAGGGGTGATTTTGTAGCCCAAAATTTCTGTCTGGTGCCAGAAAGGGGAACGTTGTTATACTCTAATGTAAGAAGTCTCTTTCTACAAAAGTTTTAATGCCTAATAGAGATTCTACTTTCACCTATAGAATGGGTGTGTGGGGATACCAAATACATGTATTTCCCTGTTGTTTTAAAAGTGATAGTAGTCTATTTCAGCACAAAGAGAGGGGAGGAGGAAGGCGAAATAGAGGTTTATATGTGTAGGTTGCAGGGGAAGAATCCAACAGCACTTTTGAGACAAAATGATTTATTTTAGCACAAGCTTTCGTGGTTTTTAGTCCACGTCTTCAGATGACAAAGATATTATGGATCCTGAAGAAATGGACTGAAAGCCACAAAACTCATACAAAGATAAACCTGCTTGTTTCAAAAGTACTGCTAAATTCTTCTCCCACCCATTTTTGCCTTCTTTTTCTCAATATTTATGTTGAACTTACCATTCAAAGTGTGGCTTCTTTGTTTATTTGACAGTGAGTAGAAAAAGAACAGAGACATTGCTTTGACATCAGCACGTGTACAGAACTAAGCCTATTTCTGTTTCAGTGAGAATATATTTAAACATTCAGAAATAGACGTACATGAATGTCTACAGGGAGAAAATCCATCTCTGTTTTCCTATATGATCCACTTTTAAATATGAAAAGCTGGTAGGCACATCTTTTTCCAAGAAAAAAATATTTTATATTGAAGTCTTCAGTCAGTTTTGAGGTTGTGACCAACTGGAGTTAAATCAAGCCCATGTTTATCAATATGCTATAATGGAAGCTACTTGTGAGCATACTGTTGTGAGAAAATATCTGAGGAAAGTATTACCTGCTATTAGTCCTATTATCTGCTTAGGCAAGGAAGAAACTAACAGCGAGGTTTATTTCAGTTTTAATCCCTTTTCTTCAGTTTTGATTTAAAGTGATTGTTTCCCTGTTCTTTGCTGTTGTGTTTGCCGTAGGAAAATATCATTGTGGCACTCCTAAAAACTGCATCTTGCCCAAGTCATGAGGCACAGTTCAGAACTGGGCAGTATAAACTTTCCTTGTTGCTTTATAGTCTGTCTTGCTCTATCTAAAGAGATCACATCTAGCATGAACAAATACAGGGCTCACTTTCCTGCTCATTGAGGCCTCAGCCTTTCTCAAGAGACTGCCAAAAAAGTTGCCAATTAGTGCTAATTGTAGTGGAGAAGCTTGATGCTGTGGACTTCAGTCCACTGGGAATTGGATTAAGACCATCAGACTCATTTCCTATCCTGCTGATATGTAGAAATCACTGAAGCTTTTATTCAGGTCACTACCACATTTATAGTCTTCCCCTTTCAAAAGTACTGTTTGGTTGTACCACTGGGGAGCAAAATCTTCTTACATTTTAGTGCATTCATTCTAACGTAAAATTTTGATGAATACCAGCGTTTTCTGTTGGCTGTTCCCCCACCCTGCAATCGTATGTTAAAAATCACAATATGTATCAAAAGCTTTTGGTCTGGTAGGTGTGCTTTAATATGGAAGTTCCCTCATTTAAAGTTGTGTTTGGACCAAGTTCCCTTCATTAGGCTCCATTATTATGTTCCCCTTTGATCTCGAAGATTCCTTGTCTGTGATCAAATGTACAATGAGTTGAGAATCGTCCCCTTTCATCTGTTGTGAACAAGAAGTGTGAACCACTTATTTAGCTCAACTCTCCTTTAGGGATGAGTATTGTCTTTTTCACTTCATCCTAGTGGGGAAGGTTTTCAAATGAACTGGTTCTTTCATACGTGGCTACAAAAGACATTGGTAAAATGTCACTTCACATTTGTCAAGAGCGTGCAAATCAATCTTTTCATCAAGTGACCATTTTATAATGCCCTATGGGAGAATGTGGGTAACTTCCATTAATTAGCCTGGCAGAAGGTACATGCAATTAAGCTACTGAAATCCACTCCCAGATCAGCTGAAAGTTCTCATTATGTTAAGCCTCACAGAAACTGGTAACAAAGAAGGCTGAAACTACATGATATCTTCTTGTGCTAAGGTACCATTTGATATGGAATGTCCTCTCCAGTCTTGTTTGAGTTGAGAGGTTCTCTAAACTTTAGTCTGAACATCAGTGTGTGTGTTGTGAAGTTGCCTTATGGCAACTCCATGAATTTCTTAGGGTTTTCTTAGGCAAGGAATACTTAAAGATGGTTTTTCCGGCTCTTTCCTCGGAAATATAGCCTACAGCACCTGTATTCCTTGGAGGTCTCCCATCCAAGTACTAATCAGAGCTGATCCTACTTAGCTTCCAATATCAGACATGATCTAGTGCCTTTAGGGGATCTGGCTCTCAACTGAGCATGTACTGATTCTCTTTCTTGTTGACTAGCTCTTAAATTAAGCAGGGCAAAAGTAAATTGGTAAGAAGGTACAAACAAAAATAAAAATGAGTGATTTGAAACCAGTCAGAATATTGGAGCCTAGTGAACTTCTGTACTTTTTCAAGTTCAGATGCTAGATCCAATCCACATGTGACTCCAGAGTCATGGTGATTGGTGGGCCTGGTTTGGCTACATGTTCTGATTAGCATTGGAGATGCAGACAGAACTTTACTAGGACCTGGTAGAGAATCTTGCTGTTAGGAAGTACACTGAGATGTGAAACTGAATCTCAAGATCTGAGCCTTGTAGCTGTATATTTAGGTCAAATGTTCAAGTCCTTTTGGTTCTGATGTGACTACACCACAGAATGTTAGACTTAAATAGCAAGGGGCTAAGTGAATACCAATAGCCTTACATAAGCTAAGGCTTGGCTGTGACTATTTAAATCGTGTTGTTTAAAGCAGATAGTTTCAAAACGTATAGAGGGAGAAGCTAGCTTTCACTGAACTGAATAAGGGGTCAACAAGTCTGACTGGAAGTTAAGATAACCATAAAGAATATGATGAGTGAGAGGTTCTGAACAAGAAATTTCAATGAGATAGCTGGAGGATTGGTGGAGTTGGTGGTGGGTTCCAAACATTATCATCTGGGACTGACGAGACCAGGATTACAATAACATATGGAGGATCATAATTTGGTATCCTTGCTAGAGAAATGTGAAATTAAATCCAAAGATTTCTCTTCAGATTTTATGGAGATTCCAATTTCTGAAGCTTGCCAATTACACCCTTGGATGATCTCTTGCACTGTGGAGCAATGTTAAGGATTATTTTCTTTCCATCTCTGATTCCTTGGATCCAACACCATGTGACATGATTTTTTTCTCATACGAATTTCTTACTTGACCACTTAAAATCCTGTAAAAGGACTATAGGAGATCTGGAAAATATCTTATATCAGAAGGCTGCATAGAAGGAATGCAGAGAGCATTTGCTCTGGGCTTGATGTCTTTGAATAGGTGCTACTAACTAACATAACTTTTGAAGGACTGAGTCCAGACCTTTCATGAAGGCATTGATATGGAACAATTATAGTCCTTTTGTGCTTGAAATTTTGATGTTGCTACCGCCTGTGCACAGACAAAAAACAGTTAGGACTTAACACAAAGGGGATCTATGTGTGGCTTTGTAGCATACATTGCATCAGACACTTTTGAATTTCCAAATGCTAGAGTTCTTAGATAACAATGTACCAGTGAATATCACGCATCAACTGTAGCATTCCAGTCCTCCGCAAACATTTATGAGCACCATTTTTCCCCTTCACAAGCCACTACTTCTGACACAGAAAGAACAGTTGTGTTCTTCTGGGCCAAATAAATCTGGACTATCCTGGAGACATTTTACACAGAATTCCTGAAGCACTCTGCCCATATGTGTTATGATGGATTGGTTAAAGAAGTTATAAATTACCTTTGCCCGTTATTCTAAACTGAGTAATCCAGCCCAAGGACAGAAAAATAAGAGACATTCATCAAGATGGAAATGAATTCTGCATTTTGATTACCAGTAGAAATGAATACACAAAGGCTTGTTTGCAGCTGTGGAAAAGACTGCTAATAGATTTGTTCTGCCAATAAAGTCCCATTACAAAGTTATGGGACATTCTTCAGTAATCACAGTTACATTAGGCCAAACGTATTATGTATATGTTATAGTCTGCTATGAATGATCTTCATTTAAAATGGTAGCACTATACGGTGATATAATTCCTATGTAAAGGCTACATAATTCCATTACATAAACTGGGTGGACATTGCTGTTTTCAGTACATTGAGCATCTTGTCCTTATATAGGCAGCCTCTATAAAAGATTGACCTATATAAAATAGTGATTAATGTATGAATACTCCATGTCATGAGTGGAGGTAATAAAATCTTCCAGGTGTTGTTGGCAGTGCAACACCCAGCAGAAATGCCAAAATATTTTCTGACGAGTAATTGCCATAGTGATTTTTCTGGATATCTAAGGACAAATGTAGACGTATCTTATAAGCAATTTGAAACCTATTTAAAATAATGTTCTTGACTTGTAAATCCACTTAGTCTGTTTAAATTCAGTGGAGCTAAACCAACTGAAATTCAAGTATCTCTGCAGATCCATTTTCTGAACTAGGTTGTCCCTGATTGACATCTTTAGCATGCATCTAGCGCATCAACATTTAAATCATGAATATAATTGATCAGTGTCATCAGTGTCGATAAGAGTCTTGTGGCACCTTAAAAACTGTATGTGTGAATGTGTCTTTAAGTTATCTGTCAGCTTATGGCATTTATCTGGCATAATTTTTCATGGGATTAAGCCTACTTTATCAGATGTATCTGGTTTTGTTTTGTTTTTTGTGGCTGCAGTCCACAAAAGCTTTTGCCAAGTAAAACTTAGCTATTCTTAAGGTATCACAAAACTTTTTATGGTACTTGTTGTGATGCAGCCACACCTGGAAATTTTATCAATGTAGTGAACATAGTCCTCTTAAGAGACAAGTAGGAATATTTGTTCAGCTTCTCTGCTGACTGCACATGCCTGGTCTGAGATATATTTACCTTCTTGACCTTTAGCACTAGAAGAGGAATGGTATATTCCAGCCAAGTTAGTTCTCTAATAAGCTACTTCTACGTTAAAACAATGCAAGCATCTCAGTTAATAAAATCTGATACAGGACTGGTTTTTGAAAGGTAAGTTACTTCTAAATTGAAGCTAGTTAGTTGAGATAATTCAGAATTTAAGATTGGCAGCAGCTCTCAGAGTCTCCCCAGCTAGCATGATCATTATGCTGGCTGCAAAATTCTGGCATTTATGATCCAAAAAACTAACACTGACAGACTCTGATTAGGAGATTGGATTGGAGTAGCCACCACAGAGTCATCTAACCACCTCTGTTTTGTATCTCAACGAACTGTTTCACACAAATATGATTACGAGATGTTGTTTTAGGTTGCAATCCAGTCAAAACATCCTCCTGCTTAAACACATATGATATTTTTAATGTGTTATAGTCATACACAATTGGGATCTAAACTTAGTGATGCAGCTGTCATTTCATATATCTATGGAACTATGCTTAGCTGAGTGCCCTTAGCTCATTGGCTGACCCTTACAGCTCATTTTAAAGAAGTTATGCAGAAACCCATGGCTTTGCAGAACTGGTTAACCTTCAGTTTGTTTCATTTCCCTATGTCTTATTCTTTGAATGTATAGGCTTGTTTACCCAAGATTGAGTATGCAGGCCCTGACGTGTCCTATCAACAGACATCAAAAACCAATCTTCTGTATTTTTCAAAGGTCTTCATAGTCCCAATTAGTTGCAGCTTCAGTGCTTTTAATTACAAACCAAACTGTCTTTCTAATATCAAAAATTATCAATACACAAGTACCTGGATTTGGGTATTTGACAATATGTGTTTGTGTGTATATGCTTTCAAATCATCTGTTGACTTATGTTGACCCCATGACAACATGCCTATGAATAAATAAAGGACTAAACAAGCTCTGATGCAGTTCATGCAATTAGTTAATGCTTTTCAAAAAATAATAAATGCCAGTATCTTTGATCCCCCTAAATCTAGATCAGACCATGAAGTGGGCTTCAACATGGTCTACATTCCTCTCCTACCTGCTGCCACCACAGATGTAGGTTTTTAGCAGAAGGAAAACACCCATAGTTGTCATTGTAAATTTCCACTGGCAAAAATATGACCATTGTTCCCAGGGTAAATAGTAGGCATGGGAGACTGATCCAGATCGTGACCACAGCATGGACGAGGGGTTAAAGTCTCCTTCCTCCATGCTATGGTTTTGTACTAGGTCGCTTTCATAGCTGCTGCTTATGTCCTTGCAATGAGTTGAGAATGAGAGCAAGACATTGTCATGTAACTAAATCTGACAGACTGTGCAATAAAGTCACCATTACTAAGAAAAGAAAGAGAAGAGACTTACAATGGAACACCAGTACAGTTTCCTAAATTCCAGATGTTGTGTGCAGAGTGAGGTGACTGTGGTAGTATGCCTTCTCTCTGCCACACACAAAGTACTCCCTCCACATTTGCAGGTTTGACCTTTGCAGGTTTGATTATTCACAAGGCATGTGCTTGCCTTCCCCCTCCCCACATTCTCCTCCTCCCATTCCCTTGCATTCCTCACCCCCAGCTTGCAAGGCTTGTGTTTAAAATGGACATTCTTCCCTTTTGGTTGAGCAAAACCTCTTCCACCACTATTAGAGGCATGTCCTTTCTGCCAAGTGGCTGCACATTCTGTTGTGTAATGGCTGCTAGTTGGTCAGATGCTCTCTTTGCTCCTACCCCTCCCCTCTAGGAAGAATCTCCTTTGTCAAGATAGCGACTGGAAGTACCTAGAATACCAGAACTCTGCCCTTTACCTTGTCTTTTTTCTTCCCCCTGGAGTGTTGGGGCCAGAGGCAAGGGAATGGGGATCTCCAGAGGGGAGTGGGAGGGGGATCACTAGGGGGAGTTATTTGTGGTTTTTCAACTTTCGTGAGGGTTCTGTGCCCTGAATCTTCTCAAATGTGGTGAGGCCACTGTATCTCTGAAAAAAGGTGGTACATTCTGTAGCATAGAACAATTGTTCTTGAAATGAGATTCCAGTTTGGCTCACTCCAAGTTCCATTATTTAAAACAAACTTATTTTAGTATAGTTTTAGAATGTAAGAAGAACCATGCTGCATCAGACCAGAAGTCTCTATAGTCCAGCACTCTCTTCACACAACAGCCAATAGGTTCCCTGGAGTAAGGCCACAGGTGAACCATGAGTGCAATAGTATCATTGCCCTGATTCTGTTCTGCAGCAGCTGGTAGGTAGAGGCATATTGTTTCAAGTACCGAAAGGTGTATATATCCACTTGACTATTAGCCATTGACAGACCCCCATCTTAGGTGAATTTCTGCAGCTCTCTTTTAAAGCTGTTCAAGATGGTAGCCATTACTACTTCCTGTGGTAGCATATCCCACAGTTTAGATACATGCTGTGTGAAAGAAGCTGGTCCTTCTAAAGCCAATTCGGGCACCACAGAACCATGAAAAGATAGCTGTGGAAGCATTTGTACTTTCTCAGAAATTATGTAAGTGTGGCTACTAGTGCAGGCATCTCCACCAAAATCCAGAAGATTTCAAATAAGCTTACTCCTTCCAGTAAGCACAGTTAAGATTCTCATGCCAGGAAGCAGAAACGACAGTTTGCTCATCACTGATATTTCAATTGTGCAGTGACAGAGAGACCAGACATCATGTTATGCTTTAAGAGGGATGGCCACAATCTCAATACACCAGTCAGATACATTCCTGTACAATTCTCATTTTGGATACAATGTGTAGGACAAAGGTGAGGGGACATCAGCCTTCCATGGTTTCCAGACCAACTCCTGCTCAAAAAGGGCATTATGCAACAGGTGTCTGGTAAGCATCTGGCAAAGCTTGCCACAATGTCTAATCTGTGGGTTGCGCAAAATGGTCTCCCCAAGAAGAGGTGTCCTGCACATGCCCAAACTAAAGGAAAGTCCCCCCACCCTGCCTTCACCAGCCACCCAGCAACCTCAGGTCTTTCTTCCTACCAATTTAATTCATTTATAGAATCTTGACGGAAATGTCCTGAATTTATCGTATGATATAGGTGTGAACTATAACACAGTGATTTGGGCTTCATTGCCACCTAAATCAAGAGGGTTTCAAATAAACTTTCCAGCAAGCACAGTTAGGATTCTAATGTTAGGAATCAAGAAAGACAATTCTGCTCATGTTGCCTTTCAAAAATCATATTCAGGAAAGTGGAAGACATAACAGGCTGTAATCGTTTCAGCAGAAGTGTTGCCACATATAGAATTATAGCCATTTAATTCCCCTGTCTTGAATATTGTAAATGTGTATTCTTGTCTCTCTCAGATGCTTGGCATAACTGTTAATACATTTGAAGAGGGGTAAGAGAATTTACTGTCAGACCAGAAGCACAAAAAATAACATAAACTTCTTAAGAATGTGAGGTGCCATACTTGACTCTTGCCTCACGTTCACACCATCTCAGAGATCTGTGACACACAACTGCAGTGTTAAGTGTCACCGCCAAACAGTGTTGAAAATAATGGGCTGACAGTGGACTGGTGTGCAGTTATACTAGTCTTATGTTGAAGAAACAAACTCATTCTCGTGTGCCGAAATCCTTGGCGGGAGGGACTTGGGGTCTAGATTTTCCCTCTTGATGTTGCTCTTCAAAGTGCCATTTACACTGTGCATAGTATATAGAGAGAAACATACATATACATACATTTTACATTTATTTCACCTTCATTCAAATATGTACTTGCTGAAGATATGTTGTTGTTGCATGCCTTCTAGTCAGCTCCAACTTACGGAAATCCTATCCTAGAGTTTTTGTTTTTGGTAAGATTAATTCAGAGGAAGTTTGTCACTGCCTTCTTTTAAGGCTGAGAAAATGTGACTTGCCAAAGGTCACTGAATGAGTTTCCATGGTTGCATTGGGATTTGAACCCTGGTCTCCTAGAGTACTAGTCCAAAACTCAGACCATGAAACCACACTAGCTCTCAGAAGATACATATGCATGCAGTCCTCCTATGCATATACACAGTAGTGTAAGATTTTTTCCCCCCAAGGTTGTGTATAGAGGTATTCACTGCCTCCTTAGAAAACTTTTTTTCCTCCAGTTCCTCAGCTGATGCCATCTGGTGCCCTGGCGCATGTCTAACTCCTTGCTGGGCATGCTGTCTCCTCCCCATAGCCTCAGATGCGATCTGGGACACTGCTACCTGCCAAATCAGAAGTAATGTTAGATATGTATTTTGATGAAACGGAACTGAATTTTGTTTGCTTTTAATTACTAGTTTTTTAAAAACTGAACTGGAAATACAGAATGTGTGAGAAGGGCTTTAACACTTCAATCCTGCCATGGAATCAGGCCTTCCCTGTCTAATATTTGCAATGGAAGAAATGCCTCTGTTATCTCCAGAGGAGGGTTATTTTTACTTCTAAATACCATGTGTGTGTGTGTGTGTGTGTGTGTGTGTGTGTGAGAGAGAGAGAGAGAGAGAGAGAGAGAGAGAGAGAGAGAGAGAGAGAGAGAACTATGCAAGCCTAACTATATGACAGATATGTTTAATTTGGCATTTAGTGTTCTTTTATATTAAGCACTTTGGAAAGATTAGGGGTATTTTTAAAAATAACCTTTACATGTGAAACTTAAGTGAAGGTAATACTAAAATGAATTGATTATAAATAGGTTTATGAATTAGACTGCATCCCATTTTAGCTGGGGAAAATTCCAGATAAGTCTTGTTAGGCATTTTTCAGTAATAAAATATAACACAGTGATGTTGCTAATATCTCCTGAGATATGGAAAGCGGGAAGAGAGAATGAGAAAGAGAGAGAGAAAGAGGAAGAATGTGTATAGTTCTACACTGGCAATTTTTCAGGACATGTTTATTTCCTCTTGCTGACAGTTTATTTCACTGAAGTGTAAAAGAAGTGTCAGATTATTGTGTCAGTAATGATGGTTTTATTCACTTCAAAAACTTCACTGTGATCTTAAAAGCTTACAAACTGTTCCTAGGCGCAAGTTTATACAAGCACTCGGCACCATCTGTGTGTAATTTTAGTGAACAGATAGAATGGAAACTTGCAGTCTTTCCCAAAATAGCTTAATTAGATGTGAAAAGTGGGTTAAGCTCTTCCATTAACTTCAACAGTTATGAAAACAAGTCCAAGTGTCTTCTGATTGAGCTTGCTCTGGTGAGGTGCTGTATGACTCTTTGAAGGTGGGTGTGAAGGACCTGTGAATGCAACAACCATAATAAAGTTTCCAAAAGTACAAGTTATGGCCATGCTCAAAATGTCAGATTTACTGTGCTTGATAAGGGACAACATTCAAATTGCTCCTTTCCATCTTTTCAGTGCCAGCACAAATGAATAGATGCCTAATCATACTTTTTACTTTTTTGGAGACTATTTTGGTCCTGATTTCTTATAATTTTCCATAACAAAAAGTCTGTTTGTGTTCATTGTAGCTCCCAGATTGTAAAATGTAGATATTGAACCTTTGCATGGATACTAGTGCAATTTTAAGGGTGTGCATCTCTGAGTTATTTTGTGGTTTTTAAATAGATCAGTTAATTAATTTTAATTAATTAAAATATGTCTGTATCCTGCAGTACCATCTTCAATCACTAGATGGCAGGCTTCCCAGACCTTCCCTAGAGATCAAAGCTCAGTCACACCTAGGGTATTTCTTTCTTCATAGGGCCTCTAGTTGGTTCCATACAGTGTTTTCCTCTCTTCAAAACAGAAAAAGGAGGGAAAAGAAAAGACAGAGGGAGAGCAAGTAAAGGGGATGGCTGAACAAGCACTGAGGAAAAGAGGAGTAAGAAAGAAAAATATATATACTAGTGTGTGATGGAAGGCCCAAGTGGTTTGTAACACGTGTGAAACTAGGTACTTATGGTAGGAGGAAACAAACAAACAAACAAAAACAACAAAGAAAGGTGGGAACATCTTGCAAAATAGGAAGGAAAGGATTACATTATCCATCTTTGTTGTTTGGTCTCATTGCTTCTTATCTTCCACCCAGAAGCTGCATTCACCCAATTATTTTACATCCAGTTTTATCCTGGGTTAAAGCCGTGGATTTACCATAATCTTTTCACTCTCTCCCAGCTTCAGCATCCTTCCAGTAAAATAAAAACAGTACTGCGTACATTTCCTTTCTGGATCCCTGTATAGATTATCAAAGCAAAGACTTAAAGATGCTATTAAAGTATTCAAAAGTAAATTCCAGTACCTTCTAATTTTTTAGGAGGGCACTGAAGATTTCTTAGGGTACAATCTTACTGTCCAGCTTTTTACTGGAAACTCATTCCACTGAATATAGTGAGTTTTACTCCTGAATAAATAAATGACACCAAATAGTGTTTGAAGGCAACATTTGTATTCTCTTGAACAAGAATAGGCTTTGATTTTGAATTGCTTCAGTAGAATTTCATAATTGGAGGTTTCATCCTTGCTGTGCTAAAATCAGTGCCAGATATTCAATGCCCTGACTGCAAGAGAGCCAAGTTTGACTTCACAATTTACTAGTTTTGTTAATAACCAGGACCAACAAACTTTAGCTGGAGTGTGTGAGTATGTATGTGATGCTGTGCTGATTTGTACGATGACAGGGACGTTAGTGCTATTTGATCCTTTGGCCAATGACCTGGCAAATTCTAGTTCCATTAATATCTCTCTATTCTGGTGAGCCATGGCTTCAGGAAATGAGAAGCTAAAAAGAAATCAAGAGTTTTCCAGCTGGAAGGGAATGGAAAGGAAGAATCACTGCACTGCACTAATCTCAGTAATGCCTCCACTAAGTAGACTTTTGTGTGTGCTTATGTTTCAAAGTCATGTAAAAGTCTGAAACAAAAGAACAACAAATAAAGAACACACAGAACTGCTTTATATTGGTTCATACCACCTTCCTACCTTGTCCAACACTGCCTACTTTGAGTGGTGATGGTTCTCTACTCCAGGGCCTTAGGCAGAAGTCTTTTTGATGACCTGCTAGCTGATCCGTTCAGCTGGAGATGCCAGGAATGTACCCGAGGGCCTTCTGTGTGCATATTGTGCACTCTGGCAGTGAACTATGACTTTTGTTATGTTGTGTGTGTAGCATATGGGAACGGAAGTGATAAAAGCACTTTCAGTTTTCTTGAAAATGACTATTTCTCTCCAGAACTGACCATTCTACATAATATCCTACTATCCTTCCTTCTACTTGTCCTCGAATATCTTGAAGATCTATGTGGTTAGTTCCTACATTACTGTTTATCACAACTATCCACTCTATAGAGTATTCAGCGCTCGCAGTTTCTCTAGCCAATTCCTGCTACCTGGTGATGAGACCCTCTATACCTGACTAGGCTACTCCTCAAAAATGCAGTCTTGTCACTCTGGCAGCTGGTGACTCCCATTTCAGTGAGGTGGTAGATCTGCTCTAGGTTTCAGTTTAAACTTTGTAGGAGCTGAACTTCTTCATGTCAAATTCAGTCTAAAACTTGGAATGGATTCATTGCCCCGCTGACTTAAATGCCACTAGCTGCTACTGTTTGGTAGAAATTTCCAGAGTTCATGGTCTGACATTGCCCTTCAGAACCAATTGGATAAAGATAGCAATTTGTCACTGTATGAGACTTTCTGCATTTAAGCATTCTGCATGTAGGTTGCTTTGTTGTGTGATAGGTCACTAGAAGGCAAACACAGGTTTAATTTGCAAGTCTTATGTTGAGATACATATCACCAAGAAATTTCTGTTGTGGGGAATGAACACTGCAGGTTGCACATGTCCTGTTTAAAGTCTAACTTAAGAAGGTTACTAGGAAAAATAATAGGACAGGGACCTTCCTTTCTCCCTGTAATTCAAACTTTCTGCAAACGTCTTTGGAAAAAAACAAACAAATAACCTTTACTGTATTCTTGCAGTCCTCACAAGCAAAGCACATGATTGGACTGCTGCCATCAGTATGAACTACCCCTGGCCTGCTGTCCTTTCACCTTATTTGGCACAGTATCAGGTCAATGAGGTAAACTGTAATAGAAGTTGTTGAGCTCGGGATCTCCAGATGGATGACTTTCCCGGCATGAGACCTTCTGGAAAAGAGCCATATGATGCCCTTTAAATTAAAAGAAACATCTCTCTGTATAAGATACTTGTATTACTAATATTCAATTGCTGGAAGCAGCACATGCTCAACTTTGTAACTGAAGTAGCCTTCTACAATAGATAAGTTAATATAATATTGTGAATTATTGTCTAATAACCTGAATGGAAGTTCTGGACTTCTGTCAGAGAAGGCAGACAATATCTGTCTATTTCTTAAATGCTGCAAATCCATCTCTGTCCACAAAGTGCCAATGAAACATTTCTTAATATTCATGGATATTGAAATTCAAAATAAAATGCTTCCCTTACTTGCTAGAATTAGCAGTCTCTGCATGGCTATGCTCACTGATTCTTACTTTGCATGTTTTCAGACTTCCTGTTTGTTGCTTTACTATAGCCTTTGTCTTTCTGGATCATTCTAACTCCCAACCATTTGCTCTTTTTCCTTCTTTCTCTTCTATTAGACCATGTGTTAGATTTTTAACAACTAGTTTATATTTTTTTTTTCCGCAAAGAAGATTAAGCATGTTTCTTTCTCTGCAAAACCCTGTGGGTGGGTGGGTGGGTATGGGACTGGCTATTGTTCAGCTTCTGCCTTGTCAGTGTGATTACTCTGCTAGAAAGACCCTGTACTATTTGTTGTATCTTCCAACAGTACTTAACAAATCAGCAGCAATATCCAAGATTTCTGTGATGTCTGCAGATATCACAGCAGCTGAGCCAATAGAAGCCAGGAAAATCAGCATACATACACATGCCAAATCAAGTTCTCTGTGACAATGACAATAATTATCCAGAAAGGAAGACAGAGCTCAGAAGACATTGAAGAAGCATCAGAGAACTTTGACTCACGATCAGAGCTTAGGAAAGACACTATTATAGACTATAGCTTCCAAAATCCTTGAAACAGCATGGCAGCTGATTGGAAGTTTCTTCGAATACAGTCCAAAAAAGATTTTCCACACTCTGCTCTGACTCTCCCATTTATTCCTCAACCTACAATAACTAACTAGCATATATTCCCAGCATTGACGAGGGTTTTATTTTCTCATAGGCAATGTTTGTCAGAAAGATTTGAGATCCTGTGTCTCTAATTCCCCAGCCTGTCTTGTCCAGTATCTGTAACTTTTCCCCACATTCCCCAATCCAATCTGTATTCAGAGTTATTAACATAGAAAAGTTGGGTTCCTGAAGGAATACACTGCCCTCCTCCTTGCTGGTAGGCCTCATCTCCATAGCAACCAGCCAGGCCCAAGAGCCCTTTGGTTGAGAATTCTAAAATCCCCTCCCTAAACTGCAAATGCCAGGATTCTATAGAATCTTCTCAGGCAGCCAATCATATGAGGTCTTTGCCTGACACAGACAAACAAACTTTGACTTTTATATAGGGATGGGCCAACCGAATCCTTGAATCCTGCGCAAGGATTCAAGATTCGCGAATCTGAATCCCTGTGCCAAAACAGGGAAACCGAATCTTTCGAATCTAACAACCAAATAGAACACCTGAAAACCTGGGACACCAGATACACCAGGGGAGATGGCAAGTAGGTGACTTTTCCCCTTGGACTAATAATGGCCTTTGCTAACAATTTCAGAAATTACATCTGGGGTTGTATTCTAAGATATTTAAATTGAACATTTTATATTTCAGTTTAGCACTTGACTGGAAGGTACAGTCTTCTTGAGATTTCAAGGACAGCTGAAAGATTCCTTTGCATAGCTCCCCTACAAAGCTCTTTCATACACAATTCTGGGGTTTGTAGTTTTACAAGGTGTCACAGCCTTCTCTGCCAAAGTGTGCTGGTGCATCATCAAACTACAAACCCCAGGATGCCATAAGGAGCTATGCAAAGAAAAGCCAGTTTTGACCTGGATTAGCTCTGTACTGTAGTGGTTCTGTTTACGTAGGCAGGAAAATGTGGGATTCAAAAGATTCAAGATTCGTGAGATTTGTGGATTCCCAGAACCTTCTAGGGATTCAGATCCGGATTTGGATTCATAAAATTCTGGATTTGTCCCATCCCTACTTTTATATGTTAGATTAATGAGAAGGCTGGTGCTTCATTTCACTTACAAGCCTTATTGTATTGGACTTAATAGCTGAAGTTTGTATTCTGAGTGCTGATTCTACTCTTCAAATTATTTCTATTCTTATTTTTAAGGTAAACAAAAGCAGAGAATGATTTTTCATACAAGTTCTTTGTTATGAAAGGCATCAATATTTTCATGGCCCTCTTCAATAGCTCTGGAAAATCTGTTTGTAAATGAACCCAGAAATTTGGGGAGGACTGTTCCTTGAACTGCAGTTTCAGAGCACCAAAAATAGCAAGTACTAAGTACTTTTTTTTTTTTTTGCTATCAGTTATTTTCATAACTTTTGAACAGTTTGAAATATTGTAATGAAACTTAACTGTATAGACTCAGACCCCCTGTGAGGACATTGCAGCACTCTGCAGGTCCCACAGACCACAGGTTAAGAATCGTTGGCACAGAAGGATGTTTTGCCTCTTCTCATTTAGACATTAATTATGCAGCATCTCTTAAGTACCTCTGACAGCCGTGTTTACCTCCTTAACATCCTTGGTGCTTCATTCAAAGTGCAGTAGAACCAACAGATTCAAAGAGTGGCAATTATTTAAAGGCATCAATATCAGTATTTTGGGAGGAGTGGGTGGCATGAATGGTGAATCTCGGACCACTGATGATTATTCCAGCTATGTTCAGTGCAATCCTTTGCATGTGTATTCAGAAACAAGTCCCATTAAAGTATGTAGGGCTTATTGTTGATAGATGTCTTCAAGTTAACTCTCACTTATGGCAACCTTGGGTTTTCTTGGCAAGATCTGTGCTGAAGTTTGCTGCTGCCTTCCTGTTAGGATGAGACACTTTGACTTGTCCAAGGCTGCCCAGTGGATTTCTGTGTCTGAGCAGGATTTTGAACCCTCATCTCCTGGAGTCTTAGTCCTGCACTCAAGCTATCACACCACACTGGTTTAATCTGTAGGATTTATTCCTGAGTATGCATAGTGTACAGCCTGAGGTTTGTACACTTTCGGTAACAGGAATAGATGACTTGGTGCCCTCCAGATATTTTAGGCCATTTCCGCACAAGAGGGAAGGAGTGGTTCACCATGTGTCAAGAGTGGTGTCTTTATACTCTGATTCAGAAACTGTGCTGTCTCCACCCCCACCCCCCAATTTACATCGTACTTCCGCAAGGAACAGCAGTTGCTGCATCTACAACTTCAAGTCCCTGGCCACTCCCATTCCCCTCCCTCAGTCTGCCCTGCCATCACGGATTGGTCTGTTTTTTAAAAACACACACACACACACACACACATTTTAAACACATTTCTGTGTTGCTGCATTTGTGCATAGGTATGTATGTTTGCTGATACATGGAAAAAAACAGCCCATTACCAGATCCACTCTTTTTCTGCTGTCTGTTTATCCGGACACAAGCAATGCTCAAGGATGCTTTTAAGGTTCCCATCGTAGGAACATTTCACTTAGAGATCTAGTTTAATTCTCTGAGATTTACTTCCATGCAGACCTGCAGGTGCTCTGTTACTGCCAGGTGTGAGTAGGTGGGGGAGGCGCTCTGCACGTGTTTAAAGGCACTCTCTCATTTCTACTCTTGGGATCCAGGTTCTTCTAGGGGAGATTTCACCGTGATGCAAATGGAGCTCTGATTTGTTGCAACCTTGCCCTCTGGCAAGTTCTCCGCTCATCAGTTGGCAGCGGCACCAAAGTGCAGGGAAGATGCACAATTTGGTGCAGAGCCTCTGCTGCACAGCAGCGGCTGAGTCTGGTTAAAGGGGGCAGATTGGGAGAGGAGAGGATGGGGCTGGGTTCTCCCTTGTTGCCAGGTTGGTGTGTACCAAGGCAAAAAGGCGCCACCTCTGGCACTCAACCAGATTACGACCCGCCTTCCCCTTCCACATTCTTCCTTTTTCATTCCCTGGAGAGGCTGATGAGTTCAGATCCAGCCCAGTTGATCAATCCTGGCCACATGGTTGTGAGCCGAGGGTGAAAAAGCACATGCAAAACCACAGTGGCAGCAAGCCTATGGTGACCTTTCTCCCAAGAAGGTACAAGATTTGGCTGGGAGGCTGAGCAAAAAGCTGGCCAAAGTAGAGAAAAAAGTGCATGGGTAAGGGGGGAAAAGGTGCATGAATGCAACAATGACGGCAGCCTGTCCTTTGATGAGTGGAGAGAGATAGGGACGGAAATGACAGAAGGAGCAGCCTGGGAACTCCCATAGCTGGCCACTTCTGTGCTGTAAATTGATGCTACACTTCTGCATGTAGGCGAAAAACAAAGCAGAACTGGTTTGGGAGGTTTACATCAGAGTTTTCCCAGTTTTTGGATACAACAGTTTCTCATCGCAGTGAACCGTTCTATGAGCTGAAAACGTGCAGAACCACGAGGAAAACTCCAACACTAAAATGCTACATTGTGCAGATTGGAGAGTAAGAATTTGTCATTACTATCATGTATCAACCTTGTGCAGAAATAGACACCTATCTGCCCCTCAACAAATATTTTAGGATCTGCAGTCAAAAATTCTGGAGGACGCTGGGGCTTGCCTGTCCCCGGTCTTTGAAACAAATGGTGTCAGCAATTCCAAGATGTTTAATGGGGCTCCAATCTATTTTCTTTTCTGAAAGGGCTGAGTAGACTCTAGAGGAACTGAGTCATACTAGTGAGCAGTTTGTGAAGTGTACATGTCACTAATATTTTAATATGGTGGGATGTGACATGCCTTCTCTTCAGGTCACTGTTCTTCATCCATTACTGAGATAGTATTTTGTGTTTTTAGTGC
This sequence comes from Cyclura pinguis, assembly GCA_030412105.1. Lineage (NCBI taxonomy): Eukaryota > Metazoa > Chordata > Lepidosauria > Squamata > Iguanidae > Cyclura > Cyclura pinguis. Next base: position 68,285,291 of record CM059603.1, read on the forward strand.
CACAAGATTTCACCTTAAGAGCTAGGCTTATACCTTGTATGCCAGGACTGTGATTCTCCAGATGTTGCTGAACTCTAGTTCCCATCAGCCTCAGATAGGCTAGGCAATGGTAATGGACATGAGAGCAGAAGGTCCATCAACAGTTGTCATGCCACAGGTGTCCAACACCTATTGTAAACAATTTTCCTCCCTTATTTTTTTATCATCTCAGTGTATGCCTGCAAATGGACTATACAGAATACTTTCCTAGGCACCATCAATTGCTCTGGGAGTTTTCCCTATCAAAGGAACTTTTCTCAGGCTTTTGTCACTTCCAGACATCAATCAGTCTTCTTCTTCCTCCCATCCCAACTGTAACCCTTTAACCGTACGCATTGTATGACACATTTGGCCCCTGTTTCAAAAGACCATGCCCTCAAAAGACCAGAATTCCCCATGGAATTCTGACTGAGTTTGGCACCGTGGGATCCCATTGGTCTCACCTGATCTATTGTGACAGGTCTAATATATGGCATAGCACTTTACTGAAACTGGAACTCAAATCTGCACAAATGAAAAATTTGGAGATATGACAGTTTGGTATCATGAAAACCAAAAAGCACTGAAGTACCTCCAGTATTTCTTTAACATGTAGAGATTGGTTTATTTTAGCTTTGCCAAAACACATACTCTGTGGAATAGTCTCATTGAACAAAGGAAACTATATGGTTAATTTAGCCCTGGCTCCACCTTATATCCAAGTATTTTCACTATTTCTGTCTCCACTATGCTTTTGTCATTTTGCTCTTCTTATCAACACATCTGGTTACCTCATTTTACTACTCTGGATTAACCATGTTGTAACTTGATACGCATGATTAAAATAGGTTTATAAAACTGTAACTCCTGTGTGCTTTGAAGATAGATATTATTTTAGATCAACACAAAACCAACCATACTGTTATTCTGCCTTTGTGCAATATGTATGAGATTCTATTCTTACATGAAAGGCATGGCATGCATTACCATATTTCTGATAGTATCTTTTTACTGTGGTTGGAATATCCCTACAACCCACCACTGAACAATACAAAGGCAGATTGTTCACTACAGGCAACAATGAATCCTATGTTTGTCAGCTGAAAATTCCAGAAGGACTGTGAGGTTTGTAGTAGAAACTGCCATCTTTTGAATCACAGTGCTTGGTTTGAAATTGAGAGTCCCAGTTTTACATCTTGGTGGACTTTATATACAATTGATGTATGTGCACACTCGTAGTAAAATGCTTTCACAGTCATAATATGTTACACTGAGATGGCACTGTGTAGAGCCCATGTCAGCAGTGTGTCACGTTCAAAAGAAAGTTAATTTACTGCCTGCTATTTAGGCCGTATCTACAAGGAAGATTTGAAAGGAATCTGATGCATTGAAATATATACCATCCATGAAGACTGCACATGCCCCAATTTATTCTGAACATAATCTTGATCTTTCTCTTAGGTTCAATCAGTTAGATCAAATTTGTCACTCTAGTGGGTTTCTGTGCTCTATTTACCACTTTCCCCTCCAAGACCTGACAATCATGGAATTTTTAAAATTTATTTCCCTTCTGTTTTTTGGGGAGGTGCAAACTAAAGAAGTGATGTTCTAAAAACTTATATTTTCTATCAATCAATTGACTGGTGCTGTTTACAAAAAGGGCACATGTCAGTTCATTTATACTTTCTTGCTGGGTTATGTTAAATGCGCATGTGCCCAACCCATCCCTATTTTCCAGATATGTTTCTGCTTTGCAATGCATCGCCTTCCTCTGTTTCTTCCCACTATTTTTCAGAAATGTTTTTCTTTCTCCTCTCAAGATAAGTGTTAAGAAGAAATGATGTTGTTGTTGTAGCCAGACAAGATTAAACTTTCCCATCTAACACAGCAAATCTCCTCATATGCAAGGATGCCAACATATATCAACCCAAATATGCTTTTAAAAAAAAAAAAGCGAGAAGGGGAAACAACATTAATTTCAGAAAATTGTGTGGTGCAAATTGCTTCGAATGACCCTGTCTGGATGATCCTGTTGAGTGGTATTTCTCAAAACTGATTTCAGACAGGGCCTCCTGCTGAATCTTTTTGACTTTCTGGATTCTCCAACCAAGCCCTAACTATTGGCTCACAAACAGATTCTTGTGGTTATTTGAACCTGACCCTCATGTCAGAGGCCCAGCTCTAAGTGCCGCCAGATGTAAGACAACTAGTGGTCAAAAAGAATATTTTTAACAGTGGCCCCTTGTTGTGGAATATTCTATCCAGTGCTATAACCAAGTATAACTCCTGTTTTCTTGTTTCTCTTCTCCATCTTGTCTGTAATGAATGAGTGTTGGGGACATGATGTATTTGCAGGACTCAACATGCAAAAGGTAGTGTCTGTCCTAAGCAACTGAATGTTGGGGCCCCGAAAAGCCAAGGTACCTCATATCCTAATTCACTCAGGATACCATCTATACCATTCAATATCTGATAAGTTAGAATTCTGAATATTTGTGCAACCTTCTAAGCAATATGGCAACACACATACAGCTAGCATCAGGGATTCCCCTGTTCAGCATTATTGAGCCACTTTCCCCTTTTATTCACCTGAAACTTTCCATTTCTGTTTCTGTTCCCTGTTTTGTCTGTTTCTTTGTATGATTACTATAACAAGCCATGGATCCCTGAAGCCTGCATTCTTCATTCTTCATTGTTCATGGAATGTTGTGCACACATTGCTATCACACTAGAGAGGGGCCTTCTAAACACCTACACGGCACATTCCTTTTTCTCCCAAAGATTCTAACTGAGCATCCACTGTGCTCCCTTTTTGGGACTTTTCCCTATGCCTCAGGAATGGGCTGGGAGGCAGGTCTCTCTCCTGGACCTCTTTTTGGAAGCTCTAATTTGGGTACTAGAATCTGAATTCTCACTCTGCACATTCCTGCATGATAAAGCTTCACTGTGGCCTGGGAATGCTAAATCCACTTGGATTTGTCCTGTCATTGAGGTGCTCTGCTTCTCTTCCTTCAGAATTGCTTCTCAGAATACTAAGATAGATATATTTTCTTTTTGCTCTTTCACCCAGAACCTCTTAATGTTTCCTCTGCACGTGCTTCAAGCTTAATTCTTTTCTCATTCTTGTATTTCCTCAGCCCAACCAACAATTGACAACAATATTCGCCTTTTTTGTTTATATGCAGCCAACCATCTATTTGTAATTTGACTTTTGAGTTTTGAATTTCAGGACAAGTGCTGAATTCATCCCCATTAGTTCTTCTGTTCTACTACCAAGTTCCTAAAATGTGGTTCTCCTGGTAATTTAGGAAATCCGGTTTTCTAGAGCAGTTTGCTAGATTCACAGAACTAAGCCAGGTGCAGCAGCAAGTATGGACTCTGGAATGGGTGTGGTGGCGGCTTGATGCCTCACCCAGAATGGGCTGAGGGGCAGGCCTAAGTCTCCTCTGAAATGATCTGAAGAAATTGGACAACCAAAATTCTCATCTAATTGAGCCTCCTCAAGAATGGTCAAGAAGAAGTGTACTAAAGTGTACTAAATGATCAAGAAGTGCACTAAATGATCAAGAACAAAGAAATATTAAGAATAGCTTTCATGGTTTGAGTCCCCCCCAGGAATAATAAAGGCTGTCAGCAATCTGTCCTGTGCAGAATTACTTGGGGATATACTTCAACAAACCCATGAAGGACATACATACTGTATTTAATAAAGTCTTCATATTTAAGGATGTCTGGATGATAATGGATGGGAAAAGGTACTTTGCTGTTCCCCTGCAAGTTCTAGCAAGCTGACAAATGTAGTAATAAATCACCTATCAGTGCTGAGTCCTCCTGCCACCTAAAACCAGTTCCCATGCTACAAGGTTCTCTTAGCTCTGGGATGAATTTTGTGCCACTCATTTCTGTTCCAGAATTATTAAAAACAGGCTTCTCATGTGAATAGAGAGATACATTTGTCAAAGCAAGCTTGGCCAAACCAGATACTGTCAGCTAGGGTTGATATTATTTACTTTTCAATACTAGTTTCAGACAGCTACATCCCCTTCCCCTGCCTTCATGGATGCCTTATTTTCACTGCTGTTTCTCTGCTGTTATCACCACATTCAGTGTTGTTTTATTATTTTGGAGATTTTAAAACTGTATTTTTTAAACTGAGAGTCAGCATGGCATAATGGGTAGAGCATTGGACTATGACCTTGGCGACCAGGGTTTGATTCCTTGTTCGGCCATGGAAGCCACTGAGTGTCATGCATCACAGACTCTCAGCCCCAGAAAACCCCATGATAGGTTCACCCTAGGGTCACCATAAGTTGGAAACAACTTGAAGGAGCACAACAACATTGTCTTAAATTAATGCTAATTTTTGTCTCTTCCAATTGTATTCAGTTGCATTTAAAACTCTTGCTGTAAAGTGGGATAGAGAATTTTGAAACAAAAATTAATGAAAATATCTGAGTGGACTTGTATCTTTGGGTGAAAAGAACGTCAGACATTTTTACCCAGTAGCTCTCTCTCCTACTATTTCACTTTATCTGGGCCCATGCCAAGCATTCACTTGAAAGTCTCGCTTGGGCAGGACAGAGGGAATGAGGCTCTTTGGAATGCCACAAATAATGAACGAGAGGTTAGCTGGGGGATGAGGATCTGGCATGGTGAGGATTTGGCACTGCCCACTTCTTCACCCTACAGATACTTTATTTCCCCACTCAGAGAAGAGCCAGCCTCTACTATTTGAGAACCATAAAATGTTAGGAAGTAAGACATATAATTGGAATAGACAATGTGGTTTTCAGGGCTCTTAGCATTGCTAAAATTGCGGTATGGCTGTATTCTACAGTTTAAAATTTTCATTTATCCACGTGCAAAACATTGTACATACAGCATTGTAGTCAAGAGGCATCAGGACTGCACTTATGATATTAAAATGGATTAGGTGCAACAGCCAAATACTTGGGAAGAACTTAATAGACTATCTAGTTCTGTGTTAAGACAGGATATCCTATGTACAAAACATACTCAAAAGCTACATGCTCAGCTTTTCAGAAAGGATATTCAGTCACATCAATAGGCAAATTGTTTTAATGGTAAGCACTCATTCTTTAACACTGAGTCTCTACCTGCTTCTCTAGAGTTATATATAGTTTTGCCTATCATACTGTTTTCAAATTTTACCACATCATAAAACATTACAACTTACAGTTTCAGATGGACTATTTAATATTACCACTGGGAAAATAGTGTGGAACCATTATGATACTTCCTAGGACATCATAAACAGAATGGGAGCACTTAAGGAGGAAAAAAAGAACTTTACAAGCTAAACTGAACTCTAAAGGAATACTGCTGACATGGGTGAAGTTATACTAGGATGATTTTGATCCCCTGTTCCTTTCCTTGCAAAGGCTATTTCTCATTCACCAAAGTAACAGCTGCAGTATGCTCATGGTGACTGTAAAAAAAAAAAGAAGAAGAAGAGTAAGAGGACTTTACTCTCACTTTACAACAGAATGATAGCCTAAGCTTTCTGACTCCGTAGAGATGGGATAAATTATATTCTTTCTACATGTAAATTCCAGTACTTATGCAACGTCTTTGCCTTCTACATATATGCCTCTCTCTGGAGCTTGTGGTGAGCTACATTTCAGTCCCCTTCTCTGTGTGTAGCTGAAAATTCCCAGCACCTGATATAACAACTGTACAGAGCTGAAGGAGCTCCAAAAAAGGGTGACGTGCCATCCTTTAGTTACTGTTCCCAGTTTGACAGTAAAAATATGTTGGGCATCTGCCAGTTCCTGATCCTCTGAAACATAGTGTGGTGTTTGCTTATATAACGTTTGAATGGCATTGCGCATGCAACAATGAAAGCAGATTATTCCAAATACTTCTTATGTAAAAATCTTGTCAAAACTTGCATGCTATTTAATTTTTAAAAAGTTTTCTGGTAACACTGATGTTGCTAAAAGTGAATTCAGACAATGAGTATAGATACACACATAAATGTATACATGCATAGGCACAAACAAGCACAATATTAGTGAGGACTGGGTGTTCTCAATAGTCTTGTCAGTTGGGAAAATAAAAATGGGAAATGGGATGGTGTGAGCAGAATGAAGTATTCTGGAAGAGGTTCAAGAGAGTTTTTTTTTTTTAAGGTCTAACTGCAATTGGCACACATGGAACTTGGGGTAAATTTCCTTTGGTAGTTTACGCAAAAATTATTGCTGATATTTTAAGCCACTTGAATTTTAATTTCAGAGCTTTGCTCTGGTGACTGATTGTTGTGATAACTTCAGTTCTAGTACTAACAACAGATTCTACCTATCTGTTGGACAAAATGTTCACCTTTAGTTGTCACCCCATCTCCATAATGAAAACATAACAAAATAGAGAAAGGATCATCACCACCCTTCTACTTCCCCTTTGCCATATGAATTCTTCTCCTCAGGAGCTGATGGTTGTAGTTACTTACCTTTCTGTGGTCAGAAATGGACATGTTAAAGGAGCTATCCAAAGTGCTGAATCCTATCCCCAAAGTAGACCTAGTGCTTTTGATAGTGGCATTAAATTTCAGACTAAAATAAGGAGTGGATTAATAACCTCACTGCCATAAGAACCACCAGCCTCGTCTGCTTGTAGTGCCTGTATATAACCCATCTGTTAGCTCAGATAATATGTGAAAAAATATATTCCAAGATTTCCAAAAATATAGAAAAGGACTTGAGGTACCTGTTTTGGTAGTATAACTTCTTGAATGACTCCCATCATATATTTCCCCACTGCTATTTCTCCCTCATTTAAACTCAGATTAATAGCCAAATATCAAGCAATGATTCCTTTGACTTTATTTTAACATGTAGTGTGTCAGCTACTGTTCTTCTCTTGTTGCAGAAAAAATAAGTTCTTCCCCTGCGCCCCCCTCAAAGTTACAGTTTAAATGTTCATACAGTACCTTCAAGAGAGGAATATTAAAATAAAAACAGAGGTAACTATACTGATATCATATTAAAATGACATAGAAGCAGAGCGCCAGGCCAAAAAGTTTCCCATTTTTCTTAACCCAACAGTAATACTTCTTGTAAAACAATGAATGTGCATAGATGTCCCTAAAATCTGAGAGATTAAAATTGTTAACTTTGAATGTTTTCTCCTTTAGATAACAATTTCCCAGTGAAACTAAGGGTTACACTGAGTAGTTGGCTAAAGGACTGCGTAATAGGATACAATGGTGTCTTTGTAAAATGCAGGGGAATTTTAAGTGGGAATCTCTAGGACATTCATTTCAGTATACATCACCACTGAAAAGGTTTAAAATCTGCTGCAATTTTAACTGAAAGGAAAGGAGGAAGTATGAATAAGCATGGATTTTGCCTTTTTTTTTACAGGCTTTTGAAAGAACTGGCACACACATATCATTCCATACATTTCTATTAGACAATATAAGTGGATGGATTCATTTTACTTCTGCTGGAATCATTTCATAAAGGCAAGTCTTTGTTAGTCATGTAACACACACAGATTTCAAGAAACAGAAAATGTTTCACTCTCACAATCTGTATTTTCAGGACATATAATTTTACACATCATTGATTTCATCAAACTAGCCCAGTTTGTACTCACATCCAGTTTTCTAGTCAAAGCTTTTTTTGTTTTGTTTTGTTTTTAAAGTTACTTGTAAGCAAAATTACAACAACAGAACAATGGATTTCTTACTCCTTCCTACTTGAAACAAAAAAAACAGGGAGTGGAAATATTCTTTATATTTACTGAATACTAGTAGATTAAATTTCTGATCTGGGGGCTATGCTTTTCCATGCATAGAGTTTTCCACGCTTCATTGCTATATAGAGAGGCAGATAAGAAGGTCCTGTTTGAGGCGGCCCTGGGAGTTCCCACTGATGATTTGGGAAGAAAGATGGTTACATGTGAATCCTGCTTCCTGTACATTCTCAATGCCATTATAGTACAGCACACAAATGAAGCCAGTCCAACAATGTACACCTCAAAATACCTCTATATTTTTAAAAAAACTCTTTCTTGGACGGGCCAACTAGCCCCACAGTTTAAACCACTGGATCTTCACCTGGGGTCTGAGGACCCCTTGGGGTCCATGGACCCCTCAAAGGGAGTCTTCAAAACCCTGCTGCTGGATATGAACAGCAGCAGCAGTAATACGGACATGGCAGCAGGGGGGTTGCAGGTAATGAAACTGCTTCCTCAAGGGACGGAAGAATTTGGGCACATGCACGTGTACCCCTGATGAAAGGGACGTGGTGACAGTTTGCACACACCCAAACTATGACTCTGGAGACCAGAGTTTGAATCTCCACTTCGCCATGGATGCCCACTGGGTTACCTCAACCAAGCCACATTTTCTTAGCCTCAGAGAAAGGCAAAGGCAACAAACTTTGTGAAGAAAATCCTCATGACAGGTTCACCTTAGGATCCCTTTGAAAACTGACTTTCAAAGGGGATCCTAAGGTGAAAGTCAGTTTTCAAAGGGGAGAGACATGATGGCTAGAAAGAACCTCCGCCGTCAGTGGCGCTTCGTTGTGGTGTGCTTTCATGTCACTTCTGAGATATGACAACCCTAAAATGAACCTTTTACAAGGGTTTTTTTGTTTTGTTTTGCAAGATTTGTTCAGAGAGGGTTTGCCTTTGCCTTCCTCTGTGGCTGAGAGAATGTGGCTTCCCCAAGGTTACCCAGTATCTGAGTGTGGATTTGAATCATAGTCTCCATAAACCTTTAATAAACACATACATACATACATACATATTTGAAAATGTAAATCTAAGATTAAATATTTAAATCTTGAGTTAAGTCTTGGGGTCTCCAGCAAAAAATTCTATTTGCAAGGGGTTCCTAGTAAAGAAAAGAACCATTGGTTTAAGCCAACTAATAAAACCATTTTCATTTTTATGGAGTAGTCTAAAAGAATGGTTTAATGTGTGTGGAGAACAGCATGTTTGGTCTAGGTTTGGTATATTGTGGATAAACATTTTTATTATTAAAAGCATATTATATTGCTTTTAAGTTTTTTCTACAACATGGAAACCAGGTAACAAAAGGAGAGACAACCAATTTCTACAGTCCTCAATGCCTGCCCATCTCTCTTTTTCTCATCTTCTATCTACCTGGAAGGTGTTTTTTTTTAGTTGTTTCTGCAATGAGAGGATGGTAGAAGAGAGCTGAAGAAATGTGGAATTTTGGTATTTTATTACAGCAGTTCGTCTGCAGTAAAAATTGCAGTAAAAACTGAGCTGCAAAAGACTGGATTCTACTCTAGCTGATCCTAGTATACTTGTGCATGCCTTCCTACAACAGGGAAAGTAAACAGTAGCTGACTCCATAAAGTCATCATACAGAAAATTGAAAAGTGGTTAGCCTGTCTCCTCAACTACCCATAGCATGTTTAAGAAGTGTAGATTATTAAGTTTGGCCACCAAAATGAAATTCATAAGTGAAGGCTGATGAAAGAAAAATCAATCCTGGATGTACTGTGGAAAAAGCTTTCAAATGGTCTCTAGAAGGTTCAAAAGGTTTTTATTTACTTATGCAAGGCTTACCTGACCAGGTTATTTCACTTCATGTGTGCATATTGTTAGTTTTGAATAAAATGTTTGCTGAAACACATTGAATTGCTCTTCCTTTTTGTGGTGTAGGAATCTAACCTTATTTTTCCATCTTCTCTCTTTGCTACACAATCTTCTATTAAACAAGCAATACTGAAGAACACATCTACTTTGTTAACTGCGGTCTACCTGTATTGTACATTTTCTCTTGGCAATATCAATTATAGATCTTTGCCTTCTTTTGTGGAAATTCCTTCAAAGTTGCTTTTAGGGTGAAAAGCAACACATAAACTGGAACATCAGGTCCTTTATTTAATAGTGTATTATGGCTTTTAATCACTGACATAAATTGGCCTCTCACTGGCCTAAGTCCAGCACTATGCTGGTGGCTGAGTGCTTCCATGAGAGAATTCTCTTCCTTTCCCTTCCTCATATGCTGCCAGTCACTCCAAAAATCATCTCTGGAGGATTTCCCCTCCTCACCCAATTGGATCACATCAACTCTTTTTATTTCCGTTTTTGATACATGCCTTAGGCTGTAAAAATGGCCATGTGGTGGAACAAGAGGCAACCCAGAGATTAACTTTCAACAACTCTGTGTCAGAGTTATTAGATGGCAGTTACCAGTCATTATTTAAGTGCTCTATAAGGTCTTGAGAGCTGGTGTGGTGGTTTGAGCACTGGAATGAGATCCTGGAGATGACGATTTGATTCTCTACTCAGTCATGGAAACCCGCTGGGTGACCTTGAGCATGTCACAGACACTCAGACCCATAAAACCTTGTGATAAGTTTGCCTTAGGGACACCATAAGTTGAAAGTGACTTGAAGGCACACAACAAAGGTCTTGAGATACAAGGCCATTAAAGGGACATGAGCAGTCACTAGGTCTATGTTGAATACTAGGCAGTACTCATCAGATTGCCCATGCCACCCCATTTCTGTTTTCTATGCAGGGTTGTGAAAGCTGGATAGTGAAGATATCTGATGGGAAGAGAATCAACTCTTCTGAAATGTGTTGGAGGAGAGTTCTAGGGATGCCAGGGACTGCCAAAAAGACAAATAAATGGGCTCAAGAGCAAATCAAGGTTGAATTCTCTCTAAAAGACAAGATGACTAAACTGAGAGTGTCCTCCTCTGGATACAGCAGGAGAAGACATGAGGCATTAGAAAAGATCAACGATCCTTGAGTTTCAAGTGAGCAGCCCGTCTGGTTGGATGTAACTCCTGGGTAAGTGCGGGGTGCGAGTAGGGTTTGCAGCCTTACAGCTGGGGTTGGAAGTTTTCATGCTTTATTCACGAAAACTTTCTAACTCGGTAGTTGAGGGGATTTCAGACTGGCTGTTCCCGTCTGGGTGTGTATCCCCCCCCCCTCTTCTGGCTTGCGCCTCGGAGATAAAAGGAATGAATGAATAAAAGAAAACGGCCAGCTTGCCGCGGCCACAGCGCCGACTCCTTCCTGTTATGCCCCTCGCAAGAAGCCGGAGACTATCGGGGATGTGTAATGTGGGAGAGGGAGCGAGTAGGTAGCTTAAGACTCCTCCAATCACGGGTGAGGTCCCTGCCCCAAGGGGGCGGGCAGATCCTTTGATGTCGGGGGTCCCGGGGTGGCCAGAGAGGCGGCGGAGCTGGCATCCTTTCCTTGTGGTGCGGCGACGAAGGAGCGAGCAGCCCGCTCGGGAGAAGCGAACGTGAAGGGACAGCCCGACGCGCAGAAGAGACCGCCAAGCGAGTAGTTTGGGCGAACGGGAAGCCGAGAAAGGCGAGGGGAGAGACGCGGCGAGGGCAGAAGGGGACAAGGGTGGGCGCCGCGGGAACATGAATGAGCCGCGCACTCCGACGTCGGCCCGGCCGGCGGGCGGCTGCGGCCACTGAGGTGGCGGCGTCGGCGGCGTCACTGAGCGAGCGAAGGACGGCGGCGGCAAAGGGGGCGCGGGTTTCCCTCACGACGAGGGAGGCAGAGGGAACCATGCGGGTCTCCGAGGGCTTGGCCGGGCTCCTCTACCTCCTCGCCTTTCTCGTCGCCAGAACGTGGGAACTCCGCCTGCACCCCAAGCAAGGTAACGAGAAAGTCGCGGGTGGGAAGTAGGAGCGCGTGCGTGTGCGCGCGCGCTCGCACGGGGTCGCCTCCTCCGCGCGTAACGCTTGTCAAGAGGTCTCTGGGGCTGGAAGCGGTCGCCCGCGGCTTTCTAGGAACCCGGGTTGCAACCACGGCTCGAGGCCAGCGCGCGTGCGCCATCGGAGGGCGCACTGCACGTGCGGGAAGAGGGCGCTCTGCGCGGCGAGGAAAGAGAGGACGGGGGAGCGGAGCCTTGCTGCTCGGTTGATGTCCCCAGAATGGGGCGATGTGGCGGACCTTGTCTTCCTCACCTCCCGAATAGGGTTATAATTAGACTCGTCCAAATGAAAAGCTGTTGTTGTTGTTGTTGTTGTGTGCCCTCAAGTAGTTTCTGACTTATGGCGACGCGAAGAAGAACCTGTCACGGGATTTTCTGGGGGGCTGAATGTGTGTGGCGCGCCCGAAGTCACCCGGTGGGTTTGACATCGGTTGGGCATAGTCAAACCGCTACACCATGGTGGTTCTCTTCAGTGAAAAATACAGCCCTAGTAAAGAAATACCTGCACGGGTTTTTTGAAAAAAATGTACGGTTATTTAGAAGGGAAGGAGAAATACCCTATATTCGCAGGAGTAAGGTTGAGTTAAGTCATTAGTAGACTGTTATAGTGCTATTATTCCAGTTTCAACATCCTATGGAATCCTTTGAGGCCCCTACCTAAACTGCGAACTCCAGGATTCCATAGGATATTGAAAGTGGAATAATAGTGCTGTAACAGTCTAGTGCAGAAGTGGCCTTAGACAGTGAGGTGTGCAGCACCTCAGGTAGCAGGTGCTGGCTGCAGGTGGTGGTATTCTCTGAGCATTTCTTCCTGAGCCTTCTGCACCAAGCACACTCTTGGAAGAAGAGCTGTGAATGCCACTTGGTAACCTAAATCCTGTTCTTAGTCTGACCAGTAGATCTGTTCAATCAATGAGACTTATCTATGTATTGACTCATCATTCAGCAATTGATTGAATGGGTGTTCCATAGTTTGGACTAAGCATGCTTATATTCTGCATGTTTTAAGTTTTTTGCAGTTAAGTGTGATGGAGGACACTGCTTCACTGCCAGTATTGAAAAGAGTTCATCTGCTAGAATAGCGAGATTCTAAATGTGAAATGAAGGAGGGGAAAGCATTTTGATCTTGTCTCAGACAGCAAAATGTGGTAGGCTGGCTCTGCTGCAACTCACTTTGGATACTGTGAATCCATTTATTTCGGGGCTGAACCAACTCCAGGATTCAGCTCTGGTTTAGATTAAGTCCTGTGTTAAGTCCTAAGTGTGTGTTAGATAGTAAAGTCTGCAATCCAGATTTAGTGGATAATAGTTCAATGTCATTGGAGCTGCTTTAATGCAAAGGGGAGGGGACTTTAGCGAGTGTGCACGGTCCTATAAATAGTGTGCTATGTATTATTTGCAAGTGTTACACTTTATTTCTGCATATTACAGCTGGCAAAGCATTCCACAGATCAAATGCCCCAGTGATTTATAACATTTATGTGATCTTCTTCGTCTGTTGGCTAACATATTGACTATTCTAGTTTTAACAGGATGCCTAGGAATGCAACCCACAAATAGGCACAGGCATACATCTTTGTATGGTTGGTGAGATGTGAGTGAACAGAAGAGGACTGGATCTCACTCTTCTGATCTCACACTGGTGCAAGAGTGGTTAGTAGATCCATTGGTGTAAGGGTGGCAAATCCATACTTGGTTTCATGGCTCCTCTTCCCCCTGCAACTGCTCCCAGTGGTATGACCCTTCTCCAGATGCTGACTTTCTCTTGGGAATAGGGTCCAGCACTTGGATGGCTCCATACAACTCAGACTAGCTCCTCCCACAGCAATGGATCAACTGGCTGCCCCTGCATATTGTGTTTGCTTGCATGTACACTACAGTACTTCAAAATATGACCAAGTGTTGCAGTGTTGAAAATCACACTTGGAAGTCTTTTGATATGGCTAGGCACATGAATGTAGAATATGGGGAGGATCTCATTAATGTATGTAGATTAAATTTAGTTTAGTCTGAGCATGAACACCTGTGCTGCACAAGTTCAGGCACAGGGTGGTGGTGGAAACAGCATTTGAGTTTCTGTGCATTTTCAGAAGAGCATATTTGGTTGCACCAGTTATCCCAGAAGGTTGATAGCCTAGATTGGGGATGTGGAAAAATGTGGCCGAAGGGCTGCATGACCCTGAAGCCATCCGCAAGTCCCCAAAGGCCCACCACGCCCTCAGTTTTTAGGAAGAAATTGGCATGATTTTCAGGCATTTTTTTCTACTGAGAAGTAGGCAGAGTTTCTCCTAAAGGTGCAGAACACCCCAGTGCCATGCAGAACGCCACTCAGGATACCCAGATAGTTCTAGTTTTGATAGCATCCTTTTCAAAGTGTTAGTTGGAAGTGATGCAACTTCACTTCCAGTCATCATTTTGGGAAGGACCTGGATAAGGACAGGTATTTGGGAAGATACTTGGGGGAGTATTTGGGAACACTGTTGGGGCAGGTTGGCACAGGCAGAGGGGAGATTGGCCTTTAGTCTCTAGACAGTGACTGACTCTGGCTCAGAATTATCTCCTTTGATAGAATGTATTGGCTGTCCATTTGCTGACATCAGTCCCTTTGCTGATTTGTTGCAGAGGCTTTGGTGAAGCACCTGTCATCATATGAAATAGTGACACCTACACGAGTGAATGAGTTTGGAGAAGCTTTTCCTCACACTCACCACTTCAAAAGGAGGAAAAGAAGCATGGAGGCACATGTGGAGCCCAATTCTTTTAGGACCCATTACCACTTCACTGCCTATGGACAGGTTTTCCAGCTGAATTTGAGTGCTGACACAAGTTTCATTGCTTCTCACTATGCTGAGGTGCATTTGGGAGCCACAAAAAAGCATCCAACCTCAGATCTGCACCATTGCTTCTTTCGTGGGCATGTTAATGCACAGGAAATGCACACAGCAGTCTTCAGTCTCTGTGGCGGCCTGGTAAGCACTACTGTTAAGGTTTGTAATCCTTCATTCAGTTCTCTGTTGTCTTAAGAAGGTAAGAGAGAACCTAGCTTTTGAAAGTGCTGACCTGGAAATTTCATGGGTTGCTAATCCTAGTAGAAACATTGGTGATAGTGCTGTCTTTCAAGTCAAGGTTCTTTTCTTTAGAGTAAAAATATTGCATTTATAAAATTTCACCTATCTTAATAGTATGCTTCATAATATCTCTCAGTCTCAAGTAACAGAATAAGCCACAAAATGGCATAATGTTTTGGGATGCTGATAGGATGTTTACAGGTTTTCTGCACCATATCTTTTCACAGAGTACTCTGATGGGGATCCTGGCATCGACTCTGCTGGGATGGGAGTGTGACAGGAGCGCTCCCCTCTGCACCTGTTGGCTCTGTCAAGAAGGAAGCACCTCGGCCACACCTCTTCCCTCCGCGGCACAGCTAGATACCTTCCCAGGCTGCGTTGGAGGAGGAAGTGCAGCCATTGCGCTTCCCAGGCTTCTGCAGGAGAGGAAAGTCCATGATGGTGGTGCGATCGCAGATCATTGACAGGGGAAATCCGTCGATGATTTAATCTGTGATTGTACCACCTGGGGAGGGGAGAAGGACAGGATCGTGAAAGCATCATGCAGAACCGTCATCACGGTCCCATCCTTCTCCCATCCCTATGGAGGTTTGGGAGGGTGATGAGGAAAGGGCCTGTGACATATTTTTCCCCAGGATTTGGAAAGATGCAGGTTTCTAGTGACACTGTATCTTATTACCCCTCCCTACACTTTTCTCTTCCTTTTACTCCTTCCCCCTTCTTTTCCTGCCACTGCCGTTATCTTTCCTCAGGCTTGAAAGGGATAGGAGCTTCCTAACATAAACGTAAGAAACAATTTCTACACTTTGAGAAGTTGATTTTCTCATCTTGGAGACAAGCATTATGGAGAAAGAAAGCCTGCTAGAGCAGAATATTTTCCCCACTATTATCTACCAGATATCAATAGGATGCTGCTTAAAAGCCAGGCATGAGTGTGAGAACATCTTCCCACTTACGTTCTAGAACAACTGATTTTCATCTATTACATTCTGGAGCTAGTTCAGGCTGTTATTAGTAGCCATTGATAGCCTTATTTTCCATGAATTTGTGTAATCCCAGTTTAAAGCTGTCCAAGTTGGTGGTTATCACTTAAAGTAGTGGCTAATTCTGTGGACTGTGTCCTTATCTTCCCTTTGCCTTTTGCTGCATTTTAACTTGCTAGTGGCCATTTAATGCAGGAAAGAACTACACAAGCAGTATAATTACTCCTGAACACTAGGGAAACTTTTCTATCCATAACTGTCAAAAAACAAATTGCAAAGCTGTATTCACATTTCTTTTTACAGATGGGGAAGTGAGGCAAGACCATGCCATAAACTAGATCAGTTTCCTCCATTGGATCATGTGTTTTCTCCAATATTTACTGTGTATCTACAATTGCCATATTTAAGCACTTTCAACAGATTAAATGATATCCTTCTTACATAAGAGACTGTATTTGATAGTTTACAAATGGGGAACTTTGTCAAGTGGGATTATGAATGTGCTGCAGGAGACTTTTGATAAAGTAGAAATAACCAAGTCTTTTGAAGTTCAACTCGTGCTCCAGTCCCTTGTGACAGTTTATAACCAGATACACTTCTAGCAATGTCTGTAGAATAAGTAATACTTCTCCTGAGATATGTGCAATGGGAACCTAATGTCCCTCCATCTTTGATTCCCAGAAACTTGGAAAGAATTGGGTATGTAAGCATTTCACTGTTTTGTTGTATACTTTTCCAAATATAGTTTACATTATTCTGCTAAGTGGGCTACTGAAGATATATATGCCGTGCTGTGCTTGTGACTTAAACCAGCACATACGCGTTTTAATCCACCATAGTTTGTTTGATTACAGTGGAATGTAGTTCTCAAGCATATTTCACTGTGACTATATTTATTATGTTTGAGGTGCACTGAGTATTAGATAAAGGGCCAGATGTAGCTGTTCCCTTTATGTGTGCCATTGGGCACATGTCATCCTTCAGGTACAGATTTTTTCCAAAGTAGTGCTGCTGAGAAGGTGGGTCAACAGCAGGAAAGGAGTGGAGGTATGCAAAGGTTGTCTGAATTATGCACCATGATTGTAAATTGTCACTATGACTGGCTTTCATTTTATCAGAAGAAACAAATTTAATTATTATTATATTTTAATTAATTTAATTATTATTACTTTTAATTAGTATGACATTTGTTTTTTAATAAAATTAAACTTAATTGCTATTAGTCATATCATATAAAGATGTTATTTCAGTTATTACATTGCTTTAATTGCTAGAAAGTATACTAGTAGTATATAATCAATTACACATTTCATTTGTTTTTCTAGCATTTTCCCTTGTATAGCGCAAGTTAAACTCCCAGACTTCGGCCATTTCCGCACTACGCTCTTATAGTGCGATTATTCCACTTTCAACATCCTATGGAATCCTGGGGTTTGCAGTTTCGGGAGGGGCCGGCCCCTCCCTGAACTGCAAACCCCAGGATTCCATAGGATGTTGAAAGTGGAATAATCGTGCTATAAGAGTGTAGTGCGGAAATGGCCTTCCTCAGCCATATGGGCATAGGCTTTGCTGACTGGGAGCTATAGTCCAAAAAGTAACATTTCCAAGTTATAATCAGGATTCATAACCTTTTACTTAGTCTGTATTAAAGAGTTGGACATCCTGACAGTTTGCAGTTGTGGTTTATTTTCTGAAGAATTCCTATACCACCTTCTCTCAGAAGTTATTTAAGAAACAAAACTTCTGAACCCTCATGTCTTCAAAGTGGGATATTGCTGTTGCAGTTTTTAGTTTGCCTCATTCACTGTAAGTGAATAATGGCACATCTTCCAGCTTAGCTAGTATCTTTTCTGCTTGAACAATACAATATGACTGAATTGGGTCACCAACCTGTAGCTCTCATTACAGTCTATTTTCATCTACTTATTTATTTATTTTTATTTATTGAATTTGTATCCTTCTTTTCTCCCAAGCTGGGATTCAGGGTAATTTGCAATAATTAAAAAAGAACAAGCCAAAACATTAATTTACAAAGTTAGAGAAGAATTAAACAACAATAGTGTTAAAAGCAATCAAAAACAGCACTTCCGGTCGCATGGCGCGCACGAGTGGTTGCACGGAGCGAGCTCCGCAACTCCGTGCTATCTCCCGCTGGAATCCAGCTGCTTTTTTTCATCTAATAAGTGGCTATGACCCCCCCCCCGGTAAAGGGGGTGCGGAAGATTGCTTGAAGGGGGCTCTGTAACTGGTGCCGAGCTCCTTCTGAGAAGAAGGAGCGGGAGGCTTCAGGGGGGTCGAAGTGCTACGACGGATCCAGCAGGGACGCCGTGTTCGCAGCACAAGCGCCGCCGCTGACTTTTTAAAAAAAGAAGACACGATTCGAGACAGTAAGCATCTGATCTAGTTTTTATTTCATTGATACTGCAACAATTTGGAACTCGCAGTGGTGAACAGGAGTGGCAATACGTAGTGACCCAGCAGACTGTGAGTATGTAATGGTGGATAAATTTTTTTAGAAGACTACAACTTCCTAAGATAGACTGTATACTAAGAATGTAATGGATTTCACTAGCGGTTTTGATTAAAAGAGCATAAGCGGAGAGTTACAGAGACGGGATCGAAGTTTGTGCTTTTTTTTGCCTTTGCTTGGTAGGAAGAGACTGGACTGGGCTGAGAATATGGTTATCCTTGGTTTAAACTTAAGCTTTTGGCTTTCTATTTTTGCCCTCTGCTTTGACTGAACTGACTTGGAATTTTGGAATCTTGGTACATAATTGATATGTGTTTGTTTGGGACCTTACATCTGTGTTTTCGGGAGTATAGGATTTAAGACGTGGCTGCCGAACTCTTGTGGATTATAGTACCTTTTTTGGTGATGAGATGGGACATCAGTATTCCCTTTTGGATTTTTTTCTTCTTCTTTTGGTCTATTGAACAACATTGAACATTTACTTGGAACAATGAACATGGAATATTGAAATTCGGGACTGTGACATTTGGATTGTGGTTTGATTTTTAAAATCGGGGACTTTGCTTTGCAACTGCGTTGTTTCCTTTATTTTTTGTCCGTTTGGCTTTTGAGAACAATTCGAGGATTTAAAAATATTCATAAGGGAGTGTTTTTGAGGTTGTGCTGGAAGGACAGGAAAGACAGAGAGACTCTTGCCCCCACGCAGCGGAGCAGCTCAGATTCCCGTTATCAACATTGGAGGAGAAGGAGGAGAAGTTCTCACAGTCAAGGTCTGGGAACAGTTCCAGAAGAGAGAGGAGATACAGCATTCGCTGGGAGGGGGAAGTGAAAGAATTGGGCCTAGGCACAGCCCACTGATTATATTGAATGAACTCACTGTATGATTTTATTGAATGAATTTGCTGAATGAATTGAATACAATGTACTAGATTTTAAAATAAGTGGTCCTTGCTATTTAGCTATATATACTCCTATAGAATATATATATATATGTATATGTGTATACACACACACACACACACACACACATACATACACACACACACACAAATTCTACATATATAAATTGATACATAAGATACTTGCATAATCTGCATATATACAGCTATTTTTATTTCTATTTCATTGATATAGTGACTGGGTAGCAGCGTTAATTTCAATTTAAAGTAATTAATTCAAGCTAAGGATATATGTGATTGATGTGATTGATTTATACATGCAACGAATTGGATCTAATGTGAAGGAATTATAGATATAACAATTTGAATTTTATTAGAATTTGAAAACTACAAGGTTATAAATAGTAAGCTTTTTATGTGCTAACTGTAAAAAATATAGATATAAGGAATTGATTTTTATATTGAATATTGATTAAGTAAAAAAAAGCAAAAAAGCAATTTGCATTTGGTACTAAAAAAAATCAAAAATGGACCAAAGGACAAGAAGAGGAGCAGCGGCAGCTGCAACAACAACAACTTCCCAGGCAACCAGACGGACATCAGTGGATATACCCCAGAAACCTCAAGATTTCATGTTACAGATGATGGAAGAGTTTAAAAGCATGAAAGATGATATAAGAAGTGATATAAAAGAAGCAAGGAATGAGACGAGAGCTGACATGAAACAAGAAATAGACAAACTGGGGAAGAAATTGGAAAATATAACAAAGGATGTGACAAAGCTAAAGACAGAAACAAAGGAGATAAAACAACAAGTTAAACAAGTCAAAAAGGAAATGACTGAGATGAAGGGGAAGCAACAAGAAGATGAATTTCAAATTACTCAGCAGGAGTTACGATATCGGGAAAGATGTCTTCAATTTAGGGGTGTTCCAGAGGCTTCAGCAGAGAATTTGTATGAAAAAATTGTACCGGCTTTCAGAATTCATTGATATTGAAGAAGAAAAGATGGAGACATATATTGACAGAATGTTCAGAGTTTCCTCCAGAGTAGTGAGAGAGAGGAAATTACCAAGAGACATTATTATAACGTTTACGAGGACTATGGTTAGAGACAAAATATTACAGCGAAGCTACGATGGACTACTGAAGATTGAAGACAAAGACGTCAGAATTTTCAAAGATATACCTTATCAAATCCTAAAGAAAAGAGAAGAATATAAACCGTTGGCCAACCTTCTGCAAAAGCGTCAGATTAATTATCAATGGGAAAAGGTTGAAGGCTTGTCCTTTACTTATAAACAGCAGAGATATAGGATTAACTCAGTACACAAAGCAAAAGAAATGATGGATAGATTGAAGAAAGACTTACAAAAGGACACCTCTGAAGGAGAGAAAGATCATGAACAGCTACCTCCAGAGGAAAAAAGAGAACAACTATAAGGAGAAGAAGACGACAGAGAACAAGAGGAAGTAATAGAAGTAGTGCAAGGAACTGTGGAACAAGAAGAAGGGGAGGTAGACGGAGACATACTGAAGGAATAAGCTAAACTTCAGTAATAAAATACTAATATAACGCACAAAATGGATTTGAAGATGTATTCTTGGAACATTAAGGGGTTTAACTCTGAATACAAAAGAAGACAAATTTTTCACCATCTACAGAAACAGAATATAGATATAATATGTCTGCAAGAAGCTTGAATGAGAACTCAAGATTTGAGATATGTCAGGAATTTGAAACTAGGTAGCTGTTTCGCAGCTACGATTGATAAAAAGAAGAGGGGAGTTTTGATATATGTAAACTCAAAATTTGGTGCAAAGCAAATCTTTCAGGATAGCAATGGTCGTTATATAGGAGTTGAAGTTACTTTGAAACAGGATAAAATATTAATAGTTGGAATATATGCACCAAACGGAGCTAAAGGTGAATTCTTCCCTACAATACAGGAAGAGATATTGAGATATCTTAATGAAACAGGAAATTCTAACATTGTTGTTTTGGGCGATTTCAATGGAGTAATCAGTCTCCAAGTTGACAGGACAATGCAAAAGTTAACTCCCCAAAACAATGGCAAACTTCCTAAGAGCTTCTTTAATATGGTGGACAATTTAAACTTATATGACACTTGGAGATACAAGAATGGGCAACTGGATGAACGTACATATTATTCGGATAGACATAGGTCAATGTCAAGAATAGATATGATGTTAGTATCCAAACAACTTTTGATGAAAATTACAGATATGGCCATTCTTCCCAATTTATGCTCTGATCATAATCCGTTACAATTAAAGATAAGGATTAAAGACAGAGAAAGAACATGGAGACTGAATGATGAGATTTGGAATAAGGAGAAGTACATAGCGAAAGCAAAAACAGAGATAATTAACTATTTTAATGAGAACTTGACGTCGGAGCTGTCGATGAAAACCATTTGGGACGCAAGTAAAGCAGTGATGCATGGTAACTTTATCAGATGGACTGCAGAGATTAAAAAAGAAAAGAGAAACATTGAGCAGCGAATTTTGGAAAAGGTGAAAGAAATTGAACAACAGATGAGACAAAATCCGTCGGATAAGATTACAGATGAAGGTGAAGCAAGCTGAATTAAATCAACTTAATTTGGAAGAAATAGAGCAACAGATAAAGAGAACGAAATAGAATTTCTTCGAACAAGCTAATAAACCTTCAAAACTTTTGGCAGGTTTGCTGCGTAAAAGAAGGTCCAGAAATATCATAACCAAGATTAGAACAGGAGAAGAAAGAATTACAAAACAAGAGGGAATAAAACAAGCTTTTTATAATTACTACGTGAAGCTGATAAGTAAGATCTCAAAGGGGGGAAAAATACAAGAAGTGGAAGAATATCTGGAGAAAATGAATAAAATGAGATTTAATGAAGACCAAAGATCAATCTTGAACAAATCTATTACTATGATGGAAGTAGTTGAGGTTATTAGGAATTTGAAGAACGATAAAGCTCCAGGACCTGACAGCTTCACTGCAAGATATTATAAAATTATGGAACATGAGATTTCAATACCTTTGCAAAGCACTATAAATGAAATAATAAAGGAAGGAATACCAGCTACTTGGAAAGAAGCTAACGTTGTGCTGATCCCAAAAGAAGGAAGAGATTTGAGCGATGTAAAGAACTATAGACCAATATCACTTTTGAATACAGACTACAGGATCTTTGCTTCAATTCTAGCAGCGAGGCTCAAAAAAGTGCTGTTAGAGGTAATTGATGAGGACCAGAATGGCTTTCTACCAAAAAGATCTTTGAGAAATAACATTAGAACGGTCTTAAATGTAATCGAATACTATGAAAAGCATAACGAATGGAAAATGGCCATAATATTTGTAGATGCGGAGAAAGCTTTTGACATGATCAGCTGGCCATTCATGAAGACGGCGGTTAAACAGATGCAGGCAGGAGAAAAATTTGTTGCATGGATTGAAGCAATTTACAGCGAACAACAAGCTCGACTGGTCATAAACGGTGAAAGAACACAAATGATAGAACTGCACAGAGGTACGAGACAAGGGTGTCCCCTGTTTCCTCTGCTGTTTATTATGACAATGGAAATACTTAACAATGCTATAAGAGAAGATAAAGAAATAAGAGGAGTCCAAATTAAGAAATATCATTACAAGTTAAAAGCTTTTGCTGACGATCTGGTCTTCTTACTGGATGACCCAGGGAAATGTATTGAAAAATTGATTACTACAGTTCAAGAATATGGAGAATTCTCTGGTTTTAAAGTTAATAAGGAAAAAACAGTGTTCTTAACCAAAAATATGACTGAAAGAGAAGAGATGGAATTAGTACAAAAAACAGGATTCAATAGAGGACAAAAGGTAAAATATCTAGGTATTTGGATAGCCAAAAGAAACAATGAGTTATTTCAAAATAATTATGAAAAAAAATGGAAAGAAATAACAAAAGACTTGGAAAGTTGGACCTCCATGCGTTTGTCAATGATGGGGAGGATAGCTGCAATAAAGGTGAATGTTTTGCCAAAAATGAACTTTTTGTTCCAAAATCTTCCTATAATAACGAACGTGAAACCTTTCATACAATGGAGGAGAGAACTAACTAAGTTTATATGGCAAGGGAAAAAACCTAGGATAAAATGGAATACTGTGACAGATTTAAAAAGTAGAGGAGGAATGGGACTACCAGACTTTCAAATATACTATAAGGCCGCAGCTTTTATGTGGATAAAAGACTGGGTAGACCTACAAGATATGAGAATGTTGGCACTGGAGGGAGCAGACCTGAGGATGGGGTGGCATGCCTATATATTTTATGATAAAGCAAAAATAGATAAATACTTCACACATCACTTTATCAGAAAATCGCTTCTAAAAATTTGGGAGGATTATAAAACTAAAAACATACGGCAGCTCCCCACCTGGGTCTCACCGCAAGAGGCTTTTTTTGGCAGATGGACGGACACAGATAAATGGTTGCGATATGATGATATAATTGAGAGATCAATGTCCAACAACTTTAAGATTAAAACAAGAGAAGAACTAGAACAAGAGGGAACAACATTAAGTTGGTTCCCTTACAGACAGTTAGCAGAAAGGTTTCAGATGGATATAAAAACATATGGAATTGAACTCGAAGAGAAAACTGGAATAATTAAATGGCTGTTCAAAAATCCGCCTCATTTACTTGCCCAAATGTATCAAGAAATACTACATCAGGAGAGGCAAGAAGAAACAGTAAAGGCAACAATGATTTCATGGGCACAAAATATCGGACATTCAATACAATTAGAGTCTTGGGAGCAGAGCTGGAAAAAAACACAGAAATTTACAGTAGCACAGAATTTGAAAGAGAACTATTGCAAGCTATTTCATAGATGGTACCTGACACCAGATAAATTAAAAAAGATTTATAATACAGGTACTGGACAATGTTGGAAATGTCGGAATGAGGTCGGTACGATATATCATATGTGGTGGACATGTCCTAAAGCTAAGAAATATTGGACTGAAATACATAACAAAATATGTGCATTAATGAAAGTACAGTTTGCTAAGTTACCAGAATTGTATTTGTTAAATATGACTGATGTATTAGAAGGTACTGGTATAAAGAAGTACTGCAGAATATTACTGTACATGATAACAACAGCTCGTATTGAATATGCAAAGACGTGGAAAACTCAGCAAATACCCACATTAGAACAATGGTGGGGTACACTGATTGAAAACAAAAATGCTGATATGGTCTCTCAGAGATTAAAAGGGAAATCAGACGAAGAGATACAAAAAGAATGGCAAATTGTAACGGGTAATTGCTGGGTACCATCAGATGGAAATCTGTGATTCATGATTTAAGATAAATTATGAGGGGGCTACAGGATATATATCATGAAGCGG
This sequence comes from Cyclura pinguis, assembly GCA_030412105.1. Lineage (NCBI taxonomy): Eukaryota > Metazoa > Chordata > Lepidosauria > Squamata > Iguanidae > Cyclura > Cyclura pinguis. The sequence continues at coordinate 68,309,816 of CM059603.1, forward strand.
GAATATGGAGATGGAAATGCAAGAATCAACAAGTAATAATAGCATTAAAATGTGATATTTTAAGCATGTTAAGAAATATTGATAAATCTAGATCAGTGTGGAAGATCAGAAATATTTCAAATAAATTGACAGTTATAATTGTTTGTTTTATATCTGAATTTGAATAAAATGATTAAAAAAAAGCAATTAAAAACAGTTAAGAGCACTTAAAAGATAACTAACATATAATTTCCAATAAAGATTAAAAATATAGCACACTACACACATAATTAAAATTCAAAAGGCCTGCCTGAATAAAAATGTCTTTACTTGGCAATGGAGAGGAAGCAGGGAAGGGCTAACTGGACTCCTGTGGAAGGGGGTTCCACAGGCTGGGAGCAGCCACAGAAAGACTGCCAAGTCCTCACCAACCATGCCTGCAAAGACAGTGGGACTGAGAGAAAGTCTTCCCCTGCAGGTCTTAAAGTTCATGCTGGCTTATTTGTAGAGTAGGGTCTTTCAGACAGTCTGAAAAGTAATCTACCTATTTGTAACTTCTTTTTTCTGTGCATCTGGATACTGAAACTGAGGAATAAAGGGAGAAGTGCTAAAGTGTTGCTTTTAATCTCTATCCATGGTTGATACAGGCTCACCCTTACCAGAGTTTCATGAAAAGTCATTCTCTTGGTAAGAGTTACACCATAATTCATCCAGTAAGATCAAGGGCACGGGTGTAGTCTTTGAAAATTAGCATGCTGACTTTGGGTGGGAGAAGGGAAACACATTGGACATACTGACACACCTATATACATGTATTTTTCAGTGCTGAAACCACTGAAGAAATCAGAACACCTTGGACAATTTGCTACATTGATTCTTAAGCAGGAGGATGCAGGCTGAGAGAAGGGGAGGAAGGCTTCAGAACCCATTGTTGGTTTGACTGTGGAAACTTAGAAAATGGCTAGCTCCATACCCTAAAAGCTTTTGAGGTACCATGTCAGTCTCCCCAAGGATTTTTGATATATCAAGTGTCATGAAGGTGTCAGAAGTGTAGAGCGTTGCATTATGAGAATTTTTCAGATTCTCTGTTAGTCTCTAAAGGATTCAAGATCTAGTGGATTCCTTGGGCTCTGCAGCCAAGAGGTCTCTTGAACTGGCACAGCACTGCATTCCTAAGCCTATGGGGAGATCCCACCACTTCTTATGAGTCTGATAAAGAATTTGCCCTTGGGAACAAGGGAAGGAGGGAAGAATCCTATCCTCTTTTTCTTCACTTCCTTCTCCTCCTCCAGTGAGTTCCTCACAAGCATCCGTTTGTGTATGATTTTTTTTATAGTCGTTTGAATTTTCTTTTCATTGCATACTATGTGAGAAAGCATGTCATGTCTATCCATTTTTTAAGCGAATTTAGGATTGTAATTGCAGGTGATTCAGACGTAATGTTAAGTCCTGACTAACAAGCTCTTTGCTTTTGCACACTCTTTCCCACCTCCTTTCTCCCATTGTGTATTCAGATTTTACACGTGACTTGAATAGTAGAAGCATACTTTACTGCACTTTCTAACCTGAGCAGATCATGGTTTACACGAATCAGGATTTAAAAAGTGCTCAAACATAGTCTGATGTTACACTGAAACCCACTATATATTCCTCAAAATATCAGTTGCTAGATTTCAAAGAAGTGTAATTTGCTACTTAAATGCTGTATTTAATTTGTGAATATAATTTTACTTTTCTGGTGCAATAGTGGTGATATCAATAGCATCAATTATATGTAAAAACTTTTTTTAAAAAAAAAAAGAAATTTGATCCCAAAGGAAAAGGCTTTTTTCTGTCTGTGCCAAATCCTGATATACAAGAGAACAGTTTCTTCCATTACTGCATCCTATAAATCAAAAGCAAATGAAGTATGAGAAGCTGCTTTGATCCATGTGATGACAATTATGTCATCCAGTTTCACATATTTGTGGGAAGCTGCAATGGATCAATGCTGTAAATATCAGAGGAAGAAGAAAAATACAGGACTAAGAAAAAAGCCAATAGAAAAATTACAAATTAAAATTTAAAACATGTTCTGAAAATGTATACAAAATTACAATCTGCCTGAAAATAATCAGATTTTTATCTCTAAGGCATATTAAATTACTTGAGTATATCTTTTCAAAGTTACATCAGTCTAAGCATCTTGAAATCAATAGAGGTTATATAGTGATTGGGTGAATAGACATAATGAACTATACTAGGTCAGTGAGATATATGTGCTTACATGGAAAAAAAGGGTTTGGAGAAATTACCTTTTGGACTGAAGGATTCATGTGGAGTAGTGGTCCAAAATTAACTTGCTAATCTTTTCATGTCCATATATATGTATATGTATGTGTGTATAATGCACACATGCAATATTGAATATAGTTGCTTGTTTGTACACGCATATATGCAGTTCCTTAGTCCAGTGGGTACTAATAGGCCAGCTTAATGCTGCTTCTGCTGGGATAAATTTCAAATATGAAAAGTGCTTTAAACTGAAAAGTTTATGTATAGAATTCCATGTGTGCCAATCTCTACTGGGTTTCATAGTTGCCTCTTACATGAAAGTGTTTTTCATATGTCAATTATGTTATACTTTAATCTTAAGAGTACAGTAAGTACTTTGCAAGTATCTAAGTAGGTGATGTAACTACATTTACTTTTAAGAGTTACTGTACAATCATTTAATGTATTATGTAGAATACACATTTTAGATACAGATAGAACATACAGTGTTAGAAGATAACAGGGACTAACTGGGAATTTTCTACCAATAGGTATCAAGAACTATGATATGAAGATACGAGTTTTGTACAGTGACAATTTTAGGACTAAAGATAATGTCTGATCATTTGCAGGCAGACATATATTAGAAATCATTCTAGAGATGCGAACTAGCTACCTTTTTCTAAGTTCTGTATTTTTCTTTTACTTTCACTTCATTGGTCAGTTTTAGCTTCCTAGAGACATGGGCTACCAGATCTGCTGAGGATTTCACTGGCTGCAGGTGGATCAAAGTGAGCTCTCAGACATAGTCCAGACAGAAAATCAAGAGGTAAAATACATTGTTATTTAAATTAGTCATTTCCCAAGTCTGTTGAGAAATGCAGGATGGAATATACCCATGTCCAGTCTCTTAACATTGTTCAGTATAACAGTGATCATCTCCATTTTAGACTGAACTGAGCCTTCAGTTCTGGTCATAAAAAAAGTCTGGTCATAAAAAAGGAAAGGATAGATAGATAAGTAGATAGAAAAGACAGAAAAACTGTTTCCTAATGCAGACGCTATAGAAGCAAAAAGTCTGGCTCTTGACACATTCAAGAAAGCTGATGGATCATCTGTATGTAATTAGACCCCCTTTGTGGCCAAATATTACCTCACTTCTCCATAGCTCCAGATGTTGTGGATCTAGTTCTGCTATATGTGGTTAAGATGCTTGTAGTGCATGTACAGGTTGGGACTAATTTTCATTAGAGGCCCGCCGTGCAAAGTTTAAGGAAGCTTTACTATTTGCTGAAAGATCTGTTGTTCTATAGAACCCCCTATTGTTATAAGGTTGAAGAAGCTGAAGGGGCTGTAGTACTACCACACTAGTGTTCTGAGTAAAGAACAGAGAATGACATAGTTTGGGTTAACGTGCTACAATAGATGAATGTGTAGAAATGGTGTATGGGAATTTTATGGCAGCAGAGCAGGATGGGTATCAGGTGATCCTCTAGACCACAACTTCCACCAGTTCTCACCACTGATAGAATAACTAGTGCTATTGGGGGATTCCAGCTGAACAAAATTTGCAGAAGACGTGATTTCCACCTGTGGAAAATGCATGAGCATGAAAGGCACTAAGCCTCACACTCAAGGCCTGCCCAGCCTGACACCTCTTTGTGTTCAGGTCTGAACAGCCAGAGAGATCTCTGAATCAAGCCAGGGCCAGGGCCAACGGGTCTGCCTCAGTTCCCCCTCTCTGAGAATGCAGTCCCTTGCCCACTCTTGTCCCCCCTTGGCTTCTTCCTTTCAGGACTCTCCCCCTTTGCTACGTTCCCTAAATCTGCCCTTCTCGCAGATGTAATGATCAGCAGTGATTGATATTTTCCAAGACTGTGGTACTGTTGGCACTAAGGTCAAGATGATATTATTGGCAGCGTGTATATTCCAGGATTCAAAATAAGACTCTGTGACACTGTGTTAAGGAACACAGCACTTCAAACATTTATTGTAACACTGTTGCTTTAAATGTGTTTTGTGTCTAAATGTTTATAAACAGCACCATTCTTCTCTCTCTCTCTCAATTCATGCACTATCTCTCATATACCCAATTTCTCAGTTCCCTCTCCCACAGAGCTCTTCAAATCTCCAACCTCTCCCAAACACACCACAAATCACACTCCTCTTCAAACACACACCAGACAGTTAAAATCCATTATTTTCCTCTTTCCACCAGCCCCTCCCATGGGCTATCCAAGGTTCTATTTCACCAGCCAATCAGCTTAAACACTCTCAGTTGCCAAGGAGGCTCTGTTGTCAAGACCCCCTCCCATCAGGTTCATCACACCACCGCTGCAGTAGATGTGGAATATTTATGGTTGTCAAGGTATTAAATTTAATTTGTGTGGGTGTGCATATGTGCATAGAATTTGTTATTCTGTTCAGTGTCGATGAGATGGCATGATATGAAAAATGAAACAGTGAAGAGCTTGTAGCTGAAGATCTAAGACAGAATGAGTAATTTTTCCACAAGTAAAATAAAATGAATTAAAAATTCCAACAATGTTGTCTCTTAATTTAAACTCTAAGAGATAGAAGGGTATACTATTGCTTGTGAAGCTTGCATTTGATTTTTTTTTTTTTGTAGCACCTATTTAATTCTCCATTGCAGAAATGGTCTAGATCTCAAGATTTATTTTTCAAGATGGAGATCCCTAAGTATAGAAATTTGTGTTAAGAGATGCCAGAAGATCACATTTTTCATAACAATAGAAATTTGTCATCTAAGCTACAGTGCTTTTTTCTCCTCCTGACATTGGTGTTTACTTTATGAAATGGTAACTGACAACGATACAAGTGGAAACTGGTCCATTTAGTAATATGGAAAGTGGCTCATGCCATACAATAAATAGCAAAATCAAAATTCAAAAGCCATTGAAAGATTTACAACTTAAGAATTATCTAGGACAAGAAAATATCTTCATCTGGGACTGCCAAGACAGCAATGTATATGGCAGATGAGCATTCTTGGATGCAGTAAATGAGGGCCCACGGTTAAGCCCTTCTTACTTGTAGCCACCTACTTACCTAATTTTGGCAGGAGTACTTAGGGTCTCTAAAGATAATCTCTGTGTTCAGTCAGGTACATATGGAAGAGACTTCACTTTAGATTGAGAATAAACTGTAATTCTCATGATTCATCCCTATTGGCTATGCTGACTAGGACTGCTGGGAACTGTAGTTCAACATCATCTGGAGGACCAGACATTTCACTCCACTACTTTAGATTTTTCAGCTCCAAGTTGTTATAGGGCTGTAAAGGTCAGTTGTGAAACTTCAAATTGGACCCAGAAATAGGCCAAGAGCCAGCATGTCTCACAGAGCACTGATGTCACATGTTTGTATCTGAAAATCCCAGAGCAACTTTATTTTGGACAAATGAAGTTTCTACCCATCTTTGTGCCACTGTTATGTTTAATTACAAGGTGGCATTGGGATTTCTTATACATTTACTCTGGAGTATAGGCTTTCTTATGTCTGTCTTGATTTTTTTGGGAGAGACAAACAGTGAAGTTGGCTAGTTTCTTAATTAGCCTGTCTTTTAACAGACCTGACTGGCATATTTTGTATACAATTATGCTCTCAGGATTCTTGGACGTATTGAGAGTTGGTTCAGATACTGAGAGTACTGAGAGTAAACGGTGGTGTCTGGGGCCTGCCCACCCTCTTTTTGAGCTGGAATGTAGCATTTACTTGTTACTTTCAGAATAGTACTTTTCTGAAGATTTAGAGGCATTTTTGTATTTTTAAAAGACATTTTTAAATGAAAATTGTTTAAAGGATAACATTATTAATTAAAAATCTTACTGTCAGAATAATGACTAACAAGCAGCACTAATGTGTTTTTTTTAAAAAAAAAAGCTATAGTTTTAATATAATCTTACAAGCTCTAGTTAAATTTCCCATAATCTAAATTTTAGCCTACTCATTAAATTGCAGAGCATCACTAAGGGCAGATAGTAGTATATGTTGACAATGATGACATTGTGAAAATGTGAGTTATCCTTTTTGTCCATGTGCTTGACACATTTTATTTAATAGTCTCTTTGTTCCCTTCTCATTTTACTTTAGTTAAGCATAACCATGGGGTTTTATGTACAGGACACACCCAGTTAATTTGAAGTTACGGCACTGCCAAGACATAAAATATTACAATATGCATCTTTTCTTTTCAAACACCAATTCAGAAGATACTTCCAGCATGCATGCTTCCATTTAGTATGTTGTATACACAAATCAAAGGGTTTTTGTCCTGTTTATTGAAATATATATAAATAAATATAAATATATGTTTATTGAAAAAAATAAATGAGATTTAAACTTGTAGATGGAAAGGCCACATCTGACCTTATGGCTATGTTGTGGGCTTTAAAACAAGCCTTTGATATTGTTGTGGCCTGTTGGCCTACAAAGAAGTATTTGATTCAAGTCGTGATTGTTCTAGAACACTAAGCTAAAGTGTTATCTGGTCTGCTTTGCAGATTATATGCTTTCACCATTTTATCAGGAAGTGCAGTGATTATATTTTAAATTTGTAGCAATTTTAAAGTAATATTTGAAGTTAACAGATTAGAAAATGTACTCATTTAAAAAACAACAATGTATAATTCCTTATGAACAGCAGGGATGTAAAACCCTCGGTTCTGAACCCCTGGGCCAGTTGAAAGCTTCACTCATTTGTTATGTGACCTGTTAATGGGGTCATGATAGTCTTTATTAACCTGATCCTGCCTTTTTTGTTTCTATTCCCAATGCCTGTCCTATTTTGTTTCTGTTCCCATTCCTGTCCTTGTCAGCTGTGTCACTTAAGGTTGGTAGTTTCTAAGAAACATGAACAAAGCTTAGTGCATTCAGGTTTTCTGAGGAAAGATCCTGGCTCTAATAGTAGTTCCGTGGACCACAGAATCAGAAGTCACCATAATTCAGAGCCTATTTAGGCAGAGAAGCCCCTTAAGTATTCCACTGGAAAGAGCTGCTGCTGAGTTATAGGTAGGGAATATTTATGTTTGTGTTTGTATGGGCAAAAGGGATGGAGAAGTCCTTATTCTGTTTTTGGCTTGTTGGTACCTTGCCTGTTCCAGTCTCATCGTTACCACTTGCAGATAAATCAGTGAATAAAATAGCTACCTACTAGTATCTTCAGGTTTGTAGTGTTTGAGCAGATACGGAATGTTTGAGTAAGGAAGACAATTTTTGTAAGCACATATGTATCTGTGTGTACGTGGATGTGTAACAGAGAAGTTATTCTTCTACAATCATTTCAGTCAGTTTTATATTAAAGAGGACATTGTCTTTTGATGTAATATGTATCTGTGCCAATTTAAAACCAATGTTTACCTCTCTAGTCTTTTAGAAACCTTGATTTGTATGTTTTAATTAGTATTTCATAGCTCACCTACTGCATACTTGACAGTGTTGAGTGCCACTTGAAGGAAGAGACCATGTTCCTGTAAATTAGTGGTGAGAATCATGTAGCCCTCCAGGTTTTGGTAGATCGTAGCTCTCCACATTCCTCGCCAGGGCTGTTGGGATTTTCATGCTAACAGGGAGGTCTACATTGTTCCCACTCCTCTATATGTTCTGAGATAGCTAGGTGATTTATTGCGTGGAATAGTCAAGGAACTTGTATATCGATACTTTATGAGTCACTGTGTGCTATAGCATGCTCCATCACAGGCCTACATGTGCAATATCACAAGAAATAATATCTGAAAATGTTTGCATATATTGTCTTCAAACAGTATGATTTGACACTTATGAAAGAGTACACAATTGTTACAAAAAACAGAGCTTTACAACAGAGCTTTCTGCTCATGTCTACGGCCATTTCCATACCGGGCTTCTGAAATGGTGCAGAGTGACCTCTCACCGAGGTCTTCTACACCGTAGAGTGGACTGGCATGGACTACTTTTTGTAGTTCCACACCAGAATCCACTCAGGAGCGGCTGGAACTAACCGCGCTGCGTGTTTTTTAAAAACCTCTTTTTCAAGGTTTTTAAAAAGCATGGAGCACGCAGCCCCGTGCTGCTCCGTCGCCCGGCTCCAAAGTGGATTTGCAGGCGCGCGCGAGTGCGTGCCTGCAGATCTGCTGGGGGCGGGCTTCCGGCTGGCGAGCTTCTCCGGTTGGTGGAGAGCCTCCACCAACCAGAAGCTGCCATCTGGGACACCGGAGGACTGTGGAGCAGCGAGCTCGCACTGCTCCGCATGGCGACGGACTTACCCGGCTGCGGGTAAGCTCCGTTTTAGCGTGTTTTCGCCCGTTTCCCCCCCACACACACACACGTGGAAAGGACCTACATTAAATATTTCAGTGACCTTGGAACTTGCTTAGATTCACAAGTTATAAAAATCTGACTGCAGATATACCATGCTAAAGATTTTAAATGGCCAAAAACATACTGTATCTTTTCAGAATTAATCCTTTGTCCATTGGTGTACCCATTTGTATTTATGACCTCAACAAATAGTTTCTGAGAGCTATGGATGCACAAATCTTTTCAGTTCCTGGCTCTTGATTATCATTTCATCACTGGATGAATTTTTAATTCGTTCTATAGTTTTTTCCATAATCTTTATCTGAAACCACTAAACATTACATGATACCACAGTTTACGTCAGCTCTGGCTGGAGAAATGTTGTTGCTCATTGTACTCTCACCTGGGGCTCATTACACAGTGACTGGTGATTCCCCAAGAGCCATCCTTCAATTAGTTTCAGTTGCCCTTGGAGGCCCAACTCTGCCAAACTCATGGCAGTCTGCCATAGTTACTTTTCTGGGTTGCATTCTACATAAATCTCACAGTATTACAAAATGAGTAGCAAGCCATTGCTATTATATGGGCAGTTCCTTCAACTCTTGTAGAAAACAAAATCGTCTAGCTTATATATTCTTACTTGGGAATTTATGATATTGAATTCAGTGGGATTTATTTCTGAGTTCTCCTACAGGATAAGCTGCAAAGTTCTAGTTCTATTAAGCAAAGCGTTTAATTTGTTTATTTGATCTGAAATAGATGTATCTGGTTGATGGCTGTGTTCTCATAAAGAATACATTTATGATTATGATGACACAGAAGGGAGAATCCTATGCACGTTGCTTCCACTCCCGAGACCATATGTAGTTTCCTTTGAAAATAACAAAGAGACAATGTAGACACTGGAGTGTGCAATGTGCTCTTATTGTTTGCTCCCTTGGGAGGTGCTTCTGTAAACTAATAATAGATGATGTAATGTGTTTAATGGACAGATTTAAAACAAATGTTTTAAAATAGCATCATAATTACCAGAATCACAGTGGATGTGGAGGGAAGATTTAATAATTTCTTCTCTGCTGCACACCTGAGGACCATCCTTCCTCTGAAGGTGACACCTAATAAGTGTTTAATGTCTTATCTAGTTTATCTCTGAATACATTTTTATATCAATCTGTCCCACACTGGATTTTACACCATGGATTGCAGACATTTCCAACCAATATCATTAAAGTATCCTGGGACACAGGGCAATATCTGACTTTGAAGGAAAAAAGAGGAATTCTAATTGAATAGGCCCAGGATTGTCCTGTCTTCTTAGGAGGACATGCCAGTTCCTACTGCTCTCAATATCTACTCAGAACTGGAAGTGTTCCTTTCTGTTCCTCCTAAACCTAGAGTAGAGAGCTGCTGAGCTTGACTCTTTAAGAAGCAGGCTATATTACTCCAGACGTTGCTCTCCAAGATTAGAAACAATCTGAAAAGTGTCAAGGAATTCATCATTGCATAAGTAATGCAAATATGTATCTTATGAAAAGGGAAGGATAGTATTGATCTGATTATCTTGCTTGATGGTCTATGGCAGTGATGGGCAAAATGCAATGCTCTCCCTCATTCCCATTTTTTTTTTTTAACTGAAAAACACTCTCTAAGAGGTATGGGGCAAGTTCACATTTTTTGCTTCCCTGATATGGCATTTTTGATTTTGAAGTCACTTCTGATTTTAAAAAAAAGGCCTCTCCTAAGCAAGTTAGGGCTGACCATTGCCATCCCCTGCTTCTTAGGAGAAGTGAAGTAGGATGAAAATATTAGGGTGTTTTATGTGTAGAGGAAGACATATGACCTGCCAAGGTCCAGCAGAGAGCCATAGGTAGGATCCAGACCTCTGGAAGTTGTCTGCCCTGGGATGTGGGTATGATCGTTGATTAGAGTGAAAATGGATTTTAATAGTTTAAATCCTAGATATGCTTTCAGAAAGTTCCAGGTTCAATCCCAGGCATTTCTAGCTAAAAAAAAAAAGTGCATGATATAAAAGACCCTTGGCTGAGACCCAATCAGAACAGACAGTACTGGCCTATATGAGCAACTGTCTGGTCTGACTGTATGGTGTGTTTCTTTGTTTGAAATGGAATATTTGATCTAATAGAACCATTGTTACATTTGCGGGAAAGTTGCAAAATGAGTTTCCTATAATATTAACTAATTTCACCTTTTAAGTGTGCATATTTTTATTTAATATCTCTGCAGTTACATGAATCACCTCTGACCCTTAATTACTGCAGAGAAATTAATGACTGCACATTATTTATCTGTGACTTTGGTGTGTTCTAACTCAGTCATACTCAAAGTGATGGTCTGTGGACAAATACTGGTCCATGAGCCATCTGCTGCTGCTCCATAGAGAGCTTCCAGGAAAGAAAACAAAAACAAAAAACAACTGTAGCCAATGGGCACAAATATGGAAGGAGTCCCTGGCACATTGGGGGAGGGGGAGAGAAATTGCCAGTCCCCTACAGCAGATTGTTTAAGAAGCATGTCTCTAGATATCAACTGCTTTTGCTTTTGAAGTTGACACCAAAGAAGCACATTTTGAATGAACAAGTTACTTTCAGACACAAATGATTATAGGATTTGGTTTTAGCTCCTATGCACAAATCTGGTTCTCTAAAATATTTAGCATTCAAGTAATACAAGGTACAAGGTACAAATACTAACTACTTCATTAGGAGATGTTTTTGTACTTTCTCTGAGAACATTAGTCTGTGAGATTCATATGATAATGTTCCCCATCACATAGACAACTTATCAGTTTGAAACTATGCAGACTTGTACTCCTTTGTTCATAGATACTGTGCGTGTTGTTACATATCAGGCAGAGGTTTTTCATAGACCAGAAGAAATTTTGTTTAATTCTTCCTATATTCTTATATATGATACTTTTGTTTTGCATTTTTTCTTATATTTCTGTATGAAATCTAATCATATACATTATTTCTTGGTATAGACAAAAGCTATTCTTAAAAGTGAAGTCTGGTCAAGTTTACATCATTTGTATAGTTGTGCATCTGATGGGACATTGGGCACCATGGTCTTGGGCACAATTTGTTGTGCAGTGGTGGGTTAGTTCCTCACTTCACACAATGAAACTATGTGTGTGCTTTTGGAATGATTGGCTGCACAAGGCTGCACAATTTTGCTTGCATAATGTTTTTAATGCTAATGTTTTGCTGCAGTGATTACTTGTGAAATTATTTATTTAATCTGAGCTCTACTATGTTGTGCAGTACTTTGAAAAATAACTTCATCATTATCTGACCTGTGTTTACCATTGATGTCTTATAGTGCACTATAATTATAACAGTCTGTTCCTACAGTCTTACTCAGAAGTCCTATCCTAGGCAAGAGTGCATTGCATTGGGATCTCAGCATATCATCTTCTCCCTGATGAGGTTGTAATCTCAGTTTTGTCCGCAAAGTTTGAGAACCTCCATATAATGTGCTATAATGGAACAGCAAACAGCTTTTTCAAGGTTCTGATTTATTAGAAGAGACATCTAATTATCTGCTTCCATTTTGCTTTGCTGTAGATTCTCTCTTGCTTAGTTCTAGTAACTCTCTTTCTTATTTTCAGATGGGCACATTCAGATCTCATGATGGAGAATACTTTCTGGAACCTTTAATGGTAGAAGATGAATATGAAGATGAAGATGACCATAAAAAGCTACATCTTATATATAGACATGAAGAATTTAAGAACAATTCTTTTCAGAATTCCTATAAACCATGTGAAACTTCAGGTACAGCTAAACTTAAAAAAAATGAAAACATCGTACATTTATTCTTATGCTAGAAGTGGAGGATTACTAGAAATATTTTTTTTGCATTTTTCTTTGGGGAAATTAGTGTGTAATTTTATCAAGATTTGCTTGCAGCCGTGATATCTGTGGTAAGAAGGTAAGATGTTGTCAGTGAAGTAACTGAAGACCTAAGCCTAATACAGTTAGTAGCCCCAATTAGACTGGGTTCATTGAATCAAGAGAAATTACACAGGTGTTATAATTGATTCAGTAGATCTTTTCTAATTAGGACTAGTAATTGGATTTAGGTTCAAATATGTTATCTTTTCTGTGGTTTTATACAATCTTAAATGCTTGGGTGGGTACTGCAGTTTAGTGAAGTGCTAGATTTTCTGCTAGTGAATCCCAACCTTCCTCATCTATGGTATAAAGTGTTCTTTGTTTGTGTCTCTGTACACATCCCCGTGTTCAAACAGAGTCATTAAACTTGCTGTATAATCTAACAAAATCAAAGTGAAGACCTGTGCCGTCAACTATTTCAGACTGTTAACTGTTTTGGTCATCCTTAAACAAACACTTACCACAAGTTAGTGATATGGTACCTTCATATGAGAAAACACATTGTAAAATATCAGTCTCCAAAAACCGTACTCATCTAAATCATTTGCATTTTTTGTAAGCTAAGAAAAAGTAATGGATACCCTACGTTTTACTCAGTTAATTGAGCCACGTCCTTGTATGTGTCTGCAGTGTTTTTTATTATTATTATTGTAATTGTGATATTTATATATGCAGGAAAGGAACACCCAGTGCTGCTAGTCTTGAGAATTCCAAAATCTGGCTAGCCTTTCCAGCATTCAGGTGCTTGCCTAAGAGACTTTCATAAAGAGTGCAGTTTCATTGATATGCTGTTGTTATGGTTGGACTAGAGCTGGATTTTGTTTTGTACGAGGTTCCTTATTTCAAAGAAGAAGGCAACATGTACAGAGAAAATCAAGCAGAGTTTGAATGCAGGATCAGGTCGTTTATTGTGTTTGGAAATTTGCTGTTTGTTGTGTTTGGAAATTTAATTGAAAGATGTGTACAGGCAACTTCTTCTTTTGTTTCATTTCATCATGTACAACTTCCTTTCATTAACAGGCTTTGCAGTCTGGAGGTGTGTGATGACTCTTGGCTGATCTGGCATCAGATAAAGCCAAATTACTTTTTTCCCATGTTTAGTTGGCTAGTGAACAATGTCCATTCCTTTCCCAAGAACTAAGAATTTCCCATTATTCCTATGCTGTGGCACTTAGTATGATTTTTAATTTTATAATTTGAGACTGAAAAGAAACTGCATATGATTTTTTAGAGTGAAATGGTAGGTTTGTAACAGTGGAAATCGCAAGAATCTTGAATAAGTTTGTTTGTTTCATGTATACATGCGGGGGCAGCATTTCTTTTAGCTAGATCACATACATTTTTTAAGATGGATGCCATTGCCAAGTACTCTGTGTAAGGCTTGCATACAGATTAAGAATATTCAGACAAGTGTGCAAGATGCAGAATGCAGCTACTTGTCTTTCAAATAAAAGTACTTTGTAGAGTGGCTGGGCAGGGGAGAGAGAGAGATGGACAGACAGTCTGAGGACATATTTTAGCCTTTTGCTTTTGGTGTGTTGGAAGGCAATTTTGGTAATTTTTGCAGTTTTTCATATGCAATATTATAATATTAAGAAATGGGTTGTATAGATGGTATTTTTTTATTCTAGTTCATATATTGCCCTTATAGTTGGAAAGAGAAGCACCATTGTCTAGAGAGCAGACTTTCTATGCCTGGTATGGATACGTCCTCCCTGCCCACTTCTCCCCCTAAACAGGTACCCTTTTTGCCAATGATTTACTCATTCTACCATACATTGAATGAAATCAGAAAAAAACTGAATTCTACAAAAACTTAAATGTTGGGATCAGAATCAACCCACTGAATCTATTTATTCAGAAATGGGAAATCTGAATACACTTAACTTAATCACACACTCACTTTTGAGCTCAGAACATGGGTTTCCTTGGCACAAAATATTTTAGATATTTAACAGCATCTGCACAAAATATGACTTATAAGCATTCTTTTCACTTCAGCTATTTTAAAAATCCTGAATATTGATAAAAAGATGCTAGTTAGAAAAAAACAATTTGCATACTTAGCTTTGTGTCCCTAAAGTAATATATTTGCATTGAGATTTTTGGCCCAAAATGTTGGATTTTCCTATATACTAGCAAGCAGTTATTTTAAGTGTGAGGATTTATTTTTAAATGCATACATGAACCAAGTGCCCTCTATCTTTTCCCCTTGGTGCAGTAAAACAGTTGTGATATGGTTAAACTGTTGCACTTAAGAGATGGTAAGCAGACATGCTCCACTGAAGTTTTTGGAAGCTGCATCATCTTTGTGACTATTCCAACTCCAATTGCATGGAATTGATGTAATGATACATTTAAGCTCATGGCCTTTTTCCATTTCACTGATGATGTCATTCATCTTTACCCTTCCCCCATCAGCTTCTCTATCCTTTGGTGCCCCCTGCTGTACACTTTGCAATTTAGTTCTTTGGAAATTAGATGTAACAGTAGTTACATGGTATGTAATAGTTATTATACAGTCAAGCTTCATAACAGCAATTGCAGGAAAGGGACTTTTGAACTGAACGTGCACATTCATATCTATATCTGTATCTGTATCAGCCATGTAAACACTCACCCACCCACCCAAAGTGTGTACAGAGAGTGGTACAGTATGGTAAAAAGGGAAAATTTTGCTTTGCAAGTTTGGTTTCATCTAGATGCAATATTTTCTGCATTTTTAAATCAAAAGTAAATTGTATAGGTGAAACCACTGGAAAATTTGCTCTCCAGCTCATGCAGATGTGAGCTGTGCCACCTTTGACGAGTCCATGTGACAACAATATGCAATAAAAGAAGCGTCTAGGAATGCTGCTTGATACTTGCCACCAAATTATCCAAAGCTATTGTAGGGAGACCACCCAAGAAAGCTGAGCTTCTAGTAAAGTCTCCTTTGGTAGATTAGTGCTTACTGTTGCTGGTTTACTGGATTGACCCTTTGGGCAACAAATGTTTTGGCAGGGCTGATCTTCTGGACTCTGCTAGTGAGATTTGTGTGGGAACTACTAAGACAAAATATTGTCTTTTTTCCCCTGGCCAGGCTCTTCACTGCCACTCTGCTTACCACTAGGTAGTTTTGTCTTCCAGAAATAGATTCTTGACAGGAAAAAAGTGTACTATATATCTGACACCTGCTGCTGTGCGTATGCTTGTGCGTGCGTGCACATTTACATGTGTGTGTGTAAAAGCACACCATGATGAGATTACCATTCAGCACACTGCATTCCAGTTTCCCAGGCAACTAACTGAGCCCTAGCTGTTGACCTCTCTGGAACTGTGCTTTCTCCCCAGCAGGCTGTCATACTGTGTTTGCCTTGTTCTTTCACAACTTACTGGACAAAAGTGTCATTGAGATAAGGAAGCACACAATGTTTTCAGTATAAAATACGTTAATGAGAACACTGGCCTATGACCGGGATCCTTTTTGGCCACTGTGCTAGTGTAATGGTCTGTTGTGTTTGCACGGGCACTTTCAGTGGGTCCATGAAGCAGAAAGGCGGGGTGGGGTGGCAGGCTCTACGCCACCTGTCCCTTGAATTCCTGGTTTCTAGTGGGATCCACAAAATCAAGGCAGTATATGCCATAAGAGAGGCTGTTTTCCAAGCTAGACCTTCTGTACTGCCTCAGCTGAATGAACACCAACACTGAACTCACTATATCATGCTGGATCTCTCATAATAACATTTAAGTATGGCATGTAATATTCAGAAATGTGGATTGCCATCACTTCTGATACTTGATTTGGATAGTATGTGTTGATTGATCATTTTGACAAAATCCCAATGTATTCAAAAGTAATAGAAATATAGTAGTCCCTCCGCATTCGCAACGGTTCAGGGCACAGAACCCTTGTGAAAGTGGAAAAACTGCATGTAACTCCCCCCACCTCCATGATTCCCCTCCAGAGCTTCGCCCTTCCTATTCCTTTGCCTCTGGCCTGGTGCTATGGGAGGGAAGAGAAAAACAATCTAAAAGGCTTACTTGTACTTTCCCCTCAGACAGAGAAGAGGGGAATTGGGGAGTTCTAATTACTTCAGGCAGCCGTCTTGAGAAAGGAGGACCTGACCAATCAGCAGCCAATACACAGCAGAATGTGCAACCACACAGCAGAGACCATGCCTTCATCAGTAGGAGGGGCTTTGCTCATCCAACAAAGGAAAAAACATCCATTTGAAACACAAGCTTGGCAAGCCTGGGGTGGAGAATGCAAGGGATAGGAGGAGGAAAATGGTGGGGGAGGCAAACACCTGTGTTGCGAATAATCACATTTGCCAAGCTCAAACCCACAAATGTAGAGAGAGGACTGTAGTTTTTAAAAAATGAAAAGGAACACCTCCTAAAAAAGGAAAACTGAGTAATACATGGGCATTTGCTGATGTGGTGGAGAGGATAGGAGAGGGAAGAGGGGTGAATGTTAGTATATTTCAGTGAGATGTCAACTCTGTGATGTAAGTAAAACTCTGTTGAAAATAATCAGTTTATAAATAAGATCCTGTTTTCCTACAGAAACCATGTCAGGTTGTCAAGGCTGAGTGTTATGGGCATGGCCAAATGGTATGCTATCTTTGGTTCAAGAGGGTGCCTGGCATACCTTTGTGATTTTTATGACTTAAAAAATCTTCATTTTTTTAAAAAACAAGGTTAATTCCTATCTTTCCAAAGGAAGACTGTTCTTTCATTTTTGAATTTCTCTGATTTCCTAGACATGTTCATCATTGATATTTCTGTAGGAAAATGAGATCTCATTTATAAAGTACATTTTTTCAGTGGGGCTAGGAAGGCATCTTGTCAGCGTTCAATCTGAAATATTTGCAACATATGTCTTTTATCTTATTCCTGTGTTTTACTAAATTTCATTTAACTTGTATTTTTGTATCACTGTATCTCAACCAAAATTATAGTTCCCTATTGTTATAACCAATAATTCTGTTTTACACTGTACATATACAGACACAAACAGAAGCTCTATCTCTTTAGCAGTTTGTTCTGCATAGCAGAGCTTGTGAAAATGACCGTGGGGGTTTAAAAAAGAAGAAGGAAATGATCTTCAAATGCAGTAACTATGATAGCAGATGTCAGAATACCAGGAAGATATATACTGTTAAGAATCTGAAACTAGGGAAAAGAAACTAATGGAAAATCCATCAGTGTTATGCATTTGAAGAAACACACTAATGGCTGGATAACAGCCAGCATTGAAGAGGCCTGTTTTAAGGGTTGCTGTCTTTGCACACAGGTGTTACCATATCAT
This sequence comes from Cyclura pinguis, assembly GCA_030412105.1. Lineage (NCBI taxonomy): Eukaryota > Metazoa > Chordata > Lepidosauria > Squamata > Iguanidae > Cyclura > Cyclura pinguis. Next base: position 68,327,552 of record CM059603.1, read on the forward strand.
GTCTGGATTTCTAAGCACTAGTTTCTGAAATAACACTCCTTTTTCTTATTATGCATGTATTACAGCACATGCCAAGTTTCAGTGAATTGCTTTTTCCACTGAGAACAAAAGCAGAGTGTTACAGGAGGACTTTCAGAGAAACTAGCAGTTTTAAGACTTCTGTTCTACTACTATTCAACATCCTCACCATTGGTTGAAGAATCTCAGGGAAGATTCACTTATTGGCTATGATCCTTTGAGATACTTATGGGTGGTTACTGAGTGGCAGAGATGACCTAAATAGTTCGGCACTGTAGCTTACTATGAACAGGACTGACACTGCCATGAAATCTAGTGAAGTATCATCTCAGGCTGTGAAATGTAAGCATGGGCACTATGGACTATTCCTCAGAGCTCTCTATTTCTTGAATGCTTGGTTCTACAAGTCTTTGGAGCCAAGGCCGTACAGGAAGAGTGAAGTGAAAAAGCTCCTGTACCATGTACCTGTTCCTTCTCCTGTACCATGACATAGCTAATTCTTCATGTTACCTCTTCCACAGTGCCTTGGCTCTGAAGACCCCTCAATGCTTAGCTTTGAGGAAACAGCTGGCTCAGAAACTCTAAACGATAACAAGGGGCTGCTTCCTCCTTTTCTGACACTGTGCAAGAGTGACATTGTTGCCACTACCACCACCTCTTCTTCCTTCTACTCTCAGTGCAGTGGTATGTGTGAAGAGGTGCTGCCAGCTCTGCTGAATCTTCTTATGGAGAGGCAAGCACCTCTTGTTCCAGTATGGCAGCATGAGAAGAAGGATATATACTGGAAAACAAGGCAGGGATATGCATGTGTGCTTGTGGCCCCATGCAACTTCTGTAATGCTAGACATGGATTTTCACCAAAAGTGGCAGGAAAGATTGAGTCACATCAAGTATAAACATAGTGACACTGTAGACTAGGATCCATGCTGAGTACTGAAGAACCAAAGAACCTGTGCACCTCCAATGTGTTGTTTTTACATTTGTGTGTATATAAATATTTGTATTGTATACTGAGACTTCTAAAGGAAGGATGTCAAGTTGGACTAAATAGGGAAAGCTGGCCTAAACAAGTATGTATTTAACATACATCAGTTTATGACCAACTGTGGAACAATGAGGCCAGACACTGAAAGTTGAGTTAAATAAGGACCACTTTATTTGACCTAACCTATTTAAGTTACATTGTTCTGGACATGGAGCAAGAGCAAGGAAAAACATGATGTGGCTCCAGCTGCAGCCAGGTGTCATCCCTTGATGTCATTGCTTGACTACCTCCCCAGCCTTCCCTTGGGTGAAACACTCAGCTCCAAGGACAATCCACATACTTGGGTTGCTCTGCCCGGCTGCCTGTAATTAGAAGTTGTGATGAAGTTCCAGGGGTGTGGCTGTCTGAAGTGCCAGTGCAGCCTAGAAGTAGGTTGCTGGGCAACAGAGTAGCACTTCAGGAGAGAAATCTTGCCCATTAGTGTGTGGAAGGGGCTGGTGGCTAAGAGGAAAAGTTATGTAAAGCAAAGTACCTGGTGGGTATTGTTATTCTTTCAGTGAGCACCTAGCCTGGAGCTAGGGACTAGAGTCTCTAAGTCAGTCAAAGAATATGACTGTGTTGGGAGGTTCTCAGTGGAAGCCTAGTGAAAGGCACAAGGATCTGGTCAGGGAGTGTAACCTAGATTGGGGACTGAGCCTTTGGTGGGAGTCTAACCAAAGGGCTGTTATCTGATACTTGGGCTTTATATGGAAGGCTAAAGATATAATGGGACTGTTTCTGAACAGGCAGTTACCTATTATATTGTCTCAAAGTACACTGAAGAAATGTATCAACCTTGAACTGCATTTGAAGTCAAGCACATTACTTTATTCTTGTTGTTGTCTTACTAAATGTTACACTTTATTTTTGTAAACACTGACTCAACTTGAGTTGTATACAGAATATAAGGCAGTACAGAAAACACACTACCATAGAATTATTAAGTGGTTCTAAGTAAACATTGAAACCTCCCACCCTTTTACACAAAGGTGGTGTTATAAGGGAGAGGCAGAGCTGTGTGATGAAGACGGGGCACCTTATCAGACTGGGGAACTGCCACACCCATCTAAGAGAAATAAGGACCTGTCACAGAAGGTAACCCAGGGACTCCCACCCACGCCATAGGACTGAATCCCAGATTAGCCTCATGATCAGCCTTCTTCCCCACCCCTTTAAAGAGGAAGTTCAAGAGCACTACTAAAAAGGGTACCAACAGTGTACCCAAAAGACTACTACTAAATCTGCTACTAAGTCTGTGGCGGAATTTGTTCAACTCTGGCCTTGCATCACAAAAACAATGCAGGAAGGCCCCAGTGAGGCATGTAAAACTAAGATGACCAGCTAGTCTTGCAACTCTTATAGCGTGACTTTCCTTAGTTACTACAATTTACCATTTGTGAGAAGACAACATTGTTAAATGATAACAATTTGTATACTTAAGCAGGTAAGGTAGGTCGACGGTGCAGTGAACATTCCGAAAGCAGAACAAGAGGCCAAACACCCTGCTAAGGGTGCCTGGTCTGTGTAAGTCACTATTCAGTAAGAAGCCCAGCAATCCAAAATGTTTGGTGTGAATTAGGAGAAGGCAAAATAACAAGGGGAAGACAGTTAGTTGGAACTCTTTTTCAGAAGCTTTTCACTTATCATCCCCTACTCCTCTTGTGGACTCCATTGTAATTTAACTGGATTTCTAAATTGTTGTGCCAGAGGCAGAAGTCAAGACAATGCCTTCGTGTAGTGTAGTGCCTACACACACACATCTGTATATCTATATCTACATTCATAAATTGCCACATGCTGCCACAGCATTATTGCAGTAGTAGTACTTGTTGTGGTCACTGTATTTATTTCTATCCCCATTATAAGGGAAAATGCTGTCTTCTCGATAACTAGGTCCCAAGTTGTCTAGGACTTTATAAACTAAAAACATTAGCAAATAGGCAGCCAGTGCAATTCTTTCAGCAGGTGTGCTATATGGTACCAGTAGTTTGTCCCGCTTACAAATCTACCTGAAGCATTCTGTGCCAGCTGCAGTTCTGCAGTAATCCAGCCTTGAGGTTACCAATATCTGGATTACAGCTAAACTTGTTATTGCTGTTGTTGTTGTTGTTGTTGTTGTTGTGTGCCTTCAAGTAATTTCTGAGTTATGGTAATCCTGTGGGTCTTTCTAGGAGCTGAAAGTGTGTGATTTGTCTAAGGTTACCAGTGGATTTCCGTGGCTGAGTGGGGAATCGAACCCCGATCTCCAGGTTATAGTCCAATGCTCAAACCACTATACAATGTTAAGTTACCTCTGTCCAAAAGCGGCTGCAACTTTCATAGCTGCCCAAGCTGACGAACAGCCCTTTAAGCAATGAAGTCACTGCTGTATCCATTGACCCAGATGAATTCAGGAGAGCCTCCAGGCTGGGATCTTTATCCTTCAGAAAGAGTTCAGTTATATTGAGAATAGATAGTTAATTTATCTTCTGGACAAAGGAACTACTCCCAAGACCTCCATCTTGCCAGGATTCAGCCCCAGTTTATTGACTCTCATCTAATCCACCAATGCATCCAGGCAGATGTTAATGGCTGTTGCTGCTATCATCCCTGACCATTGTCCAGGACTGACTATGGCCACTGGAAATTGGAGTTAAGATACATCTGTCTCACTATCCCTTTTCTACAGACTGGCAGACTTAGACCTATATATGACTATAGACTAATTTAATCAAAGGATTTTTTTTTAAAGTTTGTTCTATTTCTGTTCTCCTTGGGGCAAGACTGTAGCTTTTTGTGGGAATCATGCTTTTTTCTGCTTGTTCCTGTATTAGTAAAATGTCCATACCAAAGGCCTATCTAGTCCAGTATGCTGTTTCCCCAGTAGCTGATTAGATGCCTGCAAGAAGCCCCTAAATAGGACTGAGTGCAAGAGCACCTTCCTGCTCACTCTTCACAGCAGCTGGTATACAGAAACATAACTGCCTCTGATACTGTGAAAGGTAATATATAGCTATAATGACTATAATACGCTGCCGTCAGGAGAATTATCCTCCATGAGTTTGCAAAATCCTCTTTTAAAGTCATGTATGCGAATGGCCATTGCTACATCTTGTAGCAGTGAATTCCAGTTTGGTTATGCAGTGTATCAAGTAGCACTTCCTTTTATCTGACCAAAACTTTCCAGCATTTAGGTTCAGTAGATGGCCTGAAATTCTGCTATTATGGGAGGAGGATAAAAACTTCTCCCAATCCTCCTTCTGCACAGCATTCATAATATTATGTATATTTTTGTCTTTTGTCCCCTTGATTACTTTTCCTCTAAGCAGTTGTACAAATATAACTTCTCCTGATCCACGAGAGCAGTTCAATAAGCAGAGTTCACAGGGTTCCTCTAGGTCATTGGTTCCCAGACTTAGGTCCCCAGATGTTGGCAGGCTTCAGCTCCCAAAGCTACAACTATCATAAACAATGGTCAAGAATCCTGGGTGTTGTAATCCAGCTATTTCTGGTATAGGAACAATTGCTCTAGATCAGCATTCTCTAAGGCATGCAGGGAAGTTCTGTCTTTTAAAAATTCCTCACCCAATCCACAAACTACACGGAACAGCTGGGGACTAAGAACTGCTTGTCTTTGTACCCTAGCTGTGTGTTGGCAGCAGAGAACACAGCACCTGCTAGAGTTTGGCACTGTGTTGCTCTTAAGTGAGTAATTCATTTTTACTTCTCTTTGGGCTAAACCCTGTGGGTAAGAGGAATGAGTTTCCATGGGTTATTGTACTCAGAGTATGAGCAAGTACATGTATATTCTAGCTAAGTTACTCCCAGTTTATACAATCCCTTAAACTCTGAGCTGTCTGTAAAAATATATTTAGGATTATGGTATCTTGCAAATTGTATGTGCACATGTTAATTTTTCATTTTATCTTGCAGAAGAGCCAAAGAAAAGCACTTTACCATTTCCATATGAGAGCAGCTTAATGAAAGATATAAATCTTCTTCAAGAGCGTACAGTTCTAGAATATGCTTCTAGAAACCTGTCTGTAGAGGACAGAAGCAACCCACATTCCCGAAGAAAACGTTTCCTTTCCTATCCAAGATACGTAGAGGTGATGGTTACAGCTGATGCCAGAATGGTACAGCACCATGGACGGAACTTACAGCATTATGTACTAACACTAATGTCAATAGTAAGTAAGCCTGTGTTACAGTATATGTATTTCAGTGTACATTTGACTTACAAGATTTTTCAGAATGAAAGGATCCCTTTCAATATGGAGGAACCAGTTTCAACATAGAGAAATCAAGAGGTAGCTAAAGGAACTGTTTCTGGGTACCCATCATTGTTTGAAGTAATGTTTTTATAATCCAGAGTGCAGCCTTTGGAATTATGGCCATGGTCCAAATAAATATGAAACTGGCACCATTACTGCACTATGCTGTTGTAGTGCTATTATTCCACTTTCAACATCCTGTGGAATTCTGGGGTTTGTAATTTACTGAAGCCAAAGAGCTCTCTGGCTGAGAATTCTAAATGCCCCTCGCTAAACTGCAAACCCCAGGATTCCATAGGATGTTGAAAATGGAATAATAGCACTATAACAGTGTACTGTGGAAATGGCCTAAATGTCCAAAGGACTTTACACTTAGGTGTGTGTATGTGTGTGTGTTTGTTTCTTTGTTTGTTTTCCCAAGTCACAGCTTCTAGTACTCCATTACTAGTGGGACTCAGAACAAAATGTTGCAGTGTACCCCAGAGCCTAGGTGGATTTCCTTACTCCTTTTCTAAGCCAGGAGGAAAACAGGGAAATCAGCTTGACATGGCATCAAGAATTTGATGACTTTGTAAGGCAAGGGATCTAATGGCCATGGTGCAGAGTAATGGCTTGCACTTAGACTTGGTTTCTAATAATGCTACAAATACCCATTTTGAAATATCTGCAGATTTTGACATCATGGCCAGAATTCAGTTCGACACATTCCCGCAGGTAAAAGTCCTTTACTCATGTGGATATTCTTTTATGAGATAAGGTTCGTATTCCCTTCTTCCCTGTGCAGTGCTCCAAGTACCCCCCGCCCAATTTAATGTAAAGCCCTGAAGCCACCTCACAAGGTTGTTTTGTACTTCATAGCGAGAAGGTGGAACAGGAGGCAAAACCCCTCCATAGCCACACACGCAATGGGGACATCATTGCTGAGATCTGTGGGGTCCCCTGCTCTAATCATGGTGTATCTGGCTGTGGGGTCACTTCTCTAATCCTGTCTTCTTGCTGTGAAGCTCAGGTGTCTTTAATGCTTTTCAGTAAATTGACTGGATGTATGGCTGAACTAGATAGGTTCACATGTGGATATCTACACTACACTGTGGGGACTCAGGCTGTTGTTTGTAGAAAGGTTTGGGTAGTATACAGCCAGTTGTAGACTGAGCACCTAACTGCTGTATCTTCAGCCAGGTAGCTACGATGCTAATAAGCTCACTGTTACATCAATAATGTTAAACAAAAATGGAATTGTGCATGTGTATATACCAGAAATTCTAGGAAACAGTAACAGTTAATTCTTACAGCACATACGTAAGAAGAAACATGTTTGTAATACATAGGTGTATATGTCAACCTAATATTTGATTGTATGAACATATACATCAATCCATGATTTAATTTTATGGATATATGCATCAACTCAGTATTTAATTTTACATTCAACCACAGTGATAATTATACACAAGGAACTAAACTGTAGTTCCCCGGACAGTACTGCATGTGCGGTAACTAATGTACGTAAAGGCTGTATACGGATGTTGAAGCATTCTTTTTCTTTTCTCCTTCCTTCCCTCCCTCTTTTTTTGTAAGGAATAAGGAATAATCAAGCCAACCTTAGCAAAAAATTAAGAGCAAAACTCAACAAAAATATTAAATGTATTATTAACCTTACATCTTTTTATTTAAAAAAAAAAACAAGTGGGGGCAGTTGGATAATTTAGGCTTCAGAAAGAAAAGCATTTTTTTCCCTGCTACACCATTTGCCACCTGCCAATTCCCAGGAAGGTACTGTTCACCATGGGAGACAGTTGGCTCCTGTTGATGTGAGAAACCCTAAATACCTTGGTACCTAACAGATGCATTCCTTTACTGTTCATGTGTCGTTGACTACTGATATCTTCAATGGACATCTTATTGGTTGAACAACTAATATAATGACATCACAAATATGAGCCTATCACTGGGAGCACTCTTTGGAGCTGCCCTTCCCAGAATACTAGAAAGAGTTCATTTTCTCATGCCTGTTGGAAAACATATCTGTTTGCAGAGACATTCTTTCCTCAGTAATTATTTTTGCTGCTCTCTTTTTGTATTGATTACTGAATATTTTAAATTGTTTTTATTATTTTTTAAAAAAAATTAAATTGATTTCATAGTGTTTTTATATGTAATTTTAATGTGAACTGTCTGGAGATTTTGAGATACCAAGCATTATGTAGATATGCTAAATAAATAATAAACATGTACATTCATTGAATTAAGGAATAAACTGGACTGTAGCTTAAATATCTGGAGCCGGTGTGGTGTGTGGTATAGTGGTTTGAACATTGGACTATGACTCTGGAGAACAGGGTTTGAACCCCCACTCAGCCATGGAAACCCACTGGCTGCAGGGCCAGATGAACTGTATCCCAGAGTATTGAAGGAACTCGCTGACATACTCACAGAACTGCTTGCCATCATTTTTGAGAAATCTTGGAGAACAGGTAAGGTACAAAAGAACTGGAGATGAGCAAATATTCTACCTCTCTTCAAAAAAGAAGACCCAGGAAATTACAGGCCAGTCAATCTCATCTCAATACCAGGGAAAATGTTATAACAAATTACACAGGAGTCTGTTCACAAGTATCTTGATGACAACGCAGTGATTAGTAGGAGCCAGCATGCGTTTACCAAAAACAAATCCTGCCAAATTAACTTTATATCCTTTTCGACCAGGTCATAAGTTTAGTAGATGGTGGGAATGCTGTGGATGTTATTTATCTGGATCTTAGCACAGTATTTGATAAAGTCCCCATGATATTTTTATTAGTAAATTGACTAAATATGGAATGGATGGAAGCACCATCAGATGGATCCATAATTGGTTGGAAAACCATACTCAAACAGTTGTCATCAGTGGCTATGCTTCAGGTTGCAAGGAGGTCTCAAGTGAAGTGTTGCAGGGTTCTATGCTTAGGCTGACACTCTGGCCAAGAGGTTGAAGGAGCTAGGCATGTTCAGCTTGGTGAAGAGTAGACCGAAGGGTGACATGATTGCACTCTTTAAATACCTCATGGGCTACCTCAAAGAGTAGGGTGCAGGCTTGTTCTGTACTGCCTCAGAAGATGGAAGAGGTCTAATGATTTGAAGTTACAGGAGAGTAGATTTTGATTGAACATTTGAAGGAATTTCTTGACAATGGGAGCAGTTTGGTAATGGAACCAATTGCCTAGGTGTGGCTCCTTTTCTGGATATCTTCAAAAAGAGGCTTGGCAGCTACTTGCTGGGGATGTTCTAGCTGGAAATCCTGTATTGAGCAGGGGGTTGGATCTGATGACCTACAGGGCCCCTTCCACCTCTGTGATTCTATGACCTTGGGCAAGTCATACTCTCTCAAATCGCTCATTTTCTTTCCCAAAATTACCCAGTGGGTTTTGGTGGCTGAGTGGAGATTTGAACCCTCATCTGCAGAATTGTAGACTAGTGCTCAGACTTCTAGACTTTGCTGGCTATCGTCGCTGTGGCTTACATCTGTAAAATATGCTTAAGTTTGCAGCTAGCATTGTGAGGATACATTTGTCTTAATTGTTTTAAAATACATTTGTCTCAAGTGGGTTGCAGTATAGCCTCCTGAGTCATTAAGCCAGATGTGAGGAACATGGGCCCTCACTTCAGCCTCAGGGATGAAGAAAACAGGAGTCTAGCAACATCTGCTGTGTCACACATACTCCAATCTTTTCCCAGAAAAGTATTGTTTGGAAGAAATTTGTAGTATTCTACAGTTGATCCAAGTCTCAGTAACAGTTAATTAGTAGGAAGGAGTAATTATTTTGAGCAGCATTTGTACATGCTATATTTTTCAATACAGCACTAGAATATTTGTTGTGTAGTAGAATGCAGATACAACATTTTGTGATTCAGGATCACATTGTTTTTGTCTTTCTGTAAGAAATAAGGACAATATATAATAGTGTATTAATATGCTTGTTTTTGTTTATTCAGGTTGCAACAATCTACAAAGATTCAAGTATAGGAAATCAAATAAATATAATGATTGTAAAATTAATTGTAGTTCACAATGAACAGGTAAGAAAATAATACAGTTCATGAGTCAGAATATTTCATTGCAATGTTATGTTTTAACAAGCAATTTCAAATATTAATACTTTAATATCCAGGAGAACAGTTCTAATTTAATGGTTTTAGACTCATGAACTTTCATGGGAAAGAGGAGGGAGTACTTTAAATAATACTGGATAGTGCTGTCATTTTTGGGTTTGGAGCCTATATAGTATCAAACCAAAGATTTTAGGCCACCCTAAAGGCTGGATTTTAAGGTTTCCCATGATCTGAACTGGGGAGTCAAGTTCATCCCAAAATGATGGGGTGATCTCTGCCTGTTTGGATGTTGAGCCCCTGTTGCTGGCTCAGAGGTTAATTTCCTATCTCAGAAGGGGTTACTTCATTTCAAAAAGACTTCTAATATGATTTTGTAAATCCTTGAAATTGTACTTATTAGCTCACTTTAGGATCGAAGGCCACTGTGCAGGATCCGGGGTGCCTTAGATCCTGTACAGGGAGAAAGATGGGATATAAATCAAATAAACAAACAAATTTCTAATACAAAGGTAACGTTACAGTTATTTTTCAAAAGTATTTTCTATAAACATTTTAGGCAGATAGCTTGGTCCAAATGTTTATAGCTGGGGTGTAACTGTTCATACTGATTGAATTGACCACTTTAATTAATGGTGATCTTAATATTCAGCCAAATTCAGTCCTGACCTTGTTAACCAAGTTTTGTGACCAGTTAATTGATCATACTCCCTGGATTCATAATTTTTGCATGTTGAAAGGGGTACCAGCATAGTATAGTGGTTTGAGTGTTGGACTGTAATCCTAGAGACTAGGATTCAATTCCTTGCTTGGTCATGGAAGCCTACTGGGTGACCATGGGCAGGAAAACCTGTGATAACTTCATCTGAGGGTCACCATAAGTCAGAAACAACTTGAAGGCACACAACAAGAGCACCAACATGTGTTAGCCTCTTGCAGTACAAATATCAGAGTCCTGTGACACCTTAAAGACAAAAGCTGGAATCCTGCTTCAAGTCCTTTGTTGCAAGCACAAGTCCTTCTTTGGACATTGCAAAGGGAGATATTTTGTTGCACAGTTGTTCCACTCTTTGCCAACTGTGGCAGCCAAATTGATTGCATTGGGGTGCACGTATGCCCCCTAAATCAAATGACCATTGAATGACTATGGGGACTGCTGGGAGAATTCCCTTATGTCATGGTCCATCCAGAAGTTGTTGTATTTCCCTAATATAAATACTGTTGCCAGACCTCCAGTATAACTGTGTGGTGAAGTTTTACTCTACTGTGAACATCAAAGATGATCTTGGCCTAAAGCCAAAAATCATGTTACTAGTCCCAATTTGAGTAGGTTCACTTAATTAGTGGGATTTACAGAAATGTTGATATGACATTCAGCAGTAGAGTCAGTGGGTCTGCTCTAGGAGCTGGATTGAGCTTCATTAGTGCAGGAACTTTCATGGACTGTAGCTCAGTTATCCAGAAATGTCATCTGGAATTAAAAATGTATCCATAGAATCTGTGTGTGTGTATGTATGTGTTATGTATGTATAATATAAGTACGTATTATATGTATGTTGATATATTTCGTGTTTTACTCTTTATGCCTGGGGCTTCATAAACACATACAGTTTCCAGAACAAGTTTTACTCTATTTATATTTTCAAGACAATTACTGTTGCCTTCTCTGTTTTGTGTTGTTCACACATGTAAAGGAAGGACCAGCTATTAATTTTAATGCAGCTACTACTCTTCGCAATTTCTGTTTATGGCAACAAACACAAAACATTGTAGATGACACTCATCCTTCTCATCATGACACTGCAGTTCTCATCACAAGGTATAGTATCTCGGATCATTCAACATAATTTCTTTTTGCTGTCTGATGCCATTACAATACAGAGGGACCACAGGGTACTCATTAGGCTGCAAGAGATAGGCAAGGAGTGGCAAAGGCTCATCTTCAAGAGTCTGTTGGGAAGGGTCCCATTGCAAAGGAACTGGACCTCCTTTTGGATCTCCCTAGGACAGCCAGGAGGAGGAGAAGCTTCTGCCTAGGAGTGGGCTTGATGACCTTTTGGATCCCCAGAGTGGCTCATTCCTTCTCTCTCTTGCCCAGACTGACACAGAAGTGCTGCACTCATCATCTGCTCTTCCTTCCAACCAGATCCACCTGCAAGTTCTCCCGGGAGACAGCAAGAGAAGGCTTCCCCCAGAGTCCCAGGGAGGGGGAGATCCTGTGGCTAGCCAGTCAGTCTGTAGGATGGGGCAGTGGGTTCTGGAGGATTCCAGTTCTAAGATTCAGTTATGTATCGTTGTTGTTTTTCTACAGCGACGTATGTTTGTGTATCTGGGATTAATTTTCTTCTTCTTATTTGAAAACAGTAGCACTTTCATTGAAAACTTTTGTTTTGTTTTTTTAAAGGGAAGATATCTGCAGAGCTAGAGAAAAATGTGATACATTAGGTAAGTTAAAGTAATAAGACTATGATACTATTAATATTGGGCATTTTAAAATGTAAATAAATAAATCAGGTAATTTATCTTTTCTTGTGAAAATTCTGGTGCTGAATTTTTGAAGAAAAGCATATAGTTACGTTTTGTGATAAATATCTGGAGAACATATGTAGACCAGTGTTTGTGCGGAGAACAATACTGATGCATAATATGTTTCACATTTAGATAAAAATTCAATTTTCTAGGTTTAGCTGAACTGGGTACAATGTGTGACCCACTACGCAGTTGTTCCATTAGTGAAGAAAATGGATTAAGTGCTGCATTTACAATAGCTCATGAACTTGGACATGTGTAAGTATTTCTTTTCTACCAAATTAATCTTTCAGTTGCCTTACATAAGGACACAAGAGTAGCTTTTGCAGGGCAGGTCTCTGCTTGAGTAGAATAAAAGCATGCATTTTTAAGTGTTGGGTTTCCACAGTAACACTTAACATTGGTATAGCAACGTGGAGGATTCGGAGTGCAATATTGCTGTGAATATTTACAACAGCATTGTAAGATATGTCAGTATTCTCACAAATGAGTGAGATACAGGGGTTGGCAGTTTAATTTTGGAACTTCCAGATTTCTATTGTAACTCCATCTCTTATTCTTAAACTACCCACTATATTAAATGCATATAAAGATTATTTTTGTTTTCACTTTGAAGTAAGCCTATGAAAATGTGATCTGAATGAACTGTTGTTTTCCCCCTTTTTGTTCTTCATGACCCTTTTGAAGGGGCATGTATCTTTTGGGGGGCAAAAAACTAAAACAAAAGCATCTGATGTTTAAACCCTCTTTCTTCCACACATGCCGGGCCAAATGTAAATTGGTCTCTTGCATGTTTACTTTAGAGGAATAAAGAAAGTAAAGCTGCATTCTATTTATTTATTTATTTTTCAGCTTTTCCTCAGATTTACGACTCAAAATGGCTTATAGAAATTAAAACAAATACAGTAAAAGCCTGCAAACCATTATTATTAAAATTTAATTCCTGTAGATCAATAGAGGTAAAAACATATCCATTAAAAAAGGGAAAACATAAAAACAGCACAGTACACTACTAAAAGCTCTTATCATATACAAAAGTCAATTATTAAATATGTGTGGGAATGAAAATGTTTTCTGCCATCAGAAGGCTATTCTAGTTTCTTGGAATAAATGATAACATTGCATGGTAGTTTATCAAGGGTTACCGTGATAACTCATCTGCTATTCAGGTTGGTATAATACCTTGCTTTCACATTTTATAATTAATTGAGGTGGAAATTTGCTAAAATACCTGAGAATTGGAGCTTAACAGATTCTAAAAATATCAGATCAGATTATAAATTAGCATAGATTATTTCCATTCTGTATATTACTTTTAGATAATGTGCGATAGATGAATTTTTAGAAAAATCTAAAGATGCCACAAATGTCTTTGTAATCAGTGAGGTGACATATTGCTAATTTTTAAAAAAAAAGGTAAAGCAAAGCTTATTTGACTTTTTTTCTTGGAATGTTTTTTGTGTACTTGCATTAGGTTTAATATTCCCCATGATGATAGCTTTAAATGTAAAGAAGTTGGAATTAAGCATCAATATCATGTAATGGCCCCTACTTTAAACTATCATTCCAGTCCATGGACTTGGTCAAAATGCAGCCAGAAATACATCACTGAATTTTTAGAGTAAGTACAGCTCAGATTTGTAAGTTTCCTGGATATGTATAAGTACTGTAATGATGGTATCTCTCTGATTTCAAAGTCTTGCAATCTATTTTTAAAAAACTGTGTGTATTTCAAACATTGAAGTTTGACACAAACTGAAGTTATGGGGTTCCTGTATTCAGGGTGAAACAGTTAATTATGTTTTAAAGCACAGCTCTGTTTCATTTTAATATTCATATAGTTTATGTCAAGATTATCTATAAATTCAGAAAACCACAGTTGGCTTTGCTGATAGCTCTGCATGAAGAACACTGTGTCAGATTAATACCCATTACCAAATTTCATTCACAAAGTGATCAAAATCAAGGTGCCTTATAAGAGGAATTCTGCTTGTTTAAATGTGTTGCAGTACTGGTTATGGGGAATGCCTTCTAGACATACCAAATGGAAGAATCTATGACTTTCAGTCACAGTTGCCTGGTTCCCTGTATGATGTAAACAAACAGTGTGAGCTTATGTTTGGTCCTGGCTCACAAGTATGTCCATATATGGTAAGTTACTTAATATGAAACACCAATTTTTAATATTGTTAACAGTTCAGAATTGTCATAAAATCTTCATCAACCTTCTGAACATGCCATAGTACTAAATCTTTACGAAGGTAATTAAATCTTTAGAAATTGATGAACAAGTTTTTCCTTTTTTGAAACCAGAGTTTTCCTTTCTTCCTTAGGTTTCCTGATTCTCTGGGTAGATAAACCAAGATTGCTCTTACCTTTTCTTTTTACTTGTTTATTCAGAATTTAAAGTTTAGATTTAGATTTACTCCTTTCTCTGACCCAAAATATAAACAAGACAACAAAACTGGATTTTAAAATGGTCTGGGCTAAACTTTAAACCAGCCTTTAGCATAGAAAGCAGTTAGCAATATTAATTTCAGACAATGCCCAGAATCTTACATGAAGTGCAATTTGAGGCTGAAACGCCTCAGCTCAGAAGTATGTGTGAGGTAATGTTCAGTTATATCCTGTCTCAGCCAGATTCCCAAACAGGGTAAGCAGAAGGGAGGTCCTGGTTTGTGGCCACGGGAGGATTGGCTAGCCTTTGGTGCTGTCTACTTGTTAGTTCCTCAAGGACATGTCCCAAACATGTCCCAAACATCTCCTGCCAGATGGCTATGAAGACTTCCCCAGGTGGACAAATCATCATGTGATGCCTTAGAAAGTCTGAATCTGCATACCCACTTTGGCTCATGCTGTGCTGACTAATCTTGACTAAAAGACTAATTAGCAAAATCCAAGAGGTATAGCAACACAATGAATAAAAGGCCAATTAATTGAATTCAAAGGAGATATAGCAACAGTGTCAAATTCATAGTCATGCAAATGGCTAAATTAACTTTATGTAACACAAATGCACCCAAGTGATGCACCCAAGATCACCCAATGGGTTTCCATGGCCAGGCAAGAATCAAACCCCAGTCTCCTGAGTTATAGTCCAGTGCTCAGACCACTGTAACATACTGGCTCACTGCAACATAATAGCTAGACATAAGTATAGCTAGGCATAAATATAAATAGTATAATTCAGGAATAAACTAAATGTGTTAGTACTTAGTTATGGGTAAAGATTATGTTTCAGAAAAGATAAATGATCATGTAGAAGTTCTTAAACTTATTTTGTCCAAATATAATATGCAAAACTAGGAAGAAAACGTCATATTTTTGATTGAAATGAAATGTTTAAACTATGTTTGATAAGTAGGTTGTTGTGGGTTTTCCAGGTTTTGAAGCCGTGTTCTGTTAGTATTTTCTCCTGAATTTTTGCCTGCGTCTGTGGCTGGCATCCTCAGAGGATATGGTGGCATGGAAGTGAAACAGTGTATATATACTTGTGTAGTCCCCTGGGTGGGAGGGAGCAATTTGCATGTGTTACAGTTGGCCTATTGTTAAATAGGATATCCCCCAGGGTTGTACTGTTTAGTCAGGGGATATGCATAACAGTGCATTAAGTACATTAGCAGCCCATTGTGTTGTTCCCTGTAGAGGGACTTCCAGGGTCTGTGTGGTGTTCATTGGCATGTTTTTGAGTCTTGATTTTAGTGTTCTTCAGTACTGGTAGCCAAATTTTGTTTACTTTCTGAGTTTCTTCTTTCCTGTTGAAATTGTCCATGTGTTTATGGATTTCGATGGCCTCTCTGTGCAGTCTGACATAGTAGTTGTCAGAATGATTCAGAATTTCTGTGCTTTTGAAAAGCATTCTGTGTCCAGGTTGGTTTATAACATGTTCTGCTACCGCTGATTTTTCTGGCTGGATCAGTCTGCAGTGTCTTTCCGGAAAACCCAGAAAACCAACAACAACTTATGGATTCCAGCTGCGAAAACCTTCGACTTTACATCAAACATATGCTTGATAAGTTTCAGTAACATTCCAAAGCCACAAAAATCTAATAGAAGGTCCTCAAAAAGTTTTTCATGAATGCTTTTTCCTTAGTCACAAGAAAGAAAGAAAAGTAATCAAATATACAGATCTTTCCTTCTTTCCAAACTTGAACTAAAAGTTGCAAAAGTGCTTAAAACAGTTCTCTCTGAACTGCAAGCATGCTGAAAGACCAAAACTTTCTGCTGTAATTTTCCTAATGAATTTAAACAAGATCCTTCAGACATGTTGTTTGCAGATTTTATGGGTGAGCTTCCCATAATTGGTTTTTGTAGCCATAGTAGAAATATTCAAGGGCAAAATATTTGTAGATCATTTAATAAATGAGTGAACTAAGTGTTTAAAAGGTGGTTTACTCCTTTAAAATGTAGAAGCCTTTCCTAAGTGCTGTAGTATTTGAAGGCAAAAGTAATATTTTAAAAATACATGGATCATTCATATATAATAGCGCATGGTGGCATTTTGTACTCTGATGTCTACTCCTAACTGCAAAATATATAAAGCACAACATGATCCTTACTTTAGCTAAAACTAGGAAATGATTCTTACTTTGGATCTTTCCTGATGCCAAATTGTATGGGCCGTGCTTCAGTGTGTCATCCTGTTTCTGTATTTTGATGAGTGCTACTTATGTAACAAAGAAAATCCTGTTTGTTCATTAGAAACAATGCAAACGTTTATGGTGTACAAGTGCAGAAGGTATTCACAAGGGTTGCCGTACACAACACATGCCACTGGCTGATGGAACAGAATGTGGCCATGGAATGGTAAGTTTTCACTTTTACTTTTACTATTTTCTCCCATAGATCCCTACAGGGGCTTCCTGTCCACTCCTGAATCCAGCACAAACTTCTTGTACTTGCTCACAAAGCCTTCCATAGCTGATAACTCATTTTATTATCCTCAGCACACCCCATCAGTAATCTCTAAAGATAGTTTCATTATGCTCAGCCTTTGCAAGGTGCCCTGTGTCCTAAAAAAACAAAAACAAAAACTGCCATAAAAGCACAGTTCACACCATGATCAAGTACGCTAATTCACTAGTGGGTGAATGGGTATGAAGACCCAATCTCATATAATTCATCTATTTCCAAAGAGGTATATCTTGACTTCCTAAAAAATGAATATAATGATGATGTCAGCTGCACCACAGGGGGGAGGAATTTCATAATGAGTACATTTCCAGACATAATTCAAATTGCTGGCTATGAGCTATAAAGCATTATATGACAAGAGTCCAGTCCTCATATCTTCATAGGTATGTTTGGTGAGGACACAAAAGGGCTTTCTCAATGTCCACTCTATGGTTAGGCTGGCACAATCCCTGCTGTCCTTCAGTTGACAGAAAAGACCTTTCTGTTCAGCAGGGTTTAGGAAGTTCACTAACTACTCTTTTAATGGATAGGCATTGTATTTTTTTATCCCTCAATGTGCTTTTGAATATTAAAAATTGTTTTTAACTTTGTCATTGTTTTAACATGATAATCTGTTTTTAAATTCAGTCACCTTGAGTTGCACTGCTAGGAGAAAGGTGACGAACAAACAAACA
This sequence comes from Cyclura pinguis, assembly GCA_030412105.1. Taxonomy (NCBI): domain Eukaryota; kingdom Metazoa; phylum Chordata; class Lepidosauria; order Squamata; family Iguanidae; genus Cyclura; species Cyclura pinguis. Next base: position 68,345,050 of record CM059603.1, read on the forward strand.
AACAAACAAGAAAACTAGGTGCCACCATGGCAAAAGGTCTCTTTTATGTACTGCTAACTCACAATCCTCTGACGGTGGTAGTATGAGTAACAAGGTCTTCCTTGTTGGTTTGTAGGAAAGAAAGACATTCTTTCAGATGTTTGGGACCCAATTCAGCAACCAGTGTGGGTTCTTTAAGAATTGATTGATGTGAACTGCACCAGTTCTAAAGGAGCTGCATTGATTGCTGATATTGCTGGAGCCTATAGCTGTGACGCAGGATATGGATTACTGTGACGTGGCTGTCTCCATCAAGGAAAGGATCATAGGCTGCAAAGCAGACTAAGCTTAAAATAGGCGCTCCCCAGCCACTGATACCACCTCATTCTCAGGTGACAATACTAGATCCAAAATGTAAAACTGCCTCCAAAATGTATACCTGGAGATCTCAGTCATATATAGAACAGGTCATCTCCTCATCTCCCAAACTGGATTGCTCAGAACATGCAGTAATCATCTTGGTTGGTTCTAGCTTCAATTTATTGGCCCACATTGACTAGATTAATTTCTGCATTCAATGGTTGAATTGCTTTTACTGAGTCGTATGGCACACAGACACAGAATAGAGTGTCCTTAGCATTGTTATGGCACTTTGCACCAAATGCTTTGATGGTATTTTCCAGTGGCTTCATACGGATGTTGAATAGCATGGGAGAACAAGAAAGGTCCTTGTGAGGAAACTGTAGACCACTTCCCATGGCATCAAAAAGTAGTATCCATTGCTACTGTATGGAAATGGCCTTGGAAGTAGCAGTGGAATGACTGTACTACATTGCCGTCCCTACTTCCAACAAAGATTATCAATCAGGTTATCTGTTCAGGCTTGAAGCTGGATTTAAATGGTTCTGAACAATCCATTTCTTCCATGTTTTCCTTAGGAAACCATTCGAAAAAGAGGATAAAAGAGATTAGGTGACAATTGGCCAATAGTTCTGAATGCAGGAAGGTCCTCTTTAAAGGTTGCACCATCACATTTGTAAGCCAGGATAGGTAGAGTTGTAAGCCGTGATGGGCAGCATATTCAAGCAGCTTTTCCACTTTCTTGGGCCAATACTGATTTCAGTGTTGACATAGTAACTGATACTGGTATCTGTAGTGATTTATTTTAATTCAGTATTACTTGACCGGAGGGTGTTCTCATTGTCTCCTCTGTGCAATTCTTAACCATGGAATGTAATCATGAGTGAATCTGAGTGATTCTATCCTCAAAATTATTGTCACAAATTTATCACATCACAAAGACTCTTGCATTTCGTCCTTCCAAGCTAACATTACAAGCTCATTCATCAACAATAAATAAAAAAAAACTGCTGGATGATTACAAGATGATGCAGCAGTATCCAAGAATGGAACTTGGCTATGTAAATAGCAAGTGCAGTTTTCTTTCTCATGTCTTTGTCCTGTTTTGTGCACTCAGAAAATACCCTTTGTTTCTCTAGTTTTGTTTCTGTTCTCTCTAGTTCATTGCTGTACACTCAGAAAGAATCTTCCCTCTTATTTCTAGGTGGATTTTAGGGACCTTTGTGGAAGGTTGTAGAACAGGACTGCCATAGCTGAGCTTAAGGCTTGGTGAAGTTCATACAGGGTCACTCTCTTGCAGCCAGAACAGCAGCTGGTTTATGACTGGAATTTACTGTGGGAAATGTATTTGCACAGTAGTTACAGTGGTTAACACTTCATAAAGAATTTTACTGTTAAGTACATTGAACAAACTTCTAATAAAAGTCCTTGCAACAGAAATTACCATAGCAAATTACAGTAGTAAGACAACCAGTCATGGTGGTTTTTAAAGCAAGTATACTTTCCTTATTCTTTACTTGGATTTTGGGATATTACTTGCATTCTGTCTTTGCATAAGGTGATCATCTTTGCATGCATATTTTGTTATATAACTAATAAAATATAATTACTTATCTCTCTGAAACAGAGTCACTGGCTGAAGGGGGGAGGGCATGAGAAGAACATCTGGGATAGGTCTGGTGCATAATTTTTCTACTATGACTTCATCTTGTTTCTTCTGTAGGAGTACTTCAGAGTAATAAAAGCTGATACATCTTTATTGAATAAGCCATTAAATCACAGATGTGAACATAGTCTTATTCCAGTTCTATGTCATGTAGGTGCTGTATTTTTGAACATTCCAAAAATCTTTTAAAATAAATATGAGATGAACCCCCTCTTTTTTTATTTCACTGGATATAAAATGTACTCTCCAGTGTAATGTCATAAAAGCTTTTATTCATTGAAAGAAATTATAAATAGTTCAAATATTAAATAGTCATTTATTTAATTTTTATTACCAAATAATAACTATAAACAAAGTGACTATAAACATCTGATAGTTTATTTATACTTTCTTTTAAAATATATCATAGATCTATAAACATTTGATCATTTATTTATTATTGTGGGCCTTCAAGTTGTTTCTGACTTATAGTGGCCCTAAGTGGTTAAATGCCGGTACTGCAGCCACAGGGTTGTGAGTTTGATCCTGCTGGACTCCAGGTGGACTCAGCCTTCCATCTTCCACAGGTTGGTAGAATGAGTACCCAGCTTGTTCAGGGCAATTAGCTAAAAACATTGTAAACCACTTAGAGAGGACTTAGCTGATAAACAGTATAGAAATACATGTGCTATTGCTAAAGCAAACCTATCATGGCATTTTCTAGGGCTGAGAGTGTGTGATGTACTCAAGGTCACCCAGTGGGTTTCAACGGCCAAGTGTTGTATTGAACTCTGCTCCACAGGGTTGTAGTCCAAGGCTTAAACCACTACACCACATTGGGTCTCTATTCTAGAGTTATTGCATTAATTCCAGCATGCCAATATTTTCATTTTCATACATAGTGATGAATGTGACTTCAGTTTCCAAAACTACTGTATCCGCAATGTACAAAAGGAACAAATTGCATCAAATAAAGGAACTGATGTGGTATAGTGTTGCACTGGGAATTGGAAGATCCCAGCTAATAACTCTAATACTCACTGAGCCACAAAACTCAGGGGGAAACATTGCATCTTTCAATGACCTAATAGTTTCAACCAAAATGTTCATTTTGGTTCTTGTTTTATGACCAACACGGCTACCCCACATTATCTTCACATATGTGAAAGATGGGGAAATTGCTAAAGTACTATGAAAGCATAGAGATGTTGCATCTATATTACTTGAGTGGCTACTGATACCACAGAACTTTATATCATCTCTCACACATATACATTATTTGAACAAATCTATCATGTATGTTTCACACACATATGTTTGTTGAACACTTTTTATGTCACATATTGAAAACACTCCTAAATATTTTGCCTTCTGGCCATGTGTTTTAGAATTGCTTGGGGATGGTACCTGTTTAATTATGTGATGTATGAAGAAAAACACAAGCAAGACTTTTACAGCAAGAACTTCAGCTCTCCCAGATGAATACTGCTAGGAGTAGATACCCTTTTAATTGCTAAATATCTTGGATAGCTGCAGAAATGAAAACTTGCCCCCCTTTTGCTGAGCTTTTCAGTTTCTCAAATTGTTAATAATGTTCTGAAAGTAAAATTCATTTTAAAAGCTGTTTTCCTGAGACAGGAATCCTGTAACACTGATTTAATTTTCTTTGACATAAATTCACGTTCCTGCTTTTGGCTATTGACTCTGTGCATACAGAATTAGACTTTAAATTGTGGCTTTGTTATGTTTGAGCAGCATTGCCGCCATGGGATTTGTGTAAGCAAAGAAATGGAAAAACGTCCTGTAGATGGAGAATGGGGATCCTGGGGACCTTACAGTTCATGTACCAGAACATGTGGAGGTGGTATCAAAAGTACGACCAGACTCTGTAATCGACCTGAGTATGTTTTTATTCTTTTCCTGTAAATGTATGTGCAAAGAACTCTTTTCATTCTACTTAGTAGTTTATTTGAAAGAAACAATAAATTAACAGTACCTTCCTGGAACAGAGGCAACTACAAAACATTTGCCATTCATTTTTCACGCTGTGCATAGCAACTAGTTAATCAGCTGGGAGCGCTCTCCCCAGCTACAGTTTGCCAGGTGAAAAACAAGATAGGGCTCTTATACCCTTATAGGCTGTGTAGAAGGGCAGATTTCAGCAGGCATTGCTTCTCACACAAGTTCCACCTGTTGAAATTTCCTCTTTTGCTCAACTGTTAATGGTACAGAAGTCTCGTTTTTTTCCTGCAGAGATTGTCTCCATAAGTCAATAAATAGGTGACTTGAAGGCATATATGCACAATCTTTGCCTCAGATAAATAAGCAGTTTATTGTTTTAGTCTCTTACCAAATCTGAGGCCACACAACAATTCCTATTGACTGGGGATACTCAGATCTAGGCAGGCATGGTTGTTTGCTTCTAACAGCTTTAAAACATACTGGTCTGTCAACAAAAGCACAATTGTTGCAGTTCTGAAGAACATATGGTCATACTTAGAGTATCATTTCAATTGGTTGCTTGAAGACAGAAATTATGGATATGCTATGACTTAAAAGACAAATGAAATAAATGCCGCATTCACTGCATAGATTGTAATATTGTGGTTTCGCATGAATCCAAATCTTCTGGAGTGGATAAACTGCAGGCATAGGATAACACAATAGTTTCTGAGAATTCCTGATAGTGCGGTAGTAGTATTTTATATTTTCTTTCCATTCACTTTATAGTGGCTTAAATAACTTTTCATGAAATATTGTTTTCTTAAGTATTTTTTAATTTTATTTATTTTTATTGTTTTTTATTGGCTTATTAAGAACCACCAAAGAAAATGTTTAACTGAAAATGGAATAAACTGTTCAAAATAAGCAAAACAAAAAAGTCATTTAGGTCTAAAAAAACTTCATTGTGACTGGATGGAAGTTGGTTATTTAAATTATAGCAGCAAGATCACTTGGCTTGATTTTAATAGAAGTGTCTGAATATTATAGCAAACATGATTGAAATGTAATTTTTAATTAGGCCAAAACATGGAGGAAAATACTGTGTGGGCCGTAGGATGAAGTTTCGGTCATGTAACACAGATGCTTGTCCTAAGGGCAGAAAAGATTTTCGAGAGCAGCAGTGCTCAGAGTTTGATGGCAAACATTTCAACATCAATGGATTAACATCCACTGTACGCTGGCTTCCAAAATATAGTGGCAGTAAGTAATTGGAAATTGTCTTTCTCAACTAAATGGTCTTTTCTTGGCGGGGGGGGAGGGACGCTAAACCTTATAAGTAAGAAATTATACTTGGCTTTTTTGCCTCAACAGTTTCCATGAAGGATCGCTGTAAGCTTTTTTGCCGGGTTTCTGGCACGACATCCTACTATCAGCTGAAGGACAGAGTCGTTGACGGTACTCCATGTGGACCAGACACTAATGATATATGCGTCCAAGGCTTATGCAGGGTGATCAATTTTATACTGGTGGTTTTATATGATACAACACAAATCCTGTTGAAAATTATCATAATGTTCAGAATGATTGTTCATGCAGTATTCAAGTCAATTCTGATTCAATTCTTTAATAACTATGTTTTAATAGGATGAGTACCATATGAAGTCACATTTGAACCATCAGTCAACAACCATAGAACAGCATTTGTACCATTTGAGCAACAGCCACTAATTGGAGAAAGTAAATTTGAACATTTAGATTTGGGCTAATTATAGCAGTTATAAACATAATGAGGATGTAGTGTGGATGAAATGATGGCTGTGTCATCAAAATTGAAAGGAAGAAAGAAATGAATGTTTCACAAAGGAGGAAGAAGGATAGAAATGCAAAAGCTTGCTGCACCTCCCAATTACCAAATCTTGATTTGATGTTCCTGATTGGGTCATGTTCAATCTTCACTGATCTCACATGAATCAATTCTTAAAAGGTGTCTGAATCTAATGCAGAATGTATAGTTAACAGCTGAAAAATGAGCACTCCCAGTTTCATCTAGGTTGGCTTAGGAGAAAGCAAAAATAAGGGAATAATCTGGCTGATCCTGAGCGAGACAGGATTTGTCTCCTGTCCACACTTGTTCAGCTTCCACCACAGTCTCCAATCTGTTTGGATTCACCATATTGACTGCAGTGGTAATCTGGCAGTGGCAAGTCATGAAGAGGGAGCAAAAAGAGAGAGGTTTAGAACTAGGATATACATGATTCAAAATCAATGCTTTAAAAATGTTTACAAGAGAACAATTTGCATGATTGTATTCATTTATATGGGTATTATTTCAGATGTGGCATATATGAATGACCTATAAATCAAAGAGGGGAGTCACTGTAAAAATTATAGTTCATAAAACCACATTTTTTTCTTCTAAGAATATGAATTTTTGTGCTACGGATTTTTGAATTGTTAAGAAGTTAAGAAGAGTTGTGTCTAAAATGAAAAGCTCCCAAATTTTGCAAATTGTCTTACACAGTTTAATTGTTCGTGATTTTCTGGATGAAGAGTTTGCACATTTTGTACATCACTATCAAACTGATACACGTAAGGTTGAGTAGCTTTGGGACTTTCTTTCAGTACACATGCATCCTTTGCTTTGGAAATGCATCCTTGAGCTGGAGTTTAGGGTGTAACAGGGATGGGGAGGCTTTGAGAGAGGGCAAAGATCATTCTTCCTAATTCTGCTGGTGAGAGCAGCTTCTATCAGTCTGTCCTAAGTTTGTACTAGAATTAAAATTTTGGGATTCTCATTGGTTTGAAAAATATGCTTTTATCAGTTAGCAATGTTATTTTTTATTGGAGCACAATACCAAATGAATTGTGCACTGCAAGGGCTGATGAGTGAAATGCGTTTTATGAATTTAAATGAGAAATTTGAATTACTTCTCACTAAACTGAGTACTGTTCAATGGACATTAAACTATTTTAATGTGTTCTTTTAGCAAGCTGGCTGTGATCATGTCTTAAACTCCAAGGCGAGAAGAGATAAATGTGGTATCTGCGGTGGTGATAATTCATCCTGTAAGACTCTTACTGGTTCTTTCAACAGTGCGCATTATGGTATGTTTTTCCACAGATGCCTCTCTCTTTCTTTCTCTCTTTCTCTCTGTGTGTCTTTAGTTGAACATTAATCAGAGTAGTTTTGATTGATCCAAAAGGCTGCGTCTAAGGGAAAATAATCCTGTTTATACTACTTAGTGTATGGAAATGTAAGCTTTTGAACAAGATACCTGAGCAAAACACATTGTGACATAGATACTCAGATTCTCTTGGTGCAGTCTCATCTTTTTGTACAGTCAGCTGTGTTTTTCAAGCAATGAATGCTACCATTGCAAAATTATAAATTAAATATTAATTTTATATATTTTTCTTCATTAATAAATGTTTTCCATGTTACTAGAAAGCTTTTACTTTTTTTTTTAAAAACTCCATACTATAAGTGGAATTTAGCTTAATTTTGTTTCCCATTCCAGGTGTAGGCGGAATGCTGTTAGTGCATTAAGATAAATGTTATGTAGCAGCATATATTTTAGGTTTCCCAGGACTTCTCTGAGGCTTTTAGAGCAATGGCATGGGGATAAGCTGCATGTTGTAGGGGAATGTTTGTATGGCAGTTGTGTGATGCAGCTGGAAATATAGAAAGAACCATGGAAAGTGCAAATGGTTCCCCCCCCTCCCCAGATAGTTCTGTGGAAATGATAGGAAGATTACCATTCAGGCAAACATCAGCTTTCAAGAAGGGTGTCAAGGAATGTCTCCCCATGGTTTTATGAAAGTCACAATGGAAGTGATGTGACTTTTCTTAATCATGTAGAAAACTGTAGTTGTTCTCAGATTGCTCTGTTGTATCCAATATCATATCGCTAGTAAGTAAGGCTATAAGCATTTATTTGGAATTCTATGTGCAGAAAATAGTTGAGAATATTTATATTTTGGATTGAAGTATTTCTTAAGATTTGTTACTTGGACGTGGACTTGGAAATTAGTGCTAATTCGAAATAAGTTAGTTTTATCTAACTACCCCAAACCTCTGGGAATCTTGTCACAAGAGGAGCGTAAAGACCATCTTTGGAATATTTTAAGGGTATCCATTCCTGGCATTTTGAACATTGCAGATCTAGTGTATGTGGAGTATTTATATTTTGATGGCTTACATGCTAGGACAGTAGCCACATTCCGAGAATGGAGACTCGCCAAGATAGTGTATGAACATAGCAAAGACCTGAAGATGAGTGGCATATTAGTCTCAAGATTCTTAAAAATGTGGCACCACCAGCATCATTACTTCCACATGTAGCAGCGCCCTCCAAAACCCTTCAAGGTGAAGCAGCTCATCAAGATTTAGTTTGTATTGATTCCAAAGGGGGAAAACTGGCCGACCCAGAGCCCAAGGAGCATTTCAGTCTTGAGATTCGTGGGCACTCGCACCTGATGAATCTGGAGAATGATCTCTTTGACGGTACTGAAAAGAACTTACTACAATCTTTCTATGCTTTGCCTCATGAGGCTCAGAAGGAAATAATGTCCAGACTTGACCACTTGCACTCTCATTTGATTGGTAAGATGAAGGAGCAGGAAGATCCTTGTGAGCAAAGTTTAGACTGTCAGGCTCCTAATGCAAGTCACCTGGCATACCATCATGAGTTATGTCTTTGGGTTGAGAAGCCGACCACCACTGTCACCAGGTCACTGCAGAAATGAATCCACTTTCTTATAAGCATGAAAGGAAAAGCATTCCTGAGGATTTTGCCCCCATGCTACCCTCTGTAGAGGCAAATATGGCTACAACAGCTACCTGTTTTGAGAGAGCTCAAAGAATGGGAACAAGGTTCTCCACAAAAAGCAGCCAACATGGGATCATCTTTATGTAATTCTGTCAAACTATCAGTATCCAACGTGAGTAGATTAAATACATCTTTGGATGCTATTGATTATGCTGCAGAAGCTGCTGAAATTACAGAATGGCCCAAGCAAAATGACCACAGTCAAGGAAAGTGCAGTGTATCATTAAAGAACATAGCAGACAATGAAGGACCTGATACTAGTGCCCCAAATTATACTGTCAGTAAACTGGACCTGTGTTCTCTGGGGCAAGGGAAAGGTTTTGTTTTGCAGAGAAGCCCTCTAAAACCCCATGTTGGAAGATCTCCTCATAATTCTGATTGATTTAAATTATCACATCAGACTCGCCAGACTTGTCAGCTGTTATTTCTGTCCTGGAACATTGCAGGCTGGCATAGTAAGACTGCAGACCACTCCTTTTGTAATTTTATTGGAAGTCACAATATACTTTTTCTCCAAGAGACCTGGGAGTGTGATAGGCTAGATTTAAACGGTTTTGAAACACATTTCTTGAAAGCAGATCCTAGTGTAAGAGGAGGCCGCCCTAAGGGAGGCCTTGGCATATTGATCTCTACCAAGCTTTGAGTTAAAATCACTGACACTGATTTCCTGCCTAATATCGCAATTGCTCTGGTTATAAAATTGTATTCACTCTCGTTGCTGCTAATAAATGTTTACTTTCCTCCGTTATCTCAAAGACAGCAAGTTAAAGACAGGTGGATAAGGCTACAAGAATTTATTAATAAAATGGCGGCCATGCACCCAGAAGCACTTGTGATCTTGGCAGGTCACTTCAGTGCCAGATTGGGCCCAAATGATGAAACAATTTATAATCATTTTGGTGAGTACCCCCCTGAAACAGAAGCAGGTCGCCTGATACCTGTCAGGCAATTTAAAGACAAGGTATGCAATTTTTCTGGTTTATGCCTTTTGCAAATGATAAATAAATTAGATTTAGTGATGTTGAATGGTGGGGTTGAAGGAGATAGATCTGGTGAATTTACATTTACATCTGGCACTGGTACTTCAACGATTGACTGCCTAATGGTATCTTACAGTTTGTTAAACTTGGTCTCAAGTTTCAGGGTGGATGTACATACTGAAAGTGATCATCTCCCTTTAACTGCAACTTTAAATCTTGAGGAACAAGATCTTTATGCTGGTTTGAACCTGGGTTGAGTTTGGAGGCTGACTTAAGATTCTCTTGTGTTAAATGGAATGTTAAGCTAGAGCAAGCCTCAGCCAATCTCCTTTTCTCTGAAAGTTGTCTTAGATTAAACAGCTCCCTTCTGTCTGTAAGATCACCAGAAGAGGTTTTATATTTGTGTCAGAACCTAATTGTACAGCTGTTTGTTATGCAATAATCCTCCCAGAAAACATATCCATTCTTTCATGTCTAAAGCTTGGTTTGACCAAGAATGTTTAGATATGAAGAATTCTTTAGTTGAAAAATATAAATTATACAGGAAGTTGAATATGGCATCTTTACCTATAGAATGGCTGTTGTTAAAGAAGAATTATAAAAATTTAATCAAGGAAAAAAAGAGATAGACATTGAGAATGAATTGGCAGAAGTTAATTGCTGCATCACAGATCCATGATACAGCTACTTTCTGGAAAATAGTGTCTAGGGGCTGGCAAAGCAACTTATGTGGACTAGTTTCTCACATCCCTGTGAAGACCTGGGAATCATATTTTAGTACTACCGTGTTTCCCCGAAAATAAGACATACCCATAAAATAAGCCGTAGCAGGATTTCTAAGCATTTGCGCAATATAAGCCATACCCCTAAAATAAGACATAGTGATAGGCGTGGCTATGCAGCGTACCGGTGCGGGCAGCCCTATCAACAAGGTCGGCTCCCCCTGTCAGGTCCCGGTCGTTCTGTGCGTGCTGCAAGCTGAGGCATAGAGGGAGACAGGGTAGAAGCAGCAGGAGGAAGAAGGGGGAGCGAAAAATCAAAGGTTCCCAAGTTTCGCAAACTTTCTTTTTCTCCTCCCTCCAACCCCTCCCTCGCAGAATCCATCCTGGATATAGAATTCCTTTGGATGCTTTCCTTTAGTCACTCCCCCCCTCTTTCCACTGTACACTCCGGACCCCACCTCTCCCCTCCCACTTCCCTCCCCTTTACACAACTTTGTAAGACAATCCCCCCTCCCCCGGCGTTCCCCCCTTTGTGCTCTTGAATCTAGCGAAGGTTAAGGAAGGGGAGGGGAAAGCCCCAAAACAGATCCAGGAAAGGAGACCCAAAACAATGCGCCAGCCCGTCCGATCCTCCCAACAATTGGAGGGGGCGAGGGAGGGATTACACCACCATGCTGAAGCCGAGAGTAAGGAGGTTTGGGGAGGGGAAGGGAATCCTGCTTGTTTGCAAACACGACGGTGGGCGGAGGTGGTTGAGACGAGTGGCGTTAAGGAGGAACTGCAAGGAAACAGGCTGCCAAGGGATCGAGGCGGAGGAGGGAAGGCTGGACTTAACTATATTTGAATAAATGTAGATTGTTGTTGTACCATACTTAATAAAAATAAGACATCCCCTGAAAATAAGCCATACTGTGTCTTCTTGAGGAAAAATAAATATAAGACAGTGTCTTATTTTCGGGGAAACACGGTATGTATGCTGATAGGCAAGCTGGAGGTAGATTAACTCCACAAGAACTGGAAGGGCTTCCTGATTGGCCTCCGGTTTCATATCTGAAATTGGCAGTCTCATTTCTAGACTTAAATTGGGCAAAGCTGCTGGTACTGATCATATACCCCCTGAACTGCTCAAGTCAAATTTGAGTGGTGGGCACCAGTATTTACATGTATAGACTGGACTGCTTGCATTCCACCTGATTGGGGGCTTGCAATAATAACACCTATTTATAAAAAAGGTAAAAAATTAGATCCTGCCAATTACAGACCAATCAGTTTGCTAAGCATCATTAGCAAGTTGTATGCCAGCTATCTTTTAGAGAAATTACTAAGTTTGGTGAATGAAGAAAACTTTCTGGAGGAAGAGCAAGCAGGCTTCAGGTCTGGATGCTCATCAGCTGATCAGGGATTAGTATTACAGCATCTACTAGAAAAATATTCCTTTTTTCCCAGGGGAGCATTTTACACAGCCTTCGTAGACTTCAAGTCACCTTTGATATGATCCCAAGAGATAGATTATGGCACAAACTTGAGGCTACCGATATGGACAGGCATCTGTTGATTCCCATTCACAGTCTTTATGACAAAACATATCTGCGAGTGAGATGTAATCATGAAGGACACTTGACCGGATCAATATCAACACATATTGAAGTAAAACAAAGCTATGCCCTTGCCTCTACCTTGTTCAATGTTTATATTAATTCCTTGGTCAAGACACTATCTGAACTAAATTCTCATCCACCTAAATTGGCGGGGCGGCCCATATCTATTTTACTCTACGCAGATGATGCAGTACTTCTATCACTTTTGTGCATAGGTCTGCAATGGCTACTGCTAGATGCCTGGTGCAGCACTGAACAGCTGCTAATCAATTATGATAAATCTAAAGTCTTAGTTTTTACCCGAAAACAGTGTGAACACCACTGGCAAGTCAATGGTCATTCAATTGAACAGGTTAAATTCTATAAGTACTTGGGAGTAGTTTTTCAATCTTCCGGATCTTAGAGAGCTCAACTATCCTATGCCATAGCGAATGTACAGTGGAGTTATAAGTCACTAACTTCATTCTTCTATGCCAAGGGAGGTCAGCATGTACCCTCAGCAATCCAGGTGTTCAATACTAAGATCTTACCACAAATGCTATATGGATCACAACTCTGTGTGTTTAGCAATGTTGTGGCTTTATAATCTGTTCGAACAAAATTTTTGAGAACCATTCTTTGTCTCCCAAGCTGTGTGTCAACATACGGCTAGAGACAAATCAACTTGCTATCACATCTCAGATATGGATTTACAAGTTAAATTTTTGGTTAAAAATGTTGTTCATGCCTAAAGGCCTGGCCCCTTTGACCCTTAGTGATCCTTTTCAGTCAAGGTGGAAAAAGACAGTTGAAGAGAAAGTGTTAAGGCTAGGATTCACACAAAATGTCATTCTTGCTATGGGTTATATGAAAGCAAAAGAGACTATACATCAGCGCCTTTGGGATATCGAGTGGCAAGATTACATTAGTGCAGCTTCCATCTACCCGTTTTTTAAAGATAGAGGGCAGGCCCTTCATCCTGCTGCTTATCTGATCAATTTAACTATCCCAAAATAGAGGAAAGCATTTACCCAGGCAAAGTTCAGTGTGCTTCCATCTGCACTATTGAAGGGAAGATACAATAATGTATCATATTGTGATTGTGTATGTCCTTGAGAGGCAAAGAAAGTAGAAACTGTGGGGCATGTTTTATTGTATTGTTCTTTTTACCGTGATCTTCGATGCTGCTTTATTAATCCAATTTTACAAAGTATACCAGGGAGATCTGATATATTCTACATTGATTACTTTCTGGCAGACCAGCTCCCTGAAATTACAGCCAAGGTAGCTAGCGTTTGTGTGGCAGGTATGGCTTGTCGGTGTAGGATGTCATCCTAGTGCCGGGGAGATTGTGATACTATGTTGCTTTCAATTGTATCATTGTAATCCAAATATTTTCTATTTGATATTTAAACATTTTATATTCAAGGCTTTTAAAAAATTTTCTATTTAGTAATTTATTCTTTTTGATGTATTCACTAGGTCTTTTATCATTCTGTTTTGCTCTTTGTGATTGCTGGTCATTGACCAAAATAAATGTATGTTATGTTATGCCATGTTAATGTGTAATTTCTTGTTTTCACTCGATGTTATGGCCCATTATTGAAAAAATGAAGTAGTCTACTTATTCTTAGGAACACCGACTTGGATCTAGAGTTGTCCTGGCTCAAATGGAGTTGATCTTTCTTTTCTGCAAGGAGCTGAGATGCAGAATATGCCCCTGAACGAAAGAAGAAGCACAATTTTCTTATTTCTCCTTTCCCTCTGCAGTTTGCAGCAGTGCTTATCATGCTGTTTCCTGGGCAGAGGAGATCAGAATAGTGTAGGTGGTGGGGCTGAAGGCTGCAGTATCAAAGTAAAGCACTACCCCAGAGCAAATCACTGCCCTGCTCTCTTCCTTAAATTTCACCAAGCCCAAGTCAGGAGCCAGTGTATTAACTACAGTACTACATACAGTGAATAAATGGATTTTTTTCTTCCTTGGAAGTGGGTGTCTAATGGTACCTTTTTACAAGTTCTTGTATGGGAAAGAGACAGTTTCAGATCAAATTTATCACTTATAAAAATAATCTTTCATAGTTTTAATTTACATATAATTGTATTACAGGCTATAACATTGTGATAAAAATTCCCAAAGGAGGAACAAACCTTGATATACATCAGCATAGCTATTCAGGGAAACCAGAGGATGACAATTACCTTGGTAAGCATTTTGGTTAATTAAGTGCTGGCTATAGAAATAAAAGCAATCAAGCAGTTGTGGAATATCATTGGTAAGACACACATTGGTACAATAAAGTGATTTGACCACTTCAGATGCTTTGCTCCTGTAGAATTATAGGGTTGGAATGGACCACAACTGCCATCCAGTCCAACCCCTGCTGTGCAGGAACACACATTCAAAGCACCCTCAGCAAATAGACATCCAGTCTCTGTTTAGAAACCTCCAAAGAAAGTGACTCCACTACACTCTGAGGCAGCATATTTCACAATGGCTCTTACGGTCAGGAAGTTCTTCCTGATGTTTAGGTGATCTCTCTTTTCCTGTAGTTTGAATCTATTGCTCTGTGTCTTAGTCTCTGGAGCAGCAGAAAACAAGCTTGCTTCAACATGACATCATGTCACTTCTTAACCTTCTTTTCATCAGGGTAAACATACCTAGCTCCTTAGGCTGCTCCTCACAGGACATTGTTTCCAGACCCTTCACCATTTTAGTAACCCTCTTCTAGACACATTCCAGCTTGTCAATATCCTTGAATTGTAGTGCCCGGAACTAGACGCAGTATTCCAAGTGAGGTCTGACCAAAGCAGAACAGAGTTGTATTATTACTTCCCTTGATCTCTACACTGTATACCCACTGATGCAGCCCAGAATCACATTAGGTTTTTTAGCTGCTTCATCATACTGCTGACTCATGTTCAACTTGTGGCTAAGATTCCTAGATCCCTTTGACAGGCACTGTTTTCAAACCAGGTATCAACCATCTTATATCTATGCATTTCATTCTTTCTTTCTTTCTAGGTGTAATACCCTATATGTCTCCCTGTTAAAATTCATTTTGTTAGTTTTGGAGCAAATCATTTTAATGTGTTCTAATCTTAAATCAAAAAATGGAATTCTCTTATAAGTGTATGACTTCCCATTCTAACAGACTCCTAGGAATGTGGTCCCACTTAGTAGCCTTGCTGAGACCCTTTGGCATGTTAAAGGAGCTCGGTTGTTTTCTGGAAATCCCATGTGCTCTAAGAGTAGGATATGTGGCAGAAAATAATGTCTTTATCATACTGCTGTTTCGTATTGCATGCCAGTATTCAGACATCTGTACATAAATAATAAATGCAAGTAAATAGATGGTTAGTGTCATCAAAATCACTGTTCCTTAAAGAGATCTCTATGGAAAATGTTAGTTATCACATTGTGCAAGTTGCATGTAAAATTAAAGTGAAGATGCACTAATCATTACCGTTTCTGTCAATGTTGTTGTAGCATTGTCTAATACTCAGGGGAATTTCTTCCTGAATGGAAATTTTGTTGTCAGCCTGTCTAAAAAGGAAATCAGTATGTATGGAGCTAACTTTGAATATAGTGGTTCAAATAATACTGTGGAGAGAATAAACAGTACTGGGCAGCTTGAAGAGGACATTCTTTTGCAGGTGAATTTTTAATATTTAATAAATGGTAACCACCTTTATTTGACACACATAAGAAATGAGGGGAAACTCACTGAAAAACAGTTTTTTTGGAATCTTTGTTTAGGTTCTGTGTGTAGGTAATTTATATAATCCTGATGTTCGCTATTCATTCAGTGTTCCTATAGAAGAGGGAACCGACCTGTTTATTTGGGATCCATATGGGCTTTGGCAGGACTGCAGCAAAATGTGTCAAGGTATTGTCATATTCTTGTTGATGTGATGTTTAAGTCCTTGTCATACCCTTTCACACTGTATTTCTTTTTCCTCTTAATATTAACTGTGTCAGTATACACATGAATGAAATATAATTTTGGGATGCATATGGGATCAACTGATACAAAACTAATTTAATGATTTTAACTCTATAATAATTAGTAATAATTAACATGCTCCCTTGATTTCAGTGGATCTGTTCTAAGTAGGAGTTGGATTTGAAAGCATCACTAAGAATTTCATTTCTAGCACACTGCACCAAAAGTTGGAGAGGAAGACTTCCTTCTCGTATGAAATATCCCTACAAGAAAAATCATTGAACAAATTATACTTTATAAGTTTGTTATGAAAAAGATGAGACTGAGAATCTCTAGAGCAAATTATGAAACATTTTACTATATTGTTATGGACTTTTTTGTTGTTATGGACTTTCAAGTCGACTGACTTAGGCAACCCTATGATTTTCTTGCCAAGATTTATTTCACAAGAGGTATGTCACTGACTTCACCTGAGGCTGAGAGAGTGTGATTTGCCCAAGATCACCCAGTGAGTTTCCATTGCTGAGTATAGATTTGAACCCAGGTATCGAACCCTAGTCTGGCACTCAAACCACTTCATCATTCTGGCTCTCTTCTTACTCAGAATTAGATGTTTATCTGTCTAGATAGATTGTCATTTTTGTCACTTGAACATTCTGCAGGTTCATTGTCACATGGGGATGTCAGAGCCAGAGAGTTTCCATTAAAGGCTTCCTGGGTTGATTCCTCTTAACAAGGAGATGGGAATGCAAGGATCTAGTCTCTTCAGCTGCTGTTCATGCCCGCAGTAGTGTCTCTCACAAAACAACCAGTCAGTCCTATGGTTTTTCTTCTTCATAAGGTCTTTCCCCTTATTCCATGTCAGCTCTCTGAAACAAGTAGAACAAGGAAGGCGAGGAAGGAAATTAAAATCCTCCTGGGAAATCAGATGGAGTTCATTTTAAATGAAGACCAAAATAACGTCTTCTGCCATCCTGTACTCATGAATGTCCTGTTAAATTTTTTTCAAAACATTTTGCTTAAGGTCTTCGCAGGAGGAAGGTAACATGCATACGAAGGAGTGATCATTTGGTAGTGTCTGACCAAAGATGTGAGCATATAACACCTCCCAGAGCTGTAACTGAACAGTGTAATACAGAATGTGAATTAAGGTAAAAAGAAAAAAAATGGCTACAAAAAGGCTGGTTTTAATCTGTACCTTTTTGGTTGATGCATCTTCATAAAATGGTATGGATAGATGAGGATTTTTTTTAGTGAAGTTGCTATATATTTTGGATAGGCTTTTATAACTTACAAGTATTTGTAGTGTGTGTTTGACAAACCCATTTAGATAATTGCATAGAGAGTCTTCATTCCATTTACTTGTTCTAAGATGTTTTAAATTATTTTTTTTTTAATCGAATCTATAAAAAGCAACAAATATGCTTCATTTTTGTTTACATGCTCGGATGATATTTGGATACCTTCATAATTTTGGTTACCTTTACACACTAAAACATATTTAGTTTTATATAATAGTTTATACTTATAGGTGGCATATCATTGGCAAAAGTGAGTGCTCAGCTCGGTGTGGCCCGGGGATTCGGTCGTTAGACATCCACTGTATGAAGTATTCTATTTCAAAGGGACTGAGTGTTCCATTGGATGATAAATACTGTGCTGATCAGCAGAAACCACCAATCCGAGAAGTCTGTCATGGAGATTGTCTTCAGGCAAGCTGGCATTACACAGAATGGTCAGAGGTACAAATTTAGACTATTGTATTTTTCTAACTAGCTCTTGCATTAAAGTGTAATTTAGATTGATAAGCTACCAGTGGATTTCTGTGTATTTTAAAATTCTGGGTATTTTCGTTGATGCCATTTTTATTTTTTTTAACAGTAGATAGAGTTGGATTAAAAAGATGCTAGATTTGTCTCAGCTTGAAATATGTGTAACAGGACTGGCTTTGCCATTAGGCAGAGTGAGACAGCTTTTGCTCTTGAATACTGTTCCTCCTTTTTATGGACATAACTGTGCTTACCATGTAGCCACTATAGGGTTCCTTATGCCTTCTGTCAGTTGTGGTAGAAGACACTTTCAGCAATTCTGAAAGCCCAGTTGAGATGAATGAAGAGAGAGTGTTATTGTATGCTTCATCTTAGGCAGATAATGTCATAGGCCAGCTCAGATGTGTAGATAAATCAAAAATCATGTGTGCATCTATTCCTTGATCTATACTGCTTTTATGTTTTGTTTATAATGATAGATTTTTTTGTTCTTTTCTGGGTTGCTTTTTCAATAATCAGTGTTCCAGGAGTTGTGGAGGAGGTGTGAGAAAAAGAGAAGTGTTTTGTATGAACAACTTTGGTCGTCAACTTGCAGACAGTGAATGCCACGAACTTCCAAAGATTGTTACTCAAACTTGCAATGAGTTCCTGTGTCCCCACTGGATTGCTAGTGATTGGAGTGAGGTGATAGTTGGACTGTTCCTTTATTTTGAAATACATCTTAAATTTAAGCAAATTTACAAATGTTTTAACTTTTTCTGGCTCAACATGTGTGGGACATGATGTCTACCTTTTAAGGAGAAGGGTGTACTACCCATCCAATGTTAATGAACAAACAACTTTTATACAAAGATGGAGGGGTATGTTGGATGACTTGGGGCCTTTCTTCACTACCTTGTTATAGTGCTATCATTCCACTTTCAACATCCTAAGGAATTCTAGGGTTTGTAGTTTACTGAGGTCAAAGAGTTCTCTGGCTGAGAATTCTAAAGGCCCCTCCCTAAACTGCAAACCCCAGGATTCCATAGGATGTTGAAAGTAGAATAATAGCACTATAACAGTGTAGTGTGGAAAGGTCTCAGACCAGAGTGGGACTAGCAACTGATGTAGGTCTTTGATCTCATCTCTTGATATCTTTATGACCATATAAGTCTTTTATTGCTACAAGGCTGGTCACCAAATGAAATGAAGGGCCCTGCAGGGGAAAGAATAGGAGGGGAACAGTCACTGGTTCCGGCCTTTGAACAGAGGAACAAGATATAAGCCACAGTTGGATGCTTTGATGCACTGGTCTAAAAAGCAATGCAAGCATTGTTATTTAGAAGGCCATTTGCTAGTGTTATTATGACGGGTTTTTTGATAAATTTTATTAAAGTTAGTGTTTTTCAGTTACACGAATTTTAACAAAGTTTAGTGCAGGCTGCTTTTAGCCTTGTTGGAGAAACGTGCCACAAAGATGGCATCAATGAACTGATGTTAAAATTCATTTGCCATCTGTGACACTTGATCATGCAGTGTCCTGTGACTTGTGGAAAGGGAACAAGGCATAGACAAGTATGGTGTCAGCTGAATGATGACCAACTAGAAGATGTTTTCTGCAATCCAAACTCTATACCAGAATCAGTGGGATCATGTGAACTTAAAGAATGTGCAACATGGCAAGTGGGACCATGGGGAGAAGTGAGTACATTGAAATTTTTCATTCCTATGAAGGTGGAGATGTAGATAAAGTGAGGCTAATGTTACTTATAAAAGAATCTGTTGAAGAACAATTCTAGAAGGCTGTAGCAAAGCCTCTGATGAGCAGATGGAGGATTGATAACTAAGAAATGTGAAGGCTTATCCTTTATTTATTTTTATATGTTTATAAATATAAATACATAGTCTTAATTTATGTCCCAGGGGAATTTACAGTACAACCTTAAACAAGACAATAAGCTATAATATAATATATAATATAGTATAATATAAATAACATAATTAGTACAGTAAACAATGAAAATACCATGTAAAGAACAATTCTGGAAGGCTGTAGCAAAGCCTCTGATGAGCAGATGAAGGATTGATAACTAGGCAATGTGGGGGCTTATCCATTATTTATTTTTATATATTTATAAATATAAATAAACAGTCTTAGTCCCAGGGGAATTTACAGTACAACCTTAAACAAGACAAGATAAGCTATAATATAATATATAATATATAATATAATATAATATAATATAATATATAATATAAATAACATAATCAGTACAGTACACAATGAAAATACCATGTAAAACAGCAAATTAAAACTTCACTCCCAGTGTTCTCAAGTACAGTACCCTCTACAAGCTATTTAAATGTATGAGCCATTGAAATATTAAAACAGTGCTACCTGAAGTGGTGGGCCATGGACCAGTGCTTGTCCATGAACTTACTGGCTATCAGTCCATCCTAAATTTCATGGAAAGAAAGAAGCACTTATAGCCACAAATGTGGTACCACTTCTTGGCCCATTAAGAAAAAAGTGCTGCTTCCCCAAAACAAATAGCCTGAGAAGCACTGTGTTAAGGAACATAAATATACTTAATAGAATGACTGAGAATGCATAATGACTGATGTAGAAGAAGGGTTGATGTCAGATGAGCTTGGATAGGGCAAAAAGAGTGATAATTGGCAGAGGGGAAGGAAGATAAACAGTGAGGGGAAGGGTAGTGGAAAGCCCTGATGGCACAGTGGTTAAATGCCAGTACTGCAGCCACAAGGTTGTGAGTTCAATCCTGTCGGGCTCCAGGTGGCCTCAGCCTTCCATCCTTCTGCAGGTCGGTAGAATGAGTACCCAGGTTGTTGAGGGCAATTAGCTAAATACACTGTCAACCTCTTAGAGAGCACTTAGCTGATAAGCAGTGTAGAAATACACATGCTATTGCTATTGCTTTGGAAACCACTATTAGAAATTTCCAGGTCATACAAAGAGTGATAAATCTGATGTAGAAATTTAAGGGATAAGTTTGACAAGTTTTGCGTGGAATTGCTGAAAGGCATGAATTTCTCATTAGTTTCCTTATTGGGTACCTGCCTTGTCAGTGCTGCTTCTGATGAGACTGAATACTAAGTCTAAGGCTTTTCTATTCCAATTTTCTAATATTTAGTGCTCTGTTACATGTGGGCATGGGTACCAAGTGCGTGCTGTCAAATGTGTTGCTGGCATTTATGGAACAATTTTGGATGATGATAGAGAGTGCAGTGCTGCTACACAGCCAAGAGACAGCCAGGTAAGCAAAACCAAGAAATAAAGTGCTCAATTAGAATTTATTTCTACCCTCCCCACCTTGTCTCCTCTAAGGTTTCTGAAATGTACTTTTCCCCCAAAGGAATGTGAAATGTCATCTTGTCCAGATCCCATCAAGCCATGGCCAACTTCACTTCCCATCATCCAGGCTGACAAAGTGACTCAGTGGAGATATGGCTCTTGGACACAGGTGAGTAATACTGCAAGAAGGATGATAATAATGAGTTAAACTGTAATTCTATTAAATTTGAAAACTTTCATTCCAGTGGGCCCTCCTCTTGCATGCCTTTGTACGTATGAATGTGAGGTCACGCAAAGCATCACATCCCATTATAGACATATGCACACTGTGTCTATTGACTATAATGGAATGCAACATTTCATATTTTTTGTTTTTCACAGGGGTTCCGAGAATGGAACCTCGACATATGCCGCAGGGATATTATACTCCAAAAAACAAACTGGAGGCTGGAAGATGATTTTAAGATTGATCTACCCTTAATAAAAATTTTTTTAAAAAAAGTCTTCCTTTTGTTGCAGCAAATAATTTAAACCTTTTTTATCTATTCTAGTCTATTTTTGCCATTGAAGCATTGAATTATGTTTTGGACTACAGATTTTTCACAATGAAACAATGCTTTCCCTGCTATTGTTATGGCATAGGATCAGGCATGGACAAGAAAGATGGATGCTTGCCTCTGACACTGATGTATGGATGGACAACACATCAGGGACCTCACAGCTCGGTTTATGATTTCTGGGCAAGCCCTGCATCCCTCTTTAACATTGCAGTTCACTTCCACTGTCTGTCTTCTTTAGTAGGGGCTTTGCAGGATGCTTTGGTGCTTAATAGGAATTTTTGTTCTGCCTTCAGACTAGTTGAGTCAGAGTTTTTGCTGTGCTATTTGCAGTTCCCTTCTGTATACAACTGAGCTGTAACCCTGGAGACCAGGCTTTGATTCACCGCTTGGCCATGGAAACTCACTGGGTCAACTTGGGCACATCACACAGTCTCAGCCCCAGAAAACCCCATGATAGGTTTGCCTTGGGGTCACCATAAGTTGGAAATGACTTGGAGGCACACAACAACAACAACAACAACAACAACTGTGTACAGTTAGGGACTGTAGAATCTTGTTGAGGTTAATTTGTGTGCATTTGGAGAAGTTTTGCTTTAATTTTGGCTCATTTAACTACAGCAGGGCTTGGAGTCAAGTGGCCCACATGCCTTCCCTTGCTAACAAGTTGCAATATGATGAAAAAGGGAGGAACAACCTGATAGTACAAAGTGGCATTCTTGGCTTTAGTGGATATCTGCCAATATGTATTTATACACAATGAAATGACAGAAGGTTAATTGACATGCTTGTCAATCCTAACCAGAGCTTGAAAATAATGAGCTTCAAGTAGCATAGTTACATGTCACTAGTCAATAGAAAGCCAAAGGACAACAAGGGTACAGTAAAGTTACATTTCACAAATAACATAATAAGTATAAGGAAGTGAATGGCGTAATAAGTAATGCTTTCTAGTTTTTTTGATTACTTTTAAAAGACATTTTAACACATTTTAAAGACATTGTGACTGGAACCTTTCCACTTTTTATATCATTCTATCAGTCCTTGGAGGAATTTTTTCAGAAAAGGTAGCAAAAATAATGAGCAGTACTAGTACTATAATTAATTACATTTTCAATATTGTAATGTATAATGAAAGCAAATTATTTTTCAAATATTGTAAAGAATAATGGGAAGTTAATTATTTTCAAAAAGTGATTTTCCAGGCTCTGACTGTAACTAACACCCTAGAACATCTCTTAACACCTTGGTCAAAGAGATATACCTGTGTACAAGTTTCAGAAGTGTTTGGGTTTTTTTTTTTTTGCAGTGTTCTGCATCTTGTGGAAGGGGAAACCGTGCTCGGTATGTAAGCTGTCGGGACGGACTCGGCAGAGTAGCAGAAGAATCATTTTGTGACCATTTACCCAGACCAGAAGAGCTGTCAAGCTGCTTTAGTCCATGTGGTGTTTGGCAAGCTGGAAGCTGGTCACCTGTAAATATTATGTTTTTTTTTTAATTATGTTTTTATTTTCCTTTATTATACTAGAAAACAGATGTATGCCTAGGTCCAAAAACAGCTTTAATTTCTGAAAAAGCTTGCATGGAACTATTCTGGCATTTATTTTCTCAAATATATATATTGTTCATAGAAATTTAAAAATAGTTTTCATTGGTTGTCAATTTTTCATGTTTTGTTGTGTCACATAAATGTTGGGTTAATTTTTGGTCAGTGCACAGTTACATGTGGTAATGGAATAGTAACAAGGGAAGTTGTCTGTGTCAACCACCATCAACAAATTGATGAGAATTACTGTGATCCCGAAGGCCACCCTGCAAAAGAACAAGAATGTAACATGCCACCCTGCCAGCCAGTTTACCGTCATATTCCGGATACCCATGAACATCCAAGCCATCAGGATTATCCTCCAATTCACAAGGTCTATCCTTCACATGGCAATGTAAATTCAAGGAACCATCACTCTTCTCCTCAAGGAAACCAGTGGAGAACAGGACCATGGGGAGCAGTAAGTTGATTATTGTCTGTAACTTACATGTATCTTTCTGGAGACTTTAGTATTAGTTTGAAGCTCACAACAATATTTAAAACTTACCTGAAATTAGTATGACAGTTCATCATGAATGCATGATGATGCTGATCCTGATTTTTTAAAAACATTGTATTCAATTTAATTTCATTTGGCATTTTATAGCAGAAATTATTCATCTTAGTTGTTCTTATGAGTTATCTTTTCAGCAGTGCTTAAACTTTGTCCAAAACAGCTTCTTAAGTGGATGAGTGTAGGCTCGGGGACAGTCACAGAATAACTGTTCAATTATTCACAAATAATTAGTTGTGCATATCTTCACTTATTGCTTCTAGGGTTGTCAGTCTTGGCTTATTTCAGTTTCACATGCAAGAACAGAAGAATGACAAAGCCTTCCCATGGGCAAAATTACAAGAGTTTTTGCACTCCCCTCGCCATATTTCATGTTTCAGGACTTACTTGCATCAATTTCATGAGTGTTTTTCATGGGAAGAAAAACATTTTTTGTATGCAAAATATTATCTTTTCACAGAAAAAAATACTACAGTAGGCCTTTCACATTTGCGAGGGGTAGGGACAGACAACCCTCGCGAATGTCAAAAAATCACGAATAATTTCTGTGGCTGGTGCCCTCCCTCCAGGCTCCTGTCAGCTGCCAACCTG
Organism: Cyclura pinguis; assembly: GCA_030412105.1. Lineage (NCBI taxonomy): Eukaryota > Metazoa > Chordata > Lepidosauria > Squamata > Iguanidae > Cyclura > Cyclura pinguis. Next base: position 68,369,341 of record CM059603.1, read on the forward strand.
CACCTGCTGCAGCCCAGGGCATGCAGGGAAGGGGCGATTGCCCCCCTTGCACGTTCCTGCGGGCCTCTTCCAGAGCACCCGCACATGCGGAGGCCCCAGGGCATGCAGAGAAGGGGCAATCACTCTGCACAATCCTGCAGACCTTCTCTGGAGCGGGCAGAGGCCCCAGGGAATGCAGGGAACAGGCAATCACCCACCCTGCATGATCCTGTGGTTCTCCTCCGGAATGGGTGGAGGCCACAGGGCGTGCAGCGAAGGGGCAATCTTCCCAACTCCCTTCACTGAAAGGTTGTATACTTCCACTTTCTTTCCCATTGTCACTTCTTCCTGCTTCTCTTCCACCATCCTTTTCTTATTTTTCTCCTAACTTTAAAAAAAAAACACTTTCTTTTTAAATTAGAGCTCAGTCTTTAAAACAGGTACAAAATCCTTGTTTGCTCCAAGTTATGGGACAGGGGTCTACACATGTGCATACACCCTCTTTCCCTCTCTGTGTTTAAGGATGGCAATGTGTATGGCCTCATCTGTTGAGATCTAGGAATCATGGATAAGCTGCCCATGGAGGAAAATATGCATAGAGAGTGTGTGGACCGTTGAGACATTGTGGACAGCTTAAAAGTATCTAACTGTGTCATAAGGTGTAAGAGGAGATGTAGTACTACAGTTTGCATTTCACATAACGTGGAGAATAAACTGCTACTTGCCCAACTCCTGTTTAGTAAAATTAATTATTTTGGGGCAGAGGAAGTTTATGTAATCAGAGGATTTTATGAATATACTCTATATAGAGAGGTCAGCAGTGCCTTTTGGAATTATTCTTCCCATGAATAGGCATGTTTCAATGTTGTTTCCTCTTTAACAGAGTTGATTTGTTTTGTATGTCTTTTTGTTTTATATAGCGATGCACACATCTAAGTATTTAATCTTTTGGATTTTTTTAAAGCACCATGTTATAGTCTGCAGTGTCTACACAGCTAGTACAATCTGCATGCATTTGTTGTCTTCCTAGTGCTCAAGTACTTGTGCTGGTGGATTTCACCGCCGGGTTGTGGTTTGCCAAGATGAAGATGGACAAAACACTAGCTATTGTGATGAGAGATTGAAACCACCAGACCTGAGCCATTGTGATTCTGGTCCCTGTCCAAGATGGAACTATGGGAACTGGGGAGAAGTAAGATGATTTATAAAAACAGAATATTTTGTTTACTTAATATTGTTTTGTTCTTAAAAATGAAAAGAATAACATCTATTTGTTCACTAGTTATTTATTCATGCATTTGCTATCTTTCAGTTCAGTAGCCAGCATTCGGTATCTGAATATTCAGTCTTTAGTATCTGATAACTTAGAAGCTACACTTTAGCCATTTTTGCCTGTTTAGCACTATTTTTAAAGGTACACTTAAATTTAAACCCAGTCCTGATTTCTATTTAGGCCACAGGCCTTTATACACCTCTCTGGGATTAAGTACATCCAATGTGATACACTTGTCAGTAGACATGTATATTCTGTCAGTGCAGTGTGGGTCTGCCATCACAGATATTTCAGGCTGTTAAATTAATGTCATTGTTACTGTTTGATATTTTACCAGCAGTTGAATGATCCACCTCCTCTTTTATCAAAATTTCTTTCTATGATTATCCCATGCTATAACAATTCCTGCCATAACAGTGGCATTTTAGGAACATGGATACTCCATTGTCTCATGATATACTCCTTAAATTTCTCTCTTAGATTGCAGATCTATGGTCAGGGTACGTTTTTTCCATATTCATGAAAGTATTTTGTAAAGTGTTTTTTTTTTAGTATTTTATAAAGTTATTGCAGATTCTTTATGTTTTGTCTTTTCTAACACAAATATAGCAATTTTATGTTTATGCTACTTGTTGATAGTCTGATTGCAGAAGGGGTTCTTTATGATTGAGGGTTTCACAATTCTTTTCCCTTGGAAGTTGGGCAAGGTATGGAGTTTGTTTACTAACAAAACAGCAACAAGGACTTATCTTGATAATAAACATAAGTACAAATGCTGTTTTTTGTTTCCTACAGTGCACTCAAACATGTGGTGATGGAATAAAGACACGATTAGTGATCTGCCAGCTTCCAAACGGCCAAGTGCTGAATGATCAAAACTGTGAAATTCTAGAAAAGCCCCCGAGTACAGCACTGTGTAACAATATATATTCATGTCCTATTGAAGTTTCATGGCACCGTGGACCATGGAAATCGGTACGATAGTATTTGTTATCATATTAATTTACCTCTCTTCCTTTCTTATGAGTACCTTTGTGTTAATAAAATTGTACATAGATGTTTTATTTAAATGTAAGTGCAGTGTACATTTTGTAATATATATTTTTCAGTAGCCAATCTCACTACCCAACCTTGTAGCTATTATTCTACTTGAAGCCCTAGAGGTGGCTGTTCAATAGCAGCTCTTAAACTTACTGTAATAGGAATGAAAATTTTGCTTTATATAGTATAAAAATAATTTTGCTACTTAGGATGGCCGGCTAGCATAGTTGTGCTGGATTTAACCACTGTGTAAGTGGCAGTACAAGAAACAACGTATAAATACTGTCTCTTTCACAGCCAGGTTGCACAACGGAAGACTTTGCTGGATTACTCCCTTATGTTAAATTTGGAAATCAGCTTCTTCTAGCACAGTGGACCTTGTGTTACAGCAATGACTTAGTTCATTTGTAATTAAATTTCTTGTTACTGAACCAATTTTGAAGACTATTTGAGAAGTCAGCATCATCTTTTATAATGAAGTCTATTTATTTTTGTATATAGAAGAAAAATTATGAAGTCTTTTTATATATGCTATTTGCCTTGTATTCAGCAACATAGACTGCACCATCAGAACAGTGTGCAGTTAAGTTTTGGATAGAAAAAAATTGCTAATTAGAGTTCTCCCTTATATCAGTTGTATATCCAATTGTGATAGATTGCCTGGTTATCATTAGCCTTATTTAGATAGACCATGGTGTGTTGTTATAAACAAAAGCTAGAGAAACTTCTTCTCTTTCTATGCTAGAACAGGAGACTTAAACTTTCCATTTGTAAACACTAAACATTCCCAGGTTCACATGAAATGGAATGTGGTGATTTCAAACAAACCAGGAAAAGAAAACTTAAATGATCTCACCTTGTACATGAAGTAGAAGCCAAAGCACTTAAGCCAAAGATGTGTGTAGGGTTCTGCTTATTGTTAACATCTGAACAGAATCAAAGTCTGGTATCATTAAAAAAAACCCACAGAAATTGCTGTTATTAATGTGCATCAACTGCCATTTACAAAGACTGGGATTCTAAGTAAACATTAGACAGGTTCATTTTCACAGATATAAGTTGGAAACTGAAATATAAAAAAAAATAATTTGGCTTGGCGATGTTCACTGAAATGAAAAATTCTGGAGATCTTAGCATAAACCACAGTAATACCATTTTGGAAGAATAGAATTTGATAGCAATGTAATGCTGTTTAGTTTAGTTAAAGAAGTCTTGTCAGAAAATTCCAGTGAGTTCTAGAAGTCTCTGATTTTATGGGTAATGATTTCACAAGAAAACTTGTCTATAATGCTCCTGTTAAAAATGCCAATATTCTGGCCAGCAAAGATTATCACTTTTCAGTATTCCTGTTTTTAAAGTTATTTTATCAACTAAATGTTATATGCTGGTACGTAGTTTCTTAATTTATAAAACTCTTGCTATCCATACTGAAATTTCAGTCAGAGCATCCTGGGCATTCAGAACCAGAATATTTTCTTCACTTGCCATGCATCCTAGGCATAAATTTAAGTGGGATTTCAATGGAAAAAGTAAGCATATGCTGCAGTTCTTCAGTTTAAACTATTAGATGCTTAAGTGCTGTGACTGGATCTTGCCTCCTGCTATTTATTTTCTTTGATAATTTCCTAATATCATAGTTACAAACTTCTGTACAAAGGGTGCAGTATTTAATTCAAGAGTACATAAGTACCTACAACATAGTGAGTGGGGCAAGCACTCTGGAACATAAATTCAAATAAGATGAAGTACAACTTCCAAGAGTGGAGAGAATCATAGGTGTACTCATACAAAAAAGGAAGGAGACTGGGGCAGACTGTAACTGGGAGAGCAATACAGAATGTTCTTCATTCGAATGTATAAATTCATTTTTTTCTTAATCTAAACCTCCGAAAATACCTCTTCTGACTTCAGCTAACCCTCCATTCACTTCTGTTCTGTGTCATAAAGCTTAAAGAGACTTCTTAGCGAATAATTGGCCTTGATTTGACAGTATGACTAGCAAGTAATGTAAAACAATATCAATATATTATGATCACTATTATTTTTATGTCCTCCAAATCCACTAAAAATGTCCTACTTCCATCCAAAAAATATTTTTTGCAATTAAATGTTATTTGTTGTCCTAATATATTTTTTACATTCATATAAAAACATTTGAATGTGATAAAGATGTATTTGAGATTATCGATCTAGCTGTCTGTCTGTCTGTCTGTCTGTCTGTCTATCTGTCTGTCTGTCTGTCTATCTATCTATCTATCTATCTATCTATCTATCTATCTATCTGGAAATGAGCAATGGCATTATTAAGTTACTTCTAAGTTCTGATGAAGAGCAAGTTCATCTCTTCTAGATCTCATTGAAGTGAATGGTAAACTATTCATGACTGGTTTCACTCAAAGTTAGCATAGATTACAGATATTATTGAGCAGTTTTATAGTTTTCTATGTCAAAACATATTTTGTAGCATCTGTCCTCTGATATGTTGATAGGTTTCAGCTTTTTCATCATAATGTGGTTGGCTTTTATCCACAACTGGATTGAGTAGGAGGAAAAGTCAATCACCTGTATATACGTAAATAATTATTTATTTGGACCATGTTAATGTAAAAATGGAATTTTACATCATGGAAGTTTCTTCACTCTTTTTTATATTGTCTAGAAGTATTTATATTTTTAATAGAATATTTTATATTAAAAGGGATGTCAGGATCTTGGCTGGCAAAATCAACTACAGCTTATACCTCTTCTTCTGCTGCTACATTTTGTCAAACATCAGAATACCTCAATACTGATACTAGTCCAGTTGTTTATCTACTAACTTCAGTCTTGCTTCATGTTGATAACTTTGTAAAATCTTTGGGAGAAAAGAATGATCTTTCTGAAGCTGAAAGAATTTGAACATTTCATCTTCAGTATTGCATAATTTTGTTCAAAAAGTAGGGAGGTGCTAAATAGACATTTCCAAAATTCTCAAACAAATTTAATGTGTTGACTGTGTTTTGTTTAAAATGGAATGTCCATGTTGCAGTTATGTTGCCTTGTAGTTAACAAAATAAAGAATAATTTATGTCTCTTAAGTTAATCTACTTCTCTGGATGTTATTTTATATCTGTGTAAAATAATTGTGCTTTTATTTCTTTGTTTAATATTTGTTATTGTGGCTATGTGTATGATTAAATGTGCTTTTATTAATACATCTGCTGCTTTGAATTTTTGTTCAATATTAACCATTGTTGTGGAAGTGTTTTATTAACCTTGGATGAAGCTTTGTATGACAATTGATTTTCTACTTTTTTCAGTGCCATTGTTTTTGTAGGAAATAAATGTCACAATATTCTTAAATAATTAAAGAGTGAAATACTATAGATGTTGTCATGGCCTTTATTGTGGACTTAATATTTATTCTAGAACATATATTCTGAACTGGGAAACCATTCTTGCACTTTGTGAGGTGTAGGTCCATAACTGTTTCCCTATTATAGCAGTGTACATTTTTTTTTGCCACTGTTTATTAGTCTAAATGCTAGGCAGTTGAGTTGTAGCCAAATGAAGATTTTATGGAGGAAAAAAAAACACTTTTTCTGTTAAATAGCCCAATAGTAGGCTGCATTCATAGCTACATTAGTGAATGTAGGCAGCAGTCCTGTACGCACACATTTAGGAATAAGTCTTGTGGAATGTAGTGAGACTTACTTGCATCAGTGGGCTTAAAATGGGGTTTGACTACTTGCGATTGCAGTATTGTACATGTTTTATCATAACTTACTAAATAGATGGAAGGTTGAAATAAGAGCTGTTTCAAGATGTTATTTTAAACTGTGTATCAATAACTGTGTAACCAATATGTGCCCTTTACATCCTCATGCTTAGTATTTTAAAACCTGGTCTATAACTTTCATTATATAGACTTTAATTATATAGGTAGGTAGGTAGGTAGGTAGATATCAGTTTTAGTTCCTAAAATTAATAACAAATATGATTTGTAAAATTATTGGATAAATATGCAACTAATTTGTAGTGTACTGTATCTTGTGGTGTACTATGCCTCTGCACCATGAATATAAGAGGAAATAGAGTTCTTACCCAGTTGGCACTCTTTGCAACAGTTTAATATATTATACTGAGTAAATTGTTCAGTGGCAAGTAAACAGTGCAGTTGCTACATACTCCAACCAGATTGCATTGCCTATACTTTTTAAAAAAATTTCACATGGCTCTGTTCAGTTGGATTTTGAAATGAATAAAATCACTATATTTAATACTGAAAATGAATAAACAGACAATTATTTGTATGTTCCATAATTGAAAACTTGCAAAAATGACTGGTTGAGATTACAGTTCGTATAATCCTCAAGCCTACAGGCATGATAGTATGCTGATTGTGGGATTTTAGCAGGTGCAATCCAAAAAGTTTTTTTTTCAATTTCTGCTAAAAATTGGGGATGTATGACATTTTATAAACATAGAAGAAAGAAACAGGTTAGGCAACTACATGAAGGGGAACTATCACTATCTATTACTTTATGGTAGCTGTTTGTTGTCTATTTTATTTATTGCTACTTCAAAGTTCAGATGTAGTATGTCTCTGAACACTAGTAGCTGCAGAGTAACAGTGAGAGAAGGTTTATGCCCTGATTGTGTTGATCACATTGGGAAACAGGATACTATAATGTATCAGTCATTGCTCCAATCCAGCAGGACTTTTTGTATATTTTTATTCCTAAATTTAATCTTAAATCTTTACATTTAACAGTAAAATTCTCAAATGAAGACAGAAATTCTGAGTCTTTTTTTTGTTGTTGTTCAATGAAAGATATGAATGAAACTAATTCACTTTTATGAATTACTAGCATATATACCCAGTGCTGCCTGGGATTTTGTTTTCTCTTAGGTAATACTTTTTAGAAAGATTTGAGATCCTGTGTCTCTAATTCCCTAAACTGCATTCAGAGTTACTAACATACAGAGGTTGAGTTGCTGAGGGAATACACTGCCCTCTTCCTCGTCCTTGCTGCTAGGCCTCATCTCCATGGCAACCTACCAGGCCCAAGAGCTCTCTGGCTGAGAATTCTAAAGGCCCCTCCGTAAACTGCAGACCTCACGATTCCATAGAATCTTCTCAGGCAGCCAACCATATGAGGTTTTCTCGCTTGACACAGCCAATCATATGAGGTCACGTCTTTGCCTGACACAAACTCCCAGACTTTGACTTTTTTATATTAGATATATTTTCCACACTTCTTGTACCAACTACTTGAGGTTTACTAGAGTTCTTCTCTAGAGAAAGTCACAGTCCTCTTTACATAAAACTATCTACACAATAATAAGAGAACCAGCATGGTGTAGTGGTTTGAGCATTGGACTACGACCCTAGAGACCGGGGTTTGATTTCCCACTCAGCCATGGAAACCCGCTGGGTGATCTTGGGCATGTTACACACTCTGAGCCCCAGAAAACCCCGTGATAGTTTCTCCTTAGTGTCACCATAAGTTGGAATGACTTCAAGGCACACAACTACTACAACAACAACAAACACAATAATAAGAATGAAACAGGGACTACATTGCTTTCATTTGAACTTTCATAGAATCCTAGGATCATAAGAATTGGAAGGTACAGCAATGGCCATCTAGTCTAATGCCTGACATGCAGGATTCCACAGCTGAAGCACTCCTGAGAGCTGGCCATCCAACCTCTGTTTAAAAACTCTAAAGAAGAAGATTCCACTACCCTCCAAGACTGTCTTGAACAGATCTTATAGTAAATAAATTCTTCGTAATGTTTAGGTAGGATTTCTTTTCTTATCATTCAAATCAATTGGTTCATGTTCTTATTTCTGGAGCATCAATAATAAGAACATGAACCAACTGAAAATAAGCTTGCTCAATCTTCTACATGACATCACTTCAGGTATTTAAATAAGACTCGTAACCTCTCAGTCTTGTTTTTCCCAGACTAGACATACCCAGTCCCCTAAATCATTCCTCATAGGCTTTGGTTTTCAGACTTTTTACAATATTGATCACCTTCTGGACACATTCTAGTTTGTCAACATTCTTCCTGAACTGTGATGCCCAGAACTGAACAGAGTATTCCAGGTGAGGTCTGACCAAAGCATCCACATGCTACCATACATCTGTTGTTGCTGCTGTACTTACCTGCCATCAAGTTGACTCAGACTTATGGTGACCTTATGAATCAGACACCTTGGTCACCACACTTAGCTGGTTGCATGCCATTAGAGCTGGTTTAGGTATAAAAATTTGCTAGGGAATGCTGACAGGCAGTGAAACACCAGTAGCACAACAGGACAAGTATTCCAGTTGCCTCCAGAATGTGGTTTCAGGTCCATTATTCAAAGTGAGGAGAATGTGAGAGCCTCATTTCTCATTATTAGTGATGATGCGATATATCAAAATTTGATTAGGCATATAGGGCTGTGACTGCATTATATTCACTATGTGATCTTTGATTTTGCTTGGTTGGTTGCAATCAAATGAGGAAGAAAAATGACAGCAAAAATGGTATCAAGGGGTTTCACATTTAAATGTCAACTATGGTAGGTGATTTTATTTTCTTTCTACACCTGAAACTTCCTCGTTTTTTTACCTCTTTGGTCTTGAAAATGTAATTCTGAATTTATACATTCAGGACTAGCTGACTAGTAACTTTTAAAAGGTTCTTTGAACATGGTGCAAAGCAAAAAGTTCTAGAGAATGGTACAAAGGGAAGAGCAGCAGCAAGGAGGGAAGCTAAGCAGAAGACTGACAAGCAGTCCTTTATGAAATTTCACAGGCCACATAATCTCAGTCCTTACCAGAACAGTTTGTTTATTACAGAAAATGCAGAGAGTTCAAGATTCTATTTTGAAGCGTAAATGTAAATATGACACCTAAAGCATATGAGTTCACTTGTATATAGCACTAGGCCAGTTGCTGTATTTGACTGATATCCCTTGTATTTTATTATTTAAAGAAGAAGAGAGTTCAGCAATCGCATCCCTGTTACCAGAGAAACACAGACTTTGAACAATCCTAATCAATCCCAGCTTGTGCCGTTTGATGTGTTAATATTTTTGAAAGAATCAGGCATATGGGACATGTTAGTTCAGTTGAGATAAGTAATAGAATCTCAGTATAAATAAGGGATTGTTCTGCTTCAATTTAGTTTATATATCAGATGCTTAGTATTTTCCATGTGCTATTTTGCAGTGCAAGCATTTTGTATTAATTTTGTATGTTGTTGATTTAAACAATTCCAAAAGAAAGTTAATTAAGGCTAGAATGCTACACACATTTAAACAATGAGGCTTAGGTTTGGATAGACATATTCAGAATTGTGCTGTGTTCCAAAATAATGTTATTGTCAAATTGTCTAAAGGTATTAAGATGGGAAAAGAAAAGAAAGAATAAAATCAATATTGGTTTGTCCTTAAGGGGCTATCCTTTAAAAAAATGGGAGCAAGCAATCAAGGTGGTGGTTTTCTGTTTCTGTTTTTAGCAAATTATACTTAAGAGGATTGGTACAATACAATCTTTATGTAAAAGTACACAAAAGTTGTGCAAGAAAGATTGTTGAACTACTGCAAGCAAAGCTTGTAGCAAATTGGCAGGAATCAACTAAGTTATAATCAGTTATAATCTATTGTAATGCAGTTGGGTCAATGGGTTGTTGTCCTCATCACCAATCATCATCTTCCTTTATTTGAATTAGCCAACAAACATTATCAAAGCTATTTAAAATACATCTAATCCTATTGCTTTTATCAATTTTGGTAAGCATATTTCTACCACACTGATTCTGACTGATATTTATTTACTGTATTATAATAGGCAAGTGCCTTGTAAAGAAGTGGCAAAAACTTCTAAGGGGAGGGGAACTGGTGTGCACAGGGACATTTGCCATCTCTCAGTCCAAGAGCCCTACGGTAAGGTCTCCCTACTACCTAGTATGAGGAAGAAAGCAGAGTTTGCTTCACTGCAAGATATTCTAAACTATTACTTTATTTTGCCCTGAAAGAATGAATGACAAGCTCTAACTCGTATCTGAGAAAGCATAGGAAGTAAAATTAGAAAAAGCACTGTGATGTGAGGTAAGCTTCTGCCCACAGCCATTTTGTAATGCCTACAAAATCCACTCCTTTATCTCAATAGCTTAGGCCTTGATTCAGTGTGATGCTCTGAAAATGAAAAACTAAAATCATACTGTACTACATTTAATCACTGCACACTTGGCCCTGCTGGAGACCGCGTACATTTGTGGTCCACTTCATGGATCTGGTTGTACTTATCCTGTTGCACAGTGGAAAACCAGTAAATTCCTCCACTGCACTAAATATAGATATTCAACTCTTGTTATACACAGTGCCTTGTGTGGGCAAAATGACACTGTTGGGTCCAGACACTAACCATAGGTCCTGTTTGTTTATAACACTATAGTGGGCTGGAACTGGGGACTTAGCATATATATCTTTCTGTTTGTATGTAGACATTATAAGGCACTATGCATAATGATAGGGCCAGCTTTTTTTTTAGCTTGGAGACTTGATATGGTTTCCTGCCCTGGTGTTGTAAATACTGAAGCAACAGAAAAGCACAGTGGGGTGGTGCTGGAATTCATAATATAACTTCTCCCTGTTGTTCATTGTTATAAATGCAATTTGAAAGTAGAGTAGCTCCCTCCCCCCCCCCCCAATCTGTGGTTTTACTTACCATGATTTCAGTTACCTGTGGTCAGTCGTGATCCAAAAAATATTAAATGGAGAATTACAGAAATAATCCATTTAAATTGCATGCCATTCTGAATAGTATGGTGAAATCTTGCATGTCCCGCTCCATCTCGCCTATGAGATGAATAATCTCTTTGTCCAGCATATCCACGCTGTAAACACTACCTGCCCAGTATATATGTACAGGAAAAACATAGTATATATAGGATTCAGTAATATGCATGGTTTCAGGCATCCACTAGAGGTCTTGGAACACATCTCCTGCAGAACAGGGGTGACTACTTTATTCTGCAGATACTGGTTTGTAAATGGCAGCGTAGTAGTGATGTATAAAAACAGTACTTTCAATTACTGAACATACTGAATTGGACTAAAAAGCATTTAGAGTAAATGGAGGCACTTATGCCATGTTTGTTGTTATGGTGTGCTTTCAAGTTATTTCTGACTCACGGCAAGCATAAGGTGAAACTATCATGAGATTTTCTGGGACTGAATGTGACACACCCAAAGTCAGCCAGTGGGTTTCCATGGCCAGGTGGGAGATGAATCCTGGTCTCCAGGGTTATAATCCAACGTACAAACCACTACACTATGCTGGCTCTCTTGTACATGTATGTAGGGATTAATTAAAGATAATTCCTGGTAAAGCTACTCTTAAATGTGCGAAGAATATCTGGAACACAAAACCGCACAGACTTCTCAGTTTAGTATTACAGATGTATTTAAGTAAGAGTAATATAAAGTTTAGCGTGGTTTGAGTGTTGGACTATATAAACAATATAAAGCTTAATTTTTTTGCTCTAAAACTCACATGACCCAGTCAAAGTTAAGCTTTTAAAAGTCTTATTAATATAAGTGGGAGATTTAAGCACGTGAAGAAGGTGTTACTGAAAAAATAGGACTTGGCATTGAAGAAAAATTGAATTTCTCTAGTTGCAAGAATTTATTTCTTTAGGAGATTTTTGAATGAAGTCAGCTGGCTTAGAAAGAAGTTAACTGACACGCCCATTTTTGGAAAGCAGTTCAGCTTATTTTGAAGCCAACTTGTTATGAGCAGAGGGTCAGTGCGTGGAAAGCAAGGTTAAATTTAATTACAGTAGTCCAGTTATGCACATTCATGTGCCATAAATTTTAGTAAAATTGACTAATGAATTACATTAGATTGTGACCAATGTTTGTTAAGGCCTTCAGCTATTTTATATAGAGTAAATATGAACCAAAAACATATCTTAAGGCTCTTTTTTAACATTAAAAATCAGCAACGATATCAGCTGTGAGGACAAAAACTATTTCAGAATCCCAATGAGCTCTCAACGCCAACCTCTCAAGACAGATAAAATGCTTAACAAATAAACACTGCAGTTGCATCTGTTCATTTGACAGAGTACAATCTATTTCCTTGTATGTGGTTTTCAATTTCTGACCAAGTTAAAGCAATGAAATGAATGAAACATTATCCAGCTAGTCATTAGAAAAGTTTTTCTTTGTCTGTACAGCTGGTACTATTGCCTTTTTTTCCCCTCCTGTATTTTTCCACAGCTATTAGATCACTTTTGCTGCTTCCCTTCCATTACTAGTTTCATATTACCTGTATGAAATTATGCACAGTTGTGGGGGGTTTTTTTTCTTTATCCTCACTGAATTATTGTGTCTTCATGTTCCTTCCTCCCTTTATTTAATGTTCAATCTGTTCCATGTATTTTCTTCATCATTTTAGTATACATTAATTGACAACATTATGAATCAGTACTACAAACTTTCTATGGCTGCCTCCTAAAAGACACATAAATACAGATTAAATTATCAGTATATACCCTCCACTCTACCTATAAATTTATGGAAATGCAATTATAAACAACGAAGATTATGCAAATTGCATCCAAATTTGTAGTACTGATTCATAATGTTTTTAAAAGAGTTTAAAGCATTTGCATTGTGTTAATTTTACACACACATACATACACACATATATTCTCTCTCTCTCTCTCTCTCTCTCTCTCACACACACACACACGTGTGTGATGGCTTTAGAATACTGCTATTGAAGTAGCTGTGCATTCACTTTTTTTTAAAGGAATTATTAACACATCTTTTAAAAAACTACATATAAGGGATATAACAATTAACATAAGACAAAACTTCCCACAAAAGACAAATTAAATAAAACCACTACACAAATATCTAAACTAACAGACTACCGCTAAGATGACCTCAAACATAAAAGGGGGATACAAATACACATTTGACTTCCAATTCTCCTGAGAACTGTAGTTAGTAATCCTTAGTTAATTTCCTCTAATTTCTTTATCTACTTATATCTATATTTGTAACAATGAAAAACACCTTTATCCACTATAGCTCAAATACTTCATTGCTAACAGAAACTTTAAAATTTTTAAAATGTATTGTTCAACCGTAATAGATCTAACCTTACCAATGAATCAAACCATCTTGTTGCATATATCCCTCCCATTGACTGAAAATATTATAACCCGTTCCCAATATTTTTTGTAATCAGTAAGAGAGCCACCTCTTAATAATGTTGTCAATTTGTCTGTCTCTGTCATATCCAGTAGCTTCATCATCCAGTCTTCTTGAGATGGTGTTGTAGGGTCTTACTATTTCTGAGCATAGCGTATTCTTGCTGTCACAATCATATATTGTATGACTCTTATGCAGCTCTTTTCAATCTGGTTATTTATTGATCCCAAATGTATTCATTTTTTAAAAAAAATCTGAAGAGCACAAAACTGACAATTTTACCAATTAGTAATGAATAGCAGTCTCCTTCCCTTTTAATTAAAATTTTTTATCCTGATGATTTTGAACAGCGAGTGTTCAGCACAGGTTTATGTTTTACTTTGAATCAGATGGCATTTAAATATGCTTAATATAGCTAGAATATGTTGTGGTGTTTAGGCTAGACAGACATAGCAAGCCATTTCATTGTCTTGATGTGGAACTGTAATTCAAGCAACGAATACTGAGTAATGTTCTTACCTTTTAGTGTTGTCATCTTCTGTGAATATAGTTTTGAAATGGGACCGTGACAACAGAACTCGAAGGACAGTGGTGGGTAAAGAAGTATAGCTAACACTGGGTGGATAAAAACCATTGAGGAAGAACTGTGCCTCTCAAGACAGACATATTTTCATCCAGGTTGTTGAGATGACAAAATGAAATGATTCAGTCTGCTTTACAGTTTATATTAACAAAAAAAAAGGGGGGGGCAAACCTTTGGAGCATAATAGAGAATACATACTCTGTCTCTTCAAAACACCTGCCTACCCTTTTATTTAAGTGCCACCATTTATCAAGTTCTGTTTACAGTGTAAAGACTCTAATGTGGAGCTTATCATTGGGATGCTTTGATTCTTAATCCTTTTAAAGCTGGTCTTTGAAATGCCTTTATAATGATAAGGTTTGCAAAAGTGACAGCTTCTCTGTCTCATCTTACTCGAGGGCTAAGATAAAAGAGAATACCTTGCAAGGGATATTATATATCCTCCACACAGAGCCTTTTGCATCATTATAAACATAAGCCAAAGCAAAACTTCTAGGTTTGAGAGTTTAGCATAAGAAAATAATAGTATTTATATCACCCATCCTAACCACTTTTTCCTGGGAAGTATGTCCTGTTGTTTTCTGTGGAAATTTATGCAAGTTTCATAGTAAGGTGGGTCAATATGTAGGTTTTAATGAAATCTTATTTGACTTCTGTCCCAGTAAATATGGTTACGACTGCTTTGGTCAGACTTCACCTGGAATACAGTGTCCAATTCTGGGCACCATAGTTCAGGAAGGATATTGACAAGCTTGAACGTGTCCAGAGTAGATTGACCAAAATGGCAGAGGGCCTGGAAACCATGCCCTATCAGGAGTGGCTTAGGGAGCTGGGTATGTTTAGCCTGGAAAAGAGAAGATTAAGAGATGGAATCATAGCTATGTTTAAATATTTGAAGGAATGATATATGGAGGATGGAGCAAGCCTGTTTTCTGCTGCTCCAGAGATTAGGACACAGAGCAATGGCTTCAAACTTCAGGAAGAGAGATTCCAACTAAACATTAAGAAGAACTTCTTGACAGTAAGAGCAGTTTGACAGCAGCATGTGCTGACTTGGAGTGTGGTGGAAGCTCCTTCTCTGAAGGTTTTTAAACAGAAGCTGGATGGCCATCAGTTGGGAGTGCTTTGATTGTGTATTCCTGAATGGCAGAGATTTGGTTTTGATGGCCCTTATGGTCTCTTTCAGCTTTATGATTCTATGATTCTAATGATTTATTTGAATTTCTAGGATAGCCTCAGAAATATTTCTATTTTCAGAAAATGAAAGTTGTAGTTATTACATATGGAAAAACTCAGGTCACTGAAACTGATAATGTGCCATAAACACAACAGCACGTGAGTACAGCAGTTACTGGTGCTATTTCCAGCTTGAGTCCACTTTAAGAAAAGCACCTTCTTATGGAACCCTTCTTTGGCCTCTGGTAGGCAGTAGTCTTTTAAATGCATCGACCTCACTCTAGGAGCCCTTTAATTTCCCGTAATCTCAGCAATGTGATTTTGTTTGGGGGCTTTGTGGAAATTTAAATAGTACCAAGTCCTACACATTGGCACTTGTCAGGGCGTTAGAAAAAGGAGTTTAAGGAGAGACCATGGTGGCATTAGTGGCAGGGTCTAAGAGGGAGCTAGGCCCTTACTGCTGCCCAAGGTGGTACCAGTCCTATGTTAATAACACTGGATCCTCAGTTGTAGGATTCCAATCAATAATTGAAACTACATCTTAAATTTTGGGGATACACCTAATTAGTGGTGTAAAACTGAGAGATGCTTGTTGATATGGGATTTCTTCAAATAGGCACGCTGTTCCAGCTATCAAAATGCTTATAAGTTCTGTATGTGCTTAGGTATAAATCTAGAAATCTTAGTCAAAAAATCAACCCCCAAAAGCTGGGTCAATTTATCCACAGGTCAATGTAAGTACTTCACCTTAACTTGTATCAAAAATGGAAGCATCCACTTTTCTGAGTAGAATGGCGACAGGCAAGAGCTTAGTCTGTCCCAGAAGAACATAAAAGAAGGACCACTGCCCTCTACTCTGCCATGACACAGCTGCTGGCCTTTTGAATGCCTGGGAGAGGAGAATGGCAGTGATAGCAGCCAGGGCAGCTGGCTCCTGAAGCAGTGCTGGCACTTTCCTGTCTGCACAGAATGACTCCCAACTTATCCAATGGTCATATCAAAATCCATAATTTTGGCCCCAAAACCTGACCTCACCTTATATGTGAGGTCGACTTATATATGAGTGTACACGGTATTCTAGAAATACTCCTATCTAGAAATAATGCCGTCTTATTTACCTGACATTGTATGTATACCCACACCCCTTTTTTCTTTCCATGTTATGAATAAAACAGATTTGTTGCTATCTTTTTCTTTCCTAGCCCAATTCTGCACCTTCTCCCATGTCTCAGGAATCTGGTCTTGACCGGGAACTTGAAAACTTGCATCTTTTGTAAAACTTAACACTGAACAATTGTACCCTTATGACAAGTCATCATTGCAACATATCTGTTCCCACCTTCAACCCTTAGAATTATAAAGATGGAAAGGACCTCAAGGATCATTTAGTCCAAACCCGTGGCAATGAAGGAAATTCATAGCAAAAGCACACCTGACAGATGACCATCATTTAAGTGTGTTTTTGAAGTAGATTTTCCGCACTGTATTGGATGAGCTTTGGGTCCCTTCCAACTCTAAAACATTTTTATGTTTCTATGATTTATTTTACTGAAATGGGGGTTGAATAAAAGTAATAGGAAAGGGGAGAGGGAGGGAGGGAGCAGGGAGGGGGAGAGAGAGAGAATGAGAGAGAGAGAGAGAGAGAACAAATAATATGTAAATATTCAGATTAGGGAAGCAAAGAGAATGATGGTTCATTAACACAAAGTCTGAAGCTTGGCTATTTATCTATGACCCAATGACAATAACCAGCATGAAGTATAAGACATCCTTGAAGCGACCATGACTGCCTTCTGGAAGGATGGTAAAGAGCAAGAGAGGTGGCTGTGATCCCTTTCCGTTTAGATTATCTCCAGTTTCAGAAGTGGTTGTGCCTTAAAGTAGGTGAAGGGAACAATTTGCCCTGTATCTCTAAAATAGGTGGCAGGAAAACATAAACAATTGGACTCTGTAGTGACAGCATGATAAATAATGATTAGGTAAATTGGCTGCTTTTTTTTTTTTAATTTGAAAGGAATTAGATGAAGTGAGGGAGGACAGATCTATTGGCAACTGTTAACCATCACAACAAAATGGAACATCTAGGTGTCATCCCTGGGAGTAGGGAAGAAATTAAAGGAACTTTCTCATGAATTTCTAAAACCATCTGATTAGCCACAGATGGAACCAGACTAATAACACAATCCTATAAATCAGGGGTGGGCAAATTGTGGCCTTGGGACCACCTATGAGCCCCAGTACTGTTTTTACAGTCTTAGTCTTCTCCCAGACTCCCCTTTTATTCCCTCTTCCTGAGAAAAAGAAAGGGTGAATTGCCAATCCAGGAAGCCTCCAGGACTGGAAAGTCACCTTTCAAATAAATTGCAGGAGCTTTCTGCAATATTCATCTTGAAAAAATACCCATTTGTCAAAATGATAAGGGGAGTCCTGATCACTTCTGGGAGTTTTGAAGGTTGTTTGTTTGTTTGTTTGAATTTTTTGGCAGTCTTTGTGGCCCCAAAGGGTCACAGGGGAGAAACCTAGCCCCTGGACCTGACAAATTTGTTGACACGTACTATAAATGTTTATTAAAAGGTTATCCCCATCACATTCAGTAAGGCTAACTTCTCAGTTGGTATATAGGATTGTAGCCTAAGTGGACGTGGTCCACCATTTACTTGTCATAATTTCAATAACTGACCGAATGGCTGTTTCTGTTATAGAATAATGTTAAAGTCAAAGGACATGAGATATCTTTCCTTTTATGACGTGTGTGTGTTTCTTTTTAACAGTGCTCTGTGTCCTGTGGGAAGGGTTTAAAGGACCGAGACGTATACTGCATTAACAGCTCCCAAATTAAGCTAGCAGAAGAAGCATGCAAACATTTAAGGAAGCCTCGAACCCAAAAAGTTTGCAGAGCTGTCAGATGTCCTCAATGGAAGGCCAACAGGTGGAATGAGGTATAACTTTTGCCCTCATGTCATGCTTCAGTTCCTACGGTATGGTGGAGGAATGATCATATTTGCCTCACTAAATGGTAGGGGGAAAAATGATGTGGTTCATGAAAGTTGCATTTGGAAGATTACTTTGTGTTGTTCTGCTATCAAAGTATCATACATAAAAGCTGTAAGTAAAGAAGGAGCAGCTAAAACTACACATAAAATTCTTTAGAGCAGAGTGGCTGTTAGATTTGCTGTTACGGGGTAGTGAAATCCTTTTTCATCTTATTGTTCCTCCTTCTGCAGCTGGTCTGAATTGAATAGGAACTTGTCTGGTCCTGGGCAAGCATTTTGATACCAGCAGAACTTCTGTTCAACTTGATGAAGCTGTGGGAGGAAAGGCAATAAAATCAAAAGTGGATTTGCCACTTCTTTATTGATAGATCAGCTCAAAAGATCACTGAATTTAATCCCTGGTATCTTCAGACAAAGATACCTGGGAGAGATACCCAGAGATCCACTGCCTGTTAGTGTAGAATAAACAATAATGAGAGCCAACCTAGATTTGACATTGCAGTTAGCAGCCCCTCAAAACAATGGCTGGTCCTGTTAGTTGTGATGTAAGTTAGACTGTTGACTATGTGACTGTTTCCTATTTGGATTTAGAGTGGGGGTACCATTGCCACAATCACAAATGCCCCTGAAGTCCAATTGCAAAGCCACTCAGCCATCGTGAGGGATAGAGTTCTGTGGTGCTGGACAGTGGGGTGCTGCAGGATGACATAATCAGCCCCATCTTGCCAGTGAGCGATGGTGTGAAGAGCAGAAACAGGTGCCCCTGTGAGTCCTGATGCATCTCTTTGTCATACCTCACTCATTGGCAGAGGAGGCTGTTCATATCATGGCTGACTGGCTTTTAAACTGGGTTTCAGGGGTTAGATCAGGAGACGGAGCATAGCTATACCTTGTAGCTATGCCTCTGATGCAGGATCTGAGCCAATGTCTTCTCAGTTGGTCAGTTATTTTTATACAAGTAGCATGCTGCTCATTAACAATATCCATTATTCATGAGTAATGAGTAATGAATTACTTTCAATATTTGAAAATTTAGAAGAGTGAGAGATAATTTAACAGTCTAAAGCATATTAAGCAATTTTACAAGTTAAAACAGTTTAAATGGATGCACATGTATAGATTTGGGCAAAATTATAATACCTCAAAGGCTTTGATTTTTTAAAATAACCAGTTTTGCCTTGGTACAGTGCCAAACAGGCCTCACCACACAACTTTAGCCCTATCAAGTGGAACACAGTGCACTAGCCATGTACAGCACCCTATCGACTGCCTGCTAAAGCCTCATGATTTGGAGTCCTGCAGGAGTTGTCCAACAGGTTTTGAGAGTATGTTGTTTGTGAAATAGTATCACTTTGGCAGGGCTGGAATCATGTGGGACAAACTTTCTTTGATCATACATTCCAGTCAAGCTCATTTTTGTTGTTAAGTGCCCTCAAGTTGACACCAATTTATGGTTACCCTACCATGGGGTTTTCTTGGCAAGATATATTCAGAGGGGTTTGCCATTGCTTTCTTCTAAGGCTGAGAGAGAGAGTAACTTGCCAAAGGTCACTAGGTGTTACTGCCCTGGCTAGTCTGAGCTTTGGGGATATTAAAAGATATCCTCTTGATATCACAATTCAGCTTCACTTCTCTATTCCTCTCCACGTGCTTGCGAGGCCACCAGACAAGCACGTAAACAGGCTCGGCCGTTAATAGCCGTAATATTCAAACTACAATACAGGCAGGCCAGAAAATAGCTGACTCACTGCTTTAGGAGACCTCCAGGCAAGCACTCTAATTAAGTATGCACGCTACTTACAAAAGAGCCTCTGCCTCGCGATGGCAGCTTGATGGGTAACCTATACAATACCCAAGTACTCTGCATTTGCATACTGGCTACTCTATTGGGAACCACTATGATAACTCAATCATTCAGATTCTGACCTTTCGGAGGCGTTGTCTCCAACTCCAAATCTATTTTTTCCCCCCAAGTACGGCATAGCCTGCAGCCACAATTCTCCTTATAAAAACCCTTGATTCCGAGACCTTCCTCGGATCGCTCCCGAGTTTCATCCCGCCTTGCTGCTGCTTTGCTTGGCGAGACTCCCCTCAGCTCCACGTGCTGAGTTACAACGCACCCCAGCTTCACTCTCCATTTTTCTGGGCTTCGGGACAGGTGAAGTATCACCCAAACCAGCAATCCCTCTAAAAATCCCTCTATACCACTCCAACCTTTATTTTCTTTAGTTATCTTGTGTGAGTGTGTCGCATACACTGTTTTGCTTGTGTATTTAATAAAACATCATTTATTATTTCAACTACTGTGTGCTACTTGACTCGACCCGACCCCGTAGACATAGGGTCCAAGATCTCGCTACATTACCCTGCCTCTCGTAACACTAAGCAGTGCTCTGAGCTAATTTTCCCCAACTTTAGTTGAGCACATATTGGTGTCCCTCCCGGGACCCCCAGTACACAGGGTAACAGAGGATTTCATGGCTGAGAAGGAACTTGAACACTGGTCTCCTAGAGTCCTAGTCCAAGACTCAAATCACTACACCAGACTGGCTCTTCAGTCTCATTTTTAGTCTTTCTGAAAGCATAATTAAAGCATTTCAGGGCTTAATTAAAATGTCTTCTTTACTAATATAGTACAATCCAAGAAGGGCTTGGAAGTAATGAGTCAATCAAACACCAAAACTGTAGCAAGTTCCTTTATGAAAAATGCAATAAGATTCCATTTCAGATGTAAGGTAACAATTGGCAATGTTGTGACAAGACATTGTTGGTGAAATGAATAATACTTACTTTTCTAATTTAAGTTTTTAAAGGGCACTTTAGGTGCTTTTCAAGTTTACCAATTCCATTGCCCCCTCCTGGGGAAAAAAAAAAAGCAAAGTACTGAGTAGTGCAGCAAGCAGTGTAGCAATAAAGAAACCCCAGCTTACATGAGCATTTTGACCAGTGAATTACTTCTATAAAGTAACTGCCCAACCTCTGAGCCAAAGATATGTCCTGAATCATTGTACAGAATCACTTTTCATTGCACCACATAGTCTGTGTCAATATAGTTCTGAAGTCAATTAACATTCTGTAAAGGGATGTGTCTTGCACCAGTGTATGCAACTGATGGATATAAGTACAAAGGAGACATATAAAAAGGATCTGTTCTCCTCTATGCTTACATACAGGTCAGTTTAAGAGTTATGATACAATTGAATCTGGAGAATAGATGTCTCAGCTTTATACCTTTGACTTTCCTATTAAGTTAATAGAAACAAGTTGTGTGGATTTTTTTTCCGCGCTCACATTTTCTAGAAGATCATATAGCACGACTTTTTAAAAGGCATACATTTTAGGAAAGATGCCATGGAAAATTATATTGAAAGGCTGTGAATGACAGCATGGTTTTAAAAGAAAAGCAGAGATTCAGAGAAGAGATAGATAAAATAAAAGTTAAATAAGGCCCTTTCCGCATGGGGTAAGTAGTAAGGCGTGTTGTGACCTCTGACGGAGGTCGTCTCCACCTTGGGAGCGGACAGGGTCGGACTACTTGTCGCAGTTCCGCACCTCAGTCCGCTCCGGAGCGACCCGAAGTGGTTGCACAGCGTGCTTTTTAAAAACCTGTTTTTACAGGTTTTTCAAAAGCACAGAGCACGCCACTCCGTGCCACTCTGTTCCCGCGCTCCGGTACAGATTTGCAGGTGCGCACCAGTGCGTGCCTGCAGATCTGCCGGGAGTGGGCTTCCGGCTGGCGACCTTCCAGCCGGAAGCCGCCATTTTGGACGCCAGAGGACTGCGGAACAGCGAGCTCATGCTGCTCCGCATGAGGACTGACTTACCCGGCTGCCGGTAAGCTCCGTTTCAGCGTGTTTTCCCTTGTTTCCCCCTCCACATGCGGAAAGGGCCTAAGACTTAGGTATGTTTGGGGTCTGGAAAACATTGGTAACAGTAAACTGAAGTTGCTTGAAAGCATCTGTCCTCTGATTTTTATGCACTTGAACAGAAAGAACAAGTGAAACCTGCCTGTGAATAATTCTAATTTTGCCTCTTATTTGAGTATAAGTGCATTCCCTAGGTGGAGGGGAAATAAACACAAGATTTGTTCAATTGCTTTTCAGCTCATATTAGAAGTTTGTCAGCCTGTGACCCACATACTCAGAGCTATATATATTGCATTTTTTTCAAACACTTGATCTTCAGGAAGCAAGCCCCTCATGGGCTGTCATATGAGGTTTTCTGGGTCAAAATTTGTACAAATTTTCCTCTTTAGTATAAGATTTTTCCACGTATCTGTGGAAAGAGCAATTTATATCCATACAAAAATATAAACCAGGCACCATATAAGTATTTTTAAACTCCCATAATCAAAGTATCTGTGCAGTAAGAAGTCTAGTGGTACAATCATTAATCCTAGGTTGTGTTTCTGTGGAATGAGGTTACTGGAATTTTATGACATTTCTGTGATATATCTTTTATTTAACATAGAGACTGCACATGAATACTTCCAAGAAACTTTTTGTTTCCCCATTAGCTTTCTGGGAAAGATTTGCATTCTAAAAATGTGCCTAGAACAATAGTTAAGCTCTTTCATTTGAGCTTGGTCTTATCTCTTAATAACTATCAAAGTTTTGGTGGTATCATGTCCCACATGAAGGGGAAATCTAAGCCTAGATTCACCAAAGAATTCAGTTATATAGAACACTCTGCTTAGCAAAGGGAAAGGTGTTCGACTATTATTGTAAATGACAAAGCCAGACCTGTTGGCAAGGTCAACCACTTAAGGAGTCCTTCCCTTGTCCAGATCTGAACCACCAGTTACTAAGATCCAGGCAGAGGCCATTTCCACACTACACTGGCCATTTCCGCACTAGGCTGTTATAGCGCTCTGATTCCACTTTCAACATCCTCTGGAATCCTGGGGTTTGCAGTTTCGAAACTGCAAACCCCAGGATTCCAGAGGATGTTGAAAGTGCGGAACAGCCTAGTGCGGAAATGGCCACTGTTATAGTGTTATTATTCCACTTTCAACATCCTGTGGAATTCTGGGGTTTGCAGTTTAGGGAGGGGCATTTAGAATGATCAGCCAAAGAGCTCTTTGGCCTTACAAAACTACAAACCCCAGAATTCCACAGGATATTGAAAGTGGAATAATAGCACTGTAACAGTGTAGTGCAGAAATGGCCAGAGTTGACCAATGAATCATTTGTTGAGTGGAAAGCCTCTCAATGTCCACACTCTAGTTGGGACTAGCTATGAAATTTAGGCTTAAGTCAGCTTTATATTTTGTTTTGTTTTGCCCAGCACTTCTTTGGTAATTCATTCTGTAAATCTTTGCTCAAGCGAATGGAGAGTAAATTGTATCTTAGTATAAATTCTTTGGCTTTCATTCTTTATATCACTTTTTCGTTATTAAGTTCTGCCAATAGAAATGTTAGACAAAAAACTAAAAGACAATTCAGCATGGTTATACAAAAATGGGATGACAATAATGCAATCCCACAGTAAACCCACCTGAAATATGAACTGTACCAGTTGCTTTAAGTTGTGTAAACATTGCTGTTTTAGGGCGTAATCCCCACCAAACACAATGGATCTTATTTCTTATAGAAATGCACAGGACTGCAATGTAAATGACTTTTTACTAGCATGTCTACTGGCACCTATATATGTCTACTCAGAAGTCCCACTGAATTCAGTGAGATTTTTTCCTAAGAAGTGAGTACAAGACTTCAGTGTAAGACTTTTGTCTCTATTTACATGTGTTTCAGTGTTCTGTGACCTGTGGAGAAGGAATTCAGCAACGTGATGTTTATTGCAGATTGAGACACAGCGGTCGAGTTAATGAAATGATGTGTGATCATCTTACCCAACCACCTAGTATAAAGCTCTGTGTGCTGCCTCCCTGTGTACAGTACCAGTGGTTAGCTGATGAATGGCAAGATGTAAGTCTGCTCAAAATGAGTGGGTCCAAGTTAAGATTACTTAAATCAGTTAAATATATTAGCAGACTCAGCTACAAACACAAAGGTGGCTATTTGGGCCTGAATCCTATTGTTAATCCCACCTAGAAGAGATCCACTGACTTAATTGAAGTTGTATAACTGTTATTGTATCAAATTACCTCTGAGTCTATGGACCTTTCCACATTACACTATTATAGTGCTGTCATTCCACTTTCAACATCCTGTGGAATTCTGGGGTTTGCAGTTTAGGGAGGAGTATTTAGAATTCTCAGCCAAAGAGTTCAGGAATTTCACAGGACGTTGGAAGTGGAACAATAGCACTATAACTGTGTAGTACAGAAAGGCCCCATGAGTCTACTCTAACCGGAACTAATCGTAGGATTTAGGTCCTAGTTTAAAGCTTTCTAAATGGAAGGTTTACATAGTTCAGAGCTTAAGCAATGCTGCATTTTGGAATGCTGGACTTTCCTTAACAACCGTGAATGTCAATAAGGTACATAGCATACACTCCAACTATTCCAGTTTGGCAGGGATGATCTTGACAGTCCTCTGGGACACCCACTTTTTCAGCTAATTTGAAAAATGTCTCAGTTTCTCTCTCCTCCTCCTGCTTTCTCCTTTCAGTTTACTTCAGCTGTTGCAGAGTGAGTTCATAGTGCAATATTAACTCAAGCCATTTCCGCACTAGGCTGTTACAGCGCTATTATTCCACTTTTAACCTTCTATGGAATCCTGGGGTTTGCAGTTTTAGGAGGGGTCAGTCAGCCCCTCCTGAAACTGCAAACCCCAGGATTCCATAGGAGGTTGAAAGTGGAATAATAGCACTGTAACAGTCTAGTGCAGAAATGGCCTCAGTTCAATTAACTCAGTGGAGGGAGAGAGGAAAAGAAAGGGTAGAATTTTGCCCTTCCTCATAAGGCCAAGCAAAAACTAACTGCTGCAGCCTCTTTCAGCTTGTGTATTCTTCCCATTAATAACTTTTGCCATCATGACACACTCTGATGTTGCTTGGCCACGTGTGTCCATGTTTTCTACTGTGACATGTTGGAGGTTATAACACAGGTAATAGAATTTTATCGTATTATTTTGTGAAATAGGCATAGTACATTTTCCCAGTGCAGAAATGCCAAAAATGCTGACTTAGGGACAATCTGAACAGCTCTCTGTCAGGGTAGATGTGGAACATATAACCTAAGTGAAATCACCTCCTTTGAAATTCAAGAATTCTTTTACTCTTAGCAGTGGTCACTCCACTTCTAATTGCTTTTCCATAACATGTTTTAACATCTTTCTGCCATGTCTTCATAAACATGTTTAATCAGAATGATTGACTCTGGGGCACAAACCACATACTCCAGAGCAGTCACATTGAGGTTTGCCATCAGGAATGCTGTCTTTTCTCCTTATGGGAAAGGACTTGATTTGTTCTTATCATCTTCAGTGTTCTTTGTCATGGCGGAAAAGGGAAACACACCGGAAAGTGAAGTGTGTGGATGAAAAAGGGAATCAAGTGAATGAAAGGCTGTGTAACCCGGCCATGAAACCAACATCCATTAAAAAATGCAGAATGGCTTCCCGTAAATATGTCGTGATTACAGTTGACTCGTCACAGGTAAACATCCCTTTATAGCCAGGCCTTTTATTTTATTCTTGAAAATAGCAAAGGCTTAGGAGTACAATCAGGAGCACAAAAAGTTTAAAACTGTTGCTTGAATTGTTGCAACCTGGATCAGTTTACTTTTAAAATGGAGTATGAACCTTGAAAGCTGCTTTACATTTTTTTTTCATCATGGGTGATTGATCTATCTTTATCTGTTGAAAAAGCTGTATATTTTATATTGCACACTACAGTTACCATAATCATCATCATTGTCATCATCATTGTTGTCACTCTATTTATATTACAAATTTCTTACTTCACAGATCACAAATCTGCAATTTTCAGAAATCTTCATTAAAGGACACAGCATGCTGTTACATCACCTTTGTCATTGCTGACTGATAGTATTATTCATGTATATAGATTTTGGGTGGACACCTATGCCCATTTTCTTGGGACTATCATTAATGAAAAATATCATTTTGTGACATCATTTCAGTGTCCAGCTGGTTGTAATCTTGAGTACCAGCAGAAGATCACATACTGTGTTGAAGCACATGATGCTTGGAACAGTCATCCCTACGGCCTTCGATCAATAGTTTACCGAGATTGCCCACTGACCCAATCATCTCTAATTGATAAATGTGACATTAAGACTTGTCCACATGTTGCAACCTGGAAAGTTGGAAAATGGCACAAGGTGAGTGTTGGACATGAGCCAAGTTAAAGGGCCTCAATAGGAAAAAAGAATCATGCCATCGGTTGTGATTTGCTTTATGGTCTTTTCAGTTAATGCTGTATCCTTTGTTTAGTGCTCAGTGCCTTGTGGAATGGGGATAACAGAAAGGAGAGTGGAATGCATGACAGAAAATGGTTTATCCAGTGATTTGTGCCTCTTACATTTAAAACCAGCAGCTAGAAGGAGATGCCATGCAAAAGACTGTAAGTAAACTGATCATAGTAATTCAGGGGTATACAGTGCAATGTTCCAAACATGAGTCCCAGCTTCGGGGAAAGGATGTGTTGTAAATAAACTAACAGAAAGGTGGAATAGATGAAAATGATGTAACATTACATTTATTTTTAGGTGAGGTGATAACCACCTGCAGAGATATCCAGATTAGAAAAAAGATTCGAAAGGATGGTGAATATTTGCTTAACATTAAGGGGAAAATGATAAAGGTATTGTGACTATTTTTATCTGAGTCAGGAGAGATACAAAATAAAGTCTTTGTTACCGAAAATAATTCTAAGTTGTTGTCATTTTTATTTTGTAGATTTATTGCTCAGACATGTGGCTAGAAAACCCTAAAGAATATGTAACATTGGCTAAAGGGGAAGCGAATAACTTTTCAGAAGTATATGGATATCGGTACTGCGCTTTTCAAAATTAAAATATTTTTTAAAATATCAGTATTGTTTATTTGTGGATGTAATCATGTGCCAGTTAAAGAATTGTATGACTAATTTAAAAGTACATGTTGAATTGTCATTTTAGAATCTAGAAATAGAATATAAGGGTTTTTTTTCCTGTCTTGTAATTTATTATTGAGGTTATCTGTTTGAGAAAAGAAAGGATGGCTGGAGCGTGTAGGCTGAAAAACACCACATTTGGCTGCCCACCTCATAAAAATCACCCTTTTCCAGGTTGTATTTGCCGTCTTATGTGCCTTTTGCTGCAAGGAATACCTTTGGGAGCAAACAGATATTGGAATAGTGAAACAATTTTTAGCAGAAAGCAACGATGATGAGGACGACGATAATGATGATGATGGTGATGATGATGTGATGTATATTTTAGGCATTATCTGTACTTAAGGAGAAGCCAGTATTATAAGGGATGCTCCTGAATTTCATCTTGCCTGAAATACGGCAAGAACCAGTACAGCTAAATCCAGTTGCTAGTCCCAACTAGAATAGACCCAGTGAATCAAAGGAAGTAACACAAGTGTTGAGTCCCCAAGACTCCATAGATTCAGTGGGCCTGCTGTGGTTCAGACCAAAAGAACTGGTTTCAGGCCAAAACACTTTCAGACAGTGATTTTTTTTATACCTTTCTTCCTGAAATCAATAGTACTTACCTAGACTTACTTGGAAGTTTAACTCAGCTAGATTGTGCAGCCATTTTTAACTGCACATAGTACCCGTTTATACAATACTCTGTGTAGCATTAAAACAAATTAGTTATTCTCATCCTTCTCAGTTTTTAATACAGAACAGCACTGTGATGCAATATATAATCAAATATACTAATATACATATTTATTTGTAGACTGCAGAATCCATATGAATGCCCTTTTAATGGAAGCAGACGTCGAGACTGCATGTGCAGGAATGACTACCCTGCAGCTGGCTACACCATTTTTAAAAAAATAAGAATTGATCCCAATTCTTTGGAAATTAAAAGTGAGTTTTTATGTCATAATAGGAAATACCACATTTTGCCACGACTGATTGACTGTTACAAATGCAAAGTGCATGCCTATTAGTGGCATTTTGAAGGAATCTGTCCCATATTTGGACAGTTGTGGGATATTAAATAAAATTTTTAATAATTTTTCAAATTTTGGGACTTTTTTCTCCAAAATATTGTATTTGTACTTCAGCAAAATATGTATGCTCAATGTTTGTATTTGCATTTGTTCTCATAGAATAATAGAGCTGGAAGAGACCACAGGGGCTATCCAGTTCAACAGTGTGATTTTCCATGAAAACTGCATTTCATGCAAAATAATGCTTTTGCACCAAAATCCCACAGTGTAAAAAATCATGGGAGACCACACAAAAACTCGCATAATGCAGTCCAGTGGAGACAAAAACTTTTGAAATGTTTCATTTTCACATGCAAAAACAAATCAAGTGAAAATTTACATTCCTCAAGTTATTCACATTCACACTCACCCACCCAGACATTTAGTCATTCATTCATACATCTAGACTTTCACTTTAACTCCCTTTCACTAAACACAACAATTGGGCTTTGGGATGATGCCATCTGGGGAGTGAATTTAGAGCGATGTCACAGTATCCCTTCCATCCACAGCTACCATTTTCATGACATTTCAACCTGCATAGCAAATAGAGTTTAAGAATCAACTTCCTGTTGGAAGCAGTGTGAGGATTTAATTCAAGCCTAATTAGTGTATGGAATGGGAAAAAAATTGTCCTGAAAATAATACTTCTATGCAGGAATATTATTTGGGGGGCAGAAAATGCTGTTTCCTGTGCAGAAAATGTTGTTTTCTGTGCAAAACAACCACCTGTGAATTTTGCACAGAGTAAGTTCTGAATTGCAAATACATTCAAAAACTGCCTGGTTTTCCAAGACTTGCTTGCCGTGGGAGAAAAATGACTAAAATTACTTGTTGCTTCCTTTGAGAAGAATCTTAGGCCCTTTCCACATGTGGAGGGGGAAACGGGGGAAAACGCGCCGAAACGGAGCTTACCGGTAGCCGAGTAAGTCCATCACCATGCGGAGCAGTGCGAACTCGCTGCTCCGCATTCCTCCGGTGTCCAAAATGGCGGCTTCCGGCTGGCGGAGGCTCTCCACCAACCGGAGAAGCTAGCCAGCCAGAAGCCTGCCCCCGGCAGATCTGCAGGCATGCACTAGTGCGCACCTGCAAATCTGCACCGGAGTGCAGCGACGGAGCTGCACAGGGCTGCGCGCTTCGTGCTTCTTAAAAACCTCTGAAAAGAGGTTTTTAAAAAACATGCAGCACTGCCAGTTCCGGTTGCTTTGGAGCGGATTGAGGTGCGGAACTACAAAAAGTAGTCCGCCCCAATCCACTCCACGGTGCAGACGACCTCCGTGGGAGGTTGCTCTGAACCGTTTTAATACCCCGGTGTGGAAAGGGCCTTAGTTACAAATTGACCGCCTAAATGTGGAGTGTGATTTTTTTTCCCCAGGAAGATGCAGCATGGGAGGGGAATGTCTTTAAAGACTACTGATTGCTAGGCAAGGAGATGAGATGAGGAAGAGACGGGAGCTGGAGGCTGTCCGTGGACCAAATCCAACCCATTTCTGACAATCCCTTTTCATCCTTCCTCCAGTTCTGTGAGAAAGGGAGCAGCTTCTGAACTGGACATTCCACATACTTATTATGTACACAGGCTTTTGTACCTCTTGTTCATATGTTAATAAAGGGTAATTACACCTGTTTCATTTGCAATAACAATAACAGTGTCACTTTTGCTTACTAGCTACTGACTTCCGCTTTGCTCAGACCATACTTGGGAAGCCTGTTCCTTTTGCTACAGCTGGAGACTGCTATAGTGCTGCGAGATGCCCACAGGTACCAGTAGACTGGAACTGGTGGAGGGTGGGCACTGTATTTTCTTCATTAAACATACTTTCAGCATGTTGAGTACTTTAATAGCAAAATGACTCTCCTTTTTTCTTCCCTTATTTTCTTTTCTATATCATATATCATTCTAGCACTGTTTGCATAAAATGGTCAGTAATACCCTTGGCCTGCTGAATTTTAGAATTTGACTTCCCATTTACAGGTCTTCTGGGGAAATAGTCACTTGTATTATTAATTCCTATTGACAAGAATCAGCCCAATACCTGACAGAAATTGGTCCACATAAATAATTTAAATTCTTGACCTATTTTCTTCTTACCCTCCTAAAATTTACCTTTCCTAAAGTTCTGTTCAGTTAATCTGCTCTTTCACTCTTGGTTCCTTTTTGCAGTATTTTGGCTGGTGTTTCCAACACAGCACTGCCCTCTTGTGACCTTACAGCTTCCCTTTATTAACTCTGTTTTAAGAGGAATTCACACAATACTGTTTCAGAGTAGTGTGACAGAATTGCTCTCTTGATCTGATCAGCACCACTGTTAAACGGGTTTTACCATTTGGGGGAATAGCATGATCAGAGATAAAAGTGGGAGAGAAGAAATGTGTACGTGTGTATATATCCAAGCAACAAAGTGTGTATGTGTCTTGTCAGACTACAAGCTACTTTAAAGGTGGAGCTAGCAGCTACATTCCCCTCCCTCTTTACTCATAAGAGAGGGGGCTTGGTTCCAAACAGGACCCTTGCAGAGCGGAAACCTACTCATTTTAGTTTCAATCTCTCTCTCTCTCTCTCTCTCTCTCTCTCTCTCTCTCTCTCTCTCTTGGCAATGCAATTTGCACGCACAGCAGGCCCAGTCTGGATCAAGATCAGAGTGGGGCAAAGTCATAAAGCCCTGTTCTTCAGTCTTAGGATTCTGATTCAGATCCAGTCTTACGTACTTGCTTTTGAGTACAGAAACAAAAGCAATGAACATTTGGACCCTCAGTATGTGCATGTAAGGGGTACAACAGTTGGAGGAAAAGTTTCTATTTGTTGCTTTATCTGTTGCTCAAGTTCTTTTTTAAAACAACTGGATGACATTTTATTATTTATAAAATATGTAGAACAGTTCAAAGCGGTGGGGGGACCCAACAGAACTATTTTATTCCTACCTAAAAGATGGGTTCTTTTTATTTCATGATAAATTGCAGCAAAAAGCTCCATTTTTCAAGAGATGCACTTGGCTAGTTTAAAAACCCTTTTTGACTGTGGGTAGGAGGGGGAGTACATGGCATTTATGCTGGAACAATAGGCTTAAAAAAAACACTGTACGTTTAAAAAAGAAGGCATGTCCATCCAGCTCTCCAGATCCTGTAGTGAGGAAAGACACAGAAGAGATCTCATGGGCCAATTTTCTATAGATTTATGAAATCCAAATTGTCAGCTTGCTTCATCCTCACTCCTCCCTGTAGCTGCAGAGGTCCCTTTGGACTGAAAATGCTTTTCCATCAAGAGCCAATGGGGGAGAAATGAGGCTTTTTGTAGCAGGGCATCTCAGTTTTTTACAAATAGTTTGGACAGGCCCTCAGTCCTTTAGTCCTCAGAGTAACCGTAATGTCTCTCCAACCTTAATATTAATTATCTTTAACATGTATTTCTCAAAGAAAAAAAGTAGTGCAGCCATATACAGAAACAGCGATGTGTGTTAAATATCTTCTAAAGTTGATCTATAGGCTTTGCTTTCCTCCATTTGACAGGGGCAGTTTGGTATCAATTTGGCAGGCACTGGGCTGAAGCTATCCAATACAGCAAAATGGATTGCTCAGGGAAATTACGCTACTGTTCAGATACATAAATCTCAAGTAAGTCATTTTTGAACAAACGATGAGATAATGTGTGTTTACTTGCTACTCCATTGAGTTTGCCTATTACTTCAGAAACCTTCTGTCAGGGTCTGAGGCACCACAGTTACAAAAGAGAAACTTAACTGAAGAGATCTTTTTAAACAAAGTAAGTTGCATGAGAAGACTGAAGGAATTGACATTTTAAAGATAGTATAGGGGAATTCTTCCAGCCTGCTTAAACAAGTCATACATAAAGCTGGGAAGAGGTCAAAAGTTCTAATGAGTCTTTGAAAAATGACTGTATACAAAGGTTGATGTTAGGCTCACACAAGGTCTTCATGGGTTTATTCTCATTTAATAGCAGATCTCTGCATCCTATCACAAACTGCTTTTGAAAATCTCCGTTTCAAAAGTAGGATGTCACTTTTGCTTGGCACGATATTTGGAAAACACAATCCAAAGGGCTTACAGCACTGTTTCTATGGTTCTGTGGATACCTTCTGCTCCTGCTGTTACTATTTTTTGTGGTGGTAATATACCAATAGTGATAATAGCAGAGGTAACACCCTTATTTCATAGTGAACCTGAAACAGCATGTCCAAGCTTACTCCACTTGTATCATAAATTTGCATAACTGTGGTTTCTCACATTCATTTCAGGATGATACTAAAATATATGGAAGATGTGGAGGATTCTGCGGGAAATGTATTCCAAATGGAAACACTGGTCTCCAACTTCAGTTACAATAAAAGAAAATGCCAAAGGAAAAATGATTTAAGGATCAATATTGAAGGTGCTGTTATTTTTACTGTACTTTCAACTGTGTAATGCTCATTTACTCAGAATTCATCTTCCTCCATCAAGCGATAGGCTCTAGTGACCCAGGGTTAGGGATTCAAATAATTTACTCCCACCTTTGTGAACAAAGCATATGCTTAGACTGCAATGATCAATCCTTAAGTTTTTGCAGAGATCCTAAGAACTTTCAGTGAAAGGAAACTGGCAGAAAGAGTCCAACCTTTGCTTGTTTTCCCCCTGTGGTTCCTGGCACATCCTGAAAATCCCTCCAGAGGGTTAAGAGGATCTTCAGAAGAGTCCGGAAAGAAATACTGAGTGGGGAGGAGAGGCTGCAGTGGGAGGAAGGAATTTCCCAAAACTGAGCAGCAGCAGCTTGCATGGAGTAAATCCAGTCCTTTCCACCTGTGTTGTTTCTAGCCAGCTGAACGATATTGGAGGTCCAAATAGCCATAGTAGGGAACTCCTTCAAGGCATGGCAACTCTGCTAGATGCAGCACACAAGTCTTGGCTTTGGCAATGCTTCTTGCTTTATCACTTCCCTATACAAATTTCTGTCGTATTGCAGCAGGTTCTGGGGCAAACATTAGAACCCAGTTTACCTATTGTAAAAGCACAATGGAAAATGATGTAACAGGGTCTTTAGTCTAGCCTATGAAGATTTCTGGGCTGCCCACGCCTCTCCCAAGTCCCACCTTTTCACCTCCATGGCCAGTTTCCCCCAGGCTTGGAAGATTAGGAGGAGCAAATCACACTCAGCGAGTGGTCCAGGATTTGACTGAATTTCAGCCTTAGGACTAAATCAGATATCAAGCCATTGGCGATGTTTGTCCAAATACATTACAAACAGGGCACTGAATATAGGAAGGGTGGATCCCCAGCTGAGAGTTTCGCTGTAAAAACGCCAGCTACTGCTTTTGGCTACCGAGCCAGTGACATTGGGGGCATTTAGGCACATGAATGCATGAAGCCATGGGGGCATCTGGCCTGCTGCCTCTATTCCACACCCCTTCTGCAAAGAATAAGCATGGCAGACAAGTTTACAAACACATGTGACACATAAATACCCATTTCTCAAAGAGTCCCTGGATTGCTCCAAACTACCAAGAAAGTACTGGGAATGTGTGTGCAAACAAGCCTAACTCCTTACGTCATACACATTAATTCAAAAGTCTGTACAATTCCTATGTCCAAACAAATGTCAGACTTGCAGGCTCTGTCCAAGAGATGAAGAAATCTGAATAATGCAGTATTCCAAATTACACACGCAGTATCTGCATGCCCATGTATGTGCATAGGGATCATACGCACAAATTACTGAGTGGGAAAGTAAGGAGTCAGGGCTCATCATTGTGACTTGTTTTCATATTGTGCACATTCACAGTATCATCATGAGAATTTGCCTGATGTGGAGATTTGGTATTGGCAAAACCCTTTGTGCAAGAGAGTAACGCCACTCAAAACACCATGTTTAAAATGAAAACTTGAGTGGGCACTTTGGACAACTATTAAGCAATTCTACATTCTGATCTATATACTGTAAGAAAGAGAGTTTTTGCTTGCTAGCTTGTCTACATCAGTTACATTGAAAAGTAAGAGAGGAGATGTTGAAATCTATAGCATGTAGCAATGTAATCCCAAGCATGAATAGAAAAGAGTCCTATGGTACTGTAAAGATTAACAAATTTATTACAGCATGATCCTTCATAGCCCCTGGTCCATGAAAACTCATACTATAATAAATATGTTAGCCTTCAAGTTGCATGAAGGACTCTGTTGTTCATGCTATAGTAGACAAGTGTGACCACCTGCTTGGAAGCCTTCGGCATGTTTACTCAGATGTACTCTTTAGTAAGTTTGCTTAGGACTGCATTCTTCAGCTCCTGTTGACTTTGTAAAGCATAACTATATCTGAGTGGTGCATAATCAATATACTTTCTGCTGATAGAGTTACTCTAACTTTTCAAATTAACTGGTGCTCAAATAGAATCAGCAGCTCAGCTTTAGATAATATGCTTGAAACATGCTTACTGAAATTAACTTTTATTGTGAGTGTAAAGTAATAAAAAACAAATTTACCATTTTGGCATCTAATGTTAGGGATCCTACTTCTTCTCCAAATGTATACTAAGAGACACTTAAATATTGTATATCTATATGTATATGCATAAACATTCCCCTAATACTTTGACCAGGGATGTCAACAGCTGGATATTTATTTCATGCCACTAGTATTTCATGCCACTGTAGTCTCTTGTAAGTAGCTCTGTAGGAAATGAGAATAATACCATTGGTTTCAATGTGCTCCAATTTTAGATTTCCAGTTCTCCTAATAGTTTGGCTCAGATTACACCAGAAATTATATTTGCTTCTTATGAGAAGAGTATTGCATAAACCTCAAGTTCTTATGCTTCTCCTTCTCTTTCCCTCTTATTTCAAGTACAAATCAGTTATGAAAAGCTCCACTTATTGCTTTAGAACCAATTCTTTCATATCTGTTCAAACTTGGAAAACTAGGGTTTGTTCTACCTATATTTCTTTTTACAAAGGAAGATATCAAAGAACAGTTCAAATCTGGTTTGATTTATCTTCCTCATATGTGCTAAGGACAGAGGAGGGTGGCATGTGAGCCTAAGGCTTGTGAAAGTTTCGGCCTGTAATTCAAAACCATGGTTTCATGTTATATCAAAACCCTCTTTATTTTGTTAGAGAGACCTCGTCTATGTCCAGTACTTTGTGTGTACAACACAGCTTCCTCCACAGAAATGAATGAGAAAATGACAAAAGCTCATTTGTTGTCTCTGAAGGTCCATTGCATTCTAGTTAAAATATACATTTTACCCAGAGGATCTGTTGAAATGTGCATTGTAATGTGTTCCTACACAAACTTGTGCCTTTAAGAAGAGTTCTAGTAACTGGATGTGTTTTAATATCACAAAAAGCCCTGAACAGAAATCTTATATATATATTTTTTTAAAAAGTCAGAGTAAGTTTTTAGGTATTCAGAATCTATAAAGTATGTTGTGTAGTAGATGGTTATACATCAGTTTCTTTATAATGCTTGTTTAAGCCAAATATCAGCCAAAGGTACAAGCCCATTTCATTCACATCAATGGCAAAATTTCCATTCATCTTAGACCATTTCCACACTAGACTGTTATAGTGCTATTATTCCACTTTCAACATCCTATGGAATCCTGGGGTTTGCAGTTTAGCTCAAGGGCCCCTCCCTAAACTGCAAACCCCAGTGTTCGATAGGATGTTGAAACTGGAATAATAGTGCTATAACAGTCTAGTGCAGATATGGCCTTAATGGATCTGCGTTGCACCCTAGACCTTAAACCAAATATGAATTAACTGCCAGTCAAGTATTGGTAGATAAAATGGCAGCTAGACTAGTATCACCCACAAATCAATTTAAATCAAAGGGTACGTCATGTTGTAGGATTTTAAGCAGTTTTTTTAGCTAACACATACAGATAACTATTTGTGACCTCTGTATCAGAAAAGTATTTTTGCACTATGTGCCTTAAACTTGTATACATGAAAACTGTTAACACTGTTTTCTTAGAAATGTTTACATGGATGATACATATCTTATAAATTATTTTTAAAAGATCTCTATGTAATAAATATGCCATGTGATCATCACTGAACTGCATTGGTATGCTTCTTTGTGCAGACAAACTACAACAGGGACTAGAATTTTAGTGCAGAAATGCACATGGAAAAATTTGAAAGCTGCAACATGGGCCCATGGCCGGACTGATGTATTGTAAGCAATCATGGAAGAATTCATTCAGCGTCTTTGTCTATTTTTCCATATTCAGAAGCCTTTTCCTGAATTTCTACCAGTCTCTACACAGAGGAAGGGGTACAGGGTATGGCACACACAGTGGCCGACGGAGGGTTAACAGTGCCCAGGGCAAGGGGGCAGGGCGACCAGCAGGCGGGAGTGGGTGGGGTGAGTGGGGGCGGGTGGGGGATGGACGAGTGGAGGTGCATGGGATGAATGACAGAAATGGGTGTGGGAAGCAGCAGAAGTGGGTAGGGCAAGTGGAGACAAGCAGAGCGAATGGTGGGCAGAAGTGGGTGGGGTGAATGGCGGAGGGGGTGGGGTGAACAGCAAGCAGAGGTGGGTGGGGCGAATGGCGGCAGGGGGACAGACAAGGGGATTCCTCTTTTTTGCATTCCCCTGACATTGGCGCCTGGGGCAGGCCCCCCAGTTGCCCCAGCCTAGATCCACCTCTGGGCACACAGGCACCTCTCCCCTGTTACTATTCTCATCATCATCTCACAGTGATTGCTGTGAGGAGCCTCCTATTTCTATCAAGTCTGTTTACCATCCAGCATCCAAAGCCATCCTAAGTCCTGCACCCATTCTATGTTGGGGAGTAGATAAAAATACTCAGTGACTTCAGGGGTGTTTTCTGACCCCATAAGAATTCCAGTGTATAACAGTATCCCATGTTCACAGGAATGTTTGTGGGTGCAGAATAAATTCTAAATAAACAACCAGAGATCTCATATTAGTGGGACTGTTGTTTTTCATAATTGTTAGCCCTTTTTGTTGCTAAAAATGTAACCATGATCTTAAAATACTGCTGTTGTTATTTCCAGTTAATGCAACAACATAAATCCTTTTTTTTTTTCTGAACCCCAATGGACGTACAACCTGAAGGAAAGCAACTATTATTTGCAGGAAGACATGTTCTTAATGGCATAACGGGACAAATAGCTACCCTATTAATAAAACAGTCCCCAACTACCCTACAGATACCAGAGCATATCAGTTTGATACTGCAGGGGTTCTTGCAACTAAATTTCTTGCAGCTCACCATTTAGTAGTTATCTTATCTGCAACACTGCTTCAGAAGGAACAGCTAGTGTAGTATTTATGGGTTATTTCCTCAACTGGTGCCAATGTATATTAGGTCTTTGGGTGAAAGACTCTTTGTCAAGTCTCAATTGGTTTTAAAAATGGCTCTCATGACAATTTTGTCCAATGTGGAAATAAGATTTGGCTGGCATTGTCACCGCAGCCAAGCTGGGTTTCTGGCCGTGTACCCTTCAGAGGATATAATATTTTATTCCATCATATCCTCACACTTTTATGCCATATTTTCCTAGATATCTGGATATCGTTTAGCAGTGACTTGACACATTGCCTGAGAATGATGTCTCTCACTGCTGTGTGGTGAACTGTTTGTGGATGTCTGCACCAGATCCTTCTATTCATGTCTCTTTTGATGTCAGTATCTCCATTTGGTCCTTCTTAGGATCGGGTGAGCTGCCCCACCCACCTCTAGGTTTTCTGCCTGTTGGATGACAACAAGCATGGGACCCATATCTTCTATATCTACCAGGAGGCATTTCCAGAAGCTGTTTTTCTTATTCTTATCATTGGTTCTCATGCTAAGCTCTCACAATGACTGGCACTTTACCTCAACAAAAGCTGTAGGGAGGGAGGTTGTTCAAGGGTGGACTCTTCCAACACCATCAGTCATTTTAATTTGATCATGGCTTTTCTTACAGACAAAGCAACTTTTAGACACTGAAGGCACCAGATCCTGTCAGATTTCTGAAGATAAGTAGGGTCAGGCTTGGTTAGTACTTGGAAGGAAGACCACTAGGGAATACCAGGTGTTGAAGGCTATATTCAGAGGAAGACAATGGCTAATCACCAATAGGTGCAAATGCAGTGCATGAAAAGTTTAAACAACAACACTTCTCAGTAAAATGTGTATTAGCACTTTTCTCTGTGTGAGTCTGTGTAAGCTCATTTCTCAAACAGCATACTTTTGAAGAATCTGAACCATTCTTTACTTTATACAGACATAGGGTTTCATTCATAGCTGAAAAGATCTGAAGTACTGGCAAATGGGTTTCTTTGTGCTTAAAGCTGGCAATTGGATCTGTGTGAAACATTAGTTTTGAAAGAGGAGAAGGAAGAGGTCAGCTCCTTGGCCAAAGTAAATCAGTGGATTGGAACTGAAACCAATGGAAATATGGTTATCCGATCCAGGAGGAGGATTTCACTCAAGAGACTCATATTTTTCTGCAAGTATGTAATTCTGTTAGACAAGTTTTCCTTCAGACTAAGATGTTAAGATAATCAAATTAGATCATAAGGTGCTTTACAAAGAAAAGCATTGTTCAGACCATAGGCTAGTTATTGGGAACAAAACAAGGGGAAAAGGTGAGAAATACTTGGTTCAAATTCAGGATTCACTACTACAGAAGGAGACAGAGAGATGGAAAGTCCTGGGCATTAAGAAAAAAATATGCCTTCCTGTCTAAGTCAGCCTATCCCAACCTAATGCCTCCCAGATGCAGACTAAGACTGAGATACTATCTAGTAATTGGAAAATTACAGTGTAGTTCTGGGTCAAACCCCCCCTCCACTGATGTCATTTTTGAATGGGTCCCAGAGGGTTATCCACTAGCCCAGTGGTTTCCAGATTTTTGTCCTACAGGTGTTTTGGACTTCAACTCCCAGAAGTTCCGGCCAACTTGGCAAACAGTCAGGGATTATGGGAGCTGAAGTCCAAAACACCTGGAGGATGAAAGTTTGGGAACCACTGTTCTAGCCCTTTGTGTCCTTTCCCAAACCTCCTAACTCCACAGATGCCCAGCCCCTGGTGTGGCCTCTGCTGCTTAGTGGTGGGGAACAGATAGAGGAGACAGGAAAATCAAAAGATGAAGAATTGACCCATCTCAGTACAGAGGGAAAGGAAATGGTGGTGTGTTTACAGATGGAATACACTCTCTTTTCCCCTTTTCTTGTAGCCACATTGTCTGAACTGCCTCCCTTGTGGTAAGCAGCAGCAGCCTATCTTGGGGTGTGACAAGAGTGGGTGGGTGGCTGTGGGAGAGGTTTTGATATTTCCAAAGGGCTATTGCCTTTTGTGCTCTGTCCAAAAAAAAAAAGGCATATGTTTGTATAAACCACACTGACGAGCAAGGTTGTCAGGTTTCAGAGTCTGGTCAATTTTCTCCATTTCTTAGGACCGGGGGGAAGAATTGCAAGAAAAAAACACTGCTTTGAACAGTACATGAATGTGTTTTCTCCTCATTTTATAGACTTTGTGTTTTTTATTTAAATAGCATAGTTTGTGGAACTGTAATAGATGTTTATAGGCTGCCCCTCAGAGTCCACTTCTTGTGTCAATGCAAGAGATAATTGCTATCTCAGGATGAAATCCTGAATTCTCAGGGCCTTGCATAATCCTAACCCAGCAACCCTAATTGCTAACAGGATTCCAGCCAAAAATCCCTTTACCACAGGCAGTTTAGAATGATGGGACCTATAATACAAATCACCAGCGGGACACCAGGTTGGGTCAGACTGGTTTAGAACTTCATCGGTCAATCCTGGCAAATATGGCAATACATTTCACTATTCCAACATCCTCTGGGCTTTAAAATTTGAGGAGCTATGTGTAGACTAAATAGTTGTTATCTTTTTTTTTCTTTTCTAAAGTCTACAATAGGGATGGCCAGCTTTTAAGGCCTATGAAAGCCACATGCCTCTGTTAACCACCGTATTCACTCTGAATTGGATAAATGATGATATTTTTTAATCCACTGGATTAAAATGTGTACTATTGAAATGGTTTCTTTAATTATAGACTTTCCACGTCCATCTACAGAAACCTTTCATCATGCTCTGAATTTTCTATACTAATGTTTTAAAGCAGTGTTGTTATTCATTGTAGTGGGCTTCAGAATGGTACAGATCTGTGGTGAATTTCCAGGAAACAATGCAATTGGATAATAATATGGTACAATAATATGGTGCCCATTGGGAAAAAGAACGATTACTGATCTACCACATCAGGTAACTTGAGAAGCATTGCTTTAAACCACTGCTGTTCTTCAAATTAAGTGCATAGCTCCACCTAGGGGTTGTGAACTATAGTAATGACAACTCTTGCAGTTTAATACATGAATTTAAGGCTAATGTATAACAACAACAACAACGACAATGACAATAATAATTGATTTCCTATCCTAATCTCCCCAAGGTTTGAGGCAGGGTACGACATAGAATAAAATAAAACATATAACTAAAAACACATAAAACCATTTGATATATAAATCTAGATTAAAACACAGTCATAAAATATAGATACCAACTTAAAATACATAGTTTAAAATCAACTGGGTAGGCCTGCTGGAAGAGATAGCTCTTTAATACTTTCTAAAATTCAGACAATATGTTCAGCTGTCAAGTATCTTCCAGCAGGTCATTCTGTAGTCGAGGCACAGCCAATGAAAAGGTCCTATAAACAAGCATGACAAGTAAAGTATGTGGGTTTGGAGCAGAATATTTTATATTTTGTTTTCAAAACTGGACACGTTTAGAACTGAAATATGCAAAAGTACACATTTTATTGGCAGCAATTCATTTATTTTAGAATATTTTTTTCATTGGGCTCCCTCATCTTAGCTTTTTTTCAAGACTTAAGTCAAGCCAAGTCTTGGAATTCTGCCTAAAATGCTTAAAAAACACTTTGTGTCCACGTTAAGACTACTGGTCTAGGTGAACTAATGGTACAACATTATTCTTTTTCTGTTTCTGTATTTAATCCTATAAAGAACCTTTTTAACTTCTTTTTAATGTATAAAAGTTTTATTTCATATTTTATAGCCAACAGTTTTGTTAGCCTGTTCTTCAAGTAGTTAGGGACAGTCAAGAAGCTAAAGTCAGAGGTGACAAAAATACGATCAGAATCTTGTGCACTTGACTTATGCACAGGGACAAAGAGAACTACTATAACAATCAGTGCAGAGAAATAGAATGTGACAACAAAAAAGGAAGAACAAGAGATCTCTTCCACATGATCCAACAAATCAAAGGGAAATTCAAATCATGACCAGCAGGGGAACACATGACCAAGCAGAAGTAAAAGATGATGAAATAATACATGGAAGAACTACACCAAAGAGATAAAAGATTGACTGGTTCATTCAAGGAGGAACCATTTGAGTTCTTGAGTTTCACTCTTGCCAGAGTGAAAACTAGTGAGGATTCCTGTGGCCTTTATGATTTTGTAGTGGGAATTTCAGCAAGTGTTGATTGTATGTAACCAGATAACAAGCAACACCTACTGTAAGACTCCTTTCTACATAACTACTAAAAGTACAGGACCCCCTCCAGTTTTCAGTCTGACAACCTGAAAGAAAGTTTATTGGAGTTTACCTCTATTGTTCCAGTATTAAGCGTGGTTAATGCTGACTATTCTATATAGTTGGCAATTATTATAACAAGTACAGGATTACTAAATAGTAATAATAATTATTATTATAACAGATAATTCAATAATTCATATATTACTGAGTTATCTGTTTTTACATATACATATACATGAATGTAATTATTCATATAATAATTCATGCAGCTTATATAGAGAGTAAGACCATCTGTCAATCTAATAATATTCTTATTAATATTAATTATAAATTACTACAATATTTAGAAGATTCATAAAGTGTCACTCTCTCTCAGCCTCAAAAGGAAATCAGAGGCAAACTCCTCTGAACAAACCTGTGATAGATTCACCTTAAGGTCACCATAAGTTAGAAACAAGTTGAAAGCACACAGTAACAACATAAAGAGAAAAGATCTAATGGGATAATTTACACATTTCTGCTACATATTTATTGTCATATATCTTGACTAGAAACCTCTGTTTGGAAGCAGATATGCATGGCTTTTATTTATTTTTTAAAATGTCTTCCTTTGGGGCTAGAACATGTGGGAGGGAAAGGGTGTTCACTCACTTTGTACTGCTTCTACTTACCAGTAGTCACTAGATGTCAGGACAGTACAACAGAAGTAACAGAACACAAGCATGGTTTTTTTTTTCTTTGCAAAAATGAATGAGAAACAGACATCTCTTGAAGATCACTGAAATACAAGGGTATTCAGCACATGGAACGCAGAAATGGGATTTCACCTGCAGAGCCCAACCTCAACCTGTTGCTAATAGTCTATACGTGGACACAGAGTACACGTGGAATATATACTGTATACATAAGTCTAAATCTAGTTCTTGGACCCAACTAGAGTAAACCCTCTGAAACAATAGAACATATATAAGTGTTGATTTCCCAAGTCCCCACTGATTCAGGGCTATATTTGCTAATTCATTGCCATGATCACTTTTCCTAATTTTTAATAACAATTAGAATTAAGCCGGGTAGGCTCTCTGGATGTTGTTGGACTATAGCTATCAGCAGTCCTAGTCACATAGCCACTGATGAAGAATGTTAGGAGTTGCATACCCTCC
The DNA here is from genome assembly GCA_030412105.1 of Cyclura pinguis. Lineage (NCBI taxonomy): Eukaryota > Metazoa > Chordata > Lepidosauria > Squamata > Iguanidae > Cyclura > Cyclura pinguis. Next base: position 68,412,358 of record CM059603.1, read on the forward strand.
AACATTTCATAGACGAAAGCCAGGGCACACATGGTTAAACAACATTAAACTGTGGTCAAGATGGCAAAGGTTTTTAATGAAGAAGAACACACAAGCTAGAAAAGGCTGCAGCAGTTTGCTTTTGCGTGAGCCTACTGGTAAGGGCAAAATTCTGCATTTGGCCTATGCAGTTGCTCAGGGCTCAGTTCTGTCTGCCATGTTATTTATTAGTTATTATCTACATGAAACCACTGGGAGAGATTGCCTGGATATTTGGGGTTCAGTGCCATCAGTATGCAGATAATACCAACTTTGTTACTCCTTCTCCCCACAAGCCAAGGAAGCTGTTTTGATCTTAAAGCAGTGCCTGTCATCAGTAATGGGCTGGATAATGGTGAACAAATTGAAAATTAATCCAGACAAGATGTCTTGATTAGTCAAAAGACAGATCAGAAAGGAGATAGCCCACTTCATGTACCCTAAAACTTGGCAGCATGAACTTGGCCATACCATGATTTTATTTTGGCCCATGCACATAAGGTTGTCAGATCTCAGGGCCTTGTCATGGCTCATCTTGGAGACGAGGGTGCAACTTCTCCAGTTTTGGTGGTCTCAGGTTCAAGCAAGAGGAAAAGACTATGTGCAAATCTCCAGGCCAGATATTAAAGCAGCAGCTTGCTATAGTTTGCAAGACTTAACTGATATATTGCTGCAATTTGCAAAGACACTTCAGAAAGTTGTTGTGTTTACTTAGGCCCTTTCTGCATGTGGGGGGGGGGGAACACCCAAAAACAGAGCTTACCGGCTTTGTTTTCCGGCCGACTGAGTCCATCACCACGAGGAGCAGCGCGAGCTCATCGCTCCGCACTCCTCCGGCATCCTAAATGGCGGCTTCCGGTTGGTGGAGGCTCTCCACCAACCAGAGAAGCTCGCCAGCCGGAAGCCCACCCCCGGCAGATCTGCAGGCATGCACTTGCGCGCGCCTGCAAATCTGCTCCGGAGCCGGGCGACGGAGCGGCACAAGGTTGGGCGCTCCGTGGTTTTTAAAAACCTCTAAAAAGAGGTTTTTAAAAAACACGCTGCGGGACCAGTTCCGGTCGCTCCGGAGTAGACTGAGGTATGGAACTACAAAAAGTAGTCCACCCCAGTCCACTCTACAGTGCAGAAGACCTCTGTTGGAGGTCGCTCTGCACCGTTTAAATATCCTGGTGCGGAAAAGGCCTTAGTTTCATTTTCCTTGCCAGTCATTGTAGCATTAGGGCTCACCCTCTACTGTGTTCTGTGGTCAGAAGCAAGTGAGTTAGATTAAATGTTCTCTATCCCATCTCCCTAGGTAGGTGAAAAAGAATAATCCCCTCATTTCACATTGATCTGGGAATAGAGCCTTTAGCTAAGAATTCTTCCTTAATTTCCAGACAGGAAAAAACGTTCTCTCTCTACGTGTTTGAATGATAAACTATGATAAACTATGGTTCGTACTTTGTGTTTTAATGCTTTATGACTTCACCAGACACCACCTTTATGTCTCAGGTTTTGGTCCAGACCCTTCAGGGCTTGGAATGATCCTGAACTGTCACTTCTGTCTACTGACATAGACTAGTTGAGATTGTCTCCAGCTTGTCTGAAAAATGAAAGTTGTTACTTTTAAGGAAAGCACTACACAGTGCAGTCTTATGCATGACTACTCACTCACAAGTAGCACCCACTGAGTTCAGTGGCACTCCCAAAAGGGATGAATATAGGGCTGCATTCTTACAGCATGTAAGAGAGGTGGCATCATGCCATCATGATGCCATCGTGATCTTGGAAGCCGTTTAAAGCATCAAGGCAGGAAGGGAGATTTTTATGGAGCCAAGGAGTCTTAGCAGGTAGATAGGCTTTAAGAATGAAGATTTATGAGCAGAAATATATCTGGATATAAGACTGGAGAAGTAGGAGGCCATGGAGGTTGTTAACTGGCATCACATTAGATGTCTATGCATCAGTAGATCTCAAAACACACAGGCACTGAATAAATTCCTCTTTTCCAACCCCCAATTTCAGTCTGTAGAATTTTTACAAAGAACTCTCATACACCTCCAACCACTGGGTGGTCTAAACATCTGCTCACACATAATGGCTGCATCTGCTCATACATAATTTCCACCCATAATAATGCAAAATTTGCAGGGTTGCTCAGGACAGCATAGGCACATTTGTATCTCAGTTCTATGAAGGCAGTACATTGACACAGAAGCTATTTCCACACTACGCTGTTATAGTGCTATTATTCCACTTTCAACATCCGATGGAATCCTGGGGCTTGTAGTTTAGAGAGGAGCATTTAGAATTCCCGGCCAGAGAGCCCTTTGGTCTCAGTAAACTACAAACCCCAGAATTCCACAGGATGTTGAAAGTGGAATAACAGCACTACAACAGTGTAGTGTGGAAATGGCCAGAGATCAATAATGATCTTTGGTAAGTATGAATATAAGCTATCAGTAGCTCCCTGACAGATGCATTTTGGAGTGATCACAAAGTAAGTGATAATATTGTTATTAGGATGGTGGCTATACTGGAACACTGTGATATGCAGTACATTAATCTGACCACTTAGTGACAGCATTTCTACATGGGAAATTCCAGCACTTAATTGAGCTATCCAGGAAAAGAAACCTAAGTCTTTGTAATCATCAGAATGTCTGGCCACATCTAAGAGGGAAAACATAGCTTTTAACCACTGGGAAATGTTATCTACCCTATCATCTACTGATTCTATATCTACAGTAAATTTAAAAACTGGGGCAAGCTGCTTTGTTGCAGTGAGCAAAAGACGAGACACTACTGAAGAGAAAACTTACATGATTTCTCATGGGCTAACCCAGAAAAATGTTTGCATCTCTTTTGAATTGCATGTCTTAAGTCTCAGGAAATTTCATTCAGAGGAAGAAGCAGTCACTATGAAGTTTACATGGTAAATCTAATTCTCTGTGGCAAGGGATTGGGGAATGGGTTACTTAACAAAGACTGGGAAATAGTTGTTTACTTTCAAGGATACTGTAAATGTCCAACTGACACCTAGCCTATAGTCAAAACCTTCTTTCTCTAAATAAAGTTGGATCCTTGATTCACCAACATGGCTTCCTACTCTTTCCAGGTGTGGCAGGAAGAAACAATTCCGTATCGGTACCCTTTCCTCAGTTTATGAAAAGAAGCAATCTGAGGCCATTTCCGCACTAGACTGTTATAGCGCTTTTATTCCACTTTCAACATCCTATGGAATCCTGGGGTTTGCAGTTTAGAGAGGAGCCTCTGAGGATTCCATAGGATGTTGAAAGTGGTATAATAACAGTATAACAGGCTAGTGAGGAAATGGCAATCGAATCTTACTTAAACACTGGCAACTGAATATAACATCCCTTACCATATCTGAGGCAGCAGGATAGTTTAGGGAACCCAAGACAAGTTATGTGAGATGTGTGAGAATTTAGTTTCAGTTTGGTTGTTTTATACAAAACTGCAGTATCTAAATGTGAGAGAAAGAGAAACTGAGAACTATAATAAAAAGTGTTACAAACAAGAATTTCTTTTCAGATCATTTTTAATCAAAATTTAGTGAAATGCTCAACAGTCAAAATTTCACATTTTAATTTATACCTACACATCAAATAAGTAATTAACAGGTCTTTGGTTGTTAATTGGCCTCTGTACTTCATTATGATGTTTTACATGCCTTTTAAATTGTTTTGAAATCAATGTTTTTGATTTGATAGCTTTTTTTTTAGCTTGTGTACTTTATTTGTGCCTTGTATTATTTTAACCATCTCACATTTGGAAAAAGGCAGGAAAATCAATCCATCCATCCATTAATTGGAAAGCAAAATTCACAGATCCTCCCATCGCAGCTCTGTCCTCTAGCAGAGAGACCAACCAAAGAGTTCATGATGGACAGGGAGTGGGCAGCCATTCCTGCCCCTTATCATCCCTTGCCATTGACAGTCCATCATTTGGTTTAATGATAGGGCAAGCATTGATAAGCCATGTTTTGCTTAATTTTCCTTTCTGCCTTATAGGTAGGGTTGCCGGATCTCAGGACCTAGCCCTTAATCTCCATTTTTGTGGGTTATCTCTATGTGGGAGATGAGGATACAAATTTCCCAGTTTTTTGGGCTCCACTCAGAGCAAAAGGAAAGTGCTGCATGCAAATCTCCAGTTCAGCCAGTTGAGCAGCCGCTTCCTATAATTTCCAAGGTGTTATTGATTTGTGACCGCAACTTGCACAGACTCTCCACAGAGTCATTTACTTAGCTTCTTCCTTCTACTCTGCAGGCCTGGCAGTTGGCCACCTCATTCTCTTTTAAGGCTCACAGAAAGTTGGGCCTTAGATGCTATTCTGAGGGTCTGGGGAAATGTGGTCTTTGAGGTACTGAGGTGTACCTCAAGGTGTAGGTCTGATTAACAACCAAGATATGATTTTAGAGGAAACAAATAAACTTTATTATAACAAGTTCTTTTACAGATATGACAGCTACATAATGAAGTCTATATTATACATAATGGAAGAATATGTCAGCAGGACAAACCATACTAACACTGGAATAATGGAATGGAGGCAAGATAGTCTTCCTTTAGATAATCAAGTTTGCAGTCCTACAAAGAAAATCAGACCCAAAACAGATGCAGCCATGTGAACTGGATTGGTTGATTCTTCCACCTCCTCTGGCTATCATGGCAACCACAAAATCCTGAGCCATCTTAAATCTGGCAATGTATCCTTCATACTAATTATACACATCCTAGAACAGCAATAAACTGAACAAAAAGCCAGGTGAGAAAGACTATATTTGTACAGACCACAGCAAGAGCTCCTGACCGAGGTTCATCCTACTCCAGTCATCATGAAAAGCAAGTCAAGGCCAACTGTGAGATCTCAGTCCCAATACCAATCAATTGAGTGGTATTGATCCACTCAATACCAATTCCCCTGTCCCATTCATCACATGGTTAAATGTGCTAGTCAACCCCCTTACACATAAACAAATCGTGAATGTGCCATAACCCCCTAACTTTCTTCTCTTCCACATCTGAACCCTTTCATACCACACAATTATAACACTATGATTCCACTTTAAGTTCCATGGCAACATTCTGTGGAATTCTGGGGTTTGTAGTTTGGTGAGACATTAGAGTTTTCTGGCTGAGAATCCTAAAAATTCTCCCTAAACTGCAAATCCCAGGATTCCATAGGGTTTTGTCACGGCAGTTAAAATGGAATCATAGGCCATTTCCACACTAGACTGTTATAGTACTATTATTCCACTTTCAACATCCTATGGAATCCTGGGGTTTGCAGTTTAGAGAGGAACCTAGTATGGCCATAATATAATTAGTCCTCCACATTTGGAGGTTTGACTTTCACGGAGTTTATTATTTGTGAGTTATTATTTGTGAGTTTTATTATTTTATTATTTGTGAGTTTCTCCAACCACTGCCTCAGATACCTCAGCACTTTTCTTCCAAGGAAACTGTCCCTCTCTATGGCTCCAATCAAGTCATGCAGCCCTTTAAAAACCTGCCTCTGGTCCCCCTGCTTTTTCCACTGGCAGCTGTCTGGCCAAATAACAAATGCTTGCAACCCAATTTCTCAGCAACACAATGCTTCTCTTGATGCCACCCCACACCCTCAAGGAAACAGGTGGATGTGAGAGGGAAAGAATAGAGCCAGCATGCTAAACAACCCCTTTCCCTCTCCTTTCCCTGACCTGGTGTGGTCCTTGAGTGTCCGTTTTTCCGAATGAGCCTTGGCCCCTTCCCCCCTACACTCATTTTGATATTTGTGATTTTTCCACTTTTGTGGGGGTCCCATACCCTAACCCAAGTGCATATGGAAGGCTGACTATATTATAGTGGTTACATATTACACATAATGGTGTACTGTAAAAAGACTCCCTTATGTCTTCCTATCCAAGACCACTGCTACTGCAAAACCCTTGCTTGTCCCAGGTGATCTGTTCATCTTCCTCCATCCAGTCTCATGATACAACTCCTTTACAGGCCTAGACCTAAAAAGATTCAGACCAAATGCCTTGCACATACACATCCTTGCCCCAGGAAAGAGGTGACCCACCACTGCTGAGACTGCCATTGCCTGTGTCAGGTCTGGAAAATAAAGGCCATCCTGGAGATAAGACAGAGATATTACTAAGTCGGGATGAGGCTCTCTGTCAGCCATCCCAGACATTGTCAATACACAATGCAGCAAGGCACTGATAAAAAACAGTGGTCAAGATTGAGCATCTCACCTGTTTTGACTACCCTGTCTGTTGCCTCAGGAACTGAAATAGTTCTGCATCTGGCCTAAAAGATAAAAGTCTTCCCCAGAGATAAGGCACAGTTGGCTCAAGTTATTCCCTCAGCCCTAGGGAAGGAACTCACTGCAGCTGATGATGTCAGCAGTGTAAAAACTACTATGTGAGCAAGCCCAGGGACTGATTCTGTGAAAGTCATTGCTCATTGATCTGTCATTGATCCTCCAAACTCCTGTTTGGAGCTGAGTAACTATTAAGTGGCAAGTAAAACTGGGCAGTATTACTTGTTTGGGCTACAACTGCTGGAAATCTCAGCCAGCAGGGCCACTGGCCATTCCAGCTCAGGCATTTTGGGAACTGTAATCCAAACAAGTAGTGCTTCTAAGTTTTGCTGCCAGCTCACATGGTGGCATCAGCCTGCTTTTCAGCTTCAGCAATGTGAGGTATCCCACTTGCGTCAGTGTAGCTGGGGTGGGGAAATGAAACAAGCCGTATGGAGCACCATCTTCACTCTAAACCTCTCTCCTGAAGCTGCTTTCCTCTATGTACATGTAACATTTAGTCAGGCCTTAACAGAACATTTTGGTATTTTTAAACCACAATGCGACTGGTCCATTAACAAGTTTCCCAAATCCACAGGAAATACCTTTCTTAGGACCAACCAAATAGACACTAAATTTGTAGGCAAGGTTTCTGGATCTCCCACAATTTAGTAAAAGAAACAAAAATGTTTATTTAGGAACATGAGATAAGAAATAATTTTGAGATTTGGAGATGCTATATTTCTGCCAGAGGCACTGCTTCCTGGTTGCTAAAGTATTACTAAAGATGTAGCATTCCTGGCAGAATTTAAAAGGGAAGGAAATGTGTGGTTTTGCATGATTTAAAGTGGCGCCCACTGCCTTCTATATTAATTCCAAGTGATGTTTTATTAATAGAGACTGAAACCTGCATCTGAGTCCAAATTTCTATATCACACAACTTTCTTGTCTGAATCCTTTGGCCAAGAGTGTAATGCAAACAGTTTCTGCCAAGCATTCATAAAAACTACTGATGAACTGAGATCCTACTGCAGACTTCAATGGCTGCTGAGATTTGGGGAGATGGTAGAAGGCACATGGAAGAGGACTCCTTCATCTCAAATCAGTTTTGCATCCCAAAGGAAACTAAGATGCTATTCTAACAAACACTTTTCAATATGTTGGAGTCAGTGGCTTCTTTCATATATTTGGCATATATAACTGTTTGCCTACAAATATATTCCAGCTGATTTATTTAGCCAATTCCAGGTAGCTGACTGGAAGGTACATAGCTTAGAGAATGCTGACATTGAGATGCCTGTGAAGTAAAGATTAAAAACATGTACAAATCAAGAATTTCTTAGATGGCTGTTTTTAAAGGCAACAAGATTGAATTATTCCCAATGCCTTAGATATTATGGCTGTAAACCAGTTCACATTTGCCTTAAAGCATGACCTGCTTAAACTGGTGGGTCATTAGAGTAAATGTGCAGAATTACACTGCAATGCTACAAAACTGAGTTTCTCTCTCTCAGTTTCTCTCCTTAATTTAATGGGAATTTAGCCATTACCTTCAATGGTGTGAAAGCCACCCTGCATCCTTGGCCACCCTATTCACCCTGGATCCTTGGCATTCTGGATGTTTGTTTTTTTTCCTGGCTGTGATTTGTCTCTTATAATGTAGGTAGGAGGGCTCAGGCTGGCCTCAAAGTCAAAAGATCTTCTCTAAGCCGAGACGGTATGGGTCCAGCATTTTTGGCTTCAGGGTGCTTCTTAAAACAATTGTTGCTTTTCAGGGCATGACATATCATCACACTGGTATGAGAGACCTCCCTCAAACTAGAGGTCACCTGAGCCAACATTCCTCCTGATTGATGTGTAACCCCACTAGCAGACCCCATCCCGGGGAGTATAATTTTAATATTAAAATGCATCCAAGCCAGAGGTGACTGGGCTGGTGTGTAGATAGTCAGGCTAGTGATCGGACAAAAGATGAAAGACCCGAAACTTCCCCTGTCACATCTCCATAGGAAACCTCAGAAAGGCACATAAGCACAGGTAATGGCACATCAGCCACAACAATACTTCAGGGAGGTTGCCTGATTCCTCTGGAATGCTTGAAACAAAGTGAGTCATATCAAAGCAAGGTCTGGTTACACAGTGTGATCATCATGCAGCCATCAGGTGGCTATCACACAACTCTTATCCTTCAGTTTCAGCCATTATCCTTCTGGGAAGAGGGTCTGCCCCCAAGACATGTTTCGCCCTATAACTAGACCCCCTTTTTTAGACCCCATTTCGGAGCTCTCCCATGCTTGACTAGCAGACCGTCACTCTGTTAGTTGAGACTCCCCTCAGCCCCCCTCCCTGCACTGAGTTTTTCTCCACTTGTCTTTTTCCCCCGGCCAAGACTTCTGGACAGGTACAGTATCACCCCTTTCACATTTCCTCCGCTTTTCCCCTATCTATTTTCACCTCTTTCCATCTCGATAGCCCTTGTGTGCTTGCGAGAGAGATTACCTCTGTGTGTATGTGTGTGTGAAAATATTTTCTAATAAAACATCTTGATTGAACTTTTAGCCTGGTTCTTTTGTGATCTGACTCTGTAGACATTGGGTAAAAGATCTTGCTAATTGTTGCCCTGCTCTCTGCATTGTTAAAAGCCAGTGCTTTGCTAATTTCCCCAACTTTGGCATTTTTGAAACTAATCAAGGTGTCCCCATGGGACCCTCTGAAGTCAAGTTAACAGATGCCTGTACAAACATACTCTTTAGTTCAGCATAAGAAAATCATGTTTGTTCTACAATGGCAAGGACAGTAGCATCAAATCCCCACGATAGAGAAATGAAGACAAAACAGCATTGTATAAAATGGCGGGTTTGTTGTAGGATTTGTACCTAACTGCACAAGAAGCCAGAGGCCAGTTCAAAGGAAACACTTCATTCTGATCCATCTAGCACCTTTTGTTATTTTGTGTGGTCATGTACCATTCAGCCATGCTGTAACCCCATCATCCAGAATCAGGGGAAATTTGTGCTATTACGAGGGGTTTCTGTGAACAGTAGCCCCTCGACACTTGTGAGGATTTAGGGCACAGAACCCTCAAAAAAGTGGGAAAACTGTTAATACTCCTCCACGATTCTCTTCCAGAACTCCTCCTCCCATTCCTTTTGCCTCTGACCCCAGCACTTGGGGGGTGTGGGGGGAGGAGAGAGAGGGAAAGCATATATGGTATAGTGGTTTGAATGTTGGACTACAACCATGGAGACCAGAAAATAGACAACAGAAATGTTATATTTGTGTGGAGGGGAGGGAGAAGGAGATTGAGAGAGAGAGAGAGAGAGAGAGAGAGAGAGAGAGAGAGAGAGAGGATAGTGTAGTGGTTTGAATGTTGGGCTACAACCATGGAGACCAGGATTTGATTTTCTACTTGGCAATGGAAACCCACTGGGTAACCTTAGTCGTGTCACACACTCACAGCCGCCAAAGAACCCTGTGATGGGCTCACCCTTAGGGCTGCCATAAGTTGGAAATGACTTGAAGGCACACAACAACAAATACACACACTTACAGATATATTTTAAAATTACCTTGAGAACTACAGCAAAAATACAGCAACCTTTCAATACATTTGCCCTATTTGGGGAAGTCTTTTTGTTTTAAGAAATTTCTTTGTTCCTGATTAAAAGTCATATTGTTAATTGCACAGAAATCTATTTCCTGCTGTACATTTCATTTTCCTACTACAACAAAGTTTATCCAGTTGCACATTAAAATGATGCCCCACTAAAAAAGAAATAATTCATCAAGTGAAAATTAGTTCACAGTTGAATGTAATCCACACTGATTCAGTTTAGATGAAGAACACAGAATGACCATATTATGAACCTTTCTGGTGAAACAAATCCAGGAGATGGCTATGGATGTTGTTGCCAGATTAGTTCACAGAGATAGGGTTGAAATCAAGCATGCCCTGCAGGAAATTCTAGTGACGCTTGGGAATGCACTTTGATTTGTTTGGGAAGTTGCCTCTGAGTTTATTGATAACAATGGAAAGAAAAGCTAGTTATTGGCCTAGAACATAGTCCCCAAAGTACCTGCTGTGGAGACTGGTAGATCTCAGTTGTCATTTTTACACTAAACACACGCTCATGTATAACCAAAGCCAGAATAAGCACATTACTATGATACTCACAAGCTGTGTATCAGATGGAGGCTGCCTAAATGGAAGGAAGGAAATATCCATTGCCTAGACAGACAGGCTTACACACCACATAGCCAGTGAGTAAACCTTTGCACCAGTCCTGCAGAAATGGTTGTCAGTTTTCATTCTCGGTCTTGCATTAAACATCATATCATTATGTTTAAGGTGCAATATAGCATGGTTAATAGTTACAGAGAAATTTGCTTAAAGTCACCTAGACTTGTTTCTGCTGCAGGACACTTGTCTCTGGCTGCAGGCAGAACAGTGGGAATCTTACAGACTGGGCTCTTTGGCATAGCTGGGGAAAGTCATGTTTTTGGGGGCTATATCTTCAAAGTATTGGGGGATTCTCAGAGTTATAGTTCAAAGCATGATCTTGCTTTGTTGGAGGGGACTGTGGGGCTAGTCTTCCTTTTTTTATGATTCTGCTGCTTATGCCTGTGATTTTTTTGACAGATGTCAGATTAAATCACAGACAGATCATTTCTAAATAAAAGAAGAACCAGTTCCATTTTTGCATTCACAAAGCCAAACTGGAGAGAACTGATTTTTCCAAAGCTGTCACCCATTTACCCCATTATGACAGATCACAGCACTATATATAGCATTTGGAAGCAAGCAAAGGAATATTTCCTAATTTAAAAAGACTACCACAGAGAAAGAGAAGGAGGAGATGGAGGAAGAGGAGGAATGAAATATTTATATAAAGGTGTCCTTGGTTTCCTCTACACAGTAACAAATTACAAAATATTTTTTCTCCTTACAGTTAACAGGACACCACACTCCTTAACTCAAAAGAGTTGTGAGTTCAGTGTATTCCCATAGTGCCAACTGATTAATTGTCAAGTCGATTGTCCTTGATTCATTTGGTTAAGTACTATACAGCAGGAATAGGAAACTATGGCCCTCCAGATACTGTTGGACTGCAATTACCAGCGTCTCTAGCAAATAGTGAGGGACTATGAGATCTATAGTGCAATTGCTAACATCTTCTCTAAAGTATGATCACAAGACAGGAAGACAGATATTATATGAAGATTGGGGGAGACTGCTTGACGGTTAAGAATGGTTCAGCCATAGAATCAACTAGCTAGAGAAGGACTGGGCAAAACTTAATCTATGGCATACCCTCCAACTGTCCTGATTGGGTAGTTTTTGTCCCAATTTTTCAGGTTTCTTTAAAATATCCCAAATTCCCTCTCTCCTTACTACTTTCTCTCTTCGGGCTCAGCTTACTTCATTTGCAGCAAATGGATTTCAAAGCAGTTTGCACTCAGTTAACTCAGCCAGAGGGAGGGGAGAAGAGGGGCAGAATCTTACCCTTCCCAGTAGGCTCGGGCAAAAGCAAACTGCTGTGGTCTTTCCTAGCTTGTGTATTCTTTCTCATTTTGCCATCTTGACCACACTCTGATGTCGTTTGGCCACAATGTTCCTGTTTTCATCTGTGAAATGCTGGCATCTACCTTTGCTTAGCACTAAAAACCCAGGGCTCAACAGGTATAACATAATATCTTAAGAAGGCAAGCACAGAACTGAAGAATACTTGTTTTCAGTATCAGAACTAGCAACTGCATGCAAGACTTTTCCCACAAAAATCATTCCCCCCAATTTTTCTTGATTTCAGTTGAAAGAGTAAATGTGTATTTTGTATCTATTGTTAAATACTGGGAACTAGAAGGCCTTGAATATCTAGTGCCAAGGTGAGTAATTTACTAAATCAACGGGCTGTTTGCCAGACATGGGAGGGACATACCTCACCCACACACCATTTTTTTAAAAAAAAAAACCTGACCTCCCCATATTCTGTAGCACCATGAGTGCCAATTCTACCAGCTTCCCCTGCCACAGCCTATTTTAGCCCCAGGAGATATTTTCAAAGAGGAAGAGGCCAGAAGTCACTTCTGTTTCATTATATATATGAATGAAATTGCCTTCCACAGCCCCTAGAAAACACAAGAGGCTTTTCCAATAAAAGGGCAGGAGTGATGAGGGGAATACATTGGGATTCTGGAAAGCCACATGTGATCCATGGGTCACACTTTCCAATATCTTACTTTGAGTTAAATTCCCAGAGAAGTACTGCTAGAGTTTGCTGAACTTTCTGCCTGTCCCTGATTTAGCAAGACTTAAGATCACCCTTACCATAGGCTTTCAAGTAGAGCACAGGCAGCTATATGGTTGGGATTTATGTATTCATTATTTATCAAAATATTTATACTGTACCCTCTATCTAAAGATCTCAGAGTGGTTTACAATAAAATTTAAAACAATATATAGTAATAATATTTTTAAAAGATTATAAATATATTGAGTAGTTATCACTTAAAACCAGATGATTTAAAACTGGTTAAAGCAATTTTAAGTAATACAATCATAGGACATATGCATCCTGTACAAAATCAGTCAGGCCTGAATGCTTTAATAAAAACCCAGGTTTTGCCTTGATGTCAAAATGACTCCAATATTGGCACCAACTGGGCCTCCAGGGGCAGCTAAATCCACAACTTGGGTACCACAGCAGGGAAGACACTCTCTCATAGTCTTCCATGATATATTTCCCCTCCTGGCGGGACACAGATCTCAGGCAGGTGTATATATAAAGAGGTGCTCCCTCAAGTAACAAGATCCCAAGCTGTTTGGATTTGAAATGTTATTACCTTGAATTCAGACTGGAAATGTATTGGCGGTCAGTATTTGTTCAGAACTGGTGTTATACGATATTAGAATGGAATCCCAGTGAGCAGTCTACCTGCTGCATTTTGCAGCTTCTACATCATCTCCAAAGGCAGCTCTAGTAAGAGTGCATTGCAGTAGTCTAACTGGGAAGTTGCAACTTACTATGGCTAAGTTATCTCCCTTGAAGAGAGATTGTATCTGGTGGACCAGTCAAAGATGGGCCCAAGCACTCCAAGAGACCAAGTCTATCTGAGCCTCCAGTGACAAAGATAGATCTAGAGGTACTTCCAAACTACATACCTGCTCCTTCAGGAGGACTGTAACCCCATGCAGGGCAGGTAAACTACCTGATTCCCTGAACAAAGAACCACCAAGTCACTCTTATCGGGATTTAGCTTCAGTTTATTGGCCCTCATCCAGCCCATTACAGCATACAGGCACTGGTCCAGCATCTTCACAACCCCAGCTAATTCTGATGGCAAGGACAAACAGAGCTAAGTGTCATCAGCATGCTGATGGCACCCAATTCCAAAGCTCCTAATGAACTCTGCAAGTGGCCTCATATAGATGTTAACAGCATGGTTGACAAGATTGAAGCTTGTGGCACTCAAATGCACTTGGCACTTGGCTAAACAGGAGTTCCCAATTCCACTCTCTGGAACTGACTTTGGAGTGGAACCACTGTAATACAATGCTTCCTACTGCAGCTGCCAGAGCCAGTCCAGTAGGATATCAGTGGTATCAAAAGCCTCTGAGAGATCCAGGAAGATCGACAGGGTAGTACTCCCTCTGTCTTTCCCCCAGAGTCTGAGGAACCAAGGCTGTCTCACCTAAATGGGGATGGGACCAGCTACATGGGTCATTTCTCTGCAATGATTGCCCAGAGGCAACAAGCAGGTAGTGAGACCCAGATGAGTGTTGCCTCTGTGGTTCTGGACCTTTTAATGTTGCATCAACATTGTGTTATGGATGATTCCTGTAACATGTGAAAATGATGACTGTATTCTTTTGAGGATGAGGTGGAGGGGAGGTGTATAATTTGCTGCTCCTCAAAGCCCTCAGCTGCCTACTGCCAACTGTGTGTGTGTGTGTGTGTGTGTGTGTGTGAGAAAGAAAATTACAGGATAGGAAAAATGTAATTTACTATTAGATGGGGAAAAAACAGTATAAATCAGTCAGCCATCTCAGCCTAGAAACATGCTTGGAAGTTGCCAGGTTTAACAGTCAATATGGGTACCAGGGTTGTCTTTAGACATGTTCTCATCACTTTTGCCCCAGCCTCAAATCTGTGATGCAACACATTTTATTACACTCATGTCAGTAAAGTCATTAGGCACCTTCCATTAAAACTGTAAAACTGTACTTCCAGTCTAAATTTATTACAGAATAATGTCTGAATCACTAATGTAAGCACTTGGATGGGCTCCGGGGCTCTCATGTGGAGTGACAATGCTCTCCAAGATTCCACTGGATGAACCCGCAGACTGTATATTTCACAATCCAGTGATAGTTGATAAGATCAATTGAATCCTGCTGTGTAGTGAACGCATATTGCTTTCAGTAAAGATATACCTCTTTGTCAGAGATAGGCACTGCTTGCATTTAATACCAATTATTGATCAACAACAACAACAACTACAAATTCTTACAACAGCAACAACATAGGATTAATAATAAGTACCTCCTTTTAAAGTGGGTAGAACACAGATTCAGATCATATTTTTATGCCCGTCTCTGGACTGGAATTTTGGAGTGTTTATTTAAATAGCTAGCCCTTTTTATTTGTATTTGTATTCTATCGGTCTTTTTGTTACTCATAATTTTGGACTGAAAGTAAGGTGTTTCTTTATAAAGAAGTTCAGGAAGCCATTGTACCTTGGAATCTCTCTCCCCCTTTTAACTGCTGCTCTAAAAGGTCAAGTCAATTGTGAATAAATGCCAGATCCAACTAGCTACCTATTGTGCTATTCTTAACAAGCCTGCTAGCCCAGCTAATATTGTAGGGACCTACCTATATAAGTCAGATTAGCCAGTTTAGCTGAATCTGAATGCAGTCACGTTACCAAACCAGCTTGAGGAAAGAGTAGGGAAAAATAATTATGGCTATTTTCAAAGATTCAGTCCCATGTGCAAGTATTTAATTGATGTGGCTACAAAATTGTGAATGTTTATGAGAATAAGGGGAAACACAGAATTCTGTTTGGCTACAAATTCCCAATGCTGGGTACACTCATAGAAATGGTCTCGACCATGGTCACAAGATAGTCTAGATGTGGCTGGTTAATCTTCAGGACCACAGTGTCCATGAAGAACCTGTATTTTTGAGAATGATGTAGGGCTTCATATGTTTTTCATAACCAGTTTCTGAATGGCCACTTAACATTGTTCAGATTGTGCACTGAGGAGCCTGAAGTAATAATCCATGGGCCTGAAGAAGTTTCTACCCTGGATCCCTTGAAGTTCTTTTATTCATTTTTTAAAAGTTTTTAAAAACTGTATAAAAAAAGAAAGGAAAAGAAAGAAAGAGAAAGAAAGAGAAAGAAAGAAAGAAAGAAAGAAAGAAAGAAAGAAAGAAAGAAAGAAAGAAAAGAAAGACCCTAATAAAATAAGATAGAGGTATGTCAATAGAAGTATCTATGCTTACCTCTGTTGTATTCTAGAGCTCAGTACAAATTGGGAACATAAGTGTTATGGTCTCTTAGCCTTAAATCAGCGTGGACCTGAGTCTGAATGAATGATTTGGGACAAATTCAGAGCCAACCACAAAAGAGTTTGAGGCATCCTCATCTGTACTGAGAAAAACTTTCATCACACATTTTCTTGCTATATGAAATTCCTAAACCTTTCTTACTTTGTTGCTATGTCACACTCTCCTTTCCTCCTTCTCTTTGTCTGCCTTCTCTTCCTCTTTCCACTTATACACTTCGGAGGAGCAGGACACGGAAGGCTCCAGGTCCTGCCATTTCATACTAGTTGGTTGTTCTCCCTGCTTATGAGGAGGGGAAAACCAATATAAAAGATACATTGAAAATAATGATGAAGGTGTAACAGCCCAGAAATCAAACGAAAAAGCAGGGCAACGCTTGAAAGTGCTGTTGTTGTTGTTATGAATATTTTATATTGTGTTGGAGAAACTTCTCTTTTAGCCATTCTGTCTAACGGATATTAGCAACATGATGACTGTGTTTAAAATAAAGTGTTGGGCTGTCTTTTGCGGAAAGTTAATAAAAAGAAGGAAGTGAAGGGCTGCTCATTATTTTTAATGACTTTGCTTTCCAGCAGAGTGCCTGTATCTCCTTCCCTTAACATTCAGCTTTATTTTCGTTCATTACAGCACATTAAACTGCTCCAGAGAATGATGGCTTTGTTCTAAATCACTGGATTTATCAAGGAGCCCACCGTCCTAGCTGTTAATCAGGGCTTCTGTGCCAAGGTGATGGTTCAATGAAGAACCTGAGACATTGTCCCCTGAACAGCAACTGAATAGCAGAACAGCCCAGGAGCTCTTTCATTGAGAAGAGGAGGGATGTGAACGAAAGCTGTGCAGTGCCATATATAGAACTGTACTTTGCTCAACAAAGTGACACAAATCATTTCATGCCTTCTTAACACAAGTGGTGCTGCTCACAGTCCACTAATGAAGAGGAACGTATCACTTCCTGTCAGGCAATCAGCGTTGTTCTTATTAACTTATAAGAGGAGTTGAAGCT
Source organism: Cyclura pinguis (assembly GCA_030412105.1). Lineage (NCBI taxonomy): Eukaryota > Metazoa > Chordata > Lepidosauria > Squamata > Iguanidae > Cyclura > Cyclura pinguis. The sequence goes on from CM059603.1 coordinate 68,429,234, forward strand.
TTGCAACAGGAAGCAGGAGCTGTTATGGTTTTTAACAGTGTAGTGCTCAGGATAAGAGAACTATCAAGTTCTGTAGGAAGAACTAAAAACACTACTCAGTTGTACCCAGGGGTTTGGAGATGCTCAATTAGTTTTTGCAATTAAAAAAAAAATTAACGATGATAACAGACCAATCACCACAACGGGCTTGATGTGACACAGAGTTTCCATTTCAACAGCCAATAAGCACAATGTACTTCCATACAACTCTATCATTTTGCTGCCTTATGTCAAGAATTGGCAACTGTGGACATTCAGATATTTCTGGGCTACGGATCCCATTATCCCTCAACTAAGGCTAATGGGAATTGTAATCAAGAACATTTTAAAGGCTACCTTGCTCCTTCCTGTCTTATACAGATGGCATCTGTTACCTTATATGTCAAAAGTGATATCCCAGATACCATTGATGAATTGTCCTTCTTTATGCTAATAATCTGTAATTAATTCTGTGAAATATAATCTACTCTTCAGTAATACCATTAAATTCATTCAGTTCAATGGGACTTACTTCAAAGTAAGTATCTTGGACTCAACCCTTAATTGCTCAGTCATTCTTACCATTTCATTTATTACCTCGACATGTTTCACGGTAGGAAATATTTTATCGTAACTTCGACTATACTAAATATTTCCATTCCATCAACTGGTATTTTTGTTAACACATGATCAGAGCTTGGAAGTAATTCACTGCAGTGACAGTTGTCACCTGCAATAAGTTAATCTTTTTAGCAATGAAAAGGCAGGTAAGAGTGTGCATTAAAAACAACAACAACAACAACCTGAATTCACAATGAAGTTTGGGACCTAACAAGGATTTCTTTTAACATATTGGAGACTGGAGAAAGAAGAAGAACAGGCTTAATCTGATTTGTTGTTGCATGCCGTCCAGTTGTGGGGGGGGGGGCGATGGGGGCACATGGCCCCTGATGGCAATTTCTTGGGAAAGTTGCGGCTCCTTGCTTCCCCTCCTCCATGCACCACAGCCCCACCCCATCCAGCGTAGCCCCGCCCCATCTGCCATAGCCACACCCCACACACTGTAGCCCTGCCCCTGTGTGCCACAGCCAGGCCCCACCCCTCTATCCCCCACCCGCCTGCACCCCCTCCTACGCACTCCAAGCTCAGCCACTGATGCCAACAAATCATTTCTGCCATATGGCAAACCTGGGTGCCCAAGGTCACCCAGTGGGTTTCTATGGTTGAGTGGGGATTCAAACACAAGTTTCCAGACTCCTAGTCCAACACCCAAACCACTGCCCCATGCTGGTTCTTTCATCGCCATTATTGGGTCCTATGTAAATCATGGATTTTACTTAACTAAAGCTACAATCCTTTGGTCCCTAAAACAGCATCCCAGGGACCGTGAGATATTCTTGGCTGTCCATTGCTGGAGTAGGAAAAATGCTCTGTGCTGGGATTCCTGTGTCTGCAGAAACAGGGTCTTTATGAATCATGTGCAGTATGATCTGTTCAATAGCATATAAAACAGCATTGTATTTTTCATTCAAAAATCTTGTCACCATTCTGAAAAACATGTAGTAAAATATTGCACCTCCATATTATCAACAGAAATCATTTACAGTCATCCCTTCACATTTGCTAGGGTTAGGAGAACTGGACCCCCATGAAAGTGAAAAAAATGTAAATAACTCTAGGCTCTCCCAAGCCATATTTAACATACAAAAAAGGTATGATCACCATGTTCAACCCACTGTGGATTACTTAGAGGCACCAGGGTTCTTCACAAGGTAGAAGTGGGTGGCTAGTGAGGCATACTGCCACCTCCACTGCTGCCCCACATTATTTTAAATAGGGGTTTACTTGCCTTGTTCACAGTTTCTGAGTCTCATGAAGCTTCCTTTCCTATTAAAAATGGCATAGGGCAGCAGCAGAGCTAAGAGGAAACAATCTGTGAATAATCAAATCCGCAAAAGTGAAACCTACAAACTGTATATCATTTTCCATTTGTGTTACATCAGACAATATTGATAATGCATTTTATACATTCCATACAACATTTGCAGATATCAAATAATATTAAAATTATTTTTTCCATAGCCCTTTCCACACCCTACCTTTTTGCAGAGTTCTCCGGTGGAGATCCTAGGATCAGCTCTGCCAGGAGGGAAGTGCAACAGGAGCTCTCCCCTCTCTACTGGCTGGCTCCATAGTGAAAGAACACAATGGCCACGTCTCTTCCTTCTACCCCTACCCAGCATAGCTGGGTACCTCCTCAGGCTGTGCTGGGGCAGAAGGCACAGCCACTGCACTTCCCAGGCTTCTGCAGGACAGGTAAGTCCATAATGGTGGTGTGATCATGGGTCATTGATGGGAAAAACCTGTTAATGATTTAAGCTGTAATTGCTCCTCCTGAGGACAGGAGAAAGATGGGACTGCAATGATGTCATGCAGAAGCATCTTTGTGGTCACATCCTTCTCCTGTCCCCCTGGCGGGTTGGGAGGGTGGTGTGGAAAGGGCCTATATCTATTACCAGACCAAAACTTGGTATGAACAAAGGAAAGTTTTAGATAAATTTAGTCCTGTCAGACCTTTTTCATTATTCCATATATTACATATTCAAATTCAAAAGGCTCTTTACATGAGCTCCCCCTCCCAAGTCCTTTCAAAAATAAGAACAGATGCCAGATTTGTTGTTGATAAGTGTCAGCGTCAGAGGCCCAGGCAGCAAGCCAGCCCAGAGAAGGGAGAGGGAGAGGTAGCAGAGTCCCACCAGGAGGAGTCAAAGCAAGCAATTACTCATAGGCAGTCCATTTACCTAAGCCTGAGCGACAAGCAAAAGCCATAGTCAGAGTCCAAAATCCAGGGGTCAGGAGCCAAGAGATCAACCCAAGATATCAGGAGCCAGGTGCTGGAAGCAAAGAGAAGGCTTGTAGAAAGTTTACCCCAAGCAAAGGAAAGCTTCCAGGCAGGCAGTTATATAGCTCAGGCACAGGTGTGGCCGGTCACCGCTTCTTGAACTTAATCAAGGAAGCCTCCCTTTGCTCAGCTCTCTTGAGTCTCTGCCTTGTTTGTGGGCTGATTGATGCAGGCTCCAAGGCATCCTCGGGATCACAGCTGACTCCCTGTTGCCCTAAAGGAGCAGCCAGAGGAACGTCCAAGCCTGCTTGGTCCATGGCAGCAGGGGGAGCTCTTAAGCTGCAGGACTCATCTCCAGCCACAGCAACAGGGACCAGCAGCTGCTGCTCATCAGCAGCAGCTCTGACAGGGGCTTCAGTTATCACAATAAGTGCCTTCAAGTTATATGGTGTCCCTATGGCGAACCTATCACAGGGTTTTCTGGGGCTGAGAGTGTGTGACACACCCAAGTGGGTTTCCATGGCCAAGCAGGGAATCAAACCCTGGTCTCCAGGGTAGTAGTCCAATGTTCATATCACTATACCATGCTGCCTATCATGCCAGATTTTGGAATACTGAAATAATTATCCATCCGGTTTCATCTTATCTATAAGCTGATAGGTTATAAAGTTAAATTCATCCATGCTGATTTGTTCACAAATCAATTCTCCCCCCATAGATTCATATCACCCAATATTTCCTGAGGAGTGATTAGTTCATTAAAGTATCATGCCTCAGATGAAAATTCAGAATTTCAGTCTTACTTATATTTACAATACAATGAATCAAGCTAGTACATAGGTATTTTTTAAAATTACTTTCTTAGATAACTACAAATAGCTTCAGGGGTCCTGCCATTACATTCTGTTTGTACCATCCACACCTTAGAAGCTGTGATTTTTCATGGTTCATAATACTTAATACTATTAGAGAAACTGACACCACTTTCCTTAACTGATCTGAATAAAAATGTTGACACACATCTTTTCATCCTACTCAAATTATTGTGCTATGATTCCACTTTCAGTGCCTTGGCAACATCCTATGTAATCCTTGGGTGGAGAGGTGTAGTTTGGCAAGGCACTAGAGCTGTTTGGCTGACAATTCTAAATTTTGCCCACTAAACTACAGATCCCAGGATTACATAGGATGGAACCATACAGCACTATATATCATTATAATAGCACTATAACTCTGTAATGTGAAAAGGCTCTGACAGTCTAAGACAGTCATGAATCTTTTAAGAAAGACAGCAAACTGGCATTGGTACCAAAGGAAGCTTTTATTTATCTAGGCTTATAGTTGCAATGGTGAACAAGAGGGAAGGGGCAAGGAGTGTGATTGGGTTGGTAAATTTAAAATCGCCTGTAAATCTGCTATGGCCCTGAGGAAAGTAGAATCTCGTTGATCTTTAAAAAAAAACCCTGATGTAATTTATAATGGTACATTTCATGTCAGACCCAGTTTGATTCCAAGCATCCACCTGGCCTTCTTTAGGAAAAGACCAAGATGTTGATAACGGCTTGCTTAGTAATGAAAATAAAAGGTTTGGCAAAATCTACCTCTTTATGATTGAAATCCAGCAATATTGTTAACACAGATCACTATTTCAAGTCCTTCACAATTTATTCATATAATTTTTGATGACTGAGTGGCACAAATTATTCTAAATTATTTGTAAGCCAAGCAGATGTCTTAATTGCAGAAACTCACACAGAACAAGAGAGGTTTTATTTATTCCAGTCCACAACATCTATTTTGATTCCTTCTTAATCAGGAGATATAATCTTATAATTGTGAAATCAGCTACTGGTCACGTCTAAGTAATTGACTTGTTTTCAAGTTTATTTTAATTCTTATTGTACAGAAACTTGTTGTTCCATATTATCAGATATACTGACTGCTAATAATTTTCATCTCTGTTTAACATATACCAGCAACTAACCATAGAATTTTGGTACCTTTGAAAGAAAGAAAAAGACTCTTTAATTTCATCTCAGTCATACAGCTTTGCTTCATCGCAACATTGCCAAAGATTTTGGAGTATGCTTCAGTGTTGTATAAAGGCTGTATTTAGTTGCAAACCAGTATGTTTCAGTTGGTATAGCAACTGACTAGTTATGCATGTTTGTTCAGGAAATGTATGAATTTCACAGTGAGAACGTTATTGCCTTAAAACTGGGAGTTTTCTTCCTAAGTAATTTAAAATGAAATTGCTTTAAATCAATCCATCCTAGCCATCTCATATGTTTTAACACAAAAGAAATTTGAAAGGCATTCTCAGCTTCAAATGATTATTTCTTACTTAGTTGTTCTATCCCAAATCTCTACTGGATAGTTTCAGGAAGAGTTTGGTTTTTTGTCATTTCATTTCTTTCAGCACAAGCTCTACATCACAAACTACTTTCTAAAGGCCCCTGAATTTCAGACCCCCCCCCCTTTTTGCATAACGATTCACAGAAGGGGGTGTTGCTTGAGGAAGAGAATCTATGCCCTCCAATTTTCCTTGTTTGACAGGAACAAGGAACAACCTTGGTTCATGATCTGCCATCAGCTAATGTTTAAAATGTCCCAGTTTCTCTTTCTGCTTTCCATTTACTCCCTTTGTCCTTGGCTTACTTCAATTGCTGCAAATTGAATTTAAAGTACAAAAGTAGTTTACACTCAATTAACTCAGCAGCGGGCAGGAGAAAAGAGAGGGCAGAGTCTTGCCCTTCTCAGTAGGCTCAGGCAAAACAAAGTGCTGCAGCTTCTCCTAACTTCCCAACAGAACATCCTTGCTGTGTATCTCCACACAGATAAGCAAAAAAAGAAAAAACCAGCTTAGTAAAAAGGAGGGTTAAAGGAGTGCTCTACTAGTGAAGAGGCACTTTCATTGAAGAAATCCATTTGGAATGATATCACTTTTGGATTGTGTACCAAGTTCTGTCTCAGTCTCTCTTTCCCACAGACACATAGATTCTCTTCAACCTAAATTTCCCTAAAATGGGATCAATATTGCAGAAGTTCTGATTTTTGTTTGTCTTGATACATGCACAACTTTTATATTCTTCTGGTTTTCTTCTCTTCATCCCTTTCCTTTTGATTTATTAATCCTCTGTGTATATCATAACTGCCCACTGCCACAGGAAAGAAACCAGCTTATAGAAGTGAAACATCGGAAAAGATTTTACTGTCTACTTGACTTTGAGAATGTGTTTGGGTTTTTTTTCTGCAGAGCAATGCTGTTGTTATTATTTCATTTATATCCCACCCTTTCCATAATAATGGGATCTACATTAACAATGCAATTATAAACATATTTACTAGGCCATAAATCCCAACGAGTTCAAATAGAACTTAATCATATTTAAATATGTAAATCTATAGCCAGAGATACTCTAAAAGGCCACTGGAATGCATGTATTCCTTCAGAATAATTTTTTTGCAGCTGTATCTTTTCTTCAGTACAGTCAGCCCTCCATATTTGCAGGTTTAACTTTCACCGATTTGACTTTTTGGGAGTTTCTCCAATCCCTGTGCCCCCCCCCCCGTGCTTCTTTTCCAGGAGAACCTTCCCTCTTCACAGTGCTGATCAAGCCACACAACTCCTTAAAAATCTGCCTCTGATTCTCTTTCTCCATCAACTGCTGCCTGGCCAGCTAAGGATGGTTCACACCCTGAATTCTCAGCACCACAAAAGCTCTCCCAGTACCCCCTACACCCAAGAAACGAGATAGGTGTGAGAGAGGAAGTCTAGGGCCACTGTGCTGGCCAACCTGTTTCTTTCTCCTTTCCCTTGCGAGGTTTGGATCCTGGGTGCTCATTCTCCTCACCATGCCTTAGCCCCCTTCCCACAGAAACACACACAAACATTTTGATATTTGCCTTTTTTCCACATTTATAGGATCCTATATTCCTAACCCTAGCAAATATGGAGGGCTGATGATAATTATACTCCATTTATTCTTTTACAGCACTGTGCAGCCCCCAATGACTGGCATGGTTTAATGGACAAATAATATTCGACTGGTAGTATATTAATTGGCTTTGATATAAATGATACCTGAGGTAACAGCAATGTCATGCTGGAAGAGGCAAATTCCTGACTGTAAATGTGACATGGCAAGGAAGGTCAGCCCTATCTACCTCTTAAGCAAGAGACCCAATCAGTTCAGGACAATAGGAAGGCTGATTTGAATGCAACAGGCATGAAACATCAAGCTGTACAATCAGAGCTGAAAAAAGGGAAGTTTCCGCCAAATTGTGATTGTCTTAACCCTGGTGCCTGTACACCTGGGTGTTTTCCTGTTGTGTCCTCACCTCTCCACAACGGTCAGATATTATGACAACCATTATCCCCTTGTCACTCAAACACAAAACCCATTAACTCTGTCCAGACTTCATTGTTTGTGCTGGAATTCCCATTGTCTGCTTAGCTGGAAGTGCAAGTGACAATCATATCCTTGCGGTAATTTTCAGGTACAAATATCCCTGATTTTAGGCTGTCCAGTGCAATCTCTTGCCATTCCAAACACTACGCTGTCCTTCTGATTCCCGAATAAGAACTGTCCTTAGGTTCTTGCCTAAGCCACATCACTGCTTTCTCTGTTTCTCTCCAGATTGGTAAATATTGCCTGAATCCCGCAGTGTCCTCTCTCCCACTTTCCTCCCTTTCCTTTGGTTAGTCTTCGTGTGAGTGTGTGAGTGTTTGAGCTTGTGCGTGCTTGTGTGAATCTTGTTAGTAGAACACATTTTTAGCTTATATTTTACTTTTCAGCTTATTCTTTCCTGTGTGAGCCCATAAACATTGGTAAGCAAGATCTTGCAAAGTTCCCCCCCTCTCTCAAGCCTCCAAACTCTGAGCTAAATATTCCCTACTTTTGAATAGAGGTACTGGCATCATGGATTGGCCCCTGTGGCACCGACATTTTGGAGTAACACTCTCTATACATTATCCATCCCAACACCTTATTTATTTATGTATTTATTTATTTACTTACTTACTTTGGCACTAACAACTCTTTTATGTAGGTTAGTTTGAGAAGTTACAGGTGGTTCAAGATGACCACATGAGTGTCATTCTGTTGTGTTATATTATTATGTTATGTTATGGGAAAACTATAAATGCATCGAGTAGTGACGGTGGGTAGGAACAGAGAGTTCATATGGTGGATTTACAAGAAAGCTTTAATTCTGAATAGATATTATAAAGGCATTTTCATTTTAAGACAATGCATTATCTAATACATTTTTATTGGTAATCATGCTGTGCACATTATCTAATACATTTTTATTGGTAATCATACTGTGCACATATGTGCACACATGCAAAATATTGTACTTATTGATTTAGGATTTTGTTTTCCTCAACTCCAGGCTTTTCAGTAGCAGCAGAAGCTCTGAAGTATACAGTTGCCAGGTCAGGAATATCTCGACCTCTGAGATTTTGGAACCTAAATCTGAGATCTAGGGATGACCCCATGTGCTGTCACTGAAGATGGATCCTGGTGATATTTCAAGGAATATATAACACTCTGGTTATACATCAGCTTCAGTTGCATAGGGGTGTCCCATTCAAATCATCATCATCATCATCATCATCATCATCATCATCATCATCACCATGAGGTTTAACAAATTGTGGCAATATATAACATACAAATATATAGTCCAGTAATTTGAGTGTTGGACTAGGATTCCAGGAGACCAGAAGCCTCACTTGGCCATGGAAATCCATTCTATGACCTTAGGAAAGTCACACTCTCCCATTCTCAGAGGAAAGCAATGGCAACATCCCTACTGAACAAATCTTGCCAAGAAAACCCTGTGATGGGTTTCCCTTAGGGTCGCCATATGTCTGAAATGACTTGGAGGCCCTCAACATCAACAAAACATTCATATACTTTCAAGGCAGTGCTCTCACCCTGAGATTTTACTTCCCCTTGCCCCGAGGACTGTAGAAGAGAAGCCAGACCCTGAAATCCAGCAAGCCTATTGGGGGAAGTTAGAGGAATCCCCAGAAATGGTCTCTGAGGGGATTTGAGGGTAGGAAGAAAGACAATAGCATGTACTGGTCAAAATAAGAGAGAAGGCTCAGGCAATAGATTTTGAGAATCAAGAAAAGGAGGCAGTAAATTCTCAGATATTTAATGTGTCATTGTTTTATTTTTACCTCTTACTATAGGAAAAAGTGGGATTTGCCTGCCACAAGGTCCAAAATAACTTTGAGCGCTATGCATCCTTGTTTTGTGAGTAGGGGCACTCTGCAAAATATGATGAGATGACCCTCATAGCATGGCAGGAAAAGGAAGGCTCCAGGATGGGCCTGCAGAGGAAATATCTCTCCATTACTGGATCAAGCTAGCCAGGCCTCAAACTACAGGAAAAGGCACTCCTGGGGGTTTAGGAGAACCAAATAATTTTACTGGGAAACAGTAAATATAATTCATACATGTGAAAATATTGCCTGATTGCTTCTGCCCTCACTCACCCCATTTCCCCACTGTAAATTTCACTGCCAAAACAAAAAAGTATGCTTATGTCTCTCTTCCTAAAACTAGCCATAAAACACCTCTATCTATTTTGCTAACAGCCTGAAGATGACAGCACTTCCACGGTAACTACGTAGGTAAATTTGCTATCAAACAGTGAGCTACTGTTACCCTTTGAGAAGCATCCAGTCCCCATTATTTGCATTTGGAGACATTCAGCTGACTTTCTCCAAGCAGCCAGCGGTGTCACAATATTCTTGTCCCAGTTATTCCAGAGCAGCAGTGAGAAACATGTTATTAATACTGACGAGTGTTTATCTGGGAAATCAGAGTTCTTCATAACACAGCAGAACCATTTGTATAATCCCCTGTCAAAGAAATTGTGAATCTCATTAAACACTATGCTCCTTTTAAAAAAAGGGGGAAAAAAGGAATAACTGATTAGGCGGGATCTTATGATCAAAGGCATTCAAAAGAATGTAACCCTTTTCTACAGAGATAAAGGAGTGACTACTGGATTCGCTATTCCACATGGGAAATACTTCTTTTCGTATACTACATGCACCCACATTTCTATCTCTAATCACATGCTATTTAAAGTAAGTATGCTTGATTTATTTTATCCTGGGAGGAAGCTGAGATTAATTTTTAAAGGGTTGTCATCTAAAAAACATCCCAACCCATTCCGATTCCATTCGGTTTCTGGGAAAATAAGGTTGCCACTGCTTTGTTTTATTTGCACATTGGACTAGTGGGGGCACTCATGTATTTCCTGAACACAGTTGACTACAGCCATCAGCTTGAAGAACTGCAGAAACCACGCTGAGCTAGGATATTAAAGCCAAGTTCTTTCGAGTGGGCAGAAGAGGGAAAAAATTAAAATACCTGCCACATTCTGGGAGTGTAGAGCAGATAATGATGTTATTTTAAACTGTTACATGACGGCAGTAAATGGGCAAAGATACAAATTAGGACTAATTGCCAGCCAGTTTCTTCAGTTGAATAGACATTTGTTTTAATCATGAATCCTCATGATTTTCATCTTGTGTTCCAGTTCTCTGTATTCACGTTTGCCTTACAAATTAACATGACTCATAGCTATTAGTGTCTCTTTTTGACCTTTAAAGTCATTCACAGTGTAGGATCAGGATACGCGAAAGACCACCTGTCTCCAGATGTACCTCTCTGTATAGCAAGTTCTCCTATAAATACCCTCATTTATCAGAGGAATGGCCTTCTCAGAAATGGCACACCAGTTCTGGAACATTCCACTTAGAGAGATATGCCTTCCTCATATTCTTCATCTTTTCAATACCAGACAAAAGGCTTAATATTTTCCCATACTTTCCCATTTTATTTTTACATCTATTTACATTTTCATAGCTTTATTCTTTTCACAAATTGCCATTAGTATGTGATTAAAGGGTACTATAGAAATACTTAAAAATTGAATAAAAATACATACTATCCAAGTCAGGAATTACATGTGAGAACACTCTAGTAAATGAAAAGAAGTACAAGAAGTGGAAAACTATCTTGACTTTCATGGGAAGTACATGCCCATGCGGAGCAGGATGTAAACATAATTCCTGCACTTGAGAACAACATAGCCACAACACCTCTGTCTTGTCACTGTTCAGCTCCAATTTATTGGATCTCATCTAGTTCATTTTCATCTCCCAGAACTGGTTCAGAACCTATGCATCTATGGTGATTTAGGCACCACAGGGAGAGCTGGCTGTCATCACCATACTGACAGCAATCAACTTCAAATACCCTGTTCATCTCACCTAGCGGCTCCATAGAGTTATTAAAAATCTTTTAAAAATTGCTACAAATCTATGTGGTAAATTCAGCCAGGACTTTATTAGCATTAGTGATGGAAGAGATTTCTCACATTGGCTTCCGCTTCCAAAGGATGGGAAAAGATGTAGGAAGCCCTATCATTAGGTGGAGTCACCTCGGTGGTGATCAGATAGAGGGGAACAGAGCTGCATGTACCACAAAGCCCATCCATTGCTTCCTAAATTAGACTGCTGCCCAGGCTGCAAATGAGATGGCTATACTTTCATAAGACTGAAGACTATACTGCCAGTCCAGTTGGCTTCTGTTCATGGCATGGAGAAGTGCCTTGTGGGCTCAGTGGCAACTGTTGCTCTATTTACCATACACAGACAACTTAGGTTGGAATAACCTAGGCCAAACCAAATTTATTGGTTACACTTTCAAATAGGCTTGACATACTCTTGGGCTTGGGTCCAGACGTTGACTGACCTGCCTGCTGGTTGATGAGCCACATTAGCACAGCCCACTTGACAATTAGCCATCCATCCAGGATGACAGTCATGCAATTCCACATGGGCAGATATCACTGTGTGGTTATCCTACCAACTGAGATGGGGGCAAAGTTGAGCATGACACTTGCTGCCCACACTTCCAAAGCCTCATAGAGGGGGCCCCTTTTAACCTTCTTACCACGACAGAAATTGAGACCAAAAAAAAAAAAAAAAGACCACCTGGAATTATGAACATAATTGAGGGAGAGAAGGTGGAGACAAAGTTCCAATGAAGACTGTTGCCAGCATACTTTGCAGGTGGGGGCCTAGCTTAAATAGTCCAGCCTCCAACTGGCCTGAAGACTGTAGCCTGACTGCTGGGGTACTGCCCACCAACCAATGGCTTCATTTGCCATTGGTTGATTTTCTGTTCCTTTCCAAAGGCCATGCAAACAGAGGCCTCTGAGAAGGAGAAACAATCTGTGCTATCTGAAATGTTTCCTGCCACTCTGTATAGCCACAGTAAGTTATAAATCATAAATCTTTTCTTTTGCTTCAGCCAGAAAAATATTTTGGATGGGCCCTGGAAAATACAAAGAGCCAGGGCCACATTATCTGTTAGGTACTTTAGGCACAGTGCCAAGGGACTATGAAAAATTTAGGGCCGATGAGAAAAAAAAATTACAGGAATTAGGAAGGAAAACAACATTTCAAAATAAAGATATTTTTATATTTTCATCCCTAGTGGTACATCAAAGTGAGGTGGGGAGTTGAATACAAGAGTGCGTAGGGCCTAAAGAAACCTTAATGTAGCCCTGCAACAATCTATACAGTGTTCATTAAAGATCTTATTCAACTTGGGTTGTCCAAAGATTTCAGCCCATTTTCAGGCTTAATTTCTAAGGATTAGAGGTAGCAGCCTTAGGATGTTTGTAATCAGTAATTGCTAGCTTGCAGTTTTTGAACAGTTTAAGTGCAGCATATATTCATGACATTTCGTCTTTGTTAGTCTTGGTCAGACATTTATCCTCACACATCAGTTAGCCTACAGTTAAATCTGTGTTTCTTCATTTTCCATTTTGTAGTTTGCAGTTTTCTCTCCTCCATGTTTGAAAAGCATGTATTTACAGAGACTCTCACAATGAGATATTATGAAAAGTTAATATTTGTAAATAAACCTACTTCATATTACAAAGAAGAGTAAGCCTGCCTTATTTCTTTGCTAGATCTTGTATGTGGATTGTGATGCTGTGGGACTGGCTGTTGCTCACCTATTACTTGAAATTATTAATTACTCTGTCTGTGAGATATACTACAATATATCTCATGATACAGTATAGGTATAAAAGAAGAAATACAATAATTTATTTTGAAAATTAATCCATGAAAACTCCTTAAGATTCTGGATTCCTTTCCCACCACCAGAATCAATGCACACAGAATGCACAGTATACACGGTGATTACTGTCAGTTGTTTGAGGCTCTCTCTGTACCATCTGTATATCTCAAAACATTGATTGATGGCTAACTAACAAATTCTAACTATTAAGAGTCATCATTTTTCCAAACAAAAGACAGCTAAAAACTAATAAGTAATACTAACAATTACAGGGGGGAAAAAACAAATTCATGTGCCAAAGGTATATAGAAACCAGCATAATTGTTATCATTTTCAGTACTGTATCCATTGTCATTCAGAAAGACAGAGCTAAGACACATTAATCATAAAGCAAGTGGCTGTTTTGACTATATAGCATGAAATATGTCAATGAAAAAGTTTGGAATACAAGATCAAAAATTCAAAAGAGTGCCCTGTGCCGAATCAGTCAACTAGTTCCTCTGGTTTAGATTATCTATACCAGTGGTGGGCAACTTCTGAGTGTCCAAGGTGATTTAGCATCTTCTCAAATGGGGGAGGCTACAGTTCATTAGTCCCTCCCCAAATTGAAAGGGGAGGGCTACAATACTTATAACACCACCAAAATTTGACGGCTATCTTCAGGATTGAGCTGGTGCCACAGTTTTCGCTGAATCTGGTGGCAATCATAGCAATGGTCTGGGGTGCAGGGAGAATGCTGACGCACTCCAAGCCAGTTCTTTCACTTAAAATGGAAAATGGCCATATGGGTAGCCATATTCATCATAAAATAAAACTCAAGATCCATCTGGGGGTGATACCTTTATTAGGCTGACTGTGAAAAATATATCATGCTAGCTTCAGTGTCTATGGACTTCTTCATCTGGTAAAGATGGTTGACTTAAAAAATCATGCAACGAAAGAAAAATATTGCTGTCAGAGTCATAGTTCTTCGCTCTGCTTGCCTGAGATGCTATAGAAAGATAGTCTATACAGGCTATGAAGTGAGTGAGAACAAAAGTACTAAAAGAAAGCAATAGAGTTTCCTTCCTCTATTTGCAACCACAGAATGCTTCCCTTTGAGATCTGAGACAGTCGCTATCTTGTATGACACCACTAGAACCTATGCTGGCAGAACACAGCAGTCATCTCAGGGAGCTCCTGTACTATTAAGTCTGGAGATAAATTAAGGTGGTAGCACTAAACCTTGGCAGTGCTCCTCTATTGTTCACAGCAACAAATGGAGTTGATAGTGTCCATAAAAATCACCCAGGAAGCAGCATGTGACTCAAAGGCCATGAGCTGACTAATCCTGTCTGCATTGTCTGACAGCTGCTCTCCAGGGTTCGAGACTGTGGATTTTACCTGGAGATGTAAAGCAGTGAACTAGGGGCCTTTTGCATGCAAAGCATGTGTTCAGCCACTGAGCTACATCTCTTTCACTCTGGAATCATGCTTGTAAAAGCATTTAGAAATTTCTGCCACTTGTCCATCGTCACCACCCATCTTAAGACAGTTGATGTGGAAATCACTACTCAGATTTTACTTATCTCCATGCTAATGTTACAAGCACCTGCATTCTAAATAGTCACACAATGTTTAAATCTTGTTTTTTTAAAAAAAAAAATCAGAAGTGTTCTTGCATAGGGGGAAAAAAAAGGTCTGCCCCATTGTTCATTCCATTACAATTGACCAAATCAGTTCTTTGTCCTCAGAAAACATAGCCTCATTCCTAGCACATAGCATATCATGTGAACAGTCATTCATAAATACTGCCAAAAGAAACAGTACACAAGCTTATAATGTCTACTTAGAACTAAGTTTCATTAAGTTTTGGAGGGATTATTGCCAGAAGATTGGGCATAGGATTGCAACCTTAGGCAATCCTGACTGAAAAGCCTTACCAACATACTTATGTTGGAGGTTCCAAGTGCGTTGGCCACTCCATCTTCTCCAGTTGCACAGTGGCAACCAGACAGTCTTGAGGCATATCCATGCAGTCAATGAGTGGCCAAGAATGGAGCTAGTGCCAATATATTTCTGTGGAAAATGCATTGTACAAGGAGGTACTTGAAAACACCTTGTGCAACTTTCCCCACCAAAGTACTTATGATGTCATAACCTCTGGTTAAGGTAGCGTAGACCACCAGGAGAATTTACACCTTAATGCTACATGAACATAACCTTATTACAAAAATGTGGATGGAATCCAGTGATACAGGGGGGGAAAAATCCAGATGATTTTCTGACTTTAATAGCAGGTGATAGTGGTGATAGAGGAGGAGGGTGAGGAGGGGAAAAGGGAAGAACAATCTCCTTTTGGCTGCAATTCTAAGCATATGTATATTAATAAATAAATACCACTGAACATAGTGGCACTTACTTTTAGAAAACATGAATGGGATTTTGCTGTTAGTCTAATGCTTTTTAATGCTTGTAATTTTTGTTACATTACATGTCAATTGGTGTCCCAAATCTGGGGTGGGAATCATGCAACCCTCTGCATTTCTCATTGTTGGTTATACTAGTTAGGGCTACCAGGGCTTGTAGTCCAACACCATCTGGAAGGCACGTTATTTCTTTATTTTGATGATATATTTCCACTTTTTTTTTTTTTTTTTGGCAATCTGTTAATACCCAGTCTATTCCATTGACTGTTCAAAGGTTCATGTTAACTTCATTATTCCAGAGTTTGTTTCGTGCCTATTCTCACTATATTCTGTTTTCAATGAAATGTGTTTCTGTTTTCATACATGGGGGAGAAAAAGCACCTGAAGATACTTTCAGACTGCAACACACAGCAACCCCATGAGCACAATGGAACTTGCTTCTCAGTAAACATGCATAGGATTTTGCTGTCAATGACAAAAAAATTTCTACGGCTCAAACATTCCCAGAGATCTTAATTAGCCAATTTCACCATTTCAGCTATATGCAGCATCATTAAAAGTTCCCCATTACATTCTTAAATTCACTATTTCAAGGCTTGCATATTCGCACAGAACAAAACCATTTAAAACTGGACTGATTTTATTAGGGTTGTTGGGGTTACATGGGGGGCAAATATCATATAAACTGGACAGATTTGATGGATTGATGGATTTAAGCTTTTGCTTAATTCCAGCAGCAGAAATACCATATGAATGATTGAATTGTAAAGGACATGTAGTTTAATCCTATGTTGGGTTAATCTGAAATAGGTCTCAATGTGTTTGATGGTGTTTACTCACCAAATGTCTGTGTGCCCGCCATCACTTACCCAATGGACTCCCAAGGACATGTTTCCTACAGAGAGCGTGGGAGGGAGGGAGAGAGCAGTGTTGTGGCAAAGACCAGGTGCAAATTTGTGTTAGTTTTCCCAAGAGGCATTTATAGACCCCTATTGTAAAAGACCGAGAAAGAAAGAATGGTAAATTTACTTTGTTAGATTTCTAACTCATCTTGCTGTTGGGATTTGGGGAAGTTTAATTCTGACTTGAAGACTATTAACGCTACATTCCTGATGAACAGAGATTGGTGATAAAGGTGCTGAAAGGAGCAAAGGTAAATATACCACAACAGAAGATGCTGTATTTAAGGCAATCATTTGGGCTAGTTGAGTTTCATGGAATTTCTCTGGTAATTCTTTCAGTTCCAGAAGTCTCCAACCCCCTCTCCTCAAAACAGATCCAGCTGGGTGCACTTTGGAAATGGGAAACCAAGACACCTGTGTATTCCCTGAGGCTGGGGGTTGGGTTGGTGAGAGCAATAAATGTTTTATGTCCAAGAGAGTTTTGGAAGGTGTAACTCTGGCCCTGGGGTGACAGGTACAATCTCACCTGAATAAAAAGAGAAAAGTAGGTGCAAAAAAAAAAAAGTCTGTGATTATCTTGATGTAATTTCAAGTAGGACCTACAACAAAATATTCAGGAAGCATATTTAGGAATAGCCATGTTGACCATGCAACAAAATACAACAAAATCCACAAAAGAGCAATACTTTCATTGGCCAACCAAAATGCAGAAAATATATCATACAAGCTTTTGAAGCTCCATGAGCTTCTTCATCAGGCAAAAGATGTTTAAAAACCATACAGGATAAGAAAAGTTATGATGTAGGTCACAGGCCTACATTTCGAATCAGATGTTGTTTCTTTTGTAGTTCAGTTGGTTTGGAAGGATCTCAGTGCAGGCAGAAGCTACTCCTCTCCTTGGCCATGTGGACACTGAGACAAAGGACAATAAAATTTAAACTCCATTAGCAGCAATAAAGTGATTTCTCTTGGGAGCCGGGTTGTCTCTGTCCTTTGCTAAGCCACAAGCATTGTATCTTCATCTCCTGCAGGAGGGCTCCTGCTCTGGTTACAGTCAGCATAGTCTAGGAGACTAAAAATGAACTAGACCAGTTGGAACACATCAATTCACACACATGCCAGTTTTCTTGTTCAAGCGGACAAACAACATCCCAGGGCGACTGAGCTTGTTCAAACGTTACCGTGGTTTCCTCCATTGATTTTCAAAAATGCTTTGTTCTTCTACATATTCTATGCTTACTCTAGTATGTTGATACCCTTCTCTTTACATTATAGAATTGAATTGATTGACCAATTAACCCCTGAAGTTTACAGTTTTTAAATGGTTCGCTTACAGACAGATAGCAGGGAGGAATTAACTGGATAAAAACTGTATGATTTTGTGTTGACTAAATCTGATTTTGAGACAGTTGTGCTCAGATGACAAACACTTCATTGGTAAGATGCATAAACTTTTGCTAAAACTAGATCTGGAAGAAGAGTTGGTTAACAATTGTATGATAGAGTGAGCACGAAATGTTGAGCATAATATAGAGCTGGAACAATGGCGGGGGGGGGAAATGTGGTCAGAGAGAATTAAGTTCACCTTATGTTATGATCTTAAAGAAAATTTTTATAAGATTACGTATTATGTATTTGACACCAGAAAAAAATGGTCAAATTTTGGCCAATGTTAGAAATGTGAGCAAAAGTAGGATCTTTTTACCACCTGTGATGGACATGTGAAATGATAAAAAAAACTCTGGATACATTCTATGGTGCACAAAATTTTGAAAATTAATGTTCAATTAAAACTCAAGTTATATTTGCTGGGATCAGTAGAAGATCAACTGGAGAAAATGTATGGCAAGATACAATGATATATGACCACCATAGCACAGGACAACTACTATGTGAAAAGAAATGGAACAATACAGAGATCCCAATAAAAGAGGACTGGTTGATAAAACTGTTGGACTTAGCTGAAATGGACAAACAGATGATTCCGATAAGAGAAAAATCAGTGGCAACTTTCACAAAAGTCTGGGAAACTTTGCTCTGCCTTTTTCAAGAAGAAGAGCATAATACACTGCCTACAGGATTCAACAATTAGTATTTTTGGAAAAGCAGCAGTTGAAGTATTTGAATGGTATTTCTAAGTTGATAACACTTTTATATATTTTTAAATAATAATTTTAAATGGAGTTAGGATGGATTTTAAGTTGGGATATCATGTGCTAGAAAAGCTGGAAACCACCTTTTGTAAAGTTTTTAGTATTTATAGTATTTCGTATATAGTATTTAATACATTTTATTTTTATATTCCCTTTTTCCGTTTGTCTTTCTTAATTGTTCAAATTTTTATTTTTTTCTTTGTTTCTCTGTATTGTGTGTGTATGTGTGTATACATATATGTGCATATATACATACACACACACATACAGAAACAAGTGGTGGTAACTCTAATCTAGTACCAGCATAGTTTAAGACACAGGAATTCATACCTGGACTTTAAGACCTAAGCAGAAGGTCTGAGGACAAATCTGTCAGCTTTGGTTTCTCATATATATGTATGCATGTGTGTGTGTTTTTTAAGGAAAAAGAAAAGAAGAAAACTTCAGATTTATTCCATCTGGAATGTGAAGATATTTAATGATTTTTGCAAATCCTTATCAAAAACAAATGAAAACATATTTTTCATCCATGACAGCTGCAGTCACAGGAGTTGCTGTTTGTAGCTGTGGCATGTATCTGCTGGAACAAAGCTTGGAAAAGTTTTTTTTTAGACTACCAATCCCAAAATGCTGAGATTGCTCTGGTGACTGAGGATTCCAATAGTCCAAATATAACATTTCAGAGTTCTGGTGTTGAGTGATGTGGTCCTTTCCCAGTAGGATTGCGTAGCTAGCACTGCTGAAGACACATTGCATGAAAGCCAAAAGGACCAGTGGATGGGCTTGCTTTATGTGAAGCAGTCTCTAGTACAGGTATAGCAGAAATCTAGCACAGTTCCTCTGAAAGATAAACAGAAACATTTATGAGTTAACAACCTTTTCCATGGGAAAGATACTTCACAACCAGGGTTACAGTCTGCTGGACCAGCAGGAGACAGTCCTCTGATTATGGTGGTTGTGATGACGTTTCCTTCCCTTCCTTTCTTTCTTTTGGAAGGTTTTGTGAGGATTGGGTGCAGCTGTGCCTCATCAAGCCCCTTCTTATTCCAATTTATAAGGGGCTGATTAGTTCAGAGCTTGTTTCAGCTGCTACTTATGGAGACCCTGACTCTGCTCTTTCTACAGACTGGAAGACAGAGCATTCATATGCAGCAGCAAAGTTTTCACCAACCGATAGATTCCCTTTCTCTCTCTCCCCAAATCAAGAGTTATTTGTGCAATTCACAGTGCCTGAGCAGTTTCCTACACCTCTCTATAATAGGATTTCATTGTGCTTCATTATGTTCTAATGTGGAACGAAGGTGGATGGCACTATTTGTTTCACATTCTATGCAAGGCTGTTGCTTTGCCAAAATAAAGGTTAAGAGAAAAATTCCTTCACCCTAATAAAAGCAGCAAGAGTAAAACCAATGGCAGTTGATAGTAATTTGAAGTGGGACCTGAAAAATAAATTGAAGACAATCCCTGAATAGGTAGAAGACTTGTGAGAGACTTCAGCAGGTGCTGGCCCTGAAGAATAAGCAGATGCCTCAGGTGGCAGATGCTGAAGGTTGGGGCAGCAGTAAAGAATCCTAAAATCATAGAACCACAGAACTGGAAGAGACCACAAAGGCCATGGAGTCCAATCTCCTGTCATGCAGAAATACACAATCATATCAAAATATTCCAGAGAGACGCCTGTCAAACCTCTGTTTAAAAAGTTCCCAAGAAGGAGACTCCATCACACTGCCAAGCAGTTCTTCCTAATGTTTAGATAGGATCTCTTTTCCTGAAGTTTGAAGCCATTTCTCCATGTCATTATCTCTGGATCAACAGAAAACAAGTGTTACCACTGTTTCTAGCCCAAGCTTGTGGGATATTAAGATATCATTTGATATCAATAATTTGGCCTTCTGTACCCATTCCTCTGCAAGTGCTTGCGAGGCCCCCGGACAAGCACGCAAACAGGTGCGGCCGACAATAGCTGAACCATTCACATCCCGATCTAGGCAGGCCAGTCATTGCTGAATGCAGCTTCAGGAGACCTCAAGGCAAGTACCACATTATGTATGCACGCTACTTACAAAAGATCCCCTGCCCCGCGCAGGCAGCTTGATCAGCAGACTATACAACTCTCAAGCACTCCGCATTTGCATACTGGCTACTTTATTGACAATCCGGCCATAACTCAATCATCTAAAGTACTGACCTTTTGGAGGCTTTGTCTCCAGCCCAACTCATTGTTTTCCCCAAGTACGGACTAGCCCGCGGCCACAATTTTCCCTATAAGAACCCCTGACTTTGAGCGCTTCCTCGGATCGCTCATGTTTTGCCTCCCAACTTGCTGCCGCTCCGTTTGATGAGCCTCCCCTCAGCCCCACGTGCTGAGAATCTATGCTCCCCAGCTTCTTTGTTTTTAACCGGGCTTCAGGACAGGTATAGTATTTCCCATACCAAACCTCCTCTCAAAATCCCTCTATCCAACTCCTACCTTTATTTCTATAGTTCCTTGTGTGAGTGTGTTGCATACACGTGTTTGATTGTATTTCAATAAAACAATTATTATTTTCAACTTCTGCCTTATCATTGACTCGGCCTGACCCTGTAGACATAGGGCTCAAGATCTTGCTACGTTACCCTGCCTCTCGCATTGCAAACTGGTGCTCTGTGCTAATTCCCTCCCCATTGTTGTGAGCACATTTAGGTGTCCCTCCCGGGACCCCCAGAAGTCAGGGTAACAGAAGTTTGCTCCATCTTCCATATGACATCCCTTCAAAATATCTAAATATAGCTGTCATGTCACCTCTTAACCTTCTCTTCTCCAGGCTAAACATACCTAGTTCCTTAAGCCTAGGACCAGCAGTATGTGCCATGCAGCTGGGTTGCTCCTAAGGTAGCCTCCTGTTGTCAGATTTGGTAAAGGTGGCTCTCCCACTGGCAATACTGAAATAACATATCTTTCAACCTGCCAATTTCACAGGGACTGTCTCAAGTAATCCTCTGCCATCCCACTTTTTCAGCAGATAGTTGTATTAATGATCCAGCTTCCTCGAAGCAATCCTGCAGTTCTGCTTTCCCTTCCACTTCAGTCATCTTTTACTACTTCAGAGGTGATATACAGCTGAACCGATATTGTGTGGGATTAACAGATGGTTTTGTTAATTGTTTATAGTCGGTTGTCATTTTTCACATCAGTTCACTCTGGTCTTATCCACAGCCATGAACACGGTCCATATATAGCTCTCCTTGAATATTATACTCCATGCACTTGAAGAAGTGGATAGTAATATAGTAATATATAATAAATCTGTTAGTCTTGGTGGCTAGAGTTCTGTATGGTCTTTATGGATGCATAAACATGCAGTTATGGGGCTACACACTGAATTCTGGCACAAGTCCCCCCAATCCCCACTTACTAGGCAGCAGCCATTGTGATCAATGATGGCAGTCTGTTCATGGCAGTCTGTTCCCCTGTCACTTGGAAAACAGCTGGCTGCTGTTTTCTCCTCCCTTGAGCAGTCCCCATTGTGATAGACAGAAATAGGGTTCCTGTTGCAATTCCCCCTTGTGCTGGGAATTGCTAACATGAAAGGATGAACGGGAATGGCAGCCAGCTGCTGGATGACAGGGGAATGGACCCCGATTATGCAGTGGCTTCTGCTTGGAGGATTTTCATGGTCTCTATGCAGCCCCCTAAACTAGGATTATGTAGGAACCATGAATATATAACAGTCATGAGTGCATAACTCCAGGTTACATGTTTGTAACTGATACAGGATTCTGACCAAAGGTACCACAAGGATATTTGATACTTTAGCATACTTGAAGGCACAGAAAAGATTCACAATAGTCTGTCTGCAGCAGAGTTGATTGGTTAGGGAAAGCAAGGAGAGCAGAGAGAAACTGAGATGGAGACAGGAAATAGGACTCTTAAAATCCTGTGCATATATTAACAAGAGACCCTTTCATCTAGTCATTGAATGTACCAAATGGAGAACTGAGATACTCCAGCTGTGTTTTTTTTAACCTTCTGAAGACATGCCCTTAGCTTAAGGTCTAAATAGAGTCTATGTATAGACTGTTCTACATTTCTACACATTTTGCAAATGGCAGGGAGACTGGCCACGTATAAATAGTGAACGTCCATAGTCTGGCCTTCAGCTAAATATGGGGTGATTTTTTTTTTCAAGAAGACCAGTGGATGTGACCCTCCTTTTTCACTAAGTCTATGTCATAGGAATAGGCCTAATGCATTAGAGAACAGCTGAAGAGAGTGAAAGAGTCACTCCTGTGCCTAAAATATGCAATGCAGACTTCTTGTGAGTTCAATTCATTCTGAAGTATATGTGCACAGGAATTCAGCCTTAGAAGCCAGAGAAAAAACAAAAAATTACAATACCAAAGCACTGTCATGCAGTAAGGGAAATTTCAATATTCTAAATTTGTCACAATATTCCAGGGTCGTTATGAATTAAAATGGGACCCACTGCATAACACCCTAAGTGTATACCCACCAACATTTCACAGATGAAAATTGGACATGTATGGTCAAGTAACGTCAGAGCGCACAAAGTTATTAATAAGGAAGAATATACAAGCTAGGAGAGTCTGCAGCAGTTTGCTTTTGCCTAAGCTTACTAGAAAGGGCAAGATGCTGGCTTCTCTTTTCCTTTTACCCCTGCTGAGTTACTTGAGTACAAACAACTTTTGCCCTTTGAACTCAGTTTGCTGCATCTGAAGCAAAATGAAGATAAAGGGGGAAAAGAGGGAAGAGAAGAGAAAGACTGGGATGTTTTAGAAGCTGCTGTAAAGGAGGGGTGACAGAGAATTATCTGAGACTACCTCTGCCAAAATGGGACAGATCTGAAGCTGTTTCAGTGATTCTTCATTTGAATTATATACACCTGGTCTATGCACAGAGAAAAACAAGATGGTGGGATACTCAACTGTTAAGTCACTGTATTTCTGAGGTCAAGGGCTTGTGATATTTGTCTCCAGTTATGACCTCTGAATTATTTTCTAGCTTGGATTTTGATCTGAAACTAAAAACACATTCCTTCCTTTCCAGGTCTCATGTCCTGAATACTTCCTAGCAACTCATTGACCCTCAAAATGAAGGGATAGGCATCTGGACAGCTAGTAGATTGATATGAGGATACTGTATGGAAGGAATGGATTATGAAGCTAAGTGAGTGAACCCAAATATGGATTGGCTTACAAATCAACAATCATGGTTTACTTCTAAGCCAATATGATGTGAGCTGGGAGGAGTTCATCCGTTACAAAGGCTACAGTGCTTATAAAGGCACTGTTACCCTAAAAGGTGGGGTACTTTGGGGTCCACCCACAATGCCAGCATTTCCTTGGAATCTGCAGAATTAGAGGAGGGTAAGAGAGAGGAGGGTCATGGCAGGATCTTTTCACCTGTGTATACCTGTACTAACTGTAGCGAGGACTCCAGTTCAAAGTTAAACAGTGTATTTTATTGGAAAATTAATAGATGTGCACAAGAATTCAGACAATCTCATGAACCATACAAGGCTATTGAGGGGAGAGTTGAAAAAGGTGGGACAGAGAGAGATTTTGGGTGGAAGGGGTGATATTTACCAGTCCTGGAGCAGAAGATTGAAGCAGAGTGATTCAGACAGCAGTCTGAGGGTAGTACGGAAGAGCAGGAGTCTGGGGGACCACAGGCAGCATGATGTCCAACATACTATATATTGTAGGAGTTGGAGCTGGGATCTACATACCCTATTTCATATCCTGATGGAGGGTGTGTGAACAAAGCAATAATGGTTTTTCCACAAAACTGACAAAAGAGTCCAGAATGGACTGATTGTCTTAACTTTAGGCAAGAAAACATTGGTAGGAGTCATGATGGTCTCATAATGTCTGGACAGGCAGGGGGTCCGGGAAGGATTTCTTGTGGGTAGGATGACTTAAGCTGGGTGATCTAGTTTTCCATTGTTTTTGCTGCCTGTGCTTTTGAAAGGATTGTTGCAAGCCCATTGGCGCCAGGCTTTCCTACCTAATCCTCCCTGAACTTATGACCTGGCCATGCTGAGATCATCCTGACCTGGCTATGTGCTTACAGTCAGTGTTTTTCAAACATGCTTTCAGCCATAAATATATCTAATTTATGAAAAATAGCACCCAAAGTGGGGGTGTTGGGTGTGGTAACAGCACAGCACCACTTTCGACTACCTATGTGTGGAGAAACACATTTCTAAAATAGTCGTCCATGTTAAACATGCTCTTGAAAGAAGAAATACAGGTAACAATGGAAAAGGTCCTATTTTAGCCCTTTAGTCCATTGTGTCTGTTCATCTAATATATAAATGTCAAAGTTTGTCTTTGTCAGGCAAAGACCTCATATGATTGGCTGCCTGTGGAGATTCTATGGAATCCTGAGGTTTGCAGTTCAGGGAGGGGCCTTTAAAATTCTCAGCCAGAGAGCTCTTGGGCCTGGAAACAAAGCCTAGCAGCAAGGAGGAGGGCAGTGTCTTCCCTCAGGAACCCAACCTCTGTATGTTAATAATTCTGAGTACAGATTGGATTGGGGAATATGGGGAAAAGTGACAGGTACTGGACAAGACAGAGTGGGGAATTAGAGACACAGGATCTCAAATCTTTCTAACAAGTATTACCAATGAGGAAATAAAATCCCAGGCAATGCCAGGTATATACGCTAGTAAAGGATATTTCCAAATGTCATTGTGCACCTGCAGGCAAAAGTGATAGCACCCTTTTGTTTCTGCCACCTCAGTCACTTTGCGACTTCATTTTATTGCCTGCCAAGGAGATGGTGTATATTGACCAGACATGGCACAACTGAAACTTAAGAAGTCTATTGCTCTTTAAACTTTAACTTAATCCTTTAATCCTCCTCTCTGAACTGAAATAAAAACTTGAGCATTTCCAGTAATTGCTGGCCAAAGTCATTTTGCTGCCTGAAATGGAACACCAGATGCCACCCCCCCAGCTCTCAAGACTGAAGAAGGAAAGCTGCACAATGGTCAAGGATAGTCAAGTTATAGTGCCATCTGAGGAAAACGAGTGCCTCTTCCTCTTCCTTGCAATAAAATTGTTGTTGTTGTTATTTGCCATCAAGTTAACGTTAGCTTATCATGACTCTATGAAAGAGAGACCTCCAATAGCCCTGATCACTAACAGCCCCACTCAGGTCTTGCAGGCTCAGGGCAACCATGTTCTTCTTTAGTTGAATCAATTCACCGGTTGTGAAGTCTTCTTCTTTTTCTACTGCCTTGCACTTTACTAAGCATTAGCATCTTTTCCATGAGTCTAATTGTCTCACGATATGGTCAAAGTACAGCAGCCTCAGTTAAGTTATCTCAGTATCTAGACCTGATTTGTTCTGGGACCCATTCATTTATTTTTTTTTCCCAGTGGTCCACAGTATCCATATACCTCTCCTCCAGTAACACATTTCGAATGAGTTGATTTTTTACATTAAAAAAACAAAAACAAATAACTACTGCTTTACAGCCCTTTCATGGTGCTCAAATTCCAGTGCCTGAACCCCAGTGTAGGGTGGGCCCTTCTTGCTCTCACCCATCCCTTGGTCTCCATGCCCTTCCTGTTCTATTCCTGTCCTTTTGTATTCCATACTGTTGTCAATATTTGGGGGAAACTCTTGGGGCCTTTCATGTGCTAATGCAATTCTGAAGGAAGTGCCAATAAATAAAACAATTGGAGTAATGTCTCACATAAAAATGTGATTGCTGGTCTGAAACAAATATGGTTGAACATTCAAATAAACCATCTGTAAAATAAAAAGGTCATGAATAGCAAGAGATGTGAGCTGGCACACAAGAAGATTCTTGAGGGAGATGAAGTGCAATGATTGTCATTAAGAAAGCATTCATACACCTAATGATGCATCTTCACCACCTTGACACAAGGTCTCTCTACACAAAATATCCTGATGTTTGCCCATTTCTTTTCTGTGGCTGTCTCACTGTGGAACACCAAGGTCTGGGAGCACTGGATAATGCAAATGACTTTGAAAATGATGAGCCATTGTGTTGACTCTTATAGAGTCATAAGCATGTTTGCTTTAATTGAGGCATGGTAGGATTTGCAGCATGATCAAAAGTTGAAAACAGCTCAGATTAATGACTCCTCTCAGTCTGTGTTCTGACAGCCCCTTTTACAAAGCACCCATATTACCCACTTAAAAAATGGAAACCTGCCAACATTTGACATGCAGTGGCTGCTTTTGACATGCCAGATGGTACTAAAAATTCAAAATATTTCCTATAACAGCTGTATCTTTGACAACAAAATTAATACAGTCAGAAACTTCCACAGGCTGTATGCAGGCCACACCGGCCAGATTCCTTGGCTTAATGTCTAACGTAACAAGAGTATATGTGTGTGTATATATATAGAGAGAGAGAGAGAGAGAGAGTGTGTGTGTGTGTTTGTAGAGAGAGAGAGAGAGAGAGGGAGAGGCTGGGGGAGAGATTGATCAGCTCAGCACTGACTGTCAATCATGTGTCCATGTCTGGTTTCCTAAACCAGATGCAAAGCTCGGTGTCTTTTTAGTTTAGCAGCTGCTCTGATAAGACTGTAAAATATACCTTCCCCTAGAGTGACAATAAATGTGTTAACACTTTCTTGCAACTAGTCCTTTCCTAAAACTCATCAGCTTCTTGCCTCCAGCTCTGTCTTTATGGGTTTGGTGACATAAATCTTGTAAGCGTATTTGACCAGAAAAAAAAAAAGTGTGGGTAGCCCAATTTAGTATTTATAATTGCCTGCATTTGATCCTGGAAGAAAAGAAAATCTATAATACCTACATAAATATTTTTTTTTTAAAAAAAGAACGATAAACAGCGTAGAGTCAAGGCTGCAATCCTGTCCCCGCTTATCTGGGATTAAGCCCAGTTAAGTTCAATGGGAATTGTTTCTGAGTAGACATGTACCTTTTTAAAATTGGTTACTTGATAAACAACACAAAATTGTGTGGCCGTCATAAACCAAAGTTTTTACATCTGTATCTACAAATTAGTTTTAAACCAATGAATTAGTCTTTGGTATTGGGGATATTCATCAATGAGAAATTGATAACTGTATGTAATTTTTCTGCTTCTGATATTCTGTTAGGTTGTATTGGCTTCTTTTTATATAATGCGTTTTCTTTTTTTTTTCCTTTCTGTTAGTGTATGTAATTTGAGAATAAATAATAATAATAAAAAAACCCCAATGAATTAGTCCAAAAGATAGATATTTTTAGAGATTTATATTTAAGAGATATATATTCAAGGTGTTACAAAAGATATTAAATAAAACAAAAATAATATCAGAACCATTTGAAATGGTTCTGCCAAAAATAAACAGATGTAAAAGATAAAAATTCAGCATTTAAAACAGTAAAAACAACAAGTCAAATTGCTGTGATAAGGAAAATATTGAAAGTATTGAAAGATTGGGTGCCTGAATCTCATCATTCTGGAAGATTCACTCCTCCTGACCTTTAATAGTAATTATGCCTTGAAAAGTTTTTCTAATGCAGATTGTAACTTGGTTGTATGGCAGCATTGTCATCCATACTGAGACCAGAACATTACCCTGCTTCTGCTCAGTTATGGCTGGCTTCTGCATGTCATTACATTCATTGTTCTTAAAAGGGACTTTCTAAGCTTTGTTGTAAGTTCTTCTAATTTTCTAAGCTCTGGTCTAAGTTCTAAATTCTAATTCTACTTCTTCTAAGTTCTTGCTCCTTGTGGTCCTCCATGCATTCACTCTCCTTTGATTCAGCCTACTAAGTTCTGCACAAACATCCAAATTCTGTGTGAGTTGAAGAAATGTTTCGGTAGTGGAAGGGAAGGGAAGAGCACACCTTTCCACAAAGCTCTTCCCACTCACGCTCTATAACAATAAAGCCTTGAATTTGAGTTCTTGAGGGTGATAACAGTACAACAATGGGAGATATTTCCAAAGCATGAGGGCAGAGAAGGATGTCCCTTGCTTATTCTCCTCTCTTGAAATTTTACCTTGTCTTCAAACCTCGACTATAGAGTCCCTGTATTAGACTGGCTGGAAACTCTGAAAAGCTCTTGTTAGAAATTGTAGATACATTGCAGTATTTGTTGCAGGATGCCACTAACATGTTACATTTGGATTTGTATCAGTACTTGAGACTTTTCAAAGAACAGTGCCATTGTTTCTTAATAAGCAGTCTTATTTAGATTACGTTATTGCAATTTTAGACACTGAGGACACATTTTCATGGTGTGAAATTAATATTCAAGCTATATGGAATAGTGTCACAAGGCGACACATACTAAGGTATGGCCAAATATAAATTTGTGGAAACAAAAAGGCCCTTGCTGTAGTGTTCTGTGTCCCCAGCCGTACTGAAAAATGTTTAAAATCACGCTGCCTTATGAATCTTTTAGTCCTCCTTGGCTCTTGTCATATGGGAACTTTTTGATATGGAGTCCCCTCTATAGATTGGAATGAATTAAAATGTGTGTGTGTGTGTGTGTGTGTGTGTAATTATGGAAAAAACAAACAGAGCTTGGAAAACTTACTTTTAGAGGTTACAAGTTCTATAACTTGCTAGTCATTGTAAGCAGTGGCCATTTTGGCTGGGTTGTTCTGTATGTTGTGGTCCAAAACAATAACTTTTCCAAGGTCTGCAAACAAACAAGAACAAAACAAAGAGTAAGACAAAAGTATTATTCTGTTCTTACAATAATGTATGAAGCTTTGCATAAATTTGCATAATTGCATTTACTTTATGTAGCTCTGGCTACTATTATCATGACAGTACACTCCTGGGGACTGTTAATAGATACAGGTGTTCCACATTCTCTTGATTCAGTGCTTTCATGGGAAACGTCTCTCTAGAAAGTAGCATGCAAAGTCAAAATCCAAACTAGCGTCATCCATTGGTCTCTGCACATTGTGAATCTAGCATGATGCCTGAGAATGCTCCTGCCTATGTTATACGTATTGCAAAACAACTGCGGATCAAAAGCTGTTTCATAAATTCAAGAGACTGGATACATTCTCCCCAAAACATAATGTATGCAAAAACATTTAAAAAGGGTGAGCACACACTTAATGGTCATAGCATCCGCCCTTTTCACATGTGGGGGGGGGGAACAGGTGAAAACGCCCAAAAACGGAGCTTACCTGAAACCGAGTAAGTCCGTCGCCACGTGGAGCAGCGCGATCTCGCTGCTCCACAGTCCTCCGGTGTCCCAAATGGCGGCTTCCGGTTGGTGGAGGCTCTCCACCAACCAGAGAAGCTCACCAGTTGGAAGCCCGCCCCTGGCAGATCTGCAGGCACGCACTTGCGCGAGCCTGCAAATCCACTTCAGAGCCGGGCAACGGAGCGGTATGGGGCTGCGCGCTCCCTGCGTTTTAAAAACCTCTCGAAAGAGGTTTTTAAAAAACACGCCACACAGCTAGTTCCGGCCACTCCTGAGTGGATTCTGGTGTGGAACTACAAAAAGTAGTCCACACCAGTCCATTCTAGGGTGTAGAAGACCTCCGTCAGAGGTCGCTCTGCACCATTTCAGAAGCCCGGTATAGAAATGGCCATCAAGAGACCATCAGTTTATTTTGATGCATGGGACAGAACATTCCACAATCACCTTTCCCCATCAGTGAGAATACAACAGTAAGATATTAAATATGTAATAGTTTGTTTCCCATCCACAACCACCAAAATTTGCCAAAGGTGGCTGACTCCTTCTGGTTAATGATAGCGCTGGCCTTCGCTGCTGTATTTATTCTGCATAACAAGAAGAGTTTGCACACTGGAAACAAGAGGCTGTTAGCATATGTGACTTCAGCAATTCTGGCAGTCACAGCACTACTTTCTCAGGTGACTGTTCCAGGAATAGGTTCATTGCATACTCCAGTGTACTTGACTATTGCTGAATCACACAGTTCTCCCCCACTGCCCACCCCTCTAGTGAGCTCACAAGTCAATGAGCTCCAAACTATGGGCACTGAGTTGAACGTCAACCTTTATTAAAATAGCAATGTTTAATAGAGTGTCAAAAAGTCTTTGGATGTGATATACCAGGCCATGAAGTTATGCTACGGGATTACCAAGAAATGCATGCAATACGCGGTTTCGACGGAAACAAAGACAATAAAGTACACTGAAAGTTGGTGCGACAAGTCTAGACATGTGCATAACTTTCATGTTGCTCTGTTTGATCTTTGCAGATGACATGCTTTATTGCATCAAGAGCGAAGTGGTATTGCTTAGAAAGCTTCCAATGGCTTAAGCCATGGTATCTGACTTTGGGTTTGAATCGAAGAGTTCAAAGAATGTATGCTACCTGGAATCCAGTCTCTGTTCTACGGTAAGCAGCTGCATAGATAGGGTAAAAGCTGAATATATACTAGGCAAGACATGAACTAATTGAAGATAAGGTGGCGGGTGGGGGGAGATCCTAATTGTAAAAGATCCTCCAGCTGCCATTCTCTGCTGCAAAGCTTCTTTAGAACAGTGGTTCTCAAGATGCCAGCCACAGATGCAGGCGAAACATCAGGAGAAAATACTAATAGAACACGGCTTCAAAGCCCAGAAAACACACAACAACCGGTGGTTCTCAACCTTTTGCATCTTATGGCTCACCAATCACCCTGTCAAGGAACTTGGGTTCTCCTATGATAGAAACAAAAAGTCTGCTTTCTCTAAGGAGGAACATTATGCTTGCAGGCATTGTGCTATTGTATTTATCATGTACAGGCCCTTTTGTTTAAAGGATCTAAAACCAGTGGTTCCCAAATTTTGGTCCTCCAGATGGTTTGGAATACAGGTCTCAGCATTCTTGACTGTTGGTCAAGTTGGCTAGGGTTTCTGGGAATAGAAGCTCCAAATACCTGGAGGACCAAAGTTTGGGAACCACTAACTGAAACATTGCTGTGGTATTATTAGGAGTATATGGAAACAAAGAAAAATAGCAATACTCTTAGTAGTGCAAAATTGTAATAATGTTGTTCAGCTTCCTGTTTTTTTGCTACAGTAATGATAAAGCACAGATATAAATGTTAAAAGGCAATAGTGTTACAATTGGGCCTCTGCATTTGTGGGTTTGACTTTCACAGATGTGATTCTTTGTGAATTTCTCTAGCCCCTGCCCCCACCACCTCGGGTGCTCTTTTTCTGGGGGAGCCTTCCCTCTCCTTCAAACTCCAATAAGGCTGTGCAGCCATTTAAAAACCCACCTCTGGTTCTTCTCCACCACAACCAGCAGCTGCCCGGCCGGCTAAGAATGGCTCACAGCCTGATTTCTCAGCATCACAAACTCTCTTCCAATGCCCCACCACCATCCAAGAAAAGAGATAGGTGTGAGAGAGGAAGTATAGGGTCACCATGCTGACCTGCGCCCTTTCCCTCTACTTTCCCTGACTTGGTTTGAATCCTGAGTGTCCTTTCTCCCCACCATGCTTCAGACCCTTTCCCACACACATACACACACACATTTTGTTATTTGTAACGTTTTCACTTTGGTGAGGGTCCTGCACCACTAACCCTAGCAAATCTGGAGGGCTGACTGTATTGGGAATAATTTTTAGTGCCGGGATTAAAACATCTGCATCCCACCTAGGCTATTTCTGTGTCCTACCAGTGTTCTGTATGTCACTGACTGAAAATCACATTTCTGGAAGAATCAGTACTCCAGAAGAAAACAAAAGATGGGAGACAACAAGTGCAGAAGTCTGTTGTTAAGAAGAGAGAAGGATGAGAAGCAGAAATGGATAGGCTTCTGTTTGAAGCAGACAAAGCCACCAAGACTGAGTTCCATTCTGTCTCTTCTGAGGATGGAGCAAACATGTAGCCCAATGTCCTCAGGACTTCAAAAATGGATTCTTGATAGGTAAGAAAAGCCATGGCTGGCCCAAGATTTTTTATGCCTGGGACATATCAACAAATAAGACCCTCAATCACCTACATCAAGGGCATATTTAGGGAAACAGCAGTGATTTGTGTCTTTCCAGATCCTATTGTATTCTATCCCACTCACACAACTCTTTATATATGCTTTATGCCTGAGGCTGCAATACCATTCAGGACTGCATTTGAAGAATTGGATTAATATCATGCGAAAATAAAAGCAAGTTAGTCTTAAAGGTGCTATCACTTTTTTTCCTTTCCATTCCTTCCTCCTTTTAAAGTTCATGACATAGCTGTCCAAATGAAGCATACTGTTTTAACAGAAGGTTAATGAGTGATAATGGTGGTTTGCGGCTATTTGTATTAAAGTGCCTCTCAAAATCTGAGGCCTCGGCTGTGCATGAATCTATCTCATTTGGCTCACTGGTGAGGATGACCTGAGAAGAGTAAATTGGAGCTCCTGAGAATGCAGCTTTGGGTACAGAAGGTGACTCAGTCTCAGATACAAGATACTGATATTAAACAGAAACTATAAGGTTAAACTGATACACTGATACGATAAGGTTGCAGCTGTAGTCACTCTTTCTCTGGGAGTAAGCTCCACTGAATGCAATGAGGTATACTTCTCCTCTGTTTTTATGCCACAGGACTCTAATTCTACAGCTGACTAACACAGCTAATCCTCCTGGAATGTGCATTTTCACAATGGGATGTGAAGACCTCATACCCTTTTACAAAGTTGGGTGTTCTATAAGTGGAACTATAAAAGTTATGCTAATTATACCACACTATGGGACGATGTGTTACAGGGTAATTTTCAAAAAGCTCTTGAGGGAGTCCCACACACTCTGTTTGAAGCATTTTCCACTTCGGAGTGCCTTTTGGAAGTATTTTTACTTTTAGAGGTGTATTTTACCGTAAGAGTTCTTTTCAGGTACTTTAAAATGATCACATCATCATTCTCTGTTCAAAAGTTCTTTTATTCATCTTGTGAAGTCTTTGAAAATTCAGACCACAATAATTTTGTTATTCTCAACACTTGTAATTGGTTTTCTATGGCAACCTTTTTTCTGGAATGATCAGATTATCACCTTCTAGCTTCAAGGTGTAATAACAACAGAAGGAACAAGCATCGGATTGATTGGTTTAAGTTTCTTTGAGGAAAACTCAAAGTAGCTAGCAGCAGAAAATAATTGAACCAGTGGCCAAACTCTTCTCCTTCCCATCATCATCATCATCATCGTCATCTCTTGTTTTTATAGTCTACCAGGTCTTACCATCTGGAGCTTTGGAGCTCCACTGATTTGGATTCTACCCAAGTGTCCAGGAATCAGTGAGGTATCATGGATTAAGTAATACTTTACAGACAGTGTCAGTTCTTGTAATTGTGCTATTGTGATCCTATCTATGGCAATTTCATCCAAGTTCTTTTCAGTCCACTTGGTACCTCTCACTAGTTGAACCACAGCTATATTCTTTTCCTGAAGGTGCTGAATCTCAGTTTGTAGGTCATGAAATTTCATAATCTTGTCCCTCTCTTTATCTTTAGTTCTTTTATTCCTTGAGATTGACATGTCTATAATACAAACTTTCATTTACTCAACCACAGTTATGCCTGGCATATTATGTTCTAATTGTGTGAATTTAAAAGTCTCATAGCATTCCAGGCTTATGTTTCCATCAGTTCTTTGCAGAGGAAACATTGTATTTTTTGCATATTTCTTACAAAAAGGTTGCAATGATATATTAGAATCTAGGCAAATAATTACTATTAACAACAACAACAAGAAGAACAACATCTCATCTTTTCCCCAATCTGGGATTCAAGCCAACTTGCAAAAGTTCATATTGATACAACTATACAAAATTCAAAAATAAAATTATGCTATCAATAAAACAGCTCTGAAAAGCATGACCATTTTTAAAAGCAGAAATTTAGATAATACAGCACATGCTGAAAGTCTTTTTCTCCTGAGCAATCAGTCCTCAAAGGCCTTGTGCAACAGAACGAAAAATCTAGAGTCACTCTGGCATAGATGGCCAGACAGATCAGACAGAATTTCTCTCCCACCTTGTCCCCCATAGCCCTTCCTACCACCTACAGCGCATTTCTGGCCCTCTAGAATAAATTTTTAGGTCTTGGTGAGGGGTGCTGCAGAAATGATCACCCTCATCTCAGTTTCCCTAGGGGACTCAGCACTTGCAATGAAATAATACAATAACCAAATAAGTCGATTAAGTCGTATTATTGGTTGACTATCCTCCCCAAAGGCTTCCATAAAGAACCAGTTCTATACCAGGGCTAGAAAGCATATACTGGGAGGCCATTTAACATTCTCTCCAACTGTCCCAATTTGGTAGAGACAGTCCTAATCAGTCCTTTATCATCCCATTCTTTCAGCAGCTTTTAAAATGCACCAGATTCTCTCTGCTCCTCCTATTTTTCCCCTTGGTCTTCAGCTTACTTCAGTTGCTACACAAGTTTAATCTGCAAAAGTAGTTTGCACTCTATTAACTCATCAGGAGGAAGAGGACAGGAGGAATCAAGGTCTTGCTCTTCTCAATATGTGAGCATGATAGCTCTCATGCATCTCAAACTCTCCCCTAAAAGTGATGATTTTATGGGACAGGCCCAGGCTCTTGACCAGATCATTTGTGCTCTCAGTTATGTGGGAAAGTATTCAAATATAGCTAGCCCCATCCCCTCTACAAATATATAAAAATGTTTTGAATTAAAACGATCTGTGACTGCTTGGTCTATCCTGTTTTCACTGCTTCAAATGGTCTGTTCCATAATCTCCTTTCTCCAGAACAAAAACAACTTCACTATCATCAGTGCTGTTATGCTTGTGATTTCTCTCCTAATTTTGCACAAGATAGCCCTGCTATGGAAGAGCTTTATACATCTACTTAGGTGGCACCATCTTAGAGAGACAAGAGTATATGTTATCTAAGGAGGACTTGTATATTTAGTATAATTTCATGATGATTTTTTTTTTTAAAAAAAGAAAAACAGTCCTTAAAAAGCCCATAAATCTATTACTACCAGGGGGTAGAAATTTCCTTTTTTGACACAAAAATTACCAAAATATCTTCATATTTAGGATGGAAAGACTGATTAAAAGAAAAGAAAAGTATCCTAACCTGACAGATTCATTCATCCAGGCCCAGGGCTATTAGTGCTCAACAGTGAAAAACAATGAGTGTGAATTTCTGCATATTCCAAAGACACCAATGCTGGATTGGGGTCCTTTTTTCTGAGAGGTTCCTTTCTCATATCTATGTGACAGACAAAAACAACATGGTTCCCTCCATGCTAAGAATAATGCATGTATTGAATCTGGGCTAGTGGTGGAGATTTCTTTGTTGGTTTCATTTAACTTTTGAAGAATATACCTAAATGCCTTCAAATTTAAGACAGAAAGAACTTGAGATTTCAGAAGTCTCAATGTGAGAGAAAGTAACCAAATAGATTTCCTCATCTCTAATTGGAAATGGAAGAGCTCTGCATGTTAGAGGTCAAAGGATCAAACAGAGGAAGAAATTTTAATTGTGGTAAGGCAACACTTCCACTGGTAAGCCCAGCCCATTGGACAGGAATACACAGTGACCTCAGAGCATTGCTGAAAGGGCAAGTTTTACATTGCACCAAAGATTGCATTCTGCTGCCATTATCTTGATAGCAGGGACAGCATGCAAATAAAACCCAAATCTTTCTTGGATCTATCTTGATCAAATGGCCCAAGGTCTTTCATCTTAGCTGAGTAATTCCTGTCCTAGCCTGGAGACAGATGCTCCCATCCTTAATGTCCCTTTGTTCCACATGCACTTTTCATCATGACATTTATCTTATCGGTCCTTTGGTTGTGTAGGTGATTGCTTAAGAGTGTAATCTACTAAGCACTAGCTTAGCACAACTACCATTCATTTCCAGGCAGTTGGTGATGGAGCAACAACGTGTGGTTTGGACTCAACTTGTTTTCTCTACTCTGTTTTATGATATTTAACATTTTGATGGTAGAGATGCTATGATGCTAATGAAGAGAAAAGAGGTTTTATTTTTTTCCTGCTCCAAGGAATCAAGAAAAATCTTTTTCCTAAATAGGACCTAAATTGCAGAAAACAAGGACTTATAAAAGTATAAATATAACTAGTATGCTATGCAGAAAAGGAATAAGGTTTGAGTCAGAAACATAATATGGGTAAATCATAATTTGAGGACATTGGACAATGTGTAGATAAGATTCGCATCTGGTCTTCACAATTATATTTTTTTTAGAAAAATATTAATTTTAACACAATCTAAATCACAATCAAAGTAATATACATTCAAAAAAATAAAAAAGAGAAGAAATAAAAGGAAAAAAACTAAAATCATAGTAAAAGTAAAATACAGTACTTAAACACGAAACAAAAACAATGTACACTAACTAAAACACTAAATGCTAACTTACAAAAGGGTTCCGAGCTCCCCAAGCCAAACTGTATTTATTCATTGAATTTATAACCCACCTTTCTCTCAAATGGAATTTATAGCCCACCTTTCTCCCAAATTACTCCAGAACTGTAATGATAGAAAAGAAAAAAAATGCTATTGTACCATTACAGATGCAACTGAATAATCTTAGAATTAATAGCTACCATAGCCACAGATTATTGCATTGTTAGATTTCTTATTGCTCCAAAGTCCATAAATCATTTCCAGTCATTCAAAAAAAAAAAAAAGAGTTTTCAGTTGGCTTATCCTTTAAAACTCATGTTAGTTTAGAAATTTGGGCTAACTCAGCAACTTTAACGATCCATTCTTCCATCCTCAGCGCTTCATTCCATTTCCAGGTCTGAGCAAACAATTTTTTCTGTTCTGTTATCATATATCAAAGAAGTAATCCATATTTACCATCCAATTCTTTATCCATAATACCCAGCAAAAATATTTCTGGAGATATTACAAATTCTATCTTTAATTTTTTTTTTGATTGACATGTAAATCTTAGACCAATACCTTTTCATCTTCTTACAACTCCACCTCATATGGGAAAATGAGTTCTCCTTATCTTGACACCCCCAACACTGTTTTGAAACATTCTGAGATATTTTTGACAGCTTATTTTGGGTGGGATACTATCTATACACCATGTTATACATGTTTTCTTTAATAAACAAAGTAAAATTTATTTCTTTAGATCACATTTTCCCCATGCATCTATTTGAACATTGTGCCTAAAATTTTGGACGCACTTTATCATATACAATTATCCTACATATTGAATTTTGATGGTGGAAGGCAGTGCTGGGCAGACATCATGCTTGTGAGATCTACTAGGTTTTGGGTTTTTTTAAAAACAAGATGAATGCTGAACTCTACCAGCTGGATCCGGGTATGAAATAATGGAGGGATCTGAACAGAAATGCACCAAATTCAGGAAGAGATTCTACTGATGATATGCTTAGTCCAGATATTTGCTCTGCATATCTGACCTGAGCTTGTAGTACTTTTGTACAAACATATGCTCTTTGTTTGTCCTACCTTCAAATTTTCTTCTTTTCACAGGCCAGTTCAGCAGCAGCCTGTTGCTATTGTTAAACAATTATGGGCTCAGAAACTGTTGCTAATTTACTGCAAAGCAACCCAAAATCCCAATCTACCATCTGCCCAGGACTCAGAAAGTTTATTTTTGGGGGGCTACAACTCCTGAAATCCCTTAGAGTGCCTAACCAGGACCAAGATCTGGCTGCTGCAGTGCAAAGTACCAGCAACATTGAATTTCATAAGAGCTTTCCCTGAGGTTCAAACAAATGGTGATTTTTGTAACATTGCATTAATACCAAGCTTCATTAGGGATAATAGCACCCAATTATCTTTCTAGACTTTTCTCTTAAGGATTGTGTTGGGTAATATTAAGCCCTTTCTTAAGAACTATGGGAGGGATAGACTGAAAAGCTACAAAGTGGCAGTGGCGCTCAGTGAAATCGCACCTGAACTGGGTTTGTTAAAAAATATCCTTCCAAATGACACAACCAAGATTTAATACTGAAGATTTAATGCATTATGCATTTAATGGTGAAGCACAAATGCATGCTAGACATACCACAATAACAAGGAAAATAAACTTCTCTACTTTCAGGATCAATTATTATCAGTTTTTCCCATGTCAGCACCTTGACAGAGTCATTATGGTTTTTTTTTATCAGATGACCCAAAAAAAAAGAGAGGCTTACACTGTAGCAAGATGAGGAGTAAATCCTCCAACACTGCATTCACTGCTGTTTATGCTCCAGCAGATAATTTCATGTGGTAGGAAACCACATTATGGTTGTTAAGTTAATCGAGAAGAACCATGCTATTTAATGCAGCTGCACCTTTCATAAGCATGAACTCTCAATCTATTGTGAAAGGTTGGTGTGGGTAATGGAAATAAATTACCCTGTTTCTGGTTGAAGAATTATTAATATGGCTGGGAAAGGAATCTATGGATGGTCATCCCTTGTTAATTCAGGCCAAAGCTACAGAATGCTACAGTATGCTGCTAACTGGAATGAAAAATATGTTTGAGGGATTATCACAAGGAGAAACATAATTGGTTGTATTAAGATTGGACATTTGACTGGTTAAAAAAAAAGGCATGCCCAGCTGGCTAGACAAATATTTTGAAATATTGTCATCGCAAATTGTAGAAGTAGTTTTTAAAACTCTTCACTAATCAGGTATGCCATATGCCATGTGTTATATAGTGAATTCTATAATCTATGAAAATGAAGAGAATTTCTATGTCATAAGGCAAGTGTTCCCATACAAAAAGCATTTATTTTCTAATATTGTATCTGTTGTCATGTGCCTTCAATTTGTTTCTGTCTATAGTGACCCTAAGGTGAACCTATCACAGGGTTTTCTGGGGCTGAAAGTGTGTGATGAACCCAAGGTCACCCAGTGGGTTTCCATGGCAGAGTGGGGACTCGAACTCCGGTCTGCAGGGTCATTGTCCATTGCTCAAACCACTACACCATGCTGGCTCTCAACATCATATCTATGCACATGTGTAAGACAATATTGTTACTCA
This sequence comes from Cyclura pinguis, assembly GCA_030412105.1. Classification (NCBI taxonomy): domain Eukaryota; kingdom Metazoa; phylum Chordata; class Lepidosauria; order Squamata; family Iguanidae; genus Cyclura; species Cyclura pinguis. Next base: position 68,468,612 of record CM059603.1, read on the forward strand.
GCAGAAAATATCCCTGTTTGTGATTGTGATGATCCCTCAGTCCTCAAGCCATTAAGCTTCCTTTCTTCTAAATCTATTGTTAATATATATGTATATGTATATGTATATGTCTTAGTAGTCTGTAAATATATCTGAGGATAAGAATGAGTTGCTTAAACTGACAATCCAACAATTACCTAAAGCTGTTCATCTCATTTCCAAGAAGGTAAACGATATAAGGTATCCTCCAAGAGTGTTGGACTACAGCTTCCATAATCCTGTGGACCGTGTTGGAATCCAACATGGCAGGTGGGGGATGGCTAGTATAAGTTATAGCAATTCTGGTGCCATTATATATAGTCTGAAGACTGTGAAGCCCTTTTGAACTAGGTAATACTTAGATATATATGAATCTTGTTGTGGTTTGGCAGCTTTCATGTGTCCTGAATATTTCCCACATGCCTTATATTACATTCAACTGACTGCTATGCTTTGGAAAGACCAAAATTCATTATGGAAGCCAAAGCTCAACCAAGCATATGTTTTGCATGTAAAAGGATCATATCAGGGCCGTGATGAAGAGCAAGGCAGCCTGGGCGGGGTATAAAAAAAAAGGGACTCCATAGTGCTTTAGTTATAGTTAATCTATTGTTTCTTTTTCAAAGAAACGCATGTCTTAACACACCATGACAAGTTTCTAATCCTAAACAGTTTTGTTATGTAAAGTAGGTTGCTGACATGTTAACATATTCCCCAAAGTTCAAAGAAAGAATGTTGCTAACTGATAGATACAGCTTGTCAGAAATGAGGTTATTTGTGTACAAGGCATGTATCTTGGAGGGCTGGAAGAGTAGGCACAGTGTCAGAAAATCTGGGGGTTTTGAACACCACAAGTAATACAAAACGCTATAGCTGACTATCTAAGAGTGCCTTTCCACTACATGGTCATGATTAGTTTTATATCACTTTAACTGCCATAGCCTTACGATTCTAAAGATGTCTAATGTGCTCCCTCAAGCATTGTGGCCATCTAAGGAGGGGAAGAACATGCTAAATACCCCTCCAGACTAAAAATGCTAGGATTACAGAGGATGGAACCATGGCATCAAACTGCTATAACTGGGTAGTAGAGATGTCTTTTGTGATTTCCTTCTTTTGAGCAATTAGCAATTCCTTACAGACCAAAGCTACCAAGAGATTCAATGGAGCTAGAGCATACGTGGGCAATCCATGCAGGCTTCTAGATATTTTGCAGCCTGCAACCTCCATCTGCCTAGGTAGTATAACCACTGGCAAAGCACTATGGATGTTGTAATCCAAAATCATCTGAAGGGCTACCTTTGCTTCCCATGTCCCCACCAAGCTAAAGGGTCTCCATACTTCCCTCTCATACCTTCTTGTTGTTGCTGCTGCTGCTGCTGTTGTGTGCCTTCAAGTAATTTTCTGACTTACGGTGACCCTAAGAATAACCTATAACAGGGTTTTCTGGGGCTGAGAGTGTGTGACATGTCCAAGGCCAAGCAGAGAATCGAACCCTGGTCTCTAGGGTCATAGTTCAATACTCAAAGCACTACACCACCATGCCCAGTATACCCTGACCAAAAAAGAAAAAGAAAAAAGAGGAATATCAGGCTAGAAAAGTTTTCCTCTGATTACTGTAAGTGCTATAGGTTTAGTTTGGTTGGACAGCAGAGGTACCATGGACCAGAAGGACTGCTTAGCATTGGCTAAGCCCTGCTGAATAGGCCTGTCTGGGCACTTCCCTTTGTTAGGCAAATGAAGGCAATGTGCTACCCTGAGAAGAAGATAGTTAGCCAAATTCTTCTTGATAGAGGACCATTTGACGGTTATATTCTGAAGAGGAAGAACCATCACAGCAGTGAGGAAATCCTGGTAGTTTAGGATGATGTGATTGGAGTGTCTTTCTATTAAGAGAGACTACAGTTTTGGAAGGAAAGACTGAAAGATCCCAAATTAAACTAGACATTAATAGGAAATGATATTTCTGAGGATAAACCCACTTTCCCTTTGGCAATGGATTTCTTCACAACCATGTTCCTTTATAGTCAGACTTGCAAATTAACCACATATTTACTTTCCTGTGACCAGTTAAAAAACAAATCACACTAAATGCAAAATACTTTGGTGCAGAAAATCATGTGCTATGACAAACATTCATCACTTGTCCTAAAAATGTGCTACTGTAAGTATAATTTCTAGTTTGACAGACAGACAGTAGAGTTTGGGCTCTCAATGTATCTTGGGATGCTGGCTGTTTCCCTAGAGAGCTAATGTGGAACCAATAGCCTTTTTCATCTGTCAGAGTGTTTAAGCTGTGCTTCCCTGTGTATTTGTAAACAACCAGAGACATGACAAAATGGCAGTAAACCTCCACTTCTGTCCAAAGAAATGTTGTGCCCCTGAAATTTCTCATCACCTAAAGAGCTGGGATGGGCATGACTTATTTTTTAAAAACTTTTTGCTGTACATAGTACCACTAGATTTTCTGCAGAAAAATATCCAAAATAAGAATCCTGAGCCCAGGCTTGAGAGTTAAATATACAGATGGTTTCAAAATAGTATGCTGTATTCTGTCTGGAGTTTTAATATAAAACTATTTATTGCAAAAGACCTTGGAGTGCAATGTTCCAGCATGATGACTTTAACAGCAATCCAGATGAGAGGAGGAGGAAGGGTAAAAGGAGGAAATTAGCTTATCTGTAGCTATTTAAGTGACTCTAAAATGTTGTAACATATGCCTATCAAGCATATGAAAGCATTTCACCACTTGGAACCAGTTTTCTCCATACATATGATATCTTCCTTGCAAGGGCAAAACCAACAATTATGCCGTGGAAAATCTAGAAAAGAACAAGAGTAAGTCATTTTAAGATGACAAGTCTTACTAAAAAGCAATGTGACCTGGAAGATGGTATGCTTTTATCAGAAATCACAAGTAAACATGAATTACACCAACTGTACTGCTTTTGCCAGTCACCATGAGTGACATTTCTTAACAGATCTTTGGCAATGAAAAACAGGATTGAACAGTGTGAATATATGAGATCTCATTGTGTCAAGGTTAGAACATATTTGCAGCTGTATTTACAAGGCCCAAATTTCACAGCTACATTAAAAGCAAAGCATGTTGGTCCTTATTGATTTTGCATCATCTTTAGATTTTAGGAGAATGTCAAATAGTGATGAATTCATATTTAAATATTTAAAAATTTTAAATATTTAAAAGACTATGTAGAAATGGTTTAGAGCCAGTCATTTATTTCCTAACAACAGCTACACCTTTTGTTGGATCATATTGGAAGAAGAGGACTGCCATTCATTGGTCTGATTAAGCCACATCGTGAAAAAGCAGTGGCATTATTAAAAGTATTCTTATGTTTTGAACAAGTGCTTAGAGACTGAAGAAACATTTTTGTTATTGTGATTTTTACTGACATGTTACTTGAACTGCTTGACCAAAAACAGGTACTCCAGATGTGCACTTCTATCTGTAACAGGGAGCACCAGACTGGTAACACTGATGTGTCATATGCACGGACAAAGTTAAGCCACCTGTAAAATCCAGACTCCTGAGAAAAATTCTTTCTGGCTGCTGACCTTGAAGGCTGCTATTATTTTCTTCCAGGAAGACAACGTCAAATGCCTTATTTATTAGCTTATGGGGGAGGCATTAAGTTCTTTTTTTTGTGTTAGTACAGCCCACAAGTCTACAGTAAAGCAACAATTGAAATATGAGGTACAACTGAAGTATGTTTTCAAGCTAGTTCAGAAAGAGAACACATTTGGAATCTTACAGTAGTTGTTTACTAATTTGTTTTCTTTAAACAGTCAAGAGTTTGTGGAAGAAGAGTTGCCATTTGGACTGTAACTCTCAGAGTCACAAACCAACATGTTCACTAGGGGATTCTAAGACCTGTAGTCCCAAACGGTCACTATCTCAAGATCTAGTTCGAATAGGCTGTGTTTTGTGAGTATGTGCCTTCAAGTTGCCTATCGGCTTATGGTGACCCCATGACTTTCATAAGGCTTTCTTAGACAAGGAATAATTAGAGGTGGTTTTGCCAGTTCCATCCTCTGAAATACAGCCTACAACATGTAGAACTTCCCAAAGTAAGAAGCAGAATTTAAGGAGGCAGATGGAATGCCACGTAATAAGGTTCTAGCTAACATCCTCCTGCTAAAGTTATACAGATAGATAATTGAGTGGTCCAGTGATCATCTAGTCATCTGCCTGTGCCAGATCCACACCTTGAACATACCTAACAATTGACCATCCATTATTTGTTTAAAAACCTCCAGCCGAAAAGATCCCACCACTTCCCAAGATAACTGGTTTCACTGTTGGATAGCTCATGCCATCTGAGAGTCCTTCCTAATGTTTAGTTGAAATCTTCTGTCTTTTGATTTGAATCCATTTCTTTGGGTCCTACCCTTTGGAGAAGCAGAAAACAAGCTTGCTCCATTTTCCAGGTAACAGTCCTTCAAATATTTGAAGATGGCTATCATACCATCTCTCAGCTTTCTCTTCTCAGTACTAAAGCCAGCATAATATTGTGGTTTGAGCATTGGACTCAGGAGACCAGGGTTCGATTCTCCACTCAGCCATAGAAACCCACTGGGTGACCTTGACCATATCACACACTTTTAGCTACAGAAAAACCTGTGATAGGTTCACCTCAGGCTTGCCATAAGTTGGAAATGGCTTAAAGGCACACAACAGCAATTCCTATATACCTTCTCTTAAATGGATAAGAGATAGCATTTGCAATTCTGCTTCAAGAAGCAAAAGGTATTCCTAATACCTATGGGTAAGTGTGAACCCAGATCAGGGAACTGGAAGGATTTCACCATTTCTTTTGAAGCTGCAATTTGGGTGAAAATCACCACTGAAACTGGTACCCTAAGAAATCTTCCCTAAAACTGGTGTTTTTGGGGTATTTTTCTTTTCTTTTCTTTTTTTTTTTTTGGCCAATGGTTGTTTCAATCCTGGTTGAATGGTTGTTTCAAAACAATAATTAGTTATCTTCTTTTGAAGACTTCAAGGTGAAGTGTATGGTTCTTCACTTCCATTTTACCCTTACAATAACCCTGAGACATAGAATAGGGCAACAGAAAATAAATGGACCAAGGACAGCCAGTGGGCTCCATTGTCAAGTAGGAATTTTAATCTGATGCAGGGGTCCCATCCCCACATGTATCAGTACTGGTCCTCCTCACCCAATATTTGTTTAGGGCTTCCAGACTTACAGCTGGAAAAGAAAATCTTAGGCTGGGACTTATCACATTACCTCATTCCTCTTCTGTTGTGCTTCTAGTGGGAGACCATTTGGAAACTTGTTTCTTTTACAACGGAAGTCATTAATGGATTAATCTATTAATCATGTGATAAGTCCCAGTCAAAACAATGCTATTATTCTGCTGTAAGTGCAATTTACCAGCCTCATGTGATAAAGCCCTTAGACTTGTTGAACAAACTTGTTAAAACTAGACATGTTCTGAGCAGAGACTAGACCCGTTCCACGCCAATAACAGTTTCCTGATAATGAACAGATGCAGCAGGTATTTATAAAAAGAAAATTCACTTCTCTGCACTAATGTAGCTAGTCGTACAAGCTGGGAGTGGGGCAGGAAGAACTCAAGTCCCCAGGTAGATGTCTTTTATAAAGTTGCTCAGACAGGTAGGCAAAATTCTCAGTGCACAGAATCAGGCCCTCCTTTATCTTTTGAAAGCCTGGACAATGCAAAGAGCAAAGCCAGTTACATTCACTACTATGCACCTCTCCCAGCTAGGCCAACACATTCTAACAGGAAAGCAGTGCCTAGCTCATTCCCTTTTCTGCTGAACTGTGCTGCCTAGTGAGGCTTAGCTCTACTAAGTGCAAAATAAGTCTTTCCAATGTGAAGTCGTGTATTACTGCCTTCAACCCAAGCATGTACTCCAGAACCATTTACTTTGGTGGGAAAAAAGCCACACTTAAATTTATTGAATACATAGCTACATGTGGCATCTAGTCTGATTCTTATTCTTACTTATCCAATAGAACAACTTCAACATATGAACAAATTCTGTGCTAATATCACACTTCCCTGTGGACCTTTAGGATGCAGCTTACAGATGTTAAGTTAGCCATGTGGACTCCTTCCCCAAACCCGTAACTATGCAGGAACAGTTTTTGGTAACCGATCAACATATTGTGCACCTTTCATATGACCTGGCCTTTACTTCACCAAAGGTCTCACTTATCTTTTCTAATTTAACTGAAGAGGAAAGCCAACCAGTATATTTATCAGTCCCTCACCTACAGAGAAATGGTGGAAGCCACTAGACATGTGCTCAGAAACAGCAACAAAGCGCTCTGGAAATAGCAAGTGCTGGCTTAATTTAAAAGAAAATAAAACGCTGACACATGCTTTTGCAACATATGTGATACAGCTGTTTGTTATAACTCAAGGTATAATTACAGCCCTATAGATGGTTAAGGGTGGCTTTCCATGCTCCCTCCAAGGCTTCTTTTTTGTAGGGCTGGTCCTCCTTACCACACAGAGAGATGTACATGAGAAGCATCAAGATCACTTCTATTTTTATTAACAACCTCCTGCATCAGACTGTGAAAAGCTGTCCCTTGGTTGCTATTCACTGATGCTGTAAAGCAGAAGCATCTCTCCATGTGACTGAGAACACACTGTAGAGAGGGGGAAATGAGCCCCCTCCCAGCTAATGTGCAAAGCTCCCTTTGGTAGCTGTGCTTTGGAGGTTAAGAGGCTCCATCCATTATAGGCAAACACTAATTTGAATCCCTCACTGAATCAATACCTGAATGACATGCTCAAGGTCATACCTGGACTTTGTGAACTGGACACAAAATTGGTTCTCATTGCGTGGGTAAATTCTTGTTTCCTGTCTCCCCTCATTTCCTCTGCTTATGTTTTTATAGAATGTTTTGGTCTGCAATAGCAGCAACTCCTTCTATTAGTATTTTTCTTCTCTCAGAAAATCAGCCTTCTTTTTTCAGTTACTCCAGCTGTGGTGTTTAATTACTTCTCACCCCACTGGTGATTCTTGTGCACTTTTTGAGCTAAGCACACACAGCAGAACCAGAGAGTACCTCCTGTTTTGGAGGGTTGTATAAAATGTCCCCCCAGTGTGCACCTTTGTTTCTCTAGATTTTCAGCTTCTGTGTTTAGTTTATGGCTTGTTGCTAAGGTGAATTTCCCAAGCTGGAAGCTTTGCTAATGTCTGGCATGTGCTGCTTAGCTTTGCCTTTATGACAAAGTTTAGCAGGAAATACCCTATTAAGATGTTATCATGTGCTTGTCAGAGCCCTAGTGAGTGCAATAAGGACATAAAAAAGGATTTTGCCTTCCTACCTCATCCTCCCACAAGGATTTAAGAATCTGCACTTTATTGTTTATTATTCTTATTATGACACCAGCCTTACTATGTACATAAAGGATATTTTGTAGCTGTTGGATTATGAAACAGCTTTCCCCGCCTGCAGTGGACTCATGTGGACTTCACGTCCATACTGGATTACTCAAACCACGCTTATAGCTAGGTCCAGACCTCATCATATCTGAGGCTGAAGACAAATGTATTGCACAAGGCTCTGGCACAGAAGGAATGTGACAACTCATCTTGTAGCTGATGGTAACACTGTCCAGAGCCTTGTTATGCTATAGAATGTCCTTCTCCTGATACTGCTTTCCCATCACAAACACTGGTAACTTTTAAAAAACAGAAAAGTAAACAAAAATAGAACCTTTCCAACTCAATCAAGGATGAATAGCAGAGAATTCCCAGAAGTATCTTGCTATGCATATTATTGTAATCTCTGGCAAATTTTAATTAGCATGATTTTAAAAACCCAAATTTTGAAAAGAAAAAAAAATTCTTGAAGAGGATGTCCTCCTAGCTATAAAGATAGATTTGGACTCAGCCAATTTTCCAAGCTCCCTATCCCAGTTCTTTGGGTTGAAGGCCCTCTTGAGTCTTGGCAAGATACTTTAATTTTTGTATTTGTCATTGATTTCTGTATCTTTAGGGCAAGGAGCTTGCTCACTGCAGTATTCCATATTTCTGCCATTTTCTTCTGAATTTGCACAAATGTTCATGAAGAAAATGTGCTATGGAATAAAAATATGGTAAGCTCTTGGCGTGCTACTTGTGCTACTTACATACCTCATTTGCTTTGCCTTTGTCTTCCTTTCTCTGTTTTAAGGAGTTTCTTATTTATTCAGCACACTTAACATTGCCTTAACCAACATTAACAAACAATAACAAACAAAAACAGGCACAGATGAACATGCACATTGTGATGAAAAGTCAAACAGCTCAAAGAAAGTTAAGATTGCTTTCTAGTTATAATATAATCTATTTGTATCTCTGAGGGATATCACACCATGCTTTTCTCCTTCAGCTACTGTCATTTGTCCTTATTTGTCTCTGCATCTTGCCCTGCGAATCAGACAGCAGTTGCTCTTGAAGCTTCCAGTGATATTTTCATGGATCTGATGCCTTCGTCCCAAAGAAGTGGTCCATTTTTGTGAGTGATCTGCTGAGAATATTAGTGCAGCTGCTTGTGTATGGTAAAATGTTAGCATAATTGGTGTTGTTCTTCCATTTGCATTGCATTAGGAATCTATAGGCCCACTTTACAGGGTTCCCCTCATCCTATTAATTCCCACAACAACCCTGTAAGGTAAGGCTGCTGAGAGATATGGTAACCTAAGATTACATGGCAAATTCCATGACCAAGCAGAGATTTTAACTTGAGTCTCCATTATCCATGTACAGCATTTTAAACGTTACTCTGTATTGATTCTCTCAGATAAGTTATAACTGTAAAAAATGACATGAAGGTTAATGCTGAAGCACAGAGGAATTAAGAAATGCAACAGTTAATCTGATATATTTGCACAAAGAATAATTTGCATAATATGCAAATTAGATGGATGGATTTCAGGAAGCAGAACATGGCAACCTAGTATAAAGGGGGCCTAGGTAACAAATCTGAGCACCAGTAATTATCCTTTTTTTAAAACTCTCTTTCTAGCAATTGGTTTTCTTAGATGCTACAACTTTCTGACAGCTGACATTGTTCAAGAAATGCAAGGCAGAAACTGAAACTGGGTCACAGATAATATTTCTGATTAGAAAGGTTTCAGAAACATTAAAACATAAGTCAAAGAAAAAGAAAGGAATTTGCTATCTTGGCCTTCTGCACTGTGATTTCTTTCTGGTTTGCACACAGTTCAGTGTGGATCTGCTATCACTATCTCCCAGTACTGAAAGTAGAATAATCTAAGATACCACTCATCAAAAGAAAATATGTTTGCTTAAGAAATCTTATATAGTCTACTTTTGATTGCTAGTAACTGAGTTGGGATTCTTAAGTCAACACGTATTGTAAGCTATCTTGTCTGCCAGGGAATGACAGTGTCATCACTGGGGCCCACTATTCTGTGTCCCATGACTATTTGTGATGAGCTATTCAAGGCTGCAGGGAGAAGGATGAAACTGGCATGCTACCTTCTTGGGTTTCAAAATAGCTTCACTCACTCAGAAGCCCATCTGAGTCCTCCAGTCTTTGCCTAGGCAACAACTAAATTCAATGATTGGAGAGACTTCCAGCTTTTATCCAAACTCTTGAGTTTTCCAGCTTTATTGTCTGGTTTCCCTGTCTGCACCTACCTGCTTATCAGTTTTGTTTAGACTCTGTAACAGAGCTGCTCAGAATCTCTCCCATCTCCATGACCAAGCCCTGGTCACATTGCACTGCACTGTATCTATAAGATTCTGCATTTTTGATTGCATGTTTGTTTTAGCATTAATACTGTTAATGCATACATGGGAAATTTCAGTAACTTCCAGTTGAAAGATCTTGGCTTTTGCACATCCAGTTGATGATGGAAGGTAGCAAGCATCAATGAAGGCCTAATTACCCTAAAGGCACTAGATCCCATCTGATCTTGGAATCTAAACAGGGACAGCAGTGGTTAGTAACTGGACAGGTCAGTAACCTGAATACCAGGTGCTATAGGCTATATTTCAGAGGAAGGAACTGCCATTCAGGTATTCCTTGCCTGAGAAAAGTCTTTGAAATTCATGGGATCACAGTTAAGTCACTAGGGGACTTGTAGACACACACACAGGCCCTTTCTGCAACTCACCTATTTTGGGCACTGGGGTGTGGTGCTTGCACGAGCAGCCTCTGGGGAGAGGCTCTCGCTTCCCTGCTTCTTTGGCTCCACACAAGCTTCCTGCTCGTGCAAGAGCCCTGCCTCTTCCTTTCACAGTGCAGCCTGGGACCTTTCCAGGCTGCACTGGACAGGAAGCGTGAGCGGCCCAGCTGCCGAGGATCTGCATGCAAGGTAAGTGCGCATGGGGCCCCAGAGCGATGCGCAACCGTGCATCATTTTCAGCTTCAAGCCAAAAATGAAAAAATGCGTGAGCAATCCCTGCCGAGCCCTGGAGCGTCGTGCAAATGTGAGTGCGTCGTGTGGACCACTCCTCACGTGTGTGCAACGCTCAAGGAGCCCTTTCGCATTGAAAATGCCATGCGAAAAGGGCCACAGACACGCACAGACACATACACAGTGAGCATATGCAGGGCTCCAGAGAGGAACTCTGAAAAAGCAGTTTCTTTTCCTTTGGTGAGCCATTTATGGTATACAGTGTGGTCAAATGCTGTCCTTGCATTCGTTGTATATGATGAAGGCGTTTGAACAAGGTCTCTCCTAAATACAGAACTGAACAGATTTTATATTGATAGGTTTAGATTCAGACTTTTTTCCCCCTTTCAATTCACATTTTTTCTCATTTTCAATAAAATAACATCCCTCTGGATGTAATTTCTCTCTTTCTACTTTTTTTTGGTGTGTTTCTCCAGAGTTTTGGCTCTTTAAAAAACCAAAACACAATGTCTCTGTTGGCCAGTTCCACCTACATAATGTTCAGCTTTTCAGTGATTCATTTCAGATGTTCCTCCTGCTTAAATTCTCATCAGTATTTGTTTCCATCACTCGCCATATGTCATCAGGTTATTTTGGAATCATCTGTCTTCCATTCCAGGCAATGGAATTAGCCAGGTTTTCCATGCAGAATGGTTGGCAAGAGGAAAAACTGCATCAATACTGCCATCATTGTATTTTACTTAGTAAGCATCTCAGACAACTAGGGGCTGTAAAATGCATTGGATTATGGGGGGGGGGGGGCAGGAGATAATGCTCTGCCTACAGGTTCTCATTCTAAAATTAACTTAATCCAAAAATTGGAAAATGTCATTTTTCTAGACTCCAGTTTCCAGAATTCCCCAGCCAGAGTGCCAATGCTACTTAAAGGAGCTGAATGTTTTTTTTTAAAATGAACTTTTCCAAGTTTGAAGGGCAAAGGATGGGCAAAGGACTTCTTGGGAAGGCATTATATTTTAAAAAAATGGATTCTGAAATAAAGAAAAAAACCATAGGAGTTTGTAGAAGAAAGTGCCAGGTAGAAATTGCAATAAACAGAGTGATTTTAAGTAATAAAGAAGAGAGAAATGATGGATATTGAGATGGATAAACTTCCAAGCACATGCAGAAGCAAAAACAAATGACCTAACTAAAAGATTAGACTGAGCAAAGCATTCTGTGTGAAAAGGCACATAAGAAGAAGTCAAAGAAGGGAAGAGCATAATTGTGAAAAACCTTGGAAGGAGGAAAAAGTTGATAACTCAGGCAGTTAAGGGAGAAATAAATAGGTGATGAATGATCAGAATGACCAAATGGGGAGAGGGGGGAGGAGAGCAGCAGGACTGAAATAAAAGGATATGTGAAATGTTGGAAAAGCAGTAAGAAGTAGCAGTATCTAGTAGCATAAGGTAGAGATGTGACAGCAGTATCAGTAGAAAAGGTTTATACTTCTGTATATAAAAGACTCTGGACCAAGGTGATTTCCACACTACACTGTTATTGTGCTATTATTCCACTTCCAATATCCTATGGAATCCTGGGGTTTGCAGTTTAGGGAGGGGCATTTAGAATTCTCAGCAAGAATGCTCTTTGGCCCAGTAAACTACAAAGCCCAGAATTCCACAGGATGTTGAAAGTGGAATAATAGCACTATAACAGTGTAGAATCATAGAATCATAGAATCATAGAAATGTAGAGTTGGAAGAGACCACACGGGCCATCCAGTCCAACCCCCTCCCATGCAGGAACACCCTCAAAGCACTCCCGACAGATGGCCATCCAGCCTCTGCTTAAAAACTTCCAAAGAAGGAGACTCCACCACACTCCGAGGCAGCCTATTCCACTGCCGGACAGCCCTGACTGTCAGGAAGTTCTTCCTGAGGTTCAGGTGGAATTTCCTTTCCTGCAGCTTGAATCCATTGCTCCTTGTCCTGGTCTCTGGAGCGGCAGAAAACAAGCCCTCTCCCTCCTCTACATGGCATCCCTTCAAATATTTAAATATGGCTATCATGTCCCCTCTTAACCTTCTCTTCTGCAGACTGAACATACCCAGCTCTCTAAGTCTATCCTCATAGGGCATGGCTTCCAGGCCCTTCACCATTTTGGTCGCCCTCCTCTGGACCTGCTCCAGCTTGCCCATGTCCTTCTTGAATTGGGGTGCCCAGAACTGGACACAGTATTCAAGATGAGGTCTAACCAAAGCAGAGTAGAGTGGTACCAGTACCTCCCTCGATCTAGACACCATACTCCTATTGATGCAGCCGAGAATTGCATTGGCTTTCTTGGCTGCCGCATCACACTGCTGACTCATGTTCAGCTTGTGGTCTATTAGGACTCCTAGATCCCTTTCACACGTACTGCCATCCAGCCACGTGTCCCCCATCCTATATTTCTGCATTCCATTTTTTCTACCTAAGTGTAGGACCTTACACTTCTCTCTGTTGAATTTCATTTTGTTAGCCTTGGCCCAGCTCTCCAATCTATCCAGGTCATTTTGAATTTTGATCCTGTCCTCTGGCGTATTAGCAACCCCTCCCAATTTGGTGTCATCTGCAGATTTGATGAGCATGCCCTCTATTCCTTCATCCAAGTCATTGATGAAAATATTGAACAGCACTGGGCCCAGGACAGAACCCTGTGGCACCCCGCTAGTCACTTCTCTCCAGGATGAAAAGCAGCCATTGGTGAGCACCCTTTGGGAACGGTCAGTCAACCAGTTACAGATCCACCTGACAGTAGCCCTGTGCAGCCCGCATTTTACTAGCTTCTTTGCAAGAATGTCATGGGGAACTTTGTCAAAGGCCTTACTGAAATCGAGATATGCTACATCCACAGCATTCCCTTCATCTATCAAGCTAGTAACTCTATCATAAAAAAAGATAAGACTAGTCTGGCATGACTTATTTTTGAGAAATCCATGTTGACTTCTCGTGATTACCGCGTTGCTTTCTAAGTGATCAGAAACTGACTGCTTAATGATCTGCTCCAGAATCTTTCCAGGTACCGATGTCAGGTAGTGTAGTGTTCCTCACTACAGTGTAGTGAGGAAATGGCCCAAGTCTGAGAAGTGTGTGTGTGTGTGTGTGTGTGTGTCCCCTTGTCATGTGTGTTTCTTTAGCCAAGGTGGCTAAAGCCAAGATGGACCAAGAAGGGATATTTGAAAGGGATATGCACTGATATTTTTACTGCAAGAAATGAGGGTACTTAGCACCTTGCTATTTGTAACCAAATACAGAATATTAAAGAACACCAACTTTTTAATCTGTAGGATTAAAGTAGAGATAGGTGGAGTGTGCAGATATTACCTTTTTGGACTACAGCTCTCAGAATCCCCCTACCAGCATGGTCACAAACTAAGAGATGCTGACCAAGGATGTTATTGTTTTAGTCCAAAAAGTAATGGTTCCAAACTTGTGGACAAGTAAGAGAGTCTTTAATCAGAATTACTCCAAATTTACAAACTAATATTCTGGATGAAAAGATTATGAAGTTTAAAACAATTTGTGTAAAACTTGACATAAATTAAATTACTGCTGAATGACATAGCTACCTTTTTCTTTTTTTTTCTGAAGAAATGTCTTAGTTTTAACACCCAAGCAGCAGGTAGATACAGCATGGTTCTCTCCATGCTATTGAATTTGACTGGTGCAAATGAAAGGAATTTCATTTGACTTCACATATTAAAATTCACAAATTTCTTCAGATTTAGTACAGAAAGAACTTGAAAATTTTAAAAAACCTTTTTGGCTTGTCAGAGAAATGGAGGTCACTTGTCTGTGATTTTTTTCCCCTTTCTAAGAAAAAAAAAAAGGAAAATAACTCCAGAAAATTTTAAAAAAAAACTTTGATAGGGTGATGGGATTTACCTTGTGTTGCAGCTTGCATTTAGGCAAACCTTCCATCAAGCTTTGTGCTTCTTTGGTTTCAGAGAAATTGTGGGAAAGAAAAGCAGCTAATTTGAATTATGTCTTTTCCCCAAAGGCCAGTTGTAGAGGTGATTTAGGATGCAGTCATTCTGAATATAGCATAGGCAGCCAATGGAAGGCTTGTTGCCAAGTTGGGTCGTTATCATCTGATGGAATAGGTATCATTTCCTAAGCTGAATACCATCTTTTAAAAACTGTAAATATTGTTATTTCCCAGTCTCTGTCTTTCTGTCAAATATACTTTTGCAAAAGCCATCATATGTGATGTCTGTCTCTTTGACTGCCTGCCTGCAAAGAGTATCAGTGAATAGGGAAAATGTTGCATAAGAGGAAACCTTAAAAATAAGGGCAGTTGATTCTTTAGCAAGTTACATATTCTGTGAAAGTGAGGCCAACTCATTAAATGGAATGACTCACCAAGTTGTGTCCTGATAGATTCCTTCAGAATTATAGATAACTGAAGCCTTTCTATAGGACCACAGCCTCACCTCTGCTATGTCCTTTGCTATCGGTGTACTCCAGTCCTAACCCACCCTTTCTACTCATTCATTAAATTGTGACTTTGCCCATTCACCTTTAGCCTCATGGTCCTAAACTTTGAGTAATCGGCATCCCCTACCTGCTTTCCTTAGGGCGCCTGTTTAACCATTGCTCCCATCTGAGAAATTTTAAATGGAAGCAACCATACAGGGAACATTATTCACATTGCAGTAAATGTTAAATGTTTAAATTGCAGCAAATAAGGAAAAGCAGGTAAGGGAATGTGAGGGCTTAGATATATTTGTATCTGAAGTCAAAGGCAAATTGGTATACGTGTGCATACACACAGAGAGACACACGGAAACACACAAAGGATATACTTTGGAATGCTGGGCATGCCAGAAAAGAATTGCTTTTATAAACCAGGCTAAAATGATTCTCTCTCTCTCCCCCTCTCTTTCTCTCCTGCTGTTGCTGTTCCCAGAGCTCTGGAAGAGAATCCTCCACCCAGGATGGCCATATAAAATTGTCTGAAGGAGCGACATTTCCAAGCTAACTATTAAGGCTTATTATTTGCAGACTTTTTTATCCTTTTTTTTTTTAACAGAGTCCTTGAAATGACTTACAGCATTCACAAAAAATACAATTGTCCAAGTTGATCAAAGCAAAAAGAAAAATGCAGTTAACCAAGAACTGAGGGCCCAAGTTTGCTTTTTTCTCTCTCCCTTTTTGTCCCTTCCAGTTCATTTTCTTCCTGTGCCATGGTGTTTAGACTGAAAACCTGCACAGACTCAGGGATGGTGCTACTTGGGTTGAGATAAACAAAGAGCATTGCCTTCCTAAATAAGAATTCTGTCCCCTCCATGAAATTTTCCTTCAGTCCCCAAATTTCTAGCATAGCAGTTCCTTAAAATGTCCATTGAGGAACGAGAAATACAGTTTAGCAGGCAGGCAAAGTTACCAGGGGAAGGCAAATGCCACAAAAAACAAGAGTTCTAGGTGTGAACACTTTTGAGTATCTCACTCTGCAATTCTAGAAATCAGGAGACTGAAGGAAAATTTTGTTTGAGATAGCAGAATTCATTGGGGGGGGGCTAATGCCCTCAATTTGACCCACCCCTACAACGCTACACCCGCTCCCCATGCTTTAAAAGCCAGCTCCCAAGGCTGCAAGGCTGTTACAAAGCCTCTAATGAATCTTGCTGTCTTTGCTAATTCTTATGCTGCTGATACTAATCCTGACTGATAAAATGCTGGTATGAGAGAAAAGAGAGAGAACCTCTGCTCTAACTATTAAACAGGCCAAAGTAACTACGTTCTTATCTAGAATAGATAAATGCCTGTTCTATATGTAATAGATGCTGCAGTGAATTGCAGTGCCCATGTGTCCCATCCACAGATGACGTAAAGATGTTTCAATCCCTCTTAAGGAACTTGTCTGACAAACAGCAACAAACCCTCAGTCCCTCAGTCTAAAGAGATAGGTGTGCGGAGCCACACCTGTTTCAGTGGCCTTTTGGCAGTTGAAAAGGACAGAACTATCTTTAATACAGCCGTAGTTGTTGGCCTCAGTTCCATTATGTCAATGCCTCTGTAATGGACTCCGGTACTGTGTTTTAAATCCGCAGCAACACAAATGAGAATAAGAGGTGATCCCATTTTGACAAAGGCTAATACCATACATATGGTGGAATTTGACAGATGTCTAAATACTGAAAGGTGAAGCCCCAGACCAATTATTACAATAAAAGGACAACTATTCTGTCAAAATAAAGCTGAAATTGTTTCCTGAAAGAAGAGGAGGGATGGAATGGTATCCTCCCCCCCCCTCCCCAGTCCTAATGATTCATAGACCATGTTTTCCATCGTACAATCAGTCCAACCAGATTTATGGTTGGCAAATACCAACCCACAGATATTTATTTGCTTAGATAGATATAGAAAGTTCCTTTTCTCTAACCAAAAAGTGATTATGTTGGTAAGATGACGGAGATGAAGATGATCAGAATGATGATTTTAAACACACTTCTGTAGTTATGACCTTTTAAGCATACAGATGACTGGAGTCCAATGTATGTGGTAAAATATACGGGGTGAGCTTGTGTGCATGATAAAACAGGCTTCATCATATTATTTAGGCTCACATCACACACCTTCAGTGATAAATCAGTGTGTGTAGAGGGAGATATGATAAACTCAGGATGAGGACCTCATCCTTAGCTCCTTCACATATCTTTTATTTCAGAGTCATGATAGTTGTCACATAACGCCAAGTCCAGAGCTTGTAAATATTGTAAATATTACTTTTTTGGATTTCATCTCCCAGAATTCTTCAGCTAGCTTTGCCAGTAAGGTTTCCAAATCTGGCCAAGGCATGTGGAAGAACTGAAAATATATGTTCCATACTTTACAACTGTTCCAACAGTTTGACAGACAGTGCCAATTAATCCTTTGTCTTCTCACTTTTCCAACTCTTTTTAAAATGTCCAGTTTCTTTCTCCTCCTCCCACTTTCCCCTTGGATCCTCAGACTACTTCAGTCGTTGAACTGAGTTCAAACTGCAAAAGTGGCTTCTCTCAGTGAGTCTCTACATACTAATCCAGACTAAAACAGTTATGCCTTTGAATGTATCTGGAAGCTCTGTATACCTGGACTAATGTTGGTTTAACTCAGGCATGATCTATACTCATAGTAACAGAATCTAAAGCACCATGTTAATTTTGGAATCAAATGCAGAGCTTGTAAAAGTTACGGTTTAGACTACAACTCCCAGCATCTCTCAGGTAGCATTGCCAGCAATTAATTGCATTCTGTTCTTCATGTGGACAATTGTATTTTGTGAATGCTGTAAGACACTTCCAGGATTCAAAAAAAAAAGTGGGATAAAAATCTATAAATAAATAAAGGTTTTCAGGCACAGTCACAGGCCCTTTTTGCATCCTACCTTTTCTCGACGCTGGGGTGCGGTGATCGTGCAAGCAGCCTCTTGTGAGAGGCTCTTGCTTCCCTGCTTCTTCAGCTCTGCACGAGCTTCCTGCTCACACGAGAGCCCCACCTATTCCTTTCACAGTGCAGCCTAGGACCTTGCTAGGCTGCACTGAGACAGGAAGCGCGACTGGCCCGGCTCCCGAGGCTCCACACGCCAGGTAAGTGCGCACGGGGCCCAGGAGCAATGCGCAATCGCACTGCATTTTTGGCTGAAAGCAATCATTGCCTGCTGGCCCCTGGAGCCTTGCGTGAGTGCGAGGGCGTCATGCAGATCGCTCCCCGCAATTGCGCGAGGCTCCAGGCCCTCTTTCGCATGGCAGATGCCGTGCGAAAAGGGCTACAGTTTGGAAAGGTTTTCAGATTATTTTTTAATGGCCATACTGGCTGTAGGATTCTGGGAGTTTTAGTCCAAAAGATAACTTTCCCAAGCTCTAAACAAATATAGCACCATAAACAGACAGTTCTTTGGAAAAGTGGGAAAAGCTTTGCCACCAATCACTCATCCACAATTACTCCCTTTCCAAGATCTATGAGGGACATCTATCCATTTGAAAGCACCTATCAGCACATAGACCATGACTGAACAACCCCATAATGTTACCCAATCCAGATCCACTCATCATCCACACCCAACATGCAATCAGGTAGCCAGAAAAGGTTTAGAGTTTCATCTCACAACAATCGATGCAACTGACAGCTATTATTGAAAGATCAATACAAATTCACATATTAAAATAGTACTGTCAACTTATGACTGTCCTTGAGGGAGTAGGAGGTTCATTTCCTACAGAGATAGCAGCTGGTCAGCAGGCCTTGGGATTCTGCTGCCTGAATTGCTATAATAAAATATTATAGCTGTGTGCTTGTTTTTGTTACTGTAATGGGAAGACAGCACGGATCTAGGTGTTTCAAGCAGTTTCATGAACAAACTGCTAAGACAAACGGCTTACAAATGGCCCTTTTCGCATGGCATTTCTCATGCGAAAGGGCCTCCAGAGTGTGACGTGATTGCGAGGAGCATTTCAGATGATGTGCTCACAATCACGCGATGCTGCCAGTGCCAGCAGGCGCTGATCGTGCACTATATCATTTTCGCCTTTTAGCTGAAAATGGTGCGCGATTGTGCATTGCTCTGGGGCCCCACACGCACTTA
The DNA here is from genome assembly GCA_030412105.1 of Cyclura pinguis. Lineage (NCBI taxonomy): Eukaryota > Metazoa > Chordata > Lepidosauria > Squamata > Iguanidae > Cyclura > Cyclura pinguis. Next base: position 68,487,608 of record CM059603.1, read on the forward strand.
CCGTATGTGTGGAGCCTCCAGAGCCTCAGCCCTCGCGCTTCCTCCCCCAGTGCAGCCTGGGAAAATAGCCAGCTGCGCTGCGGAAGGAAGAGGCAGAGCCCTTACGTTGCCTGCTGGCTGGCAGACAACTCCCACAGAGCAGAAGCAGTGGGGACACGAAAGCCTCGCGGAAGAGGCTGCTCGCATGATCTCTGCGCGACCGCGCCGGATGCAGGTAAGTTGCAGAGAGGGCTTTCGATAGAGGGAGAACATCATACCCTCCAACATTTCACAGATGAAAACTAGGACATATGTGGCTAAGTAACACCAAGTAGCAACATGTTTTAAGTGATCAGTGTTTTTAACTTCTTATTTAATATGCTATATTTTCATGCTCTTCCAAGGGATTTTATTCATTTATTTATTGTATATACCACTTTTCATGCCAGTATTAGACATAGTTAATACATTAGACTAGTGTATTTACCTGACATTGCCTGGGATTTTATTTTCTCATAGGTAATTCTTGTTACAAATACGGTAAGAATAACTTTACTTTACCTTAAGAATTAGATACGGTTGAAATACGTATATTTGAGATCCTGTGTTCCTAATTCCCCAAACTGTCTTCTCCAGTACCTGTAACTTTTCCCCACATTCCCCAGTCTAATCTGTATTCAGAGTTATTAACATACAGAGGTTGGGTTCCTGAGGGAATACACTGCCCTCCTTCTTGTTGCTGCTAGGCCTCGTCTCCATAGCAACCAGTCTTAGCTCTCTGGCTGAGAATTCTAGAGGCCCCTCCCTGAATTGCCAACCACAGAATTCCATAGAAGGCAGGCAGCCAATCATATGAGGTCTTTGCCTCACACAGCCAATCATATGTGGTCTTCGCCTGCCTGACACAGACAGACAAACTCACTCACAAACTTTGACTTTTATATAGTAGATAATATGGAAAGTGACAAAAAAAAAAAACCCTAACAAATAATATACTCAAGTGTTCCCCAACCTTGTCAGCAATATCTGAATTCACAGACAGATGGAATGGAATGGGGTGATAGTGAAATTAAAAATAACTAGATCAATTCCTAAATAGCAAACTCTGTGTTTCTAAATGCCCAGGAACAATATGACTCAAGAGAACACTGCTTGTGATCTCATAGTCCTCTTTGTTAGTAGTAGAAAAGTATTCCTGGAACACTGCTGAGTGTTCTGAGAATTCAGAAACCTATTCAGAATCCTTTATTTTATCTCTATTTTTGATCCATCATTTGCAAAGGTTCTTTGCAACAAGCAAGATAGGAAATGAAAGAGTATGTCAACATGAAGCATAAGCTGGACCCTTTATAGGTTCAGCTATGCCCTTCATAACTTACACAAAATTAACTGAAACACATTGTCAAAACAACTACATAAGCTATAGATTGCTAAAACAGAAAAAAAATACTGGAGCATTTTAGGGCTATCAGCTAATAACACCATAACCCTAATATATGGTAATCTTGGCCAGAATTCAGTAATGGATTTGTGTCTATGGGAAATGGAACTGAGCAGTTTCACATTATCTGTATTCAGCAAGGGGCTGCTATGATGTTACCATGTAGCAGAACCAGTGAAATGTCTGATGTACATCACACTGATGTACATTGGGATTCAGTGCACATTGGGACACCAGCTAGGGAGTGCCAATGCACATCGGTAGAGTCCAGTGTGCACCTGGACACTCTTGCCAGTGTCCTGTTCCACTTCTTCACAATACACTATCAGGGTTTCTTAGAGCCACTACTAAGTCAAATACATCTAATATATAAAAGTCAAAGTTTGTGAGTCTGTGAGTTTGTCTGTGTCAGGCAGGCATAGACCTCATATGATTAGCTGAGTCAGGCGAAATGACCTCATATATGAAGTTGAAGGCTTTCATGGCCAGAATCCATGGGTTGTTGTGGGTTTTTCGGGCTATGAAGCTGTGTTCTAGTAGTATTTGCTCCTGATGTTTCGCCTGCATCTGTGGCTGGCATCTTCAGAGGATCTGATCCTCCGAAACATCAGGAGCAAATACTACTAGAACACGGCCTTATAGCTTGAAAAACCCACGACAACCCACAGACCTCATATGATCGGCTGGCTATGAAGATTCTATGGAATCCTGGGTTTGGCAGTTTAGGGAGGGGCCTTTAGAATTCTCAGCCAGAGAGCTCTTGGGCCTCAGGCCAGTTGCTATGGAGATGAGGCCTAGCAGCAAAAAGGAAAGGGACAATGTATTTCTCTCAGAATAAAGATTGGATTTGGGAATGTGAGGAAAAGTTACAGGTATTAGACAACACAGTTTGGTGAATTAGAGACACAGGATCTCAAATCTGTGTATTTCAACCTTATCTAATTCCTAAGGTTAGGTAAGGTAATTCCTAAGGTATTTCTAACAAATATTACCTATCAGAAAATAAAATCCTGGGCAACGCTGGGTAAATATGCTAGTAAAGTTATATAACCTAGACCAATGGCTAAATCTGGGGTCTGGGGACCCCTGGCAGTCCCCAGAGACCTCATAGGGGGTCTGTGAAGCCTTGCTGCTGGACACCAACATCAGCAGCAGCAGCAACAACAGGGATTTGGTGACGGGTGCAGGTGCTAAAACTCTCCGTCATTTGCAAACAAGGGAGCAGTCTGCATATGCACACACATATCCCTACTGCCGCATCCCTGATGAAAGTGACACAGCAGCAGACGTATGACCACGCCCTAACTATGATGCTGGAGACCAGGGTTTGAATCCCCACTTGGCCGTAGAAACCTACTGAGCGATCTCACGCAAGCCACATTCTCTCAGCCTCAGAGACAAGCAAAGGCAACAAATCTTGCCAAAAAAAGCTGGATACATTTGTCTTAGGGTTGCCATAAGTAAGTTTTCAAAGGGGAGAGACATGATGACTAGAAAGAACCTCCCATTGTCAGTGGCACCTTGTTATAATGTGCCTTCAGACTTACAGGAAGCCTAAAGTGAACCTATCACAGGGTTTTGTTTTGTTTTTGGCCAAGATTTGTTCAGAGAGGGTTTACCTTTACTTTCCTCTGAGGCTGAAAAAATGTGACTTGCCCAAGGTCACCTAGTGTCTGAATGGGGATATGAATCCTAGTCTCCCAAAGCCTTTCATAAATAAATAAATATTTGAATATTTGATCTAAATTTAAATAGTTAAATCTTGAGTTAAGTCTTGGGGGTCCCCAGCAACAAATTATAATTTGTAATAACCACTGACATAGACTGATGGAGAATTCCAGCCCTTGTTTTTCAAACAGTTTTTCCAGTCACCACTATTAAGCATCTTGCTAATATTGCAATGACTGAAAACAACCCCCCTGTTCCCAGCATTTTTATGTATCTTGCGTTATAGGATTTGAGGAGCATAACAGTAAAAAATTCTTTAATCTAAATGGTATTTCACTCTTATTATTCATGGCAAGTAATGAATATGTGCTGAGCTGTGATAGTTGTAGCAGCCAAGTCACTACTCACATCAGAACCACTGTAACTAACAAAATAACAGAGTATTGTTAAAGCCAGCAGTACAGATAAGGTCCAATGGGACGTACATGCAAGAAAAGCACAGTTTCCCCTGAGAACATGCAAAGTCAACTGAAATTCTGCTTCTGGCAAAAGATCTGTACTTTAACAGTAGGGATCCTACTTTAAATCCATAAATTGGTTGTTTTGTATGTTGAATCTGTTAGCTCTGTAATTCTCAGATGTGTAATGAATCCAGGTCTCAATTCAACAAATGTCTTGCAATTCAAACCAAGACTGATTAGGACTGACTTAGATTTCTTGTGCTTGAGCAGTCTACATGACTGAACATCCAAACTTCACAGTTTCTCCCAATGCTCTGATGTTGGTCACTGTAACCTTTTAGTTTCTGAAGGACACATAAGGGTACTGTTAGCAATGCACATGCACATGGATGGATTTTCAATCTTTGGTTTACTGTTTGCCCAAATCAGATTAGAATTCAGCTCTAAAACCATACAATAATCAACTAGCCTTGAAGAAACAGAATCTTAATTCAAATGTGCCCCTTATTTGCTTCTGCTGGTACTAGGTATCCTATCTTTTGTATCTGCTCCTTCCTATCTGAAGCTGTTGCCTCTGCTTCCAGGAGTTCTGTGTCCTTTGATCACTGTAACCAAAATAGTACATATAAACAAAGCACAGGCAATCAGAAAAGGGATATGCGGTGATGCATGATTTTGTGGCATGGATTTAGGAGGGAAATACCCTATTATGCATGGAATGTTCCCAATATATTCTTTGATAATGTGCATGTATCAAGGCTTTCTGAAATTGGGCTTTTCCAACCTTATTTGCACTGAATCTGGGACCTTTTGCATGTGAGGCCTGTAATCGACTTCTGAGATACTGTTTTCTCATATAGAACAATAACTTCACACTGCAGATGTGAGGTTTAGGTCCCATTTTGCCAGTCTTTCTCAAAACTGACATTCCAGAATGAATGCCAGTGGATGTTGTAGCACCTTTGAAACTAACTGAGAGAAAGATGTCAAGAAAAGACATGACGCACTAGAAAAGACATTAAAGCTTGGCAAGGTGGGAGGCAGTAGGAAAAGAAAAGGACTGTATTGCAGATGCATAGACTCCATCAAGGAACCACAGGTCTGCAAGATCTGTGCAGGGCTGTTGATGATCGGGTGACTCAGAGGTCTCTCATCCATATAGTTGTCATAAGTGAAAGTCAACTTGATGGCAGTTAGTAACAACAGTGGTGTTGCGGTGACAAGTTCAAGGGGAACAAAGCTGGAAGGAGAGATATTGCCTAAAGTCAAGATGAGTAGATAGCAATATGAGTGGTGGAAGGAGTCTTTGGAATGTCATATGATGCTGGCTGAGAACCAGAAAGGAGTTATGATAAAATGAGCAAGACAGTCCTCATGAGGCTGGAGTGTTAACCAGTGTTATGCTATGTGTAGTGTGCTAGGAAACCACTGTCTCTGTTCAACCCACTGTCGATGGACTGGAGATGTGGGTATATTCCAGTTCTGATATTTCCCTTTCCAATCTCCCTTTGAAGTTTTTTGTTCAAGCATTGCTGAACAGAAGGAAGTTACACAGGCTTCCTAGCTGAGGTCTGAACTAGGAGAGCACCTAAATTTTAGCTCTTTCTAGGCATACTCACTAATTTGCTTTTGCATCCTTTACATACTTTACATTCACTACAGAAGGCTCAGGCTTAAAAGGTTACTCTCTGTTTCGAAGCCTTTGTAGCTTTCTGTTCAGTCTTGTGCCTGGAAGAAGATAGGAAGGAGAAGTCTAATTTCATTGTATCTGTACAAACTACAAAGAAAATCATATCCTAAAATATTGCAAGTCTTCATTCTCGGCCAAGTATTGTAGATACAATTGACAGTACAGCATCTGGCAACTCCAATAAAAGGAAATAGGCTTGAAAATCAATGGTTAGTTGAGTACAAAAGTGGAATTTAATGTTTTTTTGTTGTCCAGAAACCAACTGAATTCACTTTTCCTGTGAAATCTCACATGTACACACATAACGATACACACACAATTGTAAGGAATATTCTTAACAAATGAATTTACTGTACCATGATTCAGGTCTGATGACTAAAGCTTGCAGTCTCTTGACTGCATACTTTCAATCCTAATTTGCTTGTGGAAAAGATGTTGTATTTGTGCTAATGAAAAGAGACTGGGTGAGATGGTGTCATCTGTCTTTAGCAAGTCATATTCTTTATATAAACAATTGGGTCACAGAAAGTGTGATGGCTTGATCATGAACTTCTTCATTGTTTTTTGACAAAACAGGAAGGTGAATATGAATATAAAGTATATCCTCTGCTTCATCAGGCACTGGGTAAATCTAACTATGTAGACTATCTCACTATGTAATAGGTTGTTGTTATATTTTTAAAAAAACTATTTTATTTTTTCATTTTAATATGGAGGTATCCAGTAGAGTGAAAATGGAAAGGACACATATACACTGGACATGCTTTTGTGACAAAGACATTATGGGACAAGATTATTTCAGAAATTAATTTTTGTGTTCAAACAAACATAAATAAGACTCCCATATTTACAATTTTGCCTAATTTTTACAGTCTGTACTGCATAACAACTATATTTTTCAACCACTAATGGTAACAAGCAAAATCATTAGAACTCATTAATTTCAGTGGATATATCCATGAAAGCTTGGTTTCAGAAGGTTTGGAATCATTTATGACTGGAATAACTGTTCTTGAAAATCCTATTTCTCTTACAAGTTTGATTTTAACATACTTCTGTACATTTTATTTTAAAAACATAGAGATAGTAATCAATATGGCTTTAATAGATAAGATTTGCTGTTGTTATGTGCCTTTGAGCCATTTCCCACTTATGGTAACCATGTCTGGTTTTCTTGGCCAGATTTATACAGAGGGGGTTTGCCTTTGCCTTCCTCTTAGGCCATTTCTGCACTACACTGTTATGGTGCTATTATTCCACTTTCAACATCCCATGGAATCCTGGGGTTTGCAATTTAGAGAGGGGCATTTAGAATTCTCAGCCAGAGAGCTCTTTGGCCTCAGTAAACTACAAACCCTAGAATTCCACAGGATGTTGAATGTGGAATAATAGCACTATAATAGTTTAGTACAGAAATGGCCTTAGTTTGAGAGTATGTCACTGGCCCAACGTCACCCAGTGGGTTTCCAGGAATGAGCAAGGATTTCAACCCTGACCTCCCAGAGTCTAGTCCAACACTTACTGGCTCCTCATCAGACAATATCATGCTGACCAAATGTGTAAACAGCTGAAAATGGAAGAAAACGGCCATGAATTTCAGAATTTCTACCTTAAAGAAACAATTTCTATATCATTTTGGTCTGCTACATGTGTTTGCTGGCTCAACAGGCTTTTAGATCCTAACTGGCTCTCCAAATGAATCAAGAGCCTCCTAAAATGCATGTAATGCTGCCCTACATATTGATTGAATATTGAAGGGAGTACTAAGTATGAGTAGGATGTCTGTCATGGCCTTTTGTCCACCATACCTCCTCTTTGAGATGGCCCTGATAAGCAACTGTGGAATCACTGGGTTCTTGACAGCAGAATCTGAGAGAACGTCTCAGGTTAAAGAAGGAGAGAAAAGGAGACTCAGAATGTGAAATCGCTAGTATATTTACCAGTATTATTTGTTTAGCATCAGTTTTAAAATATTTTCAACTTCACAAATGGGAGGCAGAGAATAACATATATCCTAGTATCCCCCTTTTTTATTACATTTTGTAGAGCAAGGCAAGAGCATTGGTTTGCTTCCAACAGCTGTTCTTTTGCCTACATAATTTAGCTGTTTCACACAAATGAGCCCTTTTTGGACTTCCTGGACCAAAACCACTAAGTTTGCATGTCTTCCCCCACAAATTATAAATCAGCTTGTAATAAAACCCAGATTTTATGAAATCCAAGTTTTCCAAAAAGGTCACAAAGCTTTCTCAGTCACTTGGCAGTCTCTTTTGTACGTGGGATTTGTTAGAAATATTTCACATAGTTCTTGAAAAGCTTCACATTTTGCCATTTTAACTTCATATTTTCATATTTATTTTCAACTCTTAAAGGCCCTGCCATCACAAGAATGAGAAGGAGCGGGGGGGAGAGTCCCAGTATAGGTCACTCCAGAAACCTGTGTGTACTAAAATATGTGTACATACATACAGAATTTTTGAATCTAGGAATACTGTGTTAATTTTAGTTCTTTCAGTTATGGATTGTGCCCTTCAAAATCTGTGGGTGCACCTGTAATGCTGTTAAGTAACCAAAGGAGGGTTGCTGTTTGAGGTACTTAAAAAAGAATCAAACCCTTCGACTTAATTTTTATGTAGACAGAATGGACAGCACAACCTACTCTGAACAGGCCACCCACATATGCTCTAGCACTCCACAGATGAAAACTGAGGCACATGTGGCCAAACAACACCAGAGTGTGGGCAAAATGGCAAAATTTATCAGTAAGGGAGAATACACAAGCTAGGAAAGGCTACAGCAGTTTGCCTTTGCTTGAGCCTAGTGGAAAGAGCAAGATACTGCTCTCCTTCTCCTCTCCCATCCTCTCCCCTCATTGACCTAATTAAGCGTCAACTACTTTTGCATTCTGAACTCAGTTTGCAGCAACTACAAAGGAAGAAAGTGGGAGAAAGAGAGAGAAACTAGGACATTTAAAAAGCAGGTGAGAAAGTGGGACAACAGTGATTAATGGGGACTGTCCTTGTGAAATCAGGACATTGGAAGTTACATGCCTGCTTTGATTCTACTGAAATATCCTCCACCATGCCCACCTGTTTTGATTTTCAAAGGGGAAAGTTTCTGTCAAAGCTGGGCTGAGGTAGTATGCAGCTCTACCATGTCAAAGAACTCAAATTTGGAGCCCTTGGATCTATATGCAACTTTCAGTTGGACAAACCACCGAACTATGTGTTAGAGGAGCTGCTTAAGTAATTTAGTGTACACTGACCTGGAACTGATCTCAGACTCCCACGTTGCTCTTTGGATTCTCCTAGACAGGAAGAACAATCAGAAGGCTTCCTATATGTAGTAAAGCTTCAGTTCAGCTGAGATCCAATACCTGAAACCAAAGGACAGTTCCAGGTGATGTCACAGGAGGTGGCCCTAGAGAAGTAAATAAGCATGATAAATTAAACACCAATCAAAGTTGCACAGAGTCATTAATTTTTTCCCCAAATTTAACAGTAGAGAATACATACCAGACACACATTTAAATACAGTGCCACCATCCTTGGATTTCTCCTCCTCTCCTTCAGGACTGAGGTCTGGAAACCCATGTCTTGATAGCCCAGTGTCATTATCCACTTGAAATGATAGGGACTGAATTACAACCCCATCCTCTGAGAGAAAGAACATAGGTTATCCTGTCATGGCTTATGGTTATCTTTTCTACTTAGGAGCCAGTTTGGACTGGGTGTGTGTGTGTGATCATTTTTTTTCAAAGATTGATCCCCATACATGAGGGACATTCTTTCAGTAACTTGAAGAAATCTCATTCCTTACTTGGATGACAAGCTTCTCTCCCCACTGGCAGCCAGAGTCATTGCCACTGGTCAAGCCAATGTCTTCTTCTGCTGTGATACCTTTCAGTCAGTGACACCATTCAGCCAAGCGTCGTCTCCCACATTACTACATTATTTATTGTTCATAAATTGGTAGATTGAAACATTTCTTTCTAGTCTGCTGAGATCTAGGGATTTCTGCAAGGCAGTCTTGGTGGGTCTTCACACCCCAACAGTCATTACTGAAATCAGTGTAACCTGCACCCTTGCCAATGTTGGGAAAACAGCAATCTTGGAAGCCACTAAACAGTAAAGTTTTCCTTATAGCCCAGCTGGCTACCTTGTTTGTGTGCAAAACTGAGTGGACTGGATTCCTGTAACTTTGGGAAGCTGGACAGCAAGTGGGCAAGGTTTTTATGCAGCATTGATGATGCAGAAGAATATAGAACTAATACAGTGTCTCCTTTGCGGAGTCAAGCTTTTAGTCCTACTTTCTGCTCCAACCCAAAACAATCTCATGGATCATTCATTTCGACTAGGCATCCATATAGAGCCAGATGAGCATAGCAGGCTCTTCCCAACAATCCACTGGAAAGTAATTCACATATGGGCTAGACTTCTCGTTTGAAATGAATAAATGGGAGAGTTTTGTTGCTATTGTCATTTGCCATCCAGCTAACTTATGGCAACCCTATGAATGACTGATATCCATGAGCCTGGATCTTGTGTCTTGCAAACTCAGGCCCATGGCTTTCTTGATTGAATCAGTCCATCTGTAGTGTGATCTTCTTATTTTCCTACTTCCTTCCATTTTACTGAAAGTTATCATCTTTTCTAACAAGTCATGTCATGTCATGTCCAAACTATTACAGCCTCCGTTTAGTTGTTTCGGCTTCTAGTGAGAGTTCAGACCTGATTTACTCTAGAAGCCATTTGTCTTTTTAGCAATCCATGATATCTGTGCAACTCTCCTCCAACACCACATTTCAAATCCACTTATTTTCTTCTTGTCAGCTCTTTCTGTTGTCTATCTTTCTTAACCATATGTGGAAATTGGACACAATACAGCATGGATGAGTGGATGAAATGGGAGCTAGTGTGACTAATTTTATTCCAAATATGCATCAAATGTATTTTACTCATTTCTGAGATTTGATTGTTGCCTTATAAAAAGGGAGTTAGTGGTGATGGTAACAAAGGTTGAGTTTCTTAATTTACAGTTTTGCTGAATATGTCATTAGATCTGTAATTCCATCGGAGAGGATCTTCCTCAGAGATGGAATAAACAGTTCTAGACATAAAATGTTGTTCAGCTAACAAACCTCTATGAAAAGATCCCTTTGATAGCCTTCAAATATACAGTAATGAATGAATGATAGCCACATTGCCAGTGTATCAGAACATGAAAAGCTTATTTTTTAAAAAATTGAAATTTAGAAAATCTCCCAGTGGGAATGGCCATTGGCTGTTTTGGCTGGGACACTCTAGGAATTGGCCAAACCTCTGCTGTGTGTCTCTCTATTTGTCTCTCCATCATTCACTTATTTAATTTGTTACTGAATATATTTCTTGGATATAACCTTCCCAAGATGTTACAAGATGTATTGTGTTGTATTTCTCGGTCTCTGAGGGCCTTTCCCCTCCCTAAACTGCAAACCCCAGGATTCCATAGGATGTTGAAAGTGGAATAATAGGACTATCACAATCTAGTGTGGAAATCGCCATAGTCATAGTAGCTTGGTACCAGTTTAAATATCACAGGAGTGTATGGAATCTTGGGATCTGTAATTTGGTGAGGTGTGTAGAATTCCCTGCTAGCAAGCTCAAGTGTCCTTCCCTGAACCACAGTACTAGAACTCTCTGGCAAAGATTTTAAATACCTCTCCAGACTACAAAGCCCAGCCTTCTGTAGAATGGAGTCGAAGCAGTTAAAGTGCTATCAATCTGCTATTGTTCTGTAATGTAGATACCCTCCTTTAGTCTCCTCTGGGCTTTTAAAACTGTTATGTTTGAAAATATAATACATTTCCACTGGATTATGACACATTTTTTTACTTCAGATCAGAGCAACAAATGTATGATGGGATGTACATCCAGGGTAGCATTTACCAGCTGGTACCATTCTGTTTCTATCCATATGCAGAGCAGTCGTCACTGAAATAAATAGAAACTGTACAGCAGTGCAGTTGGTGATTTGCACTTTCAGTGAACTGCTGCACAGCCGAAGGGAAAGGGCTCACTTTCTGTGATGTAGAGGATAAAGCAACCAAGTCCACAAGTGGGTTTTATTTTGTGTCATAATCTCATCTCTGAAGGTACAATAAGTCATCAATCATTCCTAATCAGGTGAAAATGTGCTTTGCAGAGTAATTACCTTGGGGTGGCTAGCTTTAAACTAAAATCAAAGATCCTGTTACTGAATACACTAAATATGAGATTAATTGTGCTGAAGGGACAGATGGAAATAATTGCAGGGGGGAGGGATAAGGAAAACCTGAACTGAAATTACAATACTTCTCTTTGTTTCAAAGGGCAAGGTTTTGCCAGTCTTCACTATACACACAAAGGATAAATCACTAACCTGCAATTAATCATATTGCCCAACACTTCTTTTACCAAAAATAATTTTTGCAAAATCAGTTGACAAAAAAAAGATATGGAAAAATACTCGTCTGGATCAATCATCCCATAACAGGATGGCAGTTAATGTAGCTAAAATGATCCTGAGCCAACCTGATTAAATAGAACATACAGTCTATTGGCATGAGTTTCTAGAAAGAGGAACTTAATGTGGTCACTTGGCCACAGGCCTGCAATCTCATTACTCTCAGGGGGCTTTGCAATGGAAAATAATAAGAGCTCTCAACCTGTCCGGCAAGTGAAGCACATAAGCATATGCTTCAATTTAAAACTGAGCAGCCCTAGTGGGCTAAATCCTGAAAGTCATAATTGACACGTAGAGGCCTAAAGGGAAGCTGAGTGCCAAAGGCTATAGTTCTAAGACCTTACTTACTCGGCAATGTTGCTTTTCGTTTCCATTTCAGTCTGGTGCCAGGATCATGGTCTAAGTGCAACATTTGCCTTTGGAAATAAGTTCCTAAATTGACTTCAGGTATTTCACTCAGGATTGCCCATATGCTTAGCACATGCTTACGTGCTTGGCTGGATGGTTGAGAGAGCACTTAACCTCTTGTAGGACTGATCTCTCAGTGATACAGTCTGAGCCCCTAAAGTTAGAGGGAGAGCAGGAAAGAATAAGAATGATCTCATGCATTCAGATTCATACTGCTAAGGAGGATGCCATGACTGAAAGCTCTCTGCAAGGTTTAACATTTGTGTTCTCATTATGGTTGCACTGTATCACCTCATCTACATGCTCACAGACTACTGAACACTAATAAGATGGTTTTATTGACATGTGGATTGCATGTTGTATGCACACATGACTTTTACATTGTATACATCCTGCCTGGTTTCACTATTTTGTTCCATCAGAATTTTTCAGAAAATCTGTTTTGTGAGCCTATGGAGCTATAGCAATGCAGTGTCACAGCAGGTTGCAAGTTTCCATCAGGCTGCCAAGCTGGGACATATTAGACAGACACTGAGATGGTATACTATTGATCTAGCTTTGGCCAAAGAGAGAACTTAAAGGAGACCAGCCAAACCATGAAGGAAGTCTATTCTTTACACTGTTGGTCCTGAAGCAGTTTAAGTGACACACTCCTGGCAGCTAGTGACTTCCATGTTATGGAGTGATATCTACTCTGGGTTCTAATTTGAACTTCAAAAGAGCTATCCAATGTTTCCAATGTAGGTTCAGAATACTGAGTAGTTTCTTCAAAGTTCAGAGTAAAACCTGGAGTAAATTACTGTACTACTGACATGAGGGACATTGGCTGCCACTGTCCTCAATTCTACGACAGCTTAGTGCTAGGGCTGCTTTCTGCTCTGAGGAATTAGAAGAATCATCTGTGTATTCTTGTGAGTGGTTGCACAAAGGGGGATGATGATGATGATGAAAGTTTTGCTCCATGTTAGATATCTGAAAGGAAAATCATACCCCCTATTTCTGGTGTTGGGGGAATACAGATCAAGAACTTGCCCAAAATTGCTCATTCTCAATGAGAGAGGTTGCCCCAACATACTAAGGTAGCATGTTAAGGAATCATTGACTCCCATAAGAGTTCTTATCTCCAGTACAAGACTGAGACAAGTGCATCCTGTTCCACATCACAATTTCCACAATTTGCTCGAAATATCTCTGCACAAAACTGGTGTCTTTTTCCATATATAAAGTGAAGCATTCACACATGGCACATTTGGGAAAACCACTTGTTTAATTTTTTAAAAAATCCAATGCTTTCAAAGTTTAAAAGTTTAGGCAACAAAGCAGCAGCTTTTCTAGTTTTGTACAGTTTGGGGGAAAAAATCTTGCAAATGCAAGTACTCACATCAGTACTGACAGAGTGGTCTTGCAGTCTCATAATCAAGGAGAAAAATTTTGCAATTTATCATCCTCCAGCACGAGAACAAGACAAACATGGACAGCTTAGACTATGGCTGATGTATCAAAAATGACACCACCCCCTTACAAAAGGGAGATGTTGACAGGCTTGGTAGAACCCTAATGTTTAAAGAAGTATGCAAACTATATATATTTTTTCCAAATATGAGAGAACCTTGAAAATCACCCAGTTGGGATGTAAGCATGTTCAGTAGCCAGGAATTACTTACTGATTATTGTTGTGGATAAGAGGATCAGGGAATGGTATAGAGTGGTTTAGGGTTCCCACAAATTGAAAACTGAAGAGGGCTCCTGTACCTCTCCTATACCTGAGAATTCTTGTACGTGAAGGAATTTTAGCAGGAGTTGGTTGTCACACAACCAGGGGAAAAAACAACACCTGCTGAAATTCTCTCTTCTACATCCCCAAAAAAGACTCAGGGGGCCCTCTCCAGTTTTCAGTCTGGCAACCCTAGTCAGTCTGAAATCCTGAACACTGATGTCACAGGTCCCACTCATAATAATGATTTCACTTCAGTGCTTCAGAATGTTTCAGGTTGCAGTCATGTTGGAACTTTCTGTGGATGGTTTACATATCATCTGGATGATATCCTTCAAGTTACCATAGGAATTCAGCAAAAAGAGAATGCAAGTTATTTGGGGTAGGGTAGGAGGGGGGCTGATCCACATCATCACCACTCTCCAGCAAGCTATGTTTCCTAACTTCACTGTGGCCCACTGAAATGAGTTAGACCTGATTATTATTGAGAAATTTTTGAGGCAGTGGTGGATATCTCTACTTCATTAATCAAATTTTCAAAGCAAGGGTCTACAGACATCCATGCACAGGATCTAGCAGAGAAAGAAGCAAGTTTAGTCTTCTTTCTAAAAACTATAAAGAAGCTTTACTTGCAAATTACTAATTGATAACCAAATACATGGTCTAATAGATGAAAGAGTAAGGCCTTTTCTGCAGGATGGCATGGGGATGCGAGAGGGGTGGGACCGCAATGACATTTCCACATGGTGTCATCATGGTCCCACCCTTCTTGCCTTGCCAGACAGCATGATCGCAGGGTATATCATTGACAGAAAAACTCCATCAATGACCCCCAATTGTGCAAGCCTTCTGTCACAGCTGGCCATACAGAAGGGCTAGAAGCACGATCATGGGAAGAAGGCCAGCTGCAGTGTGAAAGCAAGGGGCATGTCCCTCGCACTCCCTTTGCAGGCAACCAGTCAGGTGCAGAGAGGAACACTGGGGACATGCTCCCATCCTGGAAGAGGTGCTACCAGGATTGCAATGGGACAACATACGAGAGCATCATCCTGCAGAAAGGGTCTTAGGTGAGAAAATGGCAGCAGGTTGGACTGATGCAGAAAGAGGGAGGGTGTGGTAAAGCAAACAAACAGGAAGTCACCAAGAAAACTTGCTGTGCCTAAATTCCTATAAAGCAACTTGCAAATTAGCAATTACAGAAATTGCTAACTCTAACAATTCTTGCATCCAAAGCATTCCATTTTTGCTATTTAGCTTATATGGGCACATGTACACCCAAAAATGTCATGCACAACTCACTTAGAAATCTTCTCATTCGAGAATAAGACTAGTACCCTTCCAGAATGTTGGTGTTGTAAATCCTAAGCCATTCACATTTGTATGTACTTGATAGTACAAAGAGCTACGTAGAGTGCTAAGTACAGTGCTCATGGCTGACGAATTCAAAATCTGGCTTTTTAAGTATCTTTGAATGAAAGGTTAACATAATTTTTGGCATTTCCTTTTTAAAACACATCACTGGAACATAATGATATAAATATTAAAGAACTGTAAAAAAAACTGTATAAAAACAATGAGAAGCAAAGATTATGCTATGAAGAGGAAGTATGCAATTGCCAATTGGTTATATTATATCAATCTTCCCTATATATTATATCATCTCTCCCCCTCCAAATGTCTTGTCAGTTCTAATTTGTCAGATCTCAAGAGAGCTGGATGAGGTCTCAGGGAATGGCTTTTCTTCCCCACTTTTCCAGGCAGTGAGACATTTCTAAGGGTGAGTGATAAGGCTCAGGTGAAGGTTTTTGTTTGTTTGTTTGTTTTTAATGTAAGGTGGCATTACAGCCTGGACACCCAAAGAATGGATTTGTAAATGCTATATGAGAAGACCTGGATCAATATATGCTCTATACAGAAATGAGTCTTGCAGTCATCAGTAAGATAACTTTTACCAGAGAAAGAGAATTCTTGCATCCATTTCATGGTTTCTCAGCTAATGTTGATGATCTAAATATATCATTTACCTCCTGTTTGTCTCCATCTGGTAATCATGGTTTCTCCTTGGTGGCTGTAACACCCTGCAAGCTTTGCATCTCAGGGGAAAAATGTGTGGCATTCTTGGTGCTGAGAGGAAGATGAAAACAAGCTTGCTCTCTGATGTGATAGAGCTCAGTCTAGGCTAATTAGAAATTTCCAAGAAGGAGCTGTGTTGTGATATAGTGACAGTCAGAAGGAGGTACTGAAATGGAAGTTCATATCATGGTGATCTGTTTTCTAAATAATGTTTCATAGTAGCAAAGATTATATTTATGTTGGATGGGGAAAAATGCACTCATTTTCAGGCCAGTTAGCCAGAGGACCTTTCACACTGCATACATAGAACTATGATTCCACTTTAATTGCCATGGCAACATCCTAGGGAATCTTGGGAATGGCAGTGTAGGTATTTAGCATTCTCAGTCAGAGAGGTCTAATGCCTCATTAAACCACAGTCCTCAGGATTCATATGATGCAGCTAAGGCAGTTAAATGGAATCATAGTGCTATAAATGTGTAGTGTGACAGGGCCCTGGGTTATATCCTCTTCCAGGATAATTGATTCCCTTTACAATTTCCCCTGCAATGACCAATCAACATTCTATGTATACTGAATATGCTCAATCCCCATTGGTCTGGTTTGGATCCCTCCCCTTTAGTTTCTCATCTAAAGTGTTTGTCTAGTGTGCTTCTACAAACCCGAGATTTTCCCAAGTCTGCTGATACTTTTCTCTTGTGCCTAGATTAAATGATGCTGTTTTGGTTATGTATGGGTCTGTATTCTGAGAAAGAACTATTTCTAGATAGGATACATAGCTTGCACTGTAACTCTGATCACAAACTGCCTTATTGGCTTTAGAGTAAAGGCCCTAATAAAGTCTTTTGAATTTTAAATCCAACAAAATGTCAGGTATCCTGAGGATAAATTCTGAAGTGTTTCCAACTTTTGAAATGCTCTGGCTTCTTCATCAGACAAAAATAGTAAGAAAAATCATGCAGGGAAAACAAAACTGATATACTTTTGTTTCACCTGCATGATTATTATTATTATTATTATTTTAAAAAGCTGGTGGGCTTTGAAAGCTAGTATATGTTTTCTGCAGCTTCTGGTTAGCTTAATAAAGGTATCATCAATATGTATGCTAGCTTTTGTTTAAGTGTCAACATGGCTACTCATGCATTTTTTTGAAGTTAATCTGTTTATGAGCATGTAGGAAAGATGTGTCAGAATTAATTAAATCCTCCCAGTTCTTTTAAGATGCAATTCATTAGCAAGATCCAAGAGAAATCAGTTTTTTACTCCCACGACTACCCCTAGAAATGAATGAGCAAATCCCTTTTGTTTCACACTCTTCCATTTCATAGTTTGGTGCTCAAAGGTTGCATAAGAATCTGCCCTTGTATACTTCTGATCCATGGATTTCCTATTCAACCTAAAGGAAATATGGGGAGTTTGGGAAGAAAGTTTAGATAGGGAGAAATAATCTGTAGGATTAATGTTCACAGTGTAGACAGTTTGTGCTTCTAAAGATAATGATAAAATTCTCACCAGAAATAGGAGAGCAGTCTATTCTACAATCAGGTTTAAGAGCTGGTGTTGTATCATTAAAGGATGGTTTGAATCTCTTGTATTCGTGAAAGCCCTATGGCCCTAGGAAGGGCTTCCAAGAATCCACAGGGTATTATAGACTATTCGGCAGGCAAAAGGTGGTGCAGAGATCTGCCACTAGATCTTCTTGTTGTGATGGCAGAAACCCACTTTGCATCCTTTCTTCATCTGTGTTGTGAAGACAGTAAATACAAAGTGGAGGGAACCAGAGGATGTGTGCAGCTCAAGAGAGACATTAGCTCAGAGAGTCCAGTGGCCCCTTGTCCCTCTACAAATGCCCCTCAAACTAGAGAATAAAATACTCCATCCCTGGAGCTGATGTAGTGAAATGAGGAAAGCCCCTTCCCTGACCAAGAGGGCTTCAAAGGGATGCTTTCTCCACCATAGTATCTCTCCATATACTCTCTGTATGATTGTTCTGCCTATCTAAGAATACTGTGTGGCAGCAGAAAAGAAAGAAGTAGTGATGGGTAAAAGCAATTGTAAAATGCATTATAAAATTAATAGCAGTGATATTAAAATAAAATAATAGTTGAATGAGAGAGCAAGTAAGTAGTGCCAGTTTGGTGGGCTCCTATGCAGACATATCATATATAGACAACTGAGATTCTAGATCAACTATTTAGCTATATATGACTACATTTGTTACACAGCAAAGCAGCTTCTACTGGCCTGCCCCCCCCCAACTTACTGGGCAGTAGCTGTTATGAACAGTAGAAGTCCATTCTCCTGTCAATCAGAATCCCCCTCCTCTTACCAGCAATTTCCATTGGGACAATCAGAAAGAGGATCCCTGCCACAATTTCTCCTCACAGCAGTGATCTCTCATGGGAAGGAAGTGGAAATGTCAGCCTCCTGTGTCCTGATTGGCAGGAGAATAGACCTCCATTACTCACAGCAGCTGCTGCCTGGTAAGTCGGGACTAGGGGACTTTAGGATACCTACATATTCCCTGCACTGTTGAATAGGTAAGGATTATGGTTGCACATTCATAATTGTAATTGTGAATTTCAGGCAGCAATTGTGTCTGGAAGCTAGGCTCATAGCTGAAGAATATGCTGTCTGGACCCTCTTTTGATGTTAACTTTATCCCCAACTGCCATTAGTCATCCGCATAGTTTTCTCATTGAAATTTTGCAGTATTTTGTGACTGCAATCCCACACATCTTTCCCTGGGAGTAAGTGCCAATAAACTCTCTATAACTTACTTGCAAATAAACATATATAGGGTTGTATTGCAAAAATTGCCACAAAATTAGTAGGAGTACCACAGAATTCATACAGTTCATACAATTGTTGGAAGGAATGTAGAACATTTCTGGAAAACAGAAAGGCAAGACAGGGAAAGTACAAAATGTGTATTCTATGGGACAGGAGACAGCATAAAAGTAAGAGGATGAGATAACCCTTATTTAGAATCAAATCACTGTAGTATTTATTGATTTTTTTTCACATCTACACCCATTTCCAAGCAGTTTGAATCTCCAACTGTATACCCAAGATTCTGTTTCCTTAGAAACAGGTCCTTGGAGATTTTTGGGATTTCTGTGGTTTATTTACACATATATACAAGCTGAGCATAATATGAGAATTCATAGCATTAACTCTCCCAGTAAACTTAGGGTGCCATCACATATCGACAGGTAATCATAGTGCCATAGGAGAGCAAAGTAAAGTTGTATTTCTACCTCGTTTCATTATGTGTTCTCACAAACTGTGTGTGGGCGTGTGCTTTCAAGTTCCTTGCTTACTTATGGTGGCCTCATGAATTTTATAAGGTTTTCTTAGGCAAGGAAAACTCAGAGGTATTTTTGTCAGTTCCTTTCTCACAGGGTACCTCAGATGTTCCGACTCAGCTTGCTTCTATTGTTTTCACAGACCTCTGAATCTCACAAAAAGTGCCTGCATCTTTAAAGAGGTTGAGGGAAATGTAAGATACCTTGCAGAACCATCTGATGAGAAGAATAGATGCTGAGTAATCTGTACCCATGAGGTTATCACTTATGCCTTTTTGGGGGGTGTCTTAGCTTCCACTGAAAAGTACCATAATGTTATCAAGCATCAGTGGTCTGTTTTCAGGTCTTAGGATGTGTTGTCTTCAGGCATTTGTCTTGATAACTCTATTCCTTGAAATGTTAGAATCAAGAATTGCAAGATTCAAAAGGGACCAATGTGAAATAAACCACACAGAAGGCAATCATCTTAACCAATGCATAACAACATACATTATAAAACTGAATATTTTTGAAACCATATTTTATTTTATCATGAGCTCTTAGAATATCACAACGAATATATCTGAGTTATTGTAACTCAGTGTGATCCATTTCCACAAGCTGCTTTGAAGCCAATGTCTCTCTTTTGTGCCAAGAATTAGAAACGTATACAGAAAAAGTATGGACCATGATCAGTCAAAATTTATAATACCTTGTTATTATAAAATGAGAATGCTCAACTGAATCTATCATGCAGCTGTCATTCAAGTTAAACTGAAGCATAATGAACTCCCAGCATGCTTGGATTATCTTTTGGTAACCAAAGATAAAAGAGGGTTTGTAGTGTTGCTTCCACTTAGATTTTATACACTAGACGTTTTTCCATTCAAATAAGAGAGTAGGCAAAAATCTGTATAACATTACCTTTTTTGTGATCACAAAACAAACATTCTTGCAATTCAAAATCCCAAAGATATGAAGCCAAATACATTACAAAATTCCTTTTATTCCTTTTGATGGGGAAAAAGGAACAAATACCTTCCTCTGTAGGAAAAGGGAAATATTAGGTCAAAATATTTTAGTTTTCTGCTATAAACAGACAAAATATTATTTGACCTGGACCTACATAATGATCTCAGCATACTTCAATAGTCAAGACCTCCTATGTATATGCTGTGACTCTACTGGAGCACAGAAATATCAATGAATGTGATTGAAAACATACAATTTACTTTTCCGAACATTTCTATATTTATTTATTTTGAAATGTCTGCAGATTTCTGTACCTCTCTCCTCCTTCTGGCTTTAAAGCAGAGGTTGGAAACATCAATGTTAAAATACACATGTTGCAATTAATTTGAATATTAATTTGTTACTTTTGAACTTAAAAACAAATTAAAATTACTGCAAAGGACCATTCCCAAATTACATTCCTAGATAACAAAAAGAAAAAAGGAAAGAAAAGTTAATTGTTACTTAACCTATTAACCTCATTGACATTAAAACAATTAAAATAATGGCTTGTATGTGGTTGTTTAAAATTACAACAAGTGGTGGGTAACATATTATTTTTAACAGATTAATTCCCAGCTTTTCTGCAAAGATGATGTCTGGACAATGTCTGACTAAAGTCTCAGAAGCCAGTGAAACACAAGATATAGCAAAGTGAATGATTTGTGTTATGTTGGTGCAGATTTTTGATTGATTATTTTAATGAATCTGTTCCACAGAATCCTGATTATAGATATGGGCATTATCAAGCACACGTTTTGGAAGATTCAGACTCATAGACATCAAAGACTGGGTGACACTTTTAAAGGGACACTGACACTTCTGGGAACTCCCAAAAAGGACTGACTGTGAATAGGATGGAGCAGGTGCTGCCTTGATTCAAAATTTTCTAGGAGATGGGTATTCGACAAGGATGATGGTAGGACACAGTCATCTTAACCATCATCTAAAAAGTAGGTGAACTATGAAAGCGTGCAGGCTAATAATTATTTCCCTTTGCAGATAATTAGATCAATAAAGTTGTAAGTCAAGTTCATTACAGATATAACCTACTGTCATTATTTGAGCATGCAGGCTGATCCATTATTTTGTGAAAAATTGTGAAGGAACAGCAGAAGTGACACATCATTGACCAACAGCATGTATGCCTCATTCAAAGATACACAAGTCATTTATCTGTGACTCAACGTAGGAAACCAAAAAACATCAATGTGGTCCTGAGCATGGCAGATTTCCAGACTGGTCAGATTTATTGATTTCTCTGGAGCTTCTTGTTTTATCTCTGGAAAGTGGTGCTGATGGTGAGAAAGTAGCAGTTTACAGTTTTCCAACAAACCAAGTACATTGTCTGTTTGTCATTGTTTTAGCTCTAATATCTTGTGCTGGAGTTGACACTAATGGCATCTGTATACCACCTCCATATGAAGCCTTACAGACACTTCCAGTTTTCTTTCATATCATGTTTCTATAGCATCACTATAGCAGCACTCCAATAAAGCTTTAATGGGATACATATATACTACAGGCTTTTAGGAAAAGGAGATATGTGGGCAGAAATGGAGTCAGGTCTTTAAAAAGAAATTTCTGTTCTCCTTCCAACTGTTCTCCACTCCCAGAATAATTCAGGATGTGCAAGTTGGTTTTTTTTTTTTTTTTTGGCCAAAAAATGTCTAGACTAACAAATGGAAATGGAATGTCATATTTCAATAATCTTATAAAAAGTCACTGTTTGATATAGAAAACCATTGTGCCTAGTTATTGAGTTTGTGAGCTGTATTTGGCTAAGTTACTGAGGTATCATTGTACGTATATCTTTGATATGGTTTTTTTATCACAATCAACTGTTTGGGTTTTCTTTTATAATTACTTTCAGCTTTACTGCTGCCCTCTGTCCAAATCCCCACACTGCACAAATCCCCACACTGTCCATCCTCTGGAATCTTGGGCTTTGCAGTTTTTGGTGAGGTACATAGAATTCTCAGCCAGACAGCTCTACTCTACTCTCTCTTGAACCACAGCTCTGTGGATACTTTGATTTAATCCTTAATCCCTCTCCTTAAGGTACATCAGGAAGTATAGTTCAGGGTTATTCAGTAGAGCTCTCTACTTGAAAATTCTAAGCACCTCACCAAACAACAAATCCCAGATTTCCATAGGATGAAGGCATGGTATTTGAGGTGGTATCAAACAGCTATAATTGTGTAATGTCAATGCATTCCATGTTGCAAACCCAGAATTGGCCCAAGACATTTTCCTGCTTGAAGCAGACTAGAACATGTTATTCTGTCCCAGCTGTGTCAAGCTACATAGGCCATTTGCACACTAGCCTGTTATAGCGCTATTATTCCAGTCCTTTGAGGCCCCTCCCCAAACTGCAAACCCCAGGATTCCATAGGATGTTGAAAGTGGAATAATAGCACTATAACAGTGCGGAAATAGCCATAGTTTTTAAAGACAATTGGATTATTCTGGCACATGAAGAAGAAAATCCCAGAAGCTCCTCTTCTCCTCCTCAACAATAGAAAAATACAATGACAAACTGGGCATGAATTTTGTCTTTTTTCATTACACCCAAAATCTGCTGTCTGAGGCAACTGTCACACTCTACATAATTGCAGGCCTTGGGTAAATCTAGATGGACAGCATTTATCAAAAAGGCAATACTACAATTAAGTAAGCTGTTCTTTCAAAATCAACATTTAAAATGTTTCTTCTCCTCCCAATAATGTCCAGTCATCTGGCAGTTTCCTCATTGAACCACTCTTTATAACTTTGCTCTCCTCCAGTTACCTAGATTTTAAAATAAATAAATAAAGTAAGTAAGTAAGTAAGTAAACAAACATTGTATACGGTAGAGCTAGGATGGTGTAGTGATTTGAGTGTTGGACTAAGTCTCTGGGAGATCAAGGTGTGAATCCTGCTCAGCTATCAAATCCCAGTAGATGAACCTGGGCAAGTCAGAATCTCTTAAGGCCTTTCGGCTCTACACTGTTCTAGTGCTACTATTCCACTTTCAACATCCTATGGAATCCTGGGGTTTGCAGTTTAGGGAGGAGCATTTAGAATTCTCAGCCAGAGAGCTCTTTGGCCTCAGTAAACTACATACCCCAGAATTCCACAAGGTGTTGAAGGTGGAATAATAGCACTAGAACAGTGTAAGGTGGAAAGGCTCTTAGTTGGAGAGAAAGGGAATGGTAAACCTCCTCTGAATATATCCTGTTAGGAAAATCCTAGGATCACCATAAATCAGAGTCAACTTGAAGACAAACAACATCAATAACAATAACAACAACAATGCCCATCCTTCTGCACATGACTTCTACTTCAAGATCTTGCACTGTATCCCCCTTGTTGGGGCAAAATGTGTTTGGCACATACATGCAGTCACCTAGATATGGCTGCCTTGGTGGTATTAGAATTCAGAACAAAATTTTGCATTCTTGGCAATAACAAGTTCTGTCATCCAACTAACAGAGTTATAACAAGGGCACTTTAATGTCTGTCATTCAGCATACAGCTCTTCAATGAAGACAGATGGATTTGAGCTGCTCTGTGAAGTCAGCTTATATTCATTTTTTATATAATTAAAACCAGTGCTTTATTTATACTCTAGGCTGAAAGTGGATTGAATGTTTCAGTAACTTTCACAAGGCTTGAGAGCCATTTTTCAGCAATGTATTAAGTGAGATGACAGAAGAAGAAAAGCTGTAGTGGATCCTGCTTCTCAAAACTGCTCTGCTCATTGAGGATAGAAACCTTGAGACAGATTAAGCAGGAGATTGGTTGCTGAGTCTTACAAGAATGTCCCTGAAAGCATTTTCACTTTCATTCATCACCAAACACAGTATATGGCTCCCTGCAATCCCATATGGCACTACAAATGTGGTCAAGTTAAACGTTCTAACAGCCTTAAGCATGAGGATATGGTCCCAGATGGAGGTCTGGAAGGGATCTTTCATTCTTTGCATCAAGAAAAAGAAAAGCAGTGAAACCACCAAACAAGTATCATCTGTTCTTCCCGTTCATTTTGATAGGAAACAAATGTTCAAGCTAGTGTGAAAAAATGACAGATTTCAAGGATTTGACCTGTTCACAAAAAAAGGCCAAACTGGAAAAGCAAGCTACTGTGGGTTTTCCCCATTACCAAGAACAAGTGTTGCCCACAGAGTCTGAATCTATGCGGGGCTGATCAAGCCAAGACTGAAGAAACTATGGTCCCATCACTGTGCATGATTACTGTTGACACTTAGTTGCTAACACCAAAAGTTTAAAGAAATATCTTTACAAATGTAGGTACACTTCTATATCTTTCTCCTCAATTACACACAGACAGACAGACAGACAGGTGTGTTGGCAACTACAGCTTTCCTAGGCCATGTAATCCCCAAACTGGGTTCTTGTGTAGTGACCAGCCTCTAATTTCTAAGTGTGCTATGACAAACCTAAAGAAATGGTGTGCCATCAACAGAGTTTAGAAAAAACAGTAAATTGATTAGTTAACTAATTAATTGTTATCCAGTCATTAGTTTCCCTTCCCAACTTGATCAAAATTCATAGATTTCCTGATTCATTCTGAAGTTACAGTAATCTTGTACTTTAGCCAATTAATTATTTTAAATCATTAGAATTCATTAGGAGTAGAGTAGCTCTCTTTCTACCATATTTTGTAAGACTGGAGAGCCTTAGAATTATAGGAAATCCATCACATGGTTCTGTGCCAGCTGGCTTGTTCCAAAGAAGCATAAATATGATGAGGCTTTGTTTGGAATGAAATGTTTGTGGTAGAAGGGCAGTGTTTCCTTGCTCTGTAAAAGACTCCTTAGGCCTTAAGTTTGGTCTTCCACTCTTTTCCCTTCTCCAGCATTTAGCCTGTATGGAAGTCGTTGGAGTCTTTCCGGAAATGGGTCTTCTAAATTTCCATTTTCTTATTTAATTGACTTTATTTTCTCATTTCATATACTAGTATTTGGGGTGAGCAGCAGTGAACCCCTTTGTACTTTACAGGATGTTTATTTTCACACAGTGTTGGCTTTTCCCTCCCTCTCTTCCTCATTCTGCTTTCCACTCACCCCCTTTTTCAGTGGATCACACACTTTGAGGGATTGGGAAAGGTAGCAGCTATCAGCCTGAAACAAAAAGATTCAGTTAGCTGAACCCACATACTTCCTCATGTCTGTTCAGAAATAAGTCCCATTTAAGTCAATGAAGCTACTTCAAGTCAAGTGGGTACAGAATTATGGCATCCATGTCTAATAATTCCATTTTTCTTAGGTGACAAAAGAGAAGAGGGAGTTGGGAGGTTATAATATTTGGCTAGAGAAGACCAGCAAGGCCAGGTTGTAAGGCCTCGCTTTGGGGTCCCCAATATCATTATGGTTTGGATGGGCACCATACCTAATTGGCATCACACTTTAATTGGCACTAATATCAAATTCAAGCCTGAGAAGTGATGGAGAGGTCAAACCAAACGAGGGAAAGACTGAGTCATTTGTCAGGCAAATACACACCATTCCTGTGGATAACAGGCTTAAATAGAAGCTGGAATTTTCCAGGGAACCCAACTGTGAAGAGCCCACCAGGACACTGACTGACAGATATCCCTCCCTGGTACACCTGGATTCCTTCCGCTTTCCTCACAGCACTCACAATAGACAGCTGTTACAACATCCATCATGTCTTTGTCAATCAAAGCCCATCAACAGGCGAACGACCCATTGTCCACAACAGGTTCCCTTTGTCTTGCATCTAGCAACTTCACTGCCACAGGCTATTTTCAGGGTAAAAATACCCCTGATTTCTGGATGCCCAGTGCAGCCTCTTGCCTTTCTGAGTGTCACTCAGCTATCCTATGTAAATCCCATGATCTGCTCCCAAAACTAACATTTTAAACAACACATAAATCACTGTTGATTAAACAGTGATTAAACATATTACATTGTTTCAGCTATTAGTGTTGATGACATTGAATTAATCTCCCAGCTTCTAACATTTAATCAGAAGAGAAGGTTAAGAGGGGACATGATAGCCATGTTTAAATATTTGAAGGGATGCCATGTAGAGAAAGGAGAGGGCTTGTTTTCTGCTGCTCCAGAGACCAGGACAAGGAGCAATGGATTCAAGCTGCAAGAAAGCAGATTCCACCTGAACCTCAGGAAGAACTTCCTGAGAGTCAGGGCTGTCCGGCAGTGGAATATGCTGCCTCGGAGTGTGGTGGAGTCTCCTTCTTTGGAGGTTTTTAAGCAGAGGCTGGATGGCCATCTGTCGGGAGTGCTTTGAGGGTGTTGCTGCATGGCAGGGGGTTGGACTGGATGGCCCGTGTGGTCTCTTCCAACTCTACATTTCTATGATTCTATGATTCTATGATGAATTAATTTTCAAATCTAATATTTTAAGCTCTGATCACCAAGTTGATGCAGTCTAACAGTCCCGAAGAACTTGAATTTACGTTAGCTCATTTTAAAAAAATGTAATAAAATAAACTTCCTGGTTATGTAAAAACAAGAGAGTTGAAAGAAAAATCAATGACCTATCTGCCAAAATATATTATTGGTCTAATATATTAGGTCTGGTGGGTCACAAGTTAGACAAAGCTATGTGCTATAAAAAAAAAACCCTGCGGACTACTCAAAGCAGCTCTGGATTGCCCAAAGATATAGTTAGTAATGGGCAAATCTATCAGTTTCATTTTCTTAACATTCAAAGTTTGGTAGATTCTGATAAAAAAAAAAGAAATAAATTCAAGTTCCTCCAACAATTACTAATGTCTGATGAAAGTGATACCACAATGTCTTGTCTTGCTTCAGGTCTTATGCTACATAAGTACACACAAATAGAATGCAGATATGGCATGTTATAATATGG
This sequence comes from Cyclura pinguis, assembly GCA_030412105.1. Lineage (NCBI taxonomy): Eukaryota > Metazoa > Chordata > Lepidosauria > Squamata > Iguanidae > Cyclura > Cyclura pinguis. The sequence goes on from CM059603.1 coordinate 68,514,684, forward strand.
ATATTTATTAAATCTTATGAAGTAAAATAAAGATGATTCAGGTTTGGGAGCCAGGATTTAAATTGGCTGTGGGGATTGCTTATGAGTATGCAGCAAGTTAAGACAATATGCCAGTGCTCAGGAAGAAGGTCATATAAATAGCTGAAAGCTAATCCCGTTGCATTGCAAATGTAGGTCAAGGCTCCTACCAAAGGTGCAAGAGCATTGTTGAAGAAAGGGATTCAAGGAAAGGTCATGATAATTCATCAAGTATGTATAAGACTGCCATAAAGTTGATGAAAACAATGGCTACCAACTATTCATGCGGGAAAGATAAGAAACAATGTGACTATACCCTGTGACATACTATGTTTAGGTTAAATATTATGTCAAGAGCCCTAATGGCAGGAGCACATAAGCAATAAAAGCAGCTTTGGAACTGCTTACAGCCAGTGTTTGAAAGAAAAAGGAGCTGAACACACTCCACTGCCAGCAAGCGCAAGAGTCACTTACCAGAAAACCCACTTTGAGAAATTTTGGTTACTGGGCTCTTATTCTCTGATGGTCCAGGTTTGTGCTGCAGGAGCAAAATGGTGTGTCAATAACTGGCTAAACATGCTCTTTAATCCATGGCAGTCTCTTGTGAAAAATGGATTACGGTCAGCCCTCCACAGGTTGCAGGTTTCACTTTTGCGGATTTGATTACTCACGGATTATTTGCTGTCACCTCTGGCGCCTCCCTATGCCATTTTTAATAGGGACTGCAAGCCTCGTGAGACTGAGAAACTGTGAACAAGGTTTGTAAGTCCCTATTAAAAATGGTGTGGGGCAGCAGTGGAGGTGGCAGTAAGCCCCACCAGCCACCCACTTCTGCCTTGTGAAGGAACCCTGATGCCTCAAAAGAATCTATGGTGGGTCGAATATGGTGATCATATTTTTTTGTGTGTTAAATACGGTTTGGGAGGGCCTACAGTTATTCACAGTTTTTCCACATCCCCAGGGGTCCTGTGCCCCTAACCCCAGCGAATGTGGAGTGATGACTGTGGTATGAAAATAATGTGGGTTAACATTAGGAAGGCCTTGACATATTAGCCATTTTTTTGTGACAACCTATTAAATTTTTTTAAAAAAAGAGAATAAGATTCCAATGGATTGGTCCCATAGATTTTACAAAGGTTTTTCAGACTGAGTAGTGAATGAAGCTTTTCTTACAACAAATGAACTCAGACAGACATTATCGTTAGGAAGAGGCCACAGATGTATTGATTATAGCTTTTAAAAAGGCTGTCATCTGAGGGCAGAGCTACTTGCTCATAAGCTCATGACCCCATTTCTACCACCCAAACTGGTTTTTGCAAATGAATCGAAGTGGGTTCAGGCCTTATGTTCCATGACCCACAAAGTATTGATATAATTTGTGGGAATGTCATGGAAACACTACTGCTACTACTAGTAGTGTATATATGTGCCTTATGACAACCCCATGAATTTCATAGGGTTTTTTTAAGCAAGGAATACTCAAAAGCGGTTTTGCTGGTTCCTTCCTCTGAAATAGTAGTAATTAATTCATTAGTTATTCATCAATTACTAATAGTAACATTGATTACTCAGTAGTAGTATTAATTCTTGTATGTCCTGCCTTTCCCCCAATCCTGGAAGTAAATGCAGATAACAAAATATTAAAACAAACACATTGAAATGTTGCAGAATGATTAGAAGTATGGATAAAATGCACAGATGAAATCTTGTTTTCTGGATTTCACATGAGGAAAAAATAGATCCTAGAATCTCAATGGTCAGGCTTTCAACTGCATATTATACAGTTAACTTTTCTCAATTTAACCTATTATTGGAAGTTATGCAATAATCGAACAATATACTATTGGTATATAATTGCTTGGGCAAAACATTATTTTTCCACAGATTATTTCAAAATATAGAAAATCACTCCAAGGCAGTGTTTTCCATTGTCAAACTGACAGTAAGAGCAGTATGACAGTAGAATATGCTGCTTCTGCATGTGGTGGAGTCTCCTTCTTCGGGAGTTTTTAAATAGAGGCTGGATGGCCATCTGTCATGAATGCCTTGATGGTGTTTTCCTGCATCACAGGGGATTAGACCCAATGGCCCTTGTGGTCTCTTCCAGCCCTATGATTTTATGATTTAAAAAAACTCCAAGGAGCCCAGACTAACAGCAAAACATGATAGCAACTGGTTGCAAAATTCACTATAAAGCTGATCCTCCAAATGTGTCCTAGCTAAAAGAAAAAAATGGAATAATTTTATGAAGAACTGAAGGGACTGAAGGGTTAGGGACAAAAGCAGAGATTGCAGAAAGTTACTGTGAAGTTTTCTCATCACTTTTTTCCAGTTTGCTCCATGGACTGCTAGTATCTTTGAGTAAATACCTGCTTGATAACTACTTTCTGCATAAACAGTGAGATACACTAGGATCTAAGTGTTTACATTGGGCGGGCCATTTTAATTAGCAATCAAGTGCTGGCTCACACATTGCTCGGTCCATTGTGTGGGAACCTACATTTTCAGCCTGAAGCTTTGGAATGTTATTAATGCAGGCTTCATCTGTGACATGAGATTAAAAATGGATCTGAGTATACATGTTTGTATGTATATGTATAATATGGATGTGTGCATGTGGACAAATAGTTGTAAAATGGTTTAAAAGTATCTTTTATGCATTATTAATTGAAAATGTGTGGTGTAAGTTAGAAATGGATGGTGAATATGAAATGTGTTAACATGTGGCCAGTTTTTATTCCTTTTTCTGCTTTTTTTCTGTTAACTTTATTCAAAATGTGAATCATACTAAAGAACTTATGAATTGTTAGCAAGCTGGAATGTGCATAATGTTAAACAGATCCCTTTGCATAGCATAACCATGCCAATTTTCTTTTACTGGCCAGGAAACCAGTTCTAGTGAGTAGATTCCTTTCACTGGGAAAAACTGCATATTTTGATTCCTACTGTACAAAAAGCAAAGGATGAAAATAGGTTCAGTAGCCTTTGGTAGATTTTGAGAACTTTGTTGTGTTTTCCAACCTTTCTTTCTAAGTTAATTGTAGCTTCCATCATTAGAATGCCTTTAATAAAAAAGTAAAAAAAAAATCAGCAGGATACTTCCTGGAGCAAGTAGAGTTGTCATCTGGATAATAAGTAACCCAATTTCAACTTACACCAAGCAGAGATCTCTTGAATTCAGATTTGTTGATGCAGTGCAATCAGCCAAGGATGAAAAAAAGAAAGGAAAAAAAAACTGTAAAGTTTGAATGTAAACTACAGAAAGTTATTTACTTGAAACAAGAGCATAATTCTTGCCTTCTGTATTATAAGGAAAATTGTGTACCAGGCCTGATGTTAATGGGAACCTCCGCTTGAATCAAAAATTGCTAATGGAAAGCTCCTCTTATTCAAGATTAGGCAATCCAGGATCCAAAAGAAGGCGATTCAGGAATCAAGCTCACATTGTCTGTTTGTTTGTTTGTTTGGTTGGTTGGTTCACTGGGCTTTAAGTGAAGCTTGCTGAGTGCTATCAGAAACCCCAAGCATGTACAACCAGAAGGCAGTAAAAGTGACTCACTTCTGGATAGAAGCAGAAACTGGGGCGCATCCAATGAAACCCACAGGAGAAACTGGAGGCATATCTGAAGATCCTGTAAGGGTGGTTGTTTTATTAGTGAAAAAAGTGTCCAACACATTTCGGCCTACATGAGCTCTTTAAGACTTTCTCCAGGGGTTATATGAAATCATAAAAGAACAAAACAGAAATGCATAATATGATGATATATGACACAAATTACATAAAATCACTATTACATTAGTACATAGCCTGTGACCTGTACATGCTTATTCTAATCTAATCTTTTAGAATCAGATGCAGGTCATTTTCTGAAGACCACTTGACACAAGTTTGACTGTGATTCAACATGGAGAAAGATACATGGACTTTCGGCCCAAAAAAGGTTCCTTTGGCATCAAAGACTATAAGTGGTTCTGTTTTTCCACAGATCAACAGTTTATGAATCGTTTATTCTTGCCTGACCTAATTTTTAAGAAAATAGTGATTACAATACTAGCCCAACAAGGCCTTTACTAAAGAAAACTAACAGAAGAGTATTTTCAAGGCTATCTTGAGGATTCATGGGTTTTCTGAATTATATGTGATTCACAACTTCCTCTAAAAATTTTCCAGACAGAAGGACACATGGATGAGAAGCCACATTGCAACAGACATCATTGTGATTAATCATGCTACAGAGATAAGAGCCAAGAGCAACTGGAGTTTGACCACAGTATATTTATCAGTCTATAGAAGTGTGTTTGGGACAAGCCCAAGTTTGGCCATTCCTATTAGGTGGAGTGAGGTACTCACTTCAGAGTTGGAAGTGGCCTCCCCTACACCTCCATCTGGAAGCCCCAGTGATGCTCTGGAGAGCCACCCAATATTAGCAATATTCACAAAGTTCTAACACAGAAGAAAAGCTCAAAAAGGCCCTCCCTTTCTCTGTCTCAATCTGACATCATTTCCACACTACACTGGCCATTGCTGCACTACACTGTTATAGTGCTATTATTCCACTTTCAATATCCTATGGCATCCTGGGGCTTGCAGTTTGGGGAGGGGCCTTTAGAATTCTCAGCCAGAGAGCTCTTTGGCCTCAGTAAACTACAAACCCCAGAATCCCACAGGAGGTTGAAAGTGGAATAGGAGCACTATAACAGCGTAGTGCAGAAAGGGGCACTATTATAGTGCCGTTATTCCACTTTCAACATCTCAAGGAGTCCTGGGGTTTGTAGTTTGGGAAGGGGCATTTAGAATTCTCAGCCAGAGAGCTCTTTGGCCTCAGTAAATTACAAATCCCACAAACCCCAGGATGTTGAAAGTGGAATAATAGCACTATAGCGGTATAGTGCAGAAATGGCCTGAGTCTATACAGATTAAATAATGCATCATTACCTCAATCCCAGTTCTGCTGGAGCATAAAACATCCCTCTCCTTCCAACATGAAAACACTTCTTTTTGTTGTCTGGGGCTTTTAAGGTAATTTTGTCGTTTGACTCCTCCCCACCAAAAAAATGGGATGACAGTAGAATCAGGGTGGCGAATGAGGGAGGTTGGGACCAGGCTGGTGGGTAGTCACCATGGTCAGGTGGTCACTTAGGTCACCTGATTATCCCTGCCAAGAGCAGCTACCTTGTTTGTATCGCAAGTGTTACACTTGGTGTTTGTGTGCAAACCTTTGCATATACACCACTGAACTTATTTTCAAGTTAGCATTTCACCTCCGCCTTCTCTACAGACTTTACTTCACTGAAGTGCAAGTGGGTGATCAGAAGGAAGGAGACAAAAATGCTATTTGATTATGTGAATATGTGACTATGTGCGTGCATTGCAGGAACAGAAAAACCCTACAGCTGCTGCAGTTATTTGACCAGACATATACCCATATGGCCAACACGTGCGCACAGTAGAAACACCCCTTTGCAGCAATGTAGCTACATAATGGAGAGGGCTAATGTGGCTTTCCAAACTCATTTCACTTTGGATTAAAACAAGTTGTGTGTGACAGTAATGGGATCAAACTGGGACAGGGATACTATGCAGTGTAACTGGGATTCGTCTCTCATGTAGATTCAGCTTCAGACAAGGCTTACAAGATAGATGGGGAGAAGGAAGAAGGTAGGCAGCAGCAGTAGCAAAGGGGTAATGTGAGAATTGGCAATGACAATGACAGAATGAGGAGATTAAGTGCCAATAATGTGGACAGAAGAAGTGTAATTGGCACCAGCACTTCTTCACCCATCTCAGGTAGTGGGAAAACATGGACCACGAATGGCCAACCTTATATATAGCCTTGGTCATCAGTTCAGCTGACAGTATGTATCATATAAATATGAGTTATTCTGGTTAGAATCAAGGTATTATAAAATGAATGTTTATTTTTGAGACAAATAGTGGGCATCTCTGCTGTGTTCTGCTTGTGAGCATCTCAGAGGCATCTTACTAATCTTTCTTGGTGAGAGAGAGAGAGAGAGAGAGAGAGAGAGAGAGAGAGAGAGACTTTATTCCTTCATGTATGCAACCGGGTTCAGGGAATAGGGTTTTCCTGCTACTCTTTTCTTTCTGTGCTTATAAAAATCTGCTCCCTCTAGGTTTAGCAATGCTTAAGAACAGTTGGCAATGTGGAATTGGGTGAGTTTGCATGAAAATGGCAGCCCAGAGATCTCTGCAACAAAATGAGCCTGCCTACAAGATATTTCCACTATGGAAACAGCCACCACATTTCATCAAGGCAACCTGAGGAGACTGATCAAACTTTGCCATTGTGAGAGTAGCCTCATGATGTCATTGCTAGGGGTGAAATTCTTCACTAAGTTTCTTCTTGAAGGAAGCAATGGATAATTTTAGCAATTTTCTTCCAGCTACAAGAAAATATTTGAAAACCACACAGAATAAGTTTGAATTGTGAATAGTCTTCAAAACCCACACAGTTTTCAAAGAACATTCACAACTTGGGACTTGTTCTCTGAAAATTTTCATGTGGTTGTTTTGTAAAAAAAAATGGCATTTCCTGTGCAGGAGACAGCATCTTCTGCCCAAAAAATGATATTTCTATGGAGAAATATTATTTCCTGTACAGAAAATGCTGTTGAATTTTGCACAGAATACGTAACCAAGAACAGCATTTTCTGCAAAAGAAACAACATTTCCCTCACAGAAAAAAAATGTTTCTGTGGACAAATATTTCCTATGTAAACAATGCTGTTTTCCATGCAAAACAACCACATGTGAATTTTGTGCATAATAAGTCGCAAACTGTGAAGAATCTCACCAGGATTCTTCTTATCTAGGTTTCTCAACACTTGAAAAACATTTTTTCAACCATGTTAAAAAAATTTTCAAATATTCTTTCTATTCTAAGTTATTGCTTGCCGGACAGCTCCCAAATATCCCAAGCAGTGGTAGCTACCAGAGGCCATCACTTGCTTTGAGATCTAGAAACTGTTGGAACTCTCCTCAGGATGGTAAGCTGTGCTTAGTGGCATAATATTGACTCTAGTGGCATTTTATTGATTGTGGGAACTAGGTATTCATTTTAAATCAGTATTCATTTTGTGCAATCTGATAATGGCAAAAAGTAAAATTGATAGAGCTGTTCCTTCCTACAAGTGGCTGGGTGAGAATGTCATTATAGTTTTGTTTTAATGAGAATTCACAAAATTCTAGGACAAAGTGAAAGGGGCCAATTTGCATAATCCTAGTACCAGTGTGTCTGCCATGCTGTGGAGCTTCTGACAAAATCTCTTCTACTTTAGCAGTTCATCCTGAGTATGGCTAGTACCCTTAACATCTCACAATATAAGCAGAAAAATAAATCAATGCAAAACACAGTTGGTGCTCTGGCCACATCTGAAAACTGACTACACAGTCATAAAATTATAAAAATTCCAGCCTTTGGGTGGAAATCACACCAAAGGCTGAATATAAACTTACAAAGCTGAGCAGTTTATAGTGGTCTACACAAAAGCAAAAAGAAATCTGTATTTAACTGTAAGGTTTTGCTGTATGAGCTTGCGTTAATTCTTTCTGTTTCTCACTCATGCCTTATTATGTCATCCAGATTTCACTGGATCATCTAGTTTTTGCCATCTGTTTCTAAGCAGGAAGTATGCATGGATTCAGAAATACAAACAGATGCAGAATACTCATCAATAATTGTTCGTTACATTTTTCAAGAGACACAAAGGAACAGAACATTGTAACAAACATTAGTCAGTTTTGTACAAACAGGATCATCAAGATCTCAGTCACAGGGATAATTTACAACACTAATTTAACACCTTTGCACCATTAATGGATTCAAAGTCCATAGTTCCTAGTCTTATTCAGAACACAGACCAAGACCAGGCCAAAATTTTGTTGCCTCAGGCTAAAAAAGATGGTATTGCCCCTGTTTCCTTAATACTGTGTACAAAAGCCAGCCAGCCAGCCAACTGAAGCTAATTTCAGTACTGGTAACCAGATGGTGCTCACTGTACCTGAAAACAACATGGTAGTTTGTGGAAGGAAGGCAGAAGAGGTCATACAGCATGTACAACTCTCTCCATTCTGTGCCTGTCAGAATCTGAGGCATCCACCCCATGCTACTAACAGTAGGCATGCCTCTGCAATGTGGTCTGTTGTGTGAAGGAGTGACCAGTGGTGAGGTGTCATTTTCTTGTGTGCTGGCAGTGTCATCCAGGAAGCTCATGTTGTTCTTGCAGGCTTCTCGGATTGGAATGAAACTTCGCCAATCAGGAGAAAGCCTGATGGGCTAGCTGTGGGCCCTCCCCAGCAGCCCTGAGATTTTCAGTTGGGTCTGACTATTGGGAGGTTAAAAACATTTTTCCCATGCTGAACTTGCATTTCAGGCTCTGACCTTCATTCCATGCGCCTTCCCTTCAACTAGCATATGGATTCATTGTATTGGAATCTGTGGCTGAGTTTTTGTATATGGATTGTTGCAATTATGGTATAGTTATTACTGTGTTGTTATTTATTTTTATTGTATATTTATTTATAATTATTGTATAGTTGGGGTTTTTTGGTCACAACTGAGGAGCAATTTTCTATGTGAATGGATTCAGTGAGTGGTGGCCTGTGGGCTCCTCCTACAGGACCTAGGGCCTGTAGGCTATAGGAGTCACACCCAGCTCAGGGGTAGGTGGCCTGGCCACAGGCGAGGTGACTGAGGATCCATAGAGTGGCTTTTGCCTATAAAGAATCTATTTCTGCAGCATCAGGTGATTTCAGATCATTGGCCCACAGACAGGTTGTCAGATGTCTGGATCCAGGCCATACAAGGCCAAGCCACTACAGCTGTGACCAATAAAACCATGATTTTTTCCCCCATTCCAACATTATGCTGCACGTGTCTTAATGCCAAAGTGAAGTCCCTCAATACATCACTGCTGAACCTGCAATGTATCCACATACATTTAGCATATGGATTATTTGCATCACCATTGGCTTTGTTTCTCTATCACGTCCTTGTTGGAGAGGAAATAAGCAGCAGGAGGAAGAATTGTGATCTTGAGGTTAAGAAAAGATGTTATTGTATGGCCCATATTAGTCTATCTGTCTGTCCGTCTATCTCTTTATTTATGTCCTGCAGTTTTCCTAGCAGTAGGATTCAAGAGGTCTTAAAGAATAAAAAGAGATATGAGCAAAATACATGTAGTGAAAATATACAAAAAGTTAAGATTAACATATTGTTACCCTGATTTCTGGGGGTCCCGGGAGGGACACCTAAATGTGTTCAAACAATGGGGAGGGAATTAGCACAGAGCACAAGTTGGCAATGCGAGAGGCAGGGTAACGTAGTGAGATCTTGAACCCTATGTCTACGGGGTCAGGCCGAGTCAAGGATGAGACAGATGTTGAAATAATAATAATTGTTTTATTGAAACACAATCAAACAAGTGTATGCAACACACTCACACCAGGAACTATAGAAATAAAGGTAGGAGCAGATAGAGGGATTTTTAAAGGAGGTTGGTATGGGAAATACTATACCTGTCCTGAAGCCTGGTAAGAAGCAAAGAAGCTGGGGAGCGTGGATTCTCAGCACGTGGAGCTGAGGGGAAGGCTCGCTGGACAAAACGACAGCAAGGCGGGATGGAAGGCAAGAGCGATCCGAGGAAGTGCTCAAAGTCAGGGGTTCTTATAGGGAAAATTGTGGCCGCGGGCTAGTCCGTACTTGGAGAAAACAATGAGTTTGGGGCTGGAGACAAAGCCTCCGAAAAGTCAGTACTTTAGATGATTGAGTTATAACCAAATTGTCAATAGAGTAGCCAGTATGCAAACGCGGAGTGCTTGAGAGTTGTATAGTTCGCTCATCAAGCTGCCTGCGTGGGGCAGGGGATCTTTTATAAGTTGCGTGCATACATAATGTGGTACTTGCCTTGAGATCTCCTGAAGCTGCATTCGGCAATGACTGGCCTGCCTAGATCGGGATTTGAATGGTTTGGCTATTGTCGGCCATGTCTGTGTGCGTGCTGGTCCGGGGGCCTCGCAAGCGCGTGGAGAGGAATCGGTAAAGAAGGCCGAATTATTGATATCAAAATGATATCGTAATATCCCACAAGCTCGGGCTAGAAACAGCGGTAACAATAATATTAAACTGTCTATAGAATTAAAAACATACAAAACATTAATTTAAAAGAATAGATTAAAACAATACAGTGTAAAATACTAATTTAAAAGTATCGATTCCAAACAGTGCAACACTAAAGCAGGAATCCACTATGGAAAGCAATCAGTTCCCAAATGCCTGCTGGAATAGAAAACTCTTCACTTGGTGACAAAAGAACTTCAAAAGGGATGCCAGCCTAGCCTCTCTAGGAAGGGATTTTCAGTGTAGGAGCAGCCATAGAGAAGGCTGTCTCCCAAGTTCCCATTTATATGCTTGTGAAGGTGGTGGAAGCCAGTCTCCTGAAGATCCCAGCGTTTCAACAGGCTCATTTGGGAAGATAAGGTCCTTCAGACAGCCTGAACACCAGCCAAGTAGGACTTCATAGGTCATACCTGCAGTGTGAATTGTGCCCAGAATTGGACCAGCAGCCAGTGGTACAGTTGCAACAAGGGAGTCATATGTTGCTGTAAGCTATAGGTTTAGCAAGAATTCTCCTAGTGATGATCTAAAAAATTGGACCATTCTTCCATTTAAGATTTTAGTATAGATTCATTAATCTTCTATGCCTCATGATTTTTTATGTTTAGGTGTTTTGTTTCACCTGAAAGTTGCACTCCCATTTATGTAGCTTTTAGAGCTTATGCAAGCCAGTTAGCACAAAGCTCTAGAGACTTTCTTGAAACCAGTTCTTTGTTAATCTAGAGGCACGTGTGATGTGCTGTCATTGACTATGTGAAACTATATTACATCATGTTGTGTGTATATCAGATAACATGAAGTAATTGTTGAAGCAATACATGCCCCCTCCCAACACAAAATCTGCCACTGATGTCCAGGTAATTATGTACATGGTATAATGATTACCATTTGGCTTTTTAAGGATTTTTATTAAAAATGCTTACACTGCATAGTTGACCCTCGTTTATGTCTCCCTTATGGAAATCTGTAAAGAAAGAAGCATGTGACAGACTGGAGAAAAACAATGGAGCAGAAGCCTGTCTCTCTATGTGAAAAGCCAGAGCTCGGAAGAGTTACTTTTGTGGCTACATCTCCCAAAAGTGCCATATAGGATGGCCAGGGAGTTACAGTCCAAAAAAGTAACTTATCAAGCTATGTGAAAAGTGAGAGAGAAACAAATGGCGTCTTGCCTTTTCTGTGTACCTTTTACAAACCAGAGAACTTCTCTAGCCATCTTTCAGAACTCTTCTGCTCAGGTAGTTATAGTCAGACTGAAACTGTTAAAGGCCTGCCAACTGATAATTTAGTTACACCTAACCAAAACGTCCATTTTTGAAACAGGAAATCACAGTCTGAAGAGGAAGGGATTGGAGTGTTCACACTTTTTTCCCCTTCAAGCCAAAAAATGTATAATGGCCATATCCTATTTTTCCATGAATATAACAAGAGCCCATTTAGTATAATATTACCAACACTTGGTTACAACTTGCATCTTTGAGGAAAGCAAATGCAAACAAAGATCAGTACTTTTGCGACGCGTCATTTTATTACAATTTTGTTTGTATAGTTCATAGCATTCCTCTAGAAGTATTTGAGACCTAAAATCAAAATGCACTCTGTGCATTTCCCATACACATACACTACCTAATTCTCCCTAGATAAGGCCTTTAAGGGGTGTTTTTTTCAAACAAATTCACACCATTAATCCTATGCACCCACATATTCATAGTAGTTATGATACAAAGCTAATATGTGGAGTGGAGAGGAGAGGAGACACAATCCTTTAATAAAGCAGTTTGAGGCAGGCATATTATGAACTTAGAAAAACAGGGTTTAGATTTAAATCTAAATTTCACACTAAAATGTCAGTTTTGTACAGACTACTGGTTATGAAATCATGAACTGACTCTTGTCTCAGTTGGAGACTGTAAGTGCTTTGGAGTTTTAGTGACCGGCCCTTGGACCAAGACCATGAAAAGAACCTTCCTTTGTCTGTAACTCTATGAGAAATTAGAAGACCAGGCCTGGTGAATCAAGGACCCAGCTTTATTTACAGAAAGAAATATGTTTCTTTTCCCCACCCTGACAGATTAGAATCGACCTGAGACACAAGGATGTACACTCTCATGTAGTTTGTCAAGGTTGTCAAGTCTCTGTTGCAAAACACGTGTTGGGAGAATTCCATCAAGCTAACAAAATTTGATAGATGTTTTGACTATAGGCTAGGCATCAGGTGGCCATGTACAACCTCGTTATGGTAAACAACCATTCAGTAGTCCCTTGATGTCATAGGGAACAAGATGTATCATGTAATCTTCACAGTGTTAGCTTGTTCTTTAAGAGGAAGACCAAGGCAATACAAAAGCTAGGTTACCCCATGTGAAGCCATGTTAACTTCCCGTTCAACAACTTCACCTGTCACTTTTGGTGACAAATTTCCACTTCTTATGCAGTACAAAAGAAAGGTCTTAAAAGGTGCTTTGCTGACTTTAGGATTCCAAATGCGATATTGTGAAGAGGCAACCTTTGAGTTCATGTTCCTTAGTGCTTTACAGTTTGTATCTGCATATTCAGAAGAGCCCACTGGTAAAGAAGGCAATAAAGCAGACTTTGGGTACCCTGGTATAACATACTGCCCATCATTGATCTTCTTTACTATTTTGTGCATTCTAGACTGGCTGAAATTTGTAAATGGCACCACACAGACTGTAATACACTGCAGCATTCCAGACTCATCATTAGACATTCAAGAAAAATGGTCACAATTTCTGAGAAAATGTGATTGGTGCAACTGCTGCATCTTTCTCATCAGAAGAAAAAGACTGAAAGACACTTCAAATGTATTTCTGCAAGTGTGGATCCCTAAAGTGCCCCAGTGTCTTTCATATCAACAATATATTTAATAAGGGTCTCTTCTGCAGGCTTTGTAAGTTATTTTGTAATCGCAAGAAGTAAACATGTGTCTCCTTTATGTGCAAGCACAAAAAAAAAGTCATTTGTACTTGCTCTTTTGATGTAAAGTATACAAGAGCTAGAGGCTTCAAGAGCAGGAAAACTGTGCTTGATCTGTTGTGGAAGGAATGGTGTGAGGGGGAATTGACACTACATTCTACAAAGATGTGAAAAAGGTGTAATTGCAATTTTTTTTCAAATGGTGGGTGACAAGTTTGCAGATGTGACTTGCTGTCTCCAAGTAAACAGAGACACACATCTGCAACAGATCTCCCATACTTCAAATTGTAAATAAATGTATATGTATGTCTTTAATTAATGCATCTCTCTTTCTCTCGCTCTCATTCCCTCTCCTCTCTCACACACACATATAAAGTAATGCAATTTAATATTATGATCCAAATGAAAGCCATATGTGAACTTAATTAGTATATTCATGACACAATTTATGCATACATTTATATTCCAGAAGGCTTATGTCTCATAAAGATTCCATGCAAAGTTTCTATGTTCATTTTTTTTCTTCTCACTGCATCCTATGGTTAATTTAAGGTTCAAATGTTCATTGAAAATCACTGGGAGGACTGTGCAATAGCAGACCCTGCTGTTCACAGTCACTGTCTCACTCTTTCACTACAAGGGGAAGATATCGTTTCATGGGCATTTGATTTTCCCTTCTGTCTCCTGGAACGTTATTTCCTTCCTTTGGTGTTGACCAGGGTCAAACAAATATTTTTGTAAATCTATGTGTAGTCATTTAATGAAAATCAACTCATTTGTATCTAAAGTATCAGGTAATAATACTAAGCATGGGCACACCTATAGCCATTAAGGACTCAATTGTCAATGTCCGCTTTAACAGTTAAATCCTCCAGTGCACTAAAAGGATGCAAACACTGTGCATCCCATTAGCAGCCCTCTTTCCTAGCTATGTGCCTGTTTGCTGTAGCATGATGTGGAGCAGCATGTAGAGCACACATGGGCAGGTGTCAGGGGCTAGGGGTCTGCATCCGTCCCCTAGAAGACCTTGGGAGGGTTGCAGCCTCCCACTATATTCTCTGCAATTACTACTACTACTACTACTACTACTACTACTACTACTACTACTTTTATTATTATTATTAGCCTCAAAATGCCCCCAGATTCCTTTCCAGGTGTTATGGGGGGATTTTTGAAAATGTTTATTTTTTTTGTTTGCCATGCTTATGTGTCTTTTGGATCATTTCAGACCCAGGAGACATCTTTTCACAACAAATGTGACCCAGAGGTTGCTTCCTCTCACTTTCTTTTGTAAAAGGGCCTGCCTTGGTTCTCAGATGGTCCAGGGGCAAATAAAACATGCCAAAAATCCTCCTTATGTCTCCTTAGCAGGTGATCCTGTCTAAGCACTGGCTGATCTCTGGAATATGGAAATGGCTTCTGTGGTGGACACAATTTCCTATCAGTGTCTCTTCCCATGAAGTGAAGCCAAGTGAGACCCCTGGTTTACTAGGGAGCTGGAGGTGATAAAACAAATTGGATGGAAACCAGTGACATTGGTGGAAGATTCAGAGTGGCTCCAACTGAACAGGGGCTAGAGCTCACTGGAAGGACTATGCCATGGCAATGGTGGTAGTGACAAAATTATACTTTACTGCCACCTTTGCATCTGTCCAGTGTCTTCCAGTGGAGCTGTTTCAAGTAGTCAGGGGCCTTTTACACTCTTCCCCACAAGAAGAAAGTGAAGACCACTTGACAGCCCACTGTGACAAATTTACAAGACACATTGCAGACAAAATTGCTTAGGATTGCTCCGACTGTAGTTGAGACAGGTCCAGTGAGTTTAATCTTGGCACCTGCATGTCCTGTATTATTGGATATGTTTCAGTTTGTGCAGCCTGAGGGTGTGGACAGGATCCTTGGAGAAGGCAAAGTCACCATGTATATATTGGACCTTTTCCATTCCTGCCTTCTGAAACCAGCTGGAGCAGGACTGGCCAAATCAGGAAGAAGAATAGTGAATGCCTCACTGTAGCAAGGGAAGTTTCTATCCTGCCTAAAAGAGGCTGTGGTGAGGCCATTACTTTAAAAGGCCTGCCTTGAGGAAGTATTAGTCCAGAAAGGAATAATAGGTTGTAGTCAAAGCTAAGGTAAGAATGATATAAGAATGATATAATGATATAAATGTAAAAATGTAAATATTTTGATTTATCATTTTATTGATATTTGTTACGTTAATGGAACTATGCCAATTCCACATTACCAACTGTTCTTAATTATGATGCAAAAACCCTTCTCCCTGGATCCTACGATTCTGAATAATTATCAGGTACTCTCTACTATTCCATTTTTGGCCAAGGTTCTGGAGTGTGTGATGGCCTTCCAGTTCCAAGGGTTTCTGGATGAAATAGATTATCTAGATCCAGTTCAATTTGGCTTCAGGTCTGGTTATGGGATGGAGGCAGCTTTGCTCACCTTGGTGGATGATCTATGCAGAGAGCTGCTAGAGGGAATGTGTCCCTGTTGGTTCTGCTACTTACCCATTTAGCCAGCCAGCCAGCCAGCCTCTGGCTTGTTTTATAAGCTAGAGGGGAAGGGACCAGAGCACATGTAATAATTCTCATGATTCTCTTCCTTTCCCTTCCTTTACGTTCTTCCTTTCCCTCCCTCCACTGATCATGTGTCATATCTAGACTCATGCAACATTTCAGAAACTGATTTTCACCCATTTCTGCTGAACCTTCTTTATTATTATTATCATCAAGATGAAAGTACTAGAGTGCTTTAGTAGTGTTACACTCGTTAAACATTAGGACCATTTTGTTTTGGTGCAAGCATTCCTCTTTTCCCTTACTTGAATGCTATTGAATCCATGTCCTGGAAACTGGCAGCTGCCATCTTAGCTAGTTCTGGGATGAGAAGAACAGGCAGCCTACCAGAGATACATTTGGAAAATATAGGTTAGTTTAAATTGACGTGGGAAGTGGGAATGAAAAGTCTTTGGTAATACTGGGAGATTCCATAAAATACTTCAGGATGTCATGTAGATCTCAAAAATAAAATCAGTTTGGAGTGGAACTTTCAGAGATTTTTTTTTCTCAACTAGAGAGGCTCTTAGTTTGAATCAGTGATTGAAACTAGTTTTCACTTGCTGATTTTAATCATAATCTAAGTTATCTTGTTATAAATGAATCCATTCTACTTGGAAACTTCAAGCCAGGTGTCAAAGCTTCATTTGTACTTCAACAAAAATTAAAACCTCATCTAGATGAGACACAAGCTAAGGACAAAGCACTTACCTATGTAAACATTCCACATGGCTGCTATCTCATTTAAATTATCTTACTACTTGTGCCAGACTTTCTTGGCTGACTTATTTATTGTACTGATGTCAAAGTTGCAGAGGTTTATACTTAAGCACATATGTTGGTGATTGGAAGAAAGCTTCAAGTCATTGAAAAGTAGCTGGGTAATGTTATCAGAATGTTATATAAAAAGGGTAATGGCTAAGATTCCACAAATCCAATTGTTCTTATGGGAGTCTGGTGAAAGTTATCAATGGAACGAAAAATAGTGATTTAATAATGTAACCAACTAACTATAGACAGATGTAATGTCTGAAACTGTACCAAAAATTGAAAGACACATCAGGTAATAAGAACAGGTGGTTATGGAATCCCTTAGGCATATAAAGAACTTGCCATAGGAAGGGGGGAAGTGCATAAACATTATGACCGAGCACCAGTCTAAATATTTATTCAGAGACGTTGAGCTGGAATTTGGAAGTTGACTCCAGTTTCAAAGTAAAGGTGTCCAAGTTTCTCTGAGCCCTAAGTGAATTATTTAAGAAAGGCATATCACTTAGAAGAACGGTGAAAAGAGAAAGTCTTAGTTAATTTTTATTGTTACTGTTATGTTGGTTAGATGACTTAGCTAAAAATCATTTTGATTCCCTTCTTTATTACATAAGTGAAATTTACAAATGTACTTATAGTTGAACATTTGGCCAGCTTTTATAGAAACTTATGACTAATGTGGTTATTTTTCTTGTGTGTGTGTGTGTGTGTGTGTGTGTGTGTGTCTTTATTTTCCTGCTTTTGTTATACCGGAAAATTACTATATGTAACTGAGATCCCTTTTGAATGTAAATAAAAAAATATTTTTTAAAAAAGTAAGGGAAGTGATTGCAGCTAAAAGTGATTGAAGCTGGGTTTTTAAACTACATTGGGATTCCAGTCTATTGAAATGTGATTCAATCTGTCTGAGAGCACATTTGATCCCAAGTGCCTTTTGCTCAGTTTTTGCAATCCAAGTATTCTGTTGTTATTTATTTACTAACATATATGTAGCCAGACTTTTGACTTTAAAGTATCCAGACGTTACTATCTTTAATACTTCCATATGAAATGACTCCCACTGTGGTATGCTAAAACAGCCATGTAAATTGACTCCGAGTTATTTCAAAACGTGATTGCTTACAAGGCCTGCATACCACATAAAAATATTGGGCCATGGGCAAAAGGTTAGCATTGTTGAAAAAATATTTTTCTCTGTCACCAAACAGATATTCAGAAATCTAGTTTGATTCTTTCTATGACTCTAGCATTATCACTTGAACAGCCTTCCCCAATCTGATATCTTCCAGAAATGTTGGAAAACAACACCTTTCAGCCCCAACCATATGACCCATAGCTAAGGGTGATAGGAGCTATGGTCCAAAACATCAGGAGTATACCAGGTTGAGAAAGGCTGTCTTAATAATACAAGAATAACACTGAAAATGACAGATAAGCTTTCTCAGGCTGATTCAAATCATGCTGACACATTACAAGGTAAAGCAATCCAGATGCATCTCAATGAAGCTAGTATCTCCAGAAACTTATCAAGCCATTTTCCCACCTTGGTTTCCACCATATTACTAAAGGGGCAGCAAGCTGTCACAGGTTGCTAACTTCTTTCCCTAGTTTTTTTTTAAAAAAGGCCATGAGGTCTTAAGGTTGCTATCCCAGGCCCTGAGATTTCAAGGTGAAAACCTGAAAACTAGGGATAGCCCCTTGTGATGTCACAGGGGTGGCCCCAGTGATGTGACAAGAGGCAGTCTTTGTGATCATGATATGTTAGGCATGAACCAGAGTTGCCCATTCAAATTTTTTTAAAAAGTGTAACAAATAAGGAAAACACACACACACACAGTTTTCAAGGTAGTATTCTTGCCCTGAGATTCCTCTCCCTTTTCTGTGGATCAGAAAAGAGGATCTAGGCAATGAAACTCAAAATTCCTAATGAGATCCCAAACTGCCTATTGATTTCACCCAGCAGTGTCATGTAGACATTGAATAATATGGAAGATAGAATGGAATCCTATGCCTTCCCACAGCTTAATGGCCATGAGTTTGAATAGGAATTCCACAGTTACATTTTCTGGAACACATCCCACAGACAGGAGTAGAACCACTACAACACAATGACTTCTCCTCCCATCCTACTGAGTTGGTCCATCTGGATATCATGATCAATCGTATTAAAAACTGCTAAGAGACACAGGAAGGTCAACAGAATAGCACTCATTATATCTTTTAGCCAAAGTAGGTTATCAATCAGAGCAACCAGGTTGTTTCAGTAGTGTGCTCTGGCCTGAAACCAAATGGATAATCTATTTCCTCCAAGAATTCCTGAAACACCCCACTCACCACACAGAGAAGCGCCTTGCCCCAAAAGGGAATGCTAGTGACAAGGCAGTAATTCTCATATACCTCTGGGTCCAAGAAGGTCCTCTTCAGGAGATGGTACACTACAGCCTCTTCCAAATAATCAAGAATTTGTCCCTGAAAAAGTGAGGCATTTACCACTCCCCGGAACCACTCCATTAATCCATCTCTAGCAGATCTCATCAACCAAGATGGGCAAGGGCCAGACTTACACATGGTGAGATGGACTGATTCAAATGTTAGTCCACATCATTAGGCTACAGCAACTGAAAATGATTCCAGAAAACCCACTTAGATGGAGAAGTAAGAACTTCCTCAGACTCTACAATAACTTTGGCATGAGTTCTGAGTAAATTTCTTCTCAAAGAAATTTGGCACAGAAAACAACTGAGCGTTCCATACCTACTCTCTCTGGGCTTCTTCCCAACAGGCTTCTTACCATTTGGAAGAGTTCTGCTAGCCAGCATGTCAAGGATGCAATAGTAGAAGCATTGTATGACCTTTTTCCCAACTTTGCTGCTGCATAAACAAGCACAATAAAAGCTGCCTGAGTAAAATGTCTCTGGGACTCCCAGGTTTCCTGTACAAACCATATTCATTTTGAAGCTCCATATGACATCTTCTTCCTCATGAAGCATTTTCTGGAAGCTCTCAGCATTACCAAAATACTTTTATTCCCACTCTCCAGTTTCGTTTACATTAACCCAGAACTTGGTTACTAGCCTTATGTGTTTCTACTGTATTGGACACAGTAAAGGTGGACACCAAGTAAATGTAACTATTGTTTCCAGGACGCAGATTCAGCAGAGATCAAGCAAGGGCAGAGCTTTCCAAACTTTTCATGTTGGTGACACACTTTTTAGATGTGTATCATTTCATGACACAGTAAGCCAGTAAGTAATTCAATAAATAGATGCAGCCCCCCAAGCCTGGTCCACCACTGCCACCACCCTCATTGGGGTCTTCCTCAGCTTGAGGTGGGGGTGGAGGTGGCAGAAGAGGCAGCCCCTCCACTCAGGCCTGGCCTGCCGCCACCCTCACCAGGATCTTTCCTTTTCCCAGGGTGGCAGTGGCAGGAGAGGCAGCCCCTCCACCTGGCCCTGGCCCACCACCGCTGTCCTCTCCGGGGTCTTCCTTTGCCCAGGGCAGTGTCAGCAGCAGTGGCAGAGGCAGTCCCTTCACCCAGGCCTGACCCACTGTGGCAGTGGCAGGAGAGGCAGCCCCTCCACCTGGCCCTGGCCCACCACCGCTGTCCTCTCCGGGGTCTTCCTTGGCCTAGGGCAGTGTCAGCAGCAGTGGCAGAGGCAGTCCCTTCACCCAGGCCTGACCCACTGTGGCAGTGGGAGAGGCAGCGCCTCCACCTGTTACATTTGTGCGACACACCTACACACTGCAGCCAACACACTAATGTGTCGTGGCACACAGTTTGGAAAGGTCTGAGCAAGGGAAACAGGAACTAAAACAAAATGATCCTAGTGTATTATTGCTAAACCACTTTAGCATTTTGTCTAAAATTCACGAATAATTTTTTTTTAAAAGTGGAAATTTATGAAAATCAGGTTCTGAAATGTTGCATGATACTGGAAGTGACACATGATCAGCGGGAGGAGGAATGGGAAGGATACCATGGAGGGAAGGATACTTGGCATACTTTCAAGAGAGAGCTGAATGCAAACACTTGAACAAAATAAATTGGAAACTTCTAATATTTTGAGGCAGTTTGGTTTAGCTCAAGAATCTTTACTGATCTTCAGATGTACTCAGTCTGTGACCTATACTATCTGCAATCCAGCTGCCATCTCTTCTGTTTCATTGCCCACAGATCTTCTGTAAATGAGGGGGAATTATGGTATCCACAACACTGGAATGTCTGCTTGGACATGATTGTATCAGTGGCCCTTTCCATCTCAGTTTCACACTGAAACCAAGGCTTTAACCAAATTATCAGCCTTATCAGCCAGAAAATCTCACTGATTTAATAGATCTAATTGTGGGGTTAACTTTTCTAAATCTTATTGTAAGCTCCCTGGAGTCTTATAGGATCGTGGAAGTATTTCCACTTAAAAAATAAATGTTTAAATGCTGTTCAAGATTTTAGTGTTATGAAGCTCTTTTTCAAGAAAATATGATGATGCATATTATTCAAATAACAGAAGTCACATTGGAAAATCTATCCATTCTGTTGTGGTTTTGAGATGAGATCTATGTAATGAGATCCGTAATACATAAAATAATTATCCCAGATGGCTTGAATGTCAAGAGAAGTGTATATTCTGCTAGCTTAATGAAATGTCTTATTTTACTTTATGCGTAATTCAGGTGATGGCTTGCCTCCAGGTCTTTGGTAGTAAGGTGAGAGAGGTTTTTCTTAGATTGTTTGCCAGTTTCAGTGTTGATGGTTCAATTTTCAGTACCCACAGGCCTTATAATTAATATAATGTCAATCTTGTGGGAGTTATCTGGGCCAACAAACCTCTAATGTGACCACACAGTTCAGTATTTATTAATATTTCACAAAAAAAAAAAAAAATGCTGACATTGCCTTGAAATGCTTAGAGACTAGAAGGCAAACCTTTCATTCTGATGCTATGTCTTTCAAAATCCCTGATGTTGTTTTGCTTTGGAAGAAATAAATGTTTCTTTTAAAGTCTTGTTAATGTTAAATTAATTAGCATAAGGACTGCGTTTAGACATGTTGATATTACTGACACTAGATATTTTTTCAGTATTGCGGTCACATAGCATGTTTTATGAGTTGGTTTTAGGATCTGATGATGTTGCCCTGGTCAGATATGTAGGAGTGTTGAGATAGCCCAGTAGAAAGAGAAGAGTTGTTTTCGTACAGTTTCTGCCCATCTAATTCCAGGCCAGGAAAGTCTCTGTTGTCATTGCCATGTTTTTAACCATCTCTTACTTTTATAATTCTATACTTTGTAGCATTATACTTGGCTTCTGTAGAATCATTACATTGATGAAGAGGAAAATTAAGCTGTGATATGATACAAAGACAGGGTTTAACCAAGTGAATGGTTAGAGTATTGGGGGATGCTAAATATTGTTTAAGATATTCCAGATGGAGAACACAGAAATGTAGTATTTCAACTGTAGTAGTAACCACTAAGGGGGTTTGCTAGGTGAACCTGCCAGCTGATGTAATGTGGCAATAAAGTTGAGCATGAGCAGGGACAGAACTATTGCTAGGCAAAGTGGGGCAGCCACCATATGCAGCAGATGTAGTGAGATACTGAAAGCAGCTCTATGTGTACTACATGGCCTCCTCTACACCTTGTAAACCATTGTGCTGCCTTCAGGAGAAAGATGCTGATTCATTGTGAGTAAACAGAGGAAGGCTTAACTGTTAGCCAAGTAAACTTTTGTATATGCAATGGGTTGGGAAGCCATATTCTCTTTTGCCTGAGGCAGCAAAATGTCATGGGTCAATTCTGAGGAATGTCTCCCCCTACCACCATATCATATTTTTTGTAATAGGAGGCAGTAGCAAAGATGGAAGATGCTCCATACTTATATTTGAAAAGGTAATATGGGTATTTGAATGCATGTTATGATAGTTGTAGATCAAACTGTATAATACCCAATTGGATTGTCATTCCTCCCAATGGCACTGAGACAGCTCACTCTGTCCTTGTGCAGCACTGTCTCCCCTCCTCTTCCTGGCATGAAAAAATAAGAGCAAAAAGGCCTGAGCCTTTTATATTGCAGCTGCTAGTGGCTTTGCTTAGCAAACCACATTACTGGTCATTATCTTTGCCTTGTTTCTGAGCAAAGGACACACACTTTATGATGGAAGTAAGGGAGATCATTAAAGTAGGGTGATAAAAGTTTTTTTCTTTTAAATGGTAAACCTTTGTATAACAGCAATGTGTGAGCCTACAGCCTTTAACAGCAATACAGACTTTTCAGAAGTACAGCCAAAAACATCATTTATTGAAACAAAAAGAACCAGCACATACATCCCAAAGTCCAGCTCCCATCCATGAGTTTTCCACCTCAAAAAAGGGAGAAAAATCATGCACGCTGGCACTATGCATATAGAAAATTCAATGTGGGATGCCTTGCTCACATATCTGAGGTCCCCGTTAGAAGAAAGTGGTACAAGCCCATTCCTCCATGGTGCAAAAATGATTACCAGTGATTACGAATATTACCCATTTCACTAAAATTGCAGGATTAGCAAATACAAAAATTCATATGTATATATACTATTCACTTCGTACATGTGTTTATTCACTACATATTTTTTTCTATTGAATATTTTTCCAATATTGTCAAATTCTTTGAGATTTTGTGGACCAAACTGCTAATATCATTAATTTCCAGTTCAACTGAGTTTGAGGGCTCTTTAATGTGACTTCAATTATGTAACCAACATCTTGTTTTCCCACTGTATTTATGCAGTGTGTTAATTTTTCTTGCTTAGTCATGATCCATTCTATCTCCCAAGAATTGGCATTAGCTAGGAATGTGTAATCCATTAAGCTCTTCTGCATGCCAACTTCAAATCCAATTTCGAAAGGGTTTAATCAGTTAGAGAAGGAGAGTTTCACTAAATGCTCCAGGCCCAATTTTACTTCCCCTTATCCCAACATAGCTGGAAGTCATAAGTGGACACTGAGTTCTTACTGGTTAGCTTTATGCTCACTTTCTAACAGCAACTTAAGTCCTGTTACTTTTATGTTTGAAAATGTAATGCAGGGCAGTTGAAGGTACATTATCAAGGTTGCAGGATGGCCAATTTCTTCCTGGAGACTAGCAGTACACATCATTCTCTATACTAGCTATATCCTTCAGAACTCAGTTTTCAAATACATGAAATAATAATGAAAGGAAAGAGAGCATTACAGAGTGGTTTTTGAATTCAAGGACATAATTGTGTTAGCCTGGATTAGTTTGCAAAGGGATCTTGTAGCATCTTTGAGACTAACTGAAAGAAGTCGGTAGCATAAGTATTTGTAGACTAAGTCTACTTTATCATGTGCTAGTCTCCCTCCTTTTCGATCATGTATATTCTTTTTGCATTGATTATATCCTTCATTTGTAACATTCCGATCATGGAGTCATCCTACCAAGTCTCTGTTATGCCTATAAAGTCATATCGGATTTCAAGCTCATCTTGTGTGTTTCCCAAACTATGCATTGGTGTATAAACATTTAAAGCTAGTAATTTACTCTGAGTTTTTCTGTGGATCCTATTCTCTTCCTCAGTTTCTTTTCTAGATTTCACATCCTTGTGTTTAGAGCTTGTCTTTGGGCTGATGTCTAAGCAATCATCTCCAGCCTCTCAAGGACTTAGTTTAAAACACTCCTGATCAGACTTGCCAAATCTCCATGAGGTGTAGCCCATCTGTAGCCAGTAAGTCTTCTGTCTAAGAAGTGAAGACTGCGGTCCGAAAAGCCAAACCTCTCCTGTCTACCTCCTCTACGTGGCCAGTAATTCACTTTTATTATCTTCCTGTCTCTGTGTAGTCTTTTATCATTCACTGGAAGAATTGATAAGAATACCACTTCTGCCTCACACTCCTTCAGCTTTCCGCTCAAAGCTCCATAGTCAAAGGTGGCCTGCTCAGAGGTGTTCTTGGCTGTGCTGTTAGTATTCGCATAAGAAAGGGGTACTGATCTGTGTTCTTGATTAGTTTTGGCAAGTTGTCAGTGACATCCTGGATATGTGCACCAGGATAACAGCACACTTCCTGATTCGTCTTGTTGGGTTGGCACATAGGCGCATCTATACCCTGAGCAACGAGGGTATATACCCACCCCCAGCACCTTTCTCTTCTTCTTCTTGTGGTTGGCAATTACCACAACTCCTTCCTTGTCATGCAATATCCCTTTCTGCTGGTTTCTTGTCTGAGCATCTTCACTGTCACCATTCTCATGAGAAGCAATTGCTTAGTTGGAAATGTTCTCAATCACTTTTGTGTGGTCTGCTCCTGCTAGTGACTTTCCTCCAGCGTGCTTCCTTACTGTTACAGGCCTCTTATTTTTATTGGCAGCTTCTTCCTGTTGGCTCCTCCTTGGCAGGTAGTCTTATATAGGGAGAGACTAGACGCATACACTAGCTGAACATTCATCTCTTGTATACTTCGTGCCAGCTAGTGTGTGCTCCCATGTAGTCAATCTATAATATGGCACCATGAGTATCATGCTCAGGGAATTTACACATGATGTTTCTGAATAAAGGCTGAACCACGAGGGGTAGGGATATGGTGTTTGTAAGCAGCCCTTGTGCTGTAAACCGCTTGATAGCTTTCTCTGCACTGCCTGAACCCAGAGGCCATTTTAAATTATATGCTTTCCTGGCATTTATCTCCCAACAACAATGTGATTATGTCTGCTTCAGAGGGGAGTAGTTCAGCATCCAAACCCCTGGGCCTTTGAGAGTTGAGGGGGTGACAATGTGGGGAACAGAGCCCTAAGCACAATTTATATTAAATACAACATGAAAAGTGAAATAACAGCAGGGGGAATTACGTGCCAGTTTTAAACACCCAAGTGAAGTGTTTATATATTAGAAATCAAAGTAATAATGGATCATAGCCTCCTGTTTTTGTCCAAATAAGAGTTCACAGAAGTGCTTCTCTTTTTTAATAGAGATTTTAAAATTCTATGCAATATTTCCCTAAAATGCATTTGCGATTAACATCTCTTTCTACAGACTACATTACACAGCAGTCTATGTTAATTATATCCTAGGTTTATCATTCTCAACATCTGCTCTTTGGGATTGAGATTTTATTGCAGCACATTTTTATGTTAAAAGGCACAGTCATGGAAAACAGACTTTTCCTTGACCACATATTCTAGTATTTAGAACTTGTTGATGTACATCTCTCTCTCTCTCTCTCTCTCTCTCTCTCTCTCTGTGCATACTTAATCTTTTCACTGATAAAAGATATATGTTGAGTGTTGAGCCCTTTTCTTTTGTTTTACTTTCATAAACTTCACTTTTTAGGTAAAGAGTTAGTAATCCCAAATAAAATAGTTTTGTTTGTAAATAATGAGAGCTGTTGTTGTTTTGAAGAAAAATCCAAGTTTTTTTTTTTCAGGTCATGGAAATTATTATAAATTCCTTGCTCCTGACTTCTAAGGAAACGTCTGCTGAAAAAAACCTGTAATTTGAGGTAAGGGATTTGAATGTGCACACATGCCTTCTTTGAAAGACAGCTTTTGATCTTCTGAGGTCTCTGTTATTATTTGCACGTGCTTATACTATGTTCACCATGTTCAACAGAAGGAAACCATAACATTTTAAATATTAGCCAATGGAAGATCAACTAGAATTTTTCTGCTACTATACGTTATTATTACATGTCATAGATAAGTAAGCAGACACAACAAAAACTGCAGTCTTCCACGTGTTTCTGGACTAAACCTCCCAATATCCTCAATCTGGGCTATGATTCATCTGGGCAGATAGGATTTGCAGTCCAGCCATATCTTGAGGATCACAGGTAGGGATGGGCCAACTGAATCCTTGAATCCTCAGCAAGGATTCAAGATTTGCGAATCTGAATCCCTGTACAAAAATAGGTGAACCAAGTCTTTCAAATGCACCAACCAAAAAATAGGTTTTTTTTTAAAAAAAGTTCTGTTTAAAAAAAGTTTTTAAAAGTTTAATTTTTTTAAAAAAGTTGGTTTTTAAAACCTTTTTTAAAAAGGGTTCGAAAGATTCAAGATTCGTGAGATTTGTGGATTCCCAGAACCTTCCAGCGATTCAGATCTGGATTCAGAAAATGCTAGATTCGTCCCAACCCTAATCACAGGTTACCAACCCTTGCTATAGACAACCTTCTGAGAATTTGACTTGGATTAACACTGTAATGTTCTTGAACTACAGTTATTCACTGCTCTTTTCAAGCATAGAACACTGATATGTCTCCATTTTGTGTGACAAATACAAATATGCCTCCCCAGGATAATGAGCTAGGCTTTGGTTATATTTTTCTTCTCAGTATGTTTCTCCATATTCATGAAGTATCCTTTCTCTGACTGAGCACTGAGGGAAGGAATTCCTACAGTCAACACCCTTGTAACACATCAGTCAGATTAAGCAGACCCAGCTACAGAAGCAGCTAAGATGCACTTCAGGCAGATTAGTTGCTGGGGGTGGTGGCATACTTTCACACATACACACCACACACAGGCAAACACCCACCCGCCCACATACCCCAATACACTGAGAACCACTTCAGACAATCATTTGTTTTCATCCCTCTTTCTTCGTTAGTACTGAATTAAAATGCATGCATTGAAATAGTAAATTGAGGATCATGAAGGAGAAAGTGTATTCCCTGATATTATCGGATTTTTCCATCTTACTTTGTGGTTCATTCATTCCCTAGGACATCATCACTTGTTAACAATTCTCCCTGTTTTTCCAGTGCTTCCATTTTTTAAAAAGTGGAGAAAATCTACCTTTTTTTGAAGAACAAAAAGATGGAAACAAATGCACAATTGTCACAGATGCCTTTGGAACTTCCATTTTTTAAAAAAAGAAATGTGCTTCTAATATTGTCAGTGACATGTGAGGCCAAGGACACTTTTGTAGCTTTGCTGTTGTTGTTGTGTGCCTTCAAAGCATTCCTGACTTACAGTGACCCTAGAGCAAGCCCATCACTGAGTTTTCTGGGACTGAGAGTGTGTGACACACCCAAGATCCCTCAGTGTAGTTTAACACACCTTTAATCACTTATTTACTGAACCAGGCTTTCTATTTTTTTTAAGTAGTGCAGCCTACTCATCATTAGTAGTCCAATTAATTTATTTAATTTAAGTAATTAAATACTACTTAAACAGAAAGGGGGGTATCATACAATGACCATAAAGCATTTTCAGAATAATGATTAATAAACCCCAGCACCAAGGTTTATTGACCATCTGAGAATTAACCATTTCAGAAAGATAGCTAATGCTGGTGAGCAGAAGTGTATTTTTACCTCAATTTTTAAAAATCTTGAATGCAGTGCTATAGCCTGTAAGGTTACCTAAATGTAAAAACAGTACTAAAACTCAGGCCTTTTCCACACTACACTCTTATAGCGTGATGATTCCACTTTCAACATCCTACGGAATCCTGGGGTTTGCAGTTTCGGGAGAGGCTGGCTGGCCCCTCCCGAAACTGCAAACCCCAGGATTCCATAGGATGTTGAAAGTGCAATCATCGCACTATAAGAGTGTAGTGCGGAAAAGGCCTCAATAATGCTGCTCCTTCCAAGAAGGAAGGGAAGTCTGGAGGGAGGGAGAGAAAGAAAGAAAAGTTCTTTTTTTTTTCTATCGCATTATAAGGGTATAACGCTATTTCATACAAACTGTATATTGTGTGTGTGTGTGTGTGTGTGTGTAGAGCCTGAATAATATTTTAATAATTCAGAAAAGACTGATTAAATAAAAAATGGTGATAAAGTTGGTGTCTACTTCAAAGTGTGCTGAGCTTTGGCAGATTCAGCTATCTAAGCTGCTGCTACTCACATCAAACCCTTTTAAAAAATGGAAAATCACTACTCAGAGCACTGGTGTATGGAGAAGATGCAGTTGATGGTCATATAGAAAATGGACAATATTCTCCAGTAATATGGAAAGTCAGCTGTAATTCCACTTTAATTTCTGAAGTGGAAGAGCAATAATACTGGGAGCCATGTACCTGGAAATACCTTAGATACCTGCTTAACCACAATTCTGCAGATACACCCACATGAGAGTTTGTGGTGGCAAACTGCCTTCCACTGGGGATGACAGGAGAAGGTAGAATTATCTGTATCTCCAAAGAGGTAATTCAGTTCACCCTATCGAGGTTGTGGAGAATCTTTATGTGGACATATTCAAAAACAGGCTCTTTGGGTGAGTCCAGCCTAGTGTTCTCAGGTTGCATGTGAGATAAACCTCCTGTCACCCTTAACAGATTGTAGACCAGGATGAGACCAGGATAAAGCTCTACGCAGTGGGATGAAGGTGCCTGTTCTACTTCATCTCAAACCCTGAACTTTCAAGCTACAGTCTCCTCCCAACATGGCTATTACCTCCTCAGTGGATAGAGGAGAGACAGTTCACAGAGGGGTGACCAGCTCTGTTATTGCCTTTCTGCCCCTCTCCCCACCAAGGAGGCATCAGCTGTGTTGGGAGGGGATGGCTACAGCTGAAAGTTCAGGTGAGAAGACAGATACAACTATCTTGACAGAACATCCTCTTCCACAATTTGTTAAAGTTACAGAAGCCCCATCCCATATCCATCCTGGAAATCTTAGTCCAACCCAAGTTTGTAATTTTAAGCAACTGGATTTTCTCACCCATTCATTCGCTTTATTTGTAGCTTGCCTCCTTCTCCCCACCCAGTACTGGGATTCATAGTAACACTTGAGAGATCCTGATCCAGGACTCAGTACAAATAAAAACATAAAAATGATTGTCGTTAAAATACATTGAATAACTCTAAAAATAACTTAAAGCATGCATTTAAAACGACAAAATAAATATCAATTTCTAAAAAGTACACTACCATTTAAAAAGTATAGTACTTTATCCCCCTCCCTGTCTTCCTCCTCCTCCTTGCCTTTCTTCTTCTTCAGAGTCAGAATAGGCTATTCTCACCTTGCATGCTCCAAAGGCAAGGTGCAGCCATCAAGAAAGCCCTCTTTCCAATCCCATCTGATGTGCCTGGGGTGTCCTAATATCTTCAGTAGATAATAATGTTTATTTATAATGCCTTTTTCACCAAAGGGTGTAACATCGACATATACAACCAGGGACAAAGACAATAAAACGTAATACCAAATATTTTACCTTTTTGTTTTCTTTTTAATCCAACTCAGTCTGTCACAGTAAGCTCTTTTGGCAAATTTCTGAAGCTCTTCTTCCTGTGTCAGTGATCTGGGGCAAACAGATACTTCATTTCCATCACTTCAGGATCATACCTTATTTAGTTCAGCATTATCCATATGGCAACATTAATTGATTAGTTAGGTGACATGCACAGCACACAAATCCACCACGTACTTCAATTACCACCACTGGCTTTTTTTTTTCTTAAGTGAGCACATCCCTCCTAAAAATTGAGTTTTTTCTGTGGTTTGCTTTGCTGTCAGTACTAAGGTAAGATGTACAATGTATCACACAATAGTATCACATTCAGACACTGATCCACTGGTTGCTTAAGGTCACATGAATTGGCCCACTACAAGAACACCTCTATCATTTTCAGTGCAGATATGTTGCTAGTATTTTCACACTCTTTGTTTGAGTGGATTGAGTCTGTTCAATGGAAATGAATGGGTAAATCCACACATGTAGGTTCATCATGGGCTACGTGTCTGTGTCTGCATGTGTGTGTGCCACCATGGGTGGCACAGCTCGGTGTTGGACCACCCTGTACCATTAAGAACAAAGGCTCAGTTGTTTAAAACTAAAACCAACAGCATATAGTTGGTTATGTTTTTCCACCCAAAGAGAATCTTCCCAAGACAATTATTTATGGTCTTTTCAAAGTTCAGATTACATTATTATAGGAGCTTTACATTCTGCTCCTATCCATGACCTTTAAGAAGGCCAGCTGCAATTATGCTTCCCAGATGACAATTGGAAGCTTGAGCATCCTATGTGGAATTAAGATGGATGAGATTTAGTAAGTAATCAAGTATAGATTCATTTAGAACAGCTGTTGGATGGAACATCTAACATGGGGTTTTCATGAACATTGCTCTGTCTTAAAAACACACACAAAATGAATATTTATGGTGAGACAGCTTGTTCATGTCATGAAAACTAGTATTTTTTTCAGAACACTATGACAATCATTTATGTATGGATATTGATAGAACTTAGAGGAAGTATGATTTTTTTTACTGGTATCCATTTCCTGAGGAGTCAGAAGTCATGTGCATGACCTTACTATCCTTTCTTGAATTGTAGTAGTTGTAGTTTGTGTGACTGATTAGTTGTTTAGCTAGTAGATATTTTCATGTGTTATATGTTGTTTTATATTCATTATATGTATTTTCAATACAAATATTATTTTAAATAATGAAAACTAGTATAGCTTTTATGGCCTTTTTGAAAATAATAGCAAGACATTTTCACTTGCTATCTTGTCACTGGTTTATGATAATGGAAGGAAAAGAAATCAGGAACTCCCCCTTCCTACTCATTTTAATTCCATTTCTATTAAGTTTAGTTTCAAAAGACAGTATGTTCTCTTGCCTGACCCATTAAAGTTCAGGTAAGTAGGACAGAACTAAAAGGAAAGGTAGGTAGTAACAATGGTGGCTTGTGCCTCTCATGTCAGTGTGATGGTGACTCTATTCCAGGTTTTGGATTGCTGTTGAGGTGCTATTGAAGGTGCTGATTCTACTTTTGATCAGCACCTTGGGCAATTTCTTTGACATCATGATTCACAGCCCCACTGATGGGGAGCCACTAGCTGCTTCTGTGTAGTAGAAAATAGAAGGACCATGGTTTAAAGTCATTTAGCACATTTTTAGAAGAACTGCTCCTTCATTTTGACATACCATGTGATTTTCTGACTGGCATAGCAACTGACTGTCTGAAAAACATTTCCACACTGTTGTTTTGAATTCTCCATGAAACTGGAGACCCTGATAAATGCAGGAACGTCTGAAATTAGAGACAGGGTCAGTACATAATAAGATGTACTTACGGGGCAATGTGCACAGTGTGCACTCTACTCACACGTTCAACTTACCCTGTTGAGGCTAAAGTCTACAACAGGATTTGTTGGTACCTGGTCACCTCCATATCCATAGAGGGGCAGTGAATCTGCTCCAGAGTTTAATCTAAATCAGTTATCCTACATATCAAATCTATTTGGGGAATATAATTCAGAACACTGGACAACTCCTTTAAAGTTTGGAATGAAACCCATTGTGAAATCATTTCTTTGTTCTGTGAGGGTTTTGTTTTTTTTTAGGACACAGTCCTCTAGAATGTACTTATGCATGGGCCACTGAAAGTAATAGGACCTTCGGTACACACCCAGTTGCATGTTGTGAGGACAGTAGAACCTTCAGTAAATAAGACTGTACACATCTAGTTGTATGGTGGAGGAGAATTCAATTAAATGGGAGCAATGTGCTTTAAGTTGTGAATCATGGCCAACTGAAGTTTTTAAACACATGGTTCTTAAGCAAGATAATTTGTTGTTTCCAATGATGGTAGACTCGAGTCAATTGACTTGGACTCAAATCAGACTTAAGTCACTTCAGTGACTCAACTCGGACGTGACTCGGCAAAAACTACAGAATGACTTGACTTGAGATTTGCATATTTTTCATGACCGACTTGCTGTACTTGGTTCAGTAATATAACACATTCATCCAGAAACCTTACAACTTACTGGTCACATGATGATCTGTCTCAAGCCCAAAGTGTGGACACAATTCTCACAGGGAACAGCAAATGGGTTAGGCAACAGGCTTGAGATGAGGTTGAGGTCTTCTCAGCAGCCTGTCCCCTCTACATATAGGAGGAGCCTTCTGAAACTTCCTAAGAGCAGAAGGCAAGACTTGTACCCAGAGTGCAGGGTGCATATCTCAGAGGAGAAGAGAAAATGTGTTAGGCAATGGACTTGAGAAAGAAAGATCCTTACTTCTAAAGTTCTTGAAGCATTAGTGATGGGGAATAAGAAGGATCCTATTGCCCACTTCTTACTTTGCAAATGGGAAGTAAGAAGGATCCTATTTCCCACTTCCAAAGCTGCAGATGGCAAAATCATAAAAATAGAGGGCCAACTCTACTTAAATTGTTAAAACTGACTTTATTCAACTCTATCTAGAAATTCTGTAATACAAGTTGAGGTATAAAATTGGCTCCCAGACTTGAGACTGGACTCGAAAGTATCTTGCAAGGACTTGAGACTCAGCTTGAGACTTGGAGGTAGAAACTTGAGACTTGACTTGAGACTTGGAATAAAAGACTTAAATACATCACTGGTTGTTTTAGAGACAACTAGACTACCTCAGAGTATCAAGATCTTTCCATTCTTTTTTGTATTGACTGTACCAGCATATTTACCGGTTGTCTCTAGTCCTCTCTCTTGAAATATACCTGGTTTCTCCCTCTCTTTCCTGCCCTCCTTGGACACAGCAATATAGTGGTTATCAGGAGGAAGGGAGAGCTGTTAGTGAGGAAGATTGTCACAGGTTGTGCTCTGACATCTGGTGCACAATACTGACATCTGCATCATTATGAACCAACTGTCAGAATACAGGCGGCAAGGACAATCCTCTCTTGGTTACCCTACCCCCCTGTTATATCAGCAGCAGGAAGATCTGAGCAAGGCCATATCTCCTACCATCCTTAATTGGCTTGCCCCTTCTGATGTCATACTTGAGCAGGTAGGGTGCAGCTGAGCCAGGATTCTGGTAAACTACAGCTTCCTCCATCCTTGCTTAGCTTCTCACCTTTTCAATGTCATGCATGAGGTGGAGGAAGCTCAGCAAGGATCTTCAAAGCCAACTACATACATTATCCTCACTCAATTCCACCACCGCTGCCCCCCAATTGTTGTGCAGGTGGAGGAGAGAAAAAAGCAAACAAGGATCACCAATGCTCCATCCTCCTTGCTCAGCTTTCCCCCTCAATGTCACATAACATCAGGGAAAGCTGAGTGAGGCTCAAACTACAGCCTCCTTTAATGTCAGGAAAAGCTGAATGAGGATCAAAAACGACAAGACTCCATTCTCCACATTTAACTCCTTCCACCTCTCAAATTCACAGGAAGCAGAGCAGGCAGGTGGAAGCCAAGCAAGGATCATCAAAGGATATAGCCTCCATGATCCTGCCTCACCTTCTTTCCACCCCACTGCCAGTCACTACATGGCTGGAAGGAGAGGAAAAAGGTGAGTGGAAGAAGACTTTCTCCCCACTGTTACAACAGTGAACAGTTTTCAAACATGGTTTGGCGACAGGAAGTAAATTAATTAAATCATTTTTCCTCCCTTGTGGGAAAGAATTTAAAACAGCACATCCCTAAAAATACAGTAACCATATTTATGTTTATGACCAGTCTTCTCCCTGACCACTGATTAACCCCAACTGTGTGATATTATGTGCATCACTACCAATAGCTGACACTTATCTCAAAATAAACCTTTGGCCCGGCTCATTGTTAAGTGGCTAAGTGAGCTCGTTTCTTTGTTGTGTGTTATCAGCCAGTCACATATCAGCACCAACAGTGAGTTGATGGAGTATGTGTGGAAAAGATGACCAGAGCATAAACCTCAACAGAGCAGTGAGAAGTTATGCCATGTAGTTCTAGTATAATGCACAATATTTTATGAATCTTTCATAGTTAAAATCAACTGCAGAGAGCACCTAAATATACTGCAACTCAGAACACAGTAGGATTAATTGTCAGTAAATAATATATTTACTTTAGTAGGCATGCTTCACAGAATGGTTCCCACAGAAGGAACAAAAAAGTGCAAAACATTACAAGTCCTGTAGAGATCTCCAAGCAAAATACTAATTCATATACATCCTTGACCGTGGATCTTTCTACCACATGGATTGTTTCACATGGATGGTTTTACCCCAGTATAATATATTACTCCATGGTCCTTAAAGGTACTAGAATAGAAGTACTAGAATAGAAAAAGAGATCGCAATGAGGAGAGTTGAATCATTATTCCAAAGTTTATGGTTACAGTTTGGAATTCATGTATGTGTTTTCACTGAAAGAAAGCAAAATAAGAATAAGAGTTGTATTTTGCATTGCTATCAAAAGCCACCTTGAGTCCTGAATTGGAGAAAAGGTGGGATAACAATAACAACCAAAGCAATTGTGTTGTGGAGCAGCTAAGAGTCTGGGCCAGGAATTCACCAGTCAAAATTTCACCTCAGCTAAAAATGCACAAGCCATTGCTTCCCTTCTTCCTCACCACCCTTTCTACATCTTCAATTTGCAGAAAACAATTCTCGCCTGTTTAGGGTTGCTCCAAAGAGTATAAAAATAATATACATGCAGTGATTTGAATGCTTAATATGCCCTGTTTATGTATTATTAATGCCAACTTCAATTAATATATTCATTAATGGACCTAATTTCTCTGAAAACTGGGGAGGTGCAAATTTGTAGTCTTTCCATCCATCTATGAATATATACCAATGCCATATCACAATACTACATACTGCTGGATCATAATTCTAAAAACAGAAATGAAGCTCCAAAGTTTGTTCTCTACATCTATTTGAATTGTCATTCAGTGCGAAGGAGAAGGCAAGTGTAGCCAGACATGCATTCTAGACTTTTACAAAGCTGATTTCTGTAAACTTAGGGAGTTACTGGTTGAAACTCTGTGGTCAAGAATATTGAAAGAGAAAGGAGTTCATGGCAGATGGGAGTTTCTTAAAAATGAGATACCGAAGGCACAATTTAAAACTGCACCAGTAAGGAGGTAAAATGGCAGGTGTCTAAAGAAACCGGAATGGTTGACTAAATAACTCTCAGCTGAGCTAAGCATTAAAAGAAACATGTACAGGAAATGGAAGAATGGTGAAACCACCAAATTGGAATTCAAGAAAATAGCCAGGATATGTAGGGAGAAGGTCAGAAAACCTAAAGCACACAATGAACTCAGGCTTGCCAAAGACATTAAAAACAAAAAGGAAAAACAAGGAAATGATAGGGTCGCTGTGCGGAGAAGATGGCCAATTACTAACAAGAAAAAAGAGAAAAGGCAGAACTACTTAACACCTTCTTTGCCTCAGTTTTCTCCCAAAAGGCTAGAAGTACTCAACCGGGTGGGCGGGAAGCAGGTGGGGAAGAGGGGGAAATGCAGGTCAGAACAAGTAGAGAAGTAGTACCTGGTTGCACTAGATGAATTCAAGTCTCCAGGGCCGGATGAATTACATCCAAAGATATTAAAAGAACTGGCAGAAGTCATTTCAGAACCACTCGCAACAATCTTTGAGAACTCCTGGAGAAGTTCCAGCAGACTGGAGGAGAGCGAATGTTGTCCCCATCCTCAAAAAGGGAAAAAAAGAGGACCCAAATAATTATCGCCCAGTCAGCCTAACATCAATGCCTGGAAAGATCCTAGAGCAGATCCTTAAACAGTCAGTTTGTAATTACTTAGAAAGCAATGCCATAATCACCAAGAGTCAACACGGATTTCTCAAAAATAAGTCATGCCAGACTAATCTTATCTCTTTTTATGATACAGTTACAAGCTTGATAGATGAAGGGAATGCTGTGGACATAGAACATCTTGATTTCAGTAAGGCCTTTGACATTCCTGCAAAGAACCTAGAAAATGTGGGCTGGACAATGCTCCTGTTAGGTGGATTTGTAATTGGTTGACTGACCAAACCCAAAGAGTGCTCACCAATGGCTGCTTTTCATCCTGGAGGGAAGTGACTAGTGGGATGCCACAAGGTTCTGTCCTGGACCCAGTGCAATTCAACATCTTCATCAATGACTTGAATGAAGGAATAGAGGGCATGCTGTTCAAATTTGTGGATGACACCAAATTGGGAGGGGTTGCTAATACACAAGAGGACAGGATCAACATTCAAAATGACCTTAAACAGATTGGAGAGCCCAGCCAGCGCTAACAAAATGAACTTCAACAGACAGAAATGTAAGGTTCTACACGTAGGCAGAAAAAATGGAATGCACAAATATAGAGTGGGGGACGTATGGCTGGATAACAGTACACGCAAAAGGGATCTAGGAGTCTTGGTGGACCACAAGCTGAGCATGAATCAGCAGTGTGATGCAGCAGCCAAGAAAGGCAACACCATTCTTGGTTGCATCAATAGGAGTATGGTGTCTAGGTCAAGGGAGATAATGGTACCACTCTATTCTGCTTTGGTTAGACCTCATCTGGAATACTGTGTCCAATTCTGGGCACCTCAATTCAAGAAGGATATTGACAGGCTGGAGCGTGTCCAGAGGAGGGTGCCCAAAATGGTGAAGGGTCTGGAAACCATGCCCTATGAGGAGCAGCTTAGGGAGCTGGGGATGTTTAGTCTGGAGAAGAGAAGCTTAAGAGGGGACATGACAGCCATGTTTAAATATTTGAAGAGATGTCATGTTGAAAAGGGAGCTGGCTTGTTTTTTGCTGCTCCAGAGACTAGGACAAAGAGCAGTGGATTCAAGCTGCAGGAAAGGAGATTCCACCTGAACCTCAGGAAGAACTTCCTGATGGTCAGAGCTGTCCGGTAGTGGAATATGCTGCCTCGGAGTGTAGTGGAGTCTCCTTCTTTGGAGGTTTTTAAGCAGAGGCTGGATGGCCATCTATTGGGAGTGCTTTGATGTGTGTTCCTGCATAGCAAGGGGGTGAACTGGATGGCCCCTGTGGTGACTTCTAACTCTATGATTCTGTGATTCTATTACATGGGAAATGGAAGGGCATGGAAAATTTCAGCAAATGGTGCCCCATTTGCTCATACTCTCACACTCTCTTGCTTCATCCATGCTGTCCTGCATTTCCTCATTGTATACATGTGCTGTAACGCTGCCCAGTTGCTCAGTACGGCTCTCAGTTATGTGATCTGATCACAGTACAGTGTCCTTCAGTAAAATTCTTGTGCCAGTAAAGTGCACGTTCTTATACAGGTACTGTGTTTATAATGACCCCAAAGTACAAGTGTTACTGCCCTGGCTAGCCCGAGCTTTGGGGATTTAAAAAGATATCCTTTGATATCTCAAATTCGGCTTCACAAATCCCTTCCACGTGCTTGCGAGGCTCCCGGACAAGCACGCATACAGGCTCGGCCGATTATCGCCGTAATATTCCTAGACAATACAGGCAGGCCAGAAAATAGCCAACTCGCCGCTTTAGGAGACCTCAAAGCAAGTACTCCATTAGGTATGCATGCAACCTCCAAAGGATTCTCTGCCCCGTGCTGGCAACTTGATGATTGAGCTATACAATGCTCAAGTATTCCGCGTTTGCATACCGGCTACTCTATTGATAAATTCGGTTCTAATTCAATCATTCAAATTCTGACCTTTCGAAGGCTTTGTCTCCAACTTCAAATCTATTGTTTTCCCCTAAGTCCGACCTAGCCTGCGGTCACAATTCTCCTTATAAAAACCCTTGATTCCGAGACCTTCCTCGGATCGCTCCCGAGTTCCAGACCGCCTTGCTGCCGCTTTGCTTGGCGAGCTTCCCCTCAGCTCCACGTGCTGAGATACACTGAACCCCAGCTTCGCTCTCCATTTTCTCCCAGACTTCAGGACAGGTTTCGTATCACCCGAACCAACTATCCCTCTAAAAATCCCGCTATCTTACTCACACCTTTATTTTCCTTAGTTATCTGTGTGTTTGTGTTGCATACATTGTGTGCCTGTATTTAATAAAGACTATTCATTATTTTCCAACCGGTTTGCTTCTTGACTTGGCCTGACCCCGTAGACACTGGGTTGCAAGATCCTGCTGAGTTACCCTGCCTCTCGTATTGCCAACTTGTGCTCTGAACTAATTTTCCCAACTTATAGCAATTTGGTGTCCCTCCCGGGAACCCCAGAAAACAGGGTAACACAAGAATGGTGATGCTGGCAATCCTGATGAGCTAAGAGAACCCATAAAGTGCTTCCTTTAAGTGAGACGATGAAAGTTCTTGACTTACTAAGGAAAGAAAACAAAACATGCAGTTAGGTTCCTAAAGATCTACAGTAAGAATGAATCTTCCGTCTGTGAAATTGTGAAGAAGGAAAAAGAAATCCATGCTAGTTTTGCTGTTGAACCTCAAAGTGCAAAAGTTACCTCCCAGTGCATGATAAGTGCTTAATAAAAATGGAGCAGGCATTAAATTAGTGACTGTAAGAGATGAATAGAAAACAGATTCCCATTAACATTGATGTATTGTGCCAGAAAGCCTTAAGGCTATATGAAGACTTTAGCATGGCATCCCCTCAAATGAGTGCCAGCAAGCCCTTTACTGCAAGTAGGGGGATGGCTGCACAGATTTAAGAACAGGTTTGGACTTATAAATAGAAACCTGAGTGGCATCCAAAGCACATGTTCAAGTGTGATGAAACGAGGCTTTTCTGGGGGGAAAAATGCCCACTAGAAAGTACATTCATAAAACTGCAAAAGCAGACCAGGGCATAAAGCATGGAAAGACAGATTAACTCTGGTCCTATGTGGCAAAATGTATCTGCCTGTGTTTGGCAGCACAATAAGAAAGCATGGATGACAGCCATCTTATTTACAGAATGGTCTCACCAATGCTTCATCTCAGAAGTGAAAAAAGATATTTGTACCAGGAAAGTTTGAATTTAAAGCCCTATTAATAGTAGACAATACACCTGACCATCCTCAATCTGTTTGCTATGAAAATGAAAATGTTGATGTCCTCTTACCTCCCAATACAAGCTCATCAATTTAGCTGCCTAACCTGGGCATCATTCATTTTGAAAAGACCAGGTATACCTGCCTGCTATTTGACCACATTCTGTCAGCACACGATGCAGACCCTAATGTGGACATAATGCATTGCTGGATATCCTTCACTGTTGCTGACATATTATCCTTCTTCAAAACTCCAAGGGATGAATTAAAACCAGAAACTGATTGTCAACTGGAAAAAACTGTGGAGTGTGGTTGTGGATTATTTTCATG
This sequence comes from Cyclura pinguis, assembly GCA_030412105.1. Lineage (NCBI taxonomy): Eukaryota > Metazoa > Chordata > Lepidosauria > Squamata > Iguanidae > Cyclura > Cyclura pinguis. The sequence continues at coordinate 68,554,050 of CM059603.1, forward strand.
CCATCCTGGGGATCAATGGAGAAGTTAGGATAATCATTATTCACTCAGCAAAGTGACTGTCAATTCTGTTAAGTTTCAGAACCTGCTGTCTAAGCACAATATTCATCTTGATACTTATCTCATTCATCCCATTGGGGCGGGAGAACAGTGTTTGCTGTTATCTGTGTTTTTCACTATCCATAGTAAGTCTAGGAACATATCCCCCATAGATATTATTATCTATCTAGTGATATCAGGCACAAACTGCTCCAAGTATGCACACCTATCATAAAACATAATTTAAGCAACAGTTCTAAGAGACATCAGTGATAATTCTGTAAACTTGAAGAACACGGTTTTTCTGCTTTGGAGCTGGTAAAGTATCAGCCTTTTCAGAATTAGTTACACTGTGTGAGTTACATATCGTATGATGTGCTACAATGAGGAACACCACTGACTTTTTTTTTAAACTGCTGTAGGTCTGACTTTCCTTTGTAGAAAACTGCTATAATAGGGCTTTTTTATAGTGAGTACTGGGTAATTTCTAAATAAAATTTCTTTTCAAATAAACTTAAATTTCTAAATGAACTAACTTTTTAAAAGAATAGTAGAAACATATCAACAGCACAGACTTCACTAAGGCATTTTTTCCTAACTCCTGATTCCTGTCAAAAAATCAGTCACCTAAAAATTGATATCCATTCAGTAGACGACATATACAAACTCTTCAAAATGTATTGGTCTGTTAATAGAAATAGTTTATGGACATTTGGCTACATTAAGTATACATTCTGGCCTTGAAGCCCAGTAAGAAATTGTCTTTTCTCCTCCCCTGCAATATTTCCTATAAAAATACTACCCAGAGAGAAGGAACAACGGTGACTTTGAATCATCAGAGTTGGATTATTGCCAGACGTCTGGCTTTCTCTTACCAGCTGCAGGGTTTCTTCAAAACGAATGTTTCCAAAACTTTGTGATGACTTTTGAAGTACAGAAAACTGGAGAACCAGCCATCAAGAGAAGTGCAGCCAACATACATTGTCATTGTACTGTTCTTGTCATATAATCCTCTGAGAAGTCTATACACTGACTCAGGCCAGTTTAAAGCCTTTTCCTGGATTTATTTGCATCTAAAACTAAGAGAAGAAGGTACTTCAATTCAGTAAATATTTTATGCATAGCAGTATCTGTGGGACAGTTTTGTTTTCTGACAGAGCTATCCCAGATTTTGAAAGCATATTTATAGATTACATTTCCTCAGTGTCCTGGTAGTGACTAACAGAGAAATACACATGGATTTCGTTTATGCTCGTCTGCTTTTGGTTTTAAATTTTTATACATGGCCTGCAGGCATGACTTTGATGCTGCTTTTAATATATCTATATGTAAATAAAGAAGTCATACATACATACATTTTAAAAAATTCAAGTATAAATCAATGTCAAAATGTTTTTAATGACAGTTTTCGAAGTGAGATTGTATTTCACTGCTTGTGGTTGTTGTCTAACTTCAGCTCAAGGGATTTCTATTTTGTGGACCATGACCAAGAGTTTAGTTACATTGTGAAACTGTATAACTGTAAAGACACAAGGCTAAGAGCTGTGAAACTGTTTTAACAGCATCAACATTTCATCTTCCCTCCTGGGACTATTAAAATCAGCCAAAGGTCAATTGTGTGCCAGTGACACATCTGTCTAACCCAAGGTTCCTTCATTAACTCCAGGCATGACAAATTCAATTGTCCCACTAACGCCCACAATGGATAACTAACAATATTTTAGGGTTGGGAAGATATTTTTTAAAAAAAGAAAAAAAAAGAAACAAATCTAAAGCGTATGTGCAACAATTTTTCTTTCTTTTTTCTGATCCACCTTGCTAAGTGGGTGGGCAATTGCTTCTTAATATGCTTCCCACTGCACATCCAGCTACATTCTTTGTATGAGAATATGATCTCTACAGTGCCTCCAAGGTCAGTGATGCTGGGAATATCTTCTGAAAAAGCATTGCTTATTCAATTTACAGATGCCTGAAAGTAATCTGAACTTATCACCACACCTTTTTTTTTCCCCCTTGGCAAAATTCTGGAACATTTCTTTTTTCCAGCAAGGAACTATCTATTACTCTTATTCCTTTTGGTAAATAACTTACTTTGATCTTCTAACCCTAGTTCTTTCCATAACCTCTGCTTTGCAAATGTACGGTGTCCTGGAAGACACCATAACTGTGCACAGCTTTAAAATGGTTGATTTTTTTTCCTATTTAATGTGAGCACTGAGCAATTGTCATTCAATATTTGTACTAATGCCCAATTTATAATGAGTGGGAATAAAGCAAAGGGGCATTTTATGTGTTACACACTGAAAATTGAATCAAAAATTATTGCAAATCAGCCATCCACAAACTTGGTATCAAACCCAAGGGATGAATCATGTATATTCCCTGCATGGTGGGATGCATGCTGGCACAGCCCTACCATTAGACAGTGAATGAGACACGACCTTCTGGTGACAGATGGTACAGGACAGAAGGTGCGATTGCCTTTGAACCTCTAAACCAGGGCTTTCCAAATGGTGTGTCGCAACACGTATGTTGCCTGAAGGATTTAGGTGTGTCACCTTCCTGGACTGAGAACGAGCCCCCCACCCAAGCCTTGGAAATGCATGTTATCTGTTATAAATAAATCATATATTTTTAAAAATATAAATGAAAGGTTTTCATGAGGTATGTTGTGTCCCCGTATATTTTGTTATTACAATGTATGTATGTGTCTGTATTTCTTCTAAGGGGTTAGTTTCACCTCCGGTTTGCTAGTAAAACTGAATTACTGTGTCTAAAAAGTGTGTCACCAACATGAAAAGTTTGGAAAGCTCTGCTCTAAACCATCTCCTATCTCCTCTTCAAACTTAGGTCCTCCAAATATTTAGGCTTCAATGCCCAGAAATCCAAGTCAGTATTACCAATGTTCAGGAATCCTGGGAGGTGAAATCCAAAACATATGGAGGAAGAAGGGTTTAGATTGACTGTCCTATAGACCATAGGTGCATAAACTACTGTGCAATAATTTTTCCATAGCCAGTGTTGAAGTAAGATCCAAGTGCTGTTCCAGTCACCTCTGCACACAGTGAAGGGGACACACTATCTTGTTCTTTGCTTTGGCACCAAAATGTCTACTGCCATCACTGTGTGAAGATTACTATGTATTTCAGTGTGAAGGAAATGCAACACAGCTCTCCTCTTTATGCATCATGCCAGAAGTGAAAAAAGAAACATGGATCTCTTATAACTCTATTTTTAACTTGCTTCTGTGTAAAGACACTTTCAGTCCCACTTCAAATAAACATTCTTTACACTGTGAAGCTACCATGAGTTGGCTTCTTTGTTTAGTTCTTGAGCGGTGCCCTGTCTCATGAATGCTCTGACTTGTGTAGACGTAAGCTCTGTAAAAAGCTGGATTACGATGAGTCAAACCATTGTGCAATGAGAACATTTTCTAGGAAATGCAACTGAAATCTGGGAGAGTCACAGCCAGACAGTGCAGATGGCATTAAGCTAGGCAAAGAAGCAGTCTTATTTGATTCTGAGCAGCTCCCTATGATTCTGACAGAGCTTGAAAAAAATACTTTTTTCATCTACAACTACCAGATCCTTTGCCCCAAGATACTACTGGTCATGCTGACTGGGAGATTTGGGTCATGCTGGAAGGGCTGAGAGATTCAGTCATGCTGGCTGGAAGACTTTCTTTCTCCTTTACAAAGTGGTTTAGAAAGAAATACGTTTGTTTTGCTTCTTCCAAGTCTTTAACCTATAAAAGTACATATACTGTAAAATATAAGGCTTAGACAAATCTCAAAGACAAACAAAAATTAGAACTCAAGGAAGAGGAAAGAATCAAATCAGGAAGGCTTTTCTGCAATATGAATCCAACTTTAGAGAAATGAGAAGTACAGAGAATCCATGAATCTGTGAATCATAGAATCACAGAAACGTAGAGTTGGAAGAGACCACAGGGGCCATCCAGTCCAACCCCCTGCCATGCAGGAACACCCTCAAAGCACTCCCGACAGATGGCCATCTAGACTCTGCTTAAAAACCTCCACAGAAGGAGACTCTACCACACTCCGAGGCAGCACATTCCACTGACGGACAGCCCTGACTGTCAGGAAGTTCTTCCTGAGGTTCAGGTGGAATCTCCTTTCCTGCAGCTTGAATCCATTGCTCCTTGTCCTGGTCTCTGGAGCAGCAGAAAACAAGCCCACTCCCTCCTCTACATGGCATCCCTTCAAATATTTAAACATGGCTGTCATGTCCCCTCTTAACCTTCTCTTCTGCAGAGTAAACATACCCAGCTCTCTAAGTCTATCCTCACAGGGCATGGCTTCCAGGCCCCTCACCATTTTGGTCGCCCTCCTCTGGACTTGCTCCAGCTTGACCATGTCCTTCTTGAATTGGGGTGCCCAGAACTGGACACAGTATTCAAGATGAGGTCTAACCAAAGCAGAGTAGAGTGGTACCAGTACCTCCCTCGATCTAGACACCATACTCCTATTGATGGACTCTTATTGAGACAGCAGTTGGTACACAGTTGTGGGGTGCTGGAATTCAAAGGGGGATCTCCTCAAACCTTTCTTAAGTGGCAGGACAGGGCCACTTTCCTTGCTTCTTCAAAGTTGCATTTATTCCTTTTGCTTATATGAAGAAGTAATTCAGAATTATAGAGAACAGAACCTGTGCTCCCAAGTTAAAGAAAGGCTACAGCAGTTTGTCTTTGCCTGGCCCTAACAGGAATCACAAGACCCTCGCCCCCTCCTCTCTTTTTCATCCTGCTGAGTTAATTAAGGACAAACCATTTTGCGCTTTGAACTCAGTTTGCAGCAAGTGAAATACGCTAAGGAGGAAGGAGCATAGGGGAGGAGAAAATGGAACATTCTAAAAGTAGCTGAGAAACTGGTCTGATAGAAGATTAACCAGGGACAGTTGAAAGGGACGCGCTGGAGCTGTATGTATAAGCAAAAATGTTCCCCAATTTAAAAAGAACCAGAAGTGGCTGGTAGTCAGTCCCCCTTTTGTTCTGAAAGTGGGCATTTTTAAATGTTAAACAGTGCTGAAGGGGTCTGCAAGCTATTTTTAAAAGGAGTAGCATTAGTTCGTAAGACGTCCTTTCTTTTTTAAATTTTTGCTAAGAAAAGAACCGTCTAAGAAACTCAAGAAGAATAAGGGGCTGCAGAATCAAACTTCTGGGGACGCATGTTGCTTCCAGATAGAACTTCACCCACCCCTGGAGATTCCTTTTCAAGACCAAAGAAAACATATAATATTAAGCGTAGCTGATATTTGTATTAGCAGAATGGAGTAGGCTTATGGCTGAAACACATTTCTGTTTTTTTTAGTAAGGTTAAAAAGGAGAAACTTAAATGTTTGTTTGTTTCAATCCACCAGGACAAGAGAGAAATCCCCAGATTAGTCCCTAAAACTAGCTGTTATGCCATGTAGCCTTTTTCAAAATAGAAGATGCCATGGGAGACTGCTCTTTCTCCAACAAAGGAAACAGATAGGATAGACTTCTTCACTGAAGGAGAAAAACCCAAAAAGGGAAGAGGGAGATAAAAGTCCAAGTTTAAAAAAAAAAAACTGACACATGGAATTTTAAGAGTCAAGAGGAGAAAATACCAAGCGTTATGCCCTTCAATTATCTCATTTGGCAGAGACAATCCCAGTTAATCCTCTGTCCTTCTGCTTTTCCAGCTACTTTAAAATGTTCCAGTTTCTCTATCCTCCCATTTCCCCCCTTTATTCTTACTTCAGCTGCTTCAAACTGAGTTCAAAGTGCAAAAGTAGTTTGCAGTCCATTAACTCTGAAGCGGGATTAAAAGAGAAAAAAGCAGAATCTTTCCCTTCCCTGCAGGATCTGGCAAAGACAAACTGCTGCAGCTTCTCCTAGCTCTTTGTTCTTTCTCCTTAATACTTTTTGCCATTTTTTACCACACTCTAATATTGCTGGGCCAGGTGTCTTTGTTTTGGAGGGTATGTATCTATCGACCCCCAACTCTGTTGAAGTAACATACTTGCTGCATGTGCTAATATTCTTTACTTCCAGTAAGTAGACCTAATTTCTCTCTCTGTGTGTGCCTCCCTGTTTCAAGAAGAGATCATACTTTTCTATTGAAAACCCTATGATTTGAAAGTTTGCCAAGGCACATCAACAGACTGTTTTAATTAATAGCATAAAGTTAGCAAAGATGTGCTTTCGACTGCAGAATACGGTGAAACGGCAAAGCTTTTCCCATTATTACCAGCACAATAATTCTACCACATGCTGTTAACATTTCAATTTAGTTTCTCAACTAGAGTTTTCCTTTTGTTTTTTCTCAAAGCAAAAATGGTAACTGGTACACTTTAATGGCAGACTTGACTAATGTCAGCTAAATAAATACATCCCGTTAAGTAACTGGGGATCATCTGGCAATTTCCTATAAAAGTAAATAGAATTTGCCCAGTTTGCCAAACATGAAGAAACTAGTTGCTAATAATAATGCAGCAAATGCTGTCTTGATTCATCAAAAATATGTCAATAGGGAAATGAGGACAGCAGCTTTCTTACTCAGGATATTCAGCACAGAAGGTCATGATATGCTTAGCTAGAAAGAAAGGGTAGCTGGAACTCATGATCCTGAGTCCATGCTTTGGTACTCAGAATAATGTTGCAGTTTTGTGCATTTCAATGCATGCTCTCCCATTACTTTACTATACCTTACTAAACTATACTGTACAGTTTCGACTTGTTTTCTGCTGAAATGAGGGCATTGCCTTTCCAAATTAGAAATCCCACCCCCCCCCCGTTTTCTTTTCCATTGAATAAAGACAATTAAATGGCCTATATTTTGAGCCCATTTTATCATAGGTTCTTTAATGATTTCTTCTTCTGTATCCCATTGCAGCAATATTTTATAAGTTTTTGATACAGCCTTTTGACTTTCCATGGATATTATTGTTTCTAATTCTGTATTTTCCTTTTGCATGCCATTTAATTTTAATTCTGTTTTCAGTTTTAATTTGCGTTCTTTGTATAGTAACCAATGGCATGAAATTCCTTCCTCCTTTGTTCATCTTGGGACTTAATTAAGCCTTAAATCTCTTCCATAACTTTAGTAATGACTTTTTTATAGAAAGATTGTTAAAGTCTCTATTTTTAGTTTCTTTGTTATACCAAAGATAGATGTGCCACCCAAACCAGCATTTTCTACTTCAAGATATAATAATCTAGTATTTGTTTAAAAATTTGCTCACTCTTTTTATCTATTCAAGACAGCTCACTTGATAGTAAAGTGTGAAACGTGTCATTCCTAACTCTCCTCTTTCCTTTGCATCTTGTAGTATTTTAAATTTTATTATTTTTCCCTTCCCCTATAGAACCAGAGATATCTCTTTGCCATTTCTTAACGATCCATTTGTTATTTGTTACCAGTATTGCCTGGAATAAAAAAAGTAAAAGTAGGCTAAAGAAAACCAGTCCCTATAAACAGACGAAATGCCTTGTTTATTGATAAGCTTTTTGGATAGAAGTATTTTCCAGAATAGATCGAGCCAGCCTCTGAAAACAGATTCCCTAAAGCAGGGGTGTCAAACTCAGTTTCATCTTGGGGCACATCAACATTACGGTTGGCCTCAAAGGGCCAGTTGTCTCTGCAAGACTATATAAACGTATCTACTCTTTTATCATATTAAATAACTGCCTCTCCATTCAGTTATTACTGGTTTTAATAATAACTAGCTCTGAAACTAGAAGTCTAGGAAAAATAATGGCAAGCAGATATTCAGTGTACAACTATTGAACAATTTATTGAAAAATGAGTTTTGAAAACAAAGTTTTTTAATCATCAGAGAAATATTACCAAGCACTCTTTATTACATTAACTTTGTTTAACTTTTTGGTCCCAGTTGAGACCCTCTCTGTGCCTCTTTCTGCCCCAGATCCTCTTGGTGCCTCTTTCTGTTCCCCCCTCCCCTGCGGCTCTTTCTGCTCCCCCCCTCCCCTGTGGCTCTTTCTGCCCCCCTACCCCTCTCTGTACCTGGGGAGCCTGATCTCCACATTGTGGGCCACCTGGCTACCGGTATCGGAAGAAGGGTCCAGCAGCCAGTACTTGTGATCTACTTCTGACTGCACCTCTGTTCAACTCTTGCGTGCTATGTAGAGCGTTACCATGGTAACTCGCAGCAACGCTATGACTATGAGACTTGGACAAAGAAGCAGTCAGAAGTAGAAGTAGATTGCGAGTGCTGGCTGCTGGGCCCTTCTTCAGAATACCAGCAGCAGGGGGCTCACAATGTGGGGATCTGGCTCGCCAGATGAGGGGAGTGGTGCAGCTGCAGGAGAGGTGCAAGGGCCACATGAAATGGCTTGGTGGGTCGGATTCAGCCCTCAGGCCTTGTGTTTGACACATGTGCCCTAAAGTATTTTCTTCTGGAATTTCTAGCGTTCCAAAGAGTGGAACATGAAAAATTTACATACGTAGAACTCTACTATTTGTTGTGTTGACAACTTTGCCTTCTCCTTTTCTTTGGATGCCTAAATTCTATTTCAAAATGCTCAACTGAAATTTTAAATTATTGCAAGGCTACAAATTTGTGAAGTGAAAGAAAATTTTATTTTGAAGAGGAAAGAATACTTATGGGGCGGGGCATTTCCCTCATTTTTTCTCCTCCAACTGAGCTGCAGTCTATTGACAGCAAAGTTTCAACATTTTGCCACGAACAAGCTTCAGGAAATTCAAGTCATTCAAGAAGTTCAATTTTTACACATATACTTTTTCTTAGAAAAGAGCAGGCACCTCTTACTATATTTGAAAACTGTGTATGAAGCAGACAGATACAACTAGGTCAAGTATTAGTCCAGAGAAGTTTGGTATGTTATCTAGTCTGAAAGTGGCTCAGGGATCAGACTTAAAAGCCTCAATTTCTAATACCCAGAGAGCACAAATGTGAACTGACCTGATTATGAAAACTGTTTCTGTACAAACAAGAAAGCTTCCATCAAGATTAAATTCCAGTTTTTAACAAAACAATACAATTTATCTGCCAGCAACTGTGTGGAATCTGGACATCCCTCCTTCATATGTGAGTGTATTGTCTAAGGGGATGTACTTCTGGGATAAGGCCATTGGTTTCCTTATCGAAATCACAAATCAACCAGTAAAAGGAAGTGAAAAGGTGCAGTTTCTCTTCCCATTTGAGAAGGAAACTGGTGTTATATGCCAACAAACAAACAAAAAAACTTGATTTAAATGATCCTTATAATGATAGAATGATTATAAGTAAATATTGGAAATACCTTAAGGAATCTGTTTTCAGAGGTTGGCTTGATTTATTCTGGCAAATACTTCTATCCGAAAGCTTACCAATAAACAGAGAATTTTGTGAAAGTGTAACAATGCATTTGGAAGCATATGATCTCCATTTCTCATGTATGCTAATGAAGTAGATGCTCCATATGATCTCCTTGACAATTTTTTTGTGTAGTCTAGGTTGTTGTTTTTTTTCTTGGAAAACAACCGGTATGGTATGTTGTTGCTCTAGGGAGGACAGAGATTTATAATTGTATCTCTCTCTCCCTCTCTCTCTCTCTTTTTTTGTGAATTGCTTTTGTTTTAATTAATTTTTAATTTAGTAAGTAAATAAAAAGGTACTATCGACACTGACCAATAGCATCTGTACCTTGCCGTAAAGACAGAGACAGAAGTAATGCAACCCCCCAGTTGATGTTGGATTGCACATCCCAGCAACCCCAGTCAGCACAGCCAATGACATGAGAGAGAGCTGCAGAGCTGCACAATGTCCATCCCTCTCTTCTAAGAAGTGTCTTTGCATTGAGAGAATACAATGATATTTTATGGAGAAAGTTGTTGTATGTCTTCAAGTCATTTCCAGCTTACGGTGACCCTAAGATGATTCTATTATTGAATTTTCTTGTTCAGTGGAGGTTTGCCATTGCCTTCCTCGGAGGCAACTTTCCCAAGGTCACCTACTGGTTTTCCATGGCTGAGCAGGAGTCAACCTCTGGTCTCCCAGAGTTCTAATCCAATATTCAAACCAGTACACCACTCTGGCTCATATGGAGAAATTAATGGATACTAAAAGTGTCTCCTGCTGTAAGCAGGTTGAGGGAGGAGAACTGGCTACAAGGACACAAAGAAAAACAACTGAAAATAAGATACACACCTTAGTAACTAAACTTCCAAGGAATCCAATAGATTTGACAGACATTCTGCTAAATGATAGGTTTACTTCCAATGCAGGTCAGTGACCCTTGTATAGAAATAGCCAAAGGGGAAGAAATTGGCCTCTGTTACAGAAGTCACACTACATGATTTCATTCCCTTATGACCCTAACATCTGTCTGTGAAGCAGAACTGACTATTCTGAACAAAAAGATGGGGAAAAAAAGTGAATGGTCCAAAATGTGGACATTCCTTCCATGTGTTTTCCTTTAACACATTTAGCCTACCTTGATATCTGTACCTGGCAAATGTGTGTGTAGGCATTTATCTTGAGAAATATCACATCACACCTATTCATTCTGTGACGTCATAACGAAAGGTTGAATTTAGAACTGATGTTTTCTGTCCTTCTGTTTCTGGCTTAAATCCTATTGTTAGTCGTGACTAGTGAAGACCCACTGACTCAGATTTGCCTATGTGTTGACTCACTATTCAGTAATTGATTCAGTGGGTCTACTGTAGCTGGGATTAACCAGCAGGATGGTAGCCAGAGAGTGTTATCTACATGATACAGGTTTAGCAGTTTGACGCCTCTTTAACTGTCCTGGGATTTATAGTTTGGTGCAGTTACCAGGAGTACATTTACACAGATAAAACTAGTGCACCAGCTGTACCCATTCCTTGGGATATTGAGTGATACATGCTTTAGTAACATCCTGATTAGATTATTGTAATGCACTCTATGTGGGGCTGCCTTTGAAGAGTGTTCAGAACCTTCAACTGGTCCAAACGGTTGCAGCCAAATTGCTAACGGGGTGGTTATAGAGAGCACACAACTCTCTTGTTGCAACTGCCTCACTGGTTGCCAGTCTTTTTTTGCAATTCAAAGTGCTGCTTTTGACCTATAAAGCCCAAGGTGGGGCTCAGGACATCTGAAGAACTATATATTCCCATGTGAGCCTACCTGAGCTTTAGCATCAGCACTGGAGGCACTTCTCTTGTCCCACTCCTTTCACAGGAATGGTTGGTGGAAATGTGGGAGAAGGCCTTCTGAGTGGCTGTTCCCACACTTTGGAACTCCCTCCTTAGGGAAGCTAGGATGGCTCCTTCTTTGCTGTCCTTTGCTTTCTCTCCTTGGTGAGAGGTTAAGAAAGATTAAGACCTTTCTTTTCTAGCAAACCTTTCGAAATTAATTTATAGCAAAGACCTTTTATGGTGCTATGGTGTACTGCAGCCACTAGGTTGCAGTACTGCAGTAATACTGCAGCCACAAAGTTGTGAGTTCAATCCTGCCAGGCTCCAGGTTGACTCAGCCTTCCATTCTTCCACAGATCAGTAAAATGAGTACCCAGCTTGTTGTGGGCAATTAGTTAACACATTGTAAACCACTTAGAGAACACTTAGCTGATAAGTAGTATAGAATTATGCATGCTATTGCTATGCTATGCTATTAAATCTTTTTTTAAAAGTAAGATTTTAAATGATTTTAGTTCAGTTATTCAGTACTGTTCGAACCATAGTTTTGTATATTTTTATCTGTTTTTGTTGTGTTTTATGCCTTTTTATGATCCACTTTGAGTCCCACTCTGAGACACAGACAGGATATAAATAAAGGGGGGGGGGGTGGAAGGATGGCAATCCACTGAATTCTCTGCCATAGAGCTCTGGTCCATTCCCTTGAACAATAGCAGAGAATTCCAAGGACCTCAATAAACTGCAAATCCCATGATTCCATAGGATGGAGCTCTAGCAGTATCATACAGCTATAATTTGGTAGTGCACATATACTCATTGACATTTCCATATTTTTCACACTAAGAAAAGCTCTCCTTAGATGAAAATCCTAGCCATGTTTATTTAGAAACAACCCTTTTCACTTATAGCTCCTTGGGGAAAGATGAACAGAATAGGGATGGGCAGCTCTGTCAAGCCCATTTTCACAGACTTCCTGCTTTTCTCTTGAAGTCTGTTCCATGTAATTTTTTTTAATGGAAAAAAATCTGTACATCTTCAGGGCACATTTTGAAATGGATATATGAATAAACAAAATGGATCATAAAAAGCCATGGATCATAAAAACATATTTGCATCATAGGATCATAATGTTGGAAGGGACTACAAGAGCCATCTAGTCTAGCCCTCTGCATGCAACAAGATACAGCTAAAGCACTCCTCTGTTGTTTGTACAGCTAAAGCACTCCATCCAACCTCTGCTGAAAGTCTCCCAAAGAAGGTCTTTGGCTCATGTGACTTTTAGAAATAAACACATTTTTTTCCTAATGTTAACGTGCCTCAAAATACTTTCCTTCTTTTACTTTGATGGAATGCATTCCAAACCCAGAAATGTACATATTTTTTACTGTAAATTGCATCTGATTCCATGTTTAGTCTAGGAGATGTAGAACTGGATTAATCAGTTTTAAAAACACGGTTGCGCAAAATTCTCACATGTATCTAGAAGAGCGTGATCTGTATATGGCCCTACCAGTCTTTTTGTATTGTTTTATATTTCATAACCCCATGTAGTCGTTAAAGATCACATCAACGAGACTCATTGTATCGTATACAGGCATATGTTCATTCCTTTGTGTTCATTTACTTAGAGAGACAGATCCCTTTATACTTGAGGTAGGAAACATTTGGATCTCCAGATGTTTTGGACTTCAATTCTCAAAAGCTCCAGCCAGCAGGAGGGACTAATTTACTGTGGGAGTTGTAATCCAGAACACCTGGAAAGCCAAAGGTTTTCCAACTTTGCTTTAAACACTATCCTAGCCAAAGTAGAACACACTTTTTGTGTACAGATCCCACAAAGGATGAAACAGCTGAGCTGGGATAAATTCACAAAGTCCAGTCTATTAGCAGAGGTATGTATGGAGGTAATGGTGTCTAGATGCACTACACATGTCTTCACAACCAGGCACACAACAAAACAGTTCTCCTGCACAAAGTTTCTGAACTCAGGGGAAGTAGCTCTCTGTACACAGATTTATAAGGTGCTTTCTCACTTCATAACAGTCTGAGAACCAGCCTGATAAACTAGTATCACCTTACCCTAGTGTTTGAAAGTTTACAGTCAGTATATAAATAGCATCTTTCTATATTGTATTACACTGTGATTCCATCCCCACAACATGTAACTACATTAATATACCTTAGATTTGATATAATCAGTACATCTGAAGAAGTTGATTGATATCCATGAAAGTTCATGCCAGACTAAATCAGTTAGTATCAAAAGTGCTGCTAGGTCCCTCCTTTCCCTTCTTCCTTTACCCCTCTTTTTTTAAAATATGAAGGCACAATAACAGGGAAATGATCCAACCATGTGAGTGAGTGCGAGTTGCATAGATTCTGTGGAGAAGGTGCTAATTCTAGTTCTAATCTGTATAGTTGCCGCTCACGTATTATGGTGGGTTATCCAGGCTAATTGAAAGCCTAGGAGGAACAAGCTGACTTCCTGAGAAAGATGAATGCAGCCACTTCAGTTTCAACAGCTGCATGAATGCCTCAAAGGAGAAGCAACTCCCATGTGGCCTTGGCAAAGTATGGGCTAGCAGATGTTGTTGGACTGCAATTCCCTACATCGGATCAGGATAAATCTAGCCCTTGCCACCATATCCTTTGCTGAGAAATGAATGCTGTTCAGCAATATCTGGAGGGCCCCATATTGTTCATTCTTTGTTTCAATTATTCCTGAAATGGAAGAAAGATAACAGATTGACCTGCTTTATAACCAAGAATGAACACATATGTTATGAACTTGATGACTAAAAAGTAGAAAGCAAAATCTATTCAGGCCTCAACTGAGCATTCTGAAAATCATTTTCTGCAGTGTTACTTCTCAGTTATAGCAAAGAATTTTGGACCAAGTAGGTATGTATTTTGATAGTTAACTTCTCTTCTGACTTTTATTGTGATCCACCCATTACGGTAAAGATGCTTAACTTTTTTTTAATCTCTGAGGTGATGAAGTACAATGTTTCCTCATCAAGAGTTTCTTACACTTTGGTGCCCTAGTGGTTAAATAGCAAGTTCGTTGTAATTTGATAATGCTCAAGTTTATGCAGTGGTAAGCAATAGCATGTGTATTTCTATACCACTTATCAACTAAGTGCTCTCTAAGCTGTTTACAATGTGTTAGCTAATTGCCTCCAACAAGCTGGGTACTCATTTTACCAACCTGAGGAAGGATGGAAGGCTGAGTCAACCTGGAGCCCAGCAGAGATCGAACTCACAACCTTGTGGCTGCAGTAACCACTGCACCACCAGGGGTCTGGTAAGAGCTCCTTGGAAATTAGGGAAATTTCTTGATCATGTGTTATGAGACTATTAAAATAACAAGGAGGCTCTTTTACAGTTTTGGAAGCTGGGAATTCAACAGAGTTAACTTCCAGAATTGTAGCTGTGTTAGTCCATTGTAACAACAGGCAAAAAGAAGAAGAAGGAGAAGGAGGAGGAGGAGGAGATAGAAAGTAAGAAAAAAATGAAAGAAAAGATCTTGTGTTATCTTACAGGCTAACAGATTTATTGCAACATAAAATTTTGTGGAGTGGAGTCTACTTCATTTGATGAGAATTATTCTCAGCTGGCAGATATACACATACGTATAATATACTAGCCAATTGAGGATATCCATATTATCCCATATTATGAATGTATATAGAAAAGCCTCTGATCTTTTCTATTAAAGAAAAGAAGTAGTTGACATATTCAGATGCTACTGTCATTTTTATAACCTGAAGCTGGAGTTATATGATGTATATACAAACATGCTTACCAATGTGTAAAGACAAGCAGGAGTAAATGCTGGGATATATGCAATGCAAAGTCTACCATGCAGTGCTGTCTTAGCATGGTATTTCTCCTTGTTTTTATGGGCCAAAATTAGCATCCACTTGAGGAAAGCAACCCAGCATGAAAGGCAAAATTGTACAGTATAAGGTGAGTAACAACAACAACAAAAACCTTGTTCAAAACAAAAATGGGCACTTTGGGAATCCAAAGTGACTTGTGAACTGAGGAAAGACAAAGGATAGAGAGATGTGGGGGAACAAAGGGAAAGACTCAAAGTATAATTCATTGTATTGTTGTTGATCAGGATGTTTTTGGTCTATACCTCCCATAATTCCTCACTATTAGGTATGCTGTCTAGGAGTGACAGAAGCTGTAGTTCAACGAGGTCTGGAATCCAAAGCTGGATGTTTGCTCACAGGAAGTGTTCTGTCAATGAAATTCAGAGCGAGTGATCTCCCTACTATCCTTCTTTCTCCCTTTAAATGTGTTTCAGAAGGAAATCCTCCACAGCAGGTATCAAAGTTGCCAATATCTAGAGGGCCATATATTGTCCATCCCTCTTTTGAGTTAAATGGGACATTAAATCTCTGCAACTGTGGTGGAACTGTTACCCTGTTTTCTGAGGGTCCTGGGAGGGACACCAAATTGCTATCAAAATTATACAAGTTGGGGAAATTAGTTCAGAGCACAAGTTGGCAAAACGAGAGGCAGGGTAACTTAGCGGAATCTTTTAACCCAGTGTCTACGGGGTCAGACTGAGTCAAGAAGCAGACCGGTTTGAAAATAATGAATGATCTTTAGTAAATACAGGCACACAATGTAAGCAACACTCGCACACAGATAACTAAGGAAAATAAAGGTGTGAGTAAGATAGTGGGATTCTCAGAGGGATAGTTGGTTCGGGTGATACGAAACCTGTCCGGAAGTCTGGAAGAAAATGGAGAGCAAAGCTAGGGTTCGATGTATCTCAGCACGTGGAGCTGAGGAGAAGCTCACCAAGCGATGCGGCAGCAAGGCGGTCTGGAACTCGGGAGCGATCCAAGGAAGCGCTCAAAGTCAGGGGTTTTTATAAGGAGAATTGTGACCGCAGGCTAGGTCGGACTTTGGGAAAACAATAGATTTGGGGCTGGAGACAAAGCCTCTGAAAGGTCAGAATTTGAATGACTGAATTACAGCCGAATTTATCAATAGAGTAGCTGGTATGCAAACGCAGAGTTCTTGAGCATTGTATAGCTCGATCATCAAGCTGCCAGCGCGAGGCAGAGGATCTTTTGAGAGTTGCTTGCATACCTAATGGAGGTACTTGCCTTGAGGTCTCCTAAAGCGGCGAGTCGGCTGTTTCTGGCCTGCCTGTATTGTCTAGGAATATTACGGCGATTATTGGCTGAGCCTGTATGCGTGCTTGTCCGGGGGCCTCGCAAGCATGTGGAAGGGATATGTGAAGCCGAATTAGTGATAGCAAAGATATCTTTTTATATCCCCAAAGCTCGGGCTAGCCAGGGCAGTAACAGAACTATGAGCATCATCTGTATTCACTTTGCAATCCAGATTGCTTTCTTGTATCTTCTAGCTACCGTTCTGTTGAGACCTTGGCAAACCATTTAAAATAAGAAAATGGCTTGGGCTAGGCTTGATTGATACATTAGGAATAGATGAGAATTTTGCTTCCATTTCATTGATAAAAGTTTCATTTGATAAAAGTTTATGAAAAGTTGATTAAAGTTTCTGAAACTGACTTAGGATGAGATCCTGTTCAGTGCTGGTAGAAGATATCCACCATGGATAGAGAATGCTGACAACACTAGCAGGGTGTGATACCTTCTTAACTGTTCCAGTGGCTGTTCTAGGGATGTTCCAGAAAATGTTCTACCAGGGGAGCTGTTATCTGTGCCCATGTATTATTGCAGAATGGGTGAATGGGGAATGGCTTACCTGAAAGGGTGTTGAATACTTGCCTACACAAGCATCTGGTGGTACAATCACCAACACAACCAGGACTTACACCAGTATAATACCCCAAAAGGATTCCAACCTTATTGTTAATTGTTTTGAATAAAGTCTAATATATTGCTCCCAGTGCTGTCAGTTATTTCCCTTACTCAAATGTACATATCACAAGGTAATTGAAAACAAAATATTAATGGTTTTTGTATGGAATCCTCTCAAGACAATCCCATTGCAGGACATGCATAGAAAAGGACTCTCTAAGCAATTATTTTGGTAAACAAGATGCTCTCGGAACTCAGAAATAAATGGGTATGTAGGGCAACAGTCTTCATGCGTGCAAAGTAAAAACTAACCTTAATGGGAGATATAGAACACAGAGACAGCTCAGTTAATTTAAGATTTATGAGTTGATATTACATCTAAATCAATCCATTCGTTCATTTTAAAATGGAGAGAGAAAAAAATGTTAAGATTGCAAGACAGGAGCTTTATTTGTCTGAAGCCCAGGAAAAAGATGTAACCAGTAATGGGATATGTTCAATCTAAAGATTATGAAATGGTTGGTTGAAAAAAGGGTTTTTAAAAATAGGCTAGAGGAGTCTCTCCCAAACTGGTGCCCTTTGGATATGGTGGATTTCCAGTCACATCATCTCAAGCCAGCATCTAGTCTGTAGGGCACTGGGATATAAATGGAGGGCACTGTGTTGGGGAAAGGTAGGCTACAGGTATCTCATCCAGCTGGGAGGACAGGGAAGTGGCTCTTTCCATCCTTCAGATGTTGCTGGACTGAAAACCCCAGGAATCTTACCTGGCTTAGTCAGTGGTGAGGGATGCAGGAAGTTGCAGTGCAATGACATCTGATAAACTGCAGGTCCTATTATTAGTTACCTATGGCTCCCACGGCTCCTTGATTTGAGATAGGATTACATCAGAAATGTCTAATGAAATGGAAAGTCATACCTAATTACTGAATTTGGTTCTACGTATGAGGTCATTTTTATTGAACATCCTTCATATTGCATTTTTAAATATATTGTTGCCATATAGTCACATTACATTATACAAGTTGAGTGTCCCTCAAAGAATATTCAGCCTGTGTGTCTGACCCTCTATATGTTATTGAACCATAACTTACATCATCCTTGATTTTTGCTTGCCTGGCTGGGCTTGATAAAAACTGAAGTCCATCCATATTTGTTTGTTTTCCTGCATTTCTCCTAATAGCATCAATACCCAGAGGGCCATAGATTCCACATCCCTATTTTATAGGAAGGGAAGACACTTGATGCATGAAAGACTTCGAGATCATAATTTGCATGAGTGATAGTCACTACTTTACACCTGTCTTTTTTTTAGTTGTTCCCAACAATCTACATGACAGTTGAGCCTACTCTGGCACACATTGCTTCTAGTAGCATCTTCTGTAACCATTTTATGCATATGGAAATGGTGACATTGTGTTAAATGGTGTAATGATTTGGGCCTCCATAAATATTGACTTAAATCCAACTGGACTAGACCCTTTGAATCAATAGAATTTACATAAATGTTGATTTATCTCATTGATTCAGTGTGTTGGCTTTAGTTCAGAGCAACAATTGAATTTAGGACATAAAGAGAACAGTAATTAAACACAGCTTTAATCAGTTTCCTCTTTTCTATGACCTCAGGTCATGTCCACAAATTACCTTAGTCTATGAAAGGTGAATTAATGAACCATGTAAGGAAATGTCTAAATTATCAACCAATCATCATTCCAGTTGGTATATCTTCTGCTTATTTGTGAACTTCCCCCTCAACACATGTAAGCACTTTCTATTTCATGTTCTCATTACTAGGGGATACAGCTATCTGAACACCAGCATAAATGGTTTATTCCTTGTGGCATAAGCCTCCATGAGAAGCAATGATTACTCATACCTCAGTGAACCAGCCAGTCCCTAAAGTCCTGATTTGATATTTATCATCAGTCATGTAGGTACTCTAATCTCAGAGTTTCACGTATTACAACACAATGACTTCAAGAGCATAATTTCTTTGGGGGAACTGAAAAAGAATCATAAGCATCTTGCTATACCCGTATGCCAACTGACTTACCAATTCTGGGAGCATATCATCTGCAGTTCAATTAGCAGCTTATAAATGCTCATGTTCCAAGAGCTGGCAATGTGCTCCATCAGCCATGCCTGATAGTGATTCCTCAGAGTACCACATTCATTGCCTTAGTCAGACATGATCAGCCTAATTTCCATATTAATTACAGATATTATTTTCCCTAACACACCCTTCTGTGATAGTTAGAGGTCTATTTTGATCCTCAGTTTGAAGACAGAAAGGGAATAGAAGCCAGGGGACAAGGGAAGGGAATATAAAGAAGCACAGACAAAATTTCTTGCTAAAATATTTGGGTGAGCTGACATTGTAAAATGGGGAATGTCCTCAACAAAGCATTTGGTATGCATTCTCTTGTTGATCTTCATGCGTCATCTTCCCTCATTTTCTACCAAGTGACAGGTTAATCCAAGCATAAACAATCACATTATCATGGTGAATTTTGCCCCCCCCCCCCATAGTTATAATTCTTCTTTCACCCTCCTGGCTTTTTAACAGCTGAATAAAAAGAAAGAAATCCAGAAGTTTCTGAATAAATTTAAAGTGATAGATTCTATCCATATGATAGACTCAAATTGTGCCATTATTTATACACCATATGGACTGAAAGGTATGATCACAAAACATCTGCTGATGAATCTATTAGCACATGATTCTATAGCTTATCTCACTTCTGATTTCAAAATACACACCCACACACACACACAATATCATTTTTGCTTTCTTGGATTCTCAGTCCTGAAATATACAAAAATTTTGATCATCCTATTTAAAGCTCATAATATACCTTAAATGATGCATATGGGCTTGGAAATCCCTCTCTGGGTCAGGGGAAAATAAGAGCCATGCTTATCACTAGTGAATATTTGTATGGGAGAAGGGGAATCAGGGCTTGTGTCATTTTGTCCATGGCTAACTGAAACTATCAGCGGTGCCACAAGGTAGTAGAAAACTGCTGATGCATTTAAGAAGCTTGTCACCAGGCTAGATACAAGTAGAGGGTTTATGCCTTCAGAGTCTGTTTATGAAAGGAAACCTCAGTTGTCTGAACACTTATCTCTGGGAGGTTGGCAAGAGCACAGGAAATTACAGAGCATGGAGCTATTCTCCCTGCAGCTTTTATCAGTAAAATGCACATTTCATTCTATAGGGGAAATCACTAGCGTGACTTCTTCAGCGTCAAAATGCAATACCACAATTTGCAGGCAGGTAGGCAGTTCATGCCGTTATACTTCAGCAAGTGACTGGCATTTATCCTGTGCATCTGTTCAAAGCTGTATGGAATTTTTCTGTGAAGGTGCAGGGAGAGGAAAGGGGGAAATTGAAATATGTGGGATTGAGGAGTGATACTTTGGATGAAATGATAACAGTATTGCTGTTGTTTGTTTATTTGGATGGTCTGTCTAAACTACATAGGGTTCCGTAGATATCTCACCAGGAAAAGGAAGAGGAGGAGGAGGAGGAGAAGAGAAGAAGAGGAGGAGGAGGAGTGGGGAAAAGCAGGTTGCCAGCAGTTTTTCTGAGAACCATATGGGGAATGTGTAATAATTTATCAGAGGAGTGAAAAAAAAAACACAAGGGAAATAAGCTTCCAGCTATTGAAAACACTCTGACTTGAGTATCCCACTGTGGTACTTTAAAGAGCAAAAGGTCATTATGTAAGGCCTCCAAAGAAGACATTAAGTAGGCATGGGCAACTGACATGAGCTTAAGGTGTTGTACATGCTCTTCATAGAATCACAGAGTTGGAAGAGACCACAGGGACCCTCCAGTCCAACCCCCTGCCATGCAAGAACACACAAAGCACTCCTGACACATGGCCATTCAGACTCTGCTTAAAAACCTGTAAAGAAGGAGACTCCACCACACTCCAAGGCAGCATATCCCACTGCCAAACAGCTCTGACTGTCAGGAAGTTCCTCCTGAAATTTAGGAGGAATCTCTTTTCATATGAGCTTGGAAAGCTGCACCACTTCTGCATGTCCTCCAAGGGAGACAGCAACCAAGGGACCATTCTCATTACACAATTATAGCAGTATGATTCTATTTTAACTGTCCTGATGGCATCCTTTGGAATGCTGGGATTTGCAATTTATAGATAGGTATTTAGAATTCTCAGATGGTGCCCCACCAACCGAAAAACCCCAGGATTCCATAGGATGAAACAATGGCAGTTAAAGTAGAATAATAGCACTATAGTTTCCATACTGTGAAAGAGACCTAGGAGGCTTCAATTGCCAAACACACACCATGAGCTTCTACTAACTGAGTTTTTGCCTCAGTGTGTCTTAATGATAGCAATAGCTCTGGTAAGGATGTAAAAAATATTAGTAATTATGCATTCCCAGGTTAAAAAGTGGGTTTCCTGACATTCAAGAAACCCCACTAGGAAGAATAATAAACCAGCAAGAATTTTGTCAAATTTTGTCCCAGTATTAAAATATCCTGATAGGTATTGGTGAATTCTTCTGCAGAGAAAAAGATGCAGGCTGGCATTCTGCATTGTAGTTATGGATTTGTAACGTAGACGTACAGATTGATAATTGCTCCATATGCAACAGACCTTGGTAGTCATGATCGTGGCACTATTGTCACAGTTGTAAATGTTCCCCGCTAAGCCCGCTTTATCAGCCAGCAGGTAAAGGAAGTAAAAGGTAAAGGAGATCTGTTCAGCTGCTGGTAGGGGCACAAGGGGAATGATGTTTACATCTCCCTCCCATCAGCAAGTGAAGCTGCAACACGGAATTAAAACAGGGATCATGCTCCTGATTTTTTCAGCCTCACTGACTGGTGGGAGGAGCAGCTGCATGGACCTTCTCCTCCCAACGAGATTGCTGAGTTTTAAGATGAGGTTGTTGGAGTTGGGCCAGGAGACATGTCTTAGTTATGCGTATGTACCTCAATAACTGATGTAGAATTTTGACAATGGATTTTTGTGCAAAAATCCCATGTTTTTTCTCCACAGAATAGCTCCTCCACAACATTCAGAGCATAAAGTTTCTAGCCTTTATGACTGTGAAGATGCAGTTGAAAAGTCTCAGGCCAACACTGGCTGAGCTCTTCAAACAGATGCTTCAATAAGATTTCAGTGGTTTCAAGTAATGCAGCTTGCATTTCCTTATGTAGTTCTATGGCCTTCACCTTATTATTTAAAAAAACAACAACAGAATGTGTACTGGAAAATAGTAAGCACTACAAAATAAATTATGCCAAAATATGATAATTATAAAGTTTTCATTTATCTGTATATTTAATATAGTTCTCAGATTCAGTTGTTTCCTGCATATAATTATATCAACCTGAATGCAAGTAATCCAGCCATTTTTCCAATGGTTGTATTTTGCTTGAGTCTAGCAATTGGACTGAAGTTTTGTTTTCAGCACAATCTGCACATATTTGTGTATGTGTGTGTTAAGTCTAATGGATTTAGTCTTAAAAGTATGTAATCCTTTAAAAATATAAATCCTTTTTGTACACAGAGAATGTTCAAAGTTGAAAAATGTTTCTAAAGCCACAACTATTTTACATTAAGATACCACATGTGTGCACTTTGCAAAGTGTTAGAAAAATACTGCTAATACTCAGAATCTTTTCGTGTTCACACAAAGACTTAAATCACAAAGAACTGTTCCCTGTCGTTCAGGAAGGAGCTGGATGATGGTACCATCTCCATGCATAAGCAATCTCTGACACAAGGGGAATTGCAACGGGGTCCTCTTCTGCCTGTCCAACCAGAAATAGTCCACAGAATGGGGCAGAAATATCAACTAGTTGCTTCCCAACTGAAAGGGGAAAAGATCCCCATCAATTGCAGTGGCCACTGCCCACTAACTGAGGCTCAAGGATTGCTGCATGGGATTCACTCTGTAATTACACATGTGAAACTTCCCAACAGGATTCCAGCCATTAATTCTTAACGTAAATATCAAATGAATGATACTGGGCATTACATCTAGTAAATGTATGTAATTTTGCATTTTGTAGGAAACCTACCCAGGCTGGTCTGCTTGAGGCAAGTATGAATAATACTTTGTTTCTTTCTATGACTGTCTCTTCAGATGAGGTAGTGCATTGGAAGGTACACAGTGACAAGATGCACCACTCCCTTTGTGCTGGCTTCCTGCCTCTGCCTCCTCCGTCTCCTCCCACAATCCATGTGCACAGTCACATCCTTCAAACTAACGCTGAGTTATATGAACCAAGAGATGGAAATGATCCCTTAGAAAAATAGCAAATTGCAAAATAAGATGGGAATGCAGGGTTTTTGTTTTTGTTTTTTACATTGAAAGTGTTAAACGTTGTTTTAGAATTGATCCTTGTCTTTGATAGAAGGCTATGTTTCAGTATATTTAGATTATATTGCAGACCAGCCCCAGCTGAAGACCAAGTAGTTGTGTTCTTCCATAGGCACACAGTGGGAGTTGAATCAAAGGGCTACTACTCCAGACCATGTAGGAGCTGCTTAGAAAGGTACTCAATCTATTTATGAAGTGATGATCACAGAGTATATGTAGCTAACCACAAAGGCACAGCCACTGAGAAATCTGAGGCATCACTTAGAGCTTCCACGTGCTACAATGTTAGACTGGTTTTATGTGGTTAGTAGCCATGTATGCCTATCAAAAGTGGAATATATTCCATCCAGCCAAACTGACTGATACACTGTCCATAAAATGTGGTGGAACGTTGCGAAAAAATGAGTGGTTGAACCATATGAAGTAGATATAATATGGGATACAATATTTATTGAAGGCTGAGTACTTGTGTACAGAGGCTGGTGTCCTGTTAATGACATATGCACGAATAAGTCACATTACTCATGCAGGTCAAATTATTTGCCATAGCACATTGGAGGTATCTTGCTGACATAAGTGGAAGAAGCGTTGTGCATAGAACAATGTTGTGCAAAGAACAGTGTTGTGCAATGCAGTTGAATATTGTGTATGGCACAAACAGGACTCAGGCACTATATGCAATGTTGCTCTTCTGCATGGGGGTTGTGCTGGCATAGTGCGTCTGCATGCAGATATTTATGCTGCACTGAGGAGATACTGGGTTTTAGCCAGAATGTGTTTTATAGTTATCATAGTTGAGACTTCTAGTACGAAGAAACACTGTGTTATATAACACATCAACCTTTTCAATGTCACCTTTTCTCTAAGGAGCCTAAGGAAGTATAGACATTTCTGTTCCTCTTCTCATTTTATTCTCACAACAACCCTATGCTGAAATAGGCTGAAATATAGCAAATGCCCCCTAGTTAACCAACTAATTTCATGGCTATGGTGTAATTTAATTTTAACACTTTGATTAGTATACTATCACAGCGTTCAAAGCAATTCTGCTAAGACTTAGACCTGAAAGCATTGTATAACTGTGGAGGACCTCCTGCTGTACCATCATAGTCCATTCCATAGTGAAGGGCTCCCTGTTCTACCTTCTCCTCCATCATAGTCCATGCCATTGTATGCCAGAACCCAGCAAATGAATTTTCTTTTAGTATTTTTGTGAGAGCCTGGATCAGACCAAAGGCCTATTTAGTTCAGCATTCAGTTTTCACATTGACCACCCAGATGACTATGGGAAGCTTCCAAGCAGAAGTACAGTCCCACTCATGTGCCTGTTTGAAGACAGAATAAACTAGGACATCTTTAGAGCTATCTGATCCAGCCCATTTATGAAGTAATTAAGTCAGGCAAATAAATAGTGTCCCTTTATCTGAACACTGCCCTTCCACCCCATTTTGAACATTTGCAATGAAACTTCTGGCAGTGTTACTGCCTAGTCATCAAACCATCTTTATGATGGAGCACTCACAAGTCACTGATACCCTTTTCATTACCACTTTCATGCACATGGAACAAGTAAACAAACAAGTGAACATTTTGTATGAAGAAACCACTGCATTCATATTTATTTCCTGCCATCATTGTCTTAATTGCCACCAGTCTGAATGACTTGAAAGGAGGATTGGACACTCTTATGGACGATTGGGATATTAGTGCTTCCTAAATGTGGTGGCTGTATATTGCCTCCAGAACTGGGAGAAGTAGAACCTAAATACTCTGAGGGCACCAGATCTCATCTGATCTTGGAAGCTGAACCTGGTTAGTTCTGAGGTCGGCAACTGCCAAGAAATATTGAGTACTGTTGGCTATGTTTCAAAGGAAGGCAATAGCGAGCCACCTCTGAGCATTCCTTGCCTAAGAAAACTCTATCCCATAAGCTGACAGGTGAGGCACACACATACTAAAGGATGTTTGCTTTTCAGTGGTAGTTTCTGCTTAACACAAGGGGTGAGGTACTGTTGGAAACATGTTCTCTTGGAGGGCTTCCCATAGCCATCTGGTCAGGCAGTGTGTGAACTGAATGCTGAACTAGGAAGGCCCTTGGTCTACCTGGCATGACACGTCTTATGTTCTTAGGAGTTACAAGATTTAACCTTAAGAGATTAAGGAACGTCCCTGTGTTCCGAATTAGGTTTGGTGTGGTTAGAGGCAATATTTGATCTTTAATACTCTTCTTCTTCCATCCACACCTATGTAATTATGTGGAAAGCTGAACATCCCTTCATGTTCTATAGTTCCTATTTTTTCAGGTGTCTTGCTGCTCTGGAGCCATGCCTATCCCAGCTATTTTCTTTGAAAGTTATTCTTTGTTTTCTTGCCTGTTTTTTCATTCTGAGTGAATAAAGACCAGTTCCTATGTGAAACCATAACTTAGTGTGCTGTTTTGCTGCTGGTTTCTAGAGACAAGTAGATAAATGTGGGTTTTCTAATACAACTACTGCAGCATTTATCTTCTTGTGTGCATTTCAGCCTGAACTTAAACGTCTTGCAGCTGCTAACTCCCCCACCCCCATCAAAAAAGATAACCAAATATAATGAATAGCATCACTTATTTCAGCTAAAGGACTTCTTACTTTGAAAAACCATAATTTCTAATTGGAAAAGCAATGGATTTTGCTCCCAGGACAAGGTTCAGCAAAACAGTCCTTTAAAAAGAAAAAATCAGAAACACATCCAGAGCTTCCATTTTTCCTTTATGCTCTTCCTTGAGAGTCATATACCATATGGTAGACATTCTCTCACACTATTCAGTAGATTAATGGAGACTCACAACACTCACAAATGTCTTTCTCTGAGAACAGCTCTGCTTATACTTCACTTTTTTTAAAAAAAATACAGGTCTTATACTATAGATTCACTTACACACTGCTTGTAAAAATCCAGTATTCCACTTTAATTTAGCTCAACAGAAAACTCACAGAAAACCATTAAATTCTAACCATATATCTTGAAGTAAGAAAAATGTGCCCACGTTCTGATTGAGTTGTAAGGATGCTCTATAACTACTTTACTTTGAGTCTATTTTTCACACTGCCATTATACGGGAAAGGAGGCATATCAGTACATATTTGGCAGAAAAAACCTGAAATTCCATTTTTTTTCTGCATTGACACTCCCGTAATCAAAACAGTGAGCCAGGTGTGGGCAACACATTTGAACCAAACAGCAATTCAAAACATATTGCAAGCTGGAGAACTCTGTTAATTTGCAAGCTTTGAGTTGAATGAGTGTGATATGATTTGCATATTGTTTCAAGTAAATAGAATCATCAAAATGTAGCTGCTGGTGAACATATATTTTCTGTGACATTCTTGCTGTGAACTTCTACTAATGAAAAAAAAATTGAAAAAGAATTAAGTATTAATTTAAAAACAAAAAGGAGGAAAAATAATTTGGGATTTTCTTACCTGCCTAGTCATTTTGAAATTCACTTTATTGTGTTATTGTTTAATGTTGTTTACTCACAAACACAAGAACTAGATCACTTTGATCCCCATAGGGTACAGATTAGATTTGTGCAATTTTTGCCTAGCTTGTGAATTCTTTTTTAAAAAGCCAAAATATTCTTACAAATGCCCAGGGGCTAACCAGAGCAATGATTTCAAACTTGCTACATTTTGCGTTACCATTTTGTGGATAAAATATCTAGACTTGCAAGCTGATTATTTTATCCCCCTCAAGTTATCCAATTTGATTAAATAGAATTTTCAGGATTACTCCTCAGCTTGGCTTCTTCTGTGTTTTCCTCCCACTGTAGAAACTCAGTGTGTCCAAGTAAAAGAAACCCAATGGATGGGTGGGGGCGGGGGAGTGACCATTAAACTGAAACACATTAAATAGCTACATGTCATTGGTCCAATGACCTTTTCTGCCTCCAGAGCTGAACCATTTTGCAATGTCTCTTAACAATCATTTTCTTGTTGGGAAAGCCCTGTCCGACTGATAGCATCTAAACAAGCTTATACCTTAATTGGAACAATTCTCCCATAAATATTTATGTTTCTGTGATTAAGCCATTTACCAAATGCAACTACCCATTATGGATTAAAATAGGGAGCATTGTTTTGGGTAGCCTGGGGCATGACATGGTTTATACTAGGGGACTTTAGCTATAATTCACTTAATCAAACGTCTGACCCCAAGCCTCCACAGGAGCCAGTGGCTGCTAGGAGAGAAGGGGAAGAGAGGAAAAATAATCCACCATTTCCCTGTATATAGTATCCATTATACATTTTCCATCTATAAATGATAAATCATCAAGCTATATGGAAACTGTGCGTGCATATAGGCTTGGAAGCCTGGATGGGCTCTAAATTAGATGACTTACACTTGGTATCAAATGGCTGCTTTAAACGAACAATGAGAAAACAATTATTTCATTATAAATATCCTGTCTGTCTCACACACTCCTGACTCACACAGGATCTCCATTACTAAAATGAAAGTAAGCTGGTGTGTGATACTGACTTCATTTCATTACTTCATTAAAAATATTTATACCCTACCTTTTTACAAGCTCAAGATAATTGTTGTGTACCTTCAAGTCATTTCTGATTTATGGCAACCCTGATGTGAAACTACCATGGGATTTTCTGCGGCTGAGAATGTGTGAAGCACCCAAGGTCACCCAGTGGGTTTCAATGGCTGAGCGAGGAATCAAACCCTCATCTTCAGGGTCATAGTCTAATACTCAAACTGCTACACCACGCTGGCTCTCAGTGTAATACAATACCATCTTTCCCTGGAATATTAAGAACAGTCAGTAACAGAAGTCCACACTACTTAAAAGCATGTAATTAGCAAGTATCTGAAACAAGCAAATGCCTGGCTGGACAGTAAGCTCTTACTCTTCTGTACAGGTAAACCTCAGATAACAAAGTTGATGTGTTCCTGGGCTTTACTTCTTTAACAGAAACTTTGGTACCAGAGTTAGAAATAACATCAAAAGAACAGGGATAGGTTCCTGCACCATAAAAAAGAAGAGCAGCTCAACATGTTTCAGCAAACTTTTTTTATTCAAAACTAACATTAAGTGCATGTGAAATGAAAACCAGGGAAAGGTAAGCCTTGGATAAGTAAACAAAAACATTTTGACTCTTCTAAATACCACTTACAAACTTCCTCCAAAATGCATTCTGGAATTATTATTTTTTTCTTTCAACAGCCTCCATTTTTCTTACAATTTCCATCTTGCTAATGAAACTGACAGATCTATGCTTTCTCGATATGCCAGGGTAGCTGCTCTAACAAATTAGTCTGCTTTCCCCTTTTCTTCCTATTTTGTTCTTTGCACATGCTCAGTAAGTCATTCTGGAGGCAGCCATTTACTTTGCCTGTTGTATGTAAGCACACACAGCTACAGTAAGAACATCCAGAGTAGAATCCCATTCTTTTCCCAGGTTAAGCTTTACTGCATTTTTATTGCAGACACACTGATGCAACCCAAAACTGGATGTCTTGTCTTTCTCCAGCCCTCCTAAACCATCTTCCCAATACCAATGCTGAAAACAAACAAACAAACTTCACCTTAAACAGAAGATAGGAAAAAGGGAAGGGCTTGGCTGAGCTTCCAAAACTTTGGCCCTTTTCACATGTGAGGGGGGAAACGGGCGAAAATGCCCAAAAACGGAGCTTACCTGAAACCGGGTAAGTCTGTCGCCAAGTGGAGCAGCGCGAGCTTGCTGCTCCGCAGTCCTCCGGCGTCCCAAATGGCGGCTTCCGGTTGGTGGAGGCTCTCCACCAACCGGAGAAGCTCGCCAGCGGGAAGCCCGCCCCTGGCAGATCTGCAGGCACGCACTTGCGCGCGCCTGCAAATCCACTTCGGAGCCGGGCGACGGAGCAGCGTAGGGCTGCGCGCTCCGTGCATTTTAAAAACCTCTCGAAAGAGGTTTTTAAAAAACACGCCGCGCGGCTAGTTCCGGCCGCTCCTGAGTGGATTCTGGTGTGGAACTACAAAAAGTAGTCCACACCAGTCCACTCTATGGTGTAGAATACCTCCGTGAGAGGTTGCTCTGCATCATTTCAGAAGCCTGGTATGGAAATAGCCTTTGTAAAAAGGAGCTTCTTTGTCAGAGGCTTTGTTAACTGAGGGAAGCCTGTATGCTATCAAGACAGTATTATGTTATAGCTCCTGTGGAAGCTCATTCCAGAGCCTCAGAACAGACCCTGACCAGCACTACTGCACCCAACTCTCTTCTGCTGACAGATGAAGTACCTCAGACAGGGTCTAACTGAGCAAGCATCACTGGAAGTTGATTGCTCGTAGGAAAAAAAGGACTTCTCTAATATACTGAAGCCTCAAGCGGAGACATAATTTACATTAATTGAGAAAATTAATTAATTAATTAGCATGCATAAATAAATAAATAAATAAATAAATAAATAAATATCCTCCTTTTTGCCCCAAATAAGACTTAGTATGACTTACAATACAAATTAAAACAAAATAGCTGAAATGATATGAGGTACACAACATTACTTTTACGACATCTGCCATTTCCACACTAGACTGTTATAGTGCTCTTATTCTACTTTCACCACCCTGTGGAATCTTGGGTTTGCAGTTTAGGGAGGGGCCTCAAACCCCAGGGTTCCATAGGATGTTGAAAGTGGAATAATAGTGCTATAACAGTTTAGTGCAAAAATGGCCATTATTTTAAAACAATTAAAATTACAAAACACACACACACACATATATATACAAAGAGAGAGAGAGAGAGAGAGAGAGAAAGAAAGACCATTGCACAACTGAGCCCAGAGGTAAAGGCTGCACACATGTGCACACATGTACACAAACACACAAACGTCTTGAACTGAATCCAGAAATAAACAGATGGTCATTCTGCTGTCACAGGGAAGACAAAACTATGGATCTTATGGATTATATAAATTTTGTTCTTGCTTGAAAGAACAAATTGATAGTAGTGCTCCACCTGCCCACCCACACAAAAAAATGACATGTTAACAAGTGATCTTCTTGATAAACAAACACAGAGCTATTTTATTTGAGACAACTTGTTAAACTGGACGCAGGCATATTGTAGTGTAGTGTATTCTTAAAGTTCACAAATGATTGGAATCAAAGCAGCTTTTGTTAACTTTCCTGGCAGGGCCATATGGCTGGCAACAGTAACTTTAATGTTGGACTTTATCTGCAATGAGGCGGGAATGACCACGTTAATTCATTCAGACCTCCCATCACGAGGATGACTTTGGGCTCCATTTTGAACTGCCAGGAATCTTCTCTGGTGGGCCAGGCATAATTCCAATGTAGTTGCTCTAACAGTTCACACTGAGGTTTTCTTCATCTTGAGCATTTAAACAAGACTCAAGCATACTACTGTATTGCTTATCTTTCCAAATACACAGTCACAGTGAATTCAGAACTTTTGGGTGGAGGAAGTGATCCAAAATAGCTATGCCAGAAGTCCATTGCATGCTTTGAAAACAAGTAGTGACATCAACTATAACTTTATAGGCTTTGTGAAGAAAAATACTCTGAAGGCACCATATCCTATCCGATCTTGGAAGCTAAGCAGGGTCAGGTATTGTTAGGACTTGAATGGGGGAACTGCCAAGGAATAGCAGATGCTGTAGGTTATGTTTCAGAGGAAGGCAATAGCAAACTACCTCTGAGAATTCCTTGCCTAAGAAAACCCTAGGAAATTCATGGGGTTGCCATAAGTCAACAGTCAGCTTGAAGCCCACACATGCGCGCACACACACACACACATACATACACATACATACTACAATTTAACCTCTGACATTAGCACTGTCCCCCTCTGCTTTGACTCCTGCTTAACAGCTGGTCCATGGTGTAAGAGGTCATTTATTAAGGACCAGTTATTTCAGGGCACATACCTTTTTAAGGACTCCACATGTCTCAGGGCCAATGCAGATGTGGCAAAGAATGCATCTAGATATGATCTCTTTGCCTCTAACATATTTTTAATGTATGTTATATCACTGGCGTGTGTGGGGAGGGCTGTGATAGTAGCAGAATTTGAACAGACGTGGAGCAGGAAATGAATCTTTTCCTCCTGCGCTTAAGGCAACTTTTCCTAAAAAAAAAAAAAAAAATACCAGCACTGCTACAAGGGAGGAAAAAGGCCAAAGTGCGTACATCATATCTACTGGATCATCCTCCCCCATCATTATTGATTACAGTTGGACTTAGGTACATGCAGGTGTGCACTGGAATTGTGGCCAAAGGCAATGATATTCAAGATAGTATGAAAACATACGTTTCCATGGATAGCAGCCCACTTCATCGGATTAATGCATTCCGAGTGGGCTGCTGTCCATGAATACTCACGCCAAATAAAACACTTCCATGTCCAAGATGCCGGAAGCCTTCATATTGCTGTTTTTACTGCAACAGACTACTCATGACAAGCTACACTCCTGAAAATTTCTAAAAACATAGTGGTATAAAGTCAAATATTTTGAACCAGTGTTAAGTAAAAATTAAGGCATCCTCAGTGGTACTTTTGACATCAGTAGGACTCACTAAAACTAATTTGACATAAAATTCCTTAACTTTAGTGGGCCTTTGGAAAGGAAAACCACCTCTCCTGGAGCTGAACAGTTAGTACTTCAAAAAAAGTTCGTTTCATCTGTATTACATTAGATTACATTTCAGTGTATTACATATGAAGGATGAACAAGAAAGAGGGAAATCCTTCAACGGAGAGGCATTTATTTTGTTATGAACTGGTTGTCCTTTTTCAAGAATGAAGGGTCATAGGAGAACCTGCACACTCAAGTTGCATTTGAAGGGGAAACTAGATTTTTTTCAAAATGATAATGTGGATGGCACAGGCCAGGAGGTTATGGCCAAGGTCCTATTTGCTGATGGAGCCTAAATCTCTACTAGGGTACTTACGCTAAGGCTCAAGGACAAAGGCTGTGTCTTCTTCACTGGTTGCACAAGGGCAGCTCTGCCTCCCCTCTCAACTACTGATTAGCTGCACAGGTATTTCCAAATACTATCCAGCTGCCCTTCCATTCTAGGGGATGAAAAAGCAATTTCCTTGAACAAGGGCAAAAACTGTTACTTCTCCATGTATGCAACAGCAATGGGCAAAGCTGCCCCTGGGAGTCTGCTCTTGTGCAATTGGGGCAAGAGCATTGCATGAGGAGGTACTGAACATCTCCCATGTGTTCTGCAATGTCTACAAAAGTATTTAACCTGGAATAACCAGGGACTGTGCCTGAGTAAACTGCTAACATGATTTCATTTACTGCACATGAAATATAGCAATGGAATACTGAAATTTACTGAGTAGGATTATTGATCCATCTCACTCAATATTCCCTACTAGCCTTTTCAAACCTGGTTCAGCCCCAATATTGTGTTGTTGTTGTTGTGTGTGCTTTCAAACCATTTCCAGTTTATGGTGAGGCTAAGGCAAACCCATCCCAGGGTTATTTTGGCAAGATTTGTTGGTCGGGGTGTTTCCTTTTCCTTTTTCTGGGTTGAGAGAGTGTGACTTGCCCAAGGTCACTCTGCGGGTTTTTATGGCTCAGTGGACATTCGAAGTCTGGTCTCCAGAGGCATATCGTCTAATGCTGAAACCACTACACTGCGCTGGCTTTGCACTCCAGACATACTGGGCTGCAGATCCCTGAATATTGAACTAGCCTTACTTGCTAGGGAACTGTGTCAGTCGTAGTCCCATTGAGACTATTTATTTTAAATATAAGCAGGAAAAAAAATACATGTATCTTTTTTTTTCTTCCTTAGGGAATCTACAGTGAAGTGCTACTTGCTAGGCATTTGCAATGAGGCAATTAATGTTATGTGTTGAGTTTCTGATTTTGAAACAGGCCATTTCTCTGAAAGGGTGAAGTTGATGTTTTTATATGCTCTATATTTTAGAGATGTATTGCTCTGGTAAAAATGCATTAAGGACGTTTTTAAATCCTTTTCTTTTTTAAGAAAAGAAAAGAAAAATACTTTTTTCTATAGAGGAAAAAGTAGCATTCCCAAACCAAGAAAACATTAATTAACCAATGACAGCTAAAAAGAAAATAATGAATAGAACAAATTATGTACAGAAAAATGCCTACTATTTCTCTGACTGTACCAAACAGCTGTTGACACCATAAGGCTTGGTTTACTGCAAATGATACTAAAGGAGACAGAAGCAGAAGAGTAACTACTAATTATAATTGTCATCAGGAATTCCCAAAATTCATTACTATTACTATTAGTATTTGTTAGTTTTAATATTATTAAGAAACAAATGCTTATACAGCTGAATGCACCTGAGCAGAAATCCAATTAGCTGATGATACCTTTTACCTCTTAGCCCAAAGTCGATTCAAGTGAAAATCACTTTTTATAGTATTCCCATTTCTCAGGACTAAGAACAAAAAGAAAAGCTACAGATAAAACCTTTTTTCTTTATATTTAAAATGCGTAAAAACTGACAAGCTCTACCATCTGTTATATGACTGAGAACAGCAGAACAAACCTGTTGCTTAAAGTAGTAGGATGAGCTTTGCAGTTGATGAATTAATTAAAAACTTTGTTTTAAAGTGATAAGGAGATCAACATTGCTGTGGATGGAGTGCAACAAAGTGCCAAAGACTCAGCCTAGCTATGAATGCCACATGGCTCATGGTCCGTGACTTTCCCTGTGATCAAAGGCAAACAGGAATAAAAATGAAACATTTGCAAGCATTGCAGTTGCCAAAGAATGTGAGTGAAGTCATAGAAAAATCATTGAATGCATCTGAAAGGCCAGCAAGAACTATTGCTTCTACTTTAGAAGTTGATGAGGTTGGATGAGCTTTAATTTTTCTCCTAGGTTCCTGCAAAATAATTTCTCCCTTCCAATTATATCTACAAAGAAGCCAAACAGCATTTGCAAATATTGTTTCATTGTTTCACATGTTGCATCCATCATTTGAGGAAGCTTCCTGGGGCGAGAGTTAGTGATGTAGATTTTTCATAAAAGTTCTTCCAAACCAGCAATCATGTTTGGCACTGCGTATTGGAAGAATTTCCAGAATTTTTGAAAACCTGACCCATCATCAAAAGTTGTATGCGTGCAAGACATACATGAGGACACGGGGGGGGGGGGGGATTTAACAGCAAACAAACAGCATTTCTCTCAGGTGTGTTCTCAATCCCAGAAGGATAACATTAATTGCTAAAAAGATATATTAATCGGAGTGGTTAATAAACAAAATAATATAAAATAAGCAAAATGTTTCTGCTGCTTCTTTCTTCTTTTGCTAAAAATAAAACTGAACTGCATCCAAGGTGGCACTTTAAAACAGTAATTCTTAATCTTTGGTCTGTAGACCTCTCAGTGGCCATGATGTTCTCACAGGGAGTCCTCAAAGGCTTGAAGAAATGTTATGTAGAAGTGACCAACATGTGACCAACATGTTAGCCAGATCAAACTTCTTTCAGAAAGAGATCTGTCCCATGGATGATGCCACTTGATTTTTCCTCTGCATGGAACTTCTCCCACAAGTCTGTTTATATGGACTTTGTAGTGCAATACAATACCTGTCAATTCAGAATCATTTAATACATGTATAAGATTTAAGCCTCAGATTCATAACTAGTGCTCTTTCAACAACCCCCATTCTACCTTCAGGATCAGTGTATCCTTTCTAAGCAGAGGTTTCTTCACCATTAAATTTGTGCCTTGAACACTGCAGTGTTATTAGAGCTACCAAACAGCTGGTCCTTTTGCTTTCCGTGTTAATGTTGACTGTTCATGACTTCAGCACCATCAGATTCTTGGTTTTTTAGGTTATCTGAAGACTCCATTGTGAAAAGTAGGTCTGAGCTGGAAAAAGGGATGGACATGATTATTCGGATGACAGTGGAAGAGGTAAATATACAAGTAATGTTAAAGAAGAACAAGGGATGTTTTAAAAGTTTTTAGCTGGAATGTAGAAAGATGGCAGGAACACACAATTTGCACATTCCTATTTAGCTTCAGAACTGTGATTGGCTTTCCAAATAATACTAAAATATAAACATTGTTTGGAGTTATCTGTTTGTAGTAACATGCATAATAATGAAGTATGGGTTACTATCTTTCTGATTACCATTTAAATCCCTACTATCTTTTCTATGGGCCTTTCCTTGCTATACTGTTATAGTGCTATTATTCCACTTTGAACATCCTGTGGAATTCTGGGGTTTGTACTTTACTGAGGCCAAAGAGCTCTCTGGATGAGAATTGTAAATGCCCCTCCCTAAACTGCAAACCACAGGATTCAATAGGATGTTGAAAGTGGAATAATAGTCCTATAACAGTGTCGTGCAGAAAGGCCCTGTGTTACCTACCCCAGGAGCAAAAATTGAAGAGACTGAAGAAGAAGATTGATTATAATGATAAGGGGTAAGGCCATGAAGGAATACAATGAATATATTGGTATGCTGAGACCATCCAACACTGAACAATGATAGGAAAATGCTCCAGAACAGCATTATTCTACCACTGCTCTTAAGGGATAGCTTCAACATATTTTTTTTTTCTTAAAAATAATTTTTGAAACTTCACCTGAGAAAACTTTTTCAGTACTCATCTTGAACACATCTCTCAGAAACATTTAGATATGGATTAACGGTGTAGTATTTGGAAAATGTCATTGCAATATTAGGCACATAAACAGATAGGACTTGGTTTTCAGTGGCTTTTGAATGGAGTACTGGAAATTCCACAACAGATGGTATTGCAGAAGAATAAAGAAGGCAGCAAAGTGCTGTCCTTAGCAGGAGCATTCTCTATGTCTGTGGAAAGACTTTTCAGCTGCCACAATCAAGTTCTAACACAACTTTCTTGTTCATAATTAGAGAAGGGCCAAAATTGTCGTGCCAAAATTAAGGCTAAAATTACGGTGTTTCCAAACAGAATTGAAAGCAGGGTAATGTTCTACACAAGCCTTCCCATTAAATAATGAGGTTGGATTAGCTTGATTACAAGAAAGAGTTAGCCCTAATAGGTACTTATCCTATGCCTGCATTATCACTGCTATACATCCGTTGCAAATCTAGGGCCCAGTTCCTAGCCTATGAATAAACTGGGTTTAGAGGGAGGCTTCCATTCATTCCAGTGGAAATTTGGTTATGTACATCATGACCATCCCAAAGTTTTTTGCTAAAGCATTTTATTTTGAAGACAACTGCAGTCATTTTATATATACACAACAAGAAAGCAGATGTCAACAAAACAGCTTTTGTTTGTTGCTGAATAAGCAATAGAGGTTCTGATGTCAGTGGACCAGGGATTTAGGTTTTAGTCTGAAATTTTGGGATGCTGGCCAAGATGCCAGATCGCATCCCCTAAATGGGTTCAGCAACTTGGACAACTCCTTTAAAATTTAGTCTAAAACCCAGAGCAGGTTTCAGTACTGGTTATAACCTATAAAGCTTTATATGGCTGGAGTCCAGGCTATCTGTACGTTTCCCTACATGTGCCTGCTTGAGGCTCTAAGAGGGAGGCGCTCTTCTCAATCCTACTAGCTTCCTAGGCAAATTTGGTGGGACTGAGAGAGGTCCTTCTCTGTGACAGCTGACAGTGACAACCTCAGAATTCTACAGGATGTTGAAAATGGAATAATAGCACTATAACAGTGTAGTGGGGAAATGGCCATGAATTTTTATTTTGTCCAGAAAGTGTTGGTGGAGGTAGGTGATCCTCAAAGCTAAATGACTGACTTTTTCATCATCCACTCTAGGCAGTAACACTGGGCCAAGATATGTTCCAAAAAGGAAAGAATTTTGATTTCTTCCCTCAGGCTGCTATTTCTGTTTTGTGCCTCTTCTGTTTGAACATTCCCTCTCTGATAATTAGTACTGGCAGGTTTTTTTTCCCCTCTCTGAACACAGACACAGACTCCTCTATTTTCCCATAGCAAAGGTGTTAACCTTAGCTTTGCCTAACAATATCTCTTGGCAGAATATCACTAAATGAACAATCACAGCTCTCAAGAGAAAAAGAAAAGATCTGTGCCATTATTAGGCTATTTTCACAAATGACCTCATAAATTGCTTTTTGCATTTCCCATGTCTGTAATCTGAATGTTGCCTTTAAAATTTAGTTCGTCTGAAAATGGCCTTACTTTTGCTTTCAATCCTGGCTAATAATATTTATATATGATAATCTCAGATAATTAGCTTCATGTATGAAAATGTCAATATCCATTTGATAAATAAATGGCTTATTATCCAAGTACCGATGCTGCCATAATAAGGCAACCCTATGAATTTAAGATGCAATTTTGCAGGTTTGCCAGCTGTGGCATCCAAGTCAATGGGGCACAAAATCTGCTCTGGTGCTCAGTCCAAACATTAAGGAAGTTATTGAGGGTGTTCAGCCCATTTGGATAGGTCCTTTAAACTTTGGGATTCATCACATCATAGACATGGGAGTCATCAGTCACTGTTTGTGCATAATTCTTAATAAAGGCAGTTGGGTTCATGTCCAAGTAGACTGCTTTGTGAGACTTTCCTCTTCACTTTGCTTTTCTGGCATGCTTTTTTGACAGGACCAGCTCTACCACTGGGCAAAGTAAAGCAGCCACTTCAGTCAGTGGATGCTAGAGGTGACAGAGACAGCAGCTCTTGAATCCCCTAAACTAGCTTTCTGCCTTCGTTAATATGTGGTGTCCCTGCCATCATGACAAAAATAAGAATGAGTCCAATATAAAGAATTGCCATCTTGTTCCTGGCTTGAAACCTTGTCTCTGAATGCATGTTGACAAGCTGACTGGAATTTGATGCAAATTGGTCACTGCTTCTAGCTATTTTTCCTCCACCACAGAACTTAATTTCCCATCAAGGCTTACATTTATTCCTTCTCTTCAGAGCAACAAGCATTCACAATGGCATATAGTGAAAAGATTATGAAGTCACACCCTCCTGTGTGTTGTCGTGTGCCAAGTACAAAACGGCCCCCACCTACAGAACTAACCAAGGTGGCTACTTTGGAAAGTAATGGCTAGAAAGACAAGATCAACATTCTTGAATGAATTTTAAAAATACATGGGGACAAAAATACTTCATGCAATTATATTTGTTGTGGGGAGAGTTACAATGGTTGGTCTTCTGTCCATAGCTTGCATATGAAACTCAGCTACCCACACACACACACACACACACACACACACACGACCTTGCATGTGTGTAGTGTGGTAGGTGAGTTGTTTAATATGAATACACACAAAGAAAGCAGTCATCAGGTCTGAGAATGAAAACACCCTTTACATTTAACCCACAGCTTTTTATAGGTTTCAGTAACTGCTCTAATTGCCACACACTGGGGCTGTGTATCTCCCAGTGATTTAGGCAGCATAGCACAAAGTGCTGCATTCTGTATTGAGAACAATCAAAACTAAAGTATCTTTTCCTAAAATGTTGACATAGTAAGGCGAGGCAGAATTCTTGTTGCTGTCTGATGGATTTGATTGGTTCTTTTCATAACAGTGGGCCAAGGAAGGCAATAAAGAGAACAGTAATGTCAGCATTTTTTATTTTTATTTTTATTTTCACTGCTGCTGCATCCAATTCAATTCTTTGTAGTCTCTAAGCAAGCCTGCATGATTTTGGTACAGAAAACATTTTGAGCTTGTAGGTGGTCTAACACCTGCTTCCTGAGCCAGAATCGCAGCAGCTGTTGTCAAACGCTTGCTTTATAGTGGAGGGTAGAATGTTTTCTTTCATATTTGCACTGTGCCCTTTATAGCTCAGTGTGACATAGATTATTTTGCCTGTGCCAAATGAAAAAAAAATGTTATACATTCTAATATAATGCCAGAAATATGTTGAACATAGTAATATTGAACTCAGTCCCATTGCACATTTATATGTAAAGAATTTATTGGAAGGAAGGAAGGAAGGAAGGAAGGAAGGAAGGAAGGAAGGAAGGAAGGAAGGAAGGAAGGAAGGAAGGAAGGATGAAAGAAGGATGGATGGCTACAGCTTTGTTGGCTTGCCTCTAAGTCCTATCCTCAGTAAAAGTGTTTCTATTATTAGAGAACAGGAGGAGAAATTTTCCCTTATCAGCTTCTCTTCGTGCCACTATTTGTGCACACACACACATACATAACAAAGGGAGAGAGAGAGAACATTCTGAGCTAACTGTGCTCCATACAATGCAGGAGAAACATGATCAGATAAGTAATTTCGTTTGGGATTATAGCATCTATTTTAACATTCCAGTTGTCTTTACATATCCCTTCTCACATCATACCGACACACAAATACGTTTCTACATTCCTTCCCCCACCTGCTGATAGTTTCATCTATTCAAGAAGCAATATTTGAAAATTTGGCTTCACTGTCTGGAGTATTGTAAATATCTCCACAACATGTCTTAATATATAAATATTTCTTTTAATGACAGAAACACACTGATTAAAAGTTAAATGTTTGTAGAGAGTACATTGACAGGTGACACAGTGTGTACAGTTTTCTAAGTGTTTATGAAAGGCCCACATCCTACTCAGAGTGGGTTCTGGATTCATATACAACCTGGTTTTTCAGGCAAATCTGACTGATTTCAGAATGATTTAAAAAAGGTCATACTGATGTGGAACTCCTGTGATGTGGATTGATTGACAATCTGAACATTCTTGAAAAAAATCTTCAGCAATTTGGATTCAGAGGGACATGGCAACATAGACATCATATCTCCAAAAAGTGATATTCAGGCTCCCCGTGTAAGGTAAGCATCAGGTTGTGAAGAAGTGGAAACAAGGGGAGTGAATCTACATTTATTCATAGGTAATGGTTTTATTCCAGCACTTTGGGGGAATGAAAGAGAAGTAATATATCTCATTCTTTATTTGGTGCTTTTCCATTAATTCATTTTCCAAATATCAAGGATATTCTGTGGAGTTTGTGGAACCTGAGAGGCTGAAATGGAACAGAATTCTTGGATGTACAAGCCCAGATGCCTTTGCCAGTGTCTGTTCCACCTCCATGCACAGTTGATTTTCCAAGCCATCTTACACATAGTACCTTGTTTCTGAGGACCTCTGAAGTCAGGCCTTCATGAAATAGGTAGCTCAGAACTAGCATCCTTCCTCCTCTTTCCACTGTCACCCACCAACATTTCCTTTTTCCTTTCATCTCTCCTCCTCTTCCTTTTCCTCCTCCTCTTCCTCCTCATCACCACTCTCTTTCTATGCTCCTGTGTAAAATTACCAGTGGAGCTGTAAATCTTGATCACTATAACTTGAAATTAACTGAGCGAAAACAACATGTCTTAGGCCATTTCCGCACGAGTTTGATACATCGTAGCAGCGTCGAATTCTTACCCTCCGGTCTGCACATTGTACCATTTTAGCATCATAGTTTTCCTTGTGGTTCTGCACGTTTTCAGCTCCTAGAACAGTTCACTGCAGTTCACTGTGATATGAAACCACTGTATGTGAAAACCGGAAAAACTCCGATGTAAATCTGCCAAACCAGTTCTGCTTTGGTTTTCACCTACATGCAGAAGCGTAGTATAGATTCACATCGCAGAAGTGGCCAGCTATGGGTGTTCCCAGGCTGTCCCTTCCGTCATTTCCGTCCCTATCTGTCTCTGCCCATCAAAGCACAGGCTGCCATCAATGTTGTCTTCTTGTGTTAAACGGACAGCGGGAAGAGAGTAGATCTGGTAATGGAGTGTTAAAACATGTTTTTTTTCCCCATGTATCAACGAACATACCTTCCTACACACAAACGTAGGAACACAGAAATGTGTTAAAAATGTATGTGTGTTTTTTAAAAAACAGACCAATCAGTGATGGTGGGGTGGGGTGAAGTAGGGGAATGGGAGTGGCCAAGGACTTGCTGTTTTGGATGCAGCAACCGCTGTTCTCCACAGTAGTACGATGTAAATGTGGGAGTGCAGACAGCACATTTTCTGAATTTCTGAATTCAGTTTCCAAATCAGAGTATAAAAATACCACTCTTGACATGCAGTGAACCACTCCTCTCCGCTCATGTGGAGATGGCCTCAACCTGTTTTTCCATTCATCCTAATTCTTACCACTGTAATCCATCCTTATGAAATTTGGTGGATCTTCAGCTTTGGAACACCTCGGTGACAGAGGTCATTTTCATATCAGTTTCCAAAAACAAAACAAAACAAAAATTGGATGGAAATAAAGAAAAGCAAATCATTGAGTTCCCTCACGTTATTGACAATTCTCTTTATTTAAAAAATAAATCAAAATGTAAGGGCACCTGCTGGTCTGAAATTTGGCATGTCCGATCTCAGACAATG
Source organism: Cyclura pinguis (assembly GCA_030412105.1). Lineage (NCBI taxonomy): Eukaryota > Metazoa > Chordata > Lepidosauria > Squamata > Iguanidae > Cyclura > Cyclura pinguis. The sequence continues at coordinate 68,595,696 of CM059603.1, forward strand.
AGACAGATTTCAAGCATTTTTGATAAGCAGAGGAAAAAGAGAATAACACTTCATTGACTTCCAGTGAAAGTCAGTGGGAGGCATGAAGATCTGGATTTCCAAATAAAGATTTAGAATCAGGCCTGAGTTGAATCAGGTAGCTTCTGGACTTCTATATTCCACACTGGGTTGTTTTTCCTAACTGCTGACTCTTATGGTCAGTGCATATTACTACTGCCTGCAGACTTACGGATCTTAAAAACTTCTTACCAAGAGCATGCATGGGGGTTAGAATGGGGAGGAAATGAGAAATCAAGAAAATTAAGATATTGTGTATAGAAATGTATCATTACTTTGTTCTTTCCAATGTTGCAACCACCTATATATGCATAAAAAATATTCTTGCCTCTTAAAGTGTGAATCAGCCTTCAGTTCTGAAGCTACAGCTCCTTAGCATCCACATGTTTGTCTCAATGGGAAATTCCTGAAATGTTTCTTCTCTCTAATGAATTTAAGATGAGCAATTATGTCTGCCCTGTGAAGGAGGAAGCATGAAAAGGCGACCTAAGCAACAGGAACCAAGATCTGGCTTATGAATGAGAATCCCAGGTATAGCTATGATGAATTTCTCTGCTTTGCTTTATTCACATAATAGGTCTATGATTAGACAAGCATGCATTTAAAAGAGAGAAAGAGAGAGAGAGAGTAAGTAGTGAAAATCCGAAAATCCTGACTAATCCATTGCAATGAGTCATTCAGCACCCTCAGAGGAAATGGAAATGCATATATAAAATAATACTTCTTGCTGTAGGGCTCATATACCAAGCAAAATACATCCTACAGGAATTAGAACCAGGTGTTAATTGAGTGTGAGTGTGAGTGTGTGTATGCTTCTGTTTCTTTGCCAGTGGCAGTATATGAAGTCCTCTGGTTGTAATAATGTTCTCCAGCACACCACAATTCTGTTAGTGACTTCTGTATTAATTCTGCCTGATAGTATTGACATCAGCAAATAAGGTCATAATACTGAGATACCATGAAACAATGAATGAGGCATAAAGCCACAAACTAAGGCCTCACTGCACCAAGAACTATACAAACAAGGTGTGGACAACTTCTGGCCCTCTAGCTGTTATTGGATTGTAGCTTCCATCAATCTTTGCCAGCATACTCTTTGAGAAGGAAAAAGGGGAGTCCAACCACAGATGGAAGATCACACATTGCCCACTCTAATATAGACCAACAGGACAAATGTTCTTACAACTTATACATAGCAAGAGGTAGAAACTAATAGTGGCAAAACAAAGATAAGTGAATATGTTCAAGCACCATATAAGAAGTGCTTGCTATACATTATGGGCAAAAGATCATTTCCAGATCAAACAAAATCCCAGTGAGAAATAAAAAGGAACAAAAGCAAATGTGCCTTGAAGTTTTACATTCTTAGGCATTCTTTTCCTGATTCAATGCTTTAAAAAAGAGAGACAAAATTAAAAACATTAACACAGTCTGTATACAATATACAGTTCTTCTGCTAACCTAAACCATAGCTGACCTAATTCCATTGGATTCTCAACCTAAAATGATAGATACAAGAGAAGGAAATATAACACCAGTAATGAACATGACTTTCTCCCCCTTTGCTGCATTTGAGTGTCTTAGATGCATTCCACAGATTATTTTTGATAGCAGAATGCTAATTTTTTTGCACATCCCATGAGAATTTTACTTAATTTATCATGGAAGGAGCAATTGAATAGAACTGATATAAAGATTACAAGATTCAAATGAACAAAGATACTTATCTCTAGTGTTTTAGATCTCTTAAATTCTGAGATGGTGGTGGTGGTATGGATGTTATGTGCCATTTTTTTTACTAAAGTCATCAAAGCACTTCCATAAAATACAACAGATAGAACAAGGGTGTATCTGCACAACACTGTTGTATAAGTTTCGTATAACTTTCATTTATTATGGACTCACCTGGCATTCAGCAGCAGCAGCAGCAGCATCTCTCTCCAGCTGGATGAAGAATGGCTGAGGAGAAAGAGTCAACGCTGGGGAAATAGCACTATCCGTACTGGAGCTTCAATCCAACATCCCCTCAACGTAGCATAAACATCTACGCAAAGAGTTACACTGTATGAGCACTACATAACCCTCATGCAGAATAGCAACATTGTGCAACACATGTCAATAACTAGATGCCATTGCACAATGCACAACAGCAGTAGATAATATAGGAGCAGCAGGAGCAGGAGTAGCAGAACAGAACTGTGGTTCTGCATCCTCTATTGTGGAAGGCACCGCTGCAATGCACAATATAGGATGTACAACTTCGATGCATAATGTGTAACTGCAACACTCAGTACACAAGGCCCAGCTGCCACATGCAATGTACAATGCACAATCACAATTTGCAAGGACAAGGAACAGAGGAACATACTGTCTGCCCAACTCCACTTCTTCTGTGATCAGTAGCAGTGGTGAATTTTTGGCTTTGCATGTGTAGCATGACTTATGTGTATGTATGTATATATACATATACATACACACACACACACACACACACACACACATGTCCCTAACTAGATGCTAGCCTGGGAGTGTGGGTTTGTTCTCTTGTGGACACTTCTAGACTCCCTGACTGACAGGCAGGGATCAGAGGGAGAAAGTTTTCAGTTTAGCGCTCTTTATTGTGTATCTGGGAGTGTGAATTGAATGTCCTATCAATTATATCTGTTTATCTGTTGACCTGGAAAATCACTAGATAGGTAGGTAGATGGATGAGGGGAGGGGGGGAGAGAGGGAGAGAGAGAGGGTGTTATTGTGGTGCTTTTGTGAATACTGGGGAAAGAGAAAGAATGGGGTGCCCCTGTTAGTGTAATCTCCGATAGATGGAGTTATGGTGCTGGGGCCAGAGATGCCAGATAAAAATTTTTCTTCCACCCTTCAAGATTGTGGATTTTCTGTCAGCTTACCCTTCAGTCTGTTGGTGCTTCTGCTGAATGCCAGGTCTGTCTGTAACAAAACAATTATCATTCATGACTTGATTGAGGATGAAGGGACCAACCTGATATACCTGGATGGATGAATTGGATGGAGTGGAACTGTCCCAGCTTTGTTCACCCTGGTATTTGGTGCAGCACCAACACAAATGGAGAGGAGTTGCCATCACCCATAACAATTCTATCTCATTCACAAGAAAAACAATCTATCCAAGCACCAGTTTTGTGGGTTTGTACCACCCACTGCACTGTCCAGTCTTCCTGTCTGAGGTGGCCTAGGTGATCTCACAGGGAGTACTGGAGAACCCCAAGATACTAGTTTTGGGGTACTTCAGCATCCATGCCAAGCCTACCCTGATGGGACTACCTTGGAACTTTATGGCTATCATGACATCCATGGCGCTGGCTCAGAATATTGTTAACCCAATATATGTGGCAGGACGTACTCTTTACTTGTTTTTTATAGTTATGCAGATGGAAGAGGATCTTGTTTGGAGTGGGGTTACAATAATTGCATTGTCATGATCAGATCACTTCCTGCGCTTCCTGCAGCAGTGGTGGACAATTAAGTTGGTCCAGTCGTTGAAATTTATGGAACCTGAAAGATTCATGCATCTCCCATGAGTTTTTCCAACTGACAGGGCTGTCAATTCAGTCATGGCGTTGGTGGCATTATGGAACCATGAGAGAGAAAGGGCCTTTGAAACAATATTTCCTAAGCATTGAGTCTGGAGCTGTGGAGTCCATGATTCATGTTAGTATACAGAAGATCTATGGGTGATGAAACAGACTGAATGACAGCTAGAGTGCAAGATAGCATAGGTCACAGAGCAAAAATGAGCAAAGATCAGCAAAAACTTTTTGCCATAACTTGTCATGCTGCACTGACGTTGGCTATTGCATGCCCAACATGCTGCCTCGAAGATTATACTGAGTGATGCAGAGCCTTTTGGGATCAGGTTCAGACTTGGTTGCCTGCTGTGATAAGTTTGCCTGGCACTTTAAGAACAGAGTAGCTCATATTTATGCAAACACTGACACCACAGTTATCACACAGTCTGGGCAGCAACTAACAATTGTCACTGATAAAGTTGTAGCCATGATTTATTCCAACAGAATATTTTGATTTTCCTTCTGTTGCCACTCTCCATCAGAGCTCATTAATTAGGATAGATTTTCTTTGTGATTCCTTTATGCCTTTGCTTCATCCTTTCTTCATACCTTCTCCTTTTAAAAAAAATTAATGATACTAAACAATGTTGAGATGGGGAAGCTACTTTCTTGGTAAAATAAACTAGATTAATATAGATAGCAGTCATGCCTCATAAATGTCTGCTATGTAAGTGTCAACACCCCTGAATTAACAGTATCAGCAATGGTTATTTACACCAATACTGTTGGGTCATGTGTACAAAGCTAATGAGCCCATACAGTGACTGAAACCTAATTATCTTTCCTTTGACTAATGTACTGTTTCACTCCTACAGATAGATAAGAAAAGATTAAACTGATTGCCAACCAATGTTATCCAACATCTTAACAGTCAAACATAACACTCCCTGTTGCAAGCAATAGGAGTCAATGAATGATAGACATTGAGAGAGGGAGGCAGATACACCAAGTGCCTATTTCTGCTCTAGCTGGGGTGTTTGCTCCCGATCACAGCACCTTCTAATGCCCTACTCCTCTGGGAAATCTTAAACTATTTCAATGTCTTTATTGTTTGCTTTAAAGTTATGTAAATCATCTGTGGTCATTATTTTTGTTTTCTTAATGTTCAGCTGTAAACCTGCCTTTGCACTTTCCTTGACACTTTCCTTGCACTTCATTCCAAGTCTTTGCTATTTTTGCTACCCTATGGTATCATCTGCATCTTTTAATTTGTTGATTTTCCTTCCCCCCTTTTTCATGCCTCCTTGTCTCAAGTCTAATCCTGCTTTACATATGATATGTTTGATACGAGTTAAACAGACAGAGTGATAAAATGCAGCCTTGTTTGGTTGTCTTGCCAATTGGAAAACATTCTGTTTCTGCATATTCTCTTAATGGTGGCTTCTTGTCCTGAGTACAGGTTACATATCAGGACAATGAAATGTTGTGGCACATCCATTTCTTTAAGAGCAACCCAAAGTTATTCATGATCTATACAATCAAATGTTTTGCTATAATCTATAAAGCACAAACTGATCGTCTTCTGAAATTAGTTGGGGTGCTCAATTATCAAATGTATGTTCGCTTTATGATCTCTAGTGTTTCTTTCGCTCCTGAACCTAGCTTCGACATCTGGTATTTCTCACTCCATATATAGTAAAAGTCATTGTTGTAGAATTTTGAACATCACTTTGCTTACACAAGAGATTAATGCAAAGGTCCTGTGGTCCCTAGTGTTATCTTTCTTGGGGACTGGAAAATATGTTGAGTGTTTCCAATCTGCAAGCTATTCTGTTGACAGATTTTACATTAAGTCAAGGGAGGGCTTTGGGCATTGCGAAAGGAAGAAGAGAATATCAACACTCAGGAAAGGAGACGTGAATGCTTAAGGGAAACTTAGGAGTGCAAAAGTCCCTAAAGGATACCAGCCCTAGTGTCACCAAAAGTCTGAAGATGATTTGATGGCAATTAACAAATTATGAAGTTTCGACTAAAATCCAGAAGAGATTCACTGCCCCACTGAAGCTACTAGCCATCACTGGTGCTGTTGTTAGAGAAATGAGTCAGAAACTCTTGCTGATGTAGTAGATTCAGTCAGCTGTGATTCTGCTCCTCTTGTTGCAGAGTAAGCACCATGCTGCTGGGGTGATGCTGATGGTGCACGAATGCCATATGGAAGTGTCATCTGCAGCCCCCTTTCCCCATCCTTGAAGATACGTATGAGTGCTCCTTCTTCCTCCTGGCCACTGCTCAAGGGTGGTTGCCTCTTCCTATTATAGTGCCTCCATAACCGCAGGCCCACAGGCATGTTCTCCATTTCCTAATTAACAAAACAAAGTAAGAATGTCAGTTAATGAAAGTATACTCTGAAAGCTCTTTGAGATCCTCTGGCAGCCTTTTAAACCATGAGTTGTTTCTAAATATAGAATTTATTTTGCTTGCACTACTTAAAAAGTCCTGAAATCATCTCCTTGAGCTGGGATACATGCTGTTTTCTTCTCATGTTTGTCATAATTCCTTTGGTCTTGCTGCTTTTTATTGTGACGCTCCTTTTGCTATTCCTCCATATGATAATTTTGTCATACAGCAGGAGTAGGGCGGAACTGTCAGAGGTATCTCCTATGAGAAGTGTAAAAGGCCAAACTTTTAATTGCTGCTTCCACTCTTTGAATACAGAATCATCTAAGGGGAAAGATGAAGAACTCTCTCTGGATGCACAACCCACTTTAAGTTCATTGTGAATCAATTGCATGTTAATAACAAGAGATGCCTGGCTTCCTAAACACTTCAGGGAGGCTCTCAGGACCCTTTGTATGGACTGCTGTCAAATTAATGTCATTGCATGCTGCTGCCTCCATTGATTTATGGCAAAGTGGCCAGTATTCCCTGTGGGCTGAGCATGGCAAAAGGCTAAGCAGTGATTTCCACCTGCACTCCCACCCCTTTCCTGACCTCAGATGCTCAGAGATGAGGAATTTCTTAAGTGCTTTTTCTCTGGATGAGTCTAGATATACATGATTCAGAAGAAGATCTCATCCATCTTCTCCTGTATTTAAGTATGTTAAGTGTTAAAGGACTTTTAAAGTAACAGTTGTGTGTCCAAATGGGCATCCATTGCAAATTTTGGACACAGTGGAGACAAATGGGCACATACAATTGGAAGCTACACAGATTAATAAAAACATATAATGGCCTAAATCCTGTATTCATACTAAGGTAGACCCAGAGAATCAGCTATTTACCTACATGCTGACTCCCTATTCAACGATTGATTCAATGGGCCTACTTTAGGTGTGCCTAACCAACAAGATTCCCACCAATGTCTGTACATGTATTTGGAACTCTGTATTTTCTAAATATTTTCTCCTCAATCTACCTGAAAAACCTAGCAGAGAAGTTTCCACATATTTATATGGGAAAATGGACACCCAGAAGCAATTCTTTTAAAAGGCCTTATCAAGTATGTATTTTACATCCAGCCATTTTCCCATTAGAGGACCCAAGGCAGATTACAACACAAATAAGAACAAAATTCAGCCAGCATATAAAATTATAAAATTAGAGAACAATGAAAAAGTGATTAAATTAGCATATTAAAAGCCAACACTGGATTAAAAACAGTTTTAAGAAACATCTAAACACATTACACAAAACGAGAATGGAGTACAACACTTTCCATTAAAAGACCTGTTACTGCCCTGGCTAGTCCGAGCTTTGGGGATATTAAAAGATATCGCTTGATATCACAATTCGGCTGCACTTCTCTATTCCTTTCCACGTGGTTGCGAGGCCACTGGACAAGCACGTAAACAAGCTCGGCTGTTAATAGCCGTAATATTCAAACTACAATACAGGCAGGCCAGAAATAGCTGACTCACTGCTTTAGGAGACCTCCAGGCAAGTACTCTAATTAAGTATGCAGGCCACTTACAAAAGAGCCTCTGCCCCACGATGGCAGCTTGATGGGTAAACTATACAATACCCAAGTACTCTGCGTCTGCATACTGGCTACTCTACTGAGAATCGCTACGATAACTCAATCATTCAGATTCTGACCTTTCGGAGGCTTTGTCTCCAACTCCAAATCTATTGTTTTCCCCCAAGTACGGCTTAGCCTGCAGTCACAATTCTCCTTATAAAAACCCTTGATTCCGAGACCTTCCTCAGATTGCTCCCGAGTTTCATCCCGCCTTGCTGCTGCTTTGCTTGGCGAGCCTCCCCTCAGCTCCACGTGCTGAGCTACATCGCACCCCAGCTTCACTCTCTATTTTTCTGGGCTTCAGGACAGGTGAAGTATCACCCAAACCAACAATCTCTCTAAAAATCCCTCTATACCACTCCAACCTTTATTTTCTTTAGTTATCTTGTATGAGTGTGTCGCATGCACTGTTTTGCTTGTATTTAATAAACATCATTTATTATTTCAACTTCCGTGTTCTCCTTGACTCGACCCGACCCCGTAGACATAGGGTTCAAGATCTCACTAAGTTACCCTGCCTCTTGTAACGTTAAGCAGTGCTCTGAGCTAATTTTCCCCAACTTTAGTTGAGCACGTTTTGGTGTCCCTCCCGGGACCCCCAGTTCACAGGGTAACAGACCATTCTGCAAAACCAATTAATTAAAGTCTGTCTGAATAAAAAGGGGTCTGTTAGTGGAAAGAGAACAGAAAGGAGGCCAGCCTAGCTTCCCATGGAAAGGAGTTCCACAGCTTGGGAGCAGCCAATGATAAGGTCTTCTCTAACCAACCATGCCTGTGAGAGTGGTGGGACCAAAAGAAACCTTCTGTCCAAAGATCTCAAAATTCAGGCAGGCTCTCATAGGAAGATACATAAGAGATGTCAACTCTTTTTCCTTTGAGAAGAACAAAGAAACGGAAACAATGACCTTTCCCTTTGAACAAAGTGAGGACTAGTTGCATTTCCTTCAAGAAACTCTTTCACACTACACAATTATAGTGCTATGATTCCACTTCAGCTGCTGTGCTTCTATCCTCGAATTTGCAATTTAGGGAAGGGCATTTAGAATTGCATGCTCAGAGGTGATGAATGCTCCCAAATAACACACACAGACTGTGAAGTAGGAGAAGTAAGGCCCAACTTTATTGGCTACACTTGCCAAGAGGGTTGGTATTCGCATGGGTCCAGATATTGGCATCAACCAGCCTGCCTGTTGATCAATGAGCCTGACCTTCCAGCCTGCAGTCGGAATTGCTGGGACATCAGGGGAGGCACCCCCAAGGGGTTGCCCTGGTGACCTCCCCTGCTGCCAGGGAATGCAGGAGCATCATACCCCCTACAGCACTGGGCACGACCACCACCTCGCCTCACTCCTGAGCCCCACTCCATGAGGGGCTCCCAAACAACGATAGCACCTGCGATACTGAAAACTGAAAACCCGTATCCAGGATCCGTGCCACCATCAACCAGCAAGGTGTAACAAGTAACAACATGTACATGAAGCCCCTAATACAGCTAACAACCAGAGCCCATGCAACGGCCACTTTCCCATAACCAACCACCCAAGCACCCTGATTAGTGTAGAATACCACTGGCTGTAGCAAAAGAAGAAACACATATCCAGGGAGGGTAGGCAGGAGAAGGTTGAAAGAAGACTGACTGGGAGCTGGGAGATAGGGGAATAGATACCCTCAGCTCTCGACTGGAGTGAAAACTACATCTGTGCACTCACGTTGGGTCCCAGCTCCCAACAACCAAATGAATCCAAACCAAAGGCTTGAATTCATTGGCTACTCGGCACCTCCTTCCCAGCAGGCTGCAGAGGCAGCACTGCCTCTTGGGAAGGAGACAAGAGGTCCTGCATGGCTAGACATGCAGCAGACGCATGGCCCACCCCGAGCCACAACCTATCTTGTCTGGTAAGTCAGACAGCTGCTTTCTTAAAGAACTCTAGTGCTGCAGCAAACTACTAGCCACATCATTCCACAGAATAGAACCAAGTGGAATCACAGTACTATAGTTGTGTAATGTTAAAGGCCCTTTCTTTGGCATATATGTGTGAAAACCCAGACAACTTTGCAGCAAATCCAGGGATGAGGCATATAGTCCACAATCATGACACTAGGATTATCATGCAAGTGCTTGGAATCATCTATCAAAGATGGGGCTTTTGCTTGTGCTCACTACTAGTTAAATTGATTGTACTCTAAAGAAATCCTTTTGAGTTTTTCTCTATTCTCTGTCTGCCGTGTACCAGACCTTGAATATAATGACATACTGAAGACTTCCACAATGAGAAATGATAGGATGGTGCTCTCAGATCCAGAGCATCATCATACCACTGCTCAGTTGTGGATACTTTCATCCATAAAAGTAATGATCCACCTTCTACCATTTTCATACTGAAGCAATATACATATTCTCATGTCGAAGGGAAAAAACATTTTCCCCAAAGTGAAACAGCTATGAATAAACCTTGATTGCTTAGCTTCCAGTAATTTTAATTAATTCCTGGTTTGTATGAAAATAAAGTGCGTTGTGTATGTGTGTTTAGAGAAGAATGCCTTTCCCAACCATGTTTATTTTTTTCAAAAAAATAGATATCATGACAAGTAAAATGAAATGAAACTTTAAAAAATTGTGTTACAGGACATTTATTTTTAGAAACAGCATGTAATTAAATCCAATGAATGCAGTGCTTTTCTGAGTTCTGAATTGTAATAGCCAGAGCAATTAGAAAGAAAAGTCTCTGCGGTGCTGGTAGAACATGTTGAAAAGTCTCTTGCTCAGCAGATTGCATTTGTACATTCAATTCAGCAGGCCTTCCGAACAGGAAAATGATTTCCATCCCCAAATATTTGCCTTAGGAACCCAGTTAGCCTTTGTCTTTCCTATATTAATAACTGTTAATGGAACAATTTTAATACAATTTCAGTAAATAAATTGAGAACACATTTGTATAATGTTTGTGTCTCTGGACAGGACTTTGCCCATTCCCCCTGCTAGTGACTGACTAACCAATCATATTGATTGCCACAACAGGATTGCCACAATAGGATTTATATTTCTGTCTGGTGAGTCAAAATAGGAACCACATAGAGGGTTCTGCCCAGTGGTGTGCAGTTGGGTTCCAGGTGATCAACAAGGAGAAATTGGTGGAGGGGGAGGAAGTGCTGGTGAGGCAACCTCCAGTTTGAGAGGAACAAATTTTTCAGAAGTTCCTCAGCAAATTTCCCCCACTGGGCCCCAGTGTACCTGAAGGCAGAGACACTGTCACAGTCAACACCAGCAGCTGAATCTGGGAGCCAACTGCCATTTCTATTTTTCACAGTGTTTCAGAGCAATGGCCCAATGGAAGGTGTGGTAGTCCCTACACCCAACTGCCCAGCACTAACTAAACCATTAGAAGCGGGGGCAGCTGATGGTTCCAATGATGGTGAATTGGTGAATCCACTCTGAATTTCAGTTTGAACTTTAATGGAGCTTTTCAAGCTGCTGAACCTATGTGGGTGGTAGAGCGTAGCACCTTTGATAGCTTTGATAGTGTCATTTGGCCCCACTCCTCCCTGTTATCCTTTTTCAGAGTTGGCTGCCACACGGAATCAAGGATCCCACTTGGAGTGGGGCCAAATGAAAAGAGGGGGTGCTGCTGTAGTAGGTGCCACCCCCTGGCAAGATACTGGAAGTTGGAGTGATGGATCACTGTTGACAAAATAAGCCACTGCTGGCAAAATAATGCACCGCTTACTTCAGACCAAAGCATGCACACTTCTGAATGGAAATGAGGAGGCATGCTCAGGGTCTTTTATAGAGAGGTTGCTTCAACCCCTCTTTTTTGCCTGCAATACCTCCCTTTTTAAGCCTTTTTCCCTCCATCCTTCCTTTGTCTGTCTCAATCGCCTCTCTTCCTAATGAAGAAGGAAGAAAAAGAGGGGTGTTTGAACATTTCTGATAGACTGGATGGCTGGAAAAGAGGAGAGGAAGAGAGACAGAGAAGACCAAATGCTGGTTGGCTGGCTGGGCCTGCATGTTGCTGCTCAATCCACTCCAGCCTTAAATGGGAGGGAAGAAGCAAGAGAAAAGTCTTCCCTCCCCCTCCAGCTCCTCTCATAGAAGTGTGCATTTACTTATTTCTCCCTTCTTTCCCAATTTGAAGACCTTCGGTGAGCAATTTTAAATAAATATTTGATCTACTTTAGGGCTTTAAATCTTGAGTTAAGTCCTGGGGGCCTGCAGCAACCAAAGATGTTTAAAGGGGGTCCCTGGTAAAGAAAAGGTTGAGAACCACTGATCTAGTGCACTGTTAACTTGTGAAATTCACTATGGCAAGTTGCCAGGATGCCGCCAACTTGGATGGTTTTGAAAGCAGATTAAATTTGGAGAGGTTTGAGCCATCAGTGACCAACTATATCACTGCCAGTATCAAAGCAACTATGAACCACTGCATCATCTCCAGCATCAGGGGCATTATGTCTTTGTATATCAATTGCTGGGTAATGAAAGATGCACTTATATCTTACCAGTGGAGTTGAGGGGTGATGCAAGATGCTGGATTCAGTTGCATTCATGTCTTACTGGTTGACTTTTTGCAAGCAAGTTATAGGCCACTCTGTGAACAGAAAGTTAAGGTGAGATGTTACTTTGATCTGAGATCTAGCATTGTTTTTCCTAATGTTCTTCCGTATCAATACATTTAAAACAATGCCATTGCTCATGGCAAGGCACACCTTTGGTCCTACTTGATCAGAGTTTGAACTCTGTTGGTATTCACCTATCAGGCAGATAAGCCTCGTGTTGGATCATCTGTTCCATTTACAAGAAATCTTCAAAGCAGCTGATTCTGGTATCTGACTCAGCTCTCTAGCTGAGCTTAAGCGATAAAAATTAGTTCTGGATTTCAGCCCTGCCTAGCAGCCTGTGGGGGGGGGGGATGTGGGGGGTGAAATAGGTTCATTTTCCTCATCAAATGATGAGGTAAGCTTTAGTGAAAACACATAAAAACAAAGGTGAAAGATAAGCTAATAAATGTACTACAGAAGACAGATAATTTACAAGCAATTATCTTTTATTAGTATTACTCTGCACTATGTATCACTGACAGTAAGTCAGGGAGTTAACCAGGGAGGTAGCCAGGAGGCCAAATACTGAGATACCTGTGGATCTTTCCCAATATTCCCAGTCATATCACACACATTGACTCCTAACCCAGGGATATTTGTTGCTTTGAAGTGAGGCTTCATGAAAAAGGAAGAGACATGAGCAAAAATTTCCCATTTATTCAGTGTGTCTACTCTGTTTGGGACCAACAATGGGATTTAAACCATTGAATGAAATGCCACTTCTGAAATGGAATGGACCTGTACATTATAGATATTGGCAGAGGTCCTGTGCCATCAGAGGCAGTTATGATCATGGAGCTCTATCATTGTAACTGTATCTCTAAATCTGACCCCCCCAAAACCTACTGTATATGCCTGCCACCTCTACCAATGCAGTGTTTCCTGGAGGGCTAGGGAATGAGGCAGTGAGCAAAGAAGCTTCCAGCCCACTCCCAGTAGCAAGATACTTTGCAAGAGCAAAGTATTCTGGAATGGTCACAATCACAGTAGCAAAGCACCTCGCTGCTGGGAAAGGGCTGGGATTTTCTTTGCTTGCTGCCCCACTTCCTAGAGCTTCAGAAAACCTTCCATTGACAGAGGTACCAAGCTTATACAATAGATTTTTGGGAGTGCTTTCAATCACTGCACTAAAGCAAACAGTTGTAAATTTCTAAATCTGTGTCACAAATTTGTAAATACTAAATAGGATGCCAGCCATGACAAGTTAAATAGGGCTAAGCAAGTTGTATATTTTTTAATATTTGTCTTAAAGAAGTGTTTTAAATGGTTTTATTTCTGATGTTAATTTAATGCTGTTTTAGTTTCAGCTTTTGTATGTTTTTAACTATCTGTGCTTTGATGGTAATTTTCTGCCTTTTGTAAGCTGCCTGAGTTCCAATCTGGGAGAAAGGTGGTATATAAATGAAGGGAGGAATGCATGGATGGAAGGATGGATAGACTTGTCACATTTCAAGCCTAAGGTCTTTATCACACTGTACTGTTATTAGCATTATTATTTCACTTTAACTGCTCCAGCTGCAACCTGTGGAATCATAGTTTGGTGAGGTACTGAAGCTCTCTGGCTGAGAATTTCAAATGCTTCTTCCTAAACTGCAAATCTCATGATTCAATGCAATATTGCCATGGCAGTTACAGTGGAATAATAGCACTATAATATCGTAGTGTGAAAAGGCCCTCAATCCAATGTCAAGGTGCTGTATGCTCACTAGTGCTTTCAGGATTCCACCCACCCCGTGGTTCTCCATGTTCCTTGTAAGGCTGCTCTGGAGAGTTTCTCAGACTTTTGGAGTGGGGTTTGAGGCTGCTCTGGGGAATACTGGTATGTGTGGGGAGGTCCACCTTCACTCAGTTCCTCTGACAGAACCAGTTCTGTTCTTCCACTTGAACAACCACATCGGATCCTGGCTTCACTGTGATGTAATTCTCTGCCAGTAATGATGTGATTCAACAACACACATTTAAGAATGGTATTTCAACAACCCAAATGACCTGAAGTATTTCCAACTTTATTACAAAATCATGAATTCAAATATCAAAACGGAAAAAAAAGAGACAAGTGTGAATCAGTTGCTTTGAAAAAGCATGAATCATTTTGCTGCTACGTTGCTATGGGTGAGACTAAATTTGTTTGGGCTTTCAATAACTCCTCACTTCTCTACATCTCTCTGTCTATCTTTTCATTAAAAATGATAAGGCCCCACTGTTTGAATTAAGTTTACACAAGTGTAACAAAAATAGTAATAGACAAACTTAAAAAAAAGATAAAAACTACTAAAAAGGGGAAAAAGGAAACTGTTGGAAGCACCTTGGTGTATGCAAGCAAAGGTACATTGTATGAACTTGATGTCTAAAATCCATGACTTTTACGGTCTCATTCTGTGTGTCTGTTGCTTCTCCAGAAGAAAACCTATGCTACATCAACTAGATCACAAATCCCCTGGCTTAATTGCCATCTTCTCTATTTTAACGGCCAGTGTATTCTGTAGCTTGAAACGTGGCAACCTTAGAAGGTCAGTAGCTTTCTCGTACATCTGTATAGCTAAATTGAACCCCAGTCCAACGAAGTCCATCATGCTGTGCTAGTGTCTGAGTTAGTGGGGGCTCACCTCTTGAAAGACATGTTGAGATTGTATGTAGCCTAACATTTTTATTTGGTGTTCTGGTTATAAGTAGCCTGTACCATGACTTCTTTTTCCATCCGGATGCATTCCAAAGTTTTGATTTTGCATTCTTCAACAGAAAAAAATTACTAAGAAGGTAAAATGAGGGTGGAAGTATGAAGCCCTCACTGACCTTCTGAAAGAATTATTATGTTCCTGAAACAAACTATTCAAAAGGGGGGGGAAATAAGATGGCCCAGGATAAATAAAAGAGGACTTCTAGTCCTTTTCACTGTATATAATGAAACTGGATGGTACTGACCGAACATTTAAACATTCATTTTCATTAGGTTTTTTTTTCCCATTTCAGCATTACAAAAATTACTAACAAAAAGAATGTGATCAATAGACTTTTAAGGAGAATATGAAAAAATGAAACTAACTTTAAATTAGTCAGACCTAGACAACACACTGGTCAGGAGATCAGAACAATCAAAGATGAGTCTTTTTACCATCTTCAGCAGAAATCTTTAAAGCTATTTCTTCTCCTTCTTCTTTCGGATAACACCAAAAAGGGGTGGGGGGGATGCAGATGCTATGTTTTCATTGTGAATACCACAAAAAATACAATGCGCAAATATTTATTTATTTATTTATTTATTTATTTTGCAGTTTTGCAGACAGATGGGTAGCCTGCAGTTATATTAACAATTTATAGTTAAGGGTGTTTCCTATTAATCAGGAATCTTTCTTAATCAAGGCAAAAGGCCACATCCTGAGGCATCTGCATTAAGCGGAATCTGGTGTTGGCTGGTTGCTTTAAAGACTGTTCTTTCCCAAAGAGCTGTTTTAAAATTAATAGCTGAGCAGCCATAGGGCCCCATCTGCACAAAATCAGGGACTATGCCTCTTCTTTTTCCACATTTGGAGAACTAGAACACTTCATGCATATTAATTTAATCGTGAGAACTATTGATGTAGTTAGTTACAGTGGGAAGCTTGTACTATTTGAAGAGATGTATGTGTAGTAACCTCAGATTTACTGAACAGTCTTGGGTCAGTCACTTACTTCCTGATTTACAAGCAGCTGAGTCAAGATACTTAGATTTAAATTGTTCTGTATCTTTGAAAATGCTAGCTTCACCTAAACTTACATATTATTATGGTCCTGGGAACAGACTTTACTTCCTTCCAAGCCAAATCCAAATCCTATTTCAATAAGTTACAGGCTTCTTAAACTTAGGCCATTTCTGCACTAGACTGTTATAGTGCTATTATTCCACTTTCAACATCCTATGGAATTCTGGGGTTTGCAGTTTAGGGAGGGGCCTTTGAGGACCCTCCCTAAACTGCAAATCCCGGGACTTCATAGGAAGTTGAAAGTGGAATAATAGCACTATAACAGTCTAGTGCAGAAATGGCCTTACTATTACTCAGTTTTGACAATAAAAAGTAGCCTTATGCAGGGAACTTTGACAAAGATGGACAAAATGGTAAAACATTTGTAGATTAATATGCTACATAAATGAGTATGCATAGAACTACCTGCAATTTAGCTAAATGCCTGAGGACTGAAGAACTTACTAGTTTCAATTTGTATTTATATACTGTTTCAGGTTTTTGATTGGTAGAATGCAGAGGAAGGATATATGCACAGAAAAGAGAAGACTGTCAAACCTGGACATAGGCAATTTCTGTACTGGACTGTTATAGTGCTATTATTCCACTTTCAACATCCTATGGAATCCTGGGATTTCTAGTTTACTCAGGCCAAAGAGCTCTCTGGCTGAGAATTCTAAATGCCCCTCCCTAAACTGCAAACACCAGGATTGCATAGGATGTTGAAAGTGGAATAATAGCACTAAAACAGTCTAGTGCAGAAATGGTCTCAGTTACATCATCCTGTTAATGATACACACATGCATGACCTGTTTTTGCTCAGGGCACAGGGAGCTATTCTCCACCATTTTGGGCTCCATCCAACTGCCTCCCACAGGCAGCAGTCAAGCCTTGGAGAGAGGCTGTTGGTGCTTACTGATGGGAAAGGGAGAGGCTGCTCTGGGCTCACAGGGGAAGGAAAAGGAGGGTTCATTCATTCTACCTGTGAGTGTATGCTTGTTTTTTTTCTCTCCTCCTAGCTGAAACCAACTGCCACTTCTTTTCTGATTTGCTTTGCTCCCCACAGATAAAGGACCAGCAGCAGTGCAGGCCCCTTCCAGGAGTTGACAATTGTGTAGGTGGGTAAGGGACACAGCACTGCCGAGGAGGGCTATTATGCTCTGCTTTCTCATTGTAGGATCTCAACCAATGTTGCCAAGTACAGCTCATGCCCAAAGGAGAAAATTTCAAGGGCAACCAAAATGGTGAAGGATCTGGAAACCATGCCCTATGAAGCGTAGCTTAGGGAGGTCGGTATGTTTAGCCTGATGAAAAGAAGGTTAAGGGATGACATGATAACCATGTTTAAATTTTTGAAGGAATGTCATGTTGAAGATGGAGCAAGCTTATTTTCTGATGCTCCAGGGTCTAGGACATGGAGCAATGGATTCAAACTACAGCAAAAGAGATTTCATCTAGACATCAGGAAGAACTTCCTGACAGTAAGCACTGTTTGACAGTGGGAATACGTTGCCTTGGAGTGTGGTGGAGTCACCTTCCTTGGAGGTTTTTAAACAGAGGCTGGATGGCCCTTTGCTGAGGGTGCCTTTAGAGTGTGTTCCTACATGGCAGGGGATTGGACTCAATGGTCAGTGTGGTCTCTTCCAGCTCTATGATCTTATGATTCTTAAGATGAGGAGATTGTCTTGGGACCACTGGCCAATTCCTCTCTTGCCTCCCCACCCTCTCCAGCTATTTCATTATTGAACAAACATGTCCATGAAATACCATAGTGCATTTTACAGATTATCAAAGTCCACATTTGTTCTTTATATTGCAGTAGATTGTTTAGAGAGACAAACTGCTTTGTAAACTGGATGTCAACTTACTGATTTAGAAGTGGGGATGTGTACAAACAAAGAACAAGTGAATTGACTCTGTCAGGTGTACAAGGATTGCTTCTGTACCCATTCTCTCTTTTTCTCAGTTCCAGGCCACATAAACAAAACATAGTCAATGAAACATTAGTGTCATATAGTGCAATCTTACCCTGTGTTCTGTTAGTTCTGAGTAGAGGAGTGCCATTGAATCGGTTGGATTCACCTGTGCCTTAACTGAATGAGTCTAATCTAGTTGGGACCAATGAACAGGATTTTAGCTCCTATTGTATGTTGCATAAAAGTTACTTTTTGGACTTAGCTACCATGGGTTATAGTCCAGAAAATTATTTTTTCCAAGCTCTGGTGTCTGACCAGAAGTAAGATCTCATAACTTCAGTGGGCCTTACTCCAAGGTAAGCATGTATGTGATCACAGCCATAGATTTGTTTTATGACAGTGTATAAACTGGAATGTTATGCTATATAATGTGCAAAATCACTTCTCTCTCAAACTCAAAACAACAAAGAGTCCTGTGACACCTTAAAGATAAAGAAAGGAATCCTGTTGTGCCATTAGCCTAGCACAAGTGGGGATTCTGTTATTAGTTCTGCTTTTTCTGGTCTTTTGTAAGGAAGCTTCCAGTACCTCATGATACCCATGCACAACTCCAACTTGGTGACCCAAGTGGCCAGTATTGTACACAGAGTGTATTCAGTAGATCCTAGCCAGATGCTGCTACTCTTCCCACACCACCAACATGCTAGCTGCCTACAGGACTTCTTTACAGTGCCACTTAAGTATGCTGGTGGCACTTTCTGTTATGCCAGTTTTCAACAGGATCTTGGCCAAGATTGATCGTGGCTTAAGTTTTCATGGTCTGATAAATTCATTTCATCAGATGTATGGAATATTAAGCTAACCTGGCAGCAATTGTATATGCATGAATGTTGAGAGAGAAAGCAAAAACACTAGCAGTAAGTTCAGAAGGGACTAAAATGCAAGAATATGCACTAAGATACTTGCAATAAAGCCCATATCTATATCAGATGAATACAGAGATTATAGATAAAACTTAAAACAGAAAAACTAACATCATCCAAACTTGATCTATGGTTGGGTTGTTCATTTATGACAGTGGAGCCTTCACATGGTTTTAATGCCATTGATGCATGCCAGTAAATTTGATGGTGGGGACAGCTAGTTCTTTCAAAAGGTATCAAGCATCATCCCATCTGTTCTAATCCTCACTCTGCATTGAGCTAGGTAGTCCTGCTTGTGTGGTCAGGGTCAACCAAGTTCAGCACTTGTTACAAAAGTTCATTGTCAGCTTATTGTTTTCACAGCTGCGAGTGGTTTACTCCCACTCTGGTTGAGCTTTGTACTTTCTGCTGATCAGCTGCAAGACTAGGAGTCCAGCCTTCATTCAGGATACAAAAAACTTGCACACTTATTTGCATGTGCTGACTCATCTAAGCATGCACAACAACAATGTTGTAACACTGCAGGCATTCATGGGAAGGGCTTCATATTTTGAGATGGATTCTTTCTTCATTGTACTATTTCTTAATTTTAAAAAAAAGCATTATCCATATAATAATATACAACAAATGGTACTTTCTTTCATATTGGATTGACCTAAGATGCTTAGTGACTTCTCTTTTTCTCTTCTAGTGTATGTAGCTTGCTTCATTTACTTGAGTCATATCGGTGGAAAACAAATGCAGTATGAAGACCTTTGTAAAAGGCAAAAAGGTTTGTTTAATGAAAGCTTTGTATCTGAAATGACAGAAATATAAGCTAAGTGGTCAAATACATCAGATTTCATCATGCTTCGAGTTGATAGCCTGATAAACATTGCTATATTATCTGTTCATTTATTACCTTCCAGATGTTACTTCTTCTGAGGATATCTTTTTAAACATCTTAAAAATGAAAAGCCAGAGAAAGTCAGAATTAATTTTTGCAGTCATCTCAGGTCCTTTTCACACCTTACTTGTTCCCAGTGGTGTCCTGTGGGGATCCCAGCAGCAGCTCTTCCAGGAGAGGAGAACAATGGGAGCACTCTCCTCTGCACCGGCTGCCTCCAGGATCCAGGAAGCATGATGACCCTGCTGCTTCCTTCTACAGTGCAGTTGGGTACTATCCCAGGCTGCACTGGGACAAGAAGCACAGCCATTGCATTTCTGGACTCTCTGCATACCAGGTAAGTATGGGATGGCAGCTTGATCATGGGTCATTGATGGGGAAAACTCATCAATGATTTACTCGATGATTGCGCCACCTGGGGAACGGGAGAAGGACAGGATCATGATGACGTCATGCAGAACCATTGTTGTGCTCCCATCCTGCTCCCATCCCTATGGCGGGTTGGGAGCGTGGAGCAGAAAGGTCCACATATTCCAGCTAACCAGAAACACCTTCTGACTGAACCTTGGAGAAGACTTCTCTCGGTATGCACCCAGAGCTTGGCTGCTTTAGAAAAGTAATTCATTGCCTGTTTCTACTTGATTTTTAGAAATTAGTTTTTTATGGTTATGGATTATTTATTATTAAAAATTGTAGTTTATTACATTATCTATTAGTAATGTTTTTAAAAGTTATTTTTTAATTTACACACACACTTATATGTATGTATGTGTGTGTGCAACTTAAAAACTCAAAAATGTTCCCAAAGCTGCAAAAATGACCCCAAATCCAACATTTTAGGAGTTTACACACACACACACACACACACACACACACACACTACATTATCAGTCATTGGCTGAGATGTAGTGGTGGTTGGAAGCCCAGTTGCTGTGCAACATAGTTTGAGAGTACCAGCGTCATTTAGGGAAGTGTCCTCATCAAAGGTCCTAGTTGGTCTGGCTACAGTTGGACTGCTGGATAATAGGGTAATGTCACCCTTCTGGGGAGGAGCCAGGATAGTATAGTGGTGTGAATATTCAACTAGGGCCCTGGGAGACTACTGTTCAAATTCTCCACTCAGCCATGGAAAACTACTGGGTGACCTTGGGCAAATCACACTTTTGTCAGACTCAGACAAAGGCAACAGCAACCCCCCTCTAAGCAAATCTTGACAAGAAAACCCTATGATAAGTTCACAGTAGAGTCACCATAAATTGGAAACGACTTGAAGGCATACAACCAGAAAACACCCTTCCAAACCCCTAATGTCACACTGTACGTATGTGTTATAGAAGCATAGAATCATAGAATTGGAAGAGACCACAAGGGCCATCCCAGTCCAACCCCCTGCTATGCAGGAACACCCATCAAAGCATTCCCAACAGATGGCCATCCAGCCTCTGCTTAAAAACCTCCAAAGAAGGAGACTCCACCACACTCCAAGGCAGCATATTCCACTGCCAGACAGCTTTGACTGTCAGGAAGTTCTTCCTGAGGTTCAGGTGGAATCTCATTCCTGCAGCTTGAATCCATTGCTCCTTGTCCTGGTCTCTGAAGCAGCAGAAAACAAGCCCACTCCCTCCTCTACATGGCATCCCTTCAAATATTTAAACATGGCTATCATATCCCCTCTTAACCTTCTCTTCTGCGGACTAAACAACCAAGAAGATGGAGGTCCAAGAAATTGGCAATTGTTCCTTTTCCTCTTCTGCCCAACTATCTGTGGGGATGTTCCACAAAGTACTATCAAACTGTTTTTCACCTTTCATGGGAGTTGGTCAAGGAAGTAGGAATACCTCTCCTCACAATGTGCATCAAACACGAAGGGTTACACCAGCAACTGTCATCAATATGATGCTGGTCCTTGTTTTTTCTTTTCTTTTTTTGACAGTAACCACATTAGTAACATCTTTGCTACCCGAAAGAAATGTGTTACATTTAACATTGTTACTTCCAAGTTCTACATCCAAACATCAAATATAAGAAACAGATGGCAAAGCCATTTCTAGAGTAGCTTCATAATTCTGTAAATGTTAGATGCTTCCTGGCCTGAAATTGGACTTTCAAAATATGCTTCCAAAGTGACTTCCAAAGATGTGCTTCCATCTTTGCTGTGAACATTTATTGTTTCCTGGTTGTACTTCTAGCCAAGATCCCTCATGTTGTTGTTGTTGTTTTCTGTGTGTTTGCTTAAATCTATTACTGCTTTCCACAACTCTTCCCTAGTCTGTTTTTTAAACCTCTTTGATTTGTTCCTTCCAGATCATTGGAAAAGACAGTCAATAAAACTAAGACTTGACTTCCAGGCAGGCCAGTGGGCAGACGCTTCTTGCAGCAGTTCTGCAGCAAAACAAGCTTTCACAGTAAAAGTGCCAGCCAGAGGGCTCTCTGGCTGGGCTCACCCTGGATTAAAGGGGGAGCAGGGGGTCACCCACAAAGGTCCATGCCATGCCATGAAATGCAGCTGTTTTGATCTGAAGATCAGATAGCTCCAAGCTGGCAATCTACTTTTTAAAAAAATGTTAAACAAAACTTTGGAGTTACAAAAGTGAAGAATTCTTCTGATTAAAATGGATGAACAGAAGCGTCATCAATCACCTTCTTTATGTGACCAAGAATTGAGTAGCTATATTTGTCCCAGAAGACCAGGACTCAAACAAGAAATTTGGGAGTTAGTGTGTTTAAAAGAACAATTAAGGGATAGATTGAATTTCATCTTATTTATACAATTGAAATGGACTTTAGTCAGGAGAAACTACAGTATGAGAAAGTGCAGGAGTTATCTCTTTGATGCTGATAAGACTTACTTGCTGGCTGTGAGCAGCAAGAGAAGAGTTGAACTGTTAACTCTGTAAATGCTGGACTGAACAAAAGATGGAATCTTCCAGGAACTTTCTCAGTACCTTGTACAACCGATGCTGGAGAAATTACATTTTCTGAGAGAGGAGGGACTCTCAAACTTGAAAAACAGATTGCAAGAAGATGTAATAGAGAACCTGAGGAATAAGATCAAGGCAGAATTGTTGGGGATGTAAGGCAAGAGGAGAGAAATGTAAGGCTAATATGGGAGACTGAAAATGACATGGGGAAACAAGTTCGAGTCCACCTGGAGGAACTTGCCCTGAATTAAAGGGAGAACAGGGGATCATCCACAAGAGTCCAGAATTTCCATTACTTGCATTTACTCATGAGTAAACTAATGATGAGGGATTTCTGTTGATAGTCTCAAGTATTTGAATATTACTATTACTACTACTATTATTATTATTATTAATCTTCTTTTTCAGAACCTATATATTGCCCATAAAAAACAGTGTTTATCTTTTTTATTTTTGGAGAAATTGTTATTTTCTCTTCTATCTGCAGTGATCCCTACATGCACTGTTTCACTGTGATAGTCCTCGATCCATTCAGTAGCTTGTGGAGACTGAGAGTGTTTGGAGAAGCTCAAATCTATTAACTATGTTCCCACAGCTGAATACAGAACACAGACGTCATCTGCTGACACATCCAAAGGACCCTAGCAGATAGGGACATAGCCAGATGATTTTTATCACCCTTACTGTTCTCTACCATCCGATAAATGGCCATGGAGAGGGGACTATCACAGAAGAATGGTGAAACCTGTGAGTGGTGAGGTAAAAACCAAAGCATAGTTCATCCTGTGGAACTTGGTAACTCCTCTTGGTAATATAGGATCTTGACCAAGGCAGACTGTCAGTAAATGGGACATTTTCCATTTTCTCAACCTGAGATCTTTGGATATAGGATAGGATATAAGTATTTTGAATGAATGAATCAATCAATCAATCAATCAATCAATGCTTTTCCAACTTTCTCTGCCATTAGGTAGACGGATTTGAGCTACTTGCTGGTTCACTGGAGGAAGCAACATATATTGAACAAACCTTTTTTTCAATATACAGCCTTTATAAAATTATTTTCCCTAGTATGTTCTCCAAATACTAGGTTCTCTTGACTCATTTAATCAATTGCTAAATGTAATTCAATACTTCTATAAATCCTATTGATTCAATATTGGTTCTACTGTACATGGGATTAGCAACTGGATTAGATTAGTACATGTAGCACAAATTAAAAATTGTTCAGCTATATCTCCTTTCTAAATATCAGGGCTTACTCCTGCAACTGCTATGTTACAATCGTGTTCTTCAAGATGAAACAGTCAACCCTCCATGTAATGAACACTCCTTTGCTGGAGGCCATTTATTTTCGCCTTGGAGTCTTGTAACATTGTTTTTGTTTACAAAGTCAGGAACACTATCATACTGGGATACTGTGAGAAGTACCAAGGGATAGATAGATGGCCTTCAACTCAAAGCCAATATAGAATGATATAGAACTGGATTCACTGAAGTATAAGGCCATCTTATTTGGAACCTTCTCTTCCATTTCTCTGCCATCATTCGATCTTCAACACCAATTCAAAACATGTCATTAACACAAGGAGCAACAAACATAGTCATTGAGAGAACAATGTTCGTACTAATGTTATCACACAAGATTTTGAGCTTACTGTACCTACGTTAACTAAATATGGCACTGATGATTGTATTCTTTTGTTCACGTTTTCTTTTGTTTTTGACAAACCTTTTCAACAAGCGTAGGATATGCTATTGGGTAAACAGAAGTATAACACTTAATTAAAGTTGGTTTTCAAATTCTTGGGTATAAATGTATAGGGCATTGGGGAACAGTATCAGTGTTCTGACTTATGCAGACAGCTGTGTTCTAGAAAAGAAAAAAAATGCTTTCCATTTACTTCAGTTTTTCTGCTGCTAGATATCAGCTTATAGTGTGTTTTTAATCACCACATTAACCAAACTCCCTTGAGAAGTTTTTTTTCTCTTAAACTGGAAATTAGAAAACCATTAGTGAATAAATCAAAGCACTGGTGAGATACTTCTCCTTAAATGAAATTTAGCCAAGTTCACCATAATAAAGAAAGGTTAAAAGCTGTATGGAAAATGCATTTGTATTCAAAAATGCAAATTGAATTAATGACTTATACTCAAATTGTATTGATAGCATTTCACTCTGGATTCATTACTTAGCACTCTGTTTTGATTACTCTTGTATGGGGACTAAGGTCTTGTCAATTAAAGATGATGTATAGTCCTAGATTTAAATTGCAACTTGTGTTAGGGATGATCCATCCATCTCCGAAGTAGCATCCATCTAGCAGTTGACAAGAAACTTTTAAAGAATTATATAATGAGATTGGAAAACACCCTGATATAGTAATTAAATGCTGTCTTGATTGTGAAAGCCATAATTACACCAGCTGCAACAATAACTTTCTAAGTATTTATGTTTGCACATTATATTAGAGTGGTAGAAACATTCAGATGTCTTTATAAGTCTTTTTAATAACAGATGCTGAAAGAACAATAGACAAACATCAAGACTATGTTGGTGCCAACATTAATATACTTCATTAACAAAGACTGATTTCTGACAATCCAGCCTATTAAAATAAATACTACCATTCTGGAAATTTGAGAGCAATCTATGATATTGTGCTTCTTGAGCCAGAGAACAAAACAGTGTGACCCTCCATTCCAAACTAGACTGACAATTACATCTAGCTGAAAATTGAAAATGATTGCTGCTAAGAAATGGCTTGTAATAACGTCCTCTATTGCTTTTTGTATTCTTTCAACAAATGTGTATTTAATCTTTTTTTAAATTTTAAGTACAGTTTAATTACATTTTGATAATATTTGTATGTATGATCTATTTGTATTTTGTATGAGGGGCTATTTGTGCCTTTTTAATCTTGTGAGGCTTCTTGAATCCCAGTTCTGGTGAATTGGGAGTAAGGAGTGATAGGACATTAAATACATACCTACATACTTCAGCTATGGAGTGAGATGATTGTCTCATTCTGCCTAATGGCAGGGCTGGCGCTGGATTCTTTTCCAATAAACTGCCCCAGAGCCTGTGTGTGCATTTAAGTGTAGGTAGATTGGCTGCACGAGCAACTCTTGCATTTAGACTTTGGATTTGTAAGCTGTTTCCTCACTGAAATAAATGGGAGGCAGATTCACAGCAGCATATACAGAACATTAACCCTGCTGATCAGAGCATAAAATTTTCTAATCCAAATCATGTTTTCAGTCAAGGTGAACTGGATGCCTCTCGGAAGCCCACAAACTGAACAGCCACTAGCCCTTCCCTATTTGTTTTCAACAGTTACTGTTCAGAGGTATACTCAGCGGTGCAGCTATTGAGGGGGGAGTAATCAAACTGCCTTCCAAAAATAATTTTGTCCCCTCAGTGAAGTTTTTCTTCAGTCCCCAAATTTCTAGCATTGAAGCATCTTAAAATTTCAGTAGAGCAATTAGAAATACATTTTAGGCATCCAAAGAAAAGAAGCAGGCACAATGACCAAGGGAATATGAAGACATCAAATCTAATAGTTCTAGGTGTGGTTGATTTTCAGTATTTTACTCTCTGAAATGCTAGAAATTTTGGAAATGAAGGAGAATTTCATTTGGAGGCAGAAGAATTTTTATTGGAGGTATGGTGTCTTCATTTTGCCTCCCCTCCCATAGATACACCCCTGGGTATACTGTCTCTGATGCCAAAGAATTAATATAGCCAATAGCAATCAGGATATTTTTGTTCTCTCTTAAGAGTTTCTCTTAGATTTTGTAGCTGTAAAACATAATATTTTATTTTATTTGTTACATTTCTATACTGACCAGTGGACAAAGTGAGTAAGAAATCCAGAACAATTTTTAAAGTTTATTTTAAAGTGCGTTTATGCTGACATGATACCTGCTCTGAAGAGCTCCCTAAAACGCAGTTGAACATGTCCATGAAAAAGCCAAGCCAGGTTACCCTCACTTGTCCCATTTGACGAGCCCTATTTCTATCCATATGGTAGAAATGAGAAAGTGGGGGGAAGGTGTCCATTTATCAAAAAGGCTCACATGGTGCCTACATTGTGGTCTTTTTGATAAACGGACACCTTGCCCTCACTTTCTCATTTCCACCATATGGATAGAAATAGGGCTCATCAAATGAGACAAGTGAGGGTAACCTGGCTTGGCTTTTTCATGGACATGTTCAACTGCGTTTTAGGGAGCTCTTCAGAGCAGGTATCATGTCAGCATAAATGCAGTCCACATGACACTATTACACTCCTGTAAATCTCATTTTATTTTTAATCAGTGGAATGTATCCCACTGTAGTAAACTGAATACAGGTGGCTCTCCAAATTCACTAGGGTTAGGGCCACAGGACTCCCACAAAAGTAGAAAAATATCAAACTGTGTGTGTGTCTGTGGGGAGGGGGCTGAGGCATGGTGGGCAGAACCAGCAACCAGGGTCCAAACCAGGTCAGGGAAAGAAGAGGGAAAAGAGGTGATTCAGCACAGTGGCCCTATACTTCCTCTCTCTCCCCTATCTCCTTCCTTAGGTGTTGGAGTGGGCATCAGGAGAGAATTTGTGGTGCTGAGAAATCAGGGTGTGAGCCATCCTTAGCTGGCCAGGCAGAGACTGGAGGAGGAGGAGGAGGAGGAGGAGGACCAGAGGCAGGTTTTTAAAGGGCTGGGGGCCTCATTAGAGCCACCAAGAAGAAGGTTCCCCTTGAAAAGAAGCACTTGACGTGGGGCGGTGAAGAAATTTACAAATAAATCTGTGAAAGTGAAACCCACAAATGTGGAGGGCCAACTGTACTGCGCTTTTAATTCATCAGCTTTTGTCTTTGAAGTTGGTCTCACCATTAGGCTTAGAAAATGATAAGGTTTCCAGAAAGAATAGTGAGATCAATACCATGCCCTCCAGTTGTCCACATTTAGCAAGGACAGTCCAAAATTAATCTTTGTCATTGCACTTTTTTTAGCTGCTTTTCAAATGCTTTTTAAGCTGCTTTTTCTCCTTCACCCACTGTCCCCTTTTATGCTCAACTTACTTCAGTTGCTGCAAACTGAGCTCAAAGTGCAAAAGTAGTTTGCACTCAATTAATTCAGGCAGGATAGAAGAGGAGAGGTTCACTCTTGCCCTTCTGAAGAGTCTCAGGTAAAAGTAAACTGTTCCAGCCATTCCTAGTTTGCATGTTCTTCCTCATAAATTTTGCCATCTTGACCACACTCTGGCTATTTCTGCACCACACTGTTATAGTGCTATTATTCCACTTTCAATATCCTGTGGAATTCTGGGGTTTGTAGTTTACTAAGGCCAAAGTGCTCTCTAGCTGAGAATTCTAAATGCCCCTCCCTAAACTGCAAACCCCAAGATTCCATAGGATATTGAAAGTAGAATAATAGCACTATAACAGTGTAGGGCAGAAATGGCCTCTGATGTTGTTTGTTGATGATGCTGTTTCTGATGTTCTTGGCCACACATTTTCATCTGTGAAATGTTGTAAGGTATACAAGAGTATCTATATTGTCTGTCTATATATAGAAGCACACATTCACATCCATCTATGTGGCATTCTTCACTGTAGTAAACTACCTGTATGCTAAAATCCGATAGAGTATGTCTTTTACAACTCAGAAAGCCCAAGGACACAATTCAAGACTTTACAATACAGACAGCTGTGTAGGGATAGGGGGGCGATGGGGACGGTTTGCCCCCGGTGGCAATGTTTTGGGGGCATCCCTACTCATAGCCACTCCCCCTGTGCCGCAACCACGCCCCTATGCACTGCGGTCACACCCCCACGCACTGCAGCCACACACCCGTCCACGCACTCCAAGCTCTGCCGCTGAATACAGAAATAATATTAGTGGAGTAACACAATAGTTGTTCATCTATCTCAAAGCAATATTCCTCAGCTCATCAGCAAAAAGCTGCAAAAGCCTTAAGAAAGCATCTTTCCCCCACCAAGTTACTGTCTTACAGAGAGAGAGAGAGAGAAAGAGAAAGAGAGAATGGTAACATGGTAAATGACTACATTCCAGTACAAAGTCAGCCTATTCTCACATCAGTTTTACACCATTTTGTTACAGAACAGATCCCAAGGAAATATGGCAGATGCAAACATGGTTGCCAATCATGCTTGTCAGTGATGTCATAACAAGAACAGTTCGCTTAATAAAAATGAACATCTAATAGCTCCCATCCCATATTTGGTCTACCCAAGTATCAAAAGATCAAGTGCTAACTTCAGACCATGAGTCCATAGGGAGCTCACTGTGACTTTTCAGGTGGTTAAAGTCATTAACTCATGACTTATTACAGCAGCTGAGGCATTCGGTAATCAGCCAGAATTGTACAGCCTGTCATATCTTAATGCTTAATTAATTTTTGGCATGCACACATTGAGAAACAATCTCCCCCCGCCTCCCGCCCCTCAAACAAATTAGAGGAAAAGGAAATGATGGCAATCCACTGCACAGTATGTTTGTCCAAATCTATACTAAGACTAATTTTATTCTTTGCATGCTATTATCAGCACAGTTCCCAGCTGCTTAATGAAAACCATGAAAAAACCCATTATTTCTTCTGTTTCAAATAGGCATTTTTATGAGAGAGAGAAAATATGATTGCCAATCTCTACAAGAAATTCTGGGGCTTGGTTTTTTGTCTGCATACTTCTCTCACAAAACTCCCCATTGGCTAAATGAGAGCAGCTGTGGGCTACATAAACACACACACACACGCACACACGCACATACGTACACCAACAAATAATGGTTAGGCAGACAGTCAAGCCATGCTATTGGAGTGTGGAATTCAAGAGGAAAAAGTGACAGAAAATAATTAACACTGGAAAAAAATAGTTTCTTTGTTACAACATACCCCAGGATGGTCAGTAATAGTAGTTGCTGGAATCCCAGACAGTATCCTTTTGGAGTTCTGAACAAATGCAGAATGGAATGACTTTTGTTATTTTATTCCAGTTTTCCAAGCCTTCTAATCTCTGCTCTCTTTTTGCTATGAGGAATGGTTGACTGGGCAGAACCTATTCTACTAATGGACAGAATGAAGCAGCCATCTCAAATAGCAACTTTTGGGTGTCATGGAAGAACAGCAAATTTGGGGGTTATTCATAGTTGGTGAAGGTTGCATTTTTACTGCCAAGTTTATAGAGAGGTGCTCGTAAAATTTTGGCCTCATGAAATTTTCTTGGCTTTGGACAGGATGAACCTGAATGGGTGAATTTTCTGCTCCATCCATTCCAAGCAGGCCAGTGTCTTGGACCATCCCTAGGTCGGGCACTTTGGCTGGATACCGTATACAAAATAGTTATAGAGCTTTAGGTGAGAAAAGATTATGCAGAGCTTTCTTCACTCTCCTGCAATGGTCTGTTACCTCTTTGCACAGTATGGAATGTAGTGCCCAGAGCCAGTGCACAACAGGCAGTGGATACTGACATATTATTCTGAGTGCATTATTGTTTATCTGAAGTAGTTTTATCTTGAAAACTTTGTTTCTGCCATGATCAGTTGGATACAGTCATTCCTCATTGTCTAAAAAAGTCACCCCACATGCATAGTGCAGCTTATGCATTCTTACATCCGGCCTTTGTTTGCATAACCCGGGGCTTAAGAACATGTGGCCTGCTAGATGTTTTGGACTGCAATTCTTATCAGCCTAACTAGAATAGGCAATGCTGAGAACTACTTTCCAACAACATCTAGAGCTTCACATTTTCTCCTTCCTCAGCATAGCCTATTTCCTCCATGATAAAGACAACTCACACCACTGAGGGGATTTTACCAAAGAAGTCTCCAAATCCTGATATTAAAATGGGTTTCACCTTCTGTTATATGATAAACTTTGCTCCAACTGTTCATGAATGCACCTGAAACATCTGGATGTGTTTTTCAAGACAGTAATCCCTTCAGGCATACTACCATATGATGTTTACACTGACAAAATTAGATTCATTTAGACATTACTTGTGCAGATCAGGCTTTGTATGCTGACTATCAAGTGTGTAAGACATTTTGCTTCACTATGCCACATGCTGCCACCACATCTTTCCTGCTCCCTCTTTCAACCGTTATTTTTTTCTCTCCTTTTTATTTTTAAACTCCTACACCTACTGTATTGGCAGGAGTCTCTTGACTCCCAACTGTTGCACATTAGCAGCAAGAAAAAAGTTCCTTCTCTCCAAATGAGGCTAATAAAATGAAAATGGGAGGGCAGATTTTTGTTTGGAAGGACTCTGAACAGACAAGCAAAATGTCAGATAATTCATAATGCTCCATGAAGGGCCTTTTAAAAACTTTGGCTGCCACTCTGAGCCACTGTTTTGAACCTAGCAGATCCTGCAAGCTGTGAATTTACCCATTCCCATTCTAAGTTTTGCCTTCTACATCTACTTTTCTTCTTACATTGGGCAGCTAGGAAATAGATGTCTAATTGTTGCAGCTGTTCTATCTGTGTGTCTAATCGCAATCTGTTCTATCTGTGTGTTACCAGGCCATACACCCCTGCACTTTGATATGGTTCAACTGGCGAAATAGGATTTAATTGGCAAGACATATTAATTGGCTTTAATATAAAATGTACCCTGGTGTGACTGCCAGCCATGCTGGGCAAGAGAAAGAAGTTGGCCAAAGATACGTGTTGCAAATTAAGTTAGAACCCCCTTCTAGGCATAGCCAGGACATAGTCAGGAAACCACCAGGTAACTCCAGATATAATAGGCTTAAGCTTGCCTTAATGACACTGCCTTTTGAGACAATAGTGACCGGAAGATTCCCACCAAACCACTGATTGCCTTAATTCCTCTCACTTCAGCCTCCAAATTTCCCTATTATCCTGAAACTGACAAGCACCAATCTATCAGACAGCTATTAGCCCTTTTGTCACCTAATGCTAAGGCCATTAGCCTGTTCCAGACCCCACTGTCCACGTGGTGAACTCCATTGTCTACCTGGCCAGAGAACAATTCACACCCATGCCTCCAGGCAGAAATCATGTACAAACCCCCCCAGTTTTGGCTAGCTAACTTTCAGTAGATTGCTGGTCACTACTCTGCTACTCTGATTCCTAATTGTATACTGTCCTTAGACGCAAGTCTAAGCCACATCACTGCTTCTTCACTGCTCTTTGAGACTACTAAATATCACCCATTATGCCCTGAAATCTCGCTATCTAAAACCTTTGCTCCCTTTTCATTTGGTTAGCCTTGTATGATTGTGTGACTAT
Organism: Cyclura pinguis; assembly: GCA_030412105.1. Taxonomy (NCBI): domain Eukaryota; kingdom Metazoa; phylum Chordata; class Lepidosauria; order Squamata; family Iguanidae; genus Cyclura; species Cyclura pinguis. The sequence continues at coordinate 68,627,533 of CM059603.1, forward strand.
TTGGATTTCGTGTATGTGATTAATTCTCTTAATAAAACATAATCTAGTTTACTTTTGGACCTCTGGCTGGTTCTTCCCTGCAAAGACCCCATAAACATTGGTGTCAAAGATTTTGTTAGGTTACCCCCCGCCACTTGTAGGCCTCCTAATAGTGAGCTAATAATTCCCACCTTTGCACGGAGGTACTGGCATTGCAGGTGGATCCCTGAGTCACCCACATTTTAGGGTGACATGTGTGCCACCTATATCTGGGATAGTGATAGGATTCATCCTTTGAACAAAGAAAATAGAAGGTGGTAGTAAAAAGACAGCACTATGATCACATTGTAATGTCCCTTAATTGTCTTTAAAACGCATGGGGCAATTTCTTCGCACACTGGCTTTTGTGATATTATCTAGGCCATGTTCTTTTACTAGTTTATTCCAACAGATTTTGCTTTATGGTTGGTCTTTGCACATTGTTAACAAAGGCTAAATCAAGCCATAAACGATCTTTTCAAACTGCTGTGGGAAAAAGTTGCAATCTACACATTCTATAACAAACAGAGAAGAAATTTAATAAGATCCAGCCCATCCACATTTTCTTAAAAGTGCATTATTTAGATCTTGTAGTCCTCAGTAAATGCATAAGGCCTTATTTGATGCATTGTCTTGTGTTTATGTTTCACAATGGAAAACATACCTGTCACTTTCTGTCAGGGACTGGGTGACTAGTTATAGTATATTAATGGCTTTAATAAGTTTTAAAACAATCCCACGTTTTACTTGCCGGGCCCTTTGTTCATTGTTGGCTTGCTAATAAAATACAGTCTTTCAGTTACACTTTTAAATCAATTTGTTTTTTCAAGACGTGAAAAGCCTTTAAGGCTTGCAGGAGAGTTACTCATGGAAATAAAATATGTATGGCCCTTTGTTCCTAAAGGATTCAGCAGAAAACAGCATATTACCTAAGCAAAATTAAAGCCCAGATGGCCAGTGGTTATTATTATAAGCAGATCTAAGTTCTCTCCATAGTAGTTTTGAATGATTTTTTTTTTTTACCTTTTTAGGCATCATGTGATAAAACATAGGAGCTTCCCTTCCCCCTGCCATTTACTCCCCGTATGTGAAAATATTTTTAAAAGAAGATGTGAGAAATAATCTTACTTTCAGTAACTTAAAAATCTTTGGGATGTCTGCTATCTACTCCTGCCCTGAAGAGCATCTTAGTCCAACTGTCTCCAGCTTTCTGTTCCTCACTTAGCTACACAAGGCCTTGTCATGTCTACTGTCATCTACTGTCATTTCTACCACTTTGCAGTATTTGGAACTGAGACGCAGAGCAGTGCTACTTTAAAAAAAGAACTTTATGAATTTTGCCCCAAGAATTCTTTGTAAATCAAAAAGTAATGAAATAACTTTTTTTAAAAAAAGTGGATGGTTTTGCCTCTCATAGCTGAGTTCCTCTTTTGCTACCAGTTAGCTTAATAAACTATTGTAACCATTTCTAAATTAAGAAAGGGTATTTTTGTTCACTTGAAAACAACTGAGGACGATCTCTTCAACTGCTTTCAAGAAGATCATTCATTCTGGGTGAGGTGAAAATATGTTGTTGTGTGCTGTCAAGTAATTTCTGTCTTATGGCTACCTTAAGGTGAACCTATCACAGCATTTTCTTGGCAAGATTTGTTCAGAGGGGTTTGCTTTTGCCTTCCTCTGAAGCAGACTGTGACTTGCCCAAGGTCACCCATTGGGTTTTCATGGCTGAGTGAGGATTCAAACCCAGTCTCCAGAGACATAGTCCAGCACTCAAACAACTATATGCTGGCTGGAGATGAAAATAGTCCTGTTAATGTTCTGGCGTATATCCCATTGCTGTTCAGAACTGTCAATCAACTGCTAAATAGCAAGTCAACACTTATATAAATGCCATTGCTGCAGTGTCTGTTGAGACTAGCTATTGGATTTAAGCTTCTGACATTGGGTAGCAATGTGAGAACCTTTGGACATCTGTATGTATTATTATGAAACTTTTTAAAGATTTGCCAGAGGCAAAGAAATTGTACAGATATGGTGGGAAATCACAGTTCTAGATCTAGGTTCCAGATTTGACATGGTAATTCTGGGGAAACTCTAGACTTGCAATGATTTTGCAAACTCATCTTAGTTCAACAGGGAGTTACAAATATGTTAAGAAAGCTCTCAGAAACCTTTCAGAGCTTGTTTTCTTGTCCTTCTTTGGAGAGTGTAAAATCAACTTGCAGTGTTGATTGTATCAGATCGGCTTAGCATTTCATTTTTTATTAATCCAAATTCTTGACATCAGTTAGTGTCCATATAGCACTAAATAAATATTTCCAAAGAGGATTTTTAAAACGTAACAAATTGGCAGGAAAACTGAGGGACACATCCAAGTCTTAGGGAAACAAATTGCTCTGCTTCAGCAAATGTCTGATCAAGATCTGAAAAGCTTCTGAAACCAACTTGCATCAGCAAAGACTTTTATTATAGGCCAGTTGTGCTTGTGGAGAATGTATGCCCTTCCAGATGTTGAATTGCAACTCCTTTCAAATGTAGCCAACATAGCCAGTGGTAAGGGGTAACAGGAGTTGCAAAACAACATCTGGAGAGCTATTCTTGTTACTGGATCCATCAGATGTGTAATTTAATGATTGTTTCCTTTTTTTTTCTTAATCTATAGTCAGAGACAAAAGGAAAAAAATATCCTCTCAAATGTTCAGTGTAATATTGTCATTAGTACTGAACACAAGAGAGTCAGTGCGTTTCAGCTGTTTGAGTGTTGGACTAGACTCTGGAAGAGCAATATACAAAGCCCACTCAGCCATGGAAACTCATTGCATAATCTGGAACAAATGACACTCACTCAGCCTTTGAGGAAGGCAATGATAAAGCATGGTGTAATGGTCTGAGTGTTGGTCTATCGCTCTGAAGGAACAAGATTCAAATTTCCACCCAGTTGTGGAAACCCACTGTCTGACCTTGGGCAAATCGCATTTTCTCAGCCTTAGAAGAAGGAAACGTCAAACCACCTCTGAATTAATCTTGCAAGAAAACCACATCATAGGGCTGGCATAAACTGGAGTTGACTGAAAGGCATCTAACAATAACTAAAGACAGGAACATCTAGGAGGAGACTTATATACTGGAGCCTTATTATGACATACAGTGGCACTAACATATATCAGATTTAAAAGGCCCACAAACATTAAGGAAAACTGAGTGCTAACTCAGAGACTGGAACTATTAGAATTACTATTCAATAAAAAAATAAGTTGTTACCATTAATCATATTAGTGAAAATTACAAAATTAATTAATTGTGACAATCATTAATAACATGACAGTTTTTAATTTATTTATTTTTTTAAAAAAATAAAAATTACTGAAAATGGCAGGAAGTGGAATCATAGTGCTATAACTGTGTACTGTGAAAGTGCCATTGGAGGCATTATCTGTGGATTCTTCTTGAGGACATAACATAGTTACAGGCGTGGCCAGTGGCTTTGCCACCACAGGATCAGTGAAGCCACTGTGGATATTACTTCTGTTTTTCCTACAGCTGCTCCTACTTGAATGGGAGCTCTGGCATGTCAGGATCCTAGTTGGGTGCTGACAAAGCTCTCATACATCTTGGAACAGTTCTGGGAGAAGCAAGAGGAAAATCCAGCATGGATTGGCTACCCACACAATGGCAGATCTTTTGGACATACTTCCCTGAGAAGCTCTTGCAAGTCAAAATTTACCACTGCACCACCACCTAGGGTCACCTGACTAGAGTTTATAAATCTAGAGTCCAAATCTTGATATCAGTTCATCATATGTCCCCAAACTCAGGACAAACTTGTAATAATAAAAACACCAAAAGTATTGGTTGTGAGTAATGTACACATAGGATTGATCCCATCTGAGCCAACAAATTCAGTATGCTTGACTGAAGGCTATGACAGCTTGATTTATATCTGCACACGCAATAATAAAAAGCTATAAAAGCCAAAGGTTATTCACAGACTGACACCCATAATTTGCAAGTTGAAATTATCTTGTCTCTTGCTACTCAGTTTTGAAGAATGTTCAGAGAACATTTGGTTTAGATTGATCTCCTAGCTGACACTGTCAATTTTCCTATTGAAATATTAATAGGATGTGTTAAACTGAAAGGCTGTGCTAGACAGTTACCTCCCAGTGAAAAGAAAGTTCAGCCAATTTACCATGAGTATTTATTATCTGTTTTGTGTGTCCCAATTAGCAGAGGTTCTATAGAAAGTAATTATAAATTTCAGATTAGCAGTGTCAAGATAAGGACAACATATATAGGTAAGGATTTATCTCTAGCAAACAGATGAGTGCCATGCCAAGAATTTTTTTTCAACCAAAAGTTTATAACATTTGGTAGAGAGCAAAAATAGTGATGATTTCAAAAATTTTATTCTTCACTCTGTACTAAAATGTCCCCAGCTTCAGTGCTATGATTAAATTACTTTTATTATTATTACTGTTATTTCTATCCTGCCTTTTTCCCAGATCAGCATTCAAAGCACCTTACAACAAGATACAAAAGTTAAAGCAAAATTAAGCAATCAAAAAATTAAAACCAGGCTAAAACATACCTCTTTAGAAACACACACACATACATATGCCGGCACAACAATTAACGATATCCAGGGCATTGTATAAGACAGGCTTTATATAGTTATTCATCACATTTCTGTTAGAATAGAAAAATCTTTATATGGGGGTACAAAAAGAAAGTGGGGAGGGTAATAGTCTGACTTTTCTGGGAGAAGGAGTTCCAGTGCCTGGGGGCAGCCACTGAGAAGGCCTTTCTTGTGTTCCCACCAGATGTACCTGTGAGGGTGATGGGATGGAGAGAAGGCCTTTTTCAGCAGATCTCAAAGCATAGGCTGGTTTATAAGGGAGAATATGGTCTTTCAGATAACTCAGATCTGAGCCATGTAGGCCTTCAGAGGTTATAACCAGCACTTTGAATTGTGCCCAGAAGCAAACTGGCAGCCAATAGAGCTGTTACAACAAGGTATTGTGTGATATATGTAGCCAGTCTCAGTTAGCAATCTGGTTGCAGCTTTTTGGACCACTTGAAATTTCTGAACATTCTTCAAAGGTGGAGTACATTACATTAGTCCAACAAGGATGTAACTAGGGCATGTGCCACTGTTGCCAGATCTGATGTCGGGTGCACAAGCTTTACCTATGCAAATGCACTCTTAACCATTGCTGAAACCTAGCCCTCTAGGACCAGAGTTGAATCCAGGATCACGCCCAAGCTGCAAAACTGCATTTTCAGGGAGAGTGTAACCCCATCCAACACAGGCTGATTCATTAGTATTAAAAACAATAATATGAAAATTAATGCTGAATCCAAACTAGCAAAAAGATTTTGCAGGTAATAAAGAATCTGCATAATCATGACTATGATACATCTTTCAATGGTCTACAGAAATAATTTGGAAAATTAACAAGTTACAGCTTTTGGGATTTTCATGTTGAGGGCAAAGGAGACTTTGGACTAATCCGAGTGCATTCCATGCATAAGGATTGGGGTTAGATGGAGAAGTATGACCCTCCTGATGCTGGAGTGCAACTTCTATTGATCCTAGCCTGCACGGCTAATGATGACAGATGATAGTTGTCAAAGCCCATCAACATCTGGGAGGGCACAGGTCCACCATCAATAGATTCAAATAAAGTCTCAAACTTTGCTTCCGTTCCCTTGAACTTGACATGCACTGAGGCTGAAGAGCTATCTTATCTCCTAATTTGTGGATGCTCTGTGATTCTTCAAGGCCCCAGGAAAATGCAGAAAGATGATCTATGCAGAGAATTGGTCAGTTATATTTGTCTTTAATTTATATTAATATATTTAATATTAATACTTCAAATGAAACCATGACAGCATTAAAGTGGGCTTCTTAAGAATGATCAAGGATTTCTCAAAAATGAAGCAGAATTTTCACCAAATGGATTTAAACAAACTGGGTCATTCCTGAAGCATAAGACCTGCTTTCAGAATCAGACTGAGGACACAGACAAAAGCAGGCAGTTATCCAGTTACATCAAAAAGAAAAAAGTGTATAATTGTTTGGGAATTTTTTAAATCATGTAAAAGACATGCAAAGCCTCACATTTTCCAAAGTGAAGTTCTTATTCATACTTGAGGTGAAATGAGTCACGCCAAAAGCACTCCATAACCGAATGAACTCACTTTCCAAACCACTGAATTAGGATTAGAACTGTATCTTGTCGTAAACACACATCCCTATTTATCAGAGCTTACTTTTTAAAAGTAGTTGTTATTTGGTGTTCAACAAAGCCCCACAAAGGTTACTGGAAAAAAACCTACAAAACAATTCATTCCAATGTGCAATATGTTATTTCATTCTTTCTTTGTTACTTCTTTGGAGAAAAAAAAAGCTTAGATTGATAAGAAAATTTTAAAAAACTCTTGAAAAATTCAATTCAAAATGCCTCTACAAACACCTTGAAATGGCTTTTTAAAGTCCCCTCCCCACAAAAAATCCCAGTAATGTGAAAACATCATTCTACATACAAAAAAATCATCCTTAAGGTAACATCAATATGCCCTTCTTACTAACAGAAAAGGAAAGTTCCAAACAGCAACATTGATTGGAACATATTATGTCCAAGCTTTACTATCAAAATGTATTTGGACTGGGACCTGCCAGAATTTTTTTTTAATGGAGCCTGGCCTGGTCTTTTTTATCCTAGGAGAAAAACTAGAGACAGAAGATGGTTCTAGATCAGACTTTTATCACGTAGTTGTCCTACCTATTCATGGAATTTTACAGAGCTATAAATTTGTAATTTTCCCATGTTTTCTTAATTCTCCTTTTCTCTCTCACCAAAAAAAAAAAAAAAGTCCTTAAAGAGGAAAGACAAGGTAGTTTCTCAATAGCTTGACGATAAGTTTTCTCAGGAACTCTGTAGCTGTGTATTTCTGCATGGTAAAGGGTTGGACTAGATGGCCCTTGTAGTGGCTTCCAGCTTTATGATACTGTGATTCTTGATTTGTAGTTTTGTATCTAGAGGCGCTCTGTTTCCTCAATAAAACAGTGGATTAAGCAGGTCCAGATTCTGGTATTCTGAAGTCATTGAAAAAAATCATAGCGTGGTATTACAGACACTCCAACTGTGATCCCAAAAGTATGCTAGCCAGAATCATTGGATTTAAAGCTAACCTTAAATTGGTTAGTCAGTGCTAAGCATTGGAAGATATGAGCAGTTCACTTTGGACAATTTATCTGCTATAAGTTGTCGCTGGTGGCTTCCTTGACAGATGTGATTAATCTGCTCTAGATTTTATCCCAGACTTTGAAGGAGCTTTCCATGGTACTGATCCCTACCTACAAACAGATTCAGTATTTTGGATAGCTCCTTTAAAGCTTGGAATAACACCCTGTGCACGCATTGCAATTATTTGACCATTTGTCAATTGAGAAACTGAAAAGTCTATAGAAAGCATAATTGCCGGGCCCCTGTGAAAATCTGTCTCCCAGGGGTCCACTCCTGTTCCCAGTGAAATTAAATGACTCCCCAGAGAATTTGATTTGCAAACTCCCTTCCCCCAAACAATTAATTTATAAGCTTTCATTTTTTATGGAGTTGCATGTATAATAAACTTATTCCACGAAATGCGTGTGAGTAAGACCTTGTTTATATTGAACAACTTCTGGTTAGTATTATTTTACTCCGTTAATAGATCATATGATATCACTCCACACTGGCATTGTTATTAAGTCTGGATGCGATTTTGACATAATACAAAATAATTCCTTAAACCTAAACAACTGTCAGACTTGTCTCACTGTACACGTTCTGTAGCTCCCCAAAAGGATTAGTGCTGTAATCCACAAAATGTGCTGGTGCATGGCCAGTGAGACTCTTGGGAGAACTGGGGTCAAATGTCAGTTCAGTCACAGGACTCATTGGGTGGCCTTAGACAAAGCACTAGCTGTAAAATGGAGCTTGTAAAGTGGGCCTGCCATTTGGCTGCCGTTATGCAAATGAAGGAAATAAGAAGATGTTATAACTGTCAGAATCTTTCTGACAAATTAGATTATCAGTTGAAACAAATAAATGGGAGTTGCTTTGGAAAGGTATATTATTTACCATGTTGCATTAGTTATATCCTGGAAACTGGTTTTAGCAAACACGTCTAGCAATACTAAAGATGTTCTTTTTTCAGGGTTTTTTTTTGTTTTGTTTTTGAAAAATTCTTTGAGTGTAAAAATATTCAGCAGCTCAGATAATATTGATCAAAATATGCCTTTCTTTCTCTGAGACCTCCACTTTCAATGTGTGAACCCAAACTAGCTAAGATCCTTCTTGTATCCAGTCAAAGGAACACTACCCTCAGTCAAAACTGGCTGAGGTGACTTCAGAACATAAGCAAATAATGATATCATCACGTTCACAATTTGATGTGGGAATGTGATCAATCTAAGAAAAGAAAAAGTGATGGAGAAAAATGACTCATAACCACTGCCAGGTATGAAAGTCAAATGAATGTGGACATGATTATTTAAAAGGTGGACAATAATTTGATTCTTCCCCATTAAATATTTTGCCCCCACAAAATTACTCCTTATGCCAAAGTCAAAATGGGAAGATATTTGGTGCAGCCTTATATAAAGTATCATAAGTAAGTCAGATCACTGTCTGTATAGATGCAGCTTTCCAAAGTCTATTTTTTTTTCTGTCTCTTTGCAGTATCTTTTAACTAGAGATATCAGGGTTACCTCTCCCCAAAAGTAACAAGGAAATTACAAAAGACCCAATATGTAAATGATTACCTAATGGATAACCTCACCAAAACAACCCTTATGCTGCTGTAGATTTAAACATTCTTTTGTATTATTACAGTAAAAGGAATATCATTATGGGCTAAACAAAAGGAGAAAATCATGCAGCCTTCCAAATGCTGTTGGATTGTTGGACACAGCCAATGGTGAGAGATGCTGAGGTTTCCTGTTGAACAAAATTTGTCCAGCTTCATCCCTTCTTAGTGATTTAACTGTTCCCACAAATTTCATCCCACTTTGTTAAACAGCCAAAAAGTGATTGTTGTTTCAGAATTTCTAGCCAATTTGAAGACTTCATTTTCAGACTTCTGAATCTCACTTTGAATTTGCTTTCTGAATTGAACTGAGTAGCCTCTGAAATGGTCCGAGCCAAAACAGGCTGTTATATGAACTCCTGAATCAGAAATTACCCCAGATCTTGTACATGGTGTTCGCACTCTTGCTGCTGACCAACTGAGCTAACTGTTCCAGCAGTAGCTGACTCACTTCTGGGAACATTAAAATGACACGATAGTGGCTTCTGATAAGCTTGGTGTGTACTAGTGTAACTACATTACTGCTTCATCCCATACGCACCAAACCATAACAGAGTAATCTAACAATATAAGAAATGAATCCTAACTCCTATAGAAGTGGACATTACCATAATCTATATGTTTTCTTTTCCTTAATATGTATGTTTTCTTTTCTTGTCTGGAATACTGCATGCTGTAATAATTGGTCTATTACTAGAACAGTAACTGAAAGAGTTATTCTACCAGAAAAGAGCTGAAATGTGTTTTTAAAATGGGTTACCATGGGACAGTGTATTGTCAAGAGCCATTTGGCACTAGATAATTGACATCTTCCATTGTTACTTGTCAGGGTGACAAACCAACTCAAGCCCTCCATGCATCCTAATTGTGCCTTAAGCTTGGAAAGTATCCTGGAAGTTTACACCTTTGGCTTCATTTTGTCTGGCAAGACTGATGTTGTGAGCTCAACTCAGAAAGAATGCTATGTCACCCCCACCCCGCTCCCAATTTTTGCCCTCTGGCAGTCTGTAAATAGGTTAAAATCAGGTGATATATTTAAAAGAGGAACCAGTATAAAATATTGACATGTTGAATCCATTCCATTTTTCACATTTATTTGCCTTCCTCCATTGCTAGAAACTAGGTCACATGGTATGTGTTTTAAACAAAGGACTTTGGAAGGTTTTGTATGTTTAGTTTTTTTAAAAAGGCGGTGAAGAAACAACCTGCAACTTTCAAGAGAAAAGGGGCTTAAAATAAGAAAAGTGACAGTGAAGTAAGGAAGGCTGCTTTAATGACTAAACTAATTCTAAAAATAAGAATTGTCAGTCAAAGAAAACTAAGGAAAAAGAAATACAGAATGTATCACCTTCTTGAAATGCATAATACAGTAGTCCCTCCACATTCATGAGGGTTAGGAGCACAGAACCCTCACAAAAGTGGAAAAATCATGCAAAACTCCCACCCCCATGATTCCGCTCCAGAGCTCCCCCTTCCCATTCCTTTGCCTCTGGCCCCAGCACTGGGGGGTGAGGGAGAAATAAGACACAGTAAAGGGATTACTGGTACTTTTCCCTTGAAGGGAGGAGAGCTCAGTTCTTCCCTTCTGGTGACTTCCAGCAGCCATCTTGAAAAGGGAGAGGTAGGAGCAAAGAGAGCCCCTGAACAATCAGCAGCCATTACACAGCAGAAAGTGCAGCCATATGGGAAAGAGGACATGCCTCCACCAGTGGGAGGGGGGCTTTGCTCACCTAAAAAGAAAAAAAAAGCCATTTTAAACACAAACCTGGCAGGCCTGGGGTGAGGAATACAAGGGAATGGCGGGAGGAGGCAAGCGTGTGACTCGCGAATAATCAAATTTGCAAAGGTCACACTCATGAATGTAGAGGGAGGACTGTAGTATATTAATGGACAGATTAACAATTATATGTGAACTACAAATATGATTTCTCTCTATGGTTGGCCCTCCACATTTGCTAGGATTAGGAGCACAGGACCTCTGTAAAAGTGGAAAAACCACAATATCAAAATGTGTGTGTGGGCACCCAGGGTCCAAACCAGGTCAGAGAAAGTAGAAAGGGATGGATTGGCATGGTGGCCCTATAGTTCTTCTCTCTGGTCCATCTCCTTCCTTGGTTGTGGGGTGACATCAGGAGAGATTTTGTGGTGTTGAGAAATTGGGATGCAATCTATCCTTAACTGGCCAGGCAGTGGATGATAGAAGAGGAAGAGAAGCAGAGATGGGTTTTTAAAGGTCTGTGTAGCCTGATTGGAGCCACTGAGAGGAAAGGGTTCCCCAAAAAAGAAGTAGCGGGGAGGGATTGAAGAAATTCACAAATAATCAAATCCATGAAAGTTAAACTCGCAAATGTGGAGGGCTGACTGTAGTAGCAGGGCAATTTCTGAAAATTTATGTTTACTTCAGAATGATAGCTCTATGTTTGAAGCACTAAAAAGTTTTCACTATGAGTTTTAATCTTTTACATTTTTTTTCCAGTTTTTACTACTAAGAGAAAAATATACAAAATTGGAACTTTAAACAACAGAATTGGTGCAGGCAAGGTTGGCCCTACCATTAGGCAACTACCTCAGGCAGCAGATTTGAGGTATTATAAAAATTATTTCTTGATTGCTTTGCTATTATTGCATTTTTCCTGTAGGGATGTTTGTGAGAATTTCTGCCCATGAGCCAAAATAACTTGCCTGAGCTTGGCTACTAGGAATTTTGACAAGAGGGAAGAGGGAGGGAAGTATTATTTCCTGGCAGCAAAATATCTTGGGCTGGCTCTAGGTGATGACTACAGGAACCAGCCTTCTTTATGGCCTAGGTCCTCACTATCTGAAAGTCTGTATTTCCCAGTGTGAGCCTTCCTGAGTTTTAAGATCTTTCAAGGAGGCCCATCTCTTGGTCCTACCACCATCACAGGCATGTTTGTTCTAAACATAGAAGATAGCTTCTTGATGGCTGCTCCCAGACTGTGGAAGGCTAGGTTGGTTCTCTCTGACAGATGAATATTGTTCTATTTACCCAGGCCTTTGAATGCTGTCTGTTGCAGAAAGTCTTTTAATTGTGGTGTGTTGTATCATATTTTTATCATTATTGTTATCTTTTAACAGCCCTCTGAAAATGTTTCAAATTAGTGTTTAGTAAGATTGCTGGGTTTGGTGGGGGTTTTTTTAACTCTTGTTAAATAACTCTTTTATTTTAACTGGTTTTTTTTTAATTCATGTGGTGAGCCACCTTGGATCCCATATTGATGGAAAGGTAGGATAGAAATTAAATAAGTAATGGCAAGCTTTAATTGCCAAATGCTTTTTACAGCCATAAAGTATCACTCCTGGTAGTTATATTCAGACCTCCAGGCATAATTATAGCCTTAATGTGGACCTATGAAGTTTCAGAGGTTTTGGATATCTCATTTCCTTATGAAATAAGCCCAGCTCTAAACTGAGAATCAGCTCTGAAAATGACTGTAAAGTAGGATGACCTGATTTCAGATAAACCTGCAGGAATCCCTTCTTCTGCACAGCTATTAAAGGTGCAGGAACTTTGCTGTGGCACCCTGTCCTCAGTGGCAAAGAATGCTGACTATACTGCAAAAGCATTCAGACAACAAATATGTGTAGATGCTCAAAGAATGGATTTTTTCTTCACCAAGAGTGCAACCTTATGTTTGCCTACTCAAGAAATAATTCCAACCTAATTCAACAGGATTTGCTCCTGGACATGGGAACATAGGATTACAGGTTTAGAGGTTCACATGAAACTGAATGCTATGTGTCTTTTGGCTGTGGTATGCTACCATTTTACATGACCAGTGATAGAGGCCATTTCTACACAACACTGTAATAGTGCTATTATTCCACTTTCAACATTCTGTGGAGTCCTGGGATTTGTAGTTTAGGGAGGGGCATTTAGAACTCTCAGCCGGAGAGCTCTTTGGCCTCACTAAACCATGAACCCCAGAATTCCACAGGATGTTGAAAATGGAATAGCACTATAACAGTGTAGTGTGGAAATGGCTAGACAGACATATTGTGGCAAATCTGTCCATCAAGATGCTTCATACATTATTAATCCCCTACCTTTACAAATACAGGTAACATGATATTGCAGGAGTATGATTAGTTGATGCACGTACATATTATTCACATCTCTTAATGTGTGGGCATGCCCATAAGTCATAATTTAGTAGTGACACACCTCCGCCACTGCTTGACTTACAGAAGGTTTCTGCCCCCTCTTGTGTCATACATTTATTCTTAGCTGCTGTATTCAGAAGTTTATTAGGAGCCTAATCTGTCTGAAATTGAGATATTCCCCTATAAATTGGCCACTGCTGTGTAAATCACTGAAATCTTTACTACATAATGTGCCAATGCATGGGTTAAACCATTGAAATGGACTGATCACGGTCACCCATATTGCAGGGACATTTTTCATATATCTGCAACACGTTCTTAGCAGCCATTGGCAGAGGAAAAGATGAACACAACATAGCCAGGGTCAATCATATAGTGAAAGTGTTCCCAATGTTATACACAAAATGCCAAAAAGAAGCAGGGTTTTGCCTCCATGGTCCACTCAGAAAGCATATGAATGAGCCAATTTGGATAAAATTGTTGTCCAGTGGTCGCTTAATGTTTTGCCAGATTCATTCCTCTTTGCTTGCCAATTTTGTCCTTAGCTCTCAATTCAGTTGTTGGCTTGGGGGAGAATGGACATAACTAAATTATTAGGATTATTACAAGAATAAAAAACTGACATAAATTACCTGGCACACTACAACACTGTGGCCTGGATCCTAAATGGAGGAAGTTCATTGGAGAAAAGTTTCCAGTCCCCTATTCCCTTTGCAGCTCTTGTTCAACAAACTTTTCCTCTTTTCCACTGTTCCACAGGTCTTCTGGACATATTAGAGACAGTCTCTGGGACATATAGGTGACTGTTGGTGGGAGATTAAGAATAAGAGGATGGAAAAATTTTCATCCAAGAATTTCAATACATTCACCCCTCGGGATCCAACTTTTAAAATTTATAATCAAAGATATGTTATATTCACATCCTATTAGGCCGTGGGTAGGCATTTTGGCCAAATTTTGCAAGCTCTAGGCGTACGCATTTGCAAGCCGTTTCATTAATTATTTAATTATTTTAGAATATTTTTATACTTATATAACTCACAAATACTCAGCCCTTAAGGCCGCCTGAAGCAGCCTGTAGTTCAGCTCTGCACAAAATCCAAAGGGAATAGGATGTGCGTGATATTATTTCAGTTTTAATTATATGGGCCACAAGAAATGCCAAGAAGGCTATAATGGTATCTTCTCAAAGCATTCCTTAATATTCCAATGGGCAATCCCAGTTACTGGAGAGGACACATTGGCAACAAAGATTAAGATATAGGCTGCATTCCAAGTAATATGATATTTGGGCCCAACAGGCTGATTAAAAAGATGCGGTGGCCGTGCTACATGGCAGTAACAGCTGGTGTGCAACTGTCTTCATCGCCTGTCGATGCATCACTCATTTGTCAAGTGCAATTTTAAACTGCAAACAGTTACCACTAATGTATACTCGCTGCCCCTTCTGAAAGAGCAGATGTTTCTCTGAAACGATATTCTTGCTTGCTTTCATCACTACACAGTGCTTCCCTTGTTACTCAAAGACAATGTTAAAACTAAATGCAAACCTGTAATATTTCTCTATCATTTGTGCAATCCATTTGGTATCATTTCTTCATGCTAAGAAAATATTCAGCCTGACATTGGCCTACAACAATGTTCACAAATTTGCAACAATCTTTCTCTGAACAGTAATGGTATAGATCCAGCCAGGCAAATCACAATTTATGAAGGAGCCCATGTGGAACAGTGACAAGGGCTGAAAGAGATCTGGCTTCAAATTCCCACTCAGCCATAAATTTCACTGGGTGACTTTAAGCCAGTCATTGGCCTCAATCCAACATCCCCTCAATGTGATGTATACCCTCCCCTGACTTAGTGTAAAGCCCTTGAAGCCACTCTGCATAGTTATTCCCAACAAGGAGGCAGGGTCAAAAAAGCATCTGGCTACGGCACCATAGCCAGAGGTCAAATGATGACATCACCATTAAGACGCTTGGAAAACCCTAGCAGATCTTAGCCCTGATGTCATTATTCTTTGATCCTGCCTTCTTGCTATGAAGCTTGGAATGACCATCCAGGGCGGCTTCAAGGGCTTTTCAATAATTTGGGGTGGGGTTTTTGGTGTTGCAGCAGCATCCAAAAAAGGACACCCACATGTGTTAACAGAATTCTGGCTAACTCTCAGCTTAACTCACCTCATAGAGTCATTGTGAGGGGAGAAGAATGATGAAAGAACCATGTTCACTACCTTCAGCTTCTTGGAGAAAAGGTAAAATAGACTAATAATAAATATTTTTTTTAAAAAATAGAAACAATATTTTAACTCACCCAAAGCCTGCTAGAGCAGTTCCCAGCCTTGGATCTCTGGATGTCAGATGTCAACTCCTAGAAGCTGTAATATCTTAACCAATGGTCAAGAATTCTTGGAGCTGAAGACCAACAACATCCCCATGTGGGGAACCATCTGTCTAGATTAGATCTTTCTATAGAACAGATAACAAGATCATTGCTATTCTCTCATTTCATAAATGAACAGGCAGCATGTCTGGAGCAATGTTGGGTTATTAACAAACTCAAAATAGAAGAAAAATAGGAATGGATTAACACTGGCAGGAATCCTCCTGAGGCTTTTCAATACCATAACTGGGGGTTAGTCTAGCAGATCTACTTTTTATAGTGTTGTGTGAGGAGTTATCCAGTATCTCCCTACGCAAGATGTTTGATCAGCAGTGCAATAGCTGTCAGAAAGTGCTTGGGCTCAGCTCTACATTCTCCAAAAGCTACCTATTGGCCACAGGATTGTGATAGAAAAGATCCTGTCCATCACTGCTGAGATGGCTGGCTCCATCTTGTCTTTCCAACACCCAGAACTCTGAGTAAGTATGCTGACGGAACTTTATGGTCTGCCAGCTTCATACAGATCTCAGCCTCAGTCATGTCATAAGCGTGAGTAAATCTGGTACTAACCTACACTCATTGCAAGAGATCATTCTAAGGGAAGAGAAGGTTTTTTTAAAAAGAAAAAATTCTAAATACACTATGAAACAGCAGTTTTCAGATGAAAATGCGAGACAATCCATTCAATTTTACCATCCATCTTGCAAATACTTCAGGGGGCCAGTTGTACAGATGCTCAGTGACATCTTAAATTCCAGCTCTACACACATATAGAATTACATTACACGCACCTCTTCCTAAAGGTGAATAAAACAAAAACAACTGGGGTAACATTTCTCGGTATGAAAAACTGTAGGCTAAACCAATTTATCAGCAGAGTCACTGGTATTAATAGCTTCTTTTGAGGTATAGCCTCAAGTAAAGCCTTGATTATGACTTTACCAATGATACCTTTGAAGAAAGTTGCTTTAAATCGCTTAAAGTCACTTAAATGTTGTTGCAAGCTCTGAGTCTGGCCCAACAAAAAGAAAGGAAAGGAGCATTTTACATCCTGGATTAGCCAAGAACACAAAAGTCTCCATGAGGGAGGTAAATGTTTCAGTATGAGATGTGTGGTTGGAGTTTCTGAAAAAGTTAAGATGAGAGCTTCCAGAAGCCATCAAGTCCAAGTCCATGTTGTTCATTTCTGTGGAAAGGATGAACATGGGTAGAAATCCAATTTACTATGTGCTACGAGAGGTTTTGGGAACAAGCTCAGTGTTGTAACCTGAGTGGTAGACTATGCCTCTGGAAGAACAAGGTTTGATCTCCAGCTGGCCATGGAAGCCCACTAGATAACCTTGGGCATGTAACACTCCTACAGCCTTGTTGTGAATAAAAAGGGAATTCAGAAGACAAATAAAGAAAAAGAAATAGTCTTTTATATATTCTAGTTAAAAATAAGCATAGCATATAGATTCTTAATATACAAAAGATTAAAAGAGAACATGAGCAAGTTTGACAAGTTAAAATACAAAATATATCAAAATATAATACAATACCACAATGAAGCAGGATATGATACAAACTGCAGCAACAGCAAATCAGGAAGTGGAAGTAAGTGTCCACTAAAGCAATGCTACTCTTATAGAACCTTTACACCTGCTTCCAATAACAGTAGCAGGTGAAGATCCTCTATAACACCAATAGACCAATTAACCCCATAATAACTAGAGTTGTAAGTCTTGTCAATTCCAACAAGCCTCAAAGGAGAACAATGGCATAGATATAATATGTCTGCAAGAAGTTCGAATCAGAACTCAAGATTTGAGATATGTCAGGAATTTGAAACTAGGTAGCTGTTTCGCAGCTATGATTGATAAAAAGAAGAGGGGAGTTTTGATATATGTAAATCCAAAATTAGGTGCACAGCAAATTTTCCAGGACAGCAATGGTCGCTATATAGGAGTTGAAGTTACTTTGAAACAGGATAAAATATTAATAGTTGGAATATATGCACCAAACGGAGCTAAAGGTGAATTCTTCCCTACAATACAGGAAGAGGTATTGAGATATCTTAATGAAACAGGAAATTCTAACATTATGGTTTTGGGGGATTTCAATGGAGTAATCAGTCCCCAAGTCAACAGGACAACACAAAAGTTAATTCCCTGAAACAACGGCAAACTTCCTAAGAGCTTCTTTAATATGATGGACAATCTAAATTTATATGACACTTGCAGATACAAGAACGGGCAATTGGATTGACATACATTTTATTCGGATCGACATAGGTCAATGTCAAGGATAGATATGATGTTGGTATCCAAACAACTCTCGTTGAAAACTACAGATATGGACATTCTTCCCAATTTATGCTCTGATCATAATCCAATACAATTAAAGATAAGGATTAAAGACAGAGAAAGAACATGGAGACTGAATGATGTGATTTGGAATAAGGAGAAGTACATAGTGAAAGCAAAAACAGAGATAATTAACTATTTTAATGAGAACTTGACGTCGGAACTGTCGATGAAAACCGTTTGGGAAGCAAGTAAAGCTGTGATGCGTGGTAACTTTATCAGATGGACTGCAGAGATTAGAAAAGAAAAGAGAAACACTGAGCAGTGAATTTTGGAAAAGATGAAAGAAATTGAGCGACAGATGATACAAAATCCGTCGGATAAACAGATCAGATTACAGATGAAGGTACAGCAAGCTGAATTAAATCAACTTAATTTGGAAGAAATAGAGCAACAGATAAGGAGAACGAAATATAATTTCTTTGAACAAGCTAATAAACCTTCAAAACTTTTGGCAGGTTTGCTGCGTAAAAGAAGGGTCAGAAATATCATAACCGAGATTAGAAAAGGAGAAGAAAGAATTACAAAACAAGAGGGAATAAAACAAGCTTTTTATAATTACTACGTGAAGCTGATGAGTAAGATCTCAAAGGGGGAAAAACAACAAGAAGTGGAAGAATATTTGGAGAAAATGAATAAAATGAGATTTAATGAAGACCAAAGATCAATCTTGAACAAATCTATTACTATGATGGAAGTAGTTGAGGCTATTAGGAATTTGAAGAACTATAAAGCTCTAGGACCCGACGGCTTTACTGCAAGATATTATAAGACTATGGAACATGAGATTTCAATACCTTTGCAAAGTACTATAAATGAAATAATAAAGGAAGGAATATCAGATACTTGGAAAGAAGCTAATGTCGTGCTGATTCCGAAAGAAGGAAGAGACCTGAGAGATGTAAAGAACTATAGACCAATATCACTTTTGAACACAGACAACAAGATTTTTGCTTCAATTCTAGCAGCGAGGCTTAAAAAAGTGCTGTTAGAGGTAATTGATGAGGACCAGAATGGCTTTCTACCAAAAAGGTCTTTGAGAAATAACTTCAGAATGGTCTTAAATGTAATTGAATACTATGAAAAGCATAATGAACGGAAAATGGTCATGATATTTGTAGATGCAGAGAAAGCTTTTGACATGATCAGTTGGCCATTCATGAAGATGGCAGTTAAACAGATGCAGGCAAGAGAAAAAATTGTTGCATGGATTGAAGCAATTTATAGCCAACAACAAGCTCGACTGGTCATAAACGGTGAAAGAACACAAATGATAGAACTGCACAGAAGTACGAGACAAGGGTGTCCCCTGTCTCCTCTGCTGTTTATCATGACAATGGAAATACTTAACAATGCTATAAGAGAAGATAAAGAAATAAGAGGAGTCCAAATTAAGAAATATCAATACAAGTTAAAAGCTTTCGCTGACGATTTGGTCTTCTTATTGAATGACCCAGGGAAATGTATTGAAAAATTGACTACTACAGTTCAAGAATATGGAGAATTCTCTGGTTTTAAAGTTAATAAGAAACAAACAGTTCTCCTAACCAAAAATATGACTGAAAGAGAAGAGATGGAATTAGTACAAAAAACAGGATTTAAAACAGGACAAAAGGTAAAATATCTAGGTATTTGGATAGCCAAAAGAAACAACGAGTTATTTCAAAATAATTATAAAAAAATGGAAAGAAGTAACAAAAGACTTGGAAAGTTGGACCTCCGTGCGTTTGTCGACGATGGGGAGGATAGCTGCAATAAAGATGAATGTTTTGCCAAAAATGAACTTTTTGTTCCAAAATCTTCCCATAATAACGAACATGAAACCTTTCATACAATGGAAGAGACGACTAACCAAGTTTATATGGCAAGGGGAAAAACCTAGGATAAAATGGAATACTATGACAGACCTAAAAAGTAGAGGAGGAATGGGACTACCAGACTTTCAAATATACTATAAGACAGCGGCTTTTACGTGGATAAAAGACTGGGTAGACCTACAAGATATGGAAATGTTGGCATTGGAGGGAGCAGACCTGAGGATAGGGTGGCATGCCTATATGTTTTATGATAAAGCAAAAATAAAGACTTTACACATCACTATTTCAGAAAATCGCTTTTGAAAATTTGGGATGATTATAAAACTAAAAACATACGGCAGCTCCCCACCTGGGTCTCACCGCAAGAGGCTTTTTTTGGCAGATGGACGGATACAGATAAATGGTTGCGATATGATGATATAATTGAGAGATCAACGTCCAACAATCTTAAGATTAAAACAAGAGAAAGACTAGAACAAGAGGGAATAACATTAAGCTGGTTCCCTTACAGACAGTTAGCAGAAAGGTTTCAGATGGATGTAAAAACATACGGAATTGAATTAAAAGAGAAAAGTGGAGCAATTAAATGGCTGTTCGAAAATCCGCCTCATTTACTAGCCCAAATGCATCAAGAAATATTACACCAGGAGAAGCAGGAAGAAACAGTAAAGGCAACACAATGATTTCATGGGCACAAAATATCGGACATTCAATTCAACTAGAGTCTTAGGAGCACAGCTGGAAAAAAACACAGAAATTTACAGTAGCTCAGAATTTGAAAGAGAACTATTACAAGCTATTTCACAGATGGTACCTGACACCAGACAAATTAAAAAAGATTTGTAATACAGGTACTGGACAATGTTGGAAATGTCAGAATGAGGTCGGTACGATATATCACATGTGGTGGACATGTCCAAAAGCTAAGAAATATTGGACTGAAATACATAACAAAATTTGTGCATTAATGAAAGTTCAGTTTGCTAAGACACCAGAATTGTATTTGTTAAATATGACTGATATATTAGAAGGTACTGGTATAAAGAAGTATTGGAGAATATTACTGTATATGATAACAACAGCTCATATTGAATATGCAAAGTTGTGGAAAACTCAGCAAATACCCACAATAGAACAATGGTGGGGTACACTGGTTGAAAACAAAAATGCTGACATGGTCTCTCAGAGATTAAAAGGGAAATCAGACGAAGAGATACAAAAAGAATGGCAAATTGTAACGGGTAATTGCTGGGTACCATCAGATGGAAATCTGTGATTCGTGATTTAAGATAAATTATGAGGGGGCTACAGGATATATATCATGAAGGGGGAATATGGAGATGGAAATGCAAGAATCAACAAGTAATATTAGCAGTAAAATGTAGCACAATATTTTAAGCATGTTAAGAAATATTGATAATGAAATCTAGATCAGTGTGGAAGATCAGAAATATTTCAATTAAGCTGACAGTTATAATTGTTTGTTTTATATGTGAATTTGAATAAAACGATTTTAAAAAAAGGAGAACAATGGCAAATCCCTTCTGAACAAATCTTGCTGAGAAAACCCTATGATGGGTCAGCATAAGCTGGAAACACCTTGATGGCACACAACGTACACTTGAGATGCCATTGAGTTCAAATCCTGGCAGAAGTCTTGGCAGAAACAGACTTGATGAAAGTATGAAGGTATACAGAACACAAAGAGAAGCACAGCTACACACTGCTTTGGGGAACAGAACTCTTAATTCATATTTCACAGAGATGAGCAGACATTAGAGAGAACCTACCAGGCCCTGTTTGGTTGGTAGGCAACATCACTCTATGGCCTTTTCACACTATACAATTATAGCACTATGGTTCCTCTTCAACTGCTGTGGTTCCATTCAGTGGAATCCTTTGACTTGCAGTTTAGAGAAGGATACTTAGAATTCTCCGCCAGGGAACTCTAGTACCTTACCGACTATAAGCCCCAGAACTACATAGGATGCAGCCATGACAGTGCAGAATAATAGCACTATAATTGTGTGGTGTAAAAAGGACCCATAATTCTACCTAGGCTCAGCTGGGGACCAAAAGGATGAGTTTCTCTAGCCGTTTAAGAAGTCAAAATCTTTAACGCTTTAGATCAGTCAGGGCCTAGGGCCAATGTGGGTTCCCAGAGCTGCTTTTTCAGGCCTTTGCCCCTCCAGATTCCCCAGACCACCCTTTTTCTAGTAGAAAGAGGCTGGATTGCTTCTCTCAAATGCCTCCAAGTACCCTTTTACATGGGTTGCAGGGGGCTCTGCACTGATTGACATTTAAAAATTACATACTTTCTAAGATCAGAAATGAATTTCCAGCCACCTCTCTATGCGATGTTGTTTGGGCTGTCCGTGCAAGTCCTGAAAGATCCTGGGAGAGAAAATTGCCCCCCTGCCAATACTGGCCAAAAATATGCTTGCTTTTTATGCACCTTTTCTAATGCGATGTATATTTCAGAGAAAGCAATTGGCAGAACCACCTCTGAGTATTCCTTGCCAAAGAAAACCCCATCAAATTCATGGCATCACCATAGTTTGACAGGTGACTTGAAGGGACATCAACACAGTATTTGTTGTAGCTACAAATAGTAATTGTTTGTGTGTCTGTTCTAATTCAACTTCTAGGTGATTTTAGGAAAACAATACCACAGCAGTGAAGAAAAGGCTTAAGAGCTGATGCAATGAAAATCACTATGGGTATTTGTAATTATCATCAAAATTCCAGTCTCATCTAAAGACAGAGATCAACTTTGTTCCACTACTCCCCTCTGAAGAAAAGCTTGTGACAGGGGCAGGAACGATATGGCTCTCCGGATGATGTTCAACTGCAACTCCCAGCATTCTTCACCGTGCACTATTCTGGATGGTGCTGCAACTTCTGCTCCTGACATATTAGGAATAAACTATCTAACTAGCACCGCCAGATTGCAAAGTAGAGAGGGCTCCTGCCCCTTTAACAGTTGGGCCAAAGAGGGAATTTCAGCAGGTGTTGCTTGTCACACAGTCAGGTAACTAGAAGCAACTGCTGAAATTCTCTCTGCTACACGACTATTAAAGTGACAGGAGGCTTCTCTAGCCTGATACGTAACTCAGTCACTCAGATTCTGGAATGCAGCCAGCTCAAGCTAAAAGTAGTGAATGTTATTATAAAAATGGAAAATTGGCTATTTTCAATTGTTTCCCTCATGAGTTTCATAACATCCAAACAAAAATATATTAATATTCTTCTTCTTTTTCTTCAGTTGATGTTGTTATTGTTACTCTTGTTGCTGCTGCTATCTGTGTTCCAGACAATAAATGCTCCTCCTCTTCAGATAAATCTTATTTTGGTTGAACCAGATTTCATACACACATCACCCATTTAACATATGTTTAGTATACATTCAAGGTTTTTATCTGTTGCTTACTTAAAATGAAAACCTATGTTTAAAAACTTGTTTTGGCTCAACCAAATTATTGGTTGTCCGAACCATTAAAACGCTCTGGCTATTTTCTTCCGTAATGACAGGACTATGTTTAGCGTAAGAGAACCACCAGCTGTCTTGCTAACAGTGCTCCAGCATTCTCTTAAAAATTGAAAGAAGTGGCACAAAGGATACAATCCCACACATTCTGGCTGGTGTTAGTGTGATCCATTTGTTGGCTGAGAAAGGTTTGGTTTACTGAACTACTACTCTCAAAGAAATTAATGCATTTTTAAAAGAGTCTGAATTTGAACGAGAAAGAGTAAGGCCTAAATACCCTCGCAGGCACCAGATTGCTTCTGATCTTGGAAGCTAAGCAGGGTTAGCCTCAGTTAGTACTTGAATGGGAAACTGCAAATGAATCCCAGGTGCTATAGACTATATTTTGGAGGAAGGAACTGGTAAAATCACCCTTGAATATTCCTTGCCTAAGAAAACCCTATTAAATTCATGGAGTCACTATAAGTTGATAGGGGACTTGAAGGCACATGTACAGTAATTTAGAAAAGGAAAGAGAAAATGGAATAGAACCTTTTTGGACCAAGAATGTTAAAGCCTAGAATCCTGTTAGTGACACACGGAATCATAACTTGGACTTGCGTGTGTATATATGTCTGCTTTTGGTAACTATGTAAGGAGCTATTCACTAGGTCCTCATGCAACATCCCAAACAGCTGACAATCCTTGAGGTGCTGGCTGGGGAACGAAAGGAAAGTGAGCTACCAGCAGCTGTCTCATCTATAGTTCTGCGGCTGGGGTAACATAAATGAGGGAAAAAGAGAAGAAGTGGATTTTTAATGGCTTTTTTTTGTCCTTTTTGGTATACTGGCTCAGTAGGGCAAGTTCTGCTCCACGCATGACAAAAACACAACATACAAATTTCACAGTGGGAGGATTTAGGCCACAACTTTATTGGCTACAGTTGCTGATAGGATTGGCCCACACACATGGGTCTGGATCCAAGCATCAATCAACCTGCCTGTTGACCAATGAGCCCAACCATCCATCCTGCTGCCAGAACCCTTGTGATGACAGGAGTGGGATCCACCTAGGCAGGCTCCCCCTGCCACCAGAGGGTGCAAAAAAGGTGTGCACCTTCTGATCTGGACACAGTCCATTCTGGTCTGTACCCCCTGAACCCCTCAAGGGACCCCATACTTTGCCAACGCCTAAGAGACACTGGTAACTGCTATCCTGGATCCAGGACCCATGCCAACCGTCCCTTTACAAGCTGTGACAGATTGTCAATTTAACAAAGGTACATTTACTTCAATATATACATCTAGGTAATACAATCTGACATCATGGAAAGATGTGGGAGGGTGGAAGGGAATGACACTTCGAAAGAAACTGGCCGAGTGTCTGAGAAGCAGGACAATTTATATCCTCAGCCTGACTGGACTGAAACCTACATCAGGGTCACTCCAGTTGGGTGTCGTTGGGCACTGGCAATTCCTGCTTTCCCCCATAGCAATGCCAAGCTGTGCAGGACCCTGGGAGGAAGAGATTGGTGGCCCACAAGAAGTAAAAAGGCTGCCACCATGGCACACGCATCCCACAATGTCCCCATATGGTAAGTCACTCAGTTCTTTTTTACACCTCTTATTTTGATATTTTATTATTGCTACTGTCATGCAGAGATCTGGGCCAGCCAGGGCTGTGACATATCAAGCCTGCTTTTATTTGCCCTCCCTGGAGAAGCAGCACCCTTTTATATGATTACCACCCCCTGGCTCTCTTTCCACACTTTCTGCTTTCCCTAAGCCCATAACCCTTGTGGATATATGTCAAAGCATCTTCAGGTTTATCCCAAATTAATGTGTAACTTGTGATAGCATTTGTAAATGAGCTAAAATGGAAGAAACACTGTACTGAAGCTGCTCTTATTAAAAAAATAGAATAAAATCTTTATTAAAAGAACTAACAAGGGAAAGGTATTGGACAATTCAATATTTTCAACATCAAGTAACTTCCAGCTAACAGGCAAACAGTTCTCTAAGTTAACAAGCCTTTAGCTTTTCTCCCACTCTCTCTCTTCCACCTCTCACTGAAGGAACTGTTCCTCTAGACCCCGTTTCTGTTATTTTTCTGTTTTGTTGACTCACCCATCTAGCCTCTCCCTCTGGCTAACCTGGCTTCTTTAGTCAGAGAACCAATCAAATTAAATCCCCTCTGTTGCTAGGGCAGCTCTGCTGGCTACCCCCCCCCCCCCGTTCATCACAGTTACTATATCGAATTTGTCTTTTTATGTTACTGTATTACTCTAAGATTGCTTTTTGATTAAAGGTAGTTTGTAAATTTAAATGTTGAATGGAAATATGGAAATCATACCCTCTAACCTGAGAAATCATACCTACTAACATTTCACCAGTACTTATGTGACCAAGCAATATCAGAGTGTGGTCAACAGAGCAAACTGTAATAATGACAAAGAACATACAACCTATGAGAGGCCAAGGCAGCTTGCTTTTGACTAAATCTACGGGAAATGGCAAGAGTCTACTCTCTCCTCCCAGTGTGCTGAGTTGATTGAGTGCAAACTACTTTTGCACGTTTAACTCAGTTTGCAGTGCTTGAAGTTAAACTGATGACAAAGGGAGAATGTGAGTGAAGGAGAGAGAAACTGGGACATTTTAGAAACAGCTTAAAAAAGTGGGACAACAGAAAATTAGTTGGAACCGTCACTGCCAAACAGTTGAATGCTTAAGATATCCTGGCATCTGGCCATTGTGGGTTTTATCCAGATTATATCTGGTTTCCTTCCGATCTCTCTTCCCTTAAAAAATAACACTCTTTCCCTTGAAATAGACCTAAACATTTGTTCATTTGTGTTGCAAATGAATGCATTCTTAAGAACATGTTCTTGCAAAAGAACATATTCTTAAGATTATGAGCAAATTAGTTCTAAGCACAATTAAGTTCATAAAAATCAATGAGTTGTGGAGAAAATGTGACTCCACATGTTTCCATGCATAATATAATCTTAGAGCTAAATATTGTCATGTTGCTAAGGTGTAACACCATGTAGCTGAGCATCACTGAAGTACATTGATACACAGACGTTTGAGTAAGAGGAAGCACTTTGAGCATCTGATGCCATGATAACTCAGCAACAGAAATAACAATTGACGTAGTTTTTGCCTTAAAATGAACTACAATTTTTGCTGTACTTCTGTCTGACACATGAACAGTAAGCAACTAAACATAATAATCAGTTTGAAAGTGGATTGAAAGGGTAAGTTTCAAAGTTTCAGATAGTTGGGGTGTTCTGAGCTTCTACCTTTATGTTAAATTTTATGTACAAATGCATTAAAATAGATGTAAATTTCAAAACAAATTCATTTTCCTCTATATCTTCTGTATTACTTGTTTCTTAGGAGAAGCCTATAAAACAAGAGAAGATAGTACCAGCACCCAAACCCCAACATCTGTTGACTTTGAAATGCTGCCAACTTGCTAATCCTGGGCTCTTCCAGATTGGTCTAAAGAAACCTAAATTATCCCAGTATAGCTCGTTGGGTTTTGCCGGCTGTTCTCACCTCCACTGCCCATTCTTTTGGGGGCTGTGTGCAGTGATTTCTTAGATATTCTCCAAGAATATGCTCCTCCAGAGGGCATGCTTTGCTGAATTGATACTATGATCTGAATAGGAAGATACTCCTTCCCAATTTTTTTTAAAATAGAGCTGCAGTGCTTTAGTGTTAAAGTGACATTTTTCTGCTGCACCAATGCACTGACACAGTATAACTCCTTTTAAAAAATAACAAAGAAAGGAATGAAGGAAGGTATTTTGTTCTAATATGTTTCCGAATTAAGAAGAGTGTGGAAAATGTTGCAGTTGGTGCTGAAATTTTTTTTAAAAAAATAGGCCAAGACAATAGAAAATTTGTTATATATGTAAATAAGAAGTATACTAATAAATACCACAACCTCCCAACACATTTGCCCTGTCTGGAGGAGACCTCAAGCTGTGCTTTTTGTTTAGTTTTTTTGTTTTTCAGTTTCAGCCTTAGTTGGCAAGACGAATTATAAACATTTACTTATTTATTTTATAGAATTTATTAATCACTCCTCATCAAATGCAAAAAAATCATTTATAAAATACTGACTATACTTACTCATGAAAAGCTTGTTTTAAAGCATCTTTGACAAAAAATGGAAACAAGGTGATGTAACTGCATTCTCCTATCAGATTGAAGGTCATTCCACTGCTGCCCTGTATCACTGGTGTATATTGGGCCTCCAGCAACAGAGATTTACCTAGGAGAACAATCAAATTATAAAATGTGCAGTTTCATGGAAAGTCAAATTGTGCCTGAAATGGACAGCATACTCATCTTCCCCCTAAAGCAAACTATCTTGTCATAAATTATGTTGGCTCAGAAAATTCCACGACTGGCAGAGATTCAGAGATGCCACCCAGAGGCATAAAAAAAGTCACTTTTTTGGATTACAATTCCTCAAATCCATGCTGACTGGGGGATTTTAGTATTCACAAAACATTATTTTTTGAAGTTCTTCTACCACCGCCAAATAAAAACAAAGTATGTTACATTGTCCAGCAAGATTATTGGTACACTTAATATAGGGGGAAAATGTAATTTATATCTGCATCCTGTTCTTCCAAGTTCTCCCATCATGTGCAAATATATTGTGTGGAAATAATAAATGGAAGTAAAAACAGGAGAAGCAGTTGTTTGGTGCAAGTTAGAAGATGGAAGGGTAAGGGCAACTGCAGTCCAGTCCAATCTGCCAATTCCATGTCTATTTTCTTCCAGAGAAAATCATCAAGCAACTTTGGTTATCATGGAACTTTATATGACTAAGAGATAGGCAATTGGAATTTTATTAGAGGAAATCTTTGTAAGAAGAGACAACTGTGCATTTGTTTGTAGATGGCAGAGTAGGCTTCTCACATGCACTTCACTTTCCAGCATTCCTGCTTTCAAGACAGATAGATTTTGCTAAAATGGCAGCCTGCCCAGCATGCTGTGACAGAAAACTGCGGTCCACATAGTTACAGTACTGTAAATGTAGACTGTGGAAAGATGTCTTGGAGAAGACTTCAAAGGGCTGTTAAAGCCAGCTGCACCCATGCTGCTTCACAGAGCAATTTGGATGCTTACATGCAGAGATTTAGGAATTCCTTGCAGTGTTTAAACTATAAAATATGTTTAAAACAACAGTTTTAAACCCAGTTTGGTATTGCTGAATGACACCATAACAGGGATCATGCCTTGGTTTTGGATCAGGAATATGTTCTATTAGGGAGAACAGTGATGTGTTTGGAAGAGGGCATTCAAAGCACTACCTGATCAACAATATCTTTCATAAGAAGCACAAAGTTTCAGAGTTTAGACACACTACTTTTTTTTTTTTTTTACCATAGCACTCTAGTGGCTATGCTGGTGGGGAACGTTTCGGGAGTTGTGGTCTAAAACAGTAACATTTCCAAACACCATAAAGATTAGGAAGATAAGAAGTTGCCATTGGTCCATCTAATGTGCTTCTGTTGAAATAGATTACATCCTCCATAATTTCAGACAGAAGCAGTTTCCAGACCATTTGGATATGTCAAGATATGAAGGGGCAGTTCTTATTGCTACTGTAACAGCAACTACTGGAAATGACCTATTCATCACTTGCCAGTGGCATCAAGCCCACATGACAATTTTCTTTGGCTGTTGATGGTACTCTAAAAGGTTCTTGCAAGAACAAGCACAGACCACATTATAGTCAAATGGTTAAAACCACAACTTTATTGGTTAGAGTTGACTAGACTTACTCTACAGCATGGATCTGGATTCTACCATCAGTAGACCCAGCCCCCAGCCAATGGAAACCCATTCAGCCAACCTGTCTGCTGGACAGCACTTGAATTATGGATCTGGGAATCCATTCAGGGAGAAGCTACTTTGGTTCTTCTGCCACCTGGGAGTGAGGCAGAGACACTTCTCCCCACAAGGTACCTTAAGGTATTTACCTATACCAGGTATAATGAGAGCACAGGACTCATCTAGTCCCAAAGACTAGAAACAGTCATCTATAAAAAAACAAAGACATGGTAGGTAGGGTTGGTGATAGAAGCTGATTGACTGTGAGGGAAGAAGTTTATGTGGGCCAGGAGTGGACCTGAAAGAAGCCTCCACCTCCTACCAAGACCTGGCCCCAGCCAAGCAATGAGGCAGCCTCTGATTAGTTGGCCTTCCCACTGCACACCACAACCAGGGAAAATTGTGTGGGCTTTTGGAAAAGAGTAACAGTCCTGGTACTTGGAATGAGATGCCTATTCTCACTTTGCCCACAGTCATGACCTGCAAATTGGTGCTGCTGGTGAATCAGGAAACATATTTTAAGAGGTGCTCTCAAACAGAAAGCTCTGATGTCAAAATGCAACTATCCCCTCTTTCTCCCCTCCCCATTAATTATCTGTTTAGGAAACAAAATAAACAGAAATAGTGGTGGGAAAACACAGGAGACGTACAAGAAACAAGATCATCTGGTCTTCCTCTTAAATTCTGCAAATGAGGCAAGATGATAATTCTCTATTTTATATCTAACAGAAAGAAGAAATTAGATAGATGCATTTTATACAAATATTAATAGTTTTGCTACCTTCCTTATATGTTATGGGTATGGCTTAGAGGTTGCATTAATGCTTTACTTTCACCCATCCACTCAGTGGCCTTGTACCAGAACCAGCTGGACCCATCATGTATGGAATGAGACAGCTGTCTTGGGGAGTGGATTGTCAGAAGTGGCAAATTCCCTGCTTTATAACCTCTTCCAGAATGGTATGAGACCTTTCAGGGTAAATTGTTCTGCTGATCTCTCCAGAGCCAGGAACTTCCTAAGTGTCTGGCTGTGAGGAAACTAGGTATTGCTTATGCAGCCAAGTCTCCTGCAGGGCAATGGTGATCTGAGAACACTCTATGAATTCCATTATCAGGTAGCATATTTGACCACCCAGCTGAATTCCATGGAAATATTTTCAATAATTTATAGCTTTCCCTTCTTCTGGTTATATTTGGATAATCTGACTAATTTGTTTAGTAAATTGATTCATTCCAGTTAAAAAACAGATTGTATTTACCATCAGTCTATATATTTGGTCATACAATCAACAGATTCTAGAATGTAATTGGGTTTTGCAACTGCTAAGTCACCTCTGGGTATAACCTAATTCTTATTTTCTGACTAGGAGGCCAATTTATATGCCTTAGCCGTTGCTCAGATAATGGCCTCTATCCTACCATCCACAGTAAGAAATGGAACCAAAAATCTTAAATTGCATCTCACTGTTGTTGTTGTTTTTTACTTAAAGATAGTATGGTTTTCATATATAAAACATCCATATTGGTAAGTTATATTGGAAATTTCTGTCTATTGTGCATAATTTCTGCATTCACCCTACTCAATCTTACAGGGGAAAAAAATTAAAAAATAAGTAAGAGCATGGTATGCTACTTACTAATGATATCCAAGGCAGTTAAGAGCAATAATACAAACACAACACAATACAAAATATAACAAAACAACAGCAACAACAATATAGGAAGCAAGTAAAACATACACTTGTTAAAACTACAGGATATTTACAACAGGAAAATATATCAGTGTCTGCACTTTAGACCTTACTTCTTTGGACTAAAAGTCCAAGAATCTGCCAACCTACATGGTCAATGACCATACGGCTGGGGCATTCTGAGAGCTGTAGTTCAAAAAATTAGCTTTTCTAAGCATTAGAAAATCTAAGATATTGGCATAGAACACAGAGCTCTGCCCTGTAAGAGAAAGAATTTGGCCAAAGTTCTCAGGAGAAACAGCTGCTTCTCCCCACTATCCTCTATCCTAGATGGTTGCCTTGGTCTGCCCATAGTAAGGCTGTTCCTGCTCTGAAGTATCACATATTTCATATTCCTGGATTCCCACTATGCCACTTTGAAATAATCTCCTCATACAAGACTTTCACAGGGTCTTGGCAGGAAAGCTGACAGAGACACTTTGATAGGTTCAGCTATGATACCCAGTGCTAGATCCCTGCTAAGACAGAGATTGTTCCCTTAGGCCAGTTCAGAAGTCTTACTGTATCCCCACCCAGTCCTGTGCACTGCTATGTGAGAAGAAAAGCTAATTAGATCATTCCAAATTATAACCTAGGATGAATACAAGCAAACATTTACCAAATGGTAATTTTCCAATGTATGGCCATTCAGTAAGGAAGGAAATAAGTTAAACCATTTGGCTAACTGCAGATAAGAATTTATCACACATCTGCACTTGACCAGAACTTTCTAGAAAAGACAAAAATAGGTACGATTCTCCTCACTGTACAACAACAGAGATGAATAGCTTACCAATTGGTTTAGTGCACCCTATGGTAGGTCTGTACTTTCCACACAGTTGTCTATTCTTGTACTTTGACAAGAGGCTCTGAGAGGCTATAAATTATTTCAGGCTAACCATTTACTGAACACAACAAGGAATGCAACCCTATGCATGTTGATTCAAAAATAAGTCCCTCTGATTGCAATGGAACTTTATCTCTAAGAATCAGTTGTGCATGAAAATGGGAAAACCTCTATTTTATTTTATTTTTTCTTAAAAATATTATATTCAGTGCATCGGTTATTTATTCTTTCACAGTAGCACCAGCTGTTGCTGACAAATCATCGCTCCTCATTGCCAGTTTGAGAACTCCCTGAAAGTTAGTCATTGCCTTGAGGAAAGTTGGGTCTTTAGGTTAAGCAAGTTGATACACAAAAATACAAAGGTCTGCTGCCTTGTTTTTTCAAAAACAGTAGAGACATAATTTTACCTTGAGGAAAAAATGCAGTGTGAAGACAGGCACTTGAAGTTTTCATTTACATTAGGAAATCAAGGTCAATCTTCATCAGAGTGATGCAGGGTTGACTTCTGCTTGCTATCCTAAGGTAAAATGTGTTTTCTTCCTTACATTGCACCTAAGGCAAACACACCTATTTGTCACCCCAAAATAGACAAGTTGAAACAGAATCCAGGATGGTGGATTCATTGAATAAGGAAGTGAAATGTAAGCATGCAGTCTGGCTGCCTGTACAATTTGCATGTCTGAAGGTGCATTCTTTTTTTATCTGCCTTATCCATTATTTGGCTAGGCACATGCTTGGTCTTTATTTGCTTGCAATTTACTGATGACCTCCTCAGTGTAAGTAGGTCTAGAGGGAGAAATATCTGGAGCAGCAAGCAGCAACATCAGCCACAAAGCACCTGTGAATACTTTCATACTCAAGTTGAAAAGAGCTTTGAATTGCAGCTTCCGAGTGCCCCAAATTGCTACATGTAGAAACATCAGAGGCAGCTGACTTGATAAATTTAACTGCTGGGTTCCTGACATAATTACAACTCCATTTTTAGAGTGAGGCTATCTTTTGCACATTGTCATTCACAAGGCTTCTAAAATTGCCTAGGGGGCTATCATTCCCCGCATACCTTGTTTGGTTTCATACCAAATTAATTGGATATAGACCAATTTGCACAATAACTGTTGGTGGCAGTCTGAAGACCCCTTCCCATGTTCATCATACTCAATGTAGAGAAAGGGGCAATGGTGTTACACCGATTGGACCCCTTCCTGAGCTTCTTTGCCCAAATCCTCTCCAGTGTTTGCTCACTGAATTTGGATGTCTGAGAAACAGAAAGATGTACACATGGAAGTTCCAAGTTCTGTATCCTTCACATGGTATCCTTCATACCACAAGTTGATGTTCTTATGTTTCCTGTCTGAGATGTCCAATCATGAATGATGAGATGATGGAAGAAGGAAGTTACATGACCTCAGATGTAGCGTCAGAGACACAGTCCTGCTTCTCTTTCCTTTTAATGGCCCCTCATAATTCACATAAAGGTCAAACCAGGGCCAAACTACATGTGCCATTCAACATGTGTTTTGCTGTCAAGTGCTTGTCATCATTATGCTAAATAGCAACTGCTGGTTGCTGCTGGCATAGGCAGAGGGGTCAAGCCTTTCTTCTCACATCAAAATTCTTTTTTTTTTAAAGTTTTTCTCATTGCAACATGCTCCTGTTTGGCACAGGAAATAGTTCTCTATTCTCTGGTGCACAATTGCACAATTACATTTGCACAATTCCAGTGGCTATGTCTACCAACTGCACAACTACTCATTGCACAATTACAGTGGCTATGTCTACCAAGCACTTATCGTTCATAATTCCCTGTTGAAAGGCATGGGAAGGGATAGAAAAAGGATGCCACTGATTTATAGAGGTTTTACCTTAGCTTCTCAAACAGCAAGATCAGTTACTGTCCTCTCTCATTTTTTTAAACCGTTTCAATGAGAATTTTGTATGAAAACAATGTCTAGTGCTTCACGGGTGCTTTACCTGGACAATAGTGGGGTGTTTTCACCTTCTACAGAACTTCAAGATGACCATGTCACGGAGAAGTAATATTTAACTCCAGCTCTGCACACTGTAAGACACAATAAGGTTGGTTTGACCTGCTGCTATTCATCTCTGTGTACCAATCATTCAGAAATTTAATAAGACTCCTGTATGTGAGAAAGATCATCTTCCCATTTTCCCAGTTACACAAACAGAGAATGAACACTTTGCTCTGATCGCCTGTTCCTGAGCTTAGCTGAAATATAGACCTTCCATATGCATAAATCTCTATACGAATACAGCCATAAAAAGAAACATTGACTGCAGTCAGGCATTGCTGCAAGCCTGATTTCTACAGAATTAGGGCCTTCCATGTTCTCCGATCTTGGGTGCATCATATAGTCTCAGCCCCAGAAACCCCAGTGATAGAGTCACTTTAAGTATACCATAGGTCAGAAATGATTTAATCAACAACGACGTCAACAACAATGTGTTCTACACAATTTTGGCTAGTTGGGGATGAGCCAGAATTTCGCTGCAAGCTAGCCAACTGCCCTGCTTGCAGAATGAACAGGTAAACAAGTCACAAAACTTCCATCTGTGGCTTTTTTTAAGGAGCTGGCTAAATCCAACAGGAGCTGGTACTCCAAATTATCTCTCCCCCCAATAATTCACAGATAGAAACCTGGAAGAAGATATGGGTTATTTTCTCCTGCTTGTTGGGGAAAGAAAAGCCAGCATGCAATGTCCTGCCAGCTTCATCTGTGATGCTGTCCATGGTTTGTTTAGCCCCTCCTTCTGTAAGCCAAGAGCAACATGCACTGGTCTGCTATCCATCACTTAACAGCAAGATTACTGCAGAATCATGCCTTATTGTGATGTCTGAATCCAACCGTTGTCTTCTAGGTCCTCAGATGGGGTCATCAAATTGCAGCCTTTTGACCAGAACAAGCTTTCAGGGACTCACTGTACCTCACATTTCACATCAACCCCCCTACAAAAATAAATGAAGGAATAAATAAACAAATAAATAAAATATTTTATTTTACTGAAAAAGCTTCTCCATATTCTTTGGGGGCTGGGGGCACACACTAGAACTGTTTTACATCCAAGCATGACTCTTTTCTTCTTTAAAGAGAAAAAGTCTCCACTGCAAAGTCTGACTAAGGCCATTTCCACACTTCACTGTTATAGTGCTATTATTCCATTTTTTACATCCTGTGGAATTCTGCAGATTGTAGTTTCCTGAGACCAAAGAGCTCTCTGGCTGAGAATTCTACATGGCCCTCCCTAAACTGCAAGCCCTTGGATTCCATAGGATGTTGCATGTGCTACAAGTTCTATAATAGTGCTATAACAGTATAATGTGGAAATGGCCTAAGTTTGACTTGGAGTGCTCTGAATACAAGTGGTTCAGGTGTAGTGGGGGACCATAACAAGCCTTCCACAAAAATGTGCTTCATGCTTGAAAAACTAATAGTCTGTTTTCAGAGACTCTCCTTCAGTCTCCACTATCATCATAGTTAAGGTAAGCGATAGGTGGTGGTGATGTCCCATGGGTCAGTCCCTCTTGCCAAACAGCCTGACACTTACCTTGTTATATTTTCAGAGAATTAAAAAAAAACTGCCTGAGCTTTTCAATTATTTTTAATATGCTTTCTTTTCCAAGTTACCTTGGAAACTATGGTGAAATATAATGCAGAATTTTTAATGTTGTTATTGTGCATCTTCCTTTCTGAATTTTATTGACCCAAAGACGAACCTATCATAGGGTTTTCTTGGCAAGACTTGTTCAGAGGGGGTTTTCCATTGCCTTTATCTGAGGTTGAGAGAGTGAGACTTGCCCAAGATCACCCAGTGGGTTTCCACGACTGATTTGAACCCTGGTCTCCCAAAGTCCTAGTCCAATACTCAAACCACTATAATTCACACACACACACACACACACACACACACACACGTACGTGCACAAACAATTACAGTCAGACCTTCACATTCCTTATGTCAAAGCTGGTCTTTGCACAGCAATCTCCAGTAAGCCAGAAGTCACAGACAAGTGAGTAGTTAGAAATACAGGGTAAGCCAGAAGGCAGAGCCAAGTAAAAGTCATAACTGAAGGACAAACCAAGAGGTAAGAACTCATCAGCGCTTAGGAGGACCTTGGTATTCAAACCATGGTATAGTGATCAGTTTTGAAGTGTTTTTATTATGACTGTTTCCCTAGCCACCACTTTAAGCAGTGCACAAACATTCAGGAAGCTATTTTGATCCATATCAGCAAAATAGTTCTACCATGTTTTTGGCTCTACTAGTAGTCAGCTAAAATTAATGGGCTTTTGTTGACCATTCAGGATCAAACTGCCCGTAACTATTTTTGATTGCAACAGGGATTTTTCATAAAGTATTGTGAGGACTGCAGCTAAGAGAAGGGACAGAGAAACTTAAGGGTGCCGACTGAGGACTTCACTTTCCCTGTAATCAAAAAATACTAGCGATTCTCTCGTGCAGGCCTTGGTTCCACTAGATCACTGTGTGCAAGCAAGGCTTAATTAGTACAGGAATCACTTATATAGTCTTTTCTGAACAAATAGATGCAAGTATCAGCTGCGAATGATTGGTCAGTTCAGGAGCTAAAAATGCTAAACTGGCTAAGGCCTAGGAGGATAGTACAAAATGCAATTCAGTGATTTGCTGCACAAACAAACCCAAGGGCTTGAGGATGGAGACAGAACAGTTCCTGTTGCTTTTTGAGCTTGAAATTGGAGAGAAAGTATAAAATTCAATGCAAATAAAGAGTGGTCCATAGTTCAGCTCTCTTAGAGAGATGATCTCCACCCAGATGGCCAGGTCTACAAACAAGAGAAGCAGCAGACATTCAAGAAGTTAGGTTTTCTAAATCTCAGCTCCCATTGTGACCCAACCAGCACTATCACTGGAATAGTGCGAGATGTTACAACCTCTGGCTGGCTTCTGCACTGAGCTGCAGGAATGCTCCAAGCTGTATCTCTGTTGCACAACATCCAAACAAGTAAATTTGGACCAAAGGAGTGGATTAGAAGCCAAGTATGATCTCTAATCTCACAAAGGTCTGCTCCTGCAATGTCCATTTGATGGGACTTAACCTAGAAGTAAATATGCATATCATTACCATGGCCTAAGGGTAAGCCCCACAGTAGAATGGTCTTCAGAATAAATGTGAAAGCTGAAGGAGAGAAGCAGGGACTCTGTGGCTCTGAATGTAGACTCATCAGGAAAAGGCAGCCAAAAATTTTGTCCCCTTAGCTATTGTTCAGTTTTTATACTGCAGATGCTTTGCAGCTGCACAAGAATGTCTTGCATTAAGTCACAATTGAAACGTGTCATGAAGAAATATAGAACAGCCTTTTTTAGATACCTTAGAGGCCTTTTAGATAGCTGCTGCCAATTAAAATAGCTAATATTCGGAAAAAAATCTTGACATGTGTGCTTTTAATAGGATATTTTATTTGAAGCTGAGGTCAACTAATTCTTCAAATATTACACAAAAATGAGGGATTTGAATCCAGACAAGTAACTAGACTTCACATCCATCTGGCGTTTTCTGTCAGTTACATGATTACCTTTTAACGGTAAGCAAAAATGCAAAAGGCAAAAGTAGCAATTGTGAGAGCAATGATGCAGTTGAAGCAAACATTCCATTGGCTCAAATTTTAGCCTACATGGGGGCCATTGATACATTGCCAATAAAAACCCTGAAATGCATCAAACTTTCTTTTCAAAAAAGGACAAACAATTATAATTTACCTGTTACTGTTATTTGCCATCAGGTCAGATTTGGCTTAAGGTGAGCCTAAGAATGAGAGATCTCCAAAAGCCCTGGTCATCAACAGCCCTGCTCAGGTCTTACAAACTCAGGATGATGGCTTTCGTGAATCAATCCATCTGTAATTGGGTCTTACTCTTTTCCTACTGCCTTCCATCTTGCCAAGCATTATTGTCTTTTGCAATAAGTCACATCACCTCGCAATATGTCCAAAATATGATAGCCTCGGTTTAGTCAATTTGGCTTCTACTGAAAGTTCAGGCCTGAGTCATAGCATCTCATCTTATGTCCAAAATACGTTAGCCTCAATTTAGTCATTTTGGCTCTTACCAAGAGTTCAGGCCTGATTTGCTCTAGGACTCATTTACTTTTCATTTTTGTGGTCCATGGGATCTGTCAAACTCTCCTTCAGCACCACATTTCAAAGGATGTGATTTTCTCCCTCAACAGCTTTTTTTTATATTCAAATTTAGAAATATTGGCTATAATTTAAGTCGAAGTGCAATATGCCACATTATAATGTGGAAGATGGGGACCTGGGGACCTTTGTGCCTGCTGAGTCTGCTCTGGATGGGCAACTTCACAGCATCTGCACATCATCTTCTAATAATGTGAGTTGGACTGGTCTCATCCTTTCAGACAGTGGACTGTTCTGTGTAAGATAGGGCACATAATTAATCCAGCTGGCTGCCGAACATGAGGGGCTTCATGCTGATATTAATAATACTTCACAGTAATTACAGTATACAGCTGGAGGGTCTTAGCCAATGAGGTGAAGTATTTTTGTATTTAAATTCTGTTATGTCCCAGTTCTAATCAAACCTAGCTAGCAAGTCTAAATCTATTTGCACTGAATGTACTGCATAATGAGATTCAAGACTGCAGTGAAATGTTAACACACTTGATGCTGGATTGTCTCATGTCATGCTATTGACTTCAGTTGGGATTTAATTCACATCTATGCTTATATTGCAGCTAATCAGTTTGAGGGCTGGACTATGTTTCTGCTTAATGTGGATGAGGATGCTGCCTTGATTTCCATAGGACGTGGATTTCATTCTGTGTGGCAGTCTCCATTGTTCCATTTTTTAAAATATACCAAATGGAATGCTGCAACCAACAAACATATTGAAAAGACTACTGTCTTTCCTTTTTTTTTTTTTAAAGAGACCTACACTGCCTTCCTGCTTTTGGACCAGTTGCTTCCAATTAAACATCATAAATATAGGATGAGTCAGCCATTTAAGTTCAATCCAAGATGTTCCATAATAGAAATACAATGCAAGCGCTGTTTGTTGGGGAGGCCTTTTTTTGGACTAAGATGGTCAGTCAGCCCCCTTGCAGATTAGCTCTTGTATCAAAAGCCTTGTAAAAATCCACTCCTAACCTTGTTAATACTTCTGGTCAGGCAAATAAATTCTTTGTTACCATTCATAGTAGGGGGGAAAGACTTCAGTTTTTATGATTTTACAGCCCTACCATTAGAAAACTTGGGAGTATGTGGGGAGGGGGGGATGGAGCAATAAGCTCAAAACCCAAACCCCCCACATTCCACCCTAGGTTGCGTTCGGCTGTTATGAACTTCCATTTGATCACTGCCCTGTCAATTTGACATTAACTTCTACAATTTACAACTGCTCTGAGCTTCTACCTATTATCGTTCTACCTCTGTGGACTGAAAAATAAAAGAAGAAGAAGAAAGAAAAGGGGGTGGAAACCCTGCTGCCCAGGGGAAGTTGAAAAGAATGCAATGTCTTGTTAAAACCTGAAAGTGCAATGAAAGAGTGTGTGGAATGGGGGGAGGAGGAGGAGGAAGAGAACCTTCCAAGACAGAAAACCAAAGATCTGATAATGAGTAATGCTTTGCTCCCCGCTGTGAGCACCAATGACCTGGCATGCAGACCACAGCAAAGTAGTGAATAATTCACTGAGAGAGTCATAGACCTCCTGGTTAGACCACAGCATTACTTTGTCTGGCAAGTATGCTCTCCCACTGCATCAGGCTCGACAGGATGTTTCAGTCGACAAATGCTTAAACAAAAGGTGTGTGTGGCAGGCTCCCCAAGAGCACCTTGTACAACAAGAATCAGATTTGTACTGCCTTTAATCCATTAGTTGTTGATTAATACACCCTTTACACACTTTGGGGATTGGGAGAGGAGTGGAGAGTATGCAACTGAGAAGAGAGGAGGGCTTTGATGAATTTGAAGCATATAGAATTACAGGAATCTCATTGCACCCTCAAAATTACATTTAAGTGACTCTTCATTGTCTTTGGCAAAACCGCAAAAGTCTGGAGTTCTGGCACTAGAAATATAAGCTGACTTCTCACCCTTCGCATGGGAAAGAGAAGGAAAGGAAAAAAGTGTTCTGATGAGCAGAAGAGTCATTTATATTTTCATATAATCTTTGCTCTGTGTGTGCATACATGCAGAGACGTATGTGCAGTTTCCATTTTGTCAACAAATCTTTCTAAGTTTATTTTTAGTTCGAAGGGTTAATCTCAAGAAACAGAAAACTGTTCAAGTCAGTCTCATTATTAGGGAGGAGGAGCAAAATAACTCAGAAGGAGAAAGATTTCAGTTAGAACGTATCTTTCATAAATATTTGTGAGGCTGCAGTCTTACAGACCCTAAACCCCACTGAACTTATTAGAATTCATTTCTGGCTAGAAATGCACAGGATTGCTCTGTGATCCATGCTAATCAACCTTACTCCTTCCTTTGAAAGTATATGCTTCACAGTTTATATAAAATTTCCCAGAGATTCTGAAATTGTAGAAATCTCAGAGTGCTGCTCAAAACAGTTGCACCAAGGGGGATGACAGACATTACTCGTACACACCATTAATTCTTTGGAAAACTTACTGAGTAATCTGAGAGTCTGTTTTGCAAGGCCTGACTCTGAATGTACCCCACTACAAAGGCTTGTTTTCTGACCAGATTGTCATGGTCATGGTGAAAAGATTCTCTGAATAAAGCATGATAAATAAAAGTGGTGGGTTTTCATGTGATCCTTTCACTTTCTTTAGGAAGACTTGTCAGGGAGACACAAACTTCTAATTTGTGCTCACTAGGAATAATTTAGGCAGGAAAAAAGACCTGCTGTCCAAATGATGTTTACTGGAACTGTAGGACCACAGCTGAAAACTGATAATCTCGAAAAACTGAAAAGCTCCCTTTCACACTTCACAAATATTCTGCCATGATTCCATTTTACTACCATGGTTCTATCCTATGGAATCCTGCAATTTAGAGAGACATATTTAGAATTTGCAGCCAGGAGCAGCGGTACATCAGCAGACTACAAACCGCAGGATTCCACAGGATGCAGGCATGAGAATTAAAATGGAATCATAGTGCTACATTTATGTGATGTAAAATGCTCTCTTTGTGTTTTTCCATATTATTTGTATTGTCCAGGGACTACAGGATGTATCAGAACTTCCTCTGATGTTGTCAACAGCGCTTCTACTTTAGAGTGAGATTGGATCTTGGATGTCCCCTTCCAAACTGACCGAGCCACAACAGACATTTCCACAATTGTTTCTTTCCATGTTGAGAACTTCCAGCCTTGGAAAGGGACAAAGGAGTATAGAGTGGAGGTGTTTTGTGGGGGGAAAGGATGTGGATGCTCTAAATCCTCATCCTCAGCACCATCACCTTCGGCTTGAAGAGGATTTTAGACACGCCGCAGAGAGTATCTCCGTTCAGGATGACTTTTTTTTCCACTGAAAGCAAACATTTCTGCAAGGGAAGGGACACCCAGAATTTTGTGTGTTGATAGTTCTTCCCTGCCAGTGAGATGAAAAAGCACAAGGGATTTGTACTTTCTGTATTCGAAATGTATGGTTCTTAACTTCTTGTGCAGAATCCAAAAAATTCCCTTGAAGCTGTGCATTGTCACAATATTACATATGTGGTGTTTCCTTTCTGGCTATATACAAGAAACAGTGTGGGTGTTTCCTTTTCTTTGTTTTATTTATTTTTTATTTGCTAGTTTGTTTTCTGTTGCTGTGGGTGTTTCCTTTTGTTCATGTATATATGCTGCAGGGATTGGATGTACTGAAACAGTATTAGAGAAGCATGCAGGTGGAATCCTCAACAAAATGTTGCTGACTGGAGTTCAGGGAATTGTTCCTGCCAACTGTAACCTTGCTTTGGTATTCCATGCTATCTCACCCTCCACTTCCTGTTTTACTCCCAACAGAAGCTCTACTTTGCAGGCCTATTGCACATATTCAGACCTCTTTGGGCCAAATTTGGTTCTTCCTCCATTCCATTCCTCCCTAAAGACATTGGAGATAAGAGGAGAGCAATTCAGCCAAACTTTGGTTTATCCTGAGCATGCAAATTGGTACCATTTTAGCTACTTAAAAATCAGCATTCGTTTAATAAGTTCTGTATATGTTTATAACATGGTGCTTTGTGGTGGAGAGAAAACTCACAGTTTCTTTAACAGATCCTATCACTGCTACTTGCGCCCCTCATTACATAAGTCTCCTGTGTTCTAGAAGGAGGTGGGGGGAACAGAAAATTACTATGGCTAAGATATAGGAAACAAATTTGTCTAGCATCTTCTCATCTGTGGAGCTCTTATGGAAACAGCAGCCTTCATCCTGCTGAGCATCTGGCAATAATATTTTGTAGAAAGGAATAAACTGCTGTTTTCCATTCACAGTAAAAAGATTGCCTGAAGGAAGTACATATTTGTTATGGCAAATGGCATGCAGCAATTCTTTAGTAGTGTGTGCTTTAAAAATTTCTTCCCAACTCAACAATATTATGGTGTAGAATGGAAGTAATAGCGAAATA
The DNA here is from genome assembly GCA_030412105.1 of Cyclura pinguis. Classification (NCBI taxonomy): domain Eukaryota; kingdom Metazoa; phylum Chordata; class Lepidosauria; order Squamata; family Iguanidae; genus Cyclura; species Cyclura pinguis. The sequence goes on from CM059603.1 coordinate 68,669,555, forward strand.
CGTAAGAGAAAGTGTTCTAAACTCTTCCAATATAAAAAGGACATGAAACCACTGTGGCTGGAAAATGCACTAGGGGCAGGAATACTTGAGTTGAAATCCTCACCCAGCTCTGAAGCCACTTCAGTCGGAGCCTGGAAAAGGTATTTTTTGGACTACAACCCCACAGAATCCCCATACCACCAGCAATCATGCTGGCTGGATTGGGGAAGCTGTAGACTAAAAGGAAACTTTCCAAATTCTGCACTGGGTTATCTTGGAGTAGTCATTTTCTCTCTTTTTTCTCAGTCAAAGCTGAATAGTTGCAAGGATAAAACTCAGGGTAAATGGAAGAATAAACTGTGTAATTCTTCAACTTGAGATCCTTAGAAGAAATGAAGGATAGAAAAACCATGATGATGGTTTTGGAAAACTGGGAAAATTCAAACAGGGATGACATCCTACAACAGAAGTTATAGCAATGGACACATATCTATGTCACTCAATGATAACCTTCTAAAGCCTTTTAAGCAGTGAAGTTGCTGGAGAGCAGAGAGATGAGCAGGGATGTGTCTAGCTATTTTCCTGCAGCTAGATGCACCGTGGCAGGCAACACAGAAATGGCCATATGGGGCAGGGGATGCACTGTTTAAAAGGTAGGTTTGCAGGGACTTTGGATCATTGCATAGCGACTTGAGTCAGGCTTACACATTTGTAATTTATGAACGAGATGCCAGCCCATATTCTTGAAGCCGTTAAGAAAATCAATATTCAGAGTTGTACAATGAAATCAGAGAGAGTTCTGTATCTCAGGGTCTAGATATTGTTGAACTGCAAGGAACCCTAGCAAGCCAGCCAGTTTGAGAGACTGAGAAAGCTGATGTCCAAGAAGTGCCCCACTCCATGCTCTGCCATTTCTCTGTCCATTATAAAGTTCATGGGTTTATCAGCAAAGTAGAAAAGAAATCAGGATGTTTCTACAGTCACTTGGAGGTGATGGAGTCTCTTGGTTTCTGTGTCACCAAGATGAGGAATCAGCTCAGGCCGATCAAGCAGAGGGCTGGGAGAAATGGGAAAAGAGTCAACAATCAAACTAAATAGATGGGTCTCTCTGTGTGTATTCTTCCTTTGTTGTCCAATTGCTTTAGAGTCTGACTGATGCACAGTATTTCCTGACTAGGGTTTACACAGGCAGGTTGACATCTCACCCATAGCTGGGTCCAAGCATGTCCAAAGGCTTGGGACTTGGGGCTCAGTTTCAATAAGACCTCATACTGGATGATTACTGTGCTTGGTGAAATAGCCACGGTCAATCATGATTAAAGACTGATGAATTCCTATCTAATCTGCATTTTAACCCTGTGTCATATGACATGGAGTTCATTTTGGCTACTTGGTTATTTCCCTTAATTACTAGGTACAGTAAGGTTTAAGTGTTTTACTACACAAGATCCTCCCTCCCTTCACTCACACCCACATTTTGTGACCCTTTACTAGGCCATGTCCATTCTGTATATTTCAGGAGCATTCCATGGGTCTTTTCTCCTGTTTCACGGAGTGCATCTCTCCAGAGCCTCCTCCATAAAAATTAAAAAATATATATTTATACTGGGAAGATAAACTCAACTAGGTCTATTCCCTTCAATCCACCTTCCCATATATTAACTTCAGACAAAATATGGTGCAGTTGGTTAGGATTTGTGGGAGTACTGTGCTGATTTTGTAGAAATTTTTAAAATACATTAGTTCCCAGAAGTGAATTGGTGCCTACAATGATCTGATGGCTGTATTTAGACAAGCCTTCTTTTCTAACAGATTCTTCCTTTGTTACCAGGAGTATTTAATACACATTTTGACACTGCCTCTTCAAGAATGATAATAACAAGGCATGATTACAGCGGAAGTACAGCAAAATGTATTACAGGGTGGAGAAACTTTAAATCAGAATGTTTTGATCTATCAAAGTAGAATTTAATAATATATACAGAAAGGAAAGCATTTCACAGAAGGGAGAAGGTATAGGATCTGTTAAAGCAATGTATAATTAGAATGTGGCTGGATGGGAGTCTTGTTTTGTCAAATGTGAATTTAAAAAAATTAAAAGCTATAACAGAGCAAGACAAAGAAATATGAGTCCTTCTGTGACAAAAGGGGTGTATCTTTCTAGTCTGTACTTATCCACTAACACAAGGCCCAACATAGCTTCTGCTGTAGGTATTTGGAGAAGGAAAACTAATGCACCCACAAAGAAGGACTGGACTAGATGAAAAGGGTGGCTAAATATCTAAAATGGACTATGGGCTTTAAACTGAGCCTAAACCTATGTCAAGCTGATGCAGACTGAGCAGGAGATGGTATACATTACATATCCATCAGTGGTTTCCTATTTCTGTATGGGAATGGGTCTACTTCTTGGGCCAACCACAAGGAAGAAGGAGTACCTGTGTGAGTCAGAATATATAGCAGCATGCAGAGAATTGTTATGGCTGTTGAATGACTCTGGAATAAATGAACGGAAACCAATCCAAGTTATCAAAGACAATAAGAATTACATTAGATTTTGTTTAACAGAAAAGATTATGCCAAGCAGCAGGCACATTGGAAAGAGGTACAACAAGGTGCGTGAGCTGACTGAGAAAGGATATTCAAGATGATTTAGCTGATGAAATGACAGTTGACATCTTAACCATTCCTTTGCCAAGAGATTGCTTTGAGAAGCTGCCATTTCTTAAAGCAGGATGAGACTTCAGGGGTGCATGCATGGTTGAAAAGAGATGTTCAGCATTAGCAACCTTTGCATGGCTATGCTCACTAGTTGCTATTTCTCGTGTAATTATCTACAGGGTTTAGACACAACATATATTGATGGTGACTTCGTCTACACCCTGTCTCTTTTTCTAGCCTGAACCATGTTCTCCCTCTCTGTCCTCTATTAGATTATGAGTTTCATTATTCACAAGTCATTTGTAATTACAGTTCCACTTGTATGTTTTGAAAAGGAGACTAAACTTTTTTTTTGGTCTGCTAGTTGGTGAGGAGGCATGGGACTGGTTGGTGTTCAGCTTCTACCTTGCCAAATAATTATTTTGCTTGATAAATCCACTAGTATCTCTCACTTCTCCCAACATAAGCTATGTCAAGTTTGAAAGATACCACAAGCGCAATCAAAAAAGTGTAGTATCTGAACTGTTATGTACAACCTGAAATTTAGCAATTTGTTTATATGTAAGTCTCTTCCTGACCTGAGACCTAAGATAGAGTATACTTGGCTTGTGCTTATATCCAGCAGCAAGGCAAGGGACCGTTTGTGGAATTTTGGGCCAAATTGCTCAAATTACCCAACAAAGGAAAGCCCTGTATCCCCACAATATGTTTCTGTATTCTACCAGCAGTTTTTATCTGTAAAAAGTTTGCCAGTCAGAGCTTGAACGTTATTGCTAGTAAAAAAAAACAGTTTTGCTAGTATGTGTTTGAGCCAACAGACACAACATATAAAACAGATTTAACTGGTTTTACTGCAACTGGGCAAATTGAAGAGCAATCACTTTGTTCTGGTTTTTTTTTAAAGGTCTAGTTGTTGAAATTCAACATATTGTACAAAGCTTCGGCCATCATTGTCTTGTCCTAAATGGTAATTAAATGATGACATGTTAAATTGCTGGAATTATGTACGTACTTTAAACATTAGCATTTCCAGTTCCATTCCCTGTTATTGTCTCTCTAATAACATTTTCACAGATGGTCCTGAAAGGAAGGTGCTCCTACCAGCTTCTGTCAAAAATGAAAGCTTCCCTTCCCTTCCTCCCACAAGGCCTGCTAGGACTGAGGTTTTCAGTGTTCTTAAAGACAACTGTTTTTAATTACTAAATTGGCTTTAAATCAGAGATGGGTCTCATGTGAATCTCCAAAGGTCATTGGACTGCAGCTCCCAGCAGTTCTACCTAACACAGCCAGTGATGACAAATGAGAACTCAGTTGAATTTATCAGGGACTAGCGTATTTACCCAGCATTGCCTGGGGTTTTTAATTTTCCTCTTAAAAACTCACCAAACTGTCTTCTCCATTTCCTGGAACTCTGCTCCATATTTCCCAATGCAATCTATATTCAGAGTTATTTACATACACAGTTTGGGTTCCTGTGGGAATACACTGTCCTCCTCCTTGCTGCTAGACCTCATGTCCATAGCAACCAGTCTATTTCTGTACCTGTAAATTTTCCCCATTTTCCCCAATCCAATCTGTATTCATAGTTGTTAACATACAGAGATTGGGTTCCTGCAGGAATACACTGTCCTCCTCCTTGCTGCTAGGCATCGTCTCCATAGCAACCAGCCTATTCCAGTACCTGTAACTTTTCCCCATAGTCCCCAATCCAATCTGTGTTCTCTGGTGACGTTGATGTACTGGCTTTTGATTTTTTTGCTTTCTGTTGAATTTGTGCAATGGCTTTACATTTTTCTGGAAGCATTTTTTTGTTTTTAATTTCAACTTTAAGATTCCTCACATATGGAATCCATACAAACTACTGGGTGAGGCAAGAAGACCTTGTAACTATGGCCATTTCTGCGCTACATTTTATAGTGCTATTATTCCACTTTCAACATCCTGTGGAATTCTGGGGTTTGTAGTTTACTGAGGCCAAAGAGCTCTCTGGCTGAGAATTCTAAAGGCCCCTCCCTAAACTGCAAAGCCCAGGATTCCATGGAATCTTCACAGCCAGACAACCACATGAGGTCTTCTCACCTCACACAGCCAATCATATGCTGACACGGACAAACAGACAAATGCACAGACAAACATTCGTTTTCACATAGTAGATGGACTATGATGACAGATTGTTAATAAGCTTTTGAATGTCCTTTTCTTGTTTCAGTGAGATCTGGACAGAAACAGAGTGATAGTGGGATAGGGTCTCCAAGACCGCACCTTTGATGTACTCCTTAGAGCACATGTAAGCACTCATATGTTGGTGGAATGCAGCTCCCATCAGCCCTAGCCAGCAAAGCCAGTGTTGAGGGATGATGGAAGGTGCTGTCCAACACGATGAAAGGTGCTGTCCAACATCATGCTTTTTCTTTGCCTGGCCTAGATTTCCCTGCGAGGAAAGTGATGTTATTTTATGGACAAGAGTAGGTTTGGTTCAATCAGTCGGGAGGCACCTTACTCTGAAACTGTGAAGGAAGCACCTCTCCCCAATGCATGATACTTTTAAAGATAAACAGATTTTTTAAAAACGACCATATGTTTATGGTACTCTCACAGCTACCCCTGCCATTTCTTTTCACATAACAAGGCGACCCTTCTTTTAGAAACTGCAAGTCTTTTGAGAGCCTGTAAATCTGACTGGGGTAGAAGGATGTGCAACAGGTGTGCTTTTTTAATATATCACAGGCTTTTGTGTTTTTTATTCTTATTATATTAATGTTTTGAAAGGAATGTTTTAACTGGAGTGATTGTTTTATAGTACTTAGACTTTTCTACTATGTATTCTATTGGCTATTTAGTTTTAATGTATATTATAAGCAGCTTTGGGTGCCACTTTGGAAGAAAGGTGTAACATATGTCAAATAGATAAATAAATAAACACATGGCTGTCCCATGGAATTTACAAGGATGTGAACAGCAAGAAACATTATAATTTATTTGATATTCATAATAAAATCTATTGGTGAAGAAATGTTACTACTTGTATTTTTTTTCCAAACCCAGAAAACCCTTTTGCAGACTGCAATAATTTCAAAGTAGGTCAGAATTTGGCTCTGAACAGACAAAGCTATACTTTTCTTAAAATCACCTCCAGATAGATCCAGTGTTGTTTAATGTTAAAACTCTGATCCCCAGGAAATCAATTCTCTCACCACAAAACATATCCATTGAAAATTAGTTGTTGAAGTTCATATCTATCACATTCAGACAATGCATTTCTTGGCCATCAGCTCAATTCTTTGAGAAAAGAACAATGAGTTTCAATGTTTTCTAATATCATTAAATTATTCCTCTCCCATGGAGAGCTACATTTTCATTCAAGTGTAGCCCTAACTCTCAAATTGCTGAAAACAACTTTTGTAAGCTGATGTTTCCAAGAAAGACAGTGTGTGGTCTCCTGTACTGTCCCATTTGTTGGACTTGGACTTGAAAATTTCTGCTTATGTTGTTTGCCCAAAAATCTCTCACTTCCAGTTGGGATGGTGGAAACAGGGTGTAAATCCATTTCCAAGCTAAGAGTGGTGCAGCATCTGAAATCCTACAGATGTTATTGGACTCTCACCAGCCACTGATGCCAAGGTAAAGGATGATGGGTGCTGTAGCCCAACATCATGTAAAGGACTTCAGAAATTATAAATAGCTGAAGACCTTTCTGTTTTGGGAACAAAGGTTCCTAGATGGATCCACTAATTTGAATCAGCAAGCAGTATTTCCAACATTTCACAGATGAAAACTAGGAAACATGTGCCTAAGCAAGACCAGAGTGTTTCACGATGGCTAAAGTTATTAATGAGGAAGAACACACAATCTAGGAGAGGCTATAGCAGTTTGCTTTTCCCTCAGCTGCAGGGAAGAGCAAGATTTTGCCTCTTCGTCTCCCCTTAATGGCTGATTCAATTATTTAAATCACTTTTTTGCACCAGTTTGTCGTAATTGAAACAAGCTGAGGACAAGGGGGAAAGTGAGAGGAGAAGAGAAAAAACTGAACATTTTAAGAGCAGTTGAAAAATCAGGATTGTCCCTACCAAATCAGGAAAGCTGAACAATGTGTTGTTTTCAGCCCTTACTGATGTAAGAAGGTACAGTCTGTTCATAAAATCAACAAGCACTGTCCATTAGGAGGTCTAAAATCAAGAAAGGATTAGAGAATGTATGCAGGAGGTGGCCAATAAAGAGCTGGACAAGTTACTTTTAGCACTACATCTGTCAGGACATTTTAGCCAGCATGCTGGATGATTGATTCTGGGTTTTTTAGTCCAAAAAGTTAACTTTTCCAGCCTCTTAGCCCCACTGACAGACGTTGGAGGGTGTGGAGGGGGGGCAGGAGGGGGAGGGGCTATGGCACAGGGGCGTGGCCATAGTGTGTGGAAGTGTGGCCATGGTGCTTGGGGGCATGGCCATGGTGCATGGGGACATAGTCATGGTGCATGGGGGTGTGGCTGCAGTGCATAGGGCATGGCCGCAGTGTGTGGGGGTGTGGCCGTGGTGTGCCGGGGCCTGGCTACAAGCTAGGATGCCCCAAAAGAATTGCCTCTGGGGGCTACCCACCCCATCGCCTCCCCATCCCTATGTAACTGCTTATACCCTATTATGCATTTGAAATCTGTCCCACCTCTGATGTTTAGGCCCCGCCAAGATGTACTGAAAGCAGGGAATGGGGGCGAGCACAGCCTAGTCCCTCAGCTCAGGTATGACTGAGCTCCATTTTACTCTTCCCTCCCAGAATGGCTGTATATTAAAGGCCGTTCCAATTGGCTGCAGCAGAGAAACAGGCAACAGAGCTGATCTTACTGTGATATTAAATAGTTACGTACCTTCCCAAAAAACTAAGTTCATGATTCTTGGAATGTTGCCACTGACTATAAAGAGCCAATAGACCATCTTAAGAAATGTGACTAGAATCATATTCATTCTCAATTAATGCACTAACAATTATTTCTAAGACTTTATAGCATTTAATTTCAATTGCACAATTTATAATATGTAGGAGTTAAGTTACAGGGTCACTATCTCACATAGCAAGTGTACATATAAGATGATACCACCACAAGAACTTTTAATGTGTTCACTAGTAAAACATCAAGGAACTTAGTCAAATTACTGGAAAGTATTTTGCAAACATCTAAGAGTCTCATATTTAAAAGTATGGCTTGCTTTTATCAAATTTAATATATGTATAAATGCTGTCCTTCATTGGACTCTCAAGTATTGCTTCCCTGTTAATCTAGAAAGAGCCCTGAATATTTAAAACAGACATATGAAAGATGAAATGATTCAGATTTCTTTGTTGCTATTTTCTAAAGTTGCCTTTACATTTTCTAAGGGGCTCTCAGATTCAGCATGTTGTTCTCTTCATAAATACAGTTCTAATAGCCAATTCAGTAAGGATAGCCAAAGAAGGTCATAATGAGTTTTACAGAAATTTAAAAGGAGTTCATACAGACCTATTTCATTAACCAGTACTCTTGCATGAGATACATCACTCATTCAATAGAATATAGACCTCCTCAAAAGCTGATAGATTTTCTGTCATTGGAGATTTTTAAACAGAGGTTGGATGGATGCCTATGATTAGCAATGGATTCTTGCACTAGCAGAGGGTTGGACTACATGTTCCTTGGAGTTCCTTCTCGCTTTATTATTCTTTATCATCATAAACTCAATACATCTTCCCCAATTGACAGCTACACAAATCTATATGCTCTATGTGTCTAATCAAAATTAAGGCCATTTCCTCATTAGACACCATTAGCACGTTATAGCATTACAATCCTGGCTTTGCTATTGAAGTGATGCTGTCAGATTAGGAACGCTCTTTTCTACACCCTTCCGCCTTAAGCAGATGAGGTGTAGTATTGCCACTGGTGTTCCTTCTGCACTACATTGTCCTTGTCCACACCCTGTCCCCACCTTCACTCCACCCCACCATCCCTGATTAGTTTTTGTTTTGTTATGTTTTTCTTTAGAAGCTATACTAGTGAGGCAATGTTGTAAGGGCAGGGCACCCCAGTAAATTATTGCATTTTTGCAGTATTGCATTTAAAAAAAATAAAAAGTTTTAACTCAAAGGAGAAATTTAAACAAACACAGATAGGTTATAGATTCTGAAGTTAGCACAACATGGGAGTCATGGAGGGAGGGACAACCTGGACACGCCCACAGCCTGCCCACTCCTAGATCCACGATAACAGGAAGCGCTATCAAGCACTATAATAGTTTTTTCTGGAAATAGAATATGGCAGTTTGCAACACTTGGGGATGGCATAGCAGCTGGATAGCAATGACATCATGCATTAGCACAGCTCCTGAACCAGAAACAACCCACTGCTGTTGCACCACAGCAACATTGTGCAGAAATGGCCTAAGTCTCAGGTGAGTTTCTGGGTCCTGCACCTAGAAAAGTGGCTACAGGATTGCAACCTTAATGTCGAACAGAAGAAAAAATATCATAGTATTTTAACCATCTAGAAAGATTCTGGCCTTCTAGAAGCAGCAATATCCCCTCTTGATTTCATATGTGATTTCAGTCTTCAGTGAGTAAATTAAAATTGCAGCTATCTTGCCTATAATATAACAGTGAGTTGAAAGCATAATATCATTTGACATATATGCCTCAAACTATTTTCCTTTGTTCTAAAAGGCATCGTGCACCAAATAAATAAATCTCCACTAAGCTGGTGAAGCTTTATTCATTTCACGCATGAAATTGTATAAGTCTCCTCACGGTATAGAGCAGCCTTCTCCAATCTGATTCCTTTCAAATATATTAGACTACAGTCCCCAGGTTACCCCTCGTCACTGTGGATTTATGGAAGCAGTAGTTAAATATATCTGTAGGATACCGGATTGGAGAAAGCTAAGGTTGGAGAAAGTTGAAGTAGTATAGTATACGAATATGATTTGTTGTTCTTATGTGCCTTCAAGTCACTTACAATTTACAGTTTCCCTAAGGCAAACCTATCATGGGGTTTTCTGAAGCTGAGAAGGTGTGAAATGCCCAAGGTCACCCGGTGGGATTCCATGGCTGAGGGGGGAATCAAACCCTGGTCTCCAGGCTCATAGTCCAATGCTCAAACCATTACACCCCTCTGACTCTCAATATACAAGTATAATACAACGGCCATTTCCGCACCGGGTATTTAAAATGGTGCAGAGCGACCTCCCACGGAGGTCTTCTGCATCATAGAGTGGACTGGTGTGGACTACTTTTTGTAGTTCCACACCTCAGTCCGGTTCTGTGTGACCGGAACTGGTCATGCAGCGTGCTTTTTAAAAACCTCTTTTTTGAGGTTTTTAAAAAGCACGGAGCAGGCAACCCCGTCTAGCTCCCTCGCCGCGCTCCAGAGCAGATTTGCAGGTGCGTGCCAGTGTGTGCCTGCAGATCTTCTGGGGGTGGGCTTTCAGCTGGCGAGCTTCTCCAGTTGGTGGACAGCCTCCACCAACCAGAAGCCACCATTTTGGACGCCGGAGAACTGCAGAGCGGCGAACTCGCGCTGCTGCTCTTCGCGACGGACTCGCCCCGTCGCAAGAAAAATCCGGTGAGTCCCATTTCTGCCCATTTCTGCCCGATTCACACCCCACGTGCGGAAAGGGCCAACAATATAATATAATGTTATGATGCATCATCTGAAGAGCTACAGCAAACTTTGGTACTAAGTAAGAATTTATTTGCATGAATGAACTTGCATGTCAGGATGCTAGTGGTCCTTCACTGTTATGCAACCTACTTGGACAACTACTACTTGGATAACTGTGATAAGGGTGTAACTATATATTTTGTTAAAGAATGTATTTTGTGAAAGGGCCATATTCTCCTGTACAAACCTGCCCATGTCTTCAGATAGTTTGGGGAGACCTTTCTCTCTGTTCTACTATCCTCACAGGTGCCTCTGGTGGGAAAATAAGAGAGAGCTTCCCAGTTCTGGAACTCCCTTCCCAAAGAGGTTAGACTGCCACTCTCCCTGCTATCTTTCCACAGGCCAGTAAGCACTTTTTATTATTATTGTTGTTGGTGTTGTTGTTGTTGTTGTTGTTGTTGTCAACAGCCCTTGGAATATTGACTGTTCAAGGGGAATTGGGCCTCACATAATAGGCTGGTTTTTCTGTTTGCTATTTTATTTTTAATGGTTTATGTTTTTAATGGATTTTAATTTTTCCATAGCTTAATTACATTTTTAACTTTCTTGTGTTGTTGATCTTGAGCTATGTTTTTTGTAACTGTTGTAATCCACCTTGAGTCCTACATGGGGGAAAAAGCAAGGAAGAAGAGGAGGAGGAGGAGGAGGAGGAGGAGGGAAACAACAGCACAGGCCATTTCTGCACTAGACTGTTATAGCGTTGTTATTCCAGTTTCAACATCCTATGGAATCCTGGGGTTTGCAGTTTCAGGAGGGGCCACTTGGCCCCTGCCTAAACTGCAAAGCCCAGGATTCCATAGGATGTTGAAAGTGGAATAATAGCGCTATAACAGTCTAGTGCAGAAATGACTACAGTGAATTCCCCATGAGCTGATTAGCTCACATAATAGGTTTATCAGTTGCTTGTGTGAACTGGCTCAGAGAAATAAGGCAGTCTCTCTGTCTCTCTATAACAGGAGAGTCAGAGTGAAGCCCTGCTCACTAGATCAAAGAATGTTTTGCTGTAATGATGATTTTGCTGCACTGACACTATCTTTGTCTCACTGTGTTTTCTAGCAAGAGAAAAATATGGCAATAGAAATACTTGCTCAAGACTTGGATCAGTGTAAAGCTGCTCCCAACAAGAAGATGTAATTCCAAGTGTGTGCTTAGCACTTCAGGGATATCAAAAACTTCAGTCCTGCATACTTCTGGTTTGGATTTTTCCCTTCTGTTTATTGGCATTTTTGACAATCCTTGCAGTCACCAGACGTGCTGATCTTTCCTACCTCTGTCTGAGAAGAAAAGAAAAAAAGCTAGAAATGGCATTTTATTTGCTTTGCTATACTCTTTTGGTTTTAAAATCTAGGGAATAAAACAGCTTTAGTACAATGAGTTTACACTGTACACCCTGTACAGGTAAGCAATTGATATAGTATGTGTGTATATATCTCCAAGTCAGCTATCAACATAGGGCAATTCCATGGATTTCATAGTTTTCTTAGGCAAGGAATACCTAGAGATGATTTTGCCAGTTTCTCCCTCTGAAATGTAGCCTACAGCACCTGGTATTTGTTGGTGGTCTCTCATCCAAGTACTAGCCAGGGCTGACCCTGCTTAGCTTCCAATATGAGACAGGATTGGGTGCCCTCAGAGTCCAATTCAGTTTAAATAAGTGTATGTCCCAGGGGGAAAAAAGATAATCTGGCCACACTAGAATGTGTTCTGTGGTGGAGGTGGGAACTGCCTTTGAAAACAGTTCAGCAGTTTCAGTTAGTGCAAACAGGGCTGACTTGACATATCTTGCTCCTTGAGACACAGCAGGAAATGGAGCCTTTTGCCTATGCCCATCCAACTCAAACTGCACAATGCCCCAAAGGAACAAGTTATTTTGGTCCATGAAGCAGAAAGTCACACATACACTTCTCCCTCTCCCTCACAGTAAATATTCAATACAAATAAATTATACTACAGTCAGCCCTCCACATTTGCAAATTTCACTTTTGCAGATTTGATTATTCACGGATTATTTGCTGTCACCTCTGCTGCCTCCCTATGCCAGCTTTAATAGAGATTGCAAGCCTCGTGAGACTGAGAAACTGTGAGCGAGGAAAGTAAGTCCCTATTAAAAGTGGTGTGGGACAGCAATGGAAGTGGCAGTAAGCCCCATCAGTCACCCACTTCTGCCTTTTGAAGGAACCCTGACGTCTCATAGGAATCGATGGTGGGTTGAATATGGTGGCCATACTTTTTTTGTGTGTTAAACATGGTTTGAGAGGACCTAGAGTTATTCACTTTTTTTTTTTTCATTTTCACAGGGGTTCTGTGCCCTTAACCCTAATTAATGTGGAGGGATGACTATATTCATAATTCACTGTCCTTTCTGATGTGTTGACTGTGATATCCACCTCATTATCAGGAGTTGGCCTTGAGAGTGAAAACACACAGCCATCAAAATTTTGACTAGAATAGCTCATTCTGGTCATATTTCCCTGTGTGAACCTGCCTGGGTTTTCAGATCTTCAAGGGAAGGCTTTCTCTCAGCCTCACCAATGTCACAGGCACATTTGCTGAGGACACAAGAGAGCCTTCTCAGTGGCTGCTCCCAGCTTGGAGAATTCCCTCTCATAGGAGGTACAGTTGGCTCCCCACTTAATGTTCCTTCCACCAGAAGACAAATACCATTGTATTCAGGCAGGACTTTGGCTTATAATTTAGGTGACAGAAAGAGATTTTAATGGGTTAGTGTCTTTAAACTGTTTTTATCCCTTCCCTTTCTCCCCACCAGGGCATATAATCTATGTGGCAGACTTGCCTTTTAACGAGGTTGTGCTTTGCTTTAATCATGTTTTATATTGTTTAAAGTTGATATTTTTAGCTCAACTGTTCTTCAATTCTTTTTAAATGTTTGTACAAATGATATTCTAGCTGTAGCCTGTCTGTAAGTCTGTTACCATGCCCTACATCCTTCGTTCTCGGGATGTGCTATTTTCATATTTATGGCAGAAAAAAAATGATCAGAAGACTGCTCACTGGAAAGCATGTTACCCGGGTCAAGCTGACCTGACACATTATCAGATCATAAATTCAGAGAGGATTTAGCAGGAAACCTAGGCCATTTCCGCACTAGACTGTTATAGTGATTCCACTTCAACATCCTATGTAATCCTGGGGTTTGCAGTTTAGGGAGGGGCCTCAAACTGTAAACCCCAGGATTCCACAGGATATTGAAAGTGGAATAATAGCACTATAACAGTCTAGTGCAGAAATGGTGCTAGACACTAATGAGTCTATGCTAATCTTTTCAACACCTCAGGCTCCGTGTACACCCAAAAACAATGGAAGATGAAACTGCCCAGATGAAACAATCAGAGACCATCTCTTGATCTCACTGTATGGAAATCTTCTCTGTACCCCCTGCCCAACCAAGACATTAAGAAATTGTTGTGACTCCCATCAATGTTTTGCCAACGTTTTGCCACCAAGCAATGATCCCATTCCAGATCCCTTTGTCAATCCATGAGAAAGCCATTAGCACTTTGTCTACATATCCCATTCAGGGTAGGAAATAGGGTATATAAACCCTAGCTTCGGCCCCAGCAAATTGTAGTACTTGGATGTAATATGTGGTACCCAGACCACTATTCATCCCTGCTATCTTCAGATGCTGTCTGAGCCCTTCCACTTCAACCTTATATTTCAAGACTGGTAACTATCACCCTCTTCACCCGTAATCTCTCTCTATCTAACCTTTCACACCTCACTTTCCAATAGCCTTGTATGGTTCTTGAGAGTGTCTGATTTCTTGTGTGTGTGTCAATTCAAATAAAATACTTTGTTTAACTTTAAGCTGGAGTCTTCTCTCCAATACACAGCTGAAAAGATCCTGCTGTTATGCTTTTCTTGCAGGACTCCTTTGAGCTACAATTCTCCCAAAATTCTAAGGAGACTGTATTGTGGGTAAACCTCAAGGTCCCCCACCTCTTAGGATAACAAGGAATAGAGCAGGATATAAATAAAATAGTTCAGAATTCTCAAAAGAATTTTACTAGCTACTTATTCATTGTCAAGCCCAAACTGAAAGTACTTTCCAACTCTTCCAAAGCAGAGGAGTCAAGTATTTGATGGAGGATGACAGACCCCCATTACAGAACAGAGTATTTTGCATGGTGCCCTGTTGTCCATTGTTGCAGTTCTCTAACACGATTGAGGATCATGTCAGCAATGTGGCTCCATCACTGTACAGTTGCACATCACAGCCAATGAGGCAGCATCTCTGCCAATATTTTGGCAGAGGTGGTCCAACCATGGAATGCCACCTGAGACCTGGCAACCAACCTTGTTGGATTTTGAGCACCAGAATAAAACCTTTTCACTTTTGTACTGCTGTTGTATCTCATGTCCGCCATTGGTTCTCTTAAAGTTTCGTGTTTGTTTTGTTCCTTTTCTTAAAATGTAGTGCTTTGACTGTTGCAAGCCATCTTGGAAGCCACACTGAAGCAGGGCAAAGACTACAGAAGGTGAGGAATACATAACATACTTTTGAAGTAGCTAAAAGAGTACAAAAGTTAGCTAGCTGCCAATCTGGTTGTCGTCTTTATTATATATAAGATAGAGGTAGATTATAGCAGAATCAGATTTTACCATGTCTGAAGTGTGACAGTTTTATCTGGGACCAAAAAAAAAAAAAATGACTAGATGAAACAAGCCCACACTAATTATATTGTCAGCAAAGGTGCCAAGCTGACTCCAAAGGAAGTGAATGCTTGTATTTATCTGCCAGCAAGCTGATCAGACAAGGTGGCCAGCATCAGTTTGAGCCTTTCCACACTCATTTCCTCCCACAGTTTCCTCATTAGTCCTGTTAAGAACATTTATGTATTTACTCAAGTCTTCACACAGACATCCATGGTTAACATACCTGCTTTTGAAACACTGAGCTATTATGTTTCACTGGAAACATTTTTAGCTAGTCTAATGCAGCCTTCCTTATGAAATGAACTCTCAAAGAATAGTTTAATTTGTGCCTTATTCATAAATTATAGAGCTTTTTTTTAAAAAAAAAAAAAAAGCTTAATTTTCCCCATCAAGGACTCTACCATACGGTATGGATTCTAAAATAAGCTAATTTAAAGATGTTCACAGAAGAAGACCTCACTGTACTGGCACCAGCCCTTGGAACACTTACTTTTTTAGACTATACCTCCCAGAATCCACCAGCCAGCCAGCCAGTGGCTATGCAGGCCCTCTTGAACAACAAGGAGGTTGCTGGGAACAGGGTTACAGGACATGGAGTCTTTAGAAATTAGTTTTCCATACTCTACCCCTTAGTCTTTCATGAAGGCTTTTGGAAAGAGAAAATGGAATACTTTTCATTCGGATCCAAGACTATCCACAATGTGATGCTAAATGCATTTCATTAACATCTAGAGAATTGACTTTCAAGTTCACATGTTTAAAGTTAGGGTGAAAATATATCACTTTAGCATATATTCATTTAGTCTGATGGGAAATCACTGCTCTGTATTTGTCCCTGAGTATTAGAAGAGTGATTAATACTGATCTCTTCTGACAAAGTACAGCACTTGCCAGTAGAAAAACAGAAGATTCTTTTGCTTTTTTATTTTAAATAAACCAGAGTGGAGTTTTGAAAAATCCCACAACTATTCACTATATGTGTGTGTCTGTCTGTCTGTCTGTGTGTACACACACACACACACACACACATTCCTGTAGATAACACTATAGAAACTGAAAATGCTACCCGTGCAGTTAGTTTAAAAATAACAGCATTCCCAATATTTTTTCACATGTCTTTTTTTCTCTCATTTACTCCCTGATCCACAAACCAGTTAAGATAAATTATTAGGATTTAAACTCACTCTGAGTTGATTCACATGATCCTTGGGCATGCAGCCAACTGTATGTTTTCTATCCATGCTGATCTTTTATCCAGGCACAAGATGTGATTTAACAGACCACCCTTCACCCGCACCAAGGATACTGTGTATCTGTTTGTGTCTGTGTCCGATGGGACACTAAGGTTGTAATTCTGTACCCACTTTCCTTGAATTCAGTAGAACCTAGTTCTGAGCAGATATGTTAATCAGCTACATTTGTGTCAGAAAAGAAGAAATCAACAAAAGATCAGGGAACTTCCCTTTGTATGAGCAGAAGGCACTTGCATAACCATGGCCTAAATCCTACTGTTAGTCTCAACTAGAGTAGAGCCATTGAATCAACCGGATTTATCTACATGTTGAGAATATATCCAACACTTCTACTCCGGTTGGGACTAGGCAACAGGATTCCAGACAATATCTCTGGACAGAAAACCACAGACAGAATGCTTATAAAGACAAGTCTGGAGAAGAGGAAAAGAATAGATAACTCCTCATTTATAACCACCTATGGCCATTTCCGCACGGGGGAATTAAAACGGCACAGTGCGTCCTCCACAGAGGACGTCTGCACCTTGGAGCGGACTAGGTTCGGACTACTTACCAGAGATCCGCAGCTCAGTCCACTCCAAAACGCCCCCAACTGGTCCTCCAGCGTGCTTTTTAAAGACCAGAAAAAAGAAGTTTCTCATTTTTCCGGAGCACACCATTGCGTACCTGCCCCCTTGTGCAGATTCACAGGCTCGCACCAATGCGAGCCTGCAATCTGCAGAGGGCGGGCTTTAGGCTTGGCGAACTTCAGCGGTTGGTCAGGACCCACAACCAACCGGAAGCCGCCATTTTGGAAGCCGGAGCAGTGCGGATCTAAGACCTCGCACTGCTCCGATTCACCCTGGACCAGACCAAGGAGCCAGAAGACCCAGTGAATAACGGCACGGAGCGATTCCCTCGCCTCGTGCGGAAATGGCATATGTTTTGATGAGAATATCCTATTGGTACAGTTCTCCCTCCACATTCACAGATTTGACATTCATGAATTTGATTATTTGCACGCACACACGTACATCCCCCCATTCCCCTCCTCCAATTCCCCAACACAAAGAACTCACACTAAGGCAAAACAGAAGGGAAAGGGGTGGGGGAAAGCTCACGTGAGCCTTCCTTTGCCCCCTCTAGAGCTTCCTCCTTCCCCTTCCCATGCAAAATGGAAGGGAAAGGGGGATGGAGGGAGGTTCCTGTGAGCCTTCCATTCCCCCATCCAGAACTCCGCCTGCCCTTTCTATGCATTTTGCCCCAGTGCAGAGAACTTGTGCTTACGCAAAACGGAAAGGAATGGGGGGAGGCTCAGGCAAATTCCTTGCACCAGGGCAAAATGCATAGGAATGGCAGAGGGACGTTCCAGACAGGGAAAGGAAGACTCTTGTGAGCCACCTCTCCCCTCCCATTCCCTTCTCTTTTGCATGAGAACGGGAAGAGTAGAGCCCTAGAAGGGGAAGCGGGGGGTGTGTGTTCTTTTTGGTTTTTCCACTTTCACAAGGGTTCTGTGCCCCAAATCCTCCTGAAAGTGGAGGGACAACTGTATTTATTTTACTGAGAAGTTATAAAAGTTAGGCTTCTTTGGACTACAGTGGTGATTCTGGTTTGGGTATTCTGGGAGCTGTATTCAACGTGTATACCATGTGTTTTAAAATGAACAACAGCCCATGGATCCTTCCACCATGTAGGAATCTCTGCCAGGATGCACAAAGGACAAATCATAGTTCTCATAATTCAATATCCTTCTTTTTATTCCTTCAGCAAAAAGAAAAATAGTAGCCCCATGACTCTCATACTGCTTCAAATACACCATTTATGATTTACAAGAGAGTCTTTTTTTTTTTCCCCAGGAAAAGGAATAAAACTCCTCTTACATTCGTTCCTGAGCTGACCTCAATAATATATGGGGAAAAAGTTTTTAAAAATCCATAGATACAACCAAGTTCACAATATTTTTTAATGCGTACTACTAAAAGCAAATTTATAGCATTTAAGTTCCCCATATCTTGGCAGCAACTGATGGTTTTTAAAATCTTATTCTGGTGAAAAGCAAGTCTTATTACATGAGATGAACCTAGTCTTGTACAGGTGATGACTGCATTGATCACCTAACCAAACAAAGGAAAGGGTGGCTTTTTAATCTGTAATCATTAGGAGTATGATGTTAAGAAACTCCTATCATATATATTTGTCAAAGACATGCCTGCACCAAAGACTGCATTTTTTAACAAGCATTCTTTATTTCCAAGGCTGGGGTAGATGGGCTGGAGCCCTCTAAATATTTAGAACCTACAACTCTCATTACCTCCAGATAGCAATTCCAGTGGTGAAGGACTGTGGAAATTGAGCCAAAAACCCCTGGAGGGTCATCAACTGTCCCTGCCTGTCCCTGCAGGAATCCTAGAAACAGTGGAGCCTTTCACACTAAATAATTAAAGCATTATGATTCCGCTTTAACTTTCACGTTTCCATCCTAGAAATTCCGGACATTTGCAGTTTAGGGAGGGGCATTCAGAATTCTCAGCCAGAATACTCTAGTGGCTCAATAGACTCCAGACCCCTGGATTCCATAGGATAAAACCATGTGGAATCACAGTGCTATATTTGTGTAGCCCCCAGACTTTTGTCAAATAGCAAAACCCAAGATTCTTTAGGGTAGTGACTAGTGAGATGTACCATTTGTTGTACAGATAACCTCAAGCTGATGGGACTAGCAAGGCAAAGCTTGGAAATGTTACTTTTTTGGACCACAGTTCCCATTATTATTCAGCCTAGTCAGGGGCCATGTTGACCTGGATACTTTAGAACCTGTGGCCAAAAAAAGAGATGCAAATGTTCCGTCAGCATTTAAATCCCACTTTCATTTCTGAAGTTGGGAAGCCACTAAAAGGCAGCTTTTATCCATCACTTTTCTCTGTGTTACATTCTTAATGTATGCAGCCCCACATGGTAAGAGATGAGATTCCACTTCCTACCACATATTGGTTTGTACTCAATTTACAGATTGTGGCAGATGTCATAGTTCACAACAGTGTGGTACATTGCAAAGAAATATTCACCAAACAAGGATGACTGGTGGTCAATTCCCTGGGCTATAGCCAAACTAGAAAAAAAGAATTAGAAGCACATGGCTATACATGCTTACAAAATTAGGCTTTGAGAAAGGGAAACTTTCTCCTTTTAAAAACGGAGCAAGGCATGCTAGATCAGAGAGACTGCCTAATTCATCTCTCCTCCTCCTGGGTCCCTCCATATTTGATGGCCTACAGCTTCTGTCATCCCCAGACAGCACAGTATGCTGTCTCTTTATGTTGCACGCCAAGGTTCCAGTGAGCTATCTTATCTATCTATCTATCTATCTATCTATCTATCTATCTATCTATCTATCTATCTATCATCTATCACTTCCTGTAATGCCATGTGGCTTAGGAACTGTGTGTCAAAGTACTTCCTTTTAGTCTGTCTATAATACTCACAGTCCAGATCTAATCTTATCTACTAACTTCCTTGTTGATACTATGTACCAAGCATCATTTGATGAAACTTTGGCCCTTTCCACAGGAGCCTCCCATCCCAGCATGGAGACAGGAGAGGAACAGGACCATGATGACACTTCTACATGATGTCATTGCGGTCCCGTCCTTCTCCCATAGGCACTTACCTGGCCTATGGAAGCGCCAGAAGCACGATGGAAGCACTTCCTGCCGCATCACAGCCTAGGAAAGTGCCCAACTGCATTGTGGAAGGAAGAGGCATGTTCCTCATTCTTCCTTCAGCAGGGAGCCAGCTGGTGTGGAGTCCATGCTGTCAGTGTCATGCCCTGCCTTGGAGACCCTGACAGTGAGGAGGAGGATTCTAAATCTGGGGCAGAAGTTTCCCCAGAGGCTTGCTCAGTGGAAGATAAGATAGTAAACAACAGCAGGGGGCTGAGCAGGGGCCTGAGCAGGGGGGACAAATATCAGAAGATGAGGCAACACAGACTCTTACTGTTCCAGAGAAACGACACCAGAAAGAGGGGGTTTGCTGCTCAACTCGTTTAAATAACTAGTGAGCCTGTTACCGCTGTTTCTAGCCCGAGCTTGTGGGATATTAAGATATCATTTGATATCAATAATTCGGCCTTCTGTACCCATTCCTCTCCACATGCTTGCGAGGCCCCCGGACAAGCACGCACACAGGTGCGGCCGACAATAGCTGAACCATTCACATCCCGATCTAGGCAGGCAAGTCATTGCCGAATACAGCTTCAGGAGATCTCAAGGCAAGTACCACATTATGTATGCACGCTACTTACAAAAGATCCCCTGCCCCGCGCAGGCAGCTTGATGAGCGGACTATACAACTCTCAAGCACTCCGCATTTGCATACTGGCTACTCTATTGATAATCTGGCTATAACTCAATCATCTAAAGTACTGACCTTTCGGAGGCTTTGTCTCCAGCCCCAAACTCATTGTTTTCCCCAAGTACGGACTAGCCTGCGGCCACAATTTTCCCTATAAGAATCCCTGACTTTGAGTGCTTCCTCGGGTCGCTCGTGACTTGCCTCCCAACTTGCTGCCGCTCCATTTGACAAGCCTCCCCTCAGCCCCACGTGCTGAGAATCTATGTTCCCCAGCTTCTTTGTTTTTAACCAGGCTTCAGGACAGGTATAGTATTTCCCATACCAAACCTCCTCTCAAAATCCCTCTAGCCAACTCCTATCTTTACTTCTATAGTTCCTTGTGTGAGTGTATTGCATACACTTGTTTGATTGTATTTCAATAAAACAATTATCATTATTTCAACTTCTGCCTTATCATTGACTCAGCCAGACCCTGTACACATAGGGCTCAAGATTTCACTATGTTACCCTGCCTCTCGCATTGCAAACTTGTGCTCTGTGCTAATTCCCTCCCCATTGTTGTGAGCACGTTTAGGTGTCCTTCCCTACCCAGAAATCAGGGTAACAAGCCCTAATGAAGGAAGATCTGTGGCAACATCATTAGTAAAATAAAAGGCAGCCAGCTGGTTCTTCCCTTTCAGGGTTAGTAACTGATCTCTCTGGTGGCTGAAGCCCTGTGCTGTGTTCTCTGGATGTCTGACTATCTTGGACCTCTGCTTGTATGACGATGACTTGGATTTGCCTTGTGGATTTGTTTGCTTGGACCTGGACTTTGTTTGGACTGCCACTGCTCTTGCCTTTGTGGGTAAGTTCTGCTCTGCTGTTTGCTAATTGACTGCCTGGGACATGACACTCATCCTGGCAAATCCACTGATGGGATGACACTGGGATGATGCCGGAGACACATAAAGTGCAGAAAGGGCCTTTATCTTAAGTCCTTAGATCATCTTATCCTAATTTTTTTAGTCCAAAATGATCATTGCTAGTGGTGAACTAAGATTTCATTCTGACTCCTGTTAACCTTTATAAGTAGGATATTAAAGAAATAAAAATGGCAAGTGGTGCCTTCTCAGCCTTTGCCTCAGGCAGCAAAATGTCCTGAGCCAGCTCTGACTGCTTTCTTGTGTTGCTTGTATCCCATTATTGTGTAAGCACATTAGTGTTTGTAAGGATAGAGTACTTCTTAATATCCTACTCTACTATCCTTGGAGAGAAGAGGGAAGAATCAGTTTGGAAACACTGAAGTGGCTGGGCGGGGTAGAGGGGTGATGGGTTGTGAAATTTTCAGCTAAAAAGTCCAAAGGAAACAGCCTGCTCAGCAGGTTTTTCTATTCAAAGTAGATGACATATAAAGCTATATTTAAATGTTCACCATGTCCAATGTTTGCTCCAGTATAAAGTTTTCGTCTAATGAGCAATTGTCACCACATGATCCATGTTATATGGTTTGTTGGCATCTTAAAGGTTCAATCTGATTTTTGTCCTTTAATTTGTAATGTGGAATCACATAAGGCAAGTTGTGGTTCCTGACAAGTAATATTTTACAACGAGGCTAAGCACTGGAGAAGGACTTTCTCCCCCCCCCCTTTTTTCTTCTTCTTCTTTTTGTAAACAACACAGACAAAAACAATCTTTATAAGTTCTCGTGGCAACAGATATAGTTTCATGAAAGCTGAGGAAGAGAGGCCCTGGCTGGAATTAGCGACTGCAGCCTACTGCTACGCTCATTCTTGGGCTCTTCTCCAACCTACCCCGAGGGCTCTTCTGTTCCAAATCTAATATAAAGATGTTTCTCTCCCCCAGACAACTTCTAGCTGCACTGTGGATTCAACGACTTTCAGGATTGCTGCCAATGAGCGGGCAGAGGAATATCTGTCTAAATCTTTCACCCAACCTTGACCCTCATCCCACCTCTTATCCCCTTCACTCTATTTTCAACATGAGAGAACAGCACCGGGGACAGGTTTCTTAACTATCTTTTCCCTGCTCCCTGAGGCTCCTGCCTAGAGACTGCTGTTTCCTATTTAGAAAACCATGTGCACATGTTTTCAGATGTTTGTAGCTCAAAACCAGATGAGGGAGCTTGGAGTGAAGTGAAAAAAACAAGCAAGTGAAATGTGCTCCAAGTGGAACATTATCCATTTCAGACACAGATAGTTGCAAAAAGCACTGCGAAACTATTGGAAAACTTTATTTAGAAGACATTGTTTAGGCTGCTTTCTGCAAGCTATACACATCATTTCGCTGCGTTTATTTGCATATCCTGGGACTGTCAGCCCTATGACAGAACTGTATCCTTGACAGATACAATGATACAATAATGGGCTCTAATCATCCAGCTATATTAATGGTTTTCTTCAAAAACCTAATAATATTACCTACAGGCTACTGCCATGTGGTGGAAGGTGGGATGGGAGGATCAACTCTAGGCCTAATTTCATGAAAACATCTCAATATGCACATCCCATGGGGAAAACAAGAATGAGCTCAGCACCTGTTTGAACACATAATTTATCCAGCTAGGAAACACTCTTGACTAGATGAGTAAGAATGCTTCTGCTTCAGTTTGTATCTCATGCAAACAAAGCTTTGAATTATGGCTCTAGCCTATCTTCATTTCCGTACTACACTGTTATAGTGCTATTATTCCAGTTCCAACATCCTGTAGAATTCTGGAGTTTGTGATCTACTGGGGCCAAAGAGCTCTCTGGCTGAGAATTCTAAATGCCCCTCCCTAAACTGCAAACCCCAGGATTCCATGGGATGTTCAAAGTGGAATAAAAGCACCATAACAGTATAGTGCAGAAATGGCCTATGACTGCCAGAATTTAGATTACAACACCCGAATCCTGTGGGGTGGAGAATTCTGTGGGAATGTAGTTCAACTATGTAATGTTTCCAAACTCTGTGTGTTAGTAACAGTCACAAGTGATCCATGCAGAGCTAAAGAACATTCTTACTAACAGTTATAAAATGTTAGTTTTAAGGCCTAGTTTCAGTACAGACTAGTCTTAGGTCCTTTCCGCACGATGTTGCTGTTGCGTTTTTGCCACAGGATGGCAGCAGTCGGCAGGTTGCGCTTCCACATGACGTCATCGCCGTCCTGCTGCCATCCTGTTGCGGAGCGTCGTGCTTGTGCAGTTTTTGCAAAATGGAAAAAATCTGTTTCGCGCCTGCGATCACGCGGCACTCCCATCACTTCTGGCCAGGCAGAAGATGCAGAAGCGCATGGGCGACGCTTCCTTCTGTAGCGCAGCAATGGAAAAAGCCCGGTTGCACTGCGGATGGAAGATGCGGTGCCATTGCATTTTCTTCCGCATGGACCGAGCGGGTGCAGAGGGGAGCGTTGCTGACACGCTCCCTTCTGGACCCGGGACTGCAGCGAGACAACGTGGAAGAGCTTTGTCATATGGAAATGGCCTTAGTAATCTGCATGTTTGGCACTATTTGTTCAGCTTTTGAATACTTTTTAAAATGCATGTGTAACCATTTCATGACTTTATTGGATGACATGCTGTGGATGACATGCATGCAGCATCTATCATATAAGATTATAAATTTGCACACATGGATCTGATCACAATCATTCACAGAATGATCACAGAATGAGTACCTCTTTCCTAGATTCTCCCACAAATACAAAAACAGAAGTAGATTAATGAAATGTTAATCATGGAAGTCAGTATTGCCCACAGTTCAAGTGAAGATAAATAGTTTGTATGATTTGTTCCAGCTGCTGAGGGATACAGTTGAGCCAGAGCTTGAAAGAGTTACCTTTTTTTAACTTTTTTTTTTCCCTCTCCAGATTTCAGAACCCCCATCCAGCATGACAAGTGATGCTTCTGTCAGGAAGATTCTGAGAATTTTAATCCGAAGAATGACTTTCCCAAGCCCTGTGTACTCCCAGCCCATCCAGGGACTCCAGGTGGTTAACTTAGGTTGCCTGCCTGTGAATACAACCTTGGTTCCTTGGTTCTAATATATTTATTATACAGCATTTCCCTGTTCTTCGATCTTGTTCGTTCTTCAGCATGCTGCTATTCTTTCAGGGATTTCTCTCCTGTATGTTTTCTACTACAGAAAGAGTTGTAGGCTAAACACATACATTCCATATCCTTTCAGCTTTCCCCAATTTGGCAGGGAAAGTTCATTAATCCTCTGTCATCCCACTTTTTTCAACTGCTTCTAACATGACCAAGATTCTCTCTGCTCCTCCTATTTTTCCCATTCATCCTTAGCTTACTTCCACTGGTGCAAACTGAGTTCAAAGCGCAAAAGTCGTTTGCACTCAATTTACTCAGTACAGGGAGAAGAGAGTCGGGAGCAGAATCTTGCTCTTTCCAGTAGGCTGAAAGCAGAGTGACGCATTCTCTCCTAGATTCATGTTTTTCCTCATTAATAACTTTATCACACTCTGATGTTTGGCCACACTTGCCCCAGTTTTCATCTGTGAAACCTGATGGGTCTGACATTTCAATTGGTTCACATTAGCCTTCCTTTATGTGGCTCTGAAATTGTCTGTGCAATCACACAGAGAAATCTTCTAGCTTGTATCTTCTCTTATCTGGTAAAGAGCAGATCCCTGCAGGAAACTTACAAGTGCAGGCTCTTGTTCCTTTAGCGTTATCAGTTTGATTCTGCCTATACGGCAACCATAAGAAGTGGTTGCTGATGTGGAAAATGAGATTACACTCCGTGTTTGTGTATTTTACTCGTTCAAAAAAAGACTTGAGAAAATAAAGTTGACATAATGGAGCTCTCTCAAAATTTTCTGAGATGGACTTTTATACATATATGTTACAGGGCCTGGCCAAGATTAAAGAACTTAAGGGGGTCTAGAAACCTTGCGAGTATCTAAGGAAGTGTATCAACCAATGAAGATCATTTGTGAATGCTAAAACTGGAATCCTGCCTTCCTTTCCATGACTGAAACAGTTTTAAAAGCTCCCTCATAATAGCTCAGATTAATTAAATGACACTCTCTCCAATGCTTGTGCATTTAGCACCATTCTTGCAGTAGTTTTCTTTAACAGATTCTCCAAGAAACCTTTGTAATTGACAATTCCTGGAATAAAATAAAGCACCGCAACATTCACTGAAATTCTATTAACATTTCTTAATTACAGTGTTCTTCCTGAAATGCTAATTTTATTTCTTTGGAGATGGCTGCTTGTTGACCACTTATATTTTATTAAGTCAGATTCACCACAGGTACTATTCTATACTGAGGCAATTAAACTCAATGGAAAATGTTCTGAATCAACAGCCCATGCTGCTAGCAAGAGGCTGCTGGCCCTCTGGCACACTGCTTCTCCCAAAACCTCATGCTTTCCTCCTGGCGCCAGCCATCATGACACACCACTAATGGACCATGCGTACTTGCAGCTCAGGACACAGATCTTTTGCTCTGTCCAAAATCTGTCAATGGACAGCTTTTCTTTATCTTAATTGGACACTAGAACACAAGCAGAATGGCAGGGCTTTTTTTGACATACCAGTGCCTGCAAGAATTAGGCAACGCTAGTTTTCCCTCAAGTCTTCTGTTCTTAAAAATCAATAACTGAGTCATACATTAGACATCCTTTATCCCTCCCCTAACCCCCCATACTTAGATAGTGCATTCATCAGTGTGTAATCACCCCACTTGCTAGCTTTGTTAACAAATATAATTCCTTGCCGTTGTAATGGCCTTTTAGTTGAGTTAACCACATGGGGAAGGACTTAAACACCCTGATGTCTAAACACCCATATTTACCTAGGAAAATTTCTCTATCCATTTCAAAAAAAGCCTACCTCAAAATCTGCAAGATCACATTCATGGACTCGTTTGATCTTTAGCAAAGTTTTAATTTGACTGTTGCAAATAATTCTTCCTAATGGCAAAGCCAATTGTGTGACAGAGAGATAGAATCTGGGTTGATATAGAGTCCAGTGGTTTCTTAAATTTTTTGTCCTAAGGTTGTTTTCAAATACCAGATCCTCCATCCAATATGGCCAAAGATCATGGATTTTAGGGGCTAAACCCCCCCCAAACATCTGGAAAACCATAAACAGCGACAATTGAGAATTTTAGACAGTGCTCTTTGTCAGGTCTGTCTGGACAGAAGATATCAGGAACTGAACCTGAGACCTTCTGTTTACAAAGTTTATGTTCTAATAGTGTTTGAAAGTTTTTATACACTCGTATATTCCCCATCCCGGTATGTATTTAATAGATAAAAACTAAACATATAAATCCAACTAACAATGACCTAGTTCACACAAGATAGCTGTGTTTAGGGCACAATCCACCAGAAATTCTCTTATCTACACCCCATTAAAATAAATGCAAAGCACATTGGAGTGACTTTGGCAGTCAATGGGATGAAACCATGTGTCACAGAAGAAACACAGAACTTCTAGCCCTATGCCAAAGAACAGGTGTATTTGAAAGGGAGTGCTTGTGGATGGGTGGGTGTGAGGAGTTATCATCAGTTTGACATCTTGGAAGGCACTGTTTCAGGGAAGAAATGGCCCATAATCCTGTGACAAGTTAGTCCATCTCCTCTGTTCCCCTTTTGGAGAACTTGCTGGGTCTCTTAATGAGTTATTATGGTGTAAGTCTAACTTAGACAACTTATTTCTGCATTTTGGTCACTGTGGAGGTCAAAATTCTGTTCTGACTGTGCTATGATCAAACTTCCCCCATGAACCCCACCACCTCTTCTCTGCTGCAGGCCTCTCCCCCAGATTGTCATTTCCATGTTGGTGGAGAGTGGGGGTGGGGAACAGTGGACACATATCTGGTTATTTTCCTTTCACTGGACACATAGAAATAATCCATCCCCAGGGATGTCTTGGGGACCTCTGGAAGTCCCCAAGGAAGCTTATGACAGTGTATCTATCTAAAGTAAAATTGCTGGATGCACCTCAGCCACCACCCTCCACTGACATAGAAATGGCCATCAGGGGAAGGGGGCTGCAGCAGAGAAAAGGTGGGTTTGGGAGTTGCATCAGGAGAAATATTGCAGCTACATACCAGAGATATATTTCCTGATGCAGAATCTTTGCCCTTATATGGCATATTTGGAAAAGTTAGTTTTTGTACTATAGGTACCAGAATCAGTGAGCAGGCCAAAGCCAGGCTAGGGAGGGATTTGGGAAGCTGGTGTTCAAAAAAGTGACATTTTCAAGCACTACTTTTGAGGGATGTAGCTACAGCTTGGTATTTTTGCTGATAGATGTTTGCTTTGGGATATAAGTAAGGCAATGGACACATGTAGCTCATTCCATGTGAGTAACTGCACCAGTGTGTACAATATAAGCACACGTGTTGAATATTATGTGTACAGTGTACCCTTCTACACAGACTGTACATGGATTTGCACATTAGGTTTCTTTTTATTTCAAATAGTTGTTACAAAATTTTCCCTAAATTTATACACTGTATTCAATTGCATTATTTAAATATTATAGTATTACTGTTTCATGATCTGCTGTGGGGATATTTTTTCATCAAAAGAGGGCTAAGAAATAAAGGGAAACATAGCATATAACTTTCTCCCCTGTCAATGTCTTAGTCATTTTTGCTGTTTTTCACCCAATCTGGCTTGAAGGAAAAATAGCCAAGGTAGTATTTACAGACAGGAACTGGCAGGTACAGAATATGTTCAATACACTTCCCTTCCTCCCAAATATATTACCTTATAATTTACTCCCTCCACCTATTCCAGTGGATGAATAAGCAAATCTGGGTTTGAGAAGATCTATTTGCTGAGTTTGCCTCATGTTCTGTACCTACACCAAGTAAATACTTGAAAACATGTTTCTGATTCTAACACAGGACTATAGTTATAAATTTCAGAGTCCTGGCACTTTAACATCATTCCCATAGCCTCAGTCCCAGGAAGAATCCAGATACAACCAGCTGTGTTGCTACATAACAACCAGTTACCACAGTTTTATGTCTATTTTGCTTTACGGATAACTCACAATAACATAGTGCTTCTGAGAATATCCTACTATATCCAGCTAAACTTTGAAAGCTGAAGCAAAACTTAGAGGGAACAAGAAGACCTGCTGGGGAAGAGTGTGGCAAATCATGTCATCACCATCCTGTTGAAGTCTCACCTTTCTGACACTATGAACCCTGTGTCTGCTCCATGTCTAGTCTGATATAAAGACTAGGTCAAGCTTCTAGATATGTTCATCACTAAGAACTGAATGTTACTATGGGTCAGGGGAGTTCTATTTTCTTAGATTTCTTGTAATCTCATTTCCTTTAAATTCAGAAATGTATTTCTGTTTACCATTAATAATATTATGTTTAATTCAAGACTTGAGGAAATTAATTATGATCTACTTTATTGCTTTTCTCTATCCTCCTAATTCCTAAATCCTGAGTGGATTGCCCTCGCTTTATATGCCTTCTAGGGTTTATGAGTTCTTTCATTTTTTTAAAAAAAGAGATGCTTCAAAGCTGCAGTCCCAAAGGCTCAAAATTTAAAAAATAAATGTTAAAATATGAAAGCCTCAGCAATAATTCATTAACTTTATCTGTGCGTGTAATAATTGCATTTGTTTCCTTCATGCTAAGACATACAGCCGAGTTATACCATATATTCTGTTTAGTCTCCTTTGATTCACATCCCACCAGCATGTAGATAGCCCAGGCTTTCCATGCCACAAAGAGCCAGCTGATCTGTGATAAAAACTTTACATCTTGTCTGTGCACTGTACTCAGTGTGAACCAGACAAACATTGTTGTTGTGTACCTTCACATCATTTCCAACTTAGAGCAACCCTAAGGCAAACCTATCATGGGATTTTCTGGACTGACAGTGTACGACATATCCAAGGTCACCCCGTGGGTTTCCATGGCTGAAAGGGGAATCAAACCCTGGTCTCCAGGGTTGTAGTCCAATGCTCAAACTGCTACACCACTCTGGCTCTCTCAGACATTAGAGGTTTGTAAATATTTGCCTCACATGGAAGAGGAGATCTTTTTAGGACCTGAATTCTTCTCTGGCTTGGATGAAAACTTGAACTGGAAGAGTCTCTTGTTCAAGAACATTGATTGTACACATCACTCTTGTTTCACAACTTAAGTACCTTGTGAACACACAAATCCTCTTCAGGCTCATTACTGTTCAGAAATGGCAGAACACCACAGTTCCTCAAAGGTTTCGTGTTGACCGTGATCTACTTCTAGCAGGAGTAGTGCACCAGTGTATGCCTTCAGCTCGGTGATGTCAAGGGGTTCCATACATTGACTGTCCAGGTCCTATACCCTAAATATATACCGTGGCTCTCTATTTCTTCTGCAGATTGGCTGGCACCCTGATAGTGGCATAAGCAGCAGAAGTTAACCTTACATCTGGGTATGTCTGTTCCTGGTTGATGCAGAGGTTGGTAGTCCCTTCCTCCGTCAGCACTAACCAAAGACCCACCAGATCTACATTTGAGTTGAAACCTTCTCCCTCCACCTCCCCCCCCCATGGCTATTCCATGGCTGGTGAGAGCAAGAAGGGGTAAGAGAAGCATCTGGCTACACCCCAACAGTGAGACATAAAATGATTACATTATCCACAGAAACCTCCAGAAGATCCCAGCAGACCTCAGAGGAGGAGGTAATAATTTCATGTCTGGCTATATAGCCAGTGTGATGGAGCCTGGGGGTGTGGCTCGCAGAGCAGCTGTAGTAACAGATGATAATATAATCAGATTGACTTTGACTGAGCAAAACCCAGCCCTAGCAAGAAGGAGGGGCTGTGGGTAAGACAGAAGAAAGCATATATACTGGGAACATGGTTTGGATTCTAGCTTCCTTCAGTGAAATTCTTAGAGTGAACTTTGAGTCAGGGCTTCCAGTCAACCATAAGGGGCAGTTGTCTAGAAGAGAGTTATCTTCCCATTGGCCTAGCGTGGGGGTAGAGAAGAAACCAAACCATTTCTGAAAGGGTAAGAAAGTAGAATCCTGAGTAGGGAAATACACTTTTGTGCTAAGGACAGCTGAAGGTGTGTGTGTGAAAGATCTGTTGGTGAACACTGTTGTGTTTTGAAGAAATGAAGCATCTTTACGGAATTATTATTTTGTGTGAATATTCTTCAATCCACAATACCTTTTTCCGTTTTTGGTATTTCAATAAAGATTTCTTTCTATTTTTATAAGTTCTTCTTCAACAGAATATTTTCTTCAGTTTTACTTTTATAACACATTATCACAGGTTATCCATCCTTTTTGAATAACCATTAGTAAGCTTTGCCCTTTTTCCACTGTGGTGGTGGGTTTCACAGAAAGCAGGGGAGGGAGGGAGATAGAGAGTGTGATAGTAAGATTAAAACAAGTGCTGCTACTCCAGTGTGGTAGAAAGAAAATCAGAGCTGGTCTGTCAAAGCCCTGATCTGGTCCCTAGCCTTCCTCCACACTTGATAGCCAGGTTCTCTTCTGAAGCCACGACCTCATCCCCACTCTCACCAGGCACAAAGTGACAATGTGGGAAGGTCTGCAACGACTCTATAGTAGGTCCAAGGGTCAGTTTAATAGCCACCTATAGTGTAATTCTACATACAGAACTATTGTACTAGGCAGGACCATACAAGATTGCAGCTATCATGTGGTAGAAAATGCTTTATGGAAGGAGAAGTTTAAAAGGTTGTAGCACTAATTCTTTGTTTGCCTGCTTCAAAATTTATGTCTCTGGCTGCCCTGTGGTAAGCTGTGGATGTCTGCCCATGGTCTTTCCATTCCTACCTCTCATGACATGACCTACCTCTACTTGGTTCTTCTTGGACAAAATCAAGTGAACATCCACTTGCTTCTTTCTCATCCTTAAATATAAGGAGGACTTATTTCTCATAGCAGCACCGTTGCTACCTTCTCTGCATCATATGTCAACCACAAAACAGCATGGAGCATTATTTTTCCCCCAAATAGTTCCCATTACATGGGATAAAATGATACCCCAGCATCAAGATATGGTAGAATTCTTCAGACGATATTTTGTCCCAGCTGCTCCCTCGCACACTTTTTTTTTCTGTTAAAAAGATATACATGGCAAGTGACTGAAACTCAGGGATATTGTTTAAAATTCTTGAGATGACAATGTCATAAAATGCCCACTTTGTAGGCCTAGTTTTGTGTAAATTTGGCAACAAAACATTTAGCAAAATATATATTGAGAGGATCCCACATGGAGAAGTCTTTGCTAAATAACCCCTGATTGCTTAGGTGTACTGTAGGTGAGGAGAGAAAACAGTAACTAGACTGTAAAAGAGCTGCTAGTAATAGTAGGCTTTATTGAAAACAACAGATCCAAACCACGGTATCTTGCTGCTCCTGACATTCCTAAAATAACTTTTGTTGTTAATCTGACCTTGGCTAGGTATTGGACTCCAACACTGTCCTTCCCAGGACTAGACAATCAGTTTGGTAGTACTTTACTGACTGTGTCCTTGGTTCTGCTTCCTAGACCTTGCTTTTGGACTACCATATCAGCTTTATTTCTGGTTCTTTGTGATATTGGCCTTACCTGTGTTTTTGGACTGTGCTTAACTGATTAGGAATCAGCCTTCGGGACTGTGACAGTGGCCCTTTTCGCACGGCATTTCTGAAGCGAAAGGGCCCCTTGAGTGTCGCGTAAATGTGAGGAGCGGTCCACATGATGCACTCACATTTGCACAATGCTCAAGGGCCTGACATGGACCTCGCATGCATTTTTTCATTTTTGGCTCAAAGCCGAAAATGCTGCGTGGTCACGCATTGCTCCGGGGCCCCATGCGCACTTACCTGCCATGCGGTGCCTCAGGAGCCGGGCCGGTCGCGCGTCCTCTCCTCAGTGCAGCCTGGGAGGTCCCAGGCTGCACTGCGATCGGGAGAGGCAGGGCGCTCATGTGAGCAGGAAGGAGCTGCAGAGCCCAAGCAGCAGGGACGCGGCAGCATTCCTCCCAAGCCTTTTCGCTCGAGAACTCCAACCCAGCAGCACAAAAAGGTAAGGTGCGAAAAGGGTCAGTGTATCATCACACCATTGTTACAGCGTAAGGAAAGGGAAGTTATGGAGTGACAAGAAAGGTCAGAGACCAAGGAGAATGTGAAAGGTAGATCCCATAAAGCTACCTGATGCCAATAAGGCTTTCTGAATAGTTGCAATGCTTTAAGAACAAGACTCCACAGCAGTTAATTGAAGTCCTGTGATCTCTGTAAAGGACGGAAAAGTTTGTTTTTTTAAAGCTACAACTCCCAGAGTCCTCCAGCTAGCATGGTCAGTGTATGTATATGTATCTGAATATGATATCTGGCATCACTCTCACTAGCAGCTAGCAAAGCTATCTTCAAACAGGAATATGAATAAAAGGGAACATTTTCAGCGGATAGGCACATGTTGATTTGTTCTGGTTGCTGCTCCATGTCTATGTTGCAACTCACAACTGGTTCAATTCACTGTTTGAAGATTTTCAGGACTTTGCAAAACAGAAGGTTTAATTCTTAACTTGTACTGAGAATACAAAGCTGTTGCAAATGCTTGTGACAGCACTTAATACACACAACCTTTTTTTCGTTGTTAAAAAAAAATCTATGTGCTATTTTAAGGCCCTGCAGCTCTCTTTCATTAGTTTCACTTACCCCCTATGTGAATATGATATTGTTAATACATACAGCACTTCCATCCTTTAGCACAGGGTAGTTAAGAATAACAGTTTATTGTAATATCAACATTCCTGACCAGTTTTTCCTACAAATAAATGTTTTATAGAGCAACAAAAGATGGAACGGTTCCAAGCTAGCAACTGTCCGCAACAAATGGAGCCCCAGTCTACATTTTCAGCCTGCAAGTGTTTTGATTACCCTAAGAGTTCTAAAAATGAAGAGACTTGCTGATATTTGATAGCCCACATTTTATTAATGTAGTCAGAGTTGCTGTAGTAGTTCTCAGCATAAACATTACACAACGGGAAAATGAATAGATCACATAATCCTAACATGAACAACCAGCCACACAAGCTCAACTCAGCTGTGTAACTTGAGATACAGAAACAAAGCAGGGAAAACCTCACTGAAGTCTTCGGTCATAGTTGGGTTTCACATGGTTATTAGACAAGGGTGTTCACAGCTATATTTGGCCCCACTGAATATGACACTCAAAGTAAATGGATAACTTTCACTAAGCCAAGCAGTTGGTTAAAATATTGAGAAATGTAGAAATCACTGTTGCTTCTTTTCATGGCCACTGTGATCAAAGAACACACAAAGAGTTTGCAGCCATGTTCACAAGGCATAATACATTTCTCTGCATGAAAGTCAGCAGAGGTTATTTTTTTTTAATGGTGAGTATTATGTTGTCCCACAACAAATATTAAAAACCAACCAAACAAAAAATCCACGTAAGATAATTAAAACCAAACAAATTCTTTCTGTACAAAACAGCCAGAAGTAAAATAAAATAAAATATATCTTGCCAAGGATGACAGGAAAGGTGTCACAGCCATTTCTAAATGAAATTGAAGCAGAACAATTCCTCAGAGGTAAAGAAAGGTCATTCCATAGAAAGGATTTTCACCAGTATCAGCTGGCCTTCGGACTCTATGGACTCTGACCTTCTGTCTGAATGCAATCCAAGGATTTGAAAGGTCTGGATTTTGAGGTCTTCAAGTCTGCGACAAAGGTATGTGTTAGATGATTTTATGATCTGTTTCCTGATGTGCAATGGACCCCCTGCTGTATTGCTGCTTAAAAGATACAGCACAGCTAATGATCAAATAGATCGTAGCAAAGCATACAGTTCCATCAGACCTTCCCTTGTGTGAAAGAGGCCTACATATTTAGAAGGCCATGGACTACAAGATACTGTTGATGGGTTTCTTCAATAGGAGCTTTTCCATACAAAGTAAAAATTGCAGCATTTGTTATCCTGAACAGGTCGTAACAGTTTAGCTCTTTTCACAGATGAGAGACTAAGGTGACCTATTGAACCTCTCCTAGTTAGTAATCAGGCTCCTTTCAATCCCCAGAATTACAAATAGAGATGAAAGGAAGGGAGAGGTTTGTTCAAATAATTACAATATCATCCCAGTCCTTTATGGATTACTAAACTGCACATGCAGGCAAGATGAGACATCTTGCCATATAGTTAAAGCAATGATTTCTATTACTTTCTAACTGAAGCTCCATTTCATCCAATATACTATAGCCTCACTAAACAAACAAACAAACAAATAAAAATCACATGCATTAGCATTTGACTAGAGAAAGAAATAAAAGCTTCTCAGCCACTGTGACCTGGGTTTAGTTCTCTGGCACAGATTTTCTGTTTATATCTGCCTTTGGCAGATCCACGTGCTAACCCACTGAAACACGGATCAACACTGAAGTAACTGGGAAAGACTGAGGCAAAGCAGATGTAAAAAAAACAACTATGTAGTCAGAGCTGCTGTAGTACTTCTCAGCATGTAGGTGACCTTCACATTTGAGGGTCCTGACAGACCATATCTCCCCATTAGAGCTGTCTGGAGCCTGAGATCCTCAGGACAGCCCTTCTTTCAGTCTCACCACCTTCACAGATATGGTTGATGGATACATGTGATAGGGCCTTCACAGTGACTGCCTCTAGACTCTGGAACACCCTTTCTAGGGAGGCTAGAGTGGCTCCCTCTTTGCTGTCCTTCTGTTAAAAGGCAAAGATTTTTTTTACTCAGGCAATCAGCATTGAAGAATTTTCTTAACAAAAGGGTTTTAAGGAAGATGCTGTGTGGTATTAGTGTGTTTAACCACTTCTTACAACCACTTTTAAAACATAGTTTTAAGTGTACAATTTAGATCCATAACTAGTTTAATTAACATTGTAACTAGTTTAATTCTATTTTAATTTTTTTATGTTTTAACAATATTGTCATTATTTTAATTTGTCAATTGTCTGTCTGTCTGTCTGTCTGTCTGTCTGTCTGTCTGTCTGTCTATTATATTTATATGCTGCCTTTCCCCAGAAGAGGACCCAAGGCAACTTCCAAAAATAAGTTAAGAACATTTAGAGCAATTAAAAACGTATTAAATTATAAAAACCTGTGGCAATGTGCAATTTTAAAAAACAGGTTAACAAATACATAAATAAATAAATAAATCCCCAGCTTACATAAAAAGAGAAATGTTTTTGTTTGCCAGCAAAAGGAAAGCAGGGAGGAGGCACGGCTAGGCTCCTGTGGAAGAGCGTTCCACAGAGTTGGAACAGCCATCAAGAAGGTTTTCTCCCATGTCTGCTCCAGGCGAGCCTGGGACAGTGGTGGGACCAAGACAAAACCTTCCCCTGCAGATCTTAGGCTTCTACCAGGTTTGTATAGGGAGATATGGTCTTTCAAACAAGTGACATAAATGATGATGTTAATAATAATAACATTAATGATGGTGATAATAATGACACTGACATTTTTTTTTTACTAAGTTTGAGGACAGCAAGGTGCTGTTGAGTGATGGCCAATACTTATGTGGGATACTTGGCTTACTAGTGTTACATATAAAGGACCTTGCAATTATTGCTGATAAGTTGAGCATGTCACAGCAGCATGAGGCACACAATCAAAGAAGGCAAATGATATTTTAGCCTGCATTAACAAAACCATAGTTTCCAAGACAAGGAAAGTAATAGCCCCACTATATTCTGCACTAGTCAGGCCTCATCTGGAATACTGTGTTCAGTTCTGGGTGCATCGTTTGAGGATAGATATAGACAAGTTGGAGCAGGTTCAGAGAAAGGCAACAAGGATGGTAAGAGGTATGGAGAACAAAACATATGAGGAAGGATTGAGAGAGTTGAGCCATGTTCAGCCTGATGAAGAGATTGAGATGTGGCATGATTGCACTCTTTAAATACTGAAAGGGCCATCATAGAGAAGAGGATGCAGGTTTATTCTCTGCTGCCCCAGAGCATAGGACCAGGTCTGATAGTTTTAAGTTTCAGCACGATAGATTTCAATTGAATGTTAGAAGGAATTTCTTGACTTTAAGACCTGTCTGACAATGGCACCAATTACCTACAGAAGTAGTGGGTCTCTTTCCCTGGATGTCTTCAAAAAGAGACTGGACAGCTACGTGCTGCGGATGTTCTACCTGGGTCTCCTGCACTGAGCAGGGAGTTAGACTCGATGGCTTACAAGGCCTCTTCCAACTCTATATCTCATACCATTTGAGGAAAGGTGCTGGAAAAAGTTTCTTTATTGATGCTTTTCTATGCTGTTGCTGTCGTATATGACAAGAGACTGATAATTCAAAGACAGATTAAAGGCCTAACTACATCATGGGGTTTGTTCGGTTTTAGGATTATTTAATACTGGAGTTGAGCAGCCTAATGCGGCACTTGAAACTACTGGAGAGGAGCAACCTCTCCAGTAGTTTCAAGTGGAAAGAAGGAAGGAAGGAAGGAAGGGAGGAAGGAAGGGAGGGAGGAAGGAAGGGAGGAAGGAAGGAAGGGAGGAAGGGAAAAAGGCAGAAGTTTACTGTTGATTATTGACATAACCCATGCAAGGATAATGCAGAAAAGCCTTACAGATGCCCTTAGTTTTGTCTTCTGTGCAGGTAGGTTTGCTGGCAGCCATTTCTCCAACTAAAAGAAAGAGTAAGCAACAGGAGTTATAGTCCAGTAAAGTGACTTTTTTCAGCACTGCAGTTTTATTAACTGCCCTTCTTGCCTCTTATTCTTTCCTCCTCTGTGCCCCGACTGGGAATCAGAACTGTTTTTAAAGTGGAAAGTCTCAGTCAGTGGCAGGAACATCATTCCTAATTTTGCCTGCTTGCGGATACTTGCAAAGGGAAGGCAAATTACATTTCCCATTTATCACTGTTGAAAGCATCCTTAAGTATGCAGCCTCTTACAAACACAACATATATGTAGGAGCAACTTCAATGTGTGCAGTTTCAGGATGCCCTCCATATTATGGTAATGGGATATATAGTCCAGCAGTAGTAGCAGCTTGCTAAAACTAAGAAGCCTAGAAACCAGAGACCGTTAGATAAACAATTAGCTAGGAATGCACTAATAAGCTCTGCTTAGCTCTCACAGCTTCAAGGTCTCTTGGAAAAGGGAGGGGAACAGTGGAAATTCTAAAACCGCGGCTTCTGCTTTTGAACATTAGTCTTCTCACTGAAATCTTGTACATGTATCTCACTCCAAATAAACAGTGGTTATTCACTGTACTATTTGCTTGTGTGGATTCAGTTCCTGATAGAGTGAGAAGACTCAAGTTCAAAATTCTACATCATGTACCAAACACGTGAAGAAAAACCACTGGAAGAGGGTGCGGTTGGCGGAGCCACTGAAACCCAAGCTGATGAACGAGTTTAGGGAGCCAAGCCAGCCCCCAGCCGGCCCCCAGATGTGCAAGCCAAAGCGCAACCTGCAGTTCCTGTGACTACCCTGATTACTGGTCAAACTTGGGCCTGAGGAACATGTCCTGACACAGTTCACAGACAACACTGCCGTGCTACACGATGGGATGCTTTGATCAATGAAACTAACCTGATGGAGCAACTTTTAGCCAGAGAAGAAGAAATGGAACTACAACGAGAAGAGATATCCAGGCTGAGAGCTCAGCTGGCTGACTGGAGAATCCTGGTACCTCAGTTGGGACGTGCCCAACAGCAAGTGCCCACAGCAGCAGCACTGCAGCCCCTGCAGCTCCTGGGGGACCGGCGCCTCAAGCGGGGCTGAGACCTTTTCGAGAGATGAAAGCCATGTACGATGGGGAAGGGGCAACCCCTTACTTATTTCTCAACATGGCTTCCAACTATATGGCTGACTAAGGGAACAGCTTCAACAACGATGCTGCCAGAGTGGGATACCTGAGCCAGCACCTCAAAGGCGAAGCAGCGGAGTGGGTTGCCAGTTTGTTCCACTCACAAGCTGAGGAAACAGCAGACCTCAAGCTGTTCATGCACCACCTCAGAGAGAGGTTTGAAGACCCCTTTATCCAAGAACAAGCCAGACACCAGCTCAGGAAGCTGCGCCAGGGAAAAGGAACCATTGGAGAATACGCCCGGGAATTCAGGAAACTAGCGACTAAGATCCGTGAGTGGAAAGATGACATATTTAAGCAATTTTTTCAGGATGGGTTGAACTCCACCATTTTGGATCGGTGCCTTTCACAAGGAAACCCAGCCAGCCTGTTGGGATGGATGAAACTAGCTGGTGAAGTGGAAAGTCTCCTGGAAAGTGTCCAACTCTCCAGACAAAGACAAGGCCAAGAAAATGGCCGCAGACCTGGGGGAGCCTGAAGATCCACCTTCTTAAGCAACGAAGAAAGAAAGAAATAACCGTGCGAAGGGAACTGCTTCTTGTGTGGGAAGAGAGGCCATATTGCCATTGATTGCCAAAACCAAAAGAAGGACATGAAGGAAAAGCCAACAACCCCTTCCACCAAGCCCACATCCTTCAAAACCAACACCCCAAAGCCACAGACCAAACGCCCAAGTGGTGGAACCTCCGCTTGGGCCTGCAATGGCGAAGACAGTCCCTTGCCGACCTCCAGCTCTGACAGTGACGAGTGGGACCCGGACCAGTCAGTGAATGTAAGTACAGCCAAAACTCGTCATGTATATGTTACAGTGATTTTGCAAGGGGCAGATGGGGAGTCAAGGAAGTATCAGGCATTGGTTGATTCAGAATATACCACTAGCTTACTGAACCCCATAGTGGCCAAAGAGCTTGCAGTAACATTTGAACTCCTCAAGAAGGCCATCAGATTATCACAAATGGATGGCTCGCCTATGTCAGGAGGCCCCATCCAGGAAAGGACCAGGCCCATCACTATTCAGGTGCGGGACATCCAGGGTGCTTGAAATTCCTAGAACCAAATAAAATTGGATTCCAAGTTGTCCTCGGATACGATTGGCTAAAAAGACACAATCCCCAAATTGACTGGACCCAAGGCGTGCTAAAACAAATAAATAAAGCGAATGAAGTGCCGAAACTATCGACACCTAACATGGCACTTAAGCTGAGCCCTAAAGAGCTGGAGAAAATCCTGCGAGAATACTGGGACCTGCAAAAGGCGTTTCAGAACCACGAAGCAGACAAACTCCCACCACATAGAGACTTTGACTGCAAATTAAGGCTTATAGATGGTGCAAAGATTCCCAAGCCAAAAATTTACTCCGTGAACAAACAGGAGCTAGAAGCTCTAAAAAAATTTCTGAACAAGAATTTACAACATGGTTTCATTTCCCTTGGTTTCATTCACCCCAGCAGCTAGCCCAATCTTTTTCTGGCAGAAAAAAGATGGCGGGGACCCCAGGCTCATTGTAAATTATAATTTAATAAATCAGGCAGTACTTCCTAATGCTTACCCAATCCCGCTCACAGCTGACATGATGGGTCAACTGATTAAAGGTAAATACTTTACCAAGCTAGACCTCAAAGAAGCCTTTCACCGAATAAGAATGGACCCTGACAGTGAATGGCTCACCACCTTCTCAACCCCTCTGGGGAATTACCAATGGACAGTCCTTCCTTTCAGATTACAAGCTGGCCCCGCTGCTTTCCAGATGTTCCTTAATTCTGTCTTACAAGAATTCCTATATAATGGTGTTGTTGTTTATCTGGATGACATTTTAATCTATCTGAAACACTGCCAGAGCACACCAAACTTGTGAGCACTGTGTTGCAAAGACTCATAGACAATGAACTTATTGTGAAACTCTCCAAATGTGAGTTTCATACACAAACTTTTGACTATCTAGGGTATCGAATTTGCAACAATATCCTAAACATGGACCCGTCCAAGGTCGAAACAGTTTTGAATTGGCCAACCCCTAGGACTAGGAAACAATTGCAACAATTCCTCTGCTCTGCCAATTTCTACCGCAACTT